>JAYKKI010000031.1:20700000-22037500 GCA_039881145.1 Druceiella hillmani | reverse complement strand
CATATTTGTAGCACGAAATAATTTTTTCTAGAATCAGTCTATTATATATTTTTACGATAAAGCAATAAAAAAATGTTTCTAATCTAAATTTGGAAAATATTTCATGTTACCACTATTCAGAAAATTGTGCATTTGCAAATTGTGTGTTTGCAGTAATTAATTTATTTGGTTTGTTTTGCAAAAAATGTGATATTATTGTATGTAGTACTAATTATAGATTGTCAGTACTTTTACAATGACATAAAAACATGTTAAGAAAATGACATAAAAACATGTCAAAAAAAATTTTCAAAAGTTTTCTACTTAGATACAAAGAAAGTTCTGTCGCAAGTATATCTCATAACTTGGAAAAGGACATAATTTGATATAAATGAGATATATTTTTATAAGCATTCGTTTTTCAAACTTCGTTAGCTAAAATTTGATATATAATACACCATGTCTTGTTTGCAAGTCACATACGTAAAACTGATATACGTCGAACACTAAGAATTACATAATGTATTATCAATGCGTGTATATATTACATCAGTCACAAAGGAATGAGGAAGAGAAAGAAGAAACAATCGCGTCTCTACTTTGTACCCCCTGAAAAGGGGCGGCAACCATATATCATTTGCTGTAAATCTGTGTGTTTTAGAGCAGTCATGGTGCCACTAATCTTGCTGCTATTTGCAATATATTTTACAAACCATCATAATGTCACTACTAATTTGACTCCACTATAAAACAAAATTTATTTCAATATTTGTTTCCCAATGATGACATTGTCACCCTAGTGTTTCACAGTTGTGGGATTAGCATGTAAACAAACTAGTGATTTGTTATATAAACTTGTTTACAATGATTTGTTATTTAAACTTTGTTACAAATGTTATCGTCCTCAGGAATCATTGTGTGTATCTTAGATGATAGTAATTATAAATAATCTCCATTGTGTTTATTGGTAATCCGCATATAAATTGATTTTGCAGCAAGTTGTAAAATTAAAAGAATTTCCACTAAAATCATTTTTTTTTTCGCATGTGGCCTACTACATATAGATTTGACAAGTCACGTTTTTTCCACAATGTTTATGAATTTTTTTCAGTGTAATTGTGTTTAATTTAGATTTATATATTGGGCATTTTTGAAAAAAATAAATAAACCTTTCTTTTTTTGTATTGTATAATAATACAAAGAAACCTATTCAAAATTTCAGATTCTTTCAAAAATTCTGCCTTTTATAATAAATTTTTAATTATTTATGAATAAAAAATTTATTTCAACATTGAGGAAATTTCACTCTTTGAAAATGTATTGTTTTAGATAGTTTTCATTGAATCATTTTCAATATATTTCAGAAATTAATTTTACGCTCATTGCAAAATTTTTTTATTATTATTATATCACCATAACTAATTAACTTCAATAATTTGATTTAGAATTAGTGTCTGAAAACAATTTTTCGATCGTTCTTTGGCATGCGTATAGTTTGTGCGGCGAAGTAACACATAGCCACGCACTCACTGTTCCCCCGAGAAATCCTAATACTGCGAAAAGAATGCATGTGTATTAATAATCACACTTAATCCCTCGCAAATACGTTGATTATAAGCAACGCATGTATTCACGCCATTCAAACTATCAAAATAGACAATTATTGCATGTGGATTTGATCATTCGACATTAAATGAATCCTCATATACTAGATGGCATTCAACAAAATTAAGTAGTTTAGTCATAGGAGTAGTTTTAAGTGGTTTGTAATTTCAGTGCCGACAAAGCAACAACCGAGCGCTATTGCCGTGTTGCTACGATCAGTTTTTTTACATTAAAATGCTACTTAAACTGTTTGAAAATTTTTTTTTTATTCTTGGCGTAATTGTTCACTTCCCTATTTTTAAGTATTTACAACTAGTATTGACCGGATTTTCATTCAATGTTGAACGGCCAAACTCACATGTTATATCACAAGAGAACTAAATAATAAATCAAATGGTGATCTATGGCATATAGTTATTTTTATTGCTGATATTTTCCACACGAGATGGCTATTGTTAAGTTTTTGGTGAGCCAAAAATTTAACTACAACATAAATCTTCATTAGGATATACGATTTTGTTATTTATTGAATTATTGTTTATACTTTTTAGGGTCATAACAAAAATTGCATTTTATAAAGACTTTATTTATATGGCCTTTTTTCTTACAAAATTGGGGAATTTCTTTTCCTTTTTTTTCTATTTCTTCAATATAATTATTTTACACACATAACACTATATAAGTAAATACAAATGCCTCGACAATGTTGTAGCTACTCTTCTTATCTATGAATGTAAAATATTTATTACAATACAATCAATACTTTCGGAGTTATACATTAGTTTATCAACATGGCGCATGCTCTGGTGTTACGTAAAAATGGTCTGCACGCTCGAAGAATTAAATAACATTTTAATGAAACATGGCATAGACACATAGTTCCTGACGTGAATATTTTTTTTTTTTTTTTAATTTATTTTGACTATCTGCAATCGGCTGAATAAAACATCTGATTATGGATGTTTTCCAATTCTTGATGATTGGATAGCTGATTCTCCATCGAGATTCAAAGATATTTTTAAATTTACACATTACACTTCAGTGCCTTTTGTCAAGATTTAATATCTGCCATCTTTTAAGATGTGCAATTTGTTCATCTGTCTTTAACAAATCTTGGACCAGATTATTTGCGTGGCACCGAAGTCTTTCTTTGTATTTTATGCAACAGTTATTTATTTCCTCCTTGATGGTTGGTATACCTAGATATTCATGTATCTCAGTATTACGAGCATACCATGGTGCACTAGACAGCATTCTTAAGATATTATTTTGAAACCATTGTAAAATCTCTAGGTTTGAGTTGCTAGCCGATGTGAATGACCTGACGTGAATTAATGTATTCTCTTTAACCTAAGACTTGGTATAATTCCTGCACAATGAGACACTGTATTTATCATTCAATAATAAACATTTAGTAATATATTACATCAATAGAGTGTGCAATGATTATATTAAATCTATTGCTAAGGCAAAACACTAAAACTTGTATAAAGATTTCACCATTTTAACCGTTTGAGTGCCGACGAGCGCCATTGCGCTGGATAAAGTTCAAATTATAATATTATTAATAGTTACAATAACAAAGGATCCAGGAAAAGAAATTTTTAACCCATAATGTCGGAATACGAAAATAATTCGAGTGTTTTTCAAGTTGTGAAGAAAGTGATAGTGGGAGTGACATTGTGGTGGGCTCACAATTTGGCATAATGCAAATTTTGCGTGATAGTGATAATAGTGACGAGAACAATTATTTTGCTGATACAGATGATGTACCGGACTGCGCAAATACGATGGTGACCTTGATTTCAGTTTTTGTTATAATTTTTGTTCACAATAAATATTTCCATAATTTTCTTTGTATTTTATTATCCTTGTACAAGTTTTTACACACCGAAGAAAAAATTATTAAAACTGGATAATTTTTGGAAGAGATACAGTTTTTTGTTTTCGAGACATGGATCAATGACATCAAAAACAAAAAATTTCTTTAGCATTTTTAAGTATATATGAGTAAAAAACAATGGCACTAAAACGGTTAATTGAACATCAATGTGCGCAAAGGAACAGGAAAAAGTTCCTTTGCGTGCATTGATGCGCAAAATGCCAATTACTATCACATTGTGACACTTTAACAAAAATAAGTTTCTCTACATGGCTAAGCACTTCTTTATAATTTCTTTTTTTCATAAAGTCTTCGATAGAAAAGATACATTTTGAATATCTCTAACGTGTAGTATACACGTTAGAGATATTCAAAATGTATCAGTGAAAAGAAAAGAGTGATATGTATCATTTGATCGGAAAGATATATATCACTCATTTATATATCTAGCTCGGTAGCTCAGTATCTCAGTACTCGAGGTATTAACCAAAGTATTTATTGCGTATATGTTGAACAATGGTCATACAACGTGGTGATTAACTGAACATTAATGCAATATTATTTGAAAATAAAAATAAATTCTACAAAAGTATCCACTTGATTTTGCTTAATACTTTGCAGATTTAAGATTAACCTAGATTCAAATTACACATAAAATATCTTTAATGATGATTAAATAAATTGGAGTCGATTGGCGTATTTAAAAAAATTTAAATTAGAATTATTAAATGAAACGAAAAAGTGTTTATTTACGTAAATATTTTGAGCGAACTAAAGTATATAAGAGCGCGTTCACATTCAATCGCGAGTATCCACATCGTCTATATAGATCCAGTTGCATATTTGACCAAACAGTTCAATCGTTTTCTTTCTCTTTCATGTAACGTCAAAACATTTACTTATATATATATATATCTTCACAACGCGACGAGTGAGTGAAATGATTGATTTGGTGATTGTTATATACTGATTGATACATTTTGATTTCATGTGAACGAGTGATAGATATAATCATAACGTATAAACTATATCTTTTATATCTCTCACTCGTGAGTTACACATCACACATTGATTTATAAGAAAACTGTAACTATACAAACATTCAAATTTTTGTGTTGTAACCTCCATGTATCTTTCAAAACAGAAGTTCACGTTTTGTAAAAACACTGGTGTCCACATTTGCCTTGACCACTGCCAGAGGACAGAGTGAAAAAACGGATTTCACCCATTTGCAAGGGAGTTGAGGTGATGAGGGGAACACCAGCACTATTTCATTTGGAATGGAACATTCGGCGAGATTGTCTTACTATATCTTGATGTTACAAAAACTGGTATTTTTCCTTTAAAGACGATATTTGCTTCAATATATCCCTAAGTATATTTGTTTAATTTAATTTTGATATTAAAAAGTGATATTATATCGAACTTTTTTAGATTGACCCTTATTAATTACAATTTTTCATATATGCTTGACAATGAGCATTAACTGTATATGAATTTCGTTAAGAACACATAGTTATTAAAAACATTTTTCTTAAATAGCCTAAAAAGGGAAATTTCAAATGCTCGTGCTGGAAAATTGCAATTTTCACTTAGTGACAATTATCTTGTCAATTATCTAGATTGATAATTTAAAGCTGACACAATTCACAGTACTGACACAATTACATTTTTAATATAGTAGACGTTTAATATTAATAATAACTTGGTTATAAAAATATGGGCATTATGGCTAATTTTTCAAAATATATTATTAAAATATACACTTGTTGTTTGAAAAATTCAATGAGTTCTTAGCCGTGTAGAGAAACTTACTTCTGTTAAAATCAATGTGATAGTAATTGGCATTTTGTGCATCAATGCGCGCAAAGGAACTTTTCCCTGTTCCTTTGCGCACATTGATGTTCAATTACCCGTTTTAGTGCCATGGTTTTTTACTCATATATACTTAAAAATGCCAAAGAAATCTTTTGTCATGTCATTTACCCTTGTCTCGAAAAAAAACTGTATCTCTTCCAAAACTATCCAATTTTAATAATTTTTTTGGTGTTTTCTTAATAAAAACTTGTACAAGGATAATAAAATACAAAGAAAATTATGAAAATATATATTGTGAACAAAAATTATAACAAAAACTGAAATCAAGGTCACATAGTTTTTCGCAGTTCGGTACATCCTCCGTATCAGCAAAATAATTGTTATCGTCACTATTATCACTATCATTCAAAATTTGCAACACGCCAAATTGTGAGCGCACCACAATGTCACTCCCACTATCACTTTCTTCACAACTTGAAAAACGATCACTTTCACTCAAATTATTTTTGTATTCCGACATTACGGGTTAAACATTTTCTTTTCCTGGATCCTTTTTATATTGTAATTACTAATAATTTTACAATTTGAACTTTATCCAGCGTGACGGCGCTCGTTGGCACTCAAACGGTTAATATGGTGAAATCTTTATACAAGTTTTAGTGTCTTGCCTTAGCAATACATTTAATATAATCATTGCTCACTCTATTGATGTAATATATTACTAAATGTTCATTATTGAATGATAAATACAGTGTCTCATCGTGCAACAATTATACTATGACTTAGGTTAAAGAGAATATGTTAATTCAAGTTTAGTGTTATTTAATCCCTCGAGCGTGCAGACCATTTTTACGTAACATCAGCGCATGTGCCATGTTGATAAAATAATGTATAACTTCGAAAGTATTCGAAACATCGAAAGTGTCTCATCGTGCAGGAATTATACTATATCTTAGGTTAAAGAGAATCTGAAATTTTGTTTTCTATGAGCTTTTTTCTGTTTACGTCTGTATTGGCAGTGAGTATTATTCTTATACACTTTTACCTAAATATTAATTGTTTTATTTTATCCTACACTATCACCTAATTAATCTTTATACTTAATAATTTATTAGCCCGTAATGTGACGTGACCAACATGCTAAATCTTAATGGTATTTAGAATGGCAACTTAATTGTTCTGCGCACTTATATCCCCATCGCTTGATAAAGCAAACGCAGACTTCTCTTAAAAACATTCGCTGAATACTTTGCTTACAAATAACCGTCACTTTTTTTCCAACTAAGCTCTAAACCAAATGAACAATACAAAACTCATCAGTTGATCGATAAATAAATCACCAGTGCAAATATTTGAAATAAACAAAAGCACGCTGTATTTTACATCACTGGAAATGAGTGTGTAAACGTGCGAGAGAGACAGAGAGTGTTTTCACAATGCGTCCACAATGTGATGATATGTCGACGCGTATTATACATATACTCACAGGTACTATAAAAGTGTAAATGTGTTGTACATGCCAGCTTTCAACAATCGGCCTATAATTTGCCTTTTCTGTATCCTTTACCTTTGTTAAAAATATGGCTTATAAAGTGGTATGAAATCTGACATTAACTTAGTTGTTCACACTCTGGTCTATATGTTTACAAACATTAAACTATGGTATAATAACTAAACCTAATAGAAAGCAAAAACTACTCACGCTCCCATCAAAATCATACTTTGCCACCACCACCTCCAAAACAGTTTGGGACCCCTGAACCAAGGTCCCAGTTCCAGCTCCCCTCTG
Organism: Druceiella hillmani; assembly: GCA_039881145.1. Taxonomy (NCBI): domain Eukaryota; kingdom Metazoa; phylum Arthropoda; class Insecta; order Lepidoptera; family Hepialidae; genus Druceiella; species Druceiella hillmani. The sequence continues at coordinate 22,030,427 of JAYKKI010000031.1, read as the reverse complement.
TGCCTGCACCAGCGGCCTGACTAGGGGTGTAGTATCGAGATAATGCAGTCGATAGAAAGCTAGCAGCGCCGGCATGTCGGGGAAGACCTGGTCACCGATGCGGTAACGAGTGAGGCCGTCTGTGCCGGATACGACACGATTTATTATGTAGTGCGACACACGGCCATCCTCTCTGTGGAGTAAGATAACGAAAGATATATTTAACACTTATTTATTACCATGTAATAATTTACCAATTTGTTAAAGGTAACATTTAAACATAATTTGTTCTTTTTTGATGTTATCTGTAGTATATATCTATTTGTAACATACAATTTTTTACAAAATAATCATATTTTATATTCTGGAGCTGATTATATTTTTCTAAATGACCCGATTCTTAAATCGCATAACAAACACTTGGATGGAAGCAAAACACCAGGTCGGATCTTTAAATGTGGGTTTTACTAATACGTCATGTGACACAATAACACAGTTAAATAAATACAAAGTAACGTATTCAACATTTCAGAAAATTTGTTTACAAATAAAACAATATATATGCAGAAAGTTCTTTGTTTCAAATTAGCAATTTATAGAAAAGTGTGTAATGTCGAACATTTACATATCTTCAAATTTTCTCCATCTGATGAGCACCAAAATCGGTGCAACAGAATATTATAAATAGTGATGATACTGCAATTACTCAAAATGTAAATATAAATACGTTATTAAATTTAATGTTTACTAAAAATTAAATAAATATCGCCATCTAGTGAAGAATTATAAAACTATGTCAGAATGGTCAAAAGAAACAGATGTCGCTGTAATTCATTTAATTAATAGTCTATGTGAATTGTTGTTTCTTTTGACTAACCTCCATAAGGAGTAACCTGATTATTTCTATTACAGGTATTGGCTAAGCTTCTAAGGTACTAAACTGCACAGTTTCATAAAAATCTGTCCAGTTATTTGTATACGACGCATGCGTAGTCACGGCCTTGTTACCACTTTCTTGTATGTATGGATATAGCATGCTAAGATATATCTAGTAAATGGGCATATTCACATTGTACATAGTAGCATTTCTTTATTTTAATATCTAATATTTAACTGATGTAGTAATTAGTTATAACTATTACAACAGTTTGTGTGACAAAATGTCGAATACATCTCTCACTAAATAAATTTTGAATAATATTTTCAGGGGAAATGTGGGCTGACAAACCACAGACTCAGAAGAAAAAATGATGTAATTGCTTATTAAATAGATTATTTAAGGGAGGAAATACCTGTAAAATTATTGAAAAAAAATTTTTTTTCATAAAATATTAGTATAATCCTTTAAGAATATGTCACCAAATTTTTAGAACATAATTTTAAGTATTTCTTATATTATAGAGTGTAAGCCGTGACGTACTAAATAAATAGTATAACGCAAAGAATAGAGGTATAATTAAGCGGCGGACTCTTTTACCTGTCTGTTGAATTTCTTTAGCTTCTAACCTCTCTATTGTTAAAAATTTTAATGAACAGATGTCTTGAAATACTTTTATTGACAAATTACAAGTAAAGGACAGTTTCACAGTTACTACAGAGTATATTCGTACAGGCCAGATCCGGTTTTGCTGTTAGTTTTGTTCAGTTTAGTTTTGGAACTCATTTTGTACGCAAATTCATATCCTAAAGGATCTAAAGATACACCAGCTCGGTCAGGACGCCCGCAAAAACGGAAATTTCATTGATATCAGTATACTAAAAATGATAAAGCCGAACAATCGAGTGCAAGTACGAGAAAATTATCTAATGTTACTAGTGAGGACATTCATTACAATAATATGCATTGTTAAAAATTTAAGTTTAATATGCATTGTTTTAAATTTTCAGTTTTTTACAGTGTTCACTGCGTTATCAGAAATTGCTTGTAAGATTATTTGGGTGGTCACACGCAAAACGCAAATGAGAGTTTCAACTCTACCGTTTGGCGTCTTGCTCCAAAATCATTGAAATAGTCTCATACATTGCTGCTGGATTATTCAATGAAGGATATTCAGCGATTTTATAAATAATGAACTGTTCAGACATAATAGTTGGCCGACAATGTAAATCATATGCCGAAAAAATGGATGAACAGAGAGTGACTCGAGGAAATCAGAACACTTTATTAGCCACTAAAGAAGCTCGTCGAGCACGTCAACAGCAACAAATTGAACAAAATGAGTTCTATGAGGCTACAGAAGGACAATTATATGGCGCTGGAATTGCCGATTAATCGGTAAGTCACTATAATCATTGAATTTTCAGATATTCAAACTTTAAACACGTTTTTCTCGAAACCATATTTTTCAAACTGGCGTACACGATAACTCAAAAAGTTATTGATCGATCTCCCTGAAATTTGGCACACATCTTTTTAATGATATTATTTTCTATAAGAACCTACAAATTTCCGAAATATTTTGAAAAAATAATTTTATCGAAGCAAAAACAATAAGAAAATTCGGCCAAAAATTCATGTTATATTTTATTCCGCGAATTTCTTTTTTTAATTTTTTTTAGGTTCATCTAGAAATTATGACATTAATAAACACACAGAATTTTGGTTTTTGTTTTCAGATCACTAGAACTGATACTACAATGCTCGCCGATTGAGAAGTCTTGCTGCGATCTTTCTGAAAGAATTTAGTGTACATGAGCCATATTGAATAAATAAAATATAAAAAAAATTATTATATTATTTTAATGTTTGAATAAACCAGATGTTAATTTTCAAAAATATATAATGACTCTTTCATTTAAAAAAAAAATCACGAAAATCAATCAAAATTTAAGCTTTTACAGGTATCTCCCCTCTTAATTGCTTATTAAATAATTTTGAAAAGCAACTGAACAAATGGTATCTTTACTGGGTACTAAACCACATACGGAATTCTCTTATACCATCAATTGTTCAGGAAACATAATATTCCGTAATCATAATTTCAGAAATCTCATATTCATTTGATCAGATTTTGTTTATCGCAAAACTCTTAAAATAGCTCTAAAATTTTATTGACTTGATAAAAGTCAGAAGAACTTGCAATATACCAAAATAAATTTTTAGACATTAGTTATACATTAAACACAAATTAATAGTACACGTTGGCTAAAGAGATCTTTGGCCAGTCTAAGGCATCGAGGTAACAAAAATTGTTGAACATCAAACAAATCTATGTATGAAACTTTGTATGGAGTTATAATTTGATTTTTACAACAGATTGTATTAATAAGTTATAATTTTGTCCTCTAATAATTTTGTGGTTTAATAATTAATTAACTGTTTGAGTGCCGACGAACGCCATCGCGCTCGTGCGCATACTAACTAAATTTGCCACAAGCGCGTTGGCGCCCTTGAAATCACTTGCTGTTTAGCGTGCGGTAAAAGAAGTCGCTCGCACGCATTGCTAATTTTTTATCTTTCTACGTGTTACATAAAGTTCAAATTATAATATTATTAGTAATTACAATATAAAAAGGATTCAGGAAAAGAAAATTTTTAACCTATAATATCGGAATATGAAAATTATTCGAGTGAAAGTGATCGTTTTTCAAGTTGTGAAGAAAGTGATAATGGGAGTGACATTGTAGTGCGCTTACAATTTGGCGTAATATAAATTTTGAGTGACGGTAACAATTATTTTGCTGATGCGGAGGATGTACCGAACTGCGAAAATACGATGTGACCTTGATTTCAGTTTTTGTTATAATTTTTGTTCTGTGTTTAAAATTTTTGTTTTAAAATTGGATAATTTTTGGAAAAGATACAGTTTTTTTTCAAGACAAGGGTAAATGACATCAAAAACAAAAGATTTCTTTGGCATTTTTAAGTATATATGAGTAAAAAACAATGGCACTAAAACGGTTAAAATAGACTAATATTCATTTTTAAAAATGGTGGGTTCCCATTTTTGTGTATTTGTGGGAATAATATAAAGCAGCCTCAAAAAACTATCTTCTTGATAATCGAAGATCACATCTTCGTGTATACGTGTGACAAGTGAACCAACGAACCTGACAGACAGCACATAATCTCCAGGAATGGTGTTGGAGTCACGCACTAGGAAGACCCCACTCTCCCTTTCACCGAGCAGGAGACGTGTCGTCTCCGCTCGAGACAGTCCACCGAAATACCAGCTGAAACACATAAGCAATAGTCATTAATGCAAAATAATCACATTCATTTATCCCTAAATGTATTCTACCACTTACTTCTAAATAATTTAATTTTAATAATTTAAAAAATAAACAAACTTCAACCCTGTCAACGACAGGTTTTTTCCTAAACCTCGACAGTAAATAAAAAAATCTTATAATGTATATACTTATCTAATGTTCAGTTATTTGAATTTTTGACCTTCAATTTAAAGCAATAATATGAACACAAATTTAAAAAAAAAAAATTAATTTATATTAAAATTATTTTTTATATTTAGGTTTTGTATATAACTATGCATTAATCAAACATCCGACTTTCAATGGACTATTCCGATTTCAGGTATAGTATCCTGCTATCCTCACAGAATTAGGGGGACACCAAAATATCCCGCTTGCCAAAAAACTGCTTTAACGCACAATGTGTTAACCATTCTGTTAATTAAAAAAAATATAATCATTCACTACTCGCACAGGACCTATGCAATATCTCCCAATTTCACTTTTGCTCTGTCATCAACAAATATAAACTGAAAGTTAACAAATTTCCTAAGTAAATATAAAACCTTAACAACATGCGAAACGAACATGCGATTCTGTACGAAAAGGTCAAAATTCAATTTTTTTTTATTTTGATGGCTAGTTCAGAATTATGCATGCATACTTTCTTTATCTATTTGAAAAAATTGAATAAAAATAAAAAAGATAGATAACAAATTATAACATTAAACTTGTTTCTAAGTTCATTTTATCGTCATTCATTTACTGATCCACACAGAAGTCTTTCTCTTTACGTAAATTTGTAATTAACGGAAATCCCATGTCAATAATGACTTGTAACAAAACTTCTGTATATTGTGAAACAAAATGCTGAATCAAATTCACATGTCCTATGCAAAGTGTATAAAACAGAGTTTAGTGTTTCTCACGACGCACAAAGCAATACCGAAAAACATATGGAGTATCGAAAAAACAAAGCTGATCCTTCTGCATTGTCAAGTAGCTGACTTCTTTATTTAAAAATAATACTCCATTGCCTATCGACTTAGAGATTTCTGCGAAGGAAGGGTATGAAAGAAAATCATAGTTTTAAGAACCAACAACATGAAAAATTATTCATATATATTTTGACAACAAATTTCTTTGCGCCAGAACAAAAGTGAAAGTCATCATATGTAATGCATTTGCAAAAAGAAGATCAGGAAAAAGAACTTCTAGCATGTAACTGCATTACTTTTAATGACGGTTGCATTTAATGATGGTAATGTAAGTTTTCCCATTGCTTGTGAGATATTTTTTTCTAAAAAAAAAGGAGTAAAACTCAAAATTTTAGATGTACAATCGACATCTGCAGAAACACCGGATATTATAGTCAATTTTATATTGCAGAACCTACAAAAACTCAAGCTAGAACACAAAATAATGACATACCACAAACAAAATGTTTGGAAGTGCAAAACGTCAAGGAATGAGTAATTTTTGCAAAAAACTCATGACTTCGCTCGGAGCAGGACACCGTGGGCACAGGCTGTGTGGCAAATATTCTATGCAATGCACTTAAGAAATTTTATAGAACTCTGTGAAACAACCTGTATTGAATACAAAAAGGATTGGGCTACAGTGCCTTGCGTATACATTTATGCTTGCTGTAAAATGAATATTAGAACTATTATTTAACCATTTTCCACAAAATAACAAAGAGATGCCACTTTTTTTTTAAATTATTATTTATTATAACTGTTGGCTTCACTTGGAGGAAGGATATCGTGGGCATAGGCTGTGTGGCACATATTCTACACGATGCACTTAGAAAATGTTATAGAACTCTGTGAAACAACCCATACTGAATACAAAAAGGATTAGACTGTGTTAAACCTATTCGCATGCATTTATGCCTGCTGTAAAAAGTACATTAAAACTATTATTTAACCATTTTCCACTAAATAACAAAAAGCGAGGCGTAGATATTCTTTGTTTGCCAGGAAGCAATGCAGAGGTTGAAAAGAATTTTTTCTACGATGAAGAAAATACAGACATCAAAAGAAACATGTTTAAAAGTAGAAACTTAAATATACCTTTTGTAAATTTAATCTTTTTAAAAATATTTTAGTTCAAATGACAAGTACGCTTATAAGAAATTATTTTATTAAGTAAAATAGATAATAATTACATTATTTTGTTACCGATGTTTAATCGACCCGCTAACTAACCATTCCTACCCGTATGTTCCACATTAAACTGAAAATAATCTGGTCAAATTATCTGCAATTAATACAAATATAAAAACTTTTCCTAACTAATTTTCAACCTAACCACCATGTTAATCTGTCCGATAGATCGGCATGGCAAAGCACGGTGTAGAAATAAGCAAAGGTGATATTTATAGAGAAATAAGCAAATCTAAAAGACTCGCCCTGTCCTTTTCACGTTTTATAAACCAAAAAGGTAAAAACCGAGGATTCACATGTCATGTCTATTTACTACCGGGAGACTAGTACTGCAAACGTTGAAGAATTTTATTCAAATTGCAATAAAGTTATCCATTCATCATTGAGCCTCAGTTAACTGCCACACAAAAAAAACCAATAAAATTATATTTGCAAAGAAAGCAATGAAATGATAATGGCTTTCCCTACACTAACAGAATAATCACAACACTATTACGTTTAACAAAAAGAAAAAAGTAATGAATCCGTAAAAAAATGCATTTACTGAAAAGATAATTAGCCAAAACAATTAGTATTTTAGGAAGGGCAATCAAAAAATAATTAACAATAGTGGTTTGATTATTATTACTTTTTGATCCAAATATAACTGAATTTAAATATAACTTGGAGTAACAAATGCCAAACAATTTTGAGTTAAAACCACCCAATTACAACTGTCCACCTTAAGTCAACTACGAACTTTCGAGTCAAATTTTCAAACCTGAGCGTTGTCATGTCAGAACATTTAGCAGGATTTATATCTATTCCACTACTATAGAGAGGTTCTGTTGATCGTCGTTTGTTCAGCGTCAATACATCAATCACCATGGAATGATACAGCACTTCATGTTTCTAATAGCCTAATTGTCAGAGTATAATTTTGGATAAACAGTGTGTATTTCAAAAATAAAAACTATTTATGGTACATAAAAGTAAAAAGTTTATTTTAAAATTTATTAATAAAGTTTAGAACGTAGATTACTATTAATCATTATTTATATGCAAAATTCATTAAAATATGATCGGAAATAGGAACTATACAAACTGAAGCAATGATCAAAAAGAGTGGTGGTCGTTATACAAGTAATTCACACAAACATTTTATTTGAAAAAAATAAATATAATGTGTTATAAAACAGGTCACTAATAATTTTTGGTTGTTTAGTTTATTGTTTTCTAATCTCAAAACTTATTTGCAACGTACTATTTAATTAGTTCGTTAATTATTTGAGAAATCTTACTTTTCTTTCTCAAAAATATAATATTTAAACAATATTGTGGTAGAAAAAAATGTTGGTTATTATGTCATTTTTAAAATATAGTATGTATAACAATTTTATTTCAAAGTTCTACAAAATAAAATTACAGTTATTTCTTTCAAAAAAATAGTTTTAAAATGGCTAAAAGATCATTTTAAAATTTTTCAAAAACTAACAATTTAAAAGTGGCCCATAATTAGTTCAAATACTTTTGTAACCGTTCTTGAATCCGACCAAGTGGTAGTTTAGAAGACTACTCTAAATAATTTATTTATTTCTTAATTAACTAACAACTTTTTTCTATTTTTAGACAAGGCAGACAACATTCTTTTGACAAATTATTCAAAAGAATCTTTAAACGAAACTCTTGACATCGTTAACTGTAAATGAATGTCTTGGAATGGCTTCAAAAGCTTTCGATATATCAAAATACACATTTACTGACAAATTAAATAACAAATATAGCTAAGAAGGGGACAGTAGAAGCACCAACTATTCTAACTAACCAACAAGAGGACTTGTGAGAAAAATGGGTAATTAAATAAAGGGTTTCCAGTAGCAAAAATAGAGGAGTTTGTTACCAAATTGCTAGAAAAATTACAAAGCGAAAATCCTTTTAAAAACGGTCTCCTTGTTCATTGTTTTTAAAACATCCAGTCAATGTTTTTTAAACAAAAGTCATCCCAAATTTTAGAACTCATTACTTCAAGCATCAACATCATTTAGAGCAGTAAATGAGAAAAATATTTGAGATAGGCTTAGTTTATCGGTATTTCATTCACAGAGAACGACCTATAAGAGTCGATGCTCGATGCATGAAAAATTTTGAATAGCGACGAGATTGGCTTTTATTTAAAACCTAAAGAACAGTTTGGGTTGATCAGAAATATATTAAATAAAATATATTGTGGAATTTATCGCGACGAAAAAGAATATTTCGCTCTATTGATTATATTTGGTGCTGATGAAGCATGCCACCTCCCATGATTTTGTATCCTTATAAAAAAGAATACACTCCTCCATTTAAATCACTTTTGTAAGAATTGAGCTATAGGGAAGTCAGATTCAAGCTGGATCACAAGCAAAACTTTCTATGAATATATAATAAATGTATTTCACTCCAGAATTGAAAAAAATTAAATTCCTCAATCAGTAATGAATTTCATTGATGGACACATTCTTCACACATAAATTTATGTACGACTTAATTATGTAAAATTAAGCTTACACGCATTTTAACCTAATACAATATGAAAATATTAAATATTTTTTATTCTAATTCTACATATCAGCTCCGACCATTAGGCGTCGGTATGTTTTATACATTCAAAAATGTCTGATGAAAAATTATGCTTAGCGAATGGAGAATTATGGACATAAGTTGAGGAGTGAAGTTCCACAAAAATTTTGGAACTCTGATTTCAGAAATTGTGTGTAACTCATTTCGTGCTAGCGATCCTATCATCTTTCGATGAAAATAAAGTAATTACTCAAAATTAGTCAATGAAATTAATACAACTTTATATGAAGGTATATTAACAGTATAATCAGGAAAAAAATAGACAAAGGGACAGAAAACAGAAAAAATCATACAAAATGAAATACACCAAGGAAACGACAGGCTGAAAGAAAAAGGTGATACAAAAAAAAGCTTACAGAAAGAAAAAGCTTACAGATTCTAACTATTACCAGAAGTGAAAAAAATTAGATCTGCCTTACTACAAATGTTTCAAATTACAGATGCTGGATAGACAGATAAATTAAAATATTAGGGACATTTCTGACACCATCTTCGACAATACCGCCATTCATTAAAATTGATAATAATGACATAATTGACGGAGAAATTGAATGCGATAGCGTAATTGCATTATTAAGTGCACCATTCCTAAAAATCCAATCGAACAAATACTAGCTACACACAGAGATGGAAATAAAAAATCAAAATATCTAACTCGTTTCAAAAAGGATTTTTTGGCATTTTTTGGCCGGAGGAAAATATCAGAAAAAAAGTAACAGAACACATTCAGCGTCAAAAAGTAATTTTTATATGTAATACTTTTTAAATATTTGTAAAACTATTGTATGTAGAATTATTATCAATTTTTTTAAATTTTTCTTTACTATGGTTAATTTTTTAAAGAAATTATTACAAACAAATATCGAAAATAATAAAATTGATTTCAAACTATTCTTAACTTCTGTTACAAATAAAATCGTGGCCTATTTTTTTATTTTATTCCCGGTCGGAATTATTCATTTTATTAAGGCAGAATTTCTCTTTAATCACATACAGTGTATACATGTGTCGAAGAATTATAGACTGTATTACCAAAATACAAAAAGTATAACTTTAAATTCAAATTCAAGTTGGTCGTTAATAGGCACGTCAGCGGTCGTAATATGGAAAAAGCAATTATCGGAGACAGAAATGGGGGATACAAACATTTTAAAAACTGTTTATTGTTATTAATTTAATTTTAAAATATTAAGTAACTATAAATATAATATTAATTGCGAAATTAAATTATATGAAAATTAATTTATAAGATAATACTTTCATGTTTATTATATTGCCTACCAGTGATCTAGTATGATTTAATAAATATTAATAGATATTGAATATATTTGGTGTTAATTTTCTAGAAATTCATTATCCGCAATTAAATAATACTACATCACGTAGTTTCATTTAATTGGGAAAATACTTTATATAAACCCTATTATTCTTATTCTTCATATACCTACCTACATTATAAATATATTCTAACACGGTTAATCTTTGATTTGCCTTACCGTTATTTGCTTAGTAACGAAAATTATTTTCATCCACGAAATCATCCATTTACCACTTCACTGAACATACACATTTCATAATCAAAGTTTAAAATATAAATAAACACACCTAACATGCATGAGCACAGCTATCGTAACATAATTGAGAGTTTCGCACATTTTTCAGATTCCATTACTAACATCTATAAAACTATATCTAACATAAAGCTAAAAATAACATTCGTTTGACAAGAAAGTGATTTCAGTTTTGTGTCTTGAAATATAACTCAATTTTTTATGTGAAACATCTAATGGCGTGTTTTGATGGGAATTAAAACGTTCTGATGACACATGGCATTTAGCCAGCTTCGCTTCTTGTGGACTCTTTCACACTTAATTCGGCAAGCTTCGCGTCTTATTGGCTTTTTCTGACTTAATTTGGCCAGCTTCACATCTTGTAAGCCCTTGCCGACTTAATTCAGCCAGCTTCTCGTCTTTTCGGCGCTTTCTGACTTAATGCTTTCCTCTCTACTGCATTACACACACACTACTCTACGTCTGTTTTAGTGTATCAGCATTTTTATATTTTATTATTACTATCTGAATATTTCTTTTTTCTTTGATTGCTACCCCCATCTCTCTCAGTAGTCATTCACAGTGAACAACTGAATTATTCATTTGATCCTTGAAAACAGTTTACAATAAACAATACTTTTATAATCTCACCAAATAGACAGCATGGTCTTTTTTCAGTGCCTTTCAGTTTTCCATGAGATTTGTGCTGATTCATCACACGTGACCCATAATCGTTTTCGATCTTAGTGTACATGATCCATTTTTCATCACATTCTACATGTGGAACCAAAATATTAATATTCTTAATAAGTTCAAGACATTGTAGCGATTGTCAATTGTTGTGTGTGATATATTCAATCTCTTGCGTAGTTAAATGACGATCCGATTTAATTATGGCTTTTGAATCATTCATTACCAACTTCAGTAAGATGGCCAGAACATTGGTCATCTTGTGAAAAAGTTACAGAATTACATTTTTGGAACAACATTTTGTATTTACGGAAGTAATGTAATATTGAAAACTGTCTTTTTCGTATTCTACATTAAATTGCACACAATTTGCTTGTAAGATTAGCTAAAAGTGACAGCTGTCAAAGGGAAAAAACACAACATTGACAGGAGTCTTTTAACACATACATAACGCCATCTACTTGTGAAAACTGAAATTACTTTCTTATCAATCCAATAGGTCATATACTGTAAAGAAAAAAGCTACACTATTATAGTTTTAATGAAATAAGGACGAATCACTTTGGATTCAACAATGCTGTATTCTTTTTAAATGCTACTTCTAAGAAGACTTCTCCAAAAAAAACTTTTATATTTCTTCAAACTAGAATTAGCTTTCCTGTGGAAGAACAGAAGTGTATTTAATGCAGCCTTTTGTTGCGCAATGAATAAATTATGAAACTGTTGTTTTTTTACACAGTTGCTAACCCAACATATAAGATAACGCCACATGCTTTTTTCCACATCAGAATGTTTCTTGAAGATTATCCTTTAACTCCAAGTAACCAACCACACTTTTTAGAGTCCAACCACCAAATGACAAAAGTTTCATCGCAGCAATTTTAAAAAATGAAAACAATTAAGGAACCCTACTGCATATTCTGGCACACACTTGACCGATTTTATTTACATATTGTATCCTCACCAAATTTATTATTTTTACACTACATCGAGCAGTCATTCCATTTCCACTGCACTTCCATTAAACATACAAACGAGCATCATATATATTAATATTCACCTGGATCTTTGTTACCTGAAAGTGTCTACATCTTCATAAAAAAATCTCTCCAATTTTACCAGTCTACACGACATACACAGCCACGTACTGTTAAAACTTCTCTACATATTTTTTTTCCAATACCTGCACCCAATTCAAATATATTGCACGCAGTGCTTTCAAATAGAATCTTCAAAACCAGTTGAAATTGAAATCTTCAAAACCAGTTGAATAGAATCTTCAAAACCAGTTCAAAAATGATTATCTGCAAATAGAAGACACTAAAAATGTGACAATATACAGATATTTGCAGAGCAAAAAAATCAGAAAATTAAAATATTTCAAAGAAATTTTATAATATTTCAACATTTTCCTGGCTGGATATATATTACCAAAAGTGCTTAACAAGTAACAAAACTTGGTAACCACAATTTTTATTAACAAAATCTGAACATACCTGAAAAGGTCTGGTATAGGCCCTATTTTATACAAAGACAATAAAAATGAAACAATTATCAATTCTGAAATGTTTACTGTTTATATGCAGAACAAATTTAGAATAGATAAGAAACTAAACAGAAAAAATGTTCTAAAGCAAATGTTATTAGAAAAAAACCTGTCAAGTACAAGTAGAACTCGCATTACGAGGGTTCCATACACATTTCGGCCCTTATAAATCTTTTAGGCTCTATTAACCTCTTAGCAAATATTAATTTTTCGCAACATAAATATATTTCCTACTATATCTTTCACGGGCATAAAAACTAAGTGCATATTTAAAAAACCGACCAAGTGCAAGCAAGTGCACGTTAGTTGAAAACAGGACACCCCTCTAATTTTTCAACATTTAGAAGCGCGTGTCTCACCAACTAGTTATCGACTTAAATATACAAAATTATTTTGGAACCATTCGTCGACTACCATTATCGGTTGTAACCATTTATCGACTTAAATATAAAAAAGTTATTTTGGAACCATCAATTTCTTAAGACCTATCTAATGATACCCCATACGCCAATGTGCACTAGATTATTTTTCATCTTCAAGTTACATGTATGGAGTGTCACCCCAATACTTTTTCTTCATAATTCCACTATTTCATTGTATAGCGGTTCATAGAGGACACCCACCGCCCAAATTACATCCATATAACCAATATGCCAATAGTGTCCGAGCAAAATGGCTGTGACAAACAGATGGAATAAAATTATAAGGGTGCCGTTTGGTTACAGAACCCAAAAATTATAAGATCTAGGGTAATTGATATGGTTTTCCTGTAATCTTCTAGTTAGATTTTAGCAATCCTATTTTTTCAAGATTTTTGGTTCTATAGCTTCAGATAAGGGGAATTGCTCCATTTTCACATATTTTAAAATATCTTTTTAAATATGCAATTTAAAATTATGAAAAAATATTTTATATTCATCATAGCAAGGCCTTGCAAATGACACTCCACATGATAAATAAAATAAGGAAAAATTGTTTGAATCCTTTATTTAACCCCTCATTAATCCTTATATGAATATTTGAAAAAATTTAGATAGTGCAAAATATGTGGTTTAATAAGATATATTACTATACTTAATATCATGTTTATACGTCGCAAACCGATATGTGAGTGGTCTTTTAAGGATTTTGTTTTTCAGTTTAAAGAAAGGAAATCTAAAATCTGTTATATTTAAATATAATATATTTAATATCATTGTATGGAACATGTATGGAACAAAATAACATGTATGGAACAAAATAACTCTTGGCTTGATTCTTATGTATACCATAAATATGAGACTTGATCAACCCTAAGTGCCAACTTGCAAATATCAAATTAAATTATATATAAATAAGTTTCCTTAAAATTGTTAAAACACATTGTATATTTTAAAAGTTACTGAAACAGACTTTAAGGATTCGAGGGAAGAAAATAAAAGTTATTGAAGCAATCTTTAAATGCACCTAACCATGCATTTCTCCACATCCATGCGCAAACTGTGCCGAGTATTTACACATACAATTTTGAGCGCTTTTGACACTCCTCTAACTCGAGTCTTATTTGATATACCAGGTCAGAAGTTTACATATGCAAGGAGATGATAAATACCACACTACATTTAGAATTTCATAAATAAAGCTTTTATTGCCCTTGAGAATTAGCTTTGCTGATAGTTTTATAGCAAAATTGGTAATTTTGGCTCAGACTGACTCACTCTCATCATCAAAACCTCTATCCTACTTCAGTGAACTTAGAAACTTAAAATTTGGCATGTAGCTAGGGTTTTACATGTACACAGAAGAAAATGTTTTGAAATCGATAAACGCAAGTTAGATTATTTGACGAAGTTGATAGTGCAGTTAATTGTAGACATGTATGAAACTTGCTTGATAAGAGACCAAATTTTAGCTTTCAAAATTGATTATACTTCTGCTAGATTACGCTTATTTCTTTTCTGCATTTTATATAATTGTAACTATACTTCTGCAAAATTTCACCATTCTAGCTAATAAATAATTTAATTTTATTAGTCCTTTACATAAAATTATACTACTAGCAACATACACTTGAAAATACTTCAAAATTAGACGCTACGAGTCACTGCTACTCTCGCTCATAGATGGCGATACTTATTTTTTAAATCGCCATAATGTTTTATTGTCTTAAAAGCTATATAAAGCTTTTATCACATCGCCATGCATCATAATGTGGATTTACATTTTCATATTGAGCGCCTATATAACATTTCAATAAATTTGACTTATTACTTTACAAAAATTATTGATTTTGCTTTGCGTTTTAGAATTTTGAAGACATTTCTATCCACTATTTCTTCCTACATTTTGTTATTAATTAAGATATATTCTGTAATTTACCAATTTTTAGTAAAAGGTCCCAAAATCCCTTCTAAAACCTAAATGTGAAAAGGTGTCGGTTCTCTATAGATTATCG
Source organism: Druceiella hillmani (assembly GCA_039881145.1). Classification (NCBI taxonomy): domain Eukaryota; kingdom Metazoa; phylum Arthropoda; class Insecta; order Lepidoptera; family Hepialidae; genus Druceiella; species Druceiella hillmani. Next base: position 22,015,271 of record JAYKKI010000031.1, on the reverse strand, counting down.
TGTTAGCTAAAAAAGTATTGAAATCAAAATAATCGTCAGTTCTAAGTAATTTCTAAATGTCGAAATGGAATAAAATTGAAATTAAAAATATTTTTTGATCAACATTTTTTTAATATTTAATGTAAATTAAATATTTGAACTTGGAAGTTTTTGTTTCTGCAACATGTTTTACTTCATTTTCAAATAGTTACCAAATTCACATATAAAAATTACGTTAAGTACTTTAAAATGTTTATGCGAATACAATTATACAGAAAAGTGAACGTCTCTTAATACTTCAACAAAAATTCACAAAGTTTATATTGCAAATAGTTGGAGATAATCTGCTGAAAGTTAGCACCAGCTTAAAAGCATTGGCGGTAAAGGTTAAAACGTGTTTTCTATATCAGATGCTTTGTGCTTTAGTGAGATGCACCAGAAGTAAATTTGTATTATAATTCTATAGTTCCAAATTTACTTTGACAAAAATTTGCATAAACTTTCATAATAATTTGTGTGAATTATTGTTTATACTCATAACTTTTTAAGATAATAAAAAAAACAAATCAGGGTGTATACAGGTAAACGATGTAAAACTAATAATTACCTAACTATTTTCATGCAAATTGTGTTCATACAACATTGCAACAAAAAATGATTTCCTGACAATTTCCTTATGAGGAAAAAGTAAAATATATGCATGCAACACTTGCTACCAGTATTTCTGGTATTTAATTTAATTCGTTGATAAATCATTTTTTCATTATATTTTTACTTATTTCTAATAATTGTTTATACCAGCTAGAAATTAAGTTTCACAAAAAATAATTTCTCTAGTTTCACCAGTTTCATTTCTTTTCCCTTAGACTAACATTTTAATGTTAAATAATATTTACACTACAGTCAGCTCTCACAACATGAATTAACACAAATCAGATTTCATTTAAAATAATAAAAAAATGCCTAAAATTAAATTAGGTACATAAAAAACATTCGGTAATTTTTTATAATTTTAAATATACTCGTAATTACGAGAATTTTACTTCTAAATATATGACCATCTTACACTCACATCAGATGCACCTTACAGATTTCATAGCAAAATATTATGGGGCATAGCGATAAATAACTGCTAGCTCCAAACCCGTAAAATGACTCAGAAATCGTAAAACACAATACCAAAACTAAATACAGCACTAATAAAAAAAACAGTAAAAGGAGGTAGTCATAAAAATAATTAGGTTGCATATTAACCTGGACTTGTCATTCTGATCAAACGAAACAGCCATTCCCGAAACGAAATCTTATTATATCACAACATTTAATATATTTATCAACATGCAAAAGATCGCACAGAACAAATGACCAAAAACGACCCGACTGACTTCATAATAATTCTATTCCATCAATCATTCGGCGGATAGGAACATAGCGTACACATTATACAACTCTAAATTTAGGTTTGATGATCGCAACACTATTTACAATATGTTTATAACTGTTCAATACTAATTACAACCGTAACACACTAATTTACGGGGTTAAACTGTGCCACCAATTTGTTGACATTGATTTTGGTTACGAGAATCTTCGGCCTTTTATGTTTCATACAATATTTACTGTTATAAAGCAATGTGAACGTCAAAACACATGTTTTCGGTACATTAATTTGTTTAGATTATTTTTAAAACACTCGTGCTGAACTTTATCGTTAAATGGATCTATAATTAAACTAATTTATAAATATGCGACGGAGTCAGAATCATTGACGATCCGTCTGCGCATAGACTGTGGGAATTTTACTCTTTCGATCTATAGTTTTTGACAACTTCGTCTTCCGAATTGTTTATGTCAACGTAATTAAAATTTAAAAACAATAATTTCAAATATATTTTTAAATAAAAAGGAATTAAAGAAGACTCAATATTTTCAGCAAACTCTTAAAAATGTTTTTATTCTTAAATATTCAATTAAGCGTTAAGTTCATGATATGTATCAGATAACAAATGTAAGGAACTAATGGGATTATTAAAGGTAGTATGGCCGTTTTTTAAAAAACCATTTACAGCTTGAAATGAAAAGATATATTCCTGAATCAGTATTTATTAAACTTATATATAACCTTCTTCGAAAACTGACATCTTTTGTAACTACACAAGTAATTAAGTAAGATTAAGTTGCCAATAGCATAGACATTTCTTCAATTATTATCCTAACTGTGTTATTCTGTTCTGGCACTAAATACATTTTTGAAAAAAGCCCAACTGCATTTAATGTATTTTGAAAAAAACTCGAAAAACTTTTGGATAAAAGTTAAATTCACTTATCATCACGATAAATACATTTAATATCCACAAGGATAAGGAGAATTATTGTAGTATTATGTTAAAATATGTAATAACTGTTAATTTCAATTATTTAATTTTTTTGAGAAGAGTATTTTGCTTTGTGTGACACTAACTTCATTCATGATATACTAAGATAAAAAGCTATAATTAACTATTTATGCTTTATGGGAAAAAAATGAGATACCCGAGGAAAGAAAAACATATTTCAATTCTCAAATTTTTCTTTAAAGCTTATTTTGATGTAGTGTTATAAATAAAGAAAAAGTAAATTAATTCCAATATGATACTTTTGTTTTATTAGAATTACTTTCTGAATTAAAGTTTACAATTACAAGAAGAAAATACTTTGTCAATGTAATCATGAAAAATATAATTATCCTTAACTGTTAGTAAAAACAATTTTTTTGTTTATTAAATTAAAAAGATCCTGCTTTTAAAAAGAATCTCGGCTTTAAACGCTTTCAGTAATAAAAGCTTTTATTCCTGCTATAATGTTTCGAAAAAATTTATTAACCGTAGATTTTAACTTTCACCACATCATTTTCAACAACGCAAGTGCTGCTTCATACATACTGTCTGCTACTAAACTATATTTTTATTTTCAGGTATATTCAGGAGTATTCCATTGTATTCACCTGAATATATTTCAATAATATTCAGGGAATTGAAAAAAACTCTGCAGAATAATTTAATAGTATCTTTTTGTTCCAAAAAAAATTCAACTTGAACTGCCAATAGATGGTATTAGTAGATTCGAGTACTCTGTATTCACATACATAGTTATGTAAGTTGAATTCGAAGCACAAAGCAATTTTATTTTCTGAATTTTTTTTTATTTATTTTATTATTTTATGCAGGAATTAACGAAGTACCTGAAATAATTCAATTTATTGGGTAATATGAAAATAATTCAATAGGAATTTTGTCTAGAATGTTTTGCCCTTACTTAGTATGAGGGCACATAATGATGTTAAACTACATTGCAGATTGTACTTAAATGATCTGAATGAAACAAAGTTTGCAGCATAAGATTTTGACTACAAAAAGCGTCATGGAAATTGGTTCTGTGATTTTTGGTATGAAGCTGGATTAAAAAGCGTAATTACGAGTTTAAGTACTTCAGTTAACTTCTCAAGAATACTATTTAAAATTGATTAATTTTTAAAAAATATCTCTAATCTACAGATACCACTGTTACAGTGTTTACTTGTATTAGTTTATACTACCCGTATCGTACTCGTACTAGTATATACTACTCGTATCGGCATCATTAGAAACAAACTTTTGTTTTTATGCAATTTTAAAAAGTAATCGCAAAAATTTTACTTTTTATTTTATCTTTTATAATATTGAGAAAGTTTAATAATAATAAGAAGAAATATAATTTTATATATCGATACCTTGAGTCTCAAAGGGCATAAATCTCAAGACAATTTTTCAGTATGTGCAAAAAATTAAAATAATTGAATATTTTTTGTTGTGTCTTTACTACTGCTTAAAAGTACTTAGAAATCTGAGCTGCATAATGTAGTAAAATAGTATTTTACGAATATCTTATATTCTGTATAAAATAAAGTTCCTATGCACCCCTAAAAAATGAACGAATATATCTTCTACACCCCGAAAATAGCTGCCGTGCAAGATATTTAGCGAGTAACTGCAAACTTATGAAATATCATTAAGCAATATGTTGTGTGTGGGGCAATACACTTAGTATTTACAGTCGTAAGAAACTTTCTAAATTAATACGTTAATCCATGATTTTATTTCTTTTTATTTTCGATTGATTTATTGAAATTATATTATAGCTGAGACTGCCCGCCGCTGTCAATTAAATAGTTTCTATTTCGAATTCTGTTTTAAAACATTTTTTCAATGTAGCTCAGTGACTGTAATCACATTTAATCATATCAACACATACTTTAATAGAAAATACTAACCATTACATATTTAATCAATTATTACCTATTCGCGGTCAATTTAGAGAACATATTTAATTTGTATTGTGAAAATATGGTAGCTGAATGTTGTATTGCCACCTTATCATAATGATGCATAAAGAATAGAAAATAATAAATACTTGTCTGATTAGTTATGACTCGTTAACGGCAAATGTCGGCAACGTAACTAAATTTAGTTACGTTAGCAAAAATATGACGAGATGAATATTATATTTCCACTTATGAGTTTTTCTGGGTTTTCATCATCAGAATCACAGTCGATCGCAGCAACGTATTAAAAAAAAAGAAAATATTAATCGATATGAGTTTAGCGAGCTACAAGGCATTAAAGGAAAATTTAAGATATATTACATTTACAATTGTAAAGCAAAAATAAGAATTTTACCCTTCAATTAATTTTTTTCTTCAATTAATCTGCTCGTTAGGTGAGTATTGAGTAGTATTTTCTTTTATGTACGTATTGTGTTCAAAATTGATTTTAATGATCAATAAAACTGAAAAGACCATCTCTTCCATAGGCAGGAATATTCAACTCTTCATGATTTCTCTCTCGTTAGTTATACATTAAAACAAATAATATTTTTTTTAATCCCATTTATTATTTACGTGAACAATCTAGTTAATTTTCCTAAAAGTCATGAGATCTTTTCTATGTCTCAAGGAATTACCTTTTTGGGTTTACCATTTAATTTAGTTCAGTAGGTTTTGTAAAAATTTCAAACACATACCTCAAAATTTAAGGATTTTTTTTCTAAATTCTCCATAAAATAAATAATAGTTTTAGTGATAATAACAACAAAATGAATTTATGCGACGCAAGAAGTTCACGCAAGTATTTACCTATTCCTTAGTATTACTTCATCCTTTGTTTTCATATGAGTAACATGATGACTATTTACATAACCAAACTTTTGTAAAGAAGATTGCTATTGAAATAGATATAAAATCTTGAAAAACTGTTAAACACCCTATCAATCTTACGTTTGGCAATTCAATATTATGGCACAATTGTCTATCTCAAATTCAACTCCTTTCTCTGTCTCTTTTGCATCCTTTAAAGTTAAACGTTTTCTTAATAAGTTCTTAAACAGAAATAATTTTAGAAACAATGAGAATTGTTTCTAAAATTATTTCTGTTTAAGTACAGAGAGAAGAAGTTAAGAGAGAATTTTATTTTAAATATTTCAATAAAAAGACAGACAATATTTTACTAATAAAATGCAATGGAACTGGCAATATAAAATTTGATGCTATGTTTTCAATTTTAGTAGTTACTGTCTGAAAGAAACAGTTGAGGCATATTTTAGTTGTATGTTTTGTGTGCCTTATTTGCTGCTTAAAGGCATAATTTCAACTTAAACAAATTATGACACACTTGCTTTATATTCAATAGAGTAATAGTAATTAGTTTGTGTTAATGTTATGTTTAGTTCAGTCATACACATATACTGCTAACTTATCAATAAGACATGAAAAAATTTAAACAATTTGAGTTCTGTGTTTATTGTTTTTATTTATTTTACTTATTTCAAACCTTAATGCACTCATTTAAAAATAATTACATTTGTCAGTCTTATTTTTCAAGAGCAATCTCTTTATAGTCAATTGCAGTTGTCTCCAGTGTTATATTACATTTGCAAACTAGTAAATATATTCAGGTAAAAACAAAATTAAAATTTTAACATAGAGAAAAAAACCAAAGTGTAATTAATGAAAAACAGAGATAAATAATTAGGAGTATATAAGTTTATTCAGCGATTATTAAAAATATTTATAGGGAGTGATTTCCTTTGTCCAGATCCAGTTGATTCCAAAGTTTTGAAGCTTGGACAAAGTGGGACCTATCTGACATACAGCATCTTCTATGTTTTTTTCCCGCATTCATATTTCATATCACATTGCAATTCATGCAAAGTCTTATAGACACTTTTCAAAGAACCAAAAGCGGTTAATGATTTAAAAACATAACGGCCAAAAAAGTAAGGGGTTACAACAGATAAAACCATCCAAATGTTCTCCTGGGAGCATTGATCAAACTAAATATATAAATATTCAGCAAAAGACTCAATATCTAATTGAGAGTCACGAACGGACAAGTTTTTGTAGGGGACATGGTGTTGATTTACAAACATGGTACTGAAGAATGATAGCCCTCAGTAAGAATTAAAGACAGTACCAGATAAATATCTTTCATAGAATAGTACCAGGAACAGTTAAACGTTTGCATGATGGTAAGTTACACATCTTAGAATATATGTCAAAAACAAGGACACCTATTTACATTTGTGTAAAGCCCATACGCACAAGCTTTGTTATCAACTCTATTAGCATAATCACAAAAGTTGTATTAACAATTCGTTTCCCTTAATGGGATAATATGCTTCACATTTCGCTACGTTTAATTTAAATAAACGAGCTGCTTGCGGGTATTTGGCGACTTGGTCAATCACCTTAGCACTTCATAGTCGTATCTGGACTCGGGAGAATATCGATCATTAGTCTCAGAGGCCAATTTTAAATCAACTGAGGCCAATTTGTATAGACAAAATAGTGACATAGAGAGGGCCCATATGTGCACATTATTTGAAATAATACTTTTTCAGTGAATAATATAATATCATAATGTACTGTATATTTGCAGTCCTCTTATGGACACTGTTGCTTCTTCCATGCATAAGAAGATGTGAAGGTATGTAATATATCAGATAATTTATATTTATTTAATTGAATATTTATAGAATTATTATATATGACATGGCTTGTTTCATTAATATTAACATATATCAATAATAATTATGTATTTTATATTTTTTAAACAAAAGTATATAAACATTTTATTTTAATGTATTTTTAAAATTCAGATAATGGAGCCTTCTTATTTCTGCTTTTTTTGTCTTTGGTCTTGAATAATATAACGAAGTTAAATTTATGTTGAATTGAAACTTATTCAAAATTAATTTTATATTTTATTATCTCAAATTATATATTGTAAGTGCTTATCATTGATTTAAATAAAGGGAGAGAAAATTAAGTATGGGAGGATGAAAAAATATTTCTTGTTACCATGATAATATTTTAAGGAGCAATTAAGAATGGCCACTAAATCATAAAAGGAAAAAAAATAAAAAAACACATTTTTTAAATTTTTTCCTAACGTTCCTGTATTTTATTAATGCGGGACTGTTAGGAAAACTAATAAATCATGGTTTTTTTTTCACTACATGATTTAGTTTCTGATTCTTAATCACTCCTTAAAATTCCGTCACTGACAAAAGGTAACCCAGTACTTTCTTTAAGTTTTATGTTTCAGAATTTGAGATTGCAACTTGGATTATATTAAAAAAATCCAGAAAGTGTAGCCAAGTGGAATATGGTTTTTGAAACAAATGCATTCTAATTCAATTCCGCGTTCAGTTATATTTAAAAAGCAGTGAACACATACAAATTATGACAGAGTGTGTCATAACTTTTTTTTTCATAATTTTCAAGTAGTAATTACTGATTTGGAATCAACGTTTTATATTCTGCTTAGAAACTTTCCATAGTTTTCCTACACAATGGAAAGTAAACAAAACTAATATTTTAGTAGTTTAAAATTAATGATAAAATTATCATCCTTATTAAATTTGTGTTCGTTCCGAAACTGTCCTTAAATATATTTATCTAATTAGATATATGAGGGTGCGTTTTTAAGTTCGCGGAATGGAGGATAAGGAGTGAAGAGTAGAATAAAATAGAGAAGAATAAAAATACAAAATTATTTTTCTTTTTCAATATATTCACCTGCTACCCTAATAAATTTTTCAGATCTTTCAATTCGCTTATGTATACCTTCATAAAAATAATGTTTCATCTTTGCCCGAAAAATAAGTTGAAACTGCGTCCTTCACTTCTTCATCGCTTGATAACTCCTTTCCACGAAGTTCTTTTTTAAGGTTTGGGAACAAATAATAATCACTGGGAGCTAGGTCAGGATTCTAGGGTGGGTGTTCTAAAATATCGAAGCCCACCTTGTGCAGGGCGGCCAGCGCAACACGGCTTGTGTGAACGGGCACGTTGTTGTGCAAAAGCAGGACACCTTTGGTCAACTTTCCCCTTTTTTTTTTTTATTGCTTTTTTCAACCTCTCTAAAATTGACGCATAGTATTCTCCGGTTATGGAAACACTTCTTTATAATCCGTCAACAGGATCCCTTCGGAATCCCAAAAGACTGTCGCCATGATTTTTCCAGTCGACTGTGACACCTTAAACTTCTTGGGCGGTGGTGTGCCTTTTTTGTACCACTGCATTGAGTCTTGTTTGGACTCAGGTTCATAATGATGAACACAAGTTTTGTCTTCAGTAACAATTCGACTCAATAGTCCATCCTTGTCTTCACTACAGAGGTCCAAAAACGCACAAGAACACTCTACTGTGCGTTGTTTTTGAGGCGATGTGAGCATTCTCTGCACCCATCTTGTGCTGACCTTTGTCATACCAAGATGATCATGGAGAATTTTAAAAATTGTATCCGATACTCCTACCATCCCTGCAAGCTGTTTCTTCTTTAGTCTGGCATCTTCCAATACTAATTTTTCAACTTTTCAATAATTTCCGGAGTAGTCATTTCGATCGGCCGGAGAGGGTTATCTTCAAGTGAGCTTCTACCTTGTTTAATGAGACTATGCCACTTGTAAACAATGGTTTTACGCGGGCAAGAGTCCCCGTGAACGAATGCCATCTCTTTCAGTATAGTTTGAACCTACTTTCCTTGCTTGGTAAGAAACTTTATAACGATGCAGTACTCGATTTTTTCCATAGTTCAGACTTTCTTCCAGATTGAGTTGTTTGTTCGACGATACAAAGACTAATAATCCGATTATGATAAAACTTGGTATTTATTCTAATAATGAGTTACTTAACTAGCTATCATTAGTATCGTACCTTTCCATTCTGCGAACTTAAAAACACCCCCTCGTACAATATAGACAAAAAGAAAAATTTCTATCAACGAATAGAAGCAATTTTTTCATTTGAAAAGAAATCCTTTTGAAAATCCTTGCATTCTTATTCAAAATAAAAATTGCTTCCAACTTTTTTAATAAAATTAGAAAAAAGGGTAACGAATGAAATGGTAACAATATACATTTACTAGAAATCTCCAATATCAAAAGATGATTTGTATTTTTCATACCTTGTAATTCAGACTTCAAAATGCATTGTGAAATAGTTTACAAATAACCACTTAATTTTTTAAATTAACAATTTGAATTGAAGTATAAAAATGACAAAATGTTAAGTGTTTCAAATACTATATAAATAATGCGATTTAAAGCGTATCCATATAATATGAAATATGTGCATACACCGTGGAGGTAAGAGTACGTAATACAGTGGGATTTTTATACACATAGAGTATCCAGTTGTATAAAAGAGATGCCAATACAATAATTTGTGCCTTTTGTACTATCCAGATGATAGTACGAAAAGCACAAATAGTTTTTCGTCTTAATTCCATATTTTTTAATATATCAGCAATTTGCGAAAAAAATTAAATATAATACTTAATAAATATATCTTATGTGCAGAATCTCGTGAACCAAATCAGTCATGCGCTTTCCGAATTTAAAATGTTTATATAGGAGTGAGATCAGAAATTTGGTTGTGATTTGCTAAAATGATCATGGTTTTCTATAAATATTAATAATAATTTTGGATGGAGAAAGTTTATTTAAATTTAGATGTGATAAAAAAATGTTTGTAACTGTTATTGATACAACTGTATGTCCATTTACTTATTCATCTGTAAAATTTTGCTATCAAGTACACAAACGAGCAAAGTATATGTAAATAGAGTAAACTATTAAAAACATTTAATTGCACCATTGGTGTTGATATCGATAACATCAATATTTTTAATTAAACATTTTCTTTTTGCTACTGAACTTTCTGAACAGATTTTTTTAAAATGATATAATTTTTTATGGATACCACTTCCAATGTTTAAAATATTACAATAGATAGAGTTATTAGTTTAACTAAAGTTTCCTTCTATAGTTTTTAAAATAATCGGTATTTTTAGACAAGATATACATGTTTAAAGGCGTTCGTAGAGTTCTAATATTTAAAACTCGGTGAATGCCTTTGTTTAATACTGTTTAAAAATAAGAAAAGTTATTTTATATAGATAAACATTTCGTTATGCGAAATATATATATTTATATATATATATATATATATGTATATATATATATATATATATATATATATGTATATATATATATATATATATATGTATATATATATATATATGTATATATATATATATATATATATATATATATATATATATATATATATATATATATATATATAATATCTTAATGTAAGATTGCATTTCAACAGTAATTGTAGATGTTAATATGATACAAGTTTCCTCAGTGCTAGATAATTTAGGTGATAGAAAACAAATCTTGCCCCTTAGACTACAGTTAACCCTTAACAGGCCGGGTGCGGTCACCATGACCCCAGTAGGTGCAACACTGTCAATTTTATACTCTTCCAATATTCGATGGTATTTGCCCCTCCTGGTACCTTCGCAACTCAGGCGATTAGTACGAGGCCCGGCTTAGTAATAGTCGCACGCGTCTTTTGTTTTGAGTTTTTATTGTTTAAAAGTTTGCAGCGGTCACAGTGACCGCACCCGGCCTATTGTGTGATTTTAGAAAGTGAATTCCTTTCTCGGTGTAGTTTTCATTTTACTAACAAAATGGAACGTTTTGACCAACAAATACAAGAGTGGCTTACACAAGAGGATAATGATGACCCTGCCTCTGATGGGGATGGTGAATGCAGTGATATTGATCAGGATATCGAACCAAATCACGTGATTTATGAGTCACACCACTCAGAATCTGAAGAAGAAGTTACCTCATCTAACGATGAAGATGATCAACCTTTGTCAAGTCTTCAACCGAGTCGTAAGCGCAAGGCAAGTAAAAGTATTTCCGATAGCGAGGAAGTTCAACTAAGGGATAAAAACTATTTCGCAAAAATAAGTTTCGCTGGTCTTCTGTTCCATCTGCCGCCCGAAGTAGAACAAGAAGTCATAACATAGTAGATGTACAACCAGGAATACGTCAAAGTCTTCGACACAGCCTTACAGCAGAATCGACAGTAGAAGATGTATGGAATTATTTTTTTCGTGAGGGTACTTTTGAAAAAATTATAACACATACCAACAGTCACTTAGAAAAGATGCGAGACAAGTATGACGACAATAGTTACGTTTATAATTTAGATATGATTGAACTAAAAGCATTATTAGGCATATTGTATTATTCAGCGGTGTTCAAAGAAAATCACGCAGATTTTTCAAGTTGGTATAGCTCGGATGGAACTGGCCGATGTATTTATCAATGTATTATGGCGAAAAATAGACTGAAAATACTTCTACTAGCATTACGCTTTGATGAATCTTCAACTCGGCTAGAACGACGTGAAAATGATCCCGCAGCGCCAATTTCTGAAATGTTTAATGATTTTATTGGCAATTGTCGAGACGTATGCGAAATTGGAACTGAAGCTTGTGTTGATGAGATGCTGGTTGCATTTCGCGGCAGATGCAAATTTAAAATGTATATGCCAAAAAAACCGGCAAAATATGGCTTGAAAATTCAGTGTATCACGGATGCAAAAACGGGTTATTTACACAACGCCTACATTTATGTGGGTAAAGATTCTGATGGAAAAGATTTACCAGAACAGTACAAACACTTAAAAAAACCGACCCAATCTGTTTTGAGACTTGTAGAAAAAATAGAGGGCTCAAATCGTAATATTACAGCCGATAATTGGTTTACTTCAATACAGTTAGTACAAGAGTTGAAGAAAAAAGGTCTAACATTTGTTGGCACAATGAAGAAAAACCAAAGAGAAATACCCAAAGATTTTTTACCATCAAAAACTCGTAAAGTAGAAAGTTCCTTGTTTGGATTCACAAATGAATTTACATTAGTATCTTATGTCCCAAAAAAAAATAGGTCGGTTATACTCGTATCAAGCATGCATCACGATTTAGCAGTAGATAATGTCAAGAAAAAACCTACAGTAATAATGTATTATAATGAGACTAAATATGGGGTTGACTTATTAGATCAAAGATGTTCAAACTATAGCACTGCCCGACGTACTCGTAGATGGCCGATGACAATTTTTTATCGTTTGCTGGATATTGCGAGCTCTAATGCATTTATAGTTTATAACTCAGTGCGAGAGGATAAGATTAAAAGGCTTCAGTTTATGAAAGATCTCGCATTATGTCTTGTCAAACCGCATTTACATAGGCGAGCAAGTAATCAACATCTGACTCGACAGCTTCGCTTAGCTATAAGAAGAGTACTAAACATAGAAGAACCTATACCCGAGGTAGAAGAAAAGCTGGAAAGTAGAAAAACATGCTATACTTGTATACTTGATATGTATCGAATGTAGCCAAAAGATGTGCCGCAATTGTCGCGAAACAAGACCATGATTGACGGTTGTCAATTTGTCATTAACAATATCTTTTAAGTTAATTTTTTATTTTCTCTATATTATATGATCTCTTAAGACAACAAAACCAAATTTTTTTTCCAAAAATTAGTTAAGATTTTTTTTTTAAGTAATTTATACAGAAGTTTAGAAATTTTGTTTCGTTTTGGCGTTTGAGTAATGTTTTTTTTTTATTTAGCATTAATAGAAGTTATATTTTGTTAATTTTTCTTTCCTAATTAAAAGTAAACACTATCAGTAACACTGAGTATTTTTATTTATTTATTATTAGGATAATATCATAAAAATATTATACTTTTAGTACATGCGGTCACGGTGACCGCGCCCGGCCCGTTATGTTACAAAAAAACCACCCGGCCAGTTGAGGGTTAAGCAAAGTTTACATAGTGACAATTTGTGCGCTAGCTACTGTTGTGGCAGCTTTTGCGACAGTGTTCTGCCATAGTAATGTAGAGGTTTGCTTATGTATGCACGGTGACAGTTGGCAGTAGTGACGCTGCCATGACGGCAACTGTCAACAAACCGTCACCCTGTAAATAGTGCTTTACTATTGTAATAAGCAGGAAGATACATTTGGTGTTAGTTATATATATCTTAGCTGTATCTGCCTATACCATTTGTGTAAAAATGGAAGCAGAAGAAAGGCAGAATTTGTTTCATAGTTTTATTACCAACTTGAAATATATGGAAAATAACCAACGTAACTGAATATGGAAAAACCGTCTTGTGAATCATTGCATCTTACATATTGAAGGTGAACTTTTATGTTACAGCTGTCAGTTTCACTGTTTTATTTATATTTTAATTAGCTTTCAAACTTATCCATGGCTAAATCCATTTGTTTTACAAATAAAAAAATATGAAAATTTACATATTTCTTATTTTTAACGCTTTAAGGTTAGGTTTTATAATGATAAATACTTATGAGAAAATATGTCCAATTGTGATATGAGAACACAATAACATATTTTTGTGCACGGAAATATGTACACGGAATTGGAAAATAGTTTTTGTCATACTCTGCATGCTTAATATGAAAATGTTTCATGAACATATTCTCAAAAATGTCAAGTTGACATAAGAAGACTAATGGAATAAGTACGTATAAGAAATGAGTCACGATAATGTGCTACGTAATTTAAAATACATTATAATATCCACATTTAGAAACTCTAAAATTTGGAGCAATAAGTATTATTTTCAGAAAGTATCTAATAAGTTTTTATTAATCTTTTACCAAGTATTATAATAGGTATCAATTGACATGGCTATAAAGATCACGCTGCTGTGAATTCAATATTTCATTTAAAAATTAAATTTTTGTTATAGAAAATTAATCTTCACTTTGAAATTTGTAATTTACATTCCATTTTTTTTAAACTTTTATTTTTTAAACTTTTACAAAATTATTATAACAGGTACGGTATGAATCTTTTTAATTTTTATTAAATGTCGTAAATGACTCTACTCGGTGCTATTTCAGACGCTAAATTGAAAACCATATATTTAAAATTAGTTAGGGTCTCTGTTATAGTTTTCAGTGTCGCCAAAGTAAGTATGTTTTCATGCAATATACACCACAGTGCAGGTTGTAACCTTTTATATAACTGAATTTAAATTTTATTTACTTTACAAACAAATTGTGAAAACAGTTTTCATTATAGTTGTATTCCAAGTGAGCAAAGTCACGAAAAACAGGTTATTGATTACTCATCCACACACATTAAACGCATGCTTAATTTAGTTAATATGTACTTGGATGTAGAGTTAGGTAAATAATAGACTGACAAGGAAACCAACTTTTGAATTTACAATATTAATAAGGAATTATAATTAATATGCATCATAATTTTACAATTAGGAGATCTTGTTAGTTATTCAGTAATATCTTTGCGTTAATGTTTCTTTCACATCCAAAGAAAAGAATATAAAACAAAACGTGACATAAATTATGCATTTTCTTTAATGTCTTTCTTTTGCTAGTTAAGTATGTTTTCAAATCACAACAAAATTACAGTCCAAATGCGATCATCACTGTGGGCATAGTACTGATTGCATCTGCGCACAATCAGATTTTGCCATATACAGAAATTAACTCTTTAGCCTTTTCTAGTATAAATTTAGTACAGTAAACAATTTAACCTGTTAAATCAAAACTGTGTAGCCAACTCAAAATATAGCTTTAAGCTTGGATCACAGTGCCCTGCTAATTGCTATCTTATGTATTCCTATTGCTGTTATCAATTTGAATTAAGTCAGTTAAAATAAATTATATTGCCGAGAGCATGGAGTCTAATATCCACATAATGAATAAAGAGGAACGTTGACATTATAGCTAAATTTTAATTTTCGAGGCATATAGATTTTACAAATATTTCTGATCTCTAGCAAGACTAAATGATGTTCAACATGATTATAAACAAATTAATTATAATACTTAACATTTTCAAGACATGTCATGATATATTTTGCAAGTAGACAAACACATTGGTATTTTGTATTATGGCATAAAACCAATCGCCGTATTGTTGAATTCTGTTCCTATTTTTGTCGGTCACGGCTGTGTGTGATCAAAACAAGAATCACGATAGTGTGTAATGAAAGTATACTCATACAATTTATGGTTATTAATTGTAAATTTTGTGCAATGATGCAAGATTTAAGTGAAAGTTGTGATTTTTACGATAATTTCATTTTTAATAAATAATTATCAAATTTTTATCGAACTGTGTGCAGAAATATCTGAAATCGATGTGAAATGGAATTTCTACATGTTGTTAAAAAAATTTTGTCAGGTTTAATTCATAATTTATATTGTAGAATTGACAAAACGCTGTGATATTTTAATAATATTGTAACAATAGTGTATGATTATAAATAATGCAACTCTTATATTGTGTCTTTGTATCTTATATGTCACTCTTTATACTCTTATTCTACGTCGTGGTAAAGAAATTAAAGAAAGTAGAAATAATTCTACATCTCGTAGTTTCATTTAAGTGTGAATAATGAATTTCTACAAAATTAACGCCAAATATATTCAATACTCTTATTCTAATAATTTCAATTTTTTTACAATGCATTAATACATTAGCAGCCATTTTATTAAATGCAACATTGACTGTACAGTTGAACATCATTCAGCCTCTTTAGAAAAGAACAAAATTTTGTAAAAGGCTTAGAAGGTCTATAAACAGGAGGATTATATAATCCATGTGATATAAATGAGGTTGAGTATATAATGGCAGTTTATAGAACGATATGTGTAATGCTTGTGTTTTTCTGTGAGAAAAGAAGTTAGTTTAAATAAAAAAATCAGTCGGGACTATGCTGGAACATGTTTTCTTGTTTGAGGACGTAGAATAGGTCATTATTCTACATGGCGAACAAGAATTGTATTGCGCACTTGTCCATTTTGGCATCATGATGCCCCATCTTCGAGGCACTCTCGCCATTGAGTACATTCATTCTCAGCATATCTCTGTCTATTTCCCATGTCGGATTCCTCACACCTCGGTCTATTTTTCTATTAATCTATTCTATGAGTTTTCTATAATATACAAAATATGGATAATAAACACTATTTTACCAGTTTAGAGATTTTTTTTCAATTGAAAGTGTAATATCTAAATCGGTAATAAATATTAAGGTTTAATTTATATTCTCTTTAACATCGTGCCAGCGTAACAAAAACTGAAAATGGACTAAACTAATATGCATTGCTGTGCACTATTCCGTACATTAATATTTGTTATGATTTATAATGACATCAGCGCAATGTCAAAGAGTGTCTAAAACAGGCTTTGTTTAATACTTTATTGATTGCAATTTCATTCACGTATCTCTCATTCATAATTAGATAATTATTAACTTTTTCGTTTTAAATCCCTTTTTCAACACTCACAAATTAAGTTTCAAAATGTAAGTAGTATTCAACGTTAAAAAAAGTGAGTAGAGGGCATGCTTGCTGGAATTAAAATTTAAAAAATTGGACATTACACAATGTATCCATGTGATCATCCAATCAAGTAATGATATTTAGATGTACCATATATTATCTGACTTAATAAATCAGGTAATATTGGGTGCGTTCGAATGTTTAGACACCTATTAGAAATTTCTTAAGAGATATTTTAACTTTGCGTTTATGACATATTATAAAATTCTATACTAATAGGAAAAATAAAATTACTTTTACAGAGGTAAGGAAAGATGAGCAGTTGCAGATGTATTCGAATATTTCATGGACAAAAAATATTTACAGTGCTGTATTTATAATTTCTGTTTTGTTTAAATGTATATTGTTTTGCTCAATTTGCATTTGAATAACAAATTATCAACACTTTACAAAATTACATGGTTTAGTACTCTGAAACGAAAACAACATGAAAAATAAATAAGCATACGTATATTTATGTATACATAATTCAACTTACATTCAAAGATAAAACCATTTACTTTATGAATTACATTAGGCTGAAAACCTTGACTTAATATAAAAGCAAAACCATAGAACATAAAGTAAGACAGAAGCGGAATGCTCGGCTAGCTTAAGAAAACACATCTCGCCAATTTATAACAAATGTGTTTCAAACGTGCCAATTAGATTATGACATACGCCTTCCACCTCTGCTCAAAATCATCATGGAAGTGAGTCACATATACTTATCCCACTCGCAACAAATGAATAAGGATTTAGTGATGTTTATACATTCATCAACTACTCACCACGCTATCAAACTATGGCATTAGTACTTAATTTTTATTAAGAAAAAATAAATTTTCAATTCTAATATTTGTAGGTACAAAAATATGTATCATCTACAATTAATGCAACTAAATGATATGTACATATATATGTATATAAGTCCTAAAATAAAAACAAATAAGAGAAGATTAAGGAATAAACTTTGTATAAAAAGAAGATTTAATTAAATATAAGCCAAAAATTGTCAATTTCCAAGGCGTACCTGATTTTCAACCTAGTTTAAAGTTTCTATCGACTGAAATAATTTTAGTTTTAGTTATTCACAGTGCCAAAATATTTGACTTATTGCCCGGAAAATATTACATATTTAGTTGGTGTTTTGTCAATTGATTATTACAGTGCTTTTATAAATAGAATAAACGAATATTAATGTACTCCTCCACTATCATTTTCAGTAAATAGGTTACTTGAAGAAATATCTTCGTACTGATAAAAAATAATGCAATCAAATAACTTTGTGAACATAACATTATTCAAAACCTTCATATAATTTCTTCCTTATTGAAATCAGTAGTCACCACTTAAAACAATTCCACCGTTTACATAGCCATGCAAATGTTTTCCGTTCCAATTGACTCATTTTGTCCATGATAATGCTTTTGAGTAAAAATTAGAACCCTTTTTGGGTACCAATATTTTCTACTCGACTAACTTACACCAAAATCGTGTTCTAAAAAGTGTGCTAAGCAAACGGTATCAATCTTTGTAGGAAACCAGTTCTTCTATCTAGCAGCCTTAATTCATTTCTCTTTAATAGAGGGTTCTTCAGGATATCTAACAGCACGCATTTAAATGAGACAGCTCGTTCGCTTCGTCAACCCTGTCTCAAATTGCCATAAGTCAAGAAAAGTTGTTCATCCAGATGTACATATACATATGTACAATAATTTTTTTTAAACAATGTTTTTCAATAGTCGTATATATTATTCGAACAATGTATACTTTGGACTTTTATCATTAATAAATTTAAAAAATCTATCTTATAAAATGAATTAAAAACTATTAGTTGTGTATACTGTAGACTTTTTATATAAATTCATTTGCTTCAAAACGTGAAGCTTTTATCTCATTAAGATGACAGTCTCTAAACATATTCATGTTATAAACACTTATATGATAATGATATCAAGCATTTTGTACTAGGAACGTGTGCTGATGCAACAACGTTGCCAATAATGTTTTAGTTAGAACCCAACAAAATACATTTATATTATTTTAACGATTAAAGAAATTCCACAATTGGTTATGTTCCTTTGCTGACTTTTATTTTTGCATGTAATTGTGGCATAAAAATGCATTTTTGGGGTGTAATGAAAAATGAATGACCAAGCTCTACCATTTATCATATTCATTCAATAAAATTCTGTCAATTTAGTGATATTGCTGGCTTTAAATATGTCTTTCTTTCACTTATAATTTTTTGTATCTTGTCAATCTTTTTTGGGTGAAAACAATATTAGGATAATATTATCCATTTATTATAAACAAGAATATTACTTTGAAATTAACAAATAAGCAACTGTTCTTATTTCTTTTTTATTAGAATAATTCTTGTTTCTCTTTCGGTAATGTGAATATTTTTTGGCACCATTTAGGTTTCTTGCACAGTCCTTGTAAGTGGAAAAGTAGTGGATAGATGAATGATGAGTTTATTGTTATTAATGATTAAATTTAAAATATACTAATTATAAATGAAATTGAGCATTTTACACAGATAAAAGATAATATCATTCTGGAAATACCCAAGCAATTTACGCAAACAAAAAAGGCTGTGAAATGTACTTTTATGCAATGGTATGAGGTTTGTCAATGAAGTAAAAGATTTAAAAATGAAAAATAAAACTGAAATTAAATTGAGATATAAAGTATATCTTCCCAAAATTTCATTGAAATTATTTTTATAGGATATTTTCTTTATTTGTTTATGCATCCAATTTTTTAAAATTTGTCTCACCCAAAATTGTGAAATTTCGGATTAGGAACAATAGTTTCAAAAAATATACATTGGGATATTCATTATTTTAGAATAATATTTTTCTTCCATAAAATATGTGACTTAAAAATTTTCATTGAAGAGGAAAAAATAGAAACTTATTTTTGATTAAAAATTTTAGCTGCAAAATCATAAAATTCACCTTAATTTTGCTGTCAAAATATAATCAGACAGACAAGCAAACAAATATAAATTACTTCTCTAAAAAGGTTTTACCAGAATATTGACTGAATTTTTTTGACAAGAAATATAATACTTGAGACAAAATTATAAATCTTTAAATAAGCAAAATAATATTAAAAATTTAATAACAATCAAATTACTCAATGTAACAATTTTAAATTTGTGTTTCAATGATAAAAGTTTAATTCTTGAAATAAACATTTCAGCAAATGACATTCACACTTATGCAGTATCTGTAAATACTCCATTGGGCTATAACAGACAATATTATCGTCCATATAATATCTTTGATGTCAAATTGTTCGGAACACGAATATCTCAAGATCAATATGAAAGTGACGAAAGCAATAATGGAGCAATGTCTTGTCAGCTGAGTAATCAGAGAAGCTCCATAATACCCATGAATTGCTGTATATTCAGTATGGCTGCCAGAGATTTTGTCGAATGCTATGAGAGAGAAGGCAGTTACGAACTACAGAACCGCATTGTAGGAGGATCAGACATCAGTATAACAGAGGTGCCATACCAAGTGAACTACGACAATCGGTGCGGTGGTGCAATCTTGTCAGAATATTGGGTGATTACAGCTGGCCATTGTAGGTGAGCGTATTCTGACATTATTTTACATGTGAAGATACAAGAGTCTTAAGTGCTGAAAACAGCTTCAGACCCTTGTCCTTCTGGAAGAAGAACTACGTAGCAAAGTTTCTCCTGGGGAAATACCAAAAAGAATATATCCTTAACACTTTGTACAGCCCTCAATGGTTCTAGTAAAGTAGTTTTGAAATTGCCTTGTTGTCGTTGGTTGACACGTATTCCTTCAATAAAAGTCACATGAAGGGTTCCATGCCGGTTTAGTAAAAAACACCAAAAAAAACAAGCTTATTGTATAGGAACGCTCTTACATTTTTAATTTCATTTTATTTTCATTATTTGTTGTTATAGCAGCCATAATACACAATCTGTGAAGATTCCAAGTGTCTACCTATTACAGTTCAAAAGATGCAACCCTCTGACAGACAAATGGACAGACGGACAGACAGATGGACGGACGGACAGACAGATAGGCAAACTGACAGAGAAGTCTTAGTAATAGGGTCCCGTTGGCATCCTTTGAGCACAAAATCCTAAAAATCGAACAGCAAAATAACCTAAAGAATAAAATAAGGAAGTATATAAGTACTTACGGTGCCCCTTATTGATATTTGCATTTATTATTGTACTCCGTTTTCATTGGATTCGTTGTCAGCAACTAAAATTCCAGCGAGCACTGTCGAAACATTTTTGTCAATAACCCAATGCACTCTTGTGAAGTTGCATTCTACTTTTTTTATACTTCCCCAACAATAACTAATATCGTAGTAAAAAAAAAATGTTTGCGTGTTTCCACCATCTTGTTTGTCAAAATAGGTAGCTTTGGTGTATATGCAGACCCCACGTCTTATACTCGCAGCTATGTTGGCCCAACTGATCACGGAAACATGATTCAAAGACTTGCTAAGAGTGAAAGAGGTGTACGATTTATTCGACAGAAAGAGATGTAAGATTGATTTATTAGAAATCTTCAAATAACCAAAAAACTTGTGTCCTACCGGTAGGACACAGAGTCCTGCTAGCAGGACTCTGGACGTTCTATCACTGATATTGATTGGTTTATTATTAACTTTTTAGAAATAACTAATTATCATAAAATTTAGATTTGCTAAATTGAAAAGCAATCCTATTTAAGTAAAAATGAAATGTATAACAGATGATAATGTCTGTTTCTATCTTCTCGATACTTGAAAATTTTAATTTAATTGCATGAAATACAAAAACACAATAACTTTATAAAAGCGATATTAAAATTCACAAAGGTATAAGTACTTTACTATGGTTAATAGGTTTCATGTCACTTTTTTTTATTATAATTTGTATCTGAAAGTTTATGGCAACTATAATTTAGTTACACTTACACATCACCAATCTCCTGTTCCAATCTATTTTTGTACAATGTGTCAGTTATTAATTATAAAAACAAAGTTTGTAAAAAATTGCTTGCTTTTTTTTTCAAATTATTTCGCAAACTACTATCGTCAATTAAAGTGTCAAACAGCGGTCTTGTAGTACATTTAATTTTCTGTAATTTTTATTGCAAATCCTATTTTTTTTACCAAAGTTAATAACTATATGAGATACAGCATATCAAAAATTACAAAAAATGGTTTCATATGTGGATTCGTTCACAATAATAAAGTATTTCAAAGTATCTTACTGAAAATTAAACTTTCTTTTGTTAGTTACGGTTCACTGTTTCTTAGAAAAAATTGTTATATTTGAGATTTCTTTTAATTTGGATAAACTTGTAGACTTCAGAATTTTTAATATGGACAAAATCTGTCATAAACTTGCGTTAAATGATTCTCACCTATTTAGTTTCCATCGCCTTTGTCCTATATAAAAAAATTCAATATTGGAGTACAAAAAATATTATATGCATGTCCAAAGTTTATATTTCATATATGCTTATGTAACATAACATGTAAAATATTTAATTACAGAACGACAGGCCATTACATAAGAGTGGGCAGCACGGAACAAGGCACCGGCATTGTGCATGAAATAGAGCAGCATTTCCCACATCCCAAATTCAATCAAAAATTCAAAAAGCATCCCTTTAACTACGATTTCCAACTCTTGAAACTCACCACACCCATTATTATGTCCGAGTATACTGCACCTGTGCAGATAGGTGACATGAACGACATAGTGCCTGGAGCAGTGTTGTCCATCACTGGTTGGGGGACCACAATACCTCGGGTAACCTTTAATTCTATATTTAAGATCATCTATTGTTGTGTTATCATCTATTGTAATTGTTATCTTTTAAGAATTGGTGAAATTTTCCATACCAAGATTTTCACAAAGCAAACTGGCTTTCATCAGACGGCTTTACTAGTTTGCTTACATATCTAGTTACCAAAATGAATACATCATAACTGATAGAGCACATGTCGTGGTGTACAATACACATAGCTTGCCCTGAATACCAGA
This sequence comes from Druceiella hillmani, assembly GCA_039881145.1. Classification (NCBI taxonomy): domain Eukaryota; kingdom Metazoa; phylum Arthropoda; class Insecta; order Lepidoptera; family Hepialidae; genus Druceiella; species Druceiella hillmani. The sequence goes on along the minus strand of JAYKKI010000031.1, from coordinate 21,992,474 downwards.
CGTGTATACATAACATATTTATGAATATTTAAATACATTTAATTTATGGTATTCAAGTGAAGTCTGCAACGTAACATATAATCTCTAGTCCGAATGAACAAACCAAATGCTACCAGTGCATGCAGTTTAAAATGAAATGCAAACATTTCTAAAAATTATAAGCGACAAAGTATTATATTTTCATATTATGATCAATTAAAAATATAATTGAGTCTGAGATCTTCATATCTTTTAGGAGCCTCTCTACAAGTAAAGGCATTCTCCTCCCGGTTCCACGATATTGTTTTCAGCTTTTTTTCATCCAGTCTTGTCAGCCATATTTATGGTTGTGTAGCCAAATGGCAGAAACGGAAAACTGATATTTCTGTCCATATGTCAAAGCCATTTTACTCAGTGAATTTACAATCTATAATGCCAGTAGCATTATAGATTGTAAATTTGGATAGTAAGTGCTTTTTATGAACCATCATACAATCAAAATAGTAGAATTATGAAAAAAATTATAGGGGTGGCTCTCCACACATGTAAGTGAGGGATGACAAAAAAATCAAACAACAGTGTACATAGGAGTGTAAGGTGTTGTTAAATAAGTCTTAAAAAATTATATAGAAGTTCCAAAATATCATATCACCATAATAAGCCATCCTCAACCATTTTTGTGTAGGCTTCCTTTAATCTGCACCACTTAGTTCTATCTTGAGCTGTTTGGATCCAGTTTGTGCCCGCCACTCTCTTTATACCATCCTTCCATCTCATTTGCGCCCAATTTATCTTTTGAACTCCTAGGGTCTCCACTTCAAAAAAATTTTGCACCACAAATCAAACTTTTGAGCAAGGTGACAAAATAACTTTTTTTTTGTCAATAGTTGGTGAGATGTGCGTTTCTAAAGTCTTAAAAAATGTGTATTCTACCCCTTCTAACTTTTATTTAATATATATACCTCACAATAAACATGTGTATGTATTTAGATATATAGCTCATAGAAGTGTGGCATCATAACTCTGAAATAAAAAAAGAACACAAAACCATGCATTGTAAGCATGCTCAGACGCATACAAACTTTTGTTAACTAGTTTAATAAATCTTTATTTAAATTGAAATTTGAAATAATTTTTTTATAAATTTTGTAAAATTAATAATCAATTCTCAAAAAAAAGGAAAAATTATTTGTACTCAAGAAGTAACTTATTATACTAATTCCCTTTTAAATTACACTACTATTGTGCTGTCCAAATTAATCCGACAATGATTAAGACTTATATAGTACAAGTTTTCACCTGCACTTTCATCCATATAGAATCAACTAAAAAATAATCTGCAGAACAAAGTATCAAACAGACATAAGCGATGAAAAGAATGTCCTTTTTATATTGTAGAAGCGTCATTTATTAGCAGTTCCAAGTACTGTATGTTAACGTTTGCTTACATAACTTGTTTTGTAAGCGAAGATAGAAGCTAAAAACAATTTTATTTGCTGAATTATTTTTGTTCATTTTATTTTCTTATAAGCAAAATTTAAATGTGTGAAATTATCCTTTTTATTTGATAATATGAATTCAGTTCAGAAAAAATTATGGCCACAGTATTTTGCTCTTAGTCAGTATGAGAGTACATATTGATATTAAGCTATACCACTAATTGTACTTTAGTGGTCTAAATGAAACAAATTTTAATTTGTAGCGTAAGGTTGTGGATACAGAACTGAAGATGCCATGTTGATGCCACACTTTGGGTTTAGTGGTTTTAGCAAAGTTTAAGTTTCCTGAGGGATTCACTTTTAAGTTAATCCCTCGGGCGTCTTTGAAATTGTGGTAAAACTATCTTAAGTTTAATTCCAAGATCATAGCTATGCACTATTGAAAGTCCCATCAAAATTGTTTCAGTTATCTTTATGTGACTTTTAAAGAAAGACATATGTATTCTAAAACAAATTGCATTTTGGATTCAGAAAAAAATAACATCATATCCAACATTTTTTCAAAAATATCTTCAATAAACAGACACACCTCAGTTTAGAATAATATAATAGTATAGAGAATGGCGACCCTGTTGATAAAGAAGGAACACAAGTTATAATAGCCACAGGTTTCAAACAATGCTAGAATATTTGTTTTGTGCAGATGTTATGCTGGTAATGCCATCTTTGGTACTATGTTACTCATGTCAACAATTTCATTTCATTATATGATATAATTCTATAGAAATATAGTTAACAAATTGTATGATTTAAAATTTCCATAGAATATGTAAGGCATACCCTTTTACAATATCTTATATATCTTTAATAAATTAAATAAATCTATTACAGTATTCGCCAGCAAACATATTACAGAGAGTGGAGGTTCCAATCATCTCAAGAGACCATTGCCAGATGGCTCCGCATCCGTTGTATTGCGTTACTGAGAATATGTTCTGTGCAGGATATCCCGAAGGTGGCAAAGATGCGTGCCAGGTAAACTATATCTGTTCTATATTATCTCATCCATCACTAAAACTCATGTTTTTAGATTGGATATGAAATAATACAAGAATGGAAAGATCCAAGACCAGAATATTGAAACTGTGTCAGCACGATACTATTATGCAAGAGAAATGATAATACAGAAATCGTAGTACAGCCTTACTTAGTATGAGAAGCAATTTCTATATGACTATTTTAATTGTCTAACTTAGTTTTGGTAGCCGCTCCACCAAGATTAATTGGAAGTTGTGAGAAAAATAAGTGCGACTAATGCAATAACACTGTTAAGTACGTGCATAGCTCTCTCTATAGGGGTTCCATGTACACACATATATATAAGAAAAAAAAACTGAAAAAATACAATTTTTTTTGATTATATTATTTAGTTACTGTTCCATAATCGCTCCTTGAAATTTGGTAACTTATCAAAATGTTTCCAGTAAATCGAATAATTTTTTTCTAGTTATAAGTTAAATTTCAGAAGTTATATAAGTTAATTTTCAGAAGAAAAATGCTCAACCTTTAATCTGTTATTTAAGGATACAGCTTCATGTTTTTATATCTAACAATAACCAACACTGACCAACAATTAGTATTTATTCTTCAAAAAGCTTACAAAAGAATACCAAGTACTTAAAAGTCTTTTGAATTCTTTATCCATTATGAAGTCAGCAACAAGTGAAGTGTAAAGCAACAAGTGAAAAAAGAAATAGTTATCAGAATGGATGTTGAAAAGATCTGAAAATTTATATAAAAAATTTGTTTCGAAATATGTAATGTACAACTTTTCCTATCACTATTTTTGATGAGGCATTTGATTAGAGAATTTTGGTTAATATTTCAATAATAATTGTCAGCGTGATAGATGTGCTTAGAGCGGCAAACAAAAAAAGAAGTAGCCAGAATAAAAAAATAAACACATAAACAAAAAGAATAAATTACTAGTACAATATACACAGGGGTCATATTGATGGCTCCAAACTTAAAAGTAATTGTCACATTGTATTACAGAACAAAACTTCAAGTTCACAACTTAACATTTTTCAATTTAAAGAATAAGGCAGATATGATACTTGTCAAATATAGCCGAAAGAGTTCTAATAGTATAAGAAGAGTTCTGAATAATATACAATCATTTGAACAGATTTCATAAAAAAAATAAGCTTTACCCCACGGTAGTTACACCGAACCGACAACAGTGATTTTCTATATTGAAGTTTTGTTCTGTAAGACAATGTGACAATTAATTACTTTGAAATTTGGTGAAGCGATGTGGTTTTTCATTACCTTTCGAATGATACTTAAATATAATTTTAAACCAAAAATAAAGTTAGCATTTTTACGTTTTTAGCTGAGATTATGATAAATAAATAAAATATTGAACAATGGTTTCAGGGTGACTCCGGAGGTCCAGCTACGGTGAATGGAAAGCTTGTGGGCTTAGTTTCATTTGGTTATGGTTGCGCACGGGCGAACATGCCTGGTGTATACTCAATGGTTCCAGCGGTTAAAGATTGGATCAGCGCTGTCACCGGCTTGCAAGTTTGAAGTTGCACAATATATATAAAAATTAAATATGTAAATTTTTATTTGTTCTGATTACATTCCGTTAATAAAATTTGTACATTTTTAGGTGAAATGAGACGAACAGAAATAAAAAACTGATTGAAACTTTGTGTTATTTTTACTGAATTGCAACTAAACAATTGTGATTATTCTCTGGAATATTGCTAGTTCATTTCTTAAGATATCTTTTACGCAGGATATTTTAATACTGTAATTTGTTTAGTAGAAATAATAGGAGCTATGCAAATTGTGTATTTAAAATATTTTCTAATGAAAAGGAAGGCATTGGTCAAATTTAATTAAAATTTCAGGAAACAAAATAACAGAAAAATATTAAATTGAGATAACCCTTTCACTGCAGTGCTCGGTTAAAATATTGTCAGTGATATCTTTAAAAAAATTCAAATAATTATTGGATAGTACTAGTGATATTAATGATATTAATCCAATAATGATACATTGAATGTTCTTCCACCCTAGGAAAAGATTTCCTATTTTGTGCCACGCTTAGGAAATGTTAAAATATCACATGCGATACGTTCACAGTGAAATAGTTAACAAAGCAAATTCTAAAACACCAGTCTAATTAAGTGCTATTGACTGTGCTAAACATTATAGCAAGATATTCATTCTTCTATAATATTAGACATTAATTTTGTGTAATAAACTCTGAAATTTTTCATATTGTAGAGGATTTTATTGATGTTTCAAACTAGAATACTATGAACTCCAAAATAGTTCTGTTTATAGATTTATACGTAGATATTTTCTAAAAGTGCCTTTCATGGGCACAGCGGTGTAGTCATGGAGCAATTCATGGAAACTTAAATGATGATACCAATCAAATGGCTGTTTAAGATGGCTGGTCCACCTTCATGAAATCATAATTTATATTTTCAAAATTTTATGAAAATATTATGTGTGGTACTTATGTGCCAAATATCTCTTGTTGCAAGTTTGTGACACCACTAATGGTGTATTGTGCTTCCTTTTGAAAAAAACATATTCGTGGCATGAATGGATGAATTTTTATACATACTTTATTGACTTCTTTTTTACAATTGATTAGAGGAGAATCTTCTTCTGACATTTAATAAAACAAAATTCCGAGAGAATCTAAAAGGTCACAAATACATGTGTATCTGTGTTCCAATTCTTTCTTGTTATGGGCTAGGAAATTATTTATCAAATTTTTAATGGCAATATGAAGTTAGTATCAAAATATCTAACCAATTAAAATTTATTTTTCACTAATTCATGTCTTATTTCTTTGCTATTAAGAATTATTGTTTAATGCAATCATTCTCTTTGTTAAAATATTATTCTATAGTAATATTGCCTCTTCCTACGTAATCCTAATAGTCTATGGTAGAGGTTTTAAAAAATGTGACTTGGTCATTGTAATTTCACTTTTCTTCTGTCTTTCATTAACTCAAAATTTACTCATATCAAGTTGAAATGGGAGGTTAATCAACCCTGACATAACAAATACAACTACATTATACAGATAAGTACATGAACATACACTAATACAAACACAAACAATTAATACACATGAATAATAATACAATGAACACACACACAATTAATACAATGAACACACGCACATATTTTTATAACACGCTAGATTTTTTTTATTGATTAGGTGTATTTTCTCTCTTTCTCTTATTACTATGCAGCTATTTATAATCTGAGTATTTACAAATTATAAAATAACTAAACTTATTTTAAATATAGTTACGGTACAGTGACAAGCAAGTGACAATCACCTATTCTAACGTCTTCTGTCCGTATCACGAACATGACGAATCAATTTGTATTAAAGGAAATTAAAGTCTATAAAAGGCTGTGAATAATTTGTAACCCGCGTACAAACATTCAGTAATTTCATATAGTTTTACAGATGTAATTATGTTAAGGAATAATTTTTACCTGTTAAGGTAGAAAATTACATAACAAAATAATTTTGTTGTCCTAAAAATGCATGAAAATAAAATTATTATGAAACGTAATTTTCAAAGGAGTTGTGCTTGATATATAAATATATTAGAGAGTATTACTAAAGATATCTCACATTACAAGCTGCGATGGATACAAAGAAGTTACCGGTGCAGAACATATTGGGAGTAGTTTTAGTTTGCCAGCAAACTAAAATAAAAAAATTATATAAAGCCAACGATAATATAAATTTCAACTTGAAAATAAAGAAAATTCTACTTTTTGTGTGTATTTCAATGTGGTAATTTTACAGTCTTGCTCTATATATTCATTTTAACATTAGTCTCGAGAATGATTTGGAGTAATTCTCATTTTTTAATTAGGCTTAAAATAATTGCAACATAAAATAGTGATTCCTAGTGAAGAGAAATAAACCTACATATTTCAGTAACTTTACTGAAACACGCCTGTCGACAAACCATATTATCGTGACACAGTAAAATTGTATAGGTATTTACAGGTTGCTGCAATCAGAGTTTATTATGTAATTTATTTTTCACTTTGCGTTCAAAATAATTGTGAAATATTTACTTGTAAGAAAAGGCATGTAAATTTTAACACATTTATCGCAACTTTTACTATTTACTCTGTAAAAAATTCCTCCACTGCCATTGGACGAAAAAGAAACCGTGAAAGGATCGCAAGTATTTCTATAAATTTTATTTGTGACTTGATTTTTCATTTTATAGATTATACAGTTATTCTGAGTAATTATTTCTTTATAAATCGAAAATTCTGGTCAAATTTCTTCGCATGCTTATACTTGTAGGATTGGAAAAATTTATGTATGAAAAGAGAAAAGCATGAAATTTGTCTCATTTCCAGTGTTTACTGGATGCAGTAAGTGGATGCTTTTCGTTAAAGGTCTCCAATTTAAAGGACAAGGAAGGAACAAGGACGTTATTTATATTATATATATTATGTATATATATATATATATATATACATATATATATTTATATATATATATATATATTTATATATATATATATATATATATACAAGGGCGGATACAGAATTTTGTTCTGGGGGGGCACAACCAAGTTGGCAACGAGTGTCATTTGAAGTAAATTAATGCGCCGCAACACATGTGTGCAACTCAAAACTGTAGACTACATACATAGTAGCTATGGGTACCAGTACCGATATTATTTATTCTATGATTTCGTTAACGCAAACGCACTTTTCATTGTTAAAAAAATATTTGTATAGAATTTTTACGTATATTGTTTTGTAACTTGCGAGAACTAAACAAATTAAATAGATTATTCTGGGACTTCTGGGCGGGGGGCAGGTGCCCCCGTGCCCCCCCTCGAATCCCCCTATGTATATATATATATATATATATGTATATATATATATACATACACACACACACACACACACATATACATACATACATATAATTTGTGTATATATTAGCTGCAAACAGATTGACGATACTATTTTTTCAACTGTATTGTGTTTGTCAACATTAAACAAATGTCTACAATACTGAGCTAGATCCCCTTATTAAGTATAAAAATATAATATTCCAATAAAGTTAGTAAATGATACCTTAGTCCTATAATTTATCAAGACAATTACATTAAATAAAAAAAAATTTTCTAAAATTTTTGTAATGATTTTTAAAAAATTATTTATTCTAGCAAACAAATTAAGCAAGGTCGCAATACAATAGACAGACTTATCATAGATGTTGCATATTTTGTAAGACAGTTGAAAAATATAAAAATTCATGGTCTAAGGCAATGTGGTATAAAAAGTATTAAAATTATGGACGAGAAACCTAACGGACTTAGTTCTTTTTTTAAATTATTATAAAAATTAATAATAGGATATTTACTATACATAATAGCAACTATATGCTGTTTTGTTGAAATAATAAGTATAGAACACTTCTTTCACAAATACAAGAATTATCTTCAACTTTGAATATTCCACTTGTCTCTGAAAAAAAATTCAATCTCATTATGAATATTATAGCCTCAACTTCACAAACGGATATTGTAAAAAGCATAAACAATACAGCGGAACAAGAAAGACGTTTAGCAGTACAAGAAGAAGACATTAGTTCTCATTGTATTCCAGATATTAATGTGATAGTAGATGATTGTTGGGGGAAGAGAACCTACAAAAAAAAACCATTCTTCTTTGTCTGGCGCATTATTGGCAGAAAAATAAATAAAATTTTATTTTTAACAATACGAAATAAATACTTTTGTATACACATTCAACTGACATCTAAAGGAAAATTTGTAAGAGAACAGAAGTGGTGCAAAAATAAGACAGATTATTTTTTTGTTTTATGTACATAATTAATTATTACCACTGTCATACACATTCTTATATTATCACTCTCATACACATTCTTAATAAATTTGGCACTTCCCTTATAGTCATGTATGATTCTATACACTTACTATTGACTATGGGCATTCAGCAAAATTTAAAAATAACTGTATTTACAATCCTCATTCTTATATGCTGATTTAAAGGAGTCATATACATATTTATATTATACATGATCCCACCTGAAGCATTGCAAAGACACCAGATATAGTGTATAAATTTAATTAACCACTACTCAGTAGTACATATCAAATATAAATAATACTTCCTCAAATATAACCATGTACAGTAATGAAATTAGAACAAAGATGGGTATTTTTCTAGCTGAACAAAATATATTGAATAACTGCTATCATAATTGTCAATTGAGTGATTTAACTTCACAAATTATCAATGTGGGTATTTTTAATGAACAGATCCATGTCAGCGATACTAACAATTTTGTTAGAAAAAAACATAATTTAACCAATGGTAGGTATAACCTACCTTCTAGTATTAAACGACAGATAGCTGTTTTGCTATCATATTTGTTTTGTAGTATAACCAGGAATTTGGCTAAACAGGGTGCTCCTATTGAGCATTATTTCGACAGTAAAAATGAGAGTTAGGTCCAAAGTAATTTAGAGTTTGGTCCAAAGTAGTCCAAGTAATTTAAACTAATTAGTATGACAATAGGGGAATCCTCTAGCCAAATACATTTGCTTGCTAATTGTAATAATAAGAACATTAAATCACATAATGTTAATAATAGTAAAAATATGAAATTTATCAACCTGGTGCATCAGAATATACAAGGTATTAGTGGTAAAGAGCTTGAAATTGAGTTATTTTTAAATTAATTTGAAATTAATATTTTTTGTGTGTCTGAACATTGGCTAAAAAATTATGAAATAATGTTCAATTTCAACAACCACCAGGTTGGTAGTTCGTTCAGCAGAGTTAATGCCAAATGTGGTGGTTCCTTGATATTTTTAAATAAGCATTTAAAATTTAAAGAACGTAAAGATATAGTGAACCTATCTGTTGAGCGAACAATTGAATTAGCATCAGTAGAATTGGAGCGGTTCATTGTTGTTTGTGTGTATAGCCCCCCTTCTGTTCCCTACGAGCTATTTGAGAAAATAATGGATGAGGTATTAATTAAATTAACAAAATCTAATAAGAAAATCATAGTTTGCGGTGATTTTAATTTTGATATTTTATGTTTTTAAACCTTTTCTCATCATATAATCTCAAAAACATGTTTATGGAGCCGACTAGAATTGCTAGTGATAGTGGTGCCTGTATTGATAATATCTTTACAAACATGACACCTTCAAGTAAAGATATTATCAACGCATTAAAATGTGACCATTGCGGCCAGTTAATAAAAATTTACAATGTGCATAAAATTAATTCTATAAAGGGAAATAAGTTTTATACCAATTAATTCTAAGTGAGTAGATAAAATTAAAAATGATTTAATCAATAATTTACCAAATTTATCTAGAGATTTAAGTCCGAATGTGATGTATAACAGATTTTTTAATACTTTCATACAATTATATAAGTCTGTGTTTACCACCAAAACTATTGTAGTCACTGACAAATTAACTTTTAGTCAGTGGGCTACGCCTGAACTACATATTATGCGCCAAAAGTTATATGAACTTTACGCAGAGAGGCAATTTAATACAAGCAAAGAGTTTAATGACAATGTGAAATTATTTTCCAAAACTTTCAAGATAGAATGTAAAGTGGCCAAGTCACAATATTTGAAGTCTAAGATTGACAACAGTAGCAATCAAATCAAAGCCACTTGGAAAATGATTAATGAGGAAACTGGAAAAGTCAAATCACCAAGCGATAAGTTTAAACTAAACATTGGTGACAAGCAAGTCACTTCAGATTCAGAAGTCGCAATCGCTTTCGAAAATTTCATCACGAATATTCCAGTTTCTACTACTAAATCCTTGAACTCTTCGCCTACCGATGCCCTAAATTTACTAAAGGAAAATGTAGTTGAGTGTGGTGTCAACTTTAAGTTCAGAAAAGTTCACGTCCGAGAAATAATTAAAGCCTTTAAACTCATAAGTGTTAAAAAGACGAATGACTTGTGGGATCTTTCCGTGAGTATGCTTACACAGCTAATTGACATTGTTGCACCTGATTTAGCGATTATATTTAACAACTGTGTTGAATGTGGTGAATTTCCTGATTTAATGAAACATAGTAAAATAACGCCATTATTTAAATCTGGTAGTACTACGGATCCCACTAACTTCAGACCTATTTCAGTGCTACCTACTTTTAGTAAAGTATTTGAAAAGCTCATTTTAGGTCAGCTAATAGAACATTTTAAAGATAATAATCTTCTCCATAACAAGCAATACGGTTTTACTCGGGGTCGCTCAACAACCGATGCTGGTGTTGAGTTAATTCAAAATATTTTCGATGCCTGGGAGGAATCATGTGATGCGCTTGATGTGTTTTGTGATTTGTCCAAGGCATTCGATTGCGTAAATCATGATACGTTGATTAGGAAGTTACACCACTATGGAATAAGGGATGAAGCTCTTGACCTCATTGTTTCATATCTAAATGGTAGGATGCAAAAAGTAGACATGAATGGGAAACGTTCCCCTGGGTCATTGGTCAAAATGGGCGTGCCGCAAGGTACAATATTGGGACCGTTTTTGTTCCTAATCTACATTAATGACCTACCTTATCTTGTAAAGGATTAGCATGGAATAGTACTGTTTGCAGATGATACATCTTCGACTTTTAAAATAAACAGACGACAAATAATTGTTAACGAAGTAAACAGTGCTCTTTCTAAAGTTGTAAATTGGTTTAATGTTAATAATTTATTGCTCAATAAAGGAAAAACCAAATGTATTAAATTTACAGTATCAACCGTTAAAGGTGTTACAACCAATGTGCAACTCAACAATGAAAAATTGGATTTAGTTGACACGGTAGTTTACAAAAAGACGGTAGTTTTTAGGCATTACCTTGGATTCGAAACTTCAATGGGGCCCACATATTTGTGGTTTATCGAATAGGCTGAGCTCTGCTGCATATGCAGTTAAACGTATTCGACAGCTAACAGACATCGATACAGCTAGACTGGTCTACTTTAGTTATTTCCACAGCATTATGTCATATGGTATATTGTTGTGGGGTAATGCTGCTGACATTAACACCGTATTTGTCCTTCAGAAGCGGGCCGTTCGTGCGATCTATAATGTGGGGGCTAAAGAATCGCTTAGAAATAAATTTAAAGAAATAAAAATAATGACCATATACACAGTCAATACATTTATGAAAATTTACTGCATGTGCACAAAAATATTGATAAATTTAATAGAAATGGTAATTTCCATAATTACAATACCGGAAATAAGAATAAACTTGCCACACTCAGCACTAGGCTGCATAAAACAAGTAATTCTTTCTCGGGCTATTGTATATGTTTTTATTAATAAAACGTGTACGGTAGTTGATCAAAGACTGAATTTATTTCTTAATATTAAACTTAGGTAGGTAGTTACAAACGATACCACATAGAAGGCGCTAGTAGTACATTAAATACATTATTTTGATATTAATTCTAACATCTCCACTTATCAAAATAATCTGAACTTTGTAACATATAAATTATTTTTAACAAACTAATAAAAGCAAAAAATGTTATTAATTTACAGATAGTCACCTATTAAACAATGTTTTGAATACCTAACTTTTTTACAAAATAGTTATGTTTATCACTATCTAAACCCTTGGTCAGCAAGTCTGCTGGCATTTCAGATGTTGGCATGTAGACTATCTTTATAAGATTGTTAGCAACTGCTTCTCTAACAAAATGATGACGCACATCTATGTGCTTAGTTCTTTTATTAAATAAAGAATTTTCAGACAGCTTCTGAGGGCCTTGATTGTCATTATACAATATAATTACATAATCACAACTGTTTACAATTTCAGAAAACAAGTTTTTTAAATAAATAGCCTCTTTACAGGCTTCGGCAATTGCCATATATTCTTCCTCTGTACTTGATAAGGCTATAGTACGTTGTTTTTTACATTCATATGAAATAACAGTTCCAGAAAGTTTAAAGTAGAAACCTGTATAGGATCTCCTATCTAGTGTGTTTGAAGCCCAATCTGCATCAACGAAACCCTCTAATTTACAATTATCTTTGATAAACATTAGACCATAAGATTTAGTTTTACATAAGTATCTTAGGATGCGTTTCGCATGCTTCCAATGAGTATATGAATTATTAAATTGGCTCAAATAACTCACACTATAGGAAATATCTGGGCGAGTCAAAACCCTTAAGTACATTAAGCTTCCTATTAGTTGTTGGAATGGATATTGTTTACAAACATCTACACTTTTCTCTAGTTTTAAATTTTTCTCAATAGGAGTACCAACAACTTTACAGTTTGTCATATTAAATTTACTTAAAATATGGTCTACAAACTTTTCTTGATCTAAGGAAATATTGCCATTCTGATACATTTTTACTCTCATACACAAACATTGTTTTAATTGCCCCAAATCCTTAATTTTAAATTTTGACATTAAATTTGTTTTTAACTCCTTAACCATATTACTACTGTTTGAAAAAATGAAAAAAATCATCAACAAAAATTGCTATTATGATCTGCTCCTTTTCACAATTTTTTATATACAGACATGGTTCTAACTTTGACTTAACAAAATTTAATTTTAATAAAGAATCATTTACTCTTTCGTTCCAAACCCTGGCTGATTGTTTTAGACCATAAATTGCACGATTTCATTTAAGAACACTATTTTCTTTACAATCTAAATTAGGGGGAACTTGCATATACACTTTTTCATTTAAGTAACCATTTAGGAATGCTGTAGTTACATCTAAGTGAGTAATTTCAAGGTTAAGTTTGACACTTAAAGCAAATAGAAACCTTAGTGTAGAGTAACGAAGCACTGGTGAGTATGTGTCAGCATAATCCACACCTTCTTTTTGGGTAAAACCTTTTGCCACCAGTCTTGCTCTATATCGCACACTATTATCACTTTCGTACTTTTTCTTGAATACCCACTTGCACTGTATCACTCTATCAGCTTCTTTCCTATCTACAAACGTCCATGCTTGATTATCGTCGAAAGCTTTCAGTTCATCTTCCACCGCTTGTCTCCACTGTTCCTTGTCTGGTCCATTTATTGCTGCTTCATAACTGAGTTCTTCATCACATGATTCCAGATTATCCAGAAGACAGAGATTGGTCATCCCATATCTTTCTACTGGCTTTCTTTTACGCTTAGCTTCAATTTGAACTTCATTCACTGCAAGACTCTTCTTCAGTAACAGATTGATACGAGTCATCTTGGGAAGACGATGATTCACAAATATATGTTGAATCATTTGGATCTGAACCTGGATTTTCTATTAAACTTTCATCTTCTTCTAAGTTTTCATCTTTCTTTGACTTATTTTCACAATCGTTTACTACAATCTGAGCTTCGTCCAACTCCATTTTCTCCATAATGATGGCATCTCTGCTCGTAGTAACTTTTTTAGTTCTTGGGTTATACAATCTATATCCTTTCACATTATCTGGATACCCAACTAAAATTAATCTGTCTTATCCCATTTTTGTCGTTGTATTTTGGGAACATGCACCATTACTTTACTGCCAAAAATTCTAACATGGCTGAGATCTGGTTTCTCAGCTGTCCACCTCTCAAATGGTGTCATCATGCCTAAACTGGCGGCTGGTGTTCTGTTCTTTAGGTAAACTGCAGTATTAACTGCTTCAGCCCAAAAACTTTTGTTGAGACCTGCTTCAAACAATAAACATCTTGCCCGTTCAACTATAGTTCTGTTGAACCTCTCTGAGAGTCCATTCTGCTCTGGAGTGTGAGGATTGGTCTTCTGATGGACAATACCTACTTGTTTTAATTTCTTCCACATACCGTTCACTGTAGTTTCACTTTTTATATGCACATATAATGAACAGTCAATTGTCATAACGAGTTTTGCTTTAGCTTTTTTCTTCTCAGATTCACTGATAGTTGCCGGTACATTTTCAATGTCAATGCCTTCAAGTAACAAGAAATTACTTGTTGCAAACGCCCAATCGTCGTAATTTTCACGTCCTTTGAGTTTCGGCACATTTGCTAATTACCCCGACGTCGACATAGTTACTTTCGCACGAGAAAATCAAAAAGATTTTAGCAAATGTGGGTCTGGGCGCATAACCTAATAAAACGTATACGGTAGTTGATCAAAGACTGAATTTATTTCTTAATATTAACCTTAGGTAGGTAGTTACAAACGATACCACATAGAAGGCGCTAGTAGTACATTAAATACATTATTTTGATATTAATTCTAACATTTATAACAAACTACCAATGAATGTTGTAGATTTTTCATTAAATAAATTTAAAATATTTGTTAAAAATAAATTGATAGAAAAATCTTATTACAGTATAAATGAGTATATAAATGATAAGAAAGCTTGGGAATGAACTGCTCTAGCTACTATATTAAGTGACGTTTGTGAAACAGTGATCACAATAGAGTCAACCCTGGCTGAGTTTGTTCGGGGCTTCTTCTCATACCAGGACGCGTTTGGAACCCTAGTAACCTTAGTTTTAAGCGAAGAGAAGTCGTATGGGGGCGTATTTCGATAACATTTGTCGAAATGGGCTCTTAACACTCCTCTCGTTGACGTACATAGGTGATCACTAATATGATTCTAAGTGGAAAAATAAGAAATAAATAAATAAATAAAATAAACAGATCAAAACAAGCACAACTTTGTTCTGGAATACGAAATTTGATTTAGATTTAAAAGGATTTAGGTTTACCAAAAATACAACTGACCGATGTTTATGTAAGATGAGTCAACACAATCGAATGCTACTACTGTTTGCCTTGATGATGGACTGCTACTTTCAAAGAAGACATAAATCCCTAATTAGATAATCAATAAAATGAAATGAGGTAATCAAAGTATGCCCTGCCACCAATTTTATGGGTATGCAAATACACAAATGTAGCAACTATTACGTAGATTTAAAATGAGCCATACTCATCATCATCATAGGCACAATTAACTGACCACGCTTCCTTAGTGGTCTTACTTTGTTTATTCTTATTAAAAATTTTTGACTTTGATTGTTTTATGACAAGTGGATAGCTGTTATGATAAGTAAACTCTAATACTCTCCATGTTCATCATTTTCCTTAGGACATCGCTAATTTTATTGCTTTAGCTTATCATTAACTTTCTTGTTTATCAATTTGCTTTGTTTTGATTCAAATTTGGCAAAATAGATAAACATTTGCAAGGTTTTCTAGAACATTTAATTTAAAAACAATACCACTAGACGCAACTTGAATATGACTCTTTTCGACCAGGGGTTCAGCCAATATTATATCGTTTGCATACTATATATGCTCTGAAACACAGTAAGAGATGCAGTCAGACTCAGGGCCGAATCGGCCCTGTGTGCGATGTGATTTTGGATTATAGTGTTATGCTAGTATTATGTGTCATGCTATTATGAATTTATCTATCAAACGAATGAGTCACGATTGGTGCTATGTTTTCGGAAATGAGAGAGTGTGACTCTGTGCGACAAGGAGACTGTAAGCCAGCCAGGGACCATAAGCTAGTCAGGGAGGGAGCACGGTATTGAGTGAGGTGGGAATTCTCCATTTTGTGCAATGAGAGTCAGCAAGAGATGAGAAATTCCCGTGCGTTATTGCTTATTGCTTGCGATCAATGAATGCACTCGCTGGTGCTGGTGTCACTTTCAACAGTTGTGTAGTATGAATATTATCAATCTAGACTTTTTATCGATCGCAGTAATAAATAGGTAATGAAACAGTGAAGGCACGCCGAGCGTCCTGCGTTGAAATACCGTCACGGGGTCCATTATTTATTAATTAATAAACTAATTGTATTTTATTATTGACAATGGGCTATAAAGATAAAAAAAGAAGTTGTCTGGTTACCAACAACTTATAAGAAAAACAAAAAGGGAAGGGAACGAGATAGGAACTCAACAAAAATTAGTAAAAATTTAATGACTCTACCAACTACTTCCAATGTTTCCAGAGAATGATCTCAATGTTTCCAGAGAAATCAATCAATTTAAGATGTTTTGGAAACTTCAAAAAATACTTCACACAGTGGTATGTTCTAATAATCTAGTTTTTATAAGGTACCTACTTATACAGTATCCATAAATCTGTGCAAATAAAATATGTTTTTGAATGTTGCAGATTTCTTGGCTACTAATCAGAGTCAAAAGTTAGAAGACGACGCCGTTAAAATCACATACCCAACCTGTACACAATCGAAACTGCAAAGACCATTGTTTTAAATTCTGCATTATTGCAATATTTATTGGAAAAACCACCTAAACAAGTCACCAATCATCATTATCTGCGTGATACTTCAAATCGAAGACTTTCAGCTTATTATTATAATGGGCATTCAGCAAATGGTGAAGAGAATGGCTACTCTATTCTGTTTCTAAAAATACTGTGTTTTGCTTATGTTATAAGCTTTTCGAATCAAATCACGATAAAAAATTTTGTGAGGGAATAAGTAACCAACAACATTTAGCTTTATATTTAAATAGACATGAGAAAAGTGCTCTTCATCACTATCAACAATCTTCAGCAAAAATTTCTAAAAGTTGAAAAACAACACTGATACGATATAATTAAAATAATTATATATGTGGTTTAATTTTTAAGTTCATAAAATATGGCTTTTCACAAAAAAATGCAATAATGGCAATTTTCTAAAATGTTAGGAAAACTCGATCCAACTATTACTAAACATGTAAGACGTGCGACGAGTGATTAAAAATTCATGAATATGCCGACATATCTTGGAGACAAAATTCAAAACGATATAGTTTCTATACTTGCAACTCAAATAGAAAGCTACATTTTAAATTTATGCCGAACTAATTAATGTTTTTCAGTGATACTTGATTGCACCCCGATGTTGAATGTTGAGAGCACTTTTTAGCTTTTTGTCCTATTACCGATACTACTGGCACTGGTTTAACTTCTTTTATCACAGAAGAACTGTCATAATGTAATTTGGACATAAATAATTTAGAGGGGCAGGGCTACGACAATGGTGCAAACATGCGTGAAAAAAACAACGGTCTGCATAAGAGATTGTTGAAGCTTAATTTGCGCGCTTTTTATGTACCATGTGCTGCTCACAGTTTAAATTTAATATTGAATGATGCAGCTAGTCTGAATTACCATACTACTAGTTTTTTCAGTATAGTTCAAGAATTATACAAATATTTTTTGTCGTCAACCAAAAATATAAACTTTATTAAAAAAACACATAACTACTTTAAATTTAAAACCATGTCCGAGACAAGATGGTCAAGTAGAATAGATGCCATAAGACTGTTGTATAATAATTTATCAGAAATTTATGATGCTTTATATGAAATAACAAATATTATATCTTGCGATTAAAAAGCAAAATATGACTCGAAATATCTAGTAGACGAAATATTTAAGTTTTCATTTATTTGCTCGACTCATGTATGGCATGATGATGTGTTAAAGAAAGTAAACTTTGTTAGTAAAATTCTACAGTCTACTAATATGAATATCCAGATCACTTTACTAGCTTTATCAGATTTGGATAATTTTTTAAATGAATCTCGATCTGAAGAAAAATTTGAAATAGTTGTAAACAATGCCAAAAAAACTGCTGAAAAATTTGGTTTGAAACTTTTAGACCCCTAAGGCGACGAAAGACTCCAAAAACATTTGATTATTAACTTGAAGACCAGGCAGCTTAAATAGACTCAAAAACCTATTTCAAATTCAATGTATATTTTTACATTTTAGATCAAGTTCTGATGACAGCGAGAGAAAGTTTTGATTTGGTGTTTAACCATGAAAACGTATTTAGGTTTTTGCTTAAACTTGGCAATATTCAAGATGAAAGTCAGCTTATTGTAATCGTTTACTGGAAAAATTTTGTGCGAATGATGGTTTGTCTGAAATAGATGCTTATGATTTGTGAGAAGAAATTATGTCATGTCAGTCTCTGTTTAAAGATTTTGACAATGATGTGACAAAAGTTTTGGAATTTATATTTTTAAATGATTTAACAGCCATATGCCCTAATATCACAATATATTTAGAAATTTTGATAACAATGCCAGTGACCGTAGCCGGCGCAGAATAGATCATTTTCAAAATTAAAATTAATAAAAAATTGTATGTGTGCTTCTGAAAATAGAGGTTGGATAGTTAGAATATTGAAATATTTAAAAGTTGACAAAAAATTTGAAATGAGCGAGGTAAGTGAAAAACAGCACTAAATAAAGAAAGACATGGTTGACATGGTGTATTTAAAATTTTAAAGAAAGGCGATAAGAATTTCTAAAAATTAATATATCATTTGAGGGTTGTTTTTCCACTGATTACTTTTGAAAAATTTTTGTGAAGGCCGTGTCTGGTATGAAATAATAGCTAACACATTTCTTTTATGTCTGTTTGTCTCCTGTCTGTACATCAATTTGTTAGAGCATCATACAAATATCATGCTTCATACTGGACCAATTTGAATGGGTCACCACTTTCACTGATGATGTCTTTGTTCCCATTGAATAATTTCCAAGGTACTTTTGGTTCTTTGTTTTTGAGTCAGTACCAATATCAACAAATAACTACTGAACTGATTTGAATGGGACTAAAATGGAGAGGATGATTGATGTTCAGATTAAAATCTGTACCATACTTCTTTTAGTTTTAATCATTCATTAAGAACTTGAAACTCGATTATTACATTTATGCAATAACAAAGAAGTTGCTTTTGCGGACATAAAAACTTATTAATGTAAAATTGTCAAGATTGTCACAGTAATTCAACTTGAAGTTCAAGCTGAGTCATTACTTACTATCAAAATTAAAACTAATTTTGGGATGTAGATGTATCACATAAAGAGATATTATAAAATATTTCTTGCATATAATAAAATATTTCTTGTTTGCGTTGTCAAAAGAGTGACAGTAATTGCTAACAGCTGGTAGCGAATAACATAATTACACTCAGTGACATATTTCGAGGAACGCAAAAAAACTAGAATAACACAAAATTTTTTCTTTCATTTCACACTGGCCATCTATACCAGTATATATGTTGAAGAAAGGATTTCAATTGAATTTTATTTACGACTTTTGTTTGTTTTTTTGTTATCTGTTCTTTATTGCATACAATATTCATTATTGAATAGTGTAAGAAATTTTGCAACAAACACCTTATTTTTGTTTTTTTTTCTCATAAATCTATTATAATTGTGTTAAGGGAACTTTATTTAATCAATTTAAGTGATAAAGCTGGATGTCAATGTTGCTCAAGAAATTGCTTACACTTATAATGAAGTGACTCAAACATTACAAGTTTCCAGGTCTGTGATTTATTTTTTAATGTTAAACGATACAGACAGACTGGAGAGTATACAAGATGTAAAAGGCAAAATTGCAAAAGAGTAACAGCAGGGAAGGAAGACAGATTTATAGGAAGTTGTCTCAAGAAACCACACTTCACCTTCTTCCGAGGTAAGAACTAAGCTTCAAGAAGTTCAACGAGTGACAATTAGTACCAAAAGCATTAGAAAAAGACGTAATGCTGCTAAAAAAGGGGAATATTTGCTCGCCAGAGGATTTTTACTCACAGCAGGTCATCGAGTAGCTCGGTTCAACTTTGCTTGTTTTCACCGAAACTGAGATGATGACTCTTGGATAAAGGTACTTGGATGGGTCCAGATTCTGTCTTAAGTCACACGATGGAAGGGCTATAGTATGGAGACAGCCCAGAGAAAAATATGCAAAGTGTAACATTGTTCGAAAAGAACCTTATGATGTAGGGTCAGTAATGGTACGGGCCGCTATTTCCTTAGGAGCACATATGGAGCTACACATCGTAGAAAACAGGTCCTCTTCTGCAGCAATATACAGCAATAAAAAATATTTTAGAGCATATTGTGGTGCCATTTGTTCCATTCATTGAAAATTATTTTCTTTTACTGGATGATAATGCTCGATCTCAAACAGGAGTGGACGTTTTGGAGTATACCGAGGTCGGAATTGAAGTTTTGGGGTAGCTAGTACACTCACCATACCTTAATCTAATAGAACATGTTTGGATAAGCTAGAAAAGCAAATCGAGCAAAGAAATCAGGCACCAATTGACTTAAGGGACCTCAAAAATCCATTGATGAAAGAATGGAAATCAATGTCAGAAAGTTTCATTGACAATTTAATGAAAAGTATGTCCAGACATATGCAAGCGATTTTTAAAGTAAGATGAGGTAACACTAAGTACTGACTGTGTCCACCAATCAATTTTTACAATAATAGATCAAAAGTCTTTCCATTTAAAGAACTGCCTTTAATTTGTTTTTTTTTTCGTTAAGGATAAGTTCTTTATGTTCCAAATTGTAAATTTAATTAATTGATTCAATTCTACAATTACGATAATCTAGTTCAATATGAATAAATCTGTTCTTATTTAAAAATGTTTTTT
The DNA here is from genome assembly GCA_039881145.1 of Druceiella hillmani. Lineage (NCBI taxonomy): Eukaryota > Metazoa > Arthropoda > Insecta > Lepidoptera > Hepialidae > Druceiella > Druceiella hillmani. Next base: position 21,971,529 of record JAYKKI010000031.1, on the reverse strand, counting down.
TTTTGCTTTTCACTAAATGTGTCCACGAGTGTACTTAATGATGAGAGTGTAATTTGTGTCTTATTGCTATTCTTCTTCTGCTTGAAATATGGATAGTTCGAAATTGATTGTGTAAGTTTATCAACACCTGTTTTGAAAAAAATGTTGATATTATATCATTATAAAATATGACAACATTAGCGAAAATAGTTATGCACAATGGATTGTACAGAAAAATCATACATCATCAAAAGGTAGGGGAATTTTACACAAGACTGAGAAAAGCAGTGGAAATTATATGTAATCAAAATTAAATTGATAAAATTATATACAGTACAAGACTTTAAAAAGTCTATACATATAATAAAATTGTAACAGAGTAAAATTGGTACGTGGAAAATATTTCAAAAATAGTGATTGAATTAGCATATAGAATGATAATAGAAGCTGGGAAACCTCATTCTTGCAAACTACTAAAATTTTTTTCCTGTCCATGATTTTTATTTACCACTGACAATCTATTTACCCTACAGTTTCACTCGTGTGAAATTCAGAATAAGAAATTTTTTTTCCTTTATATGTTGCTCTTGGTTATAAACTATTACCATACCAAATTTAAACAAAATCTATCCAGTAAATTTTACATGATTCACGCATAAAATAACATACAAACAGACAGGTAAAATGACTAAAGGTTTCCAGCTTCTATTATCATTCTATATGCTAAATCAATCACTATTTTTGAAATATTTTCCACGTACCGATTTTACTCTGTTACAATTTTATCAATTTAATTTTGATTACATATAATTTCCACTGCTTTTCTCAGTCTTATGTAAAATTCCCCTACTTTTTGATGATGTATGACTTTTCTGTATATTCCATTGTGCTTAACTACTTTAGCTAATGTTGTCATATTTTATAATGATATAAAATCAATATTTTTTTCAAAACAGGTATTGACAAACATACACAATCATAATATAAAATTAAAGAAATCCTTAATTTATAAGTTCAAGAAATAGTCAGTAATAAAACATATCATTTGTATTAAAATTTTAAAATAATCAATACATATTAATACTTCATTAAAACAAAATTTATGACAAGTTTTATTAAGTAAATTACATCATTGTTTCTACACTTGTCTCACAGCTGCTGAAAGGAGATCGTAGAGAATTATACTAAATAATACTCCTGGGATAGCCACTGCCAACGTACGATATTCATAAAAAGCTTCCGCTGTAATAAACACAGTTTATTTAATTTTTGGTCAATAATAAATCTGTATACATTATTTCCAGAGTGTATAAAATTAGATAAAAAGTTATAAATGAACATGTTTTCATAATAAGTCATTATTGATAAACAATCTATTGCCATAAACTTTATTATATTAGGGATATTATATATGTAAATTAAAATTATTATGTCGACTATAATATATGAATATCTGAAAAATTATAGACGTTTCCCGATGAAAAATTAAAAAAATATTAAATGAATTTTTTTAATTTGATTACTGCAACCTTTAACATGAAACACAGATGGGAAAGTTTGGGAGTAATTTTGGAATGCTATCATATGAAATAGAATGTCCTCGTTATGGTTATTTAAGTAGTTTCTATGGATATTTTTTTAAATATATGATGCTAAGTGATAATAGAAAATGTAATAATTATAATTAAGATGCATCATGCTAGAGAAGTGAAATGAAGAGACTATTGATACAATATTTGTTCTGAAAATGATTAATTAGTTCATATGAATGGGTCCATAGATATTCGAACTTCTGATGATAATAAGCCTGTATAAAGTCTGTTGATAATATGTTTAAATTGGAAGATGTTAACATATATCAATTCTCAAAATTATGTGACATCTTTATAAAGTTATTAATAAATTTGTGATGCCTTGATATTTGACGGAAAAACAAAATCGCTATTATGATAATATACATGCAGATGCATGATTTTTAATTAGATTAATTAAAATCAACACTCAATATTATGAGTCAATTTTAATAAATAAAATAAATTTGCACATATAATATTAAATTAAGCAATTGTTTCCAAATAGAATTAAATTCTGGTAAAGTTAGAAAGAAGTAACAGAAATTTGAATAAATGTAAGAAGTCCTAAATATTAATAGAATGTATATTAAGAAATTCAAGTAACTTTGTGTCTTATCATTGGATAAGGCTACACCGTGACCAAAAAATAATGTAATTTACAAATGAGATACATCACAAAGTGTTACTTAAGTGAAAAAAGTCCAAAAGTTATCCTAAAAGAATGCCATTTTCAGGATTTTCAGTGAGTTAACAGAATATAAAAAAAATTCACTCTAGTACACTCGGTAAGTTATATAGAGACTTGTAGAACACTTTTATTTTGTTTACTAGAACTAATAATACTTAAAAGAGTAACCTAAGGCTAAGATAACCTAAGGCATATTAAACAGTGAGATTTAAGTACGTATCAATACAAAGTCAATAATATTTGTTATTAAATACATACAATAAGGAGAGCAAAGACCGGGAAAAATGCTGCCGCAGGTCTCGCATTTGCTGCATGGAGCGCCCGGTTCATAAAATGCATTCTGGGGATCTCTCAATAATTGTTTAATATCAATAGATGGAATATACATTTTGAATATACATAGGAATGAAATAATACCTTTCTCTCTTTAAAGAAGGGATAAAATTAAGATAAAACTAAAAGAAATAGATTTGTTTTTTTTAATTTATTTCAAAAGTATTTATACAAAATTTTAATAACATATTTGTTATGTTAAAAGGTACCTACATGTTTATTTACTCATGAACAAGAATCCAACGTAAGAAAACATTATTTTGAAAGATGTAAATAATATTTTAACTCTACAACCAAAAGCTAAATGTGCTGAAAAACTCATTGACTTTATATAACACAATGTATATTATACATATAAATTTAGAAAATATCTAAATATACTGAACCGTTTTTATATACATTTCAATTAGAGAAACAAAGTTCTACAAGTTTGATAAAAAAGCCGAATAAAATCTCCACGGAATTATATAAACGTAATTGTTTAATAGAAATATCGTTGTCATTATCGTCATAACCTATAATAGCTTCATTTCAGCACTTAATTTTGGATGTTTATCAATGGCAAAAGCGACTACTTAGCCAGTAATTTTAATCGCCAGTTGGAGATTATATTTTACGTCATTAATGACATGGTATATTTTAAATGGCTTCCTCTCCCACTTATACTTTTCTGTATTTTACCATTTCCAATTTTATTATTCTGTCACATTTTGTTTCAATCTTATATTTGGAAAAGAATAACAATCCATTAAGGTCACTTTCACGATAATCTAACTCTATGATAATATATATCATAAAACTTTACAAAATAATGCAATGTTCAAAATGTTTAATATGCAACGCACCTCTACTAAGCATTTATCCACATCTGACACGTCGGAATGGAACTTATAGGCTGTCACCATCATATTAACTAACATTACTGTGGTTCCGTGGATCTCGTGCGCTAAGTTTACACCCTCGTGAAACTGGCCATGAAAAGACAGGTGCTAGTTATTCTATATACTAATATCACAAGTCGTCGACACATCTTTCATATTGTTCTTCAAAATGTTTATAGTTTTTGTGATCTATTAATATTATATGTCCATAATAACAATGTGACTTATTTACTGTATTTTGTTATCAACCTTTTGTGTAACTTTATAAATGTACTATCATTGTGAAATGACTATACACCAGATAAACATATTCATCAAAGAAAATAACAATTATGAAAATACAATGGGCGTACAAAAACTCCATGATCACGTTTTAAAAATATGAATAGACAAAATTATTAATATTCAGTGGAGTTCTAAACACTAAGCCTTCATAATTTTCATCCATTAAATAGAGAATACCCCTAATCTGAATACAATAAAGTACATAGCCCTAAACAAATATCGCCTATCAAGAAGGGAATAGAAGAGTAATTAACCAAGAAAGTTATAGATGCCTTTAATGAAATAAGCATAGAGCCAATAAATATATTATATGTCCTTAAAAATATTTCTATTTTTATTCTTGTAATTGTTCTAACCGTGCATGTAATGTAAAATACGAAGTGTATAAATTGTAAAGTTGGGTATGACATAGCCACCAAGAGGTAAATCTCTTCGAGATCCTAAAGATATTCGATATCAGAAATGAAATGTTTTTTGAAATTGTTACCAAATTTTCCACATTATTCACACATTTAATATTTCTTTATACAATACTTAACATTTCTAAATTGATTTGCAATTGGGAAGTGTTTATAAAAACTAAAAAATATACCTGAGAAATATTGAAAGCTTCCACCCAGGGTGACATTATGTTAAATGGATCTTGCAACTCACTAATATAATTTATATATCTACTTATATCCAGCTCCGGGTAGTCGTAGTAGTCTGGGTAAAGAGCCTGAAACAATTTTTTTGCCTTTGAGTTAACCTGTGATATAAATTATACTCAGGGCGAACTGTTAAACTGTACTAACACCGTCTTTGGGCCTATTAAATTTAGCAAAATTAGCCCAAGTTTTGGTCAGTTATGGCTACTGATCGGCTATATTTTTAATAATTGTCTTAATTACTTTTTTTTATATGGGAAAAATTATACTTTACTTTCTTTTTTGTTACATTTTAGATGCACTTAGATATACAAACTTTTATTTAGTCATGATGGAAAAAGGTTTGTATATATAATAAATATCTAACATATTATTTTTTGGATTAATATAAAAACGAAACCATAAATTTTCAGGTCAGGAATAAAGGTAAAGAAAAAAAACAACCATATTATTTATCTTTATAAAATAATATTACAGGGATTATATAAAATTAATATTTGAAATACTTTAGACATATTTAAAAAATAATACTCGTACACTTTCACATTGTAAATTTTTTTATTTCATTATCACGTTGTAATCCTTTGGTTAAATCACAATTTACATAGGATATTATGGAAAAGGAGTGCCCTGTTTCATAGTTGATGATGAGTAATGTTAAAAAGGTTTTTGAGATTGTATTACAATTTGGAAAAACATTTACAGTTTTTTTTTTTCTTAAATTAGACTGTACACATCACTGTATGACTCATATCAATTTGGCTTATTCTGTAAGAAGGATCTAAATTGAATGCATTAATTGACTAAATGTCCGTCTGTGTCATTCATCAAAACAATGTGTCCACTTGCCAAGTTAATATTTCCGATACGAATATTTTGCACCAATAACATTTGAAATAGCCCGTTCAAATTTTTCTGCTTCATTTAGTGAATTTTTCTCTGTAGCATAATCCAAAAATGTTGAAGTAAATATGTCTGTCTTTTAAATGACTGTATTATTTTTCCACACTAATAATAAATTTTTTGTCTGTTTTCCAAAAACTTGTTAGGAAGATTGGATCTATATAAGATGAGGAAGATCACAATATATTAAAATTTGGTAAGAATTACGACGGTTTGCCAAATATCTTCTTTTCCAACTTCATCAACTTCATTGTCACGTAATTTCATGGGTAATTTTCAAGAAATATTGTTAATTTATACATTTAAACTTCAATCGTGAATCAATCTATTCATTTCTAAAAAATAGAACAAAAGTTTTACAGTTGTAACTGAGAAAATTCGATACATACAAGTAGATAGATATGGTGTCCGTTGTTTTATGATGTGGATTGTTTTAAAGAAATAAATCTATTAAAAATTATATTATACGAATGTTATAATGAAATATTCAAGAATGCACATTGTCACTTTGTGTAGAATACTACGAATGTATAAAAATAATAATCCTGTGGGAGGCAAATTAAGGTTTTAATTAAATAAATATTTAATTAAAGGTTAGGTAATATGTATTGTTTATATATTATTGTTTTGAATGAAATAAATACTGTTAAAAATGATGTTATATGAATATCATAATGAAATATTCAAGAATGCACATTGTCACTTTGTGCAGAATACTACAAATGTGGAAAAATGATAATTTTGGGGGAGGCAAATTAAAGTTTAATTAAATAAATATTTAATTAAAGCTTAGGTAATATGTATTGTTTATATATTATTGTTTTGAACGAAATAAATACTGTTAAAAATAATGTTATATGAACAGTATCTGTGCCCCACTGTTTCACTCGTATGAAATTCGGAATAAGAAAATTTTTTTTCTCTCATATGTTGTTCTGGGTTATAAATTATTACCGATTGACACACAAAGTAATATACAGACGGACAGACAAAAAGTTCTAAAAAAAGGTTTTCTGGCTTCTATTATCATTCTAATCAATCACTCTTTCTCAAATATTTTCCATATACCGAATTTACTATGTTAGCATTTTATTATATGTATAGATTGTAATAAAATATTCAAGAATGCATATTTCCACTTTGTTTATTAGGATGTCCGGGAAGTCCATATACATTTTTACAAATGAAATGCATTTATTGAAGCAGATATGTTCCATTGTTTTCACTCACCTGTGCCTATCTAGATGAAAGAGACATAATACCAGTTTTTCAAAACTCAGCTGGACGGGAGGAGAAAAAGTGTTCTAGATGGTTTTTGACATCCATCAGGGAATGGAATTTTTTACTGGCATAGAAATCTTTCAGGGAGAGGAAGAGGTAGTAACCTGAAGGGGCAATGTCAGGGAAATATGCAGGATGCGGTAGGACGCCCCAACCTAACTACAACGACATGTATTGAGTTACCGAAGATGTGTGCTTTCGCGTATTGTCATGGAGGAAGATATCTCCCCCGTCTGTTGTGCTATTCTGGCTCCTTGTCTGCAATGGCCACCTTCAAATATTCAAGTTGAGCACAATACTTGTTGAAGTCTGTGGTTTGGTTTAGTGGCAGTATTTCTGCAGTAGTGCAGCATGCCTTTCCAGTCGGACCACACAGATGGGAGGATCTTCTTTGAGTGCAGACCCGGCTTCGCCACTGTCTGCAATCCGCTACCGAACATGGACCAAGATCGTTTCTGGCTCACATTATCGTAAAGATCGATAATTTGTTCCCGGTTACCAATCTTTTCAGAAAAGAGTCTTAGAAGTTTCGAATAAAGAGCGAATGTAGATGGACATCCTGTTCTGCTTGTCTTGGACTGGTAGCTGGTGGGGCCCCCAAACATCATAAAGGCTTGCGTACCCGATCGTCAGCATATCGATTGTCACCATTTGTTGATTGTCACTTTATACTTCACGAATTTCTATTTTTGTTTGGATTTAATTATACACTTTTTAAAAAAGAATAACATAGGATGTCGCAAATGCATATTGTGGCACTCCATGTTTTTGAGCTGTGAGTGATAAGAAAGTACTTGAGGGACGACAATCTTATACTGATATGAAAGAAGAGAGATTGTTGCGTACAACGACGTATGACGCAATACCGAACATGTCCATGCTTGTTTGCACATGTCGCTTGAAATCATGCTACTCAACATATATATGAACTTCCCAGACAACCTAATAGAACATTACAAATATTAAAAATTACAATTCTACAGGTGGCAATAGAAAATTTAATTAACCTTCAATTTCTTTCCTTTATTTATGAAATGCTTAATAGTATAAAAGTGTAACTACAGACCTTAATGCTACATTTGAGCCTTCAAAATTATGATCGGTAATAAATTATGATCGGGAATAAAATAAGTAATTAAATCAACATATTTATTACTATTAATCACTCTTATAATCAATCTAGATGGCAGTAATATAAAAAAATGTTTGAAGACGTGAGTTTTTTCAATTACATTATTCAAACATTTACAAGACTTAGTGGATAGCTACCACAACAGTTGTTTCATCATCCAAAGACAAATTTATGATTCTGCAATTTAGAAATCGCATGTGACTTGTTATTGTATCACTAATATAATGTATTCGAAATCATTACAGCAAATGTAGTACAAAATTTATGCAAATGAAATTTGGTACATAAATAAATAGATACGAATTATAATAATTATTATTCACAAATATAAATATTCACAAATAGATACGAATGAATATTCACAAATAGATACGAATGAATTCCATTAGATGTTGTTAAATATCTACCCGAATTACAGCACATATTCTACTAAATATGTGTCTCGCTCTTCTAATACTCACAACGAATCTTGCAACTGACGAAATATTTATAAAAAAATGTTAAAGGGCTTTGTGTGCCTTAATAAAATGATAAATTTAATTTGAACAATTAATTCATATGCTGTGACAATGATTCTGAACTGATTACTTTGTATTAGCACTGTATTCCAAAATAATTCATCTATAGTCTACCTGTGAAGAGCAGATAATACCATAAAGTGAAACTATCAACACTTCTAGTGAATTTAGGTAAACATTTTAAATATTTTTGCAGCATGTGACATCCAGTCTTTTACCTGTTTGAACTGTTCGCTTCTAATCTCTGAGTATAAATCTGTATAAATATTAAATAAATATTTATATTTTCCAACTTTTCATTAATATTTAAGTAAAATTCAAAGAAGAAGACAAAAAACAGAAAAGTATTAAAAGGGTAATGTTTCACGTGAAACATTTCATTTGAATTATGAAATATTCGTAGAGTTTTATACGAAATATTTTAACTTATTAAATCGGTTAATATTTTTATTACTTATATCCCAATTAATACGATTTCATATGCCAAATATTAAAGAGAGTGTATATTATAGATTTTAACTAAATAATAAAAATTGTGAAACAACACGCGGGAAGTCACAAGTAAAGTATGGAAGTAACAGCGGGAGTCACAAGTAAAGTATGGAACGAGTACATTGGAGGATCTTTCAAGGTCTCACCCATAGTAGATAAGAAGGTGGAAAGTCGTTTGCTATGGTTCGGGGATGTGATGAGATGGGACGAATGTAAAGCCTTAAAAACTGCCCTGGCTATTTCGGACACAAAAAAGGATAGAGGAAGACCACAGGCCACGTGGTGGACAACCGTTGCCAAAGATCTGAACTTAGATGCAGGGACAACCCAAAATCGTCTGACTTGGCGCCAGAAACGAGGAGGGCCGACTCCAAATAAAGGGAAGAGGCACGGAAGAAGAAGAACTAAATAATAAAAATGATTGATATTTTTTTATAAAAACAATATAATTATATGACATTTTTTAAGTTACAGGTGATATTTCACTTTATTTATTTATGAATCTAATAGGAAATGTAATGTTCGCAACATAACATGTGAGGTGCATAATATTTTATCCTAAATGCCAAACTATGTTTAAAAATATTAATAATGATAACAGTTTTTATAACTGAGAATCTAATATTATGTATAACCAGACCTACAATTGTAGGTGTCGGCTTTATTAGAGGTGTGAGTATTAAAGAGCGAGGCACATTTACAACGTTGTGGGCTATAGTAATATTTGCAGTACTGTTTCTTGAAATATGTAAGTATTTCGGTTGCATTTTCATTTTGAAAACAATGAATTAAATATTTGGCTCTGCTAAATCATTTAATTTTCAATTTTATATCATTTAATTTGCTAATCAATTAATTTTGTAATAAGAAGTATATGATGTTATTGCATAAAATTTATGCAGTAACGTCACATTTGTAGCTGTACATATATATTTATATCAACAATTAACTAACAAAACTATGAAGAAACTATTCGGAGAAGACAACAGAGTAATGTGTCTATGCACTCTGCATTGTTCACTTCCAAGCGATAGACCCCAATCAACAAGTCGTTCTGTTCTCATTAGACTGAAACGACAAGCAACCACAAAGTCGCAGAGCATGCAAGCATAAAGCTTGTAAACATGCATTCAAAATAGTGATCGGTGATGAAAAGAAGAAGCACGTGTGACATATATATATTTAAAGACTGGCATGGCTTGTGAATAAACTCTATTAGTATTATTATAATAGTGACTCCAATTCGTGGCTGTCTATTAATAGAATCTGAGTTTTATTCAACCAAATTCACAGTTCACAGTGGTCTCCACATTAGTGACCCATCATAGTGGTGACTCTGACATTATACTTTGCTCACTGATGCATGCATTCATTTATTGGGCACTGAGCAAAGATATGGTAGACACAATAGTGTCCCAATTATTTATAATACTCGAATTTGCACTAACAAATCAAGCAATCTTTGTAGAAAATTAACGCTTTGTTTATGAAAATTAAATAACAAAACAATACCAATAACAACCATTTTTTTGTAACTCTTTTGTTGTAACAAAGATCATTTTTCTTTTTTTTTTATTGATAGCCTTTGGAAATTTGTAAAATATTTTCATACATTTTCTTTAAATGCAGAACTAGAAGTTATGTATGATGTACATTTTTAAAGTCAAATATGCTTGACAATGTTAGACTTGCCATATTAATCATAAATTTAATAACACATTGAAATACACTTAGACGTACTGAATATAAATATAATAAAATTATAATGATACTAAATATATACATGATCACTTAGACGTACTGAATATAAATATAATAAAATTATAATGATACTAAATATATACATGATCACTTAAACGTACTGAACATAAATATAATAAAATTATAATGATACTAAATATATACATGATCACTTAGACGTACTGAATATAAATATAATAAAATTATAATGATACTAAATATATACATGATCACTTAAACGTACTGAACATAAATATAATAAAATTATAATGATACTAAATATATACATGATCACTTAGACGTACTGAATATAAATATAATAAAATTATAATGATACTAAATATATACATGATCACTTAAACGTACTGAACATAAATATAATAAAATTATAATAATACTAAATATATACATGATCACTTAGACGCACTGAATATAAATATAATAAAATTATAATGATACTAAATATATACATGATCACTTAGACTTACTGAATATAAATATAATAAAATTATAATGATACTAAATATATACATGATCACTTAGACGTACTGAATATAAATATAATAAAATTATAATGATACTAAATATATACATGATTACATAACATGTACAGCATTGTTTAAACTATGCTGGGCGTCCGAAATAAATAAATCATTTATGTGTTATTTTTAAATGACTGCTATTCACCCGTAGAACCTTTTGATTTATCTTTGATGATTTTGTGTATAAAAAACTTAAAATAAACTTTGTGTATAAAAAGCTTAAAATGAACTTTCTGGTTTATCTTAAAATAAACTTTTTAAGTTCTCATTAGAATTTTAAGAAATATATGAATAATTTTTTCACATGGTGTTGTAAACTGCGAAATTTGGCAAAATTTAAATCATACAAGCGGTTGGCTGCTTATAATTGCATAAAAAAAGCCGAGTCCAATACATGCACTGCCCATTGTCTACATTTATAAAGTAATGTCTTTGTAAATTCATTAGTATATTTTTACTTGTTGCTAATATAAAACTTTATATTTAAATGACTGAACCAACAGAGAAAGGAATTTCATTAAAAAAAATTTAAATACCTCAGTATCCTCTTGTTTCTGTCGTTTATTCCGGCTATGTTGGCTTCTCGGTGTCCTTGTGGGCCATACTGTAGTGGTCATTTTTGGTATAGTTGCTGTCAAGGGAATCACTGGATCTTTATCTTCATAATATTCATCCAATACGTTTATAGGCCCTGAAAGTTAAAATAAAATATAAGGCACCAACATATATTCTTCAAACTTGCTGACATATATTTTATAACAAAAACCTTTTTACTCGTTGCTAAATGGGCGTAGATATTACAAATTATTAAAGAATTGTTTACTTGAATTACTATTTATTGAATATGCTGATTACATCGATAAGTATTTCATTAAAAAATTGTTTCTTGCTGGATACAAAAAATTAAAAAATACGTTTTAAAGTTTTAAAAAGGTAAGAGATTTATTTCACTATGATCTCAAAGGTAGAAAACATGAAAAATCACCATCTGTATTGTATAGTGCCGACATTCATCTGTTTTAGTTGATCGTCGAATCGCGACATTTTATTTTTCATACACTAGCAACACATGTTTCCTGCTTTGAATTTTTTCATACAAAATGTTTGAAAAAAACCTGTTCACATCATATTAAATTCTGTTCACATGTACACACTTTTCACTGGATTCAAGATATTAAAGATTTTTATTATATTTACAACAAAAAGTATTTCTTTTTAACACACCTTTATTAGGTCAACCTGTAACTATATTTTGGAATTTATGAAAGCCTATTTCATGGACTTCTAATTGTTGTATCATCATGGAATCATAGAACCTAAAGTTGGGCACTGAACTCGATAACAGAACAATGTATCCTGACAGTATTTAGTCTTCTAATTGTTGTATTATCATGAAACTTGATAGTTGTGTGTAGTTCTGATGACAGCACATAAAATGGTGCAATTGAACTAATTCAATGAACTAGAACCGGAAGTTAAACACTAAACTCTATAACAGAACAATGTATCTTAACTGTGTTTGGGCTTCTAATCGTTGTATCATCATGAAACTTGGCAGATGTGTGTAGTTCTGACGAAAACACAATAAAATGGTAACATCGAACTGATTCAATGAAATAGAACCGGAAGTCAGATAGAAGAATTGGATTATTCCAAGCTAGAAAGGTGCCTTGCAATACTGATGCATTGGCAGAGATGGAGAGGATCTTAGCCGCCCACAGACACAGAATCAAGAACATGCTTTTACTGCACTGATAACCAAAAAACTAAGGACTTTAGTCATGTTTGTTATTGAGTGTAAAAGCGTTTCAGTTAGATTTCGAGACAAAGCACCTCATGCTTTTCCACTCAAATATTACACTCAATAACAAACATGGCTTACACTAAACTCTTTACGGTGTAGACAGAGAAAACAGGTGCGATAGTTATTTTTTGCTTTTTAGTGCAGTATTTATAAATATTTTTTTTAGTTTCTTAAATCATCAATTTATTTAGTAAAAAATTGATCTATATATTTTAGAAATAATAAGGTGATGAGATGATTTAAATTTTATATTCTTTCAGAATATGGTACTTTTCGTATCTCTCTCCAGTGTGTGTCAAGGTTAGTGGCATGTTTTGGGGTTTTTTGTCCTGTAGTTTCAATAATTTTACGGCTTTAATTCTTCCTCGAGGTATATTATATATCGATATTCTATTAATAGTTTTATAAGTTCTCTTTCGTCTTTTTATATATATAGAACATACACCTTAGTGGCACATATTTTTCAAGACCATAGAAGTAGCACCTTAGCTACCAATCAAGGAATTTTCCTAAAAAATTTTAGCTTATTGTATGATGATTGCATCAAACAATACCATCGTTATTCATTGATGTGATTGTACATTACTTAAAGCTTACAGATTATTATTCTATTGGTACAAGTCATTACTACTACATCCCGAAAACTAAGAAGTGTCCTTCTATGAATTAAATCATTTTTTTTTCTACAGGCTCTGTGTTTGGTTTTGTAAATATAGGCTTCGTCATTGCAAAAGATGTAGCTTTTCAATTTCTTAATAATGCATCGGTAAGGTGGCACCCCATTTTCAATAATTCATTTACCAAAGATTTAATGCTTTAATGTATTGTTGGATGCCGTCATATTTTGCAATTCACTCATATTTTTCAATTTATTCCGTGCACATTTTGCAATCTTATTATCAAAGAAAAACAGAATAAACTCAACTTTGCAAAAAAAATTCACATGCTTTGACTTGCAAAACCACATCAAAATTAAGTTTGCATGCGAAGATCATGAAGTGTACGTAAACGAAACATTAAAAATAACAGTATATAGACAAAAGTTAGAAACAAATTCGCAGAAAGAACCAGATATACCATTAACACGTTAATTGAAGATATTACAATAACACTGACCACATTCAACTTGAAAAATAAAATTGACTTGCCAGTTATATACGTCATTGGGCCATTGAAGATTAATATTTTATATTAGCGCATCTTTCTCAATTCACATTATTGCAACACAATACAAAATAAACTAATGTCAATTGAAAATGATCATTGTGCTCCGTTCGTCCAACATGTCTTATTTTTCAACATTCCGTAAACATTCCATTATAATGAAAAATTTTGTTTTGTACTGATCATTTTCTGTTAAAAACATTTCTTATAAAGTTTAAACAGTTTTTTAAAAAAAATTGTATATAAAAGTGACAATGCATAATTTTTTAAAATATATCCTCATTTATTAAGGACATTTAAATTTGAATTACCAATGTCAACATTCGATAGTCAATGTCATTTTAATCTCATAATTTAGAAAAGTGTGAATTGTTAATTTCAGTAGCACAGTGGTTATAATTATTTGAACACATGATAACATCTATTTAATAAATCATATAATGAAAAAAATAGGCTATTTGACTTAATTTTTAATATTTTGCATTATAAGCATATTACATTTATATTTCCAGGATATATGTTGTATTTTTTATATAAATACTTTTATAGTTTGAATTTTCGAACTCGCGCTAAAAAGGACAATTTCTGTAATGGCGTGACGTCATACGTAATGTAAACATAAACAGTTCTGCCCGCTGAAGGGGATTATTATTTAGTTTCATATTAAAATGGTATGTAGCGCCACAATGTACAAATACGTCTATAAAAAGTCCACACAAAGTGTTCATTTCAGTGTCAATGAATCCTAAAAGCTGAAAAAAGTGGCTGCAATTAGCCCGAAGAGATTCAAATAGCATTATAGCTCACTCAAATGTTTTTATGTGTGAAGTTCGTTTCGATCTAAGTAATATTTGTATTTTAAATATTATTATCGATATCAATGCCTATAAACCAAAAGAATAAGAACATTAAATTTTGGTATGAATGCGGTTTACTTGCCTGTGACGTCACCTGACTTTTAACCGATAACAGGTGTTTGCGACGCTGATTGAATTTAAAAAAATATTGTGATTTCTTTACGTTTTATTTTTTATGAAATATAATTTTATTCTTTCAAAAATGAAAAGCAATACGCTTATTTACGTCATTATCTAATAGGATGACCCCAAATTGTGTCATATTTTCGATGTTGTCAAATAGCTCATTACATGAGATAGGAAATTTTTCTTAAACGGTAAAATCATTCACATTTCTTTAAAAACATACTCCTTATGGTTTTAATGTACTTACTAAGTTATTTGCAAAAATATACAAAATTTTATTCTTCAAAATAAGAAGAATTACTAAAGAAGTATCTCTTCCAAAAATTATCCAATTTTAATAATTGTTATCGTCACTATTATCACTATCACTCAAAATTTGAATTATGCCAAATTGTGAGCGCACTATAATATCACTCCCACTATCACTTTCTTCACAACTTGAAAAACAATCATTTTCACTCAAATTATTTTCGTATTCCGACATTATGGGTTAAAAATTTTCTTTTGCTAGATCCTTTTTATATTGTAATTACTAATAATATTATAATTTGAATTTTATGTTACATGTAGAAAGATAAAAAATTAGCAATGCGTGCGAGCAACCTCCCCTATCGCGCGCTAAACAGCAACTGATTTTGTGAACGCCATCACGCTTGTGGCAAATTTAGTTAGCACGCGCACAAGCGTGATG
Source organism: Druceiella hillmani (assembly GCA_039881145.1). NCBI lineage: Eukaryota > Metazoa > Arthropoda > Insecta > Lepidoptera > Hepialidae > Druceiella > Druceiella hillmani. The sequence continues at coordinate 21,955,892 of JAYKKI010000031.1, read as the reverse complement.
ACGCTCGTTCGCACTCAAACGGTTAAGGTAGTTATCATGAAAAATATGTTGCCCATGAAATTTACTGAATTTTTTATATTTTATTCAATTTATAAATATCTACTTTTTGGTAAACATTACTCTCAAAAATTATATAAATAACATTACATGAAAAGTAGTTATTTTATGACACTTTCAATTATATTTAATAGGAGCAATTGGTCTAAAAAACCAAGGGAATATAAGATGATGTTGCATTAACATTTTGAAAAGAAAAAGTTATTTACCATTTAGTTTCGGTAAAAATTTATTTAAAAAATTATGTAATTGACATTACAGGAAAAATAGTAATTTTATCACACTTAATTTTTGTTTAAAAATAAGGCGAGCGATTTTTCTAAAAAACGTAAAATTATTTTATATTAAAATTTTGAAAAAGAAAATATTTACCCTTTAGTTTTGGTGAAAATCTCTCTCAAAAATTGCACAATTAACATTACAGAAAAAGTAGATATTTCACCACACTGCATTTTACTTAAAAAACACAAAAATAATTTTTTTTTCAAACTGTTAAAATGACGTTATATTAACAGTCTGAAAAAAATGTTCAATGTACTTATATATCTTACTGTCACATGACACTGACTAACTTATTAAGAGCAATAGATATACAAAATTATATTTTGAAAAATAACTGTGAAATTTGTTATACAGAAGCTGTCCCCTGTTGATAAAATTTGTATAATTGTTTGCAAGCAGTCGAACACATCCTTTCTGTTTTGGAATGGAACGGAAATATACCACTTGATATAATTTATAAAAACTAACCTATCTTCTCCAAGTTTTGCAAGCTACGCATGTTAAAAAATTGCAATATTTTAGGATCTTCAATTGGCCGGCGAGAAAGTCCTCTTTTGAAAAAGTCATCGTCCTGTAAATAAATAATTCTCTAATAAATAAAATAATCTATGAAAAAAGTTGTTTCCAACCTATAAATCCATTGACTGAAGCAGTACTTAAACAAAATGTTTTAAAATTTACCTACACGTTTGTTAATACAAAATTGTAACAATGGTGTGTCTGTAGATTGAAGTTATTTTGAAAATTAATTATTATTGATTGAAGTTATTTTATAAATTAATTTATTTTAATTAGGCTTCTTTGAATCCAAAACGCATTTTTTTAGAATTTTTGTTCACCTGTCTTTTGGTCCATTTGTTCAAGGATCATGTAGAAACGACTGGACGTCATTTAAATAAAACTTCTATTGAAATAATCATTGTGCGTCATATTTAAAACGTAATTGAAATACAATTGATTTACGTTCTTATTTATCAAATTTTCGTTAAAAAATTTGAAATTTTATTATTAGCATTCAAGCAGTAAAACCGAGCGCATAGGTTTAAAATTGTTGAATAGAAATTATCAAGAATATTACAGCGATTCGGCTTAGAGTTCAAGCTAAGATATAAAATAGTTCTATTCGGGTCAAGATTATTTTAGAAATGCAGATGTTATTCAAGCCAAGATGTTTGATTTTATTCATATGGAGGATGCTTTCAAGATGAAAACATTATTACTTAAGAAAAACACAGCCAAATAAATAAAAAAATATGTGTGAACTAAGTCGCAAAAAGCAACTAGTGAAATTAACAAACTACCTGCGAACCCACCATAGTTAAAAGTGTAATGAAATGTGTATGCTATTATTTGTGTCTAAGCGATAATTACTACCCTTTGTCCCCTCAAATTTTAAAAGTGTGACCTTGTCATGTAAACCATAAAAATGAATTTTTCGAGAGAATGTAGCACCCCGTGTCGCCACAAAATTATCATTTACATTGGCACAGGCATGGTAGCAAGCAGACAGAAAACATTGATAGTCTTCTACAGAATAGAGCACAGTATTATTTCTACTTGGCTTGTAATAGTCAATGAAAGTGAGTTTTAAGTATTTAAATAGCCCTTAATAATGTACAAAGCATAACCACTTTTTGAAATGTTTTAAAAATATTTTCTAGAAATTGAAAAAAATGTATCTACCTTGATAGACCAATCTGCTATTGTATTTATATATTTCTCTATTATTACTTTCAATGTACGGATATGGTCTACTGAAGAGAAGTCCTTCAAAAAGCCGGCCTATGTAGTTGGTTGGTTTTTATAGATATTTTGATTGTTTTGAGTATACTCATATATTCTTAAATCTCAAATTGACGGTAACCCAGATAAATACATTTTTTAAACTTTCTGCAAAATATTTTTATGTCAATAATTATATAACATTTGAGGTAAGCCTCACATTTTCAAGTAAACATAATTAGCCCTTAATAAATACAGTTATCCAGTATTAACATATTAGAACTGTCTTGATATAAGAAATCTATCTCATTTAAAACATTACTGTTTCTTGAAGTTGTAAAGTAACTATTACAAATATTAAAAATAAGGAAACAATTTATATTATGTACTTGCTAAACTTATATATGTTCTTTTAGAAAATATCATAATATGTTATTATAGCAATAGAATACTAAACGTATCAAAAATATCACATTTTCAAGTTAACATTTTCTTCTTTAATTAAAAATTTATTTGAAAATGTCTACTTAAAAGTATGCACATGCACTCTATATACCCTGCTCTGCAATTTGGCGTACTGTGTCAAATTACTAATGATTTATATTTACTGATTTAACACCCTCATAACAATCACTCTTAATTTCTATGCAAACCTTCATTACTGACGTGTTTTTGTAACTCAACAACTGATACATTATGGCATTCATCTGTATTTTTACACACCTCTGGGACATTCATCAAGTGCTATTGATGTGTTTTCTATACATTTAAACATATGAAATATAAGGCAAAGAGATAAATAAAATCTTATTGTTAGAAAGTATTTGTTAATCAACAAAGTTAGAAGCAATTATCAAAATTCAACTAAAAAACTATCAACTATAGAAATTTTCCTTTCGTTTCATAATGTTATTAGAATTATTTTCATTACATATTACACAAATTTTCAAAAAATCACAAATCTAGAAACTTTTTAAAGGCAGCTATTGCACTTTGATTTTGAACACTATTGACATGTCATTTTGTAACCCTACTAAGAGACATACGGATGATATTTGTCTGTATTTCTGATTTGGTTAACAAAATATAAGAATTGAACATCTCTATCAGAGGGATTGTTAGGATCTGATCCGAGATGTAGAAGGTTCGGGCAAAGAATTATATGCTCATGATTTATTTTATCTAAAAACAAAGAAAAAAGTCTTAAAAACTTACACTAACATTGACTATATGCACCGTCTACGTCAGGTTGTCGATTTCACCTATTTAAAGCTATGGCTGTAAGCCACACATTTAAAATAATTGTGGTTTCCCCATTGTGTCGGCTCACTAGTGGGTAGGAAAATATTAAAATGAACAAAGACTGATTCTCAAGCAAAACGAAGTTATGTAATGAAAACCAATTTGGCAAAATACCACATTCATACATCAGTGGTTAAGGGTTAAAGATAGCACTGAAGAACATAACTTAACCGTCAATATCTTTTTTGCTCAACTTTTATTTCAGTCATTGTTGAAACAAAGACATTTGAAAATTTGGATGAATTTCTTTTAGATTTATATAAAGTACATTATTACCATTTTTCCATCATTGATAAATGCGACAGACCCACAATATATGGAAGTTGTGAAAAAGAATGGTGCTCCTGGTGCGAAGTTGCAAATTAACCTCTCGCGTCCAGACCTGTACCTGCCAGTTACCACAATACATTTCATTTTATTTACTTTATCACAGTTTTAATGAATAAGATAGGAAAGGGGAATGATCATTTAGGGATAATAAATCAGAACAGCATAGCCAATAAATCCAAGAAAATATAAAATTATAATAATATTTAAAGTCATAAGGTGATTAAAGGTAGTTAGGAAAATAATTACGAAAAAAATCTAATTATTTTCTTCTTCTAAATGTTCTTCTTAATGTTCTAAAATTATTTTTATAACATACAGGTAAATTCATAACTATGTATGGTCTAAATGTTAAAAAGTGTCAGATTTTCTACATGCAAAATGAAAAGTTCGGCTGATTTAGCAGTTTACATATTTGAATGTTATAAAGCTTAATAAAATACTTTAGTACAATAAGTTATACGTGATAAAGTTGCAAGTAATACAGAAAATGTACAGGAAGAATGTTATATAATTATTGACATAAAAATATTTTGCAGAAATTTAAAAATTTATCTTGGTTATTGCCAATTTGACATTTAAGAATATATGCAAAACAATCAAAATATCGATAAAAACCAACCAATTACATAGGCCGGCTCTTCCGAGGACTTCTCTACAGTAGACCATATCCATACATTGAAAGTAATAATAGAGAAATACATAAATACAATAGCAGATTGGTTTATCAAGGTAAATACATTTTTTTCTATTTCTAGAAAATATTTTTAAAACATTTCAAAAAGAGGTGAAATATGCGAAAATTAAAAGCACAAACCATGCCTATGGGGCAGAGAGTGAAGTAACAAAAAGTTTTATCCCGATATATAAAAATTACAGAGATTTAGAGCTAAAGATTTAGTTTGATTTTCCCATTAGGATACTTCCATAACCTAATTATATTCAAATCTTAAAGGTAGGCAGGAAAAAACTGTTGAGTACAAGTAGAACTTATGAACTGGTGATCGTACACCAGCTAGTCAGAGTTACCTTGATTATAGATTCCAAGAAACTTTCTCTAAGACATTATAATGAGAGAAGCCTTCGCAATAACATAGTTTACAAAAAGTTTAAGAATGAGTACACTTACCCTCATTATGAAAATGAAACAATATAAATTTTTTATAATATTCTGGAAAATATTTACTAAGAAGCACAAAGCCCTAATAATACCAAACAACAGATTAAAAGAAAGTTAGTTAAAAAGAAGAAACAAATATAACAGAGAAGTGCAGTTAAAAACATAACTTAAAAAACCAGGAGCTAAAAAGCATACAAGAGACACGTCAGGATCGAAACTGTCACTAATGAAAACACTTGATGAAAGTAGCAACGTATTTCTACCAAAACTTATGCAGTCACATTATTTACTCCAAACATATGAGAAATAACTGTGTACACAGTGATCCTGCATTACCTTCTCTGTAGGAAGAGACAAAACTCTGTATAAAAAGTTTAAAATGTAACAAGAGTCTCAGTCCGGACAGCATAACTACTAATACAAAAACAGTGGGTTTAACATTAGCTTAGCTTATCAGGCCACTTAGAAACTGTTTTGACATGATCCTAAAGTAAAGAGAACTACCAAAATATTGGATGGGCATACATCCATGGCATGATCCTAAAGTAAAGAGAACTACCAAAATATTGGAAAACTTCTCTAGAGTATACCATATCAATACATTGAAAGTAATAATACAGAAATATATAAATAAATTATGAACTTGTGTATTGCCCTTATCGATTACTCAAAGGTATTTGAGTAGTCAATAAAGACAATACACATTTGAACCTATCCCACGTGCTGCCTATTGCATAAAATCATCAGATTTCTAATGCATATATAACTTACCTATTATGCTTATTTATATTGCACTTCCGTTGATTTGGATAATATTGATTACGATTTTTGGTGGTTTTGTATTTTAAAATTAGGATAATAATACCACGCGATTACACAATGCGACAAGTAGACCCCATTTAATCTTGTACAGAATGCTTTGCTGCGATTGGTCAAGTCACGATAGTGGTGCTTTAGATTTTTACAGAGGCTGTTTTGCTTTGTTGTAAACCTTTGAATTAAAATGTAATTTTGTATAAAATAAAGGTGATTTTTAAGGTATTTTATATATTAAGCCGTACATTGCCATTACATAAAAAATGTGATGAGCTAGAAGTGGGATAGAAGTGCTTTTGCATCTACATCCCTCATACAGGAAGTTAAACTGGGAGAATATGGGTATAAAAATAAAAGTAAATGTCTATCGCATTGCTGATGACTTAGTTATACTCTTAAAAGGTGTAAAACGACTAGGTGTACATGATTAAAGGCCTCAGGCAATGTGGTGAGGCCATGGGTTGGAAGTAAACCCAGATAAAACAAAAATAATATTAAAGATAAATAACAAAAACAAAATAATGATTGTTATTAATTCAATGCCTCTGGAATGTCTATAGGACTATATGTATATATCTTTGCCATCTCATTTCATTCAAGTCCTGTTCAGAAAAAAACAAAGGTAATAAACAGAAGAATAAAGAAAACCTGGAATCTATACTAGGGTATAAAAGAAATATTAAAGGGATCTCTACCAACAAAGTGAAAAACAAAAGCCATGAACATTTGCCAACACCTTGTTTAACTTATATCTGTTGATTTAGAATTAACTAAAAGTGAAAGTTCTAAAATAAAAGTAAAGTGGAAATGGGCAGGCCATATTCAAAGAATTGCAAATGAAAGGTGGTCATCACAAATAATAAGAAACTGGAAAGCCATTCAGAAATTGGAGTGATGATGTAATAAGTGGTGCTAGGAGGCTACAGTGTAGGAAAGTGACGAATAGAAGGAAACAAAAGCATTTATACGAGGTTTTTATCATCGAAAGCTGCCCTTGCAACAACAGTAACTTATAAGTTAAAATAAGATTTATATATTGTACCTATATATTTATTGTACAGAATAAATAAATCTATTATCGTTAATATTATTAAATACATGGAGCAGTATATCTTTAAGTAGTCTAAGAAAAAAATTTTTTGTTTGTGTTTTAGTGCAATTTTTAGTATTTTTTGTTCATGTGTGATACTGGAGACAAATTACAACTTACTATGTATTATTTTTAAGATATAGCTTTATAATTAACCTCTTTGATAGTCTGCCATATAGTTGTACCACGATTTAAAAAGTTTTTAAAATAATGTGCAGAGAATTTGTTTCAATAATACCCGGTGTGGAAACAAAGTTATTTTCAAAGCCGTTTTTAAATTATAGACCCCATACAAATCCCATTATAAATAAATCACCCTCTGGTGCAACCGTAATCAAGTGGTTGAGCAGTTGAATACTGCAGCTAACTGAAGAGTTCCGATATAGTTCGGTTCTTCTTTATGTAATTTCTACTTTCTGTTGAATTTTTTTACTTTTTAAATGTAGGCACAAAAGTGTTAAAAATGTTACATTTGACATTTTGAAAATAGTTTAGAGAATATGTACAACTATTTAGTTCATGACTTTATTTTTTTGTTTAAATCAAAGAGTAGAGAACATTAAAGAAATAAAAAAATGGTTGTATTATTGTTGGAATACCTTCCAGTAACAGAACTAGAAAATAAGACCTATAAAAATGCATGGAGTAATCAGACAGAGAGATATTATCACTCCGAAGCTTTTTGCAAGCATGTTAGAAGATACCTCAAGACCTTAGATTGGAAAGTATGGAGCATTAATGTAAATAGCGGGTACAGTTGACACCTTACGTTTGCTGATGACGTAGTAATTCTGGAAAGAATTGGCACAAATACTGACTGGGTAACAATGGAACAAAGTTATATAAAAGATTTAATTAACTTACCGTCCCACAGCGCAGCCAACTTTTCTTGTGGCGCCCCAAAAAATCTGTGCTGCACCATAATTAGACCTGATGAAAATTTTATTACTGTTTATTTTGATACTAGAGTCTTTATATTAATGAGGCCGAAATGACCGTTCAAATTTTTATTTGAAAATAGTTACAGGAAGACAGACTTTGAGATAAATTTCAACAAAATGTCCCATGCAATTTCAGATTGCTACATAACTTCCACAAATGTATATTTCCAAAACTTTCTGTTGCTGAAATATCTATAATGTAAATCATATTTTAGTTGTTAAAACAACCAAGGGCGTGTTAAATGTGGGTGAAAGGAGGTGCGGAAGTCAAGTTCTCAAAAAAACTAGACACGTGCACAACCGTATATCGTTTACACAAACTGATACAAATTTGAACCCACTTAACACAGTTTGAATTAAGCCTTTAACAATGTGGTACATTTACATTTTGTCAATTTGGAAAGTGTTATTAAAAATGGACTGTCTTTTTTGGAAATGTAAATTACTTTATCTGTACGCATTCACCGAGATAAAACCTGACGTGTGACTCTGTACCAATTTGTATCGTTTGTTAATTTAATTTTTTAGGGTTCCATACTGAATATAACAAATCCTTATAATTTTCTCATGTCTGTTCATAGGTTAAAACTCCTTAGTGAAATATTAAATTTTGCAGTGGATTACAATATCCCTCGTCCTTCAATTTTTTAATTGTAGGTTTGAAAAACCTGAAAATTTCTAAATACTGGAACACAATTAAACTTGGCTAACTCATGCTGACAAAAAAATTAAAAAAAAAAAATTATAATAAAGATTCTTAACTAAATTTATGAGATACCGTGATTCCTCTTCCCCTTCACATATTACTGGTTCGCTTGTCTGTATTTAGCTTGTCTATATCTAGTTTAGACTTTGGTAATATTGATATACTAACGAGTGTTATAAGTGCAAAAATGAATTTGTTAATACATTTCACTTTACACCTTAACTACCTCACTGAACTCGGGGAAATTTTGAATACATGTAATATATGTTGTGGAAATGAATATAGGATACTTTTATCTTGCAACAGAATATATTTCTTTTTAGTAAGTAAAAATTACCCCGTTAACCATAAGATAGTGAAACTTAATATCATACTACATGTCAGATTTCTTTCTTCTCATGTCATTTCTTTTGCGCAATTTTATTTTTTTTACAGATATGCATGGTTTTCTTCCTAGTAACCAGTATAGAGGTCCGTACGTTCACATATCACAGCATTTTTAAATATATTTCTTTAAGAAACTAGAAATTGTATAATAAGGGCTTGTTAAAAGGGTCAGGTTATCCTCATAGCTAATTGCTGCCATGTTAATTTGCTTATCGATGCAAATTTTTGACATCGGCATTCGTCAATAGAGCAGCACACTGAAATTGTTTAAATTTATTATCAAACTTAAACCCACCTCCTATCAGATATTGAAGCATTAGACACTAGTTAAAAGTATAAGGGAGATCCCAAATTTGTCCATTCTACTACATTCTCAACAAGTCAGAATTCAATTTGTTGTATTTGAAAAAATACTTCAGTGTACAGCCTTAAAAATGAGTTGATGCAAGAACAAAAGTTTATCGACCATTCTAAGCACTGAAAATTTACAAAAAAGTCATGAAAAACTAATAAATTATGAAAAAGTGACGGTTTAGTATGCATTCAGAGCTGGAGTCAAAATTATCCTTATTTCTTAGAGAATGAAGCTATTGCTGCCATCATTGTGAATGATGATCGCTATCAACAGGTGATTCGGAATTTTTTCCAAAATTGGGAGTGATGTATCTGACTGACATCTAGTTTTAATAAAATGGTAACATGTGTCATGAAATAAAGAAAAAGTCGACTTATTGAATGAAACATTTAATGGTTCTTTTCCCCTTAAGATTTAGGGATGCAATAGGGTCACAAAAATAATGTAATTTTGATGGCCCTTCATTAATTTTACGTGTTACTATCATAAGTTACAAATACTTGGTCCCCATTAAAGAACTCAGGTTTAATAATAGGAAAATATGTTGGTCAAGATAGAAATTATGGACATACTCAGTCAAATTTCCACATTTCATTTGCTCAGGTGTCAGATTGCTAGTTCCTTTTTGAACCCAGTTGGCCACACACGCCCTTGTCACATCTATTTCTTCATCCACTTTTCTAATGCATTCAAGCTGTGAAACTTTATATTGCCCTGAACAAATACATTATTTTAATATAATTATACTTTTTATTAAAATGCAATTTATTTTTTATTTCTGTAACATAGTCAGATTAGACTAAAGTTTTACTAAAATAGAGAAACGTCAGAAACTCTAATAATAAACAAGCAAGCAAGTGAAATACATCAGGTTAAGGCGGTAATGTGTGCAAGAGATTTTCCTAAGAAGGCTATCTATTATATTTCTCTAAATATAGCTTCGCTTGCATCAATATTTTTTCTCACTTGGCCCTCTGTCGATTGTTTTATATTTACATAAATTTATGATAGATAATAAAAATTAAAAATTTCCATTGACAATGTTTAAGTTTTACCGATAAAAAGTTACTACATTTTACAATAGTTACTCAGTGTGCAACAGATGTATAAACATTGTATAAAATTGCTTCTATTAATCCTTTTATAAGCACCATATAGATACACAATTCTTATAAACCGTGTAATGACAATTGAAACTATCTAATTTATAAAAATTAAACAAAATTAAAAAAAATTTAAAAAAAATTAAAAATTAAAAAATGACAAATAAAGGGCAATCTTATATAGAAAAAACACACAAATATGTGAGAACGAAAATTTTTTTTAAATTCAATACCTCTCAGTTAAACCGCAATTGTAACAAAAATGTCGATACATGTGATTTAATGGGAAAAAAGATTTATTTAAATAAAAAAATGTATTGAAATAACCAAAGGACTATGCAAAGAATAATTTTGTAATTATATTTTTTTCAATGGCCATACCTAGATTAAACCGCTATAAATAACAATGCAAATTCGAACTCACTTTTATATTAATTAAAAAATTCTGTTTAAAAGTTAATTTTATTTGTAGCAATTGTAAACACTAACAGCAACTAATATTCTATATTTTATCTCTATTTATCTTTATTTAACTTATAAAATAGGTGATGTTAAAAATGGTTAGTTATAAAAGTTACCCTTGCGATTAGGCCTGTCACAGTATTATTGTCCACTTATAGATTTCATGATTGTATTGTAGTATTGTCTGGAATATCTTGAATTGTGCATTTGATAATTCTTCATTCAAATTTAAAACAGTATTATGCAAAATTGCCAAAACAACAATGTACTCATATAATTCGAATTATCGAAATCTGCAATCAAACCTTGTCACAACTTCAAAATCGCTGCTTCCATACTCCGAAGCATTGCTTCATAATATTATGTGCTTACAGTAATAAAAATCCTCTTTAAAATAGAAAGGTAAATAGCAAACCCGTAACCAGAATTCTCAAAGAATGTGTACCTAAATATTTGTTCTTAAATCTTCGCCGTATCCAGCTTTCAAGGAAATTTCTCCTGTTATATATGCTGTCTCTCAAGTGAAATACAATGCATCTAATATGAAGTGATACCTCACACATTATCTAGAATTATAAAATGACAGAAAATAAATATTCTGAAAGCATATCTGTTGGTTTATTATCTGACAATTGGTAAGAAAATGCTTAATAAGTTTATTTCTACACTACTTTCAAGAACTCCATAAATTAATATTTCGAATAATAACAACCTAGTTGATAGAATAAAACTGAGGATACATCTAATGAATATGGCATGGAATAGACTGTGATGGCAACAAACCAGATAAGTTTGGGTATAGAAAAAAATGGATGAAAAAAGAAATAAGAGGGTAAGCACTGAAGTTCTTACAACTGGCCATTTTTAACAGTGGTAATAAAAAAAATAATTCAAACTTTTCTTTGATAATACGTTGGAGTACTTTGTTTGAATATGTCATTTGTTTTTACAAACTGATGGCCATTTCAAAACTCTACACATCATGTCAAGATGAATTTAATGCGAGAAAATTTTCATTCGATCATTTTTTTGAGGCTTTCATTCTGAAAACAACAAAGTATCAACTTCGAGTGACATTTTATGACGCTCCATCCCAAATTACTGTGTACAGCTGGTTTAATAAGTTCAAATGTAGTCCTGCAGGAGGAACTTCTTTCAATAGCGGCAACTGAAGCTAATATCAATACTGTTCATCTCATGATAAAGACGCAAAAGAAAGTAATCTATCACTTAAATGCTGTATTCAACATCATAACAAATGACGAAAGTTGGATAGATTGTTGCGAGTCTGGAACACGAGCCTTGAGTATTTTCTTATAAAAAGTTGCCTATAAAGGAAAAGGAAGGACTAAGTACAAAAAGATGGTCGCCTTGTTCTTCGGCCGGACGCTTTACAATTATTCGCTTACTAATTATTCAACAATTATTCTAGAAAATAAAAAACCAGTTACTACAGACTGGTAGACCACTAATAATTTGCCTGTTTTTTTTAAACAAGTTCGAGAGCATCGACCCCCTTTCATCATGATAACGCCTCTACACACTCAGCCAAACATACAACTGAATATTTGATTAGGTCAGGTGTAGATATTATGGATCAGCCATCATATAGTCCCAACTTCGCACCATGTGATTTCTATTTAAACCTGAGAATGAAAGATAGTCTGCAAAGGATATGATTCAAAGACATCGAAGTAGTTTTAACTGCCTTCAAAAAGCTGTGGAAGAAACGTCAATGGAAGAGTCGGCTGACTACTTCTCTCAGAGGTCCCATTAAATGAAAACATGTGTAGATTGCCACGGAAGCTATTCTGAAAAAAAAATAGTTAAATTACGAACCTGCTAATTGGTTCCATTTTTGATATTCTAAACATTTTCAATGTTACCTCTCATATGATAAATGATAGAAGGTTATCGTGGTTATATCAGATACCTTATCCCAATATTGCCAATGGCCATCATACCAGATATGCGTAGAAACGAGGGCCATTCTACTAAGCTACTGTAAAGTCGATGCTCTCGAACTTTTTTTAAAACAACAGGCAAATGATTAGTGGTATACCAGTCTGTAGTAAGTGGTTTTTCATTTCTAATATTTTGTAACTTAATAAAAAATAATTAAATAATGTCTTCCTTATAACTTAAACAAAATATGCATATACACACACACACACACATTATATATATATATATATATATATATATATATATATATATATATATATAAACTAAGCTACTGTAAAGTCGATGCTCTCGAACTTTTTTTAAAACAACAGGCAAATGATTAGTGGTATACCAGTCTGTAGTAAGTGGTTTTTTATTTTCTAGAATAATTGTTGCATAATAAAGCGTTCGGCCGAAGAACAAGGCGACCATCTTTTTGTACTTAGTCCTTCCTTTTCCTGTATAGGCAACTTTTTATAAGAAAATACTCAAGGCTCATGTTCCAGACTCGCAACAATCTATCCAACTTTCGTCATTTGTTATGATGTTGAATACAGCATTTAAGTGATAGATTACTTTCTTTTGCGTCTTTATCATGAGATGAACAGTATTGATATTAGCTTCAGTTGCCGCTATTGAAAGAAGTTCCTCCTGCAGGACTACATTTGAACTTATTAAACCAGCTGTAAACAGTAATTTGGGATGGAGCGTCATAAAATGTCACTCGAAGTTGATACTTTGTTGTTTTCAGAATGAAAGCCTCAAAAAAATGATCGAATGAAAATTTTCTCGCATTAAATTCATCTTGACATGATGTGTAGAGTTTTGAAATGGCCATCAGTTTGTAAAAACAAATGACATATTCAAACAAAGTACCCCAACGTATTATCAAAGAAAAGTTTGAATTATTTTTTTTATTACCACTGTTAAAAATGGCCAGTTGTAAGAACTTCAGTGCTTACCCTCTTATTTCTTTTTTCATCCATTTTTTTCTATACCCAAACTTATCTGGTTTGTTGCCATCACAGTCTATTCCATGCCATATTCATTAGATGTATCCTCAGTTTTATTCTATCAACTAGGTTGTTATTATTCGAAATATTAATTTATGGAGTTCTTGAAAGTAGTGTAGAAATAAACTTATTAAGCATTTTCTTACCAATTGTCAGATAATAAACCAACAGATATGCGTTCAGAATATTTATTTTCTGTCATTTTATAATTCTAGATAGTGTGTGAGGTATCACTTCATATCAGATGCATTGTATTTCACTTGAGAGACAGCATATATAACAAGAGAAATTTCCTTGAAAACTGGATACGGCGAAGATTTAAGAACAAATATTTGGGGACACATTCTTTGAGAATTCTGGTTACGGGTTTGCTATTTACCTTTCTATGCTCTCTCTGAGTACTCATAATGAGAAAGAGGATTCTTATTACTGTAAGCACATAATATTCTGAAGCAATGCTTCGGAGTATGGAAGCAGCGATTTTGAAGTTGTGACAAGGTTTGATTGCAGATTTCGATAATTCGAATTATATGAGTACTTTGTTGTTTTGGCACTTTTGCATAATACTGTCTTCCTTATAACTTAAACAAAATATGCATATACACACACACACACACATTATATATATATATATATATATATATATATATATGTATATATATATATATATATATGTATATATATATATATATATATATATATATATATATACATATATATATATATATATATATATATATATATATACAAAAATCATGTATAATTTCTATACAATGTTTAATATGAGGGGGTGTTTATAAGTTTGCAGAATGGAGAATAAAAATACAAATTTATTTTTCTATTTAAATATATTCACTTGCTACCCTAATACATTTTTCCGATCTTTCAATTAGCTTATGTATACCTTCATAAAAAATGTTTTATCTTTGTCTGAACAGTAAGTTGAAACTGCGTCCTTTACTTCCTCATCAATTGAAAATTTCTCCTCGCGAAGTTCTTTCTTTAACTTTGGGAATAGATCATAATCATTGGGAGCCAGTTTAGGACTGTAGGACTGGGTGATCCAAAATATCGAAGCTCACCTTACGCAGGGCAACCAACGCAACATGACTCTTATGAACAGGCGCGTTATCACACAGAAGGAGAACATCTTCGGTTAATTTTCCCCTCCTTTTTTCTTTAAAGGATTCTTTCAACTACTCTGGGATTGAAGCATAGTACTCCCGAGTTACGGAAATGCCTTTATCTTTATAACCTGTCAACAGGATCCCTTCTGAGTACCAAAAGATTGCCGCCATGATTTTTCCAACCGACTGTGATACTGCGACTGTGGTGGCGCGTCGTTTTTGTGCCACTGCATAGAGTCCAGTTTGGACTCAGGTTCATAATGATGAACCCAAAATTCATCCCCAGTGACAATTCAACTCAGTTCATCCTTGTCTTCACTACAGAGGTCCAAAACCGCAGGCAAACACTCTACGCGCTGTTCTTTTTGAGTCAGAGTAAGCATTCTAGGCATCCACTTTAGACTAACCTTATCGATCTCGAGATGATTGTGAAGAATTTTCAATGTTGTATCCAATACTCAAACAGCATCTTCCAAAATTAATTTTTTGACTTTTTGAATGATTTCGAGAGTAGTCACTTCGATCGACTTTCCAGGCCCTGGAGCCACGTGGTTCATCTTTGCTGAACCTTGGTTCGGTGCCATGCCATTGCCGTGCAATGGCACACACCATGCCACAACCACTCCACTGCCTTGTTTAAAGATACATTGCCACTAATAAATCGTGGTTTTACCTGGTAAGAGTCCCCATAAACAGATGACATTTCTTCCAGTCTAGTTGGAACCGACTTTCTTTGCTATGTAAGGAACTTTATAACAGCTAGTACTATATTTTCTCCATTTTTCTCCCTTTCTTCTGGATTGAGTTGTTTGCAATAGTCCATAGACTAAATACTAATGTATAATTAATGTAATACTTGTTAGTATTAAGTATTACATAACACTTAATACTAATAATGAGTCACTGAACTCATTAGGGCTCATTAAAGTACCCTCACTAATGACATAATTACCAATTCCTCAAACTTAAAAACACACCCCCGTTGTAAAGCGGTTTGAGTTACATATAACTTATAAAGCTTCTTAAAAATGCAATATTTCTATTTCATAACATTTCCTAATCCATAATATAATCTTATATATATGCAAAACCTACGTACAGAATACTCATTAATGTGTTTTTATTTATGTAATAGTGAAATGAATAGAGAAATTTTATGGTAATATGGAGAATGTGAACAAAATATATGGTCAAAATTGAAAAAAACATAATAAACGGTCATATCATAAATACATAAAGTGGATGATAGATAGTCAAATGATAAATACACACAAGTTGATCGACACTGATCTGGACCGGGTATGCACTGTCGTAACCAGGCTTCTGCAATCTGCTCCAGTTCACGATCATATTGTATCTGAAATATTTATTTATTTACTTAACCTTAAATATCTAATCTTATATAGTGGACGTTAACATATTGGACAAGTTAATAAGGCACCACAAATTTAGAGATATATGTTATAAAAGAGCCAATCGTACAACAAAAATAATTATAAGTAATCAATAGAGATGTGATAAAAGAAAATCAAGAACCATATAAGAACACTGCTGTCATATTCCTAAGGTATTTCTTGAGATTCAGGAGAAAGAAAATATGAAAATTTGGCACACCACTTCTCATCTAATAGAAAAATGCGAAGGCACAACAGGAGAATATTTATGTAAGTCACTCGGTAAGTCTTGTCGTTCCCCACTCACATTTTATTATTTTTCAAAACTACTAATAAGACACTTTTCATACGCTCAAATCAGGGTTCAAACCATTGCTTTCATTTTTCCTCTGGGATAGAAAAGCATTTTTCTTCCCAAGCCACCAAAAGCTGTGTATTAGAAAACATTTATCCTTTCAATAGATTTTTTACGTACGGCAAAAGTGTAGTCACATGGTACTAAATATAAATTATAATTATACGGGGGGGGGAGTGACCTAAAAGTGTGATGCCAGAAGAATTGATAAAGTCAGTTGTTTGATCAGATGAGCCGATACATTGTCATGATGAAGTAGCAAAGTGCGCAGTTGACTCTTCGGACGTAAATATCTGGGTGTACTGAAAGTTTAGGCAGAATTCAATATGCCAATTCGTTGTGACTGTGTTGCCTTGAGTACCTAAAGGAACAGTTTTTATAATGCCACTGTGACCAAAGGAAACAACAAACATTATTTTCTTAAATGACCATATCTGCTTGAGCATCATTAGATAGTCTTCACCTTGAAACATCCATACACGACTTTGAGACTTTGAAACACGTTTCATCACCCATTATTATTGAAAAAATTTCAGTGAATTGCCCTGATTTAAACTTTCGAACTGTTTGTACCATCGCTCCACAGTCTGGAGAGATGGTGCATTCTCGCTTAATAAGCAGTCATTTCATCGTGGTATTGTTGACGAGATAAACAACGTTGGAAATTATAAAAAATTATATGTTAAGGATAACATGTTGAAACTTGCACATGTGTTAACACAATAATTGACTAACAAATACTGATAACATTTTACGAATTATTTTGTTTTTGTACATGCTATGTATAGGTATTGACCAATCTTGTTTCATTTTAGTTTGCACCAAATGACTGGACTTACTGATTGACCTATGTAGTTGTGTCATAGTTTCACATGTTATTCAGTAAAGGGCCAAGTGACAAAAAATAATTTTGTCATTTTTGGATATCTCTCCTTTTATGCCTTCTTAGGTTTATAATAGTTATATTAACCAATATAACTATTATAAATAAATAATAGTTATATAGCCACATTAAGGACAGCAAGTGACTTTTATTTTGTGAATTATTTCGTTTAAAAATATGAAAGAATTCACATATTTAAACTGCTCATAGGGCATACTATTCTATATTACAAAATGGTTAAAATATTAAATACAGAGTAATACAAAAACTACAGTACGAGGTCTGCTCAAAACAAAAGGTGACTTAAAATTTCACGGGCTACATATCTTGGCTTCTCGTATTTTTTTTTCTTATGTTGGTACACATATCCCCAACATATGTTTACATTATCAGCCATTTTGCATTTTTAGTTTTTCTTTGACAGAAATAAAGGTTAGACATATTTTGTTGTGCTTGGTGATTTTTTGTTATAGAAAAAAATGGATATAAGAATCTGTATTAAATTTTGTGTGGAAAATAAAATTAAGTACTCTGACGTACTTAAAATGTTAACTATGGCATTTGGCGAGTCTACTTTGAGCAAAAAAATGTTTATAAAAGGTACAGGCCCTTCACAGGTCCGAGAAGATGTTAATGAAGGTGCCCGCCTGGACGTCCCAAAACATCAACAATCAACAAAAACGTTAAAGCAGTGATGAAAATTGTTATGGAGAATCGTCGAATCACTATTAGAGAAGTTGCTGAGGAAGTTGGTTCAGATGAGGTTTTATTATTGCTTCTTATGATCCAAACCATTGAATAATTTTACAAAACGAGTACTCCATACACATGTTGCTATTAGGTAATGTACGTATAATAAGAAATACAAAACTGGACTATACAAAGGCTTCATCATAAAGATTGAAATTAATTTAGTGAAGAAATATTGAATTGTTGTAAGAAGACAAAGGCTGTCGGTAATCTTTTAATAATATTGTGGTTATAGACTGGTTTCCATGGTAATTTGTCACAAATCCAATAGAAAATATGCGGTCCTCTATAAGAATCAAACTTTTACATGATTACAGTATTATGAAATAGCTACGTTGTCACTATCAAAATAAGAAATTACTTTTCACGAATCCAGAATGAAAACAGTATAGTTTTTTTATCGGAGTATGTGGTATTCATAATTATGTCTCATTTTCCTTGTTGATTTTGATCTATCTCTCTAACTTTTATTCAAATGAATGCTGTAATTATTTTCACTCTTAGGTAACACTTTAACTACCATATCACCATGTACGGCCGACACAGCCGGATTTTATAAATATTTATACAGCTGGCTCATTTATGGTGATCCGAAATTTTTTTTTATGCGTTCTTGTATATATTATTTAAAGAGAATTTTAGTTCTACAAGGATCAATAGTTTAGAAGTTGTGATTTTTTTAGATTTTTTCTGCGAATTCCCCGATTGAGTCACATGTAGTTAGTAGTTGGTTTACTATTGCATCTAATGAAATTTGCTATGGAAGTAAAGAACATGTAGTTAGCATGAATTGTACAGTTGTTAAGTTTATTCCTAGATTGTACCATACATAGAATTTTTTAGTAAGTTCAGTTTAATTTACATAAAACCTGTTTAAACTTTAAAACATCACCATGAAAAAAAATATGCTACCGGCAATTTGCCAATGGCCTAAAAAACTACCTTAAGATATTTTAATTGTATAGACATAAAATTATAATGAAGCAGCAATTATGCCTTCAGAAATTAACATTATGTGCACAAAGTCACCAAAAACAAAATTATACCATAAGTGTAAATTTAAAAATCTACTTTTATTACTAAGAAAATAATTCCATTCTGACTTCCGCCTGTCTGTTTACATTCTTTTTACCTTAGCATACTTAAATCATAAACGTAAAAAGTGCTTTTCTTAGGTGTTCATGTAATTTGGAATCGAAGTCACAGCAAAATAATCTGAAATTTTTATTGAAAATGGCATTTTTACAATAAATCAGACAGAAAATAAACGATTGTTAAAAAAATTAAAAAAGACAGTTTTGCAATAAACTTTCGATTTTATTGGTTGGCAATGCACAAACAACATCCATGTAAAAAGTTTCTTTTCAACCTGTTAAATGGCCGTCGATTTTATCTTATTTTTCTTATTGTAACTCTTGTTCTGACATACTTTAACCGGTATAAACAATCTCCTTAAAATAGGCCCAAATCAAAAAGTAGATTGGATTAGATCTGGTGATCATGGCGGCCAAAGTATTGTACTTCCACGACCGATCCATCTCTCACCATCTCCCATCATCATCATCCGGATATGATGCATTTCAATGCTCTCTCACTCTTAGCACAAAGTGACACGTTGAGCAGTCATCCTACAGCCACATATGCTATCACACATTTGGGAGGATATTGCGTAGAAGATTGGGCAGCTTATTTAATAAAAAGTTTAAATAAACATCCGAATTAAGGCATTAAGGTTAGTTCTTATGGAGTCATAAACTAATTATTAATTATATCGCTTCACAAATTGACACTGTATCATTCTTGAAATTTTGATTCTGTAATCAAATGCAATTAACTACCGAATAGTAATGAATATTATGCATCTTGAACAGGTCGATCCGCTCAAATCAGCTCTCATCCGTCCACAAAACGTTATCAAAAAAATTTGAATTTTCTCGATTTCTAGCTAACATTATTCTACATACAGCATTGTTCGCGGGTGATCCTCAGGTTTTGCGCTTGTACTTTTTTATAGTGATAAGGTGTAGTTTATTAGAGTGAATAATCCTTTGTATGGATGCCTTTCCAATCATCTGTGACTAACATTTGTATCTTGTCTTATTTCCTGCAAGTTAACGTCTTGATGACCTTGTTCGACTATTCCAGGTTCTTGACCAAGAAAGCCAGATACTACTCCTTCTAAAAATGAATTATCCAGTCTCATAAAAATTCAGTGGTCTGGAAATCTGCATACTCTCGATAAAGTCTGGCAGACTACACCCGCGATCTCTCATTCAACACCATAAAAATAATGCATCATGACATATTCACATGGTGTATACGGTTTATGTACCCCATGATGACGATGTTTAGTCATGGCAAAACAAAGTCACTCGCTAAACTCAAAGTCCAAATCACTAAGCCAAATAGCCAAGTGTGTAAAAAAAAGTCAATAACTTTCTCCCACACGTGTATAACACAATGAAAGCTTTTTGTTTTGGCAGGGCTGTAAGTTTTTTTATGTTGAAATTATGGCTATTGGAGATCAGTTTGCGAATAGTGTAAATTTGAGTTAAACTTATACATATTAAACCATAATAATAATTTTTTAATAAATTAAATCTTCATTTTTGAAATTAAGCAAATTAGTACAATTTTCTTGTTAGTGACTTTGTGCATATAATGTTAATTTCTGAAGATGTAATTGCTACATCATTACAATATTATGTCTACATAATTAAAACATCTTAAGGTAGTTTTTTATGCCATTGGCAAATTGCCAGTAGCATATTTTTTTTCATGGTGATATTTTAAAGATTAAACAGTTTCTATGTAAATTAAACTACATTTACCAAAAAATTCAATGGTGCAATATAAATAATTAGAAATAAAAACAATGGTACAATCTAGGAATAAACTTGAAAACTGCCCATTACATGCTAGCTACATGGGTTCTCTAGGTCCATATAAAATTTCATTCCATTTGGTGGAATAGTAAACCAACTAGAGTGATTTATGTGACGAAATCAGGGAATTTCTGGGAACTATTGTTTTTAAATGATGGGGGATTTTAGAGGCTTTTCATGGAACTAATGCTGTTTTTAAATGATTCATTACAAGTCCCTACCTACACAAACCCTACACAAAAAAAATGTATGGACTTTGGGGTATTTTTCTTTTTTTATTTATGGGCGGAATAGAAAATATTTTATCTCAATTTGGCACTCGGGGAAAAGTTTTGATTTACCAATTGACTCAAACTGTTCAAACAAATATAGAAGTAGACTAAAGAGAACCACATCCAGTCAGTTTTATGTGTAAGTTTGGTAACACCAAACTGATCATATGTGAGTAGAAATGATGTCAAATGATTGCCAAAATATGAACTGAAAGCATGATGGGAGTCTATCAAGCGGTGTGACATGTTAGTCTGATGTCAGGCAGAACTGAGCGAGTTTAGGTTCGCTTCAGTTACAATATATCTAGTACATATGTAATGATTTACATATGGTTCGTTTTATTTTATTTCTTTTCATTTTTGTTCATTTCATTCTTAACCTTGGAAACATTTATTGTGAAGTTTTATATCTAAACATTTGTAATACATTACTTCGGAATAACAGTTTCGTGTCAGTTGATATTTTCAAAGAAGCAGTGAAGTAGTAAACTATTTTATTCATTTTTTATTAAAATGTAAACACATTTTGCCATCAGATGAGATACAGTTAACTGACTTGTTTTTTGTTGATATAATCACACCAAACTGATTGAATGATAAATACATTCCAACATACCTAAATCACAATTGAAAATAAACATACCAACTTCCACACTAAACTGTACTGCACAGTATAATTCACTTAAGATTTTTAATAAACCCTCTCTACATACAGTCAGTGATATTTATGATTAAAGTAGAATTAACAAATGAAGTATATGAAACAAATGAAGTACACTACGTAATTTTGAAATATTACCTGAAACATTGAGGCAGCTGTTGAATAAATGAAGTCATAATCTGGATTTCTGAGAGCGACTCGGTTTCTCATTGAGTTTAACATCTGTGGAACAAAACATTTGATGTAACTATGAGTATTCACATTATATAAATAATGACTATAAATTAGGTTATGTGGATACTTTTAGCAATGCCACATTGGAGTGAAAACTGTTATATTAAGTTTCCTTCTTTAATGGCATGATAGACCAGGCACAACAGACCAAGCCAGGCCTCGCCTTCTCAAAGGGTTTCCTCCATAGTGGCTTGTTGATGTTTATAGTCTTTCAGTTTTTCTTCCAAGAATATGGAAACTTTTTTCGTAAATCCAGCATGTTGGAAAGGTTAAAAAAGTTTTTTTTTGGTATTTCTATTATTAAAAAAAAATTTCCAGAATTTTGTTTATTCAATTGTCTTTCAAATTATATGTTTATTACATTTATTAATCACAGCAAGAAGCAATATTGATTTATCAGAGTTTTCACCGACTGTTAACGTGAAGTTCTTTGTAACAAATTTCAGATTATCCTCATATGTTCAAGTGGAAAATTCAATGAGTGTGTGTAAATAAGACATAAATATTTACAAATAGTTAATAAAATTGTTCTTTTCTGTGCTTTTCAATTTAATTGTACGAGTCTTAGTATAAACAAAATATTTGTTGAGAAAATTTTAATAGTTTTGAAATAAATAATCTGAAAGCAATTGAAAGGATAAATTATGTCCATCACTTTATTGGGTAATACAGGCTGAAAAAAGAAAGTAACAGTGAAAGAATTCTGTGTCTACACAACACAAAAGTAAATTGTGCAAATTTACTTTACTATCAGTACTGAGGCCACAATATGAATATAAGACCGCATACTATACTATAATACTTCATCTTGATTGACAACACAATAGTAAATTGTGCAAATTTACTTTACTATCATTACTGAGGCCACAATATTAATATAAGACCGCATATTATACTATAATAGTTCATCTTGATTGACAACACAATAGTAAATTGTGCAAATTTACTTTACTATCATTACTGAGGCCACAATATTAATATAAGACCGCATATTATACTATAATAGTTCATCTTGATTGACAACACAATAGTAAATTGTGCAAATTTACTTTACTATCATTACTGAGGCCACAATATTAATATAAGACCGCATACTATACTATAATAGTTCATCTTGATTGACAACACAATAGTAAATTGTGCAAATTTACTTTACTATCAGTACTGAGGCCACAATATGAATATAAGACCGCATACTATACTATAATAGTTCATCTTGATTGTCAACACAATAGCAAATTGTGCAAATTTACTTTACTATCATTACTGAGGCCACAGTATGAATATAAGACCGCATACTATACTATAATAGTTCATCTTGATTGACAACACAATAGTAAATTGTGCAAATTTACTTTACTATCAGTACTGAGGCCACAATATGAATATAAGACAGTATACTATAATAGTTCATCTTGATTGTCAACACAATAGTAAATTGTACAAATTTACTTTACTACCATTACTGAGGCCACAATATGAATATAAGACCGCATACTACACTATAATAGTTCATCTTGATTACAGTGACTATTTACTTTAAAAATAGAAAATTCAATTTAGGTAAAAAATTTCATATGGGTGATAAAATTAAATAAGTATTAGATTGGCTAAAAAGGATAAGTGTTTTTTCGGAAATTGTCTCGAAAATGTGGGAACGTTCTAGAAGCTTCCACAATCGAAGACTTAAAAAGGTGTGACACACTCGCATCGACTCAGTACTAACTAAGACGTTAATGGATATCAAATATGGACAACATTAAGATGCATGTGAGACCCTGTCTATCCTACGAGTTCCAATCTGGTCACTCTGCTGCCGAAGCTATGCGTAACATATGCCAATGCAATATCTGGGGCTACTGCAAAATGATGGTTCAAGTGGTCTCATAGCAGTGATTATTCCCTGTGTGATCAACTGCTCTTTAATCAACCGGTGGATAGCGAAAGGTTAAAATTGTTAATTGAAGAAGACAGCCGATTAATGACACGTTGGCTATCAACTGAGCTCGAGTACTCCTACAGAACTGTAGAGAATCATTTACACCGTTTAGGAAAAGGTTTCAAATACGGTGGGAGGTACCACAGGAACTTAGCCCTGACCAGTCGTGGTTATAGTCTGGTCCTCGTATAGTCAGACACAGCCTTAAAGTTTTGGATTTTGATCGGACATAGATCCCCCCCTGCCATATTCCCCAGACCTTGCACTCACTGATTATTGTTGATTTAGATCACTTAGCAACAGCTTATGCAAAAAAACTTTGATTTCCCAATTTTTTCATTCCAAGCTACCTGATTCCCTACCAATGCGATGAAGACATGTGGTACCAAATGATGATGATAGTTATATAGATGTTTAATTTTAAATTGGAAAACAAATATGGAAATGGGAAATAATAAAATAAAAAATTATAACATTAATGATCGCTCATTACTTATTAGCCAACACATATAAAATGGTTCAATTTGTATTACTACACCATCTATTAATCTATAACATAAAAAAAAGTTTAAGATAATTAACATAAAAAAAAGTTTAAGATAATTCATTTCGAAGCAGATAATTATTTAATGCCGGCTGTTCATACTTACCGAGAACCTCTCGGCGAGAGGTGACCCTGTACACACTCGTTATGTCAGTTGTACTGAAGATACCTGCGACGATGGATGTAGAAACTGCTGCTGCTATTTGTCTTTGTGCTGTTAGCTATTATAACTATTTACACATTTACCATACAAACATTTACTAAGCCGTAGTGAAAAAACAGATGGTGGATTGTTACTATGCATCGCAATAGAAACAGGTAAATATTTTAAAACTTAACAGAAAACTACGGTCAGTTATCTCATATCTCTCTCGGCCAGCTGTCGAGAGCCACGAGACTAAAACCGAAAGTGCAAGACGAGACGAGAGACAACAAATACACGGTGTGTCTCGGTGAGAGTGCACAACGGGCATAACAATAAAAAAGACTATTGTATATAATATTCTTGCAGGTTAGAATCCTGGAAAGCCTTTGAAATACATACTATTTAGGTACAGCTTGAAAAAACTGTGTAGTAAGTCAAATATAAAAAAAGTATCTTATTTGACTAAAATGGCTCTAGAAGCAATAATTATGCTAAATGTACCCAGTTGTTTATATGCGTAAATACTAATAAATGAGTTACTCATAAATGTCAATAATCATAGAATTATTATTTCAGTCACTCAACATCATAGAGCAACAGCACTATTTTGCAATGATTTAAAGTAAGGCTGGCATATTTTATTTATTTTATCAGCACAAACTGTATAATTAATCTTTTACAAATTTATAATCATATTTTTACAGTCAAAATTTTTCTGAATTATAATTTCTCAAAATGAGGTAAATTGTAACATTGTCTTTATCTAAATTGTCAAATACTTTCAAGTAAATTGTGACTTGTGCCTACAAATCTCCCATTTAAATTTAAAATTTTAACCATCATTAAAACTATGTCACCTTGCTACTATGGAAAATATGTATAGAATGTAAGTGCCAGGCAATATTGTGAAATTGGTCATTAACCACTTCTGAATCCTTCCATTATATGTCAGCAGTTCCTTATAACACTCGGTTGATGATGTGACAAAGCACATTTGATATTACTGTGTTGTAAAGAGTACAGCGGTTTCTTGTAATATAGCCAAACTTAATCATAAAACTAAAAAATTCTGTGGACATGTCTAATTTATGGCATAAAATTTCTAACATATTTACATTGACGAAGGACACTTCTTCTTTTGAATTAAAACCTCTGACCACAAAATAACGTGGACAATTTTCTGAGTTAGTCTTGTTAGGCTGAAAAATAAAATTATTCAGAATTATTAAAATTGAATAAATGATAAAATATTTATAAATAATGTCCAAGTTATTAAGAAACCAATCAACTAGATGAAGGTGAGGACCAAAACGATTTATATATTTTCTTTATATTACATATTTACACAGAGTATTAAATAATCCTAATAATCAATAAGTTAAACTATACATTTAACTTCAGCTTCATGCCGTGTTTACTGACGGCATCAAATTGTATTCTGAAAGCTTCTTCAAACTTCTCATTGCCCAACATTGCTCTACGAGTAGTCATTTATAAAGTCGCTAAATATATGAAATATTCTATCAATATCTACATTCAGGTTTAATTTCCAAAAATTATACTTTAGACAATTTTGCATTACCTTTGCTTCTTTTTTTATGTTCTATTTTTTTGGCTACCCGCCATTTATTCATAAGTATAGACACATACACACACACACAAACACACACACTCGCATGTGCACTTGCACACACACACACACACATGCGCACACACACACATATACATAGCTACATATATGTGAATGCATATATACTTCTATTTTTGTGTTTCAAATATATCTCAGTATTAAAAAGATAATGATAAGAGATAGAAAATCCTCTGTTCACACAACTATATGCAGACTGCCACATCACTGTCCAGTTCAATTAGTTAGGTTAAATATAAGGAAATGCTTGTGAACAAACAGATTTGCCTCATGCATAATAAGATTTTCATGTGCAATATATAATATTATCTATGTTTTAATTTTATAAAAGTTTACATTTTTGTAGGAGGAAAGATAAATTTTTAGATAGCTATCCTAAAAATTTATAAGCATTTTTCTGGAAAAATGCTTATAAATTTTGGAATAGTAATAACAAACTTTGCACATTTTTTAAATATTCTAAAGCAATAATTACCTGAATCTGTATTTTCTGTAAAGCCAATTATGAACTAAACATAATGGATAGCCTTGTTAACCTTATCAAAAAATATTTAATATTTTATTATGATAAATGTCACACATAAAATATTAAATAAATTATTAACTAAAATTAATTTGCTACATTTACGACACTATAATGAAGATATAAATAGCTCTTGTTTTTAATCTATGATATAATATTTCAGTTTATAACATAATTTTATTTGTAACAAGTAAGTTTCTAAATTGTTTTCCACATTTCTTCAGATGTACTCCCTATTCAAAGCGCTTGACAATGTTATTTCTTTCCATAATACTTCTACAATACAGCCTGTTAAATAATGAAATAAGTTGAACTCTAAAACCAAGATGCTCCAAAAACAAATACTATGAAAAGCCGTTCAAATAAATTTTTTCTTTCATCGCCTGTACTGTGACAAAAACACAGATGTTAACAATCGTTTCGAGGTGATATAGCATTGCCTTAAACCTACCTCAGATGTAAATAAAGAAATAAAGAGGGAAAACTATATTTACGAAAAGGCACACTTACGTATAGACACAGTGTATGTTTTTGATAACAAGGTTCGACGTGGCAATAACCATTATGAGCTTGTTTGATTTTAGACAATCCCCATGGCACACCTATATCATTAGAATCCTGCAGTGTAATAAATATTTTAAAATAAACCTATTAAAAATATTTACAAATACCACAAGATATTTTACGGAATTGTATTAAAATCAATGTTCTTTTTAACAACGAAAATATTCTGTTTCCAGTTTAAATGTATTTTGACATGAATACGTCTTTAAATTTGCTACCATACGGGGTCAATCCAAAAAACCTAATAATAACAAAATCGGGGTATACAGTTTGGCATTGCAGTTTCGAATCTATCCTCTACATCAAAAATTAAATTATACCACTGGATAGCTAAAGGATCAAAGAATTCATTACGATAAGCAAGAACAGTGATGCAACGCGGGTGGTGGAGGGGGAAGAGCCGTCATTTTGAGCTACAATGTTTGTTTAAGTTTTAATCGTCAGCTGTCATCAAAATCTATGGATTGTATATAAAACATCAGTTTAAAGTAGTGACAGTGAATATAATAAGGTGTTAGAATAAAAAAATATTATCAAAAATATATAATGTCAGACTATACGCGTTGAAAAGCCAAAACCAAATACAGGGATCGTATACGGCTGGAAAGGGTTTCTTAAGAACAATCGAATGGTAATAATCCTAAATTTAGTAAGTATGCGCTTGTGCGCATACTTACTAAATTTGCCACGAGCGCGATGGCATGAAATCAGTTGCTGTTTAGCACGTGGTAGGAGAGGTTGCTCACACATATCGATAATTTTTTATCTTTCTACGTGTTACATAAAGTTCAAATTATAACATTATTAGTAATTACTATATAAAAAGGATCTAGGAAAAGAAAATTTTTAACCCATAATGTCGGAAGACAAAAATAATTCGAGTGAAAATTATTGTTTTTCAAGTCGTGAAAAAAGTGTGACATTGTGGTGCGCTCACAATTTGGCGTAATGCAAATTTTGAATGATAGTGACGATAACAATTATTTGCATAGTAGTGACGATGACAATTATTTTGCTGATATGGAGGATGTACCGGACTGCGAAAATGACGATGTGACCTTGATTTTATTTTTTTTATAATTTTTGTTCACAATATATATTTCTATAATTTTCTTTGTATTTTATTATCCTTGTACAAATTTTTATTAAGAAAACACCAAAAAAATTATTAAAATTGGATAATTTTTGGACGAGATACAATTTTTTTTCGAGACAAGGGTAAATGACATCAAAAACAAAAGATTTCTTTGACATTTTTAAGTATATATGAGTAAAAAACCATGGCACTAAAACGGTTAATCTTCTAAGGTCCTATTATTATTAATTTTTTCGAATTTTTTTTTAAACTAAATTTGTTTCTGATTTTGCCTGTTTAACATGAAACTAACAAGCATTGTGTATATTTAGTGCCGTCGCTATTGTGTATTGAGTCGATCACAAGGCATATAGCCTTTGATGACACGACGCACCGAGGGGACCCAGGTTCAATTACCAGCCATTCATCAAACGGGGCTGGACCAGTGTTAGGATTGGCTCTAAGAGATTGCTCTCGTAGCAATGAGTCTGTCATATGTATCAATTAGAGACATTAAAGTAGATAAATAAATATATTTAGGAAAATTTAAAAATGAAAATGGTTGAGTTACAACTGTACTCAACGCTGACAATCTGATTAAAGTTTTCTAGAAATGAAGGAAATGTAAATTGTTAAGCTTGTAATTGCACTTATTTGAAATAATTGTGATGTGTACTTACGTAAAATACAAAATCGACTCCCAGAAAATATAATGCGCAAAACATAGTTTATAGTTGTATCATTATTTTTCCTCAGTAGCGTCAATAGCTACTCAATTGAGACATACTAATAATGTAAAATAACAACTACTTAATTGTATCATTGATTACAACTGGATAATATTTTAATTAAAATGCTATTTTGAGTCATATATTATTTGCATATGTAACACACTTTATTAAGTAGAAAAAAAAATATTGCATAAAACTAGGAAGTTTGCTAGTTTTACCACAATGAAATATTTAAGCAGTCATTGATATGTGAACAAATGTAATTTTTATTGATTTTTTGAAATAAAAGATTTTAGACTACCAATATTTTATTTTATAATACATATTTTTGATAAAGTTATAAAATTTAAGCATATACAATAATGTTATAATGGTTTATAATAGGTAAGTGTGATTTCTAATAGAATAAGGTTACAGTAGATAATATTCCATAGTGTATTTTTTAAAATTGGAATTTGCAGTAGCCATTGTTATAGTAAGTACACTTAATTGAAATTAGAAAATAAAACAAAAAATACCTTTAATATATTGTTCTGTCATTGATGTGCCACCTATCTTAAAGAAATGTAAAATATTAGGGAGAATTAGTTCCATAAATATTGAGAAATTGCAGCCATCAATTTGAAAAACACTATTTCAACAAAAATGTAATTAAATTTTGAATTAAAATTTGAATAAACTAATTTACTTTTTTTGCTTACTAAATAATTGACTTTACTAAATTAGGTACATACTAACAAAAAATAAAAAAAGGGTTTTCGACTACATGTGTAAAAATGGTGACATTTTTACTGAATCCCATTTTATTGCTATAAAAAATGTTAATATTCTTTTTCTAATAGAAAATTGCACTTACCTCAGTAATGGAAACATTTGTATAAAGTGCATAGTTATATTCGTCCATAGCACTTTTATACATTATGACATTTTTTAATAAGGGCTCGAATATACCAACTGTGGGGGTCAAATTTGTATCCACAGTAGCGAACAGTTGTGGTATGTCCATTTCTGGAAAAAGTGGTAGTATTAAAGGTAAAAAGATGTCACACTAATTTATTTTTTTACTTACTAAATAATTGACTTCACTAAATTAGATATATACTAACAAAAAATGAAAAAAGAGTTTTTGACTACACATGTAAAAAAGATGGCTATTGTTCTACTTCAGTTAGCACTTGATTAAAAAATTAACGGCATCATTTACTTATTTCAAAATACTAAAAATATGTACTCTTTAGAAATTTTGTATTGTTGAATTGCACAACAAATAATACAGTTTATGTATATATTTATGTTTTTTAAATACTGAATTTTATTTAATTTTAATAGAAGAGGTAAAAAATAATTGTAATTATGCTTTCAAACTTTATTTTCCTTCATTTTTTCTCTTTTATTAGAGTATATGATATACATGAAAAAAATTTAGAAGCATTTACATTAGAATGTTTTCACAAAACCAGTCTTGATGTGGATTTTATTTCTCATAATTAGTTATTAAAATAAAATAAAGAACAATTAGTATAAATGAAAAACTTTGAGATAGACAATTATTAGAAGCAAGTGCGTTTAAATATGATGTTTACTGTCAAATATCTAAAACAAAAAGAAATTAAGAGGTCACAAACGTTTAGTGACCACAAAAAGTGATGTTTTAAAGAATATTGAAAAAACTATGTAAAATTAATATTATATATATTTTTTATCACTTTTTAGGGACAAGAAAAATTAGTACAATTTTGCAAATTTTAATTTTAAAACTATTAAACATTTTATGCCTATTAAAATGAAATATGCATTATAACAAACAATTTTATTTTTATATTATTTAAAAATTAAAACAAAAGAATGGCTCAATAGACTTTAAAAAGAGCTAGAGAGATTCCATAGATTTATAATAAAAAACCCACCAAAGTTATGAAAAATCCGAGTTATCATGCTGAAAGTATTAAAAAAGTAGTTTGGAAAAAAATTACTAGTTTATGAAAAGAAAAAGAAACAATTTAATTGTTTCTTCAGTGTATTTACCATTTAACTATTTTAGTTTCATGTTGTATTCCCCCTTTCGTGTTTTTTGTACTCTTTTGAAATTTCAGACGGAACACAACGTAAAATAATTATCCAACTAGATTTTCATAGCCGGGCTATAACATTTCACTCTCCATTTTTTATTTTTTAAGGAGTCTTCTTTATTTTAGGTTATAAATTGTTGATCCCTAATGATGCTGTGATTATCGAAATGACATTTTAATATTTTTGAAATATGCTAATAAATAACATAAGAACACGAAGAGTACAGCTCTTCGATAAATTACGGTTAAATTGAGATCAGCAATCCACTCAAACTAAAATCTAATGTTACTTCTTTTAATATACAACCCTAATTATTTACATACAATGAGACTAACATAATAAAGATGTTCTGGAAAGAAATACCGTGTTTCAAAGTAGTATATACTAGTACCTGCTACTGATAGAACCTCTGACACATGGACACATTTATTATCATGACATTAATACCGTGTGAAATTTCTTAATAATTTTGATTTCATGATTTTCTCAGAAATACAGAAAAGAAGGATCAATAAAAAAACAATGTTTATTTTTTCAAACTTCGGATCTATATTATGATAATGTGAACATGGTCAAATATTCAAAGGAAATATGGAAGTATTTGCCAAAAAAACATGGAAGGTAATACAGATTACAATCTGTAGGTAAAAGAAGATATATACAAAATATTTGGCATATTTTAAACAGATAGCAATATAAGAAATTGTTGCTGTAACAATAAATTTGTCATTTTGTGAGGAAAATTTGAAACTTCCAAACTAGAATATATCTGTCATAATAAGAAAATTAGAGTCAACTTGTGGCATAATTTAGAATCTGGGCCCAGGGAGGTTGTTTATGCATAAACTATTTTTGACTCGCAGTATGCTTACTTCCAATATCGTAAACCACAGTTCTGAGCCTCCCTGCTCATCCCATGATCCCGAGTGGCATGACTTCCCTGCCTGTGAGTCCTTATGCATTCCACAATTCGACTGTGTAAAATAAAGTAAGCATATTGAGGATAATGAGCGGTTAAATATATTGAAGTTAGCATATTGTGAGTCAACTGTATGCGGTGTATTATGGTTGTCAGTGTATGTATTGTACTTTTAAATATTTTCAAAATATCCTTTTAGTCTCTTCTATGCACAATAGGGTTCAATTGTTTGTCTATCATTGAGAAAACGATTAAATTTTGTTATACCTACTTTAATTTCACACAGTATAGTGCATGATTTTTATTTCTGTAAATGTCAAAATGTCAAAAATCTATCTAAATGGATCTTTCTAAATGTCAAAAATAGTCTCATGACAATTATTTTGTCTGTCGTAAAATTGTAAAGTGACATTTCAAAAGTTGAATTAGACAAAGAAACTCTAATTTTTGTATAAACGGTTCGAACTGGTAAAAATGTGTAGCAAATGTATCAGGTGTATTCTGTATAAAATGTATTCTGAATATGTTGTAATGTATTCCAAATATGTACCTATAAACAATGCGACCAAAAAAAAATTGTGCACTATTTACGTATTTTTTGTTTTATTACTAACATTATCATAAATTTATAGGTTACTTTGCTTACAAATCTATTTAAGTATTGTATTCATTAAAACGGAAATAGTATGGAATAATATTGTTTAAGATAGAATTGAATATTTAAAATTATAGACGTATATCTTTACAGTAAACTACAGATGTGGAAAAGTAGAATGCAAACAAAACGTCCTGAAAATACTTACTACATGGAAGACCATATGGTACAAACCAAACAGATTCATCAAGATCTGTAAAAGAATTGTTAAAGATGTGATATATATATATATATATATATATATATATATATATAAAATTGTGAACATGATTGATATTAAATGAGTACAGATGTCGTAAGTATTTTAAAATTGTTTATTATACAATTTTAATTTTAATTACGCCAAAAATGAAAAAACTTTTTTAAACAAATTAAATAGCATTTTTACATAAGCAAAACGTAGACACTATATGCAATGTTTCTGTTACTGACTTTTGGTTGACGCACGTTGACTATAAAATTAAATAAAAGTAGTTAAAATTACACATTCACAGTTCAAACTATGTTTGAATAAATGAATCAAAACACGTTTTTCGCTTTCGCAGGGGATTCGTACTGTATTAAGGCTCTTATGAAAGAGATATAAGAATTATTTTACTATTTGCCTGTAATTAAGAAAGAAAATAACTTTATACAAAGGTAGTAAATGTAGAAACGTATATTGGCCTAGGGAATTTTTCTTGAAAATACATTGTGTTTGAAATTACAAAACTACTTAAACTATTTACACATTAAGATTAAAACAAAGGCTAAGAAAATATCAAACATGTCTGATATAGAAACAACTATACTATCAACTTCAAATTTGGCACAGTTATGGAAGTCGTTTTTATCTATTCCAGGGAATTGAAAATATTTCACTAATATTTTTATTTTTATTCAAAAGTGACATGACAAGGCCAAGCGAATAAAAATGTGTAGACGAATAGCATTCCAACTCTTATTTCCTATGTTTCGAAGCTGAATAATCTGAAATAATCAGACTATTAGGTTGTGTGGTATATATAAAAGGAAAAATAAAACAAAATTCCAGACATTCCAGACTTTTTTTCCAGACTTGCACTTAATCAGCTTTTTCGTAACTGATGTGAAATAAACGTAACGTTTGCTCTTTTTTAATTGAACGATGGTTTTACTACAAATAATTTTTTTTTACATGAATGTATTGTGTTATCAAACCAAACTTCTTATGTGAGGGTTTTTTTTATAGGGAAGGTAATTTTCATTTTAAATTTTTATTATAATTATTAAAATTTTACATACAACATATTTCTCTGATTCATTTGAGATATCGATTTGAGATATATCTCTTTTCAGAATGCTTGACAGACAAAGGACCAGGCCTGGCGACCAATACAAAAGATAAAGGTCTGAAAATGAAGTCCAAATGTAAAAACAAGCTGACACTTTAAGAAATTATTTACCAAATAAGTCTCCAACATCAAAATAACATGGAATCACCAGAAAATGGTGATATCTAACAATAGGACGATATTTCCAAATCAACTGAAATTGACAGTATTTTGCTGCTAAATGTAAGCACTATAAAAATTGGCACTAACCTGGGGCTTACAAAAATCACTCCGGAATGTGAAAACACATAGTTAGCATGGTGAATTTTTGGAGATGTCAAACAAAGTTTTTTAATAACGCAAGATCCATCTAAACCGATTTATTTACAAAATAAATTAAGATGGACTGAGTAAGAAATTTCGAAACAAATGATATAAAAAAGCTAAAAAGAAATTTGCAGAAATAAAAGAGAGAAAAGTTTCTTGTTATTTTAATGTAATTTTGTTTTCAACACAATATATGTTTTGTTTGTTTTATTGTGCAATAATACATTTGTGTTAACAATGTTCACCATTTACAACTAGGTACAGATACTTTGTCATTTTTACTGCACTTTTTTTTCTAAATATAGATTTTTATTATACACTCATACGTATTACGTATTTAGAAGAATGCACAAAAAGGGAGGTAAATTTACATAAAAAGAGATTTATTCGTGTTGTATGAGCTTATAATAATTATTGAATTGAATCAATTAATTGAATTAACAAAAAAAAAAGTACGTGTGGCACTCGGGGCTGCCGCGGTAAAGCTATTGCATAGCATTTTTTATCAACTTATGCAATTACACCTCTTTATATTTATCATGACATTAAAATCGATGAATCTTTAATAACTTCGGGAGTAATGCATTCATTACGCTGTTCATAAATTTGAAGTTGTTGGTTGTGAAATTGATTTTCTTGTAGCGTTACATTTTCTATATTTTCAACAGCCCTACATTACACGACATTCTCTTCATTACTGTCCAATTTTTGTCTTTTTCTTTGAAAAAAATGAGGAAATTGTAAAGCTCAATAATATTGAGGCATATATTACAATTTGTTTTTAAATATTATTATCAAATTACATATATCATCATCATATAAATCAAATTACATATTCACGAAAGATTTTTCTGCATTACGTTGACGAAATTTCCTTTGACGTTCAGCATTTGATTTTGGTACTGTTCCTTTTTTTTTATTTTTTTTTCATTTTTCTTCAAATCTTTCTGACGCTGATAATATGCCCTTTGACGTTCACAATTTCTTTTTCTTTTTAACTCTTTAAGTTCTTCTTCTCTATAAAACGAAAATAGCTAGGTATAAATAATAGGTATAAATAATTAGGTATAAATAGTGTAATTACACACCAAATCAATTATTTATTCAAAAAATTTGAACAAAAAGAACGATATTAAGAGTTTGATCATCGAATTTCGTGTGATGAACATTTATATAGATATAATATCATATATACTTTCTCTGCGCGGCATTAATGTGTATAACCTATACACAAAAAACAAAGGTACTAAATAGTACACGTGCTTGGTTTAATGGTTTCTATTATATACATAATGAAGAATGAATATATATATATATATATATATATATATATATATATATATATATACATACATACATATTGAGAATCTAAATTGAGAATTTAAACTCTATGTGTGTATGTGTGTTTTTGTGTATAAAAGAGGGCTACTTTTAAGATCGCTCATTTTAATATCAAAAATTTAGGTTATTTTTATAGCAGTAATAATAATAAAATGTATGTATATAGAGTACTCACTCATTTTCTTTCACTATTTTTTCATCACTTTCTTCATTAATAAATGCACTTTGTTTATTCATATTTAAAACACTTTATACACAAATTTTACGCGTACAGCTATTCACTGTTGTACATAGATGATAGATACCTATACACCTATATACTTTCTCACAAACAGCTACTTACGTATTCGTCCAATTTCGGAGCAGCTCGTGTCGATCCGTGCGAACTTCGTACAGTCTACATGCATACGTCTAGTCGCATGCACACAAACACCGTGCTGAAGTCTGCCGAACTGAAACGAAGTTAGACGATGCACGGCTTTCAACGCCGCACTGCTGTGCCGGTCGGAGTGGGGGGTGTTAGGTTTATTTTCATTACGGAATTTCTTGATTCGGTAGCCGCGCTCAAAGCCCGAGATAAGCAAAAAAAAAAACAAATTAGAGACAGTAATCTCAGAACAAACATTGTTCTAAAGACAAATTTTTTTCTTAATGTGTGATACAGTCAGTATTTATGCCTGTTCTTGCTGTAAAAACTGCCAGCATCCATTTGGGCATAGTTTTTATTAAATTTTCAATGAAACTTTGTGGCATTAGGTTTCATTCTTCCATCAATGCACTTTTCAGGTCCCTTAAGCTAGCTGGTGCCGGATTTCTTTGCTTAATTAGTTTTCCCAGCTTATCCTAAATATGTTCTATCGGGCTAAAGTTTGATGGTTGTACTGGCCACCACAAAACTTTAATTTCCACCTCAGTAAGATACTCCAAAACTACCGTACAGTGTGATGTCAAGCATTATCATACATTAAAATAAAATCATTTCCAATGTGGCGGAAAAAAGGCGTTACAATCTGCTCTAAAATATCCATTATATATCTTGCCGCCATCAGGGACCTGTTTTCTACCATGTGAAACTCTGTACATGTTCCTCCACTATAAGGCTCTCTTCCAACGTTTTTACACCGAGCGTATATTTCTCTGGGTCATCTCTATACTTTATCCCTTCCATCATCTGACTTATCTGGACTCATCAGTAAAGAGTACTTTTGCCCCAGCAACATGATCCCAGTTTCAGTGTAAACGAGCAAAATTGGATCATGCTACTCGATGACCTGCGGTGAATAAAGGTCCTCTGAAAGCAAGTATTCCAACCGCTTTAAATATTCTTCTAATGGTTTTGGTACTAACTGTCACTTGTTGAACTTCCTGAAGCTTGATTCTTAAGGCACTGCTTACAATAAATCTGTTGTCTCTCTCTGTTGTTACTCTTTTGCGATCTTGTCCCTTACGTCTTGTATAATCTCCATTTCACCAGTATCATTTAATATTGTGAAAAATCACAGACTTTGAAACTCGTAATATTTGAGCCACTTCTATGGAGTGGTTACACTCCATTGAAGTTATTTTCAATTCAAGTTAGAGCGTTCTATACTTGAGCAAAGCTAGATCAGGCATTATCATTTAAATTTATTAAATAATGTTTCCTTAACCCAATAATAACAAATTTGTGAGAAAAACAACAAAAATAAACTGTTTGTTAAAACATTTCTTACACTACATAATGTTGAATATTGTATGCAATGAAGAAATTAACAAATAATAAAAAAAGAAATAAAGGTGGTCCCGATGAAAATCCACAGTAAGACCGAGTTATCTTCTTCTTCTTTTCAAGCGCAACAGCTCCTCACAAGCCTAGGCTGCCTCTACTACACACTCCTTCCAGCGTCTCCTATCAGTTGCGACTTGTTTCCAATTACTTATGTTCAAAGTTTTTATATTATTTTCGATGTCATCCATTGATCTAGAGGGTGGCCTACCTCTTGATCTAGTACCGTCGGGTTTTTTAAATGTCAATATTTTCTCATGTGACTAATCTCTGGGCTTCTCCACATGTGACTAATCTATCTTAATCTGTTACTACGGATTACTTGGGTAATTTGTGGTTGTCTGTAAAGTTTATACAGTTCAAAATTATATCTGCTTCTCCATCTACCCTCCTCTTGCACTGGGGGGTCCATGTTTCCATGTTTCAGTTGCATATAGTTTACCATGGAATTTGAGATTTCACTGATTTCCTGGTTGACAGTAAGGCTCATATTTTTTGCAGAGAATTCTAGGGCTGAAAAGGCTCCTTTAACTTACCTTCTAATAATATCTATGTCATCTGCATAGGCCAATATTTGTAGAGATCTATTCCCCAAAGTTCCTCTTCGGTCTACACTACTGTCTCTAATGCACTTTTCCAGAGCTAAATTGAATAATATACAAGCAAGGGAATCTCCCTGGCGTAGGCCTCTTTCTCTTATAAAGGGTTGTAATAGCCAGTTTTAGATCTTAATCCTACATCACTCTATGATGTGTTGCTCTAGTTAAAGCTATAAGCTTATTGGGTATTCCAAACTCAGCCATTGTTTCGAATAATTTATCACTTTGTATCAAGAATTGCTGCTAGATATGGAAGTGAAATTCTTTGTTTGATAAACGATGATGATGCTCTATGGTTGGATGAAAAAGATGTTGGCACAATGGGTGTTAACATCCAAAAAGAGAACAAAGTGATTGCTATGTCTCTTATAAATAATATAAAAAAGTTCAGTGTATGGACACAAGATGATTAAGTTTTGTGTCTTAAATTAATATAATTAATCTTTTATCATTAAATTGTTTTTTGCTATTTCAATTTTCTAAAATGTTTGAATTGATACTGATTTTGTTAAAAAATATTTTAAATGGAAATAAAAATAATTATGGAACTACTGTTTTAATATAATCATTTCTAGGTATAAAATCACAAAATATGTGACGTCACACCAGAGTCTCACAAACGTGACCACCTGTGACAAAGACAGGGGGAGTCAAAAAATCATGAAATTGGTGTGACGTAATTTATGGATGGCCTCTTAGATGAATGTAATTAAATTTTTTTCATCAATAATTTTTCTCTGAGGTAATATAAAAGTAAGGCAAAGTAGGTAAGGTATTATAAAATAAAGTAAGGGTGGGGTAAGATAAGACGATGTAAGATAACATAAGGTAACGCAAGGAAACACAAGGGATAATATAAGGTAAGGTAAGGTAAAGTAAGGTGTAATAAAGTAACATTAGGTAATATAAGGTAATGCAAAGTATCACAAGTAAGCTTAAGGGAATGTATACTAAGGTAAGTTAAGGTAATGTAAAGTATTGTGAAGTAAGTAATGTAACATATGGTAAGGAAAGGTAAATTAAGGTAGGGTAAGGTAAAGAAAGGCAAGATGAAGTAAAGTGACTGTAAGGTAAGGCAAGGTATGTAGGAAAATGTAAAGTAACATAATCAATCGTTTATGACCGTGTGGAAACATAACATAAAATAAGATAA
This sequence comes from Druceiella hillmani, assembly GCA_039881145.1. NCBI lineage: Eukaryota > Metazoa > Arthropoda > Insecta > Lepidoptera > Hepialidae > Druceiella > Druceiella hillmani. Next base: position 21,916,414 of record JAYKKI010000031.1, on the reverse strand, counting down.
TGTAGCATAAAGTAACATAAAAGAACGGTAAGTAATGAAAGGTAAGGTACATTTAGGTAAATTAACGTAACTTAGTGCAAAGTAAGATATGACATGCTAAGGACAGGTAACACAAAGTAATGTAAAATAAAGTAAGGCTAGGTAATGGGAAATAATGCAACTTAAGGTAAAGTAATAACGTCAGGTGAGGTAAGGTAAATTAAAGTAAACACAGTGATGAAAAGAAATACTTTAACAATGAACTGTAATCCTTTATTAATTAAATTGAAGTAAATTAACAACAATGTTAGCACGGTGACATTTCGTAGCAGAGAAAAAAGCATGGCCAACAAAACCAAAAAACAACAATATAGAGAAATGACATATTGCCTATACGTTTTACTCGGTGCTTGTTTCTATTCTTATTTTCTATCATCGCCTCCTGAAAACAAACACCTTGCAATAATGAAGAACTCACGCTTCGAACTTGCAGCAGGGCCTTAGTTAATATATCAGCTCTCTCTCAAGATATGGTGATATCTTGAGTATTCTTGAACTTTATCGAGATTTATTTGGATAAAATGTTCTCCCTTATGAAGTGATACCGGACGTCAATGTGTTTACTTCTCGCATGATAACTCTCGGTACCTCAAAGACTGATAGCACTTTGATTATCGCAGTATATAATGAGAGGGGTACCTGTAAGTTCAGGCCAAAAGTCTTCTTCTAATTTCTTTAACCATAGTCCTTCTTATGCGGATGTAGCTAATGACATGTATTCGGTCTCAGTAGTTGATAAAGCTATAGTTGGTTGCCTTTTAGAACACTTACTTATGGCGGCACCCTGAAAGAGAAAAATTTATCCTGTACAGGATCTTCGGTCTTCAGATTGACTAGCCCAATCGGCATCGCAATATCCAACAATATTTTGCTCATTGCGTTTGAAAAGTAGCTTGTAGTTTGCTGTAGCTTTTAAATATCTCAATATTCTTTTTAATATTGTCCAGTGTTGGGCAGTGGGCTGACTGTTATACCTGGTTAATGAATTAACTCTAAAAGCTATATCAGTTCGGGTTCCTTGGGACAGATACAACCAGCACCCTATATTATATGTTTCTCAACACTTCTGTTTCACTCTTAGTCTTCTTTTACTGAACATTTGTTTCACTTGGAGTCTAAACTGAGTTATTTTGAAGCATACCAAAGCGACTGAAAATTTTTTATACCTAAATTTGTTGATCCAGTGATATTTTATTATCTTTTTCTGTACTTCTGAATCCTATACGTTGTTTAGCTTTGCCTATGTCTTTCAAATAAATTTTCAGTTTTAATTATTCTTTTATTAATTTTGCGGAGTTATTATTATTAAATAGACAAAGTATGTCATCAACATAGACTGTGATAAACATAATGTCATTCTTGTTTATAATCCGGTAATAAATACAAGGATCCACCTTTGATCAAAACATTCCAATTTCTAATAAGGCGTTACTTAACTTTAAGTTCCATTGTCTACTAGCTTGTTTAAGGCCATATATATCTTTATTTACGTGGCACACTTTTTCTCCTTGCTCAGAAGATGGCGGTTGAGACATATATATTTCTTCCTCAATATTTCCTTGTAAAAATTCCGTAACCGAAACCATTTGATGTATTTTTAATTGATATTTTACAGCTAATCCAATCAAATACCTTATTCATGAGTATCAGATGACAGGTGCATAGATTTCATGATAATCAATTCCTTTTATTTACTGGTATCCTTTAATAACTAGTTTAGCTTTGTAGCATTCAACATCTCCATTTTCATTCATTTTTGTTTTATACATCCATTTACATGGTATTACTTTCTTTCTATAGGGTATCTCTACCAACGACCAAGTATTCTTTTTCATTAATGATTCATACTCTTTCTGTATGAATTGTTTTCACGCATTTGCTTTGTCACAATTAAGAGTTTCATCCGTATTTTGTGGATAGCTATTAAGTAAACTTGGCGTGGATTCAATATTTACACACACGTAAGACGTAGAGTCATCTTTTCTGTATCATGATTCTCGGAGTGGTCAGGGATTTAGCTAAAGCATCGGAGGAGATTGAAACTGATGATCAGAGTTCTCCGTGAAGAATGTACATCTTTATGAACATTGCCAGGCTATTTTTCTGTTAAAGGTAAGTTAGTCACATTTTTCTTCATACTTAATATATATATATATGAACTAAATATATATAGTATGAATTTTTTAGGAATTTCTATATTAATCTTTTCAATTACTATTTTTTCAATGGGCAACATCTTTCTTTTTATAATGGCTTCAAGAAATACTACATCTCTGCTCATGACTGCTTTTATACTTTTTGGGTCTACAAAGCCATATCCTTTTGTACAATCAGAATAACCAATAAAAATAAACTCACTTGATTTTGCATCCAGTGTTTGTAATTTTTCTTTTGTTACAAGCACTATCGGTTTGCATCCAAACATTCTCATGTGACTTAAATCTGGCTTATGTCCCATCCATACTTCTTCAGGGGTGATATAGGAGAGTACTCAAGTGGGTGAGAGATTGACAATATAAGCAGCTGTTGCCACCGCCTCTGCCCAGAAGTTTATCTGTAAATCAGCACTAAACAACATACATTTGGCATGTTCAATGAGCGTATGATTCATTCTCTCACTTAAGCCATTCTGTTCTGGATCCCATTTTTCTTTAAATATTTCTTAAAATTTTTATTTGTGTATTTTGTACCATTATCACTTCGCAACACCTTTATTTTTTTATTTAACTCGTTTTCTACATGATTTTTAAACTCAATAAATTTATCAAGTACCTCTGCCTTTCTCTCAATAAATACACAAGTACCTTACATGAGCGGTCATTAATAAAAGTTGTGAAATACTTTGCACGTCCAATTGATGTAGTTTGCATCGGACCACACACATCCATGCGTATTACTCCTGGGAGCCACTACTTGGAAAAGGTTGCCTGGTTTGCTTGGTCTCTAGACACGTGGACACAACCATCATTTTTTCTTTTAACTCCAATTTCACGCCAGTTGTACAATTTGGTATTTTATTGACGTCACTAAAATTTAGGTGCCCCATGCGCTGATGCCAAATATATAAAAAAGATATCTTACTCTGCTGTCGTCATTGCTTGAGTTTGACTATTGCTGACTTTTAGTTGATAAGTATCATTAATAAGTCTTGCTGAAGCCACCTTCTTGCCTACTTGGTTATGTATTGAACACCCATTTACATTAAATTCAACCTTACAGCCAACTTTTATCATTTTGCTCATAGATAATAAATTGCTAGATAAATCTGGTACAAACCATACATTTCTCACCAGTACTGCCATCATTCATAGGTACTTGAACTGTCACATTGCCGCAGCTTTCAACATGTAATACTTTATTATCAGCAATCTGTACACTGTGAATAGATGGAGCAGTCTCGTTTTCTGATCTGTGCATGGTCATGTGTGTTGATGCATCTGAATCCACGTACCGGTTTATCGATTCATTTACCTGCGTGGCTAAAAAGACTGCTACAAAACCATTATTTTTATCATTATTTTCAGACATCCGAATCCTCAATACCCATTATTATGGGCTTATATATATCCGGTAAGCTCACTAACATCAATGTTCCAAGCCATTCATCGTCCACTTGAAATGAAATATTTCTTAACACGTGAGCCGATAACATAATCTTGTTAACGTAGTCTTCCACGCTTGTACTATTTTCCAATGTTGTATTAATAAGATCCTTCAAAAAACTGACCTTCCGAAGTAGACCAGAGTCTTGAAATGCTTGTGACAAATTGCCCCATACCTCTTTTGCTGTTTCGGCGTCTTGAATGCGAACATATAAAATGGAATCCACCAATAATATAAGTTTCGATTTTGCCTTTCAAGTCTTTTTTTATCCCTAAGGCTGGAGTAATTTTCTACATATTCCCATAACTCTTTGTGTTGCGAACTGGCTTTACGGCGAAATTTGAAGTCGCCCAATCGTCGTGCACAGTGACCTTTTCAATTGACATTATAGAACTATTTGGACTCATTGTATGACAGTGACCAATTTAGTAGATTTGAAAATTTTATTGCCGATTACTTCAAGTGAATAATTACGTCCAGGTCGGCCTGGATCCATAACCTGGTGAAAATAAACACTTTGGCAATGAACTGTAATCCTTTATTAAATCAATTAAAGTAAATTAACAAAGTAAAATAACAATGTTAACACGGTGACATTTTGTAGCAGAAAGAAAAGCATAGCCAACAAAAACAAAAAACTACAATATAGAGAAATGACCCATTACCTATATGTTTTACTAGGTGCTTGTTTGTGTTCTATTTATTTTCTATCACGCAGTAACATAATATGACTTACAAGTGAAATAAGGTAAGATAATATTAAGCAGGGTAGAGTAATGTAGGATAAGGTAGAACAAGTTAAGTTATATGGCAACATAAGGTAACATGAGTTAAGTGAACTTGAGTTTAGTTGCAGTAATAATATATGGTAATGTAAAGTAAATCTAAGATATAAGAAAATAAAAGAAAGGTAACATAAGATATATACGGGAACATAAAGCAAAATAAAGGAACATAGTTATAGGTAAGGTAAGGTAACATTACATAATATAAGGTAACATAATACATGGTGGCGTTAGGCAAATCTAACATTTAAGAAAATAAAAGGAAGGTAACATAAGGTACGTAAGGGAACATAAGATAATGAAAAGGAACATAAACTAACGTACCATAACATAAAATATGGTATGGTAACATAAATAAGATAACATAAGCTAATATAATGTAACATGAAATAATGTAATGTGTCATAAAGTAAGGTAATTTAGAACAAAATAAGATAGCATTAGGTAACGTATGATAACTCAAAGGCAAAGTAATGTAAGTTAAAGTTATGTAAGTAAATATAATGTAACGTACGAGGTAATATAAGGTTATATAAAGTAAGTTAAATCAAGGTAAGGTAATGTTAGGTAAGGCAATAGTTTGCCACACTCTTTATATTCTTCTTTTCTCTAAATTTTGTAAATCTATATACTTGATGGATAAAAATGACAGCTTTTCACTCCTTATTACATACACATTATTTAAAAAAAATTAACAAAAAATTATATTATTACAAAAAATAAACTGTAACAAGTTTTACTCCAGGTAAATTTCAGATCCAGCAACTTTTAAGTTCAGGAACAAGTTTTATGCGAGGCAAATAAAACAGAACAAAGATCTTCTTGATTTGTTTCATATTCATGTGATTATTCAGAATTGCTTTAGTGTTCAATGTATTCATCCTCAGCACCACTTTCGATAAAACGGTTTTCTATATTTTGAAATGTGGATTCTACATTGCTTTTTACAAAGCAGTAATTTGCCTTTAATTTAGTCCATAACAAGCCAAATTGACAGTTATCTGATTGAAAACACAGTGATCTTTTGATTTAGCACAAAAATAACAATTTTTCTCATTACGGTATCATTAAACCCACTGTGATTATAATGTAACTAGTAATTTTATAAAATTGTTATAAAACCACATAAATAATGATTAATAATTAAAATATATTCTGCTTTTTACACACCGACGCAAGGTTAATAAGAAACTATTTTATTCAGTGTGATTAGTTTTTAATAATCCCGATTTAGGTGAGAATTCTACTTCATTTTTTTGTGTTTATTTCAGATGATTACAACTGGAGTTATAATGAGATATATGGATCAATCTAAATTTTGTCAGAATCCATATTTACTGACATTTCTTAATGGTAATTGTATAACTGGCTGTCCAAACGATAGTGATCATGCTAAAAAAAACTGACAAACTTATCAGCATTTTTTTATCACCAAAAAAATCCTATAATTCATCTATTTGAGGGATAGAGTTACTTGCGTCCGTAGGATTTACCATCTATTCCTAGAACCACCCTACACGTGTCCCCTGGGTAGTGCCAAACAAACAGACTAAGATAACACTTCAACTAAAGAGATAGGAAATGATCCCCTAACCCGTAAACTCGCAATCTGCAAGAATGGGGGTCTTGGCTTTACCGCTCGGGCAAAGAGGGAGTTACCCTCTATAAACATATAACCCCAAACCTACGGTGGGAAACGTGCCAAAAGGATGAATGACTGATGGGATATCAGTTCTAAGCGCCAACCTCAATGAACCTGGCTAACATTGTTGTATAGTGCCTTCACATGAGAATGGGCGTCACCTCATGTGTGATCTATTTTATCGACCTTACTCGTGGGAACAACAATGGAGTCAATTAATTTAATAGAAGATACTGCAGGAGTAGGTGACCACACTCCCATAGCTGTAAATGCTACTGAAAAACTTAGATTTGTACAACAGGCGTTTTATTCATCTTTGTTTACAAACAGGCCTAGAAGTGCATCGCTAGGTAGTAAAACTGAGTTAAAGTTATGTAAGTAAATATAATGTAACGTAAGAGAAAGTAAGTTCACATAAGATAAAGGTGCATAAGGGAATATAAAGTAACATAAGGAAATGTAGATAACATAAAGGAGGGTAAGACAAGTTAACTTAAGAGAATATAAGTTAATGTATGATAAGGTGACGTTGGGTAAGGCAAGGTAAGGTAGTTTAGCGTAAGATTGAATTATATAAGGTAAAGTAACAAAATGTAACATAAAATGGCTTGGGATAACAGTATGTAAAGAAGTTTAAGGTAAGGGAAAGTAAGGTAATATAACATAACGTAACATAAGGTAACCTAAGATATTGTAAAAAAATGAGGTAAGGTAATATAAGGTTATATAAAGTAAGTTAAATCAAGGTAAAGTAATGTTAGGTAAGGCAATAGTTTGCCACACTCTTTATATTCTTCTTTTCTCTAAATTTTTTAAATCTATATAAAAACATTAAAGATCATTAAAGAAGAAAAAAAGACTTAGAAGTTTTGCCCAAAACCTCTAATACCCAAGTAGTCGATAAAATATATAGCCCTCAAAATTCTGAAATCCAACCACCCGAATGGCAAAGAGTGCCAACTATAAGAAATAAACGCAAAAAGTTAGCAGAATCACCCTCACTCGATAAGGTAGAAACTAGCAACAGGTTTAGCACACTTTTATTCCAGAGGGAAAGATCGGAACCCAATGAACAGAAGACAAACAAACTTCCACCTACCATATTATATGGCATTATTGATGTCAACAAGCTGACAGATTTGTTGGAAACTGCTACTAAAGGAAACCAGTATACATATAAGATAGTCAATAAGAATCTACTGAGAATACATTGCGTTGAGACCAAGACTTATAAAATGATTCTATTACATCACTCTAGACCCATGCAGGAAATAAGAGCTGACATTGAACAAACCGGTAACATAGTATCAGGGGAGATAATTAATGTGAAATATGGCCCTGATAAAAAACCAACATCCACCTTTTTTGTCAACTTGCTACCTGGACCTCAAAATAAGGCTGTTAAGGAGCTGAAATATGTTTACCAACAAGCTGTAATTATAGAAGACCCCAAGCGACGTAAAACCGTGGTCCAATGTCAACAATGCCAGCAGTACGGCCATTCAAAAAACTACTGCATGCGCCCGTATAGATGTGTCAAATGTGGGCAGTCTCACAAGACATCTGATTGTCCAAAAAAGGACCATAATATACCCGCAACCTGTGCACTCTGCAAAGGACCACATCCAGCAAACTATAGAGGATGTGAAGTGTATAAAAAAATACTCGCCAGAAGAAACAAAGGCAAAGCCTCCAGAGAAATTAAGCCATTCAAAACGGTACCAGGTGATACAAATGAAGAGGTGCACAGAAAGGAATTTGGTATGAAAAATACCATCAACCAATCAAAAACATATGCCAGCACTAGTGAAGAAAACGACAAACAACCGGATTCAGTTGATAAGCAAAGAAAACTACATGAAACCATCAGTTTAGAAGAACTACTAATAAAACAAATCAACAAGTTCGACATGATCCTTCAACAAATGAATTCCCTGGTGGGACTCATAACCAAGCTAGTCGACCGACTTACAAAATAAATACCTACAGAATAGCTACTTGAAACATTAACAGACTAGCCTCCAACAAACAAGAGGTTGAGCTGTTTATGACAGAACAAAAAATTGATATTCTCCTGGTCTCTGAGACACATTGTACCTGCAACTCAAGCATCATATTCAAGGAACATATATGTTACATGACTAATCACCCAGATGGCACTGGACATGGTGGAACGGCAGTCATAATTAACAAGAAAATCAAACATCACATAATACCTGGTTATAAAACTGAGTATTTACAAGCAACAACGATTGCTGTGAATGATAGCACAGGCTATATTAATATCTCGGCGATATACTGCCCCCCAAAACATAAAATAAAAGAATATATGTTCACCCGATACTTCAATCGGCTTGGAAATCGTTTTGTTGCCTTGAACACTAAGTATAAGTGCTGGGGCTCCAGACTTACTACAATAAGACAAAAACAACTTACTGCTTTCATCCACCTGTGAATCTACGTATTGGCCAACAGAAGAGAACAATATCCCTGACCTCCTCAACTTTTTTGTACTGAAGGGATTACCAAGACACTACATCAAACCTGAATCTTGCTATGACAGCTCTTCTGACCATACTCCTCTCATATTATCAATAAATTCTAGAATAATAGAGACTGACAGTACTGAAACTCTCACCAACAAAGACACTGACTAGGAATTATTCAGAGAGTACATTGATAGCTGTATACAGCTTAATATCCTGTTAAAAACTCAGGACAACACAGAAGAGGCTACTAAGTATATTACAACACTTGTTCAGGAAGCTTGTTGGATCCATACTCCGGAGAAAAGCATATCAATTATCCTCTGAATATCAAAAACTCCCTACTTAACAAACGAAGACTCCGTCAAATTTGGCATCAGAGTAGGCTCTCCACGGACAAAACTGCATTTAACACAGCATACAGAGACCTGAAAGACATTTTACACAAATGGAACAATAAAACCTTGGAAGATCAACTAGAATCTTTGACAGCCTTAGCTTCGACTAATTATTCACTGTGGAAATTTACTAAAAATTACAATAGACCCCATAATGCCAAGCCCCCACTCAAAATAGCTGATGGATGGGCATGAAGTATCCCATGTGATTATATAGTGTACAAGATGGGTAAACCACCCAATGAAGTATCCTCATATAGACCTATAAGTCTTTTGCCAATCCTTTCAAAGGTCTTTGAAAAATTCCTGATGTGCAGAATGCTACCAATTCGGCTTTAGACAAGACCACTCTACCACTGAACAAGTCCACAGAGTCTTGGAAGAAAAACTGTACTGCTCCTCTGTGTTCCTAGACATTCAACAGGCGTTCGATAGGGTCTGGCACAAGGGGTTACTATATAAGATAAAAATCAACTTACCTCATCAATACTACTCTCTAATTCAATCCTATCTGTCGGGAAGAATCTTCCAAGTAAAGGATGTGGATGTGACGTCTAGGTTTTTCGAAGCAACTGCTGGAATCCCGCAGGGATCAGTCCTGGGGCCTGTTTTGTATACAATGTTTACTGCAGTCTTACCTCAGCTTGAAAGTATTACTACAGCAACATTTGCTGATGACACAGCGATACTAGCAGGCCATGCTGACCCTGCCATGGCATCACACATGCTACAAGAGGGCCTTGATGAAATAACCACATGGTTACGGAGATGGCAGATACAGGCGAGTGCAAGCAAATCTGTCCATGTTATGTTCACACTACGTAAAGGTAACTGTCCTGAAGTCCATCTTGAGAATACCACAATACCTTACCAAGATAATATAAGATACCTGGGGCTACATCTTGATCGTCCTCTGATGTGAAAACAACATATTAAGACAAAGAGAAATGAACTTAATATCCACTATAAGAACCTACACTGGATCATGGGAAGAAACAACAAACTGAGTATTGACAACAAACTTTTAATATATAAAGCTATCTTAAAGCCAGTGTGGCTTTATGGAATTCAACTTTGGGGTAGCACTTGTAAATCAAACATAAGCATAATACAGAGGATGCAGAATGCTATCTTCCACTTAATTAGTGATGTTTCTTGGTTTATCACGAACGCTGAAATACATAAAGAACTGAAAATGATACCGTCATGGAGGAAATCCAAAAATTAACCAAAAATACCATGAGAGACTGGAAAACCATCCTAACAAGCTGGCTACAGAGCTAAAAACTAGAAATTATGCAAAGAGGTTAAAAAGGAAAGACATCTTATAGCCTTGTGGGGATCAGTAAAGACTACGGAGTAGATGACTCGCTGCAGTCACGCTCGACCTGTCAATGGATTCACTCAAAACATCTGCTTATAGTATGACTACTGATTGCAGATTGTTAAAAGAAAAAAAAAAAAAATTCATCTATTTAGGGATCATGTTTATGAGAAAACCATCTTTAATTCAATATCAATACGATAATGCTAAATTGCGCAAATCTGCTATTTCTTACCACTCAAATTCTGATCAAATTTCAAAAATATGATCATAATATCTAAAGTTGAAAATTAATCAGAAAACCAAATTTTGGATAACAATTTGCAAGAACAAGCTATATGGTATTTTTATGCATATCTATTCATGTTTATCATTGTCATTAAAACTTTGTATTCTTCCTCAATTATAAACAAATTATTACAATAATTTCGCAGTTTCTTATTGTAGAAAACCAATCAGTAGTATTGGTTTTTAGATAGTAGGAAACCAATCAATGTTTAGTAACAATTAAAGAAACTCAACTAATTTGCAAGTTAAAAATGTAAATTACAAATATAGAATGAATTTATCAACAAACATAAACCAAAGAAAAGAATGTTTTGTTTTATTAAATTATGATCACTTAAAAAAAGAACCTTTGCTTTAGTCCTTAGAGCTTTTTACTTTAACTTAAAAAAAGAATGTTTTGTTTGTTTGTTTTTACAACAATCAAAACATTCAAACAACTTTTGCGATTTAATCTATATATATAAAACAAAGTCGTGTTAGTTACACCGTTTATAACTCAAGAACGGCTGGACCAATTTTTTTTTATTTTTGTGTTTTTGGATTTGTCTTCGTCGGGAATAGGATAATAATTATGAAAATATTTGAAAAATTCACAAAAAAAAAATTTATGAACAAAATTCATTTTCTCATACATTTTGTATGGAATGGCTTTTTTGATGATATATCGAGAACGGATTGACTAATTTTTTTTTCATTGAAAGTTTATATCTATATATGTAAAACAATGTCGTGTTAGTTACACCGTTCATAACTCAAGAATGGCTGGACCATTTTTTTTTATTTTTGGGTTTTTGGATTTGTCTTCGTCTGGAATAGGATAATAAATATGAAAATAATGGAAAAATTCACGAAAAAAAAATTTATGAACAAAATTCATTTTCTCATACATTTTGTATGGAACGGCTTTTTTGATTATATATCGAGAACGGATTGACTGATTTTTTTTTTCATTGAAAATTTATGTGATTATTATATATTTATTGAATATTTTTTTTATCTCGGCTTCGAGAAGTTTCCTCGCGCATTGGAAAAGTAAAAAGAGTCACAAATAATTTAATCGTGTGTAAAACGTTATATGTGATAAATGACAGAAAAAAAAGGAAAAAGTATGTCATAAATGACAGACACGAACGAAAATGATGTTTGGTTTTTAATAATTCTTATTCAGTTTTCGACCGTTATTGCATTTGAATTCGATTACATTAATTCTCCTTAAACTATTTTTTCTGAAATTCATTAGCGAAGAGTGATTTTAAATAGTTGAGTTAAGTTTTATGAAAATATTCACTTTGTGAGGTTATGATATTTGTGATTGTGCGGGCATGGATAATTGCTTCATTATGTAATTTACTTGATTAATTTTAAAGTGTTATTTCTAATACTGAGAGTTTAATCTTTCACAACAAAGCCGTAATGCAATTCGACTTAGGAATATTGCAAATCAATCCACTGCAGATGAACAAGAAATTGCACAGGAAGAGGGCCGCGTAAGTATGGCCCGACTTCGTTCTTCACACACAAGAACAAGACAAATAGCTCAGTTGGCAACGAAAAATCGTCGAGCTTATCGCACAGATCAACAACTTAATAATCTTCGACGCGCAAGAAGAAATGCTTCAAGCGTTGATTTGAATCGAGTAGCATTTCAATACGATTGCATAATTGACTACAGCTCGCACCCTTTCATTCGAATTGGCCCAACGGATATTATGTGCGACCCTTGTGGTGTATTGAATTAGTTCGCTGGAGAAACACCTAGATTGTGCTCTCTCAGTGGCAAGATAAAATTGCCATTCTTTCTTCTGCCATCTGAGTCATTGCATTCATTACTTTGTACCGAAACACCAGAGTCACAACATTTTCTATTGAACGTTCAAAGATGCAAAGGACGTTTTCAAGTGACTTCATTTGGAGCAGACATTAATGAAAAACGCAGATTCAATCTGACTTTCAAGATAATTTCTGTTAGAGAGAATAAATGTTTATTCTTTTGGTGATCATAATTTAATAAATCTAAATTCGCCTTCGACTTTATGGATCCAAGGCCAAATTCACAATCGAATCGGATTATTGCCATCGCTTGAAGATGCATAGCATAAATTCATCTAAATTTACTTAATGGACAACATGGAGGAACAACTTCATCGGTGTCATAAGTTCGAATCGGCAATAAAAAGAGTTCTTCAAGATTTGCAGAAATAACTTCATGAATATCATACATTGGTTCGGTTGTTCATAACTGCGATGGATCGCATGCCAAGTGATGACTACAAAGTTGTGATTTTAATGTTATTTTAATTTAATTAAAATAGTTTTCATTTTGATTTGTACGTTTATTGAACTTAATTCATTTTGAATATTCATTTTATCTTAATAAAAAACTGAATTTAATTTAGCTAATAAGTTAACACAATATTTATTAATTCTGAGGCGATACGAAGTTCGCCGGGTCAGCTAGTAAGTTATAGACACATCATTGCCATAGGCTATTACATACGTATATGCATTGTATAATTCTTATATATAATTAATAACGTTAACATAATAAGAGAATGACGTCACTGATTTAGGTGCTTTTAGGTTAATAAAGAATGCTGGAAAAAGTGGCTACATTTATGGATTAATTAATTAAGCCCTATTATAGTAAATACACACATCATTTCAAATGTTTTCAATACATAGAAATAAACCCTAAAGGGTATTTTATAATTTGTACTAGTAGCTAGTTTATAGAAATGAAAAGGGTTTTGAAAGTAAAAAAAGAAATGTGCATTTTAATGATGATCAATGCAATGTATTCACGCGTGGAGAGAGAGAAAAGCCACGAGGAGATCATGTCATGGTGTATTATTATATTTCTTTAATTAAAATTAAACACAAGACTATGTTCATGAAAGAAGAAATATATATAAAAAAACTTGAATCAAATAATTTAATTGTAACAAAGTTTTGGTACGTGTTATTTTAGCACCTGGGGTAAAGACAATTACCCGTAGTGTATAAAAAATATTTTAGTTATTATCTTTGTTCACTCTACATTGTACCCTTGCAAAGCCAAAGCAGGTCGCTGGTTGTCAAATGAATACATTGCAATTGATTATGAACTATTAAAAGATGTGAATTGTTTGTGAACCAATTGAAAGCACAAAACTTGATTTTTGGTGTATTAATACAGAAAATATTGATGTTAAAATCTGAAACATCATTCAGAAACCTTGGTAAAATTAAAATGAACTCTGCTAACCTGAATATAATATTCAAACATTTATTTTCATACCTTCTGTATCATATTCAAAGATACAGAAGGTATGAAAATAAATGTTACGGAATAACCATCACATCTAATATCGAATAAAGTATAATGTCAATATTGAAGATTAGCTTAAAAAACAAACCTTCCAAAATGGGTTTTCTATAAAAGTTTATTTTGTCATCAAGATGTATGGCACTCGATATATAGACAAAGTAGTAAACACTCACAATAATGAAAAAGATAAATGCGTCTAATTTGAAAAAATACAACATTGTTGACGTTTATTTGACACAACTGACAGAAATGCATACGTAGATTTATAACAATATTATTTATATCAAAACTAGGAAGGTGAATTAATTACTTTTTTTTAATTCATAACTGTAATAACATACAATAAAATAATTGGCAAGATAAAGATAGTAAATTATTATTTATCCATGTGTTCTAAAGAATTATAATTATTACATTTATCGCTAATTTAAAAGACTTCGTTAAAATAAGTAGAAGCTTTATTTGACAAGAGCTCTTTGAGATTTTGTGACTGTAGACAAAAAAATTTTCAACATGCATATTTATAATTAGTTGAATCATGAATTTCAATTTAGTACTTGCATTTATATATTGCTAACAGTCTCAATTAATAAATTCAGATGCTGCAGAAAATATGGCCCACCATCCATTTTTATGGGTAAAAATTTAGTATTTGCAGTATACCAATGCGTTTGCTCTATGAGAGAAATGCTGGTGAGTGTGCAGCACCAGTAGCACAGTGCAGTTCGGTAACTAGGCCATAACTAGCTACCTGGTTTTATTCAAAGGATTTGGAATATTTTTGTGTTTGTTTATGTCGCGATTTTCATAATTTTGATTTATTTAACATAGATATTTCAAGAAAAATTCTCGAATCGAAATTAAGAAGTTTTAGAGTTTTTGAAACAACTAAAGTTCTAAAGAATTTGGCCAAATAAAAAGGGAAGCAGTATTGATTTTGAGGTTGAAAAATAATAATAAAAAATTAATTCTATTAAATCGGTCCGGTCATAAAAGAAAAAGCAAATAATTTTGTGTCAACTTTTTTCAGTAGGTCCAGAAGCAATCGATCTATATTTACAAATTTATTATTTGAGGCACTTTTCAGGGGCACAAACCTAACGAAAAGGGAGAATAGACTGTAACTGTATTTTACCTTTTATTCATTAGACGTTTTTTTTTAAATACAGCACAGTATTCTTTAATTTCTCAATGTCACGGTCTATGCTTCAGAAGAATATGTCAACACAGATCTAATTAAACTTTTATGTAACAAGAGTTTTTAGTTTAAGATCAAATTTTAAGCAATTTTTTATTCCATGAAAGCATCTGCCTGCTGCGGCAATTTCTTGAAGATACACTTTGGCGTTAAGTTATTTTTAGGAGTGACATAACAGAACTTTGATAGATAAAATTACAAATTTATACATGGGTCACCCAAGAAGTCTTTTTCATTCACTACTCGCATTTTATTATTTTTCAAAATAATGTCTCTCACTAATAATACACTTGTTCATATGCTCAAACCAATGTTCAAACCGTTGTTTCTATTTTTCATTTTGGGATTGAATGGCATCCTTCTTTCCAAGCTGTCAAAAGACATGTATCATTAGAAAACTTTCATCCTTTCAATAGATTTTTTACATACGGAAAAAATGCAGTCGTGTGGTGCTAAATCTGTACTGTACGGGGAATGACTTAAGAGTCTGATGCTGGAAGAATCGGGAGAGTCAGGTATTTGGTTAGCTCGATGAGCCGGTGCATTATCATGATGCAGCAGCCAAGTGCATAGCTGACTCTTCGGACATAAATCTATGAATGTACTGGAAAGAGATTGTAAGTAGAACTCAATATACCAGTTCGCTGTGACTATTGATTATCTAAAGGAATGGTTTTTACAAAGCCATGGTGACTGAAGAAAACAGCAATTATTCTTTTCTTATTCGATCATGTCTGCTTAGGTATTGCCGGATAGTCTGCACCTTCAATCATCTTGATTATGAGACTTTGTAGGAACGTGAAAATGGTCTTCAATAATAACAACTCATCACCACATTTGAACAAACTTCAGTGGATTGTCCTGATTTAAACTTTGAAATCATTTTTTTGTACCATTCGAAACGATTCCCTCTTTGCTCACCAGTCAGCTTGTGGGACACAAAAAGTGTATATACTTTATATAATTTCAATTCTTCATGCCAAATTTTATTTAATGCCCATCCAGATATCTTTAGAGTCTCTCCCATTTGCTTGTAAGTGATTCAGCGGTTTTCGTTAACTAATTTTGCGATGGCAGCTACTGTGAGACAGTGGCGTAGTCAGATCTCTTGGCTAAATCAAAAACACCTCCATCAAACTGTTTGTACCATAACTTTATATTCCGGAGAGATGGTGCATTCTCAATTAATAAGCAGTTCGTATCATCGTGACATTGTTGATAAGATAAACCATGTTGAAAATTAGAAAAATTATCTCACGAATTTGGGAGTGCTTTAAAGACAATATGTCGAAAATTGCACATGCTGCAAACATTGTCTAATAAATACGGATGACTTTTTATGAATTATATTGTCTTGGTACCTACTACATTTAGGTATTTGACCATACTTATTTGACTTTAATTCATACCAAATAACAAGACTTACCGAGTGAACTACGTATGTATTAATTTAAAAGTATTTGTCAGACATTAAAGCTGCATTGTATCAACTTATTGGCCTTACATCTGCCTTATCAAAACTTTGGGGAAAGATCTTTCTGGCTAAAAAGCCTTATTGGACTTTATCCCAGCACATCAATTTGACTTCAGAAAGTCTCATTCTACAATTGAACAAGCTCACCGCGTATGCCACACTATTCGCTAGAGCTTCGAGAAAATGGAATACACGTCTGCTGCTTCTTAGATATCCAACAAGCCTTCAACCGTGTTTGACATAAAGGCCTAATCTGTAAAGTCGAGGAAAAGTTTCCACACTTACTGTTCCCAATTATAGCATTTTACCTATCTCAGAGAAAGTTTCAGATAAAGCAAGGGGATGCAAGATCTAGTCTGCACAAGAAGAGAAATAAATGGCACATCTGTGCCAGTGCACAAAAATCGACCCACATCACGTTTACATTGAGGAGATTTACTTGTCCCGAAGTAAAACTAGGAACCAACACTTTACCACACACTGATTGTGTTAAATATCTGGTCTTCCACCTAGATAGAAGGCTTACCTAGAAAACTCACATCAAGCAAAAACGTGACCAATCAAATATCAGGTGCAAAAACCTGCACTGGCTGTTGGTCGTAACTTTATGCTATCGGTGGACAATAAGCTACTATTATACATCTCACTCCTCAAGCCAAATGGACATACAGCATTCAGCTGTGGGGTGTGGCCAGTTAAAAGCAACATAACGTGTCTCCAAAAAGCTCAATACGCGATTCTAAGAAACATAGTCAGTGTACCTTGGTTCACATGAAATTGTGAAATTCACGATTACCTCAATACTGCCACCATTCTAGAGGAGATTAACAAATTTAGAAAAAGATACGCAGAACAGAGAATAGCTACTGAATTGCTGGACAATACTAAATTGATTAAGAGGCTCAAAAGAAGCCAAGTATTCTAATTGAGTAGCAGGAGAATGCATTAGTACAAGTGTCATCACAATTAAATAAGTTGTCTTGAGTGAAATTGCCATAATCAAATAAACAAATATCCAATTTTTTAATTTTTACTAAATTACTTAGATGTCACTGCTTTTTAGTTGAAACATAATTTTTTTTTATTTATTTGCCACAAATTTTTTTTAAACTTATATTTATATCCCCGTCGTAGTTCTGATTCTGTACATAACTTTTAAGGTATGTTTCAAACTATTTATGTAACATCATTTTAACAGTTTGAAAAAAAAATAATTTTTTTATTTTTATTGTGTTTTTTAAATAAAATGAAGTGTATAGTGAAATATATACTTTTCCTGTAACGTTAATTGTATAATTTTTGAGAGCGATTTTTACCAAATACCAAAAAATTTTCTGTATTTGCAATACAGAAAAGTTCTTGTTATTTTAAATAAGTCCTTATATCCATTTTGACTCCTGACAATTCATTATGAGCAGAAAGAATAAATAAATAACGAAAATTAAAATTGTAAAATGATATTACAGGTAAAATTAAAATACATATACATATATATATATATATATATATATATATATATATATATATATATATATATATATGTATATATATATATATATATATATATATGTATGTATATATATATATATATATATATATATATATGTACATACATACATATATGTGTGTGTGCATATCATATTATTTATTTGTCCATTGGCATTAGTCATTTTTTTTGTCAGCCGGTCTATCTATTTGTTAGTTAAGTTGTTGTTTGGGATTATTTCAGTATCTGGGATATCCATGAACTTTCTCAAAATCCGACAAGTATTCAGTATCATGACTTTTTGCTTCTTGATATAGGTTGTGGGTTTGAGGCCCAATATTTTTATTGAGTGGTGTAAATAAGTGGGAATTACACCAAACTATGGGGACTATAAGTACTTTATTTAGCTTTCAAATTAATAACTTCATCTTTTAAATCTGCACATGTATGAATTTTCTTAGTTATGGTTTTTGTTAAATTATGAGTATTTGGTAATGCAGTATTCATTAGGTGCGTAGTTCTATTTATTTTGTCTTGTAGGATTACATTCAGATCTATTATAGTGGATGGTTCTGTTTGTCAGTATACTCCGACCATAGAAGTTTATGAGTGTCATCTTCTAGGATTATATATTAGGTTTATACATGTAAAACGATGTGCGATTGTCCTGTGTGTGAATACTAGTTTCTGATGGATGATGTTAGCTATTTGGTTTTGTCTATTCGTATAGTCTATTTGTCTGAGATTGCGATATGTCCCAGTGATATGTTGAATGGTTGAGAGTATGTGGCATTTGCGGCAATTGTCATCAGCTGTGTTTGGATATTTGGTTATAGGTTTTTGGTAGTTTTTGCTGTTAATAGCTTGGTCTTGAATAACAATAGTAAAACCATTTGTTTACGGGAATAATGCTCCTATTTTAAGCCATTTGTTTATATACAGTCTATGTGGGGATGCTGATCATGGGGATATCGACCATTTAATTCTTTTTTTTTCATTCTTCTATTACATTTTCCTCATGTACAATGTATATAGATTCCAGTTCATCATCAGTTCAATGTGATTTAAAGATGTGTATAGTTTATTTAATTTTTAACTATTACAATTTCTCAAAAAAAAATGTGTCGATTAAGGAAGAGCTGAGACAGACATATAAGTGAGTGATTTTATAAAGGTTCCGTTTTTCTTTTTAAAGTAGGAAGCCCTAAAAATAAAATTGTTTCATAATCATATTAGGGGACATAATATTATTCTTTTAATCTCCTTTTAATGAGAAATAAAATAATTATAATTGAAGAATATTTAGAAAGATGTAAAATCAACAAATTTACTACTAACTTCAATTAAAATATGTGTAACATTGAATCGAAGTGACCAACAGATAAAACAATAGGCAGCAATGCCGTCATTCCATTAGAGCTCTCCAAACGACAGTGATAATGACGTTCTTTGTGTTTTATCTTCAACTCCAATGGATAGAAAAGAACCTAAATAATTTCTCATCACATTACGACTTCGTTCATAGATCATCGAATTCAAAAATGTATTTAACATGTTTATACATAATGCTACTAATTTTTGGAAAAAGGCTTTCTCGCATCTTGTGATATATAAAATCATTATACAATGCAGTGTTCAAAGAATACCTTTGAACTTCAATTTTACTGATGTGACTATTTCATACAATTATCCCTATGTTTGGAGCACCAAATTTATATCCGATCGAATATAGAGCCGGCAAAATCGATTCTACTATTACTAAATCAAATTGAAGCTGTTACTAAATTGAAGATCAACTAATTCGCATTGCATCTTTGATTTTTTCTTTGTTCTGCATAGGTTGTAATACAATTTCTTCAAGAATTTACTCCAAAATTTAAGTGACATGCTTGATTGATTGATTTCTTCAATTTTATCAAATCTTTTGTCTTTGTTGTTCAAAGAATTTGTTGTCATGGTGACAATATTGTCCATTAACATAGTCCTACACACTTATTGGTTATGTTTAAATGGTAATGTAGATATAGCAAATATGTGTGCCGTATAGCAGATTGTTGCTTCCATAGACAAGAATGATATTAAAAATAATACTCTCTTCATTTCTTTCTTGATTATGCGTAAATTTTCATGTTTGCCCTGAGAAATGTAATAAAAATTTTAAATGATCCTGCTGTGAAACAACGCTCTTCAAACTGCCACTAATGTTCTCTTTACATATACTCTCATTTTAGTCCTAATGTATTCCCTTCCCGCATTGTTAGTTTTGAATCCAGACCTAAATCTGATCAGCCAGTAGGAGATTAAACAGGTTCTTATGATAAATACTTAAATCAAAGCTAATTATTGATAACTAGAAATTCAATTAAAAACACACATAAGTATTGATTTATTAAAGCTGGTCATAAATGTCTGTTTCATACCTTTTTCTTCTACTACTAAAATATTTTGGTCTACAAGTATTTCACATTTGAGATGGCATTTTCAGCATGAATTGTCAGATTTTCTTCAAATTACATTCTCACAATCTTCAAAATTGCCTCCCACTTCAATCCAGAGTCCATACTTATCAAACACTGTTTTTACCTATATAGGGGATGGTCTTGTCAAAAACAACAAAATGTATCTGATTGTGCTTGTTTCACAGTGTTTGGTGGCGTGTTCATAACAAAATATTTATGGAATCAGAAACCATGCCATTTTTAAAATACAAGCCTTTTAAATTGAAGACTATGTTCCACTTAAGAAAAATTATTGAATTTAAACTAGATAAATTCCAGGCTTTATGTTTTGGTGAATTACTGCTATCTGTTTTTGAATCAAATCAGAAAAGCAGTTTTGAACATCTAGCAAAAAATCTAACCATTTTCAGTATTTGGATGTCACTGGCTGGTTTATAGCCAAGAGTAAAGAAGCATCACTATCGTGGCTAAGGTTATTTTATTTCACAGTACATATTTCTGGGTTAAATTTTGGTTGTGAGATTATTTTTATGAGTCTTTATTTTCTGTACTTAGTTGTTGTTCAGGATTTATTTACTTAAATAAATTAATTTTTAAAAGTGTACAACATTAAATATAGTGGCAACATTGAAAATTAATTATAAATATTGGGGTTTTTAAAAACTTTTTAATTCAGAAACGTACGATAAATGAACTACTACGGATCAATTCGCACACCATTCTTGTAAAAGGACACCAACATAATAACTACAGTGCTATAATTTGGGGATAAGTATTGGTCTCCTAATTATTTTTTATTTTTAAATTCTGTTCAACTTTAACTCCATCTAAAAAGGTGTAAACAATACCACATGAAATATTTTTGACATAAATTTCTTTATTTCACAAAATATGGACTATTAATATCTATCTCTGCAATCTCAATTCAATCAAATTCAATGCTCCTCTTGAACAATTTCTCATGAATATTACGTGTTCGTTTAACAACAGTCCTAAAAATTACTATTTATATATTTTTTTAATTTACAGATTAAATTATGGAATTTGCTGGGCTTAATACTAAAGTATGGAAATTTCTACAACAATTTTGAAAATAACATGTCTAGAGATTATGGGTTTTAATAATAAATAAACTATGTTTAATTAAATTTTCGAAAGTATAACATTTATACTACATATATTAATTGCCAAAAAATAAAAACTTAAAGATATTTAAACTATTTAAGAAGGAATTAAACTATTTAAAAATTAACTTCTTCAAATTGGTAATATCTTGCTTAAACAAGATAGTTCTCCAATCTAATATGCTTTTATTCACGTGGTTTGTTAGTTGAAGACAATATTTTCACAAATTTAATTACTGTTAATTACAACAAAAATGAATCTTTAAAGCCTAAATTTCACTAAAAAAATTAAACTGGTTAAAACTCCAGCCAAATGTCAATTAAGTTTTATCAACAAGAATAAAAAACAAATGTACTGTGTAGACAATATTTTTAAAAATATCTGTATACATAAGAGCATGTACTCTTATGTAAACATTTAAGATATGTTAGTACATATATTATTTGTGAGTACAGCATAAAAATAATTACGAACTAGGTATTTTATAATACAATGCCGTTATGTAGCCTTCAAATCTGATTTACGAGGGGGTATCTAAAAGAAAAAGAACTTTTTTTTTAAATTTATTCATTTAATTTTTTAACAAAAAACCTTCAATCACCTTCAAAGTATTTTCCACTGGCACTAATACACTTGTCTAATCTTTTATTCCATTGTTCAAAACAGTTTTTAAATTTGTCTTCTGTGATAACTGACAGAGCCTTTTTTTCCTCACCTCAGCAACATCGGTAAAACGCTTTCCTTTCACGTCTCTTTTCATGCAGGAAATAAAAAAATAGTCGCAGGAGGCAATGTCGGGTAAAAAGGGGGGATGGGGCACAGGTGTCATATTACTTTTTGGTTAAAAATTGGCGCATAGACAGGGCTGTTTGAACAGGAGCGTTATCATGGTGACAAAACCATTTATGACAGTGTGGTGACTATTAGACTGTCACAAATCAGGCTTTTCCCGCCGCAAACTATTGTGCAATCTTTTCCAATTTCCAAGTGGAAAACTTAGTTAACTTACTCATCTTGAGAAGAAATTTTGAATGGACAACTTCTCTCACATCCGCTTGACAAGCTTTTTTGGAGTGAGGCTAACTTGAAGTCTTCCACTGGCTTGATTGTTGCTTCTTTTCAGGGGCTTAACAGTAGCACCTTGATTCATCACCTGTCCTGATCTTGGTAAAGAAATTTGGATCATTTTGGAACTCTTCTCTTAAAGCAAAGTCTGTTTCCACGCGACCTTGCTTTTGTTGAACAGTGAGCAATCGAGGCATGAATTTGGCAGCCACCCTTTTCACCCCAAATCTTCCATTTAAATTCGCTGAACTGTACTCCTAGTCATATAGTCTGACGTCAATCATTCAGGATGATTTCATAAATTTTTTGACACATCTGACCGATTTCAAGCCATGATTTTACAGTAATTCTTGTACATTTAATTCAAAAAATAAAATTACTTGTATACGCCAATTCATTTGACGAATATATTTCATTTTTTAATTTGAGTGCAAAAAATTAAATCCCAAAGATCCACAAATTTGAAAACTGATTTATGTCACATCTCATAACAAGTTGCACTAATATATTGTTTATTTACGAGGGAGCGTTTTTAAGTTCTGGAATGGAGGATAAGGAGTGAGAATAAAAATAGAAAATTATTTTTCTTTTTCAATATATTCACCTGCTACCCTAATGCATTTTTCAGATCTTTCAATTAGCTTATGTATACCTTTATAAAAAAATGTTTCATCTTTACCTGAAAAATAAGCTGAAACTGCATCCTTCACTTCTTCATCGCTTGAAAACTTGTTTCTACGAAGTTATTTTTTAAGGTTTGGGAACAAATAATAATCACTAGGAGCCAGGTCAGGACCATAGGGTGGGTGTTCCAAAATATCAAAGCACACCTTGTGCAGGGCGGCCAGCGCAACGTGGCTCGTGTGAACGGGTGCGTATTTCCCCTTTCTTTTTTCTTTGATTGCTTCTTTCAACCTGTCTAGAATTGACGCATAGTATTCTCCGGTTATGGAAAACCTTTATCTTTATAATCCGTCAACAGCATCGCTTCTGAATCCCAAAAGAGTGTCGCCGTGATTTTTCCAGCCGACTGTGACACCTTAAACTTCTTGGGTGGTGGTGTGCCTTTTATGTGCCACTGCATTGAGTCTTGTTTGGACGCAGGTTCATAATGATGAACCCAAGTTTCGTCTCCAGTAACAATTCGACTCAATGGTCCATCCTTGTCTTCACTACAGAGGTCCAAAAATGCGCAAGAATACTCCGCGCGGCATTGTTTTTGAGGCGGTGTGAGCATTCTCGACACCCATCTTGATCTGATCTGATACTCCAACCATCTCTGCAAGGTGTTTCTTCTTTAGTCTGGCATCGTCCAGTACAAATTTTTCAACTTTTCCAATAATTTCCGGAGTAATAATTTCGATCGGCCGATTGGGGCGTGGGTCGTCTTCAAGTGAGTCTCTACCCTGTTTAAAGAGACTATGCCACTTGTAAATCATGGTTTTACCCGGGCAAGAGTCCCTGTAAACGAATGCCATCTTTTTCAGTATGGTTTGAACCGACTTTTCTTGCTCGGTAAGGAACTTTATAACGGCGCGGCACTCGATTTTTCCATAGTTCAGACTTTCTTCCAGATTGAGTTGTTTGTTTGACGATAGTTCAAAGACTAATGATCCGATTATGATAAAACTTGGTATTTATGCTAATAATGAGTTACTTAACTAGCTATCATTCTGTTAATCACCTTTACTAATGGCCTACCTTTCCATTCCGCGAACTTAAAAACGCACTATCGTATAAAAATCTGCAATGTTATTTGCATTTTAAAAAACTGAGCATCACATTCACAACTACCAAGAAAAAAACAACAAATAAACTTCAAAAAAATTCTTTTATTTATTAATTATAAGAATTCTCAAATGATTTTATAGTAATAACAATCTACCTTATTTTTACAGAGATGAGAAATAGATTTAAAAAAAATTTCCAAACACCGTCATGAAAGACGCCACAAAACAGATCCTTTAAAAGGAGATATATAAACAAATTACACAATCCACAGTAAAACATTTTTACATATTGTAAATAATTTTATCCATAAATAACATAAAAAAAAATAGAAAATTTAAAAAAATTCCACTTAGTGTAAAAAATAAGTGCATATTCAAAAAAATGCAGATCTATCAAGTAGTGCTGGAATGAAGACAAAAAATCAAGATCTAAATATTCTAGAATAAAGACATAAAGAATGTAACACGATATTCAAAAAAAGTAATTTGTTAGTTTCATTACTCACTACTAAACAGTGACAATGACATTTTTAAATTAGATTTATTAATTGCAAATAACATTTATTATCACCACCACAAAAATACAACAAACACAATCTAAAAAATATAATTTTTTGAAATAACATAAACATTTACAAAATTTATTGAAGATAGAGAAAAAAAACTTTAAGACCTACATATATTTGTTCTTTATTTAAAAAAATGTAATAAAAACTATGAAAAATTCCAATAAGTTTTGAATTTCAACAATTTCATAATGCATTTGCATCAACCTCTTGAAACCACAAATAATTTTATCCATGCCAAAGTTCCATATGATGAAACAATACAATTTTACTAACAAGATATAAAATTCCTGTCAATAATGTTAACTTGCTAAAAACACAATCAAATGTAATAATATTTCTAAATCTGGTAACACGTGACAAAACTACAGCAAACGATAACACATTACAACTATAGATTGATACAACTTTGTCATTAGGTTATCATAAGAAATATATAAACACATCCCTAAAAATACAATACCAATGACAATATTATTTCACAATGTTCGCGTCAAATAATCTCAATAAAAATTTAAGATTAAAAAAACATCAATATTCCTAAAAACATAAACATCTTGATTGTGTAAAAAAGTCCAAAGATCATTTGTACACAAGTATTTTCGGAGCAGAAAAATGTAAATTTAACAGTTGTTAACATTACGTATTTACTTTGTGAAGGGATTGATAAATAATAACACTATGCTATTCGGTGACACCGTGTTAGTGTTACATGAAAAATATCAGCCAAGCATCGGTGACATCACATAATAATTAAAAATCTTATATTTAGTTGCAAAATTTCACAAAGATATAAGAAAGGAGAATTAAAAATTATCAAGATTTTCACATTTTATTATGTTATTTCAGGATGTGCAAAAAATTTCGGCAAGAGGTGGCAACACTTATTGGCACCAGATGAAAGAATCTTAGACACACGTGCGGATGTCAAAGTGTCAGTATCATAAAATATATTCCGTTTAATTTTGTGTTATTAAGATTTACAGTTTATTTATATACTCAAACAATTACTACAAAAAACAAATTAATATTAGATAATAAATTAAACAATAAAATATTTGGTGTTTGACAACAAACATCACGAATGGTTTTTAGAATATTAAAAAAATAAATGTTTCAAGATAAAAACCATTGAATATGTAAAATAAAATGTATCTATTTTATAAATATCTGTACTTGATGACAAAAAAAATATAATTTCATAACTGGCGACAGTTGCTCCAAAAATTACCCGTGTAAAATGTGTTAAGCGGTAAAATCACGGTTCCAAGCTAAACTTTCTTACATTCATTATCGCAATAAGTAAATTTTAATTTGCACTTTGCTATACAAATAAAACGACATAAGGAAATTAAGCAAAAAAAAGGAAATTATTATTTTAATATTAATTGGCACGACATAAAGAATTTTAACGCAATTGTCTATGTGATTAGTTTTTTGTAAAGATTAAAAAAAGACAAAATATTAAATAACAAAAACACATATAATAGAAACAAAAGAAAAAAATTGTATACAGTGCTATTTTTTTTCAAACACATCGGAACGAATACCTGAGCAAAGACGTGGAGTAAAAGTCATTTGTATACAAAAAATGAATTACCAGAGCATGCCATGACATTCCTAGCAGTACTCTAATAGTATGAGATTCAATAATAGATGCTACTGATGTTATCATTCACGCCTTTCACTGACATCAAACTTTTAAGAATTTCAACAAGTAACGACTTCACAACCATTACGTTCTTCGAGCAACTTTCATATAGCAAAGACGAACATTCGATGTGTAAAATGCAGTCACTTGCGAACATCAGTAGAAGTGGCATTGAAATGCCCTACAACAGTTAAAATGCCCTTCGCAAATGTCCGCATAAAAATGTGCTTAAGCAAATAAGTAACAATATGTAGCTGTTTCAAGGTACTTACAAGCAGCTATAACAAGGCTGGCCCCATATTTTGGTCTTACAAATAATAAATTTTATTGAAAACTACGATAAGTTCCCCTATACACACAATACGTAACTATATTTAATATGCATAATGTCATAATATTATTATACCGGTACAAGGATATGGGGCGCTATTTTAATCAAAAGGCCACATCAAATAAATTTAGGAAAGAGTAAAGTTGATTTAAAAGGTGAAAAAGAAAATTGAGGCTGATTTAAACAATACACATGAAAAAATCAATTATTATGCATACATTTTTCTTATTATTTCCAAAATTGTTTAAGTTACCTGCAATTTTGATAAATCTCTAAAAGATTAACATTAAAATTTAAACAATATAAAAATTTTAAGAGACAATAAAATTACTTAAACTTCACCAAATAGAAAAAGCCCATTTGAAATTAATTAAAATGACTGTGTACATACATATATAATATACATAGATATGTCATCGACAAATTTAACAAGTATTTGACACAATAAAATTTTATATAAAATATACAGAGAAAAAATGTAATAATAAGAATTAACGACACTGACAATGTAAAACACATTAAAAAAATCAAACAACGTTCAATATAAAACAAATTGTTCTTATTGCTAAGAGATATGGTGCTTCTAAGATGAACAAATAATTGTTATCCATTTATTATATCTTATTAATATTTATTAAAAAGTATTGCCACATTTGGGGATCACACAGATCTTATTATTCAACACAACATTTTTTCACCTAACTACTTAAAAGAGAATTTTTTACTGAATACATTAATATAAGAAAACTTCATAAAATATCATATATGTGCAAAAAACTTTTTTCTCTAAACTTTGAGCCGAAGTCGTCAACAACCTTCTAAACAGATATTCAACTTTCTATCTTCTATATAGCATTTCATGATAAAAAATTGAGCAGGTAATTTCTGAGTTTCTACTTCAATATAATAAGTGATTGAAGTATAAAGACAACAAAAGAAAGAATAAGACATCTTGCACAAAATGTGCCTTACAGTTACCATGACAACAGGAAACGGCGGTAGTGAAACTTCTATTGTGAGGTTCGGCATGGGAGAAAATATGGAATTCATGAAATGTTCTGATACATGTAGCGAAATGTTACGTGTAGGTATGGTGAAAAGCGCAATGACCTGGTTAGAAAAAGTATGAAAAACAAAAACTTATCCAGTCTGACCAAGTTGTGTTTAGTAAGAAATCTAATTTTATGCATCTTTCTGTATGATGTTGTCATAGACACTCGTAAGACAATCGATGCCTTTGAAATATGTCTTGCCGGAGGAAGATAAAACAAATCATGGGTAAAACATAGAACCAACATCTCAATTCTGAAAGAGTTTGGAATCAAATCAAGGTTATCCGCCATTTGTCTCCAGAGTGTTCTTGAATATGTTTGACACATTGTGCAGAAACCTGCCAAAAATACAGAGAGGCTCATTGTTACTGGCACGGTTGAAGGACGGATACCACGTGGATGTCGCCCTACACGCTGGACGGACCAGATTCGAGAAACGCTTGACTTTCTATTATGATGCAATACACAGAAAAGGAACTAAAGGCGGAACATAATTAAAGAAAAAATAAAGGACAACTAGACTGGTAGGTCTATACGACGAATTGTTACACTGCACAGACTTGTACAGAAGTTTCACTTTTCCCGTTTGCTCTGAAGCAGACCCCTTTTCATAATATTATGATCCTTCAACTAATACTTATTACAATAACAACAACTAAGAAAAATATATGTCAAAAATATAAGACGAATTGACGAATGGAGTTTTTTACGATACTACAAATTCTTTAGTGCGATGATCATTGATTGCCATGACAACGAACAAAATGTCACATTTCAAAACAAAGATGACATCTATAAATAAGTAAACATTAATCTATTCTTGGTTTGTATAAAAAAAAATTGATATTTAATTAGAATATAACAATATATCAATTAATTTTTTCCTTTGAAATGTTTGCAATTAAAATGCCTATTTAAAAAAATAAACTTTTTCCATTAACTTTAAAAAGATAAAAGGAGAATAAAGTATAAAAGGTAATGTCATGTTCAAAATTTATATGGAATTAATTAAATAAATGAAAAAATTATGAATCTCACTGAACATTGATAATTCTTTTAATCCAAAATTCACAACAGTGGACATAAGATAATTACTAAGACCCTATTGACCGACTCCATATATTAACCAACTAAAATAATGACAACAGTGAGCAAAAGTTAGGTTATGAGGTTATGTAAGTATATCAATTTGAGATGGTTACAATTATATTCAAAATTGCTATAATATGGAGTCGTTAATATAAACAATATGTCATGTTATATTAATAAAAAAATTCCCACGATAAGATCCATAATTAATAAAATTAGATTGCTCAAATATTTTCTTTTTCAAATAATAAAATTCGCCAAAAATACAAAGTCTAGGAACCGCCACCAAAATACGTATTATTAAACCACAATTTTGACTAAATTCGTTATTTTAAACGATTTATTTACTTCCTGAACCGCACCTGAGGTTAATAAATTTCATAATCACTATTAAGACATGACTTCAGTTATTACTAATACACTGAATTAGTGAAATATTATAGTATCTTAAGGACAAGTCAACAATGGTGATGCCTGTACTTGTGGCGCTTGAGGAAGTGATAAAAGCATGGTACATATAATTGTGTATTATCTAAAAGGATAATGATTCAGACCGGCTGCCACATTATCGCACAGTGACTATAATGGTTTTCAGTTAAAACACACATTCTTGCATGAAAATAACTTCCGCACATTTCATGGACGGAATAATCTATACTGCAATAACAACAACAGAAATGTCAGCTATCCGATAACAGCATATAATTTTTTATTCGACTATAAATTAGGTTCTTTTGTCGAAAGATACATATAAAATAAATTCAGAATCTTTGATTTCTATTCAGATCGTTATTGAAAACAACCAGACAATTTTCCTATTGTTATAACACAAAACAAATATGTTTATAATAAAAAAAACTTTCAATTTCTGTGGCAGCCAATCATTGAATTTAACAATGAGCAGCGAGCAATTCCGACAGGTCGCTAAAAATTATGGCAGCGTTGCTCTACTAGTTTCATCTACTCTATGCCCTACGTTAGTGTAGTATTGCTGTACTGAAACGTATTAATACACAATGCCACTACATGTTGAGATTCAAGTTCTGCATATATGCTGACGTCGAGTTCAACAGTCCAATACGCTGCTTCTGCTTTCGCTGCTCGGTCATCTGTATAAATCAGACAGAAAAGGTTATAACATAATATAATTTATCCACATAAGTTAAATGATTGTAAGAAAGCTTTATATTCAGATGGTACCCCTAGAATCTTATTTCAAAATGTTTTTGATAACTCAAATTTTAAAAATTGTCAAAGTCAATATAACAGATCTAAAATGCCTGTCCGATATTGGCATAAAACCATTCGTCAGTTTTTTCACACCTAAAAACGTTAACATAACGTTCATTCAGTTTTCTTTAAACTCGCTTTAAATTTTAAATTTTATTTTATAACAAGGACCATGAAAGAAACAAAGAGGTTACTACGAAACTTTCAGTGTGGTATTTATGTTTGTAATATAGTTTGCTATTTATAAGCTAAATATGAAAAAGTATGAATAACATGAAGAAGTTACATAAAGTCTGCTACATCATTAATATGACAGAATTCAATACTCAAATAGAAATTAAAATTTATAGTCGCTAATGTCTATGATAAATACCTTATGGAAAGCAAATGCCGAAACAAAGTTATTATAGGTTATGAAAATTGTTAAATAAATGTCAATTATTTGAAATTTGATGAAAAAATTTTACTCTGGAAGAACGCAGCCATTTGATACGGGAGATTTTTATATACAAAGTAGAAAATAGGAAATGTCATTATTGTAAAGAGGTTATGTTACGAATGATATGGGATTCTGTTTTTGAGAAAAAGTGAACACTGTATTGAAGAAGCTACTTTAAGTCTGCTATATCATTAATATGACAGAATTCAATACTCAAATAGAAATTAACATTTCTAACCATAGTGACTAATGTCAATGATAAAAGCTTTGTTGAAATAAAATGCTGAAACAAAGTTATTATAGGTTATGAAAACTGTTAAATAAATGTCAATTATTAAAATTGGATGAAAAGATTTTGCTCTGGGAAAAAGCAGTCATATTTACATTGAAATACAGAAATAATAATAAGTGAGCTTTAAATCTGCCAAATTTTTCAGTAGTTACCAAGTTTTGTTAATTTACTTATTTTATGATGCATTAGTCATTCTCCACCACTTTGACAATTCTCCAAAACAATTTCCAAAATTTATTAACCACAACTGTTTTTATGCTACACTTAAAAGTTTTTTGGAGTCAATGTTTTATTACAAAGCATTTAGATGAATTAAACCGCAAACCATTTGATCTTTCCAACATTTAGACCAAAATTCGATTAAAATTTGTGGTCCCCTTAAGATGCGAAAAGTCCTGGGATCTCATTGGTCGATCCACATGTAAGTATGTCGAATGTCATATTTCTAAACAAGGCATAATTTCAAGCCATGAGCATATTAACAAAAATAAAAATATTACATAAAACAGAAGGCTATTTACCGTATATGGCATTTGCTCCAACAAGGTG
The DNA here is from genome assembly GCA_039881145.1 of Druceiella hillmani. Classification (NCBI taxonomy): domain Eukaryota; kingdom Metazoa; phylum Arthropoda; class Insecta; order Lepidoptera; family Hepialidae; genus Druceiella; species Druceiella hillmani. Next base: position 21,884,806 of record JAYKKI010000031.1, on the reverse strand, counting down.
GTATAGTTGTGTAGCTTGGTAAATTGTTTACATTTATTAGGTTCATTCCCAAGTTGAAATATCAATTTTAAATAACATTATAATCGGTATGAAGATTGAATAAATTTTTTAAAAAGAGAGCAAATATATTCAGAATATAAAAAACCAAACAATTTAGTGATTTACAATAAAAAAAATGCAAAAAATAAAATAAAATACAGAATAAGTAAAAGTTATCTTTGTAAATAAGTATATATTATTTTTTAATATATCAATATTTTTAGTAACAATGGAAATAACAATAGAAACCTAACAGAATACATAATAATTGTTTAAAACGAATACTATATGTCAATATCGATAGCATTTTAAATGTGTGCCCATTGCCTAATAAAATTAAAAATTAACTATTAACTGACAGTGACATTCATTTCATGTTTTTGAGTGGGTCAACATATTAACTTTTTTTGAGTTTTCTGTGACACTAGTAAGCTTCATGGATTAGTATGTCATTTTTTGATGACACCAGTAAACTTCATGGATTAGTATATTTATGTATAAAAATATGATATATGAACGTTAATCATCTTTCAAATTTATTTCTTAGCATTACTTTCAACAGTTATGACAGTAAAATGTTTGGTGTGTTCAATGTTACAAAAGAAACTGATTCCTTTTCAATAATATGAGTATCCACACAGGGTATATATGTCTTCATGCTGCTTTTTAGCAAGTTGCAGCTGTATTAAAATCGTTTCATATTAATCTTGAATTCCATGGGGTAAAGTTAGAATGTGTGAAAATAAATCGGGGAGTATGTTCCACACATCTATTGATGGTGGAATTGTAAAAGTTGGAGGCTATATAAGCAGGTTATCCAGTTCCAACGAAGTTCATGGCAAAAGATTTAACAAAGAAACCCTTTAACGGTGACAAAATGCAAACATTTATCTCCGTACCTGATTACGTAAGTCGCCTAGCAGCCCTGTAAGAGTGGCGACAGCTGTCTGAGTGCGCTCCAGTTGTAGTTGAAGTGAACGCAGCTCCACTTCGCTGGCTTCCCCTTCACCGCCTGCCAGAGAGAAAGCACGTAGACGGGGGAACCACTCCATGTTCTTAGCCTGCCGCCGGTATAGATATATATATACATAGTATTAATAGGGTTAAATAATTGTTTGTAATCGTAATAACTTGTCATTAAGATGGTCTTAATTCATGATTTCATGATGTTAAACTGATTTCATTTTCAAGAGGGAAAACCTGCTACGAGGGACCAAAAAACCTTAGTGTCTAAGCTTTTTTAAAAAAATCAACATTTTTTCCATGATTTTAAGGAGTAATATTGATAAAGTAATAGCATTTCAATCTTTATTAAGTAAAAAACCTGCTTTCACTCTCAAACGAAATTAGGTCATAAGTCTGCTTTTACTATCACATTTTAACTACTCAAATACTACTAAAATCATTTTAAAATTTTCTAACAAAATTTTTTTTTTAAATGCAATGCAAACTTGACCATATAATCACATTATCTTCAAACCAACTTGTATTTGCCTTTACGGGGTTCAAAACACCGAAGGTTTAATTTTGCACCGATAATGATAATAGTACTTTTTTTGAAATGCAATTCCTGTATAACTATTAATTGAATGTACACTGCGTGATCCAACATAAAATGAAAGAGCCTAGCGCAACAAGCCTATATTTTAACTGCAATGTGTTTTTATAATCAAAATAAAAATTATATTATTAAATATTAGGATTTTTAAGATTATAATATTTATTTATTTAATTACTCATTAATATAACATTTGCATATATTGACAGTTAGGAAAAAATAAAAAAACAGTAACGAAAAAGAAGTAGCAAAGGTATGAGATAAGACAGACATAATCATTTGGATTTAAAAAAATCTCCGGAAGGAAGTAGTATAAAATTGTGATTTATATTATTCCGTAAAATATTGTGTTAATGTTTTAATGGTCCCTTATTGAAATTCTGAAAACATTTTGAAATAACAGAAAAAAAATGTGAGGAAAAACAATTAAAAACAATTTCCCCATCTTCAATACTTACAATGCTTGAACCAGCTCCTATGTTTTACAAAAATACTTAGAGGCATTCATATAGTAGGACACAGTTAATAGGTCAAAAAAAATTTTAATACAAAAGTTTCATTAGCAATATGTGCTTGTCATCATTACCAATACGTTTTCGTCAACTCTTTGATGAAGATCAAATAGATTTCAATCAAGTACTACTCAAAATTTTTTCAGGATTTTTGACTTCAATATACAGTAGTATGGAACTCTTTGTGAGCGCACCATTTCCACCACTTGCGCAATCAAACATGTATAAGTAAGGGAGTAAACTGTTTTTTTATGTAAACCGTTTCATTTATAAAATAATCAAAGTTTAAATTTTGTACAAAATCATAATTATACACGCAAATAGTGCCAATTGTCAGTTTGGCAATATATAACGTCTGTCAAATATCTTGAAGACAGATGAATTCATTAACTGTTGGGAAAACCGTAAAATGAAAACATAGAGTTCGTTCTTAAGCCGGAAGGCCAATTACAGTTTAAATCACCGGTTGAGTTTAAATGACAGTTTAGTCATTATCTCATAAGATCAATGACAATTTCACTTCATAGAGAGTTTAAAATCTAGATTATTTTTACTGGTGGAACTGAGTTTTTAAATTCCGCAATGTTAAATTATCTGCGACAATATGGCCACCCGGCTATCAGCTGTTTAGGTTTCCGTCATTCTACTGAACTGTTATTTAGTATTTTATTTCAGTCGTTGTTGGGAAATTTTTTACAACATTATAATATTAATAAAGTTACATGATTACTTACTATGTTTACATTATCAGTTAATCAAAACAAAAGGGAAAATCTGAGTAGTGATTCCGCTAAACAAATCAGATTATTGTTTAATGGTGTTAACAATAATTTCTATCATCTGTACATCTTTGACATATACGGCATGCTGTTACCGTAAAAAGAAAGCATGTTCATATAATCCTATATATTTTACTTCCCTGATAAATCATAATATTGTGCCATACCGTTATGCAAAATTAGAAACGTCTAGTTTCTGCTCGCGTCACTAAGAATTCTATTTATTAATATATCGTCATGTTTTTTTATGTTCATGGATAAAAAGATACAGAGGTTGAAGCATTCCAATTTTTACCATTTCAGTGCCATTGTTTTTTACTCATATATACTTAAAAATGCCGAAGAAATCTTTTGTTTTTGATGTCATTTACCCTTGTCTCGAAAAAAAAAACTGTATCTCTTTCAAAAATTATCCAATTTTAATAATTTTTTCGGTGTTTTCTTAATAAAAACTTGTACAAGGATAATAAAATACAAAAAAATTATAGAAATATATATTGTGAACAAAAATTATAACAAAAACTGAAATCAAGGTAACATCGTCATTTTCGCAGTCTGGTACATCCTCCGTATCAGCAAAATAATTGTTATCGTCACTATTATCACTATCACTCAAAATTAGCATTACGCCAAAGTGTGAGCGCACCACAATCTCATTCCCACTATCACTTTCTTCACAACTTGAAAAACGATAATTTTCACTCAAATTATTTTCGTATTACGACATTATGGGATAAAGATTTTCTTTTCCTGGATCCTTTTTATATTGTAATTATTAATAATATTATAATTTGAAATTTATGTAACACAAAGAAATTAGTGATGCGTGCGAGCAACCTCCCCTACCGCGCACTAAACAGCAGCTGATTTCGCGAGCCCCATGCGCTCGTGGCAAATTTAGTTAACACGCACACAAGTGTGATAGCGCTTGTCGGCACTCAAACGGTTAAATTAAGATAGGTCACCATTGCTTAAGAATTAACATTTAGAATGAATTTAGTAAAAAAGGTGCCCCTTCTTTAATTAGAAATATAAAATCAATTTAAATGTTGACAATGTTATTTGAATATTTCTCGTAATAACACTTCACAACTAATTATAACGTCAAAATCATACTCACTTATGCCTTTACTGAATACCTGAGTTATTCCACCGAATCAAAACTCATATTTTGATTAGTACATACATATCCTAAAATATGATTAATCATATTTATAATTAGGCCAAATACTCCATATAAAATGGGCGTTTTTCTTAAGGACAATGCCCATTTCTATTAAGAAATGTAATTAAACATTATAATGAAGAAAAAAAGCAAATTTTTTTAAAACTTGTTCGACCTATCCGCTACCACTAAGATTAACAAATGGACATATTGCAATCATCAAATTTTAAATTTCCATGCTTTCACGGCCAAGCAGTACAACTTATGGGATCTAACTGTCACATCAACGTGCACGCCAGTAGTGGCCGTGTTTGGCGAAATCGACAGTGACAGTGTTGCTCACGACTTTGGTATGAATGGGCTTGTTTTGTATTCGTGGTCCCCCATGTTGATCGATCGTAATAATGGCATGTAAGATTAATAGTCGTCAATTTTATGTGATGTTTTTGTTTGTAGTTTGGATGGAACAATTTAAGTGGTGAAAACTTATATGGTGGACAAAGATTATACGAATGTGAAAATTTACAGAGATGTGGAAAAACTTGGGTGTTTGAACGATGCATTGAGCGAAATGGATTTCACTTTTTCACTTTTCGAAAAGATAAGGACGCAAAGGTAAGGTAAGGACAAGGACCAAAAAATGTGTGAATAGAGGTTAATTGGATATTAAGTTTTCAATTATTGTTAATAAGTTAATTCCATTTTTTAAAATAGGTCTTAATGAAGTTACAGTTTTTGTAAATAACAACCATTATGATGGCCTTAAACCCGTAAAAGTATAAAGGGAAAATTGGAATCTTTTTACACAAAGTAACGTTCACACACAAACACATGCTCAAACATAGTTACATGTGGAATTATTAAATGCATTCTCATGAATAAAATGATTAGAGTGACCATTCATTACATGTTTTTTAAAAATCGGAAAGATGCTTCCAAAATTTTTATTTCCAATTAATCATTAATTAAAAGAAATGTTTTTCTCTAGATTTGAACTTTACAATTTCATCTCAATTTTGGCCACTGTTTGACACCTACAAATATTTAAATCACTGGCACCTGCAACAAAGTTAAAATTATAATATAGACAGAATTAATGTTGCACGCACCTTAACCATGGCGTGGACATAGCTCTCCGGGCCTGTGAACTCGGTGGGATCTTTGACGCGTACCAACACCATGAAGTAGAGATAGTGCCACATGTTGTGCTCCTTCTTTATGTGCTCCTCAAAGGATACCTTCTTGTTGTCAAATGCTGTTCGGTTCAAACCTGTTTATGTAAAGTTGGACAATTGAGACAGATTGATTAGCACATTAACAGCGAGAGCGAGATCGCACATTTTCCCCCACCCAATTCGGTTAATTAGTTTGCCTTCTAACATAATAAGTCTGTAATGAGAAAAAGCACACTGAAATTTCTTTTTTTTTATGGTGAAAAAAGTTAAAATTACTGGTGACGACAGGGCACTTGAACGACACCATGTCATCATTATGAGCATCACTGTCACCGTCAATTTCGCCAAACACTGTAGTAGTAGTTGCTCACGGTCTCACAGGAACCACTTCTGAGATCATGGGCAGCCCTATATTTCTTACTTTGTGTTAATATGAAAAACATTTTGACTTCTTTAATCAAACTAGGGCCTGGATGCTAACTGGGGAAGTTATGTACACCGCATCACACAAATGAAATTCGTGGCAGCTGCACTTTTTCGGAATTTCACAGCAAATGCAACAAAAGTAAATTATAAACTTAAAACTTAGTTTCACTGTAACACGTTTTTTTCCGTGCACGGCCAGCAACATTTCCATTTGGTACATTGTTTTTTCTTTGCAATGTTTATGAATTTTTTCTAATACTTATATGTTATTTAGATTTATATAACTAATAACATTCCTTGTAAAAATTTATTTGAGATTATTTGAAATGAAAAATTCGTTTTTATCTGCCATAGTTCACGAAACATTGTCAAATAATTAAAAATCATGCAAGAAAATGTTTTAAAAATTGGATAAAATTTTTTAACATATTTTTATCCATTTATAAATAAAAAATTTATTTCAGTGTTTAGCAAATTTCATACCTTTTCAGAAAATGTATGGTTATAAATAATTTTTATTGAAGTAAGTTTTCGTAATAGGTGGATAATCAAATTTCTGCAGCGCAACTATCACAATTTTACTTTTTTGAAGCGTTGTGTGTAAATCTGCTAATTAGTGCTCGAGCGGAAGACAGGTTAATATACAGAATTTTGACATGAAAAATTTGGGAGCGCCAATGATTGCAATCAATTGATTATTATTTAAAGTTACTTGAGTTTTTTTATATATGTATCTTATTTTTTAGTACTGGTAATAGAAAACTTTCAATTATCGACACTGGTTATCGGCACAATATTCGCTTAAATGTATAAATAAATTATTGAAAGCTAGACATTCTATAAACAGCTATAATTTATTAAAATTTTAGCAATTTTTTTTGTTACACTGTCCCATCTCCAACAGTAGTAGACGCTTATACTGTGGACGTTCACTATCAGCGCAAAATGACAAAATCAAATTGCTTCATTATGACTTTGTGCAAAGCTGGTCCAGCGTACTACCATAATAGAGATCAGTGGTTTACGTGTTTTGTAATACATATACCACTAACTTAAAATAAATAAGCGAAGTTTCTTTGTGACATTTTTTTAATGCTAAATAGACAATTTTGATGGCTTAATTAGTTGATAAATTTCTTGCTGTTTACACCTGATAACAACATGTAACCGCATAGTCATCTTCTTTTTGTATATAAAAACCAAATTATAAAAAAATTCCCCACTTTTCCACAGTATACAATCCCTCAACCACTTGGTCACGATTATACCAATGTGATTTTTAAAGTGCCATATGTATAATAACGTGCAAATGTAATGTTTCATAACTATAAGTAAATAAACAAAAAATTGTATTATTGTGAATATTCGTCATCTTCAAATGCCATTGTGGCAATTTCGAAAAAACATATTTTTTAAAAATTTTTAGTGTGGTACAAAATAATAGACCACTTTTAAATTTTTAATCTCGGCTATCAAAAAAAATTTTGGAAATTTATCTTACAAGTAAATTCAATTTTGTTCTTTATGTCAGTCATCATGTTGCTTTATAACTTTCATTTAATTACATGAAAATAAAGAATATATTATTACATTTCATAATCACACCTCATCCGTCTTTCCATCACTACAATTCCCTGTGACCACCAAGACTAATTTAAATACCGAGGTTACTAAAAGGTAACCTTAAAATTTACTATTTTTATTGTTTACAATGTCTATAAAGTTATTACCCTTGCTATTTGCAAAGGTTAAGTATCAGAAAATTTTCACGAATAATAAAACTGTGAACAGTAAAATTAAAAATATTGAGGTTCGACCAAGTTTCCAATAATAAGAAGAAGAACGATTGTATAGTGATAAATAATATATTTGTATAATATTTTGGGCTTAAAATCATAAATATTCTTTGCAAATAACAAAATCAAATTTACTTTTAAGAACTGCTATTACAACAATTGGAATTCCGAATTGCTATGTTGAATTTTTATGTTTCTCCAGTTCATTTTAAATTTATTCCAAGGTTATATTAATTATTCCAACTTTGTGCTAAAATCTAATATATTTCTAATACAGAGAAAACCTCCCCTTCTGTTGAAAAATTGAAGGAAAAATTTCAACTTTTCAAGAAATGTAGTTGTGACGAAGTCATTACTAACATTTTCTATCTATAATATTTTTTAATTATCGTCAGCTATAATCCTTCAATAGCTTCTTCTAAGTTGTTAAGGTAAGCTGATACATTACAATTTTGCCAACCTTAAGTCATTATGAGTCATCAAGAGACAAACATAGTTGCATACATATAATTGTTAACACCATTATGATCAACTTTCTTAAATAAAATTTATAAAATTATGAACTACCAATATTCAAAACCGGAATAGTGACTGATCATTTTAATTTATCCATGGCCAATTTCAAATTCAAAAAAATATTTTATTTATTTTTATGTATGTACGTTTTACCCCTGAACGGCTGTGTAAATATAACTGAAACCTCTGATATAATACTCAAGAAGATCTATGGTAACACCATGTAATTTTGACAGAAATTGGTTGAATAATTTTTTAATCACTGTTTTAATTTATAATGATTTTAGAAACGTTTTGCTTTTAGTGGACGATCTGTCAGTAATGGTGCTGTTGCATCGAAATAAATGCAGTAGAGTTGGCAAAACTGGTACTTTGTGATCTGTGATAAAAGATTACATCATTGTAATCTTCTCTAATTAAGTTTGTGTTCACACTTTCAACTGAGGTCAATAAAATAATACCTAATAATTAATAAAATCAACATTTTCCAAAAACTCATAATAGCAAAGAATCATACCGCAAATGAAGCATGTGTTCTTGAGTATCTGCTCCTTTTGCTGCTTCTCGCTACGGAGATCCGCAAAAGTGTCAATGATCACACCAAAAATGAGATTCAGCACAATGATGATAACCACGAAGAAGAATAGCAGGTCGTAGATTACACGCGCCATGTATAAAGGTTCCTGTAACCATAAAAGATTACGAATGTTATATAAAAATTTTTATTTTAGTATATCATCCACCATGTCCTCCAAATGTGTGTTAACAATAATAAAAGTTTATATAAAAGTGTGTTAACAATAATAAAAGTGTTTATATCTAGTATGCAATTATCCTTGAGCACGACACTTGAACAATTTGTGCAATTTACATGTGTAATTTACCAAAATGTTTTCTTTTTTGTGTAAGTATAATTATACATCTATGTAAACAGCGTCAATAAAAGTGCGGCAACGTATAACGTCTTATCAAATGTCATGATGACAGATGAATTGTCATTTAACTGTTGAGAAAAACATAAAAAAATGTACCTTTTTTCTTAAGCCCTTAATCAATCACAGTTTAATCAGCCAACAACGTTTAAATGACGGCTTAGTCATCATTTCATAAGGTCAATAAAGGTTAACTTCATAGACACTTCAAGTATTAAATTATGTTTACTTGTGGGAACCAATTATTATAAAACTCCTCTGACAGGTAACCATGGCAATATGAACGCTCGGAAACAAAATGGAAAACGCAAGTGGTGATTCTGATGAAAAAATTGTATTTTTAATGAACAAACTTAACAATAATTTGCAAAGTTTGAACATTGTTGACGTCCAAAGCATGCCGTTACCATGGCAGATAATTCAAAACATCTCCATATATTTTACTTCCCTGTTAAATCGTAATTATCATGCCATGCCATTACCGTGCAAAATTATAAAAACACCCATCTCCTCTTTTGCATAATATTCTTTTGTATAATTATGGAAAAGGGATAGCTAGAAAGGTAGTTACATCTGTATAAATTTATTTCCAGTTAGCTTCATCTTTCGATAAAATTGTATTTAACCACGCTTATATACCTTTTTTCTTCAATATCATCTATGATAAAGCCAGTATCATCTCCTCCAGTGAAGTATAGAAAGTGATGACCTTTGTTTACGCTAGACACTTTATAAGAATATAGATAGGGGGTACAAGGATCGGGAGTCAGTTGCCGAGTTCTTTTATTTGGGTAGAAACAACTGTATCTCCTCAATCGTAAATGTTGAGGCCCCCCATCACCACTGGTTCTCTGGGTTAATTCATTTTTGCAGATCAATAATCTCCTTCAATATTTTGTGCTACACTGTGTAATCTCCTGTATTTGTTACTTATATATCGAGGAATGTTCATGATTGCTCTCAATGTTTTGGTTTCAAATCATCTAATTATCTCAATATTGCATTTGCTGGCTGTTCCCCGTAAAGGGATACCAAAGTCCATATTAGTTTCAAGATGGCTTTATTAACGGCCAACTTCCTTTTTATGAAAAATCAATCAATCAAAGAATTCAGTTGAGCAAAGCAGCAATGACCCAAGAAGCAAGAAGCTAAGATTTTGTTAAACTGAAACACCCAGAAGAAACCAAAATTTGCCTGCATAGTTTTTGAGATATTTACTTAATTACATAAGGTATCATTAAATGTTTATTGCGTTTGGAAGCCGATATTGGTGATGACTTAAGATAAATAAATTTCACTTTAAACAAGGTACAGAACCCTCAATGTGCAAGGCAGATTAGCACTTAGCTGCTTTTCTAATCATAGCAATTCTGCTTTGCGAATGCATTATTAATGAAAACATCAAAGACACTAGAGCAAAGAATGTCTCTAATGGATACCCATCCTTTAATCTAGTATTTATTATGTTTACAACAGATAAAAACAAAATTGACACATTCAGACACTACAGACAATAAGATCCAAATACTCACTGAGCTTGCAGGTGCCCTTAGCACATCTCCGATGCCTCCACCGTTCCGTAGACCCTGGTTGAGAGTGGTAATAATGCACATAATGAGTGAATCACACGAGCGCTCTCGAACCTCATCTGCTACCTCTACAACCCGTGGTGTGCTCGCTGGACATGCTTTTGGCTCTGGACTGCTGACACCAGGGTTGCTTTCTAAAAGTAAAAGAATTTGGATTTCTATACACCTCACGCTTAATCCAATTAAAGTCTAATTCAAACAGGTGAACTAGAAGAAAAAGGACACATAGAAAAATATAAACAATAACAAAATTATTCAGAAGTTATCTTTTCAATGAAGGATACAGAAGCAGGAAAAATGACAGATTCAAAATATTTTTTTTAAATTGAGGGAGATGAATAAAAAGTTACCATGTTCAGTGTATTAATTGTGGAGTTATAACATTGAAAATATTAACCATTTTTATTTCCATGGTTAAAAAGTTAGAAGAATAGAGTGAGGAGGACAAAGACAAAACATTTTGGAGTTTTGTATCTCGTGAAGAAGAAGGCGTTTGACACCACTCAATATGACGCTGAAAAATATCTTTTGTCACTAAATTCGATAAAAGGAGAACTTGGAGAATAAAAAAATTTTAAAAAACTTTTTCGTTTTTTCTACGTACTCACATAGTTCCACTAACGTCTTCCTGAAAAAATCATCACAATTGATCTTAAATTGAAAGAACGACATACAGACGACAGAAGAACGTAATGAAATAATATGGTTCCATTTTCGTAATTTGGTTACAGAAACTTAAAAATGATGCAATTCGAAAATAAAAACATTCTTTTTTTCTTAATATGGAATCCATGAGCATAATAAATTTGATAAAAAGGCCTGTTTAATTTATATCACTATTGTTCATTTTACAGATGTCCTATAGGATTACAAAGAGATTAAAAAGAAATAACTTTTTTAAAAAGAAATCACAAAGATGGATCACCTCCATAAAATACAAGCAGTTGCAACCATACATTCATTGATTAATACACTTATTTAACATTTTGCCAATACGCTAAACAAATTATTGTGAAACGAAAAGAAAAATAAATTTAACAATTAAAAATAATATACCAATTGTGATCTAACCAAATATTCCATAATTTTGATTCCAAAGTTGCAAATCAAGAAGGCGAACAAGTGAAAATGGGGCAATGCCTCCAAAATACAGTTAAGTAATTAAAGTGTGCGGAAAATCGGGAATTATAAACGGATGTTGGTACGTGCATTCGGAATATAAAATAATGGATTTTTTTGCATTCGCATTACAACATTGATATTGATCCCAATACTGACGGGTTGTCAATATGATCACCTATTAATATTTTGAATAAATACAACGATAAATGCACTATCCTTTTCTTACTTATGAGAGTTAATATCTAATCATAGACAAAATTAAAATTGACAGTTGCATTTGAGGATAGTAACCATAATTTTTAAAAAGAAATCTAATAAACCTTTTTTGTATTTTCGCCAACATAAGAACATAAGTTACTTCATGTGGAGACCAAATCATTGAATTTTTTTCCCAATTTTCTACGAACGAGAACATTGTATAAACCCTTAATGCAATTGATATCAAATCAGAGTATCCTAACAATATATAAGTGTCAATAACGAGATTGTAAAATGAAAGGTGGCTGTCCATAACTACACCGAGGTCCCAAACAATGGAAACATTAAAAAAAAGGCCCGCCATTTCATATTAATACATGATAGGGGCTCAGGCACGAGAATAGGTCGTCATTGAGTACTTATTTAGATTAAAGTAAAATTTGTTTCTAACTCCATTGTAAAACTGAGTCAATGTTGCTCTGAAGGATCTTTCAGACGCTGTGATTAGTTCTACCTAGAAACAACTTCAACTCATCAGCAAAAAGCAGGCATTTAGAAGTTTTTACTTCAAATGTTAAATTGTTTACCATTAAAAGAAACAAAAGAGGATCTAAATTACTACCCTGGCTCTCACTTGAGTCGTTAATATAATAAATTGATATAAAACTTCCATAATTAATGAAATGCTTCCAGGATCAAAAGTAGTTGGCGAAAAACTGGACTAAATTGAAAAAGAATCCAATCTCTGATGATTTTATTAGGGGAATATCATTTTCAAACCAATAAGAAGCTTTTTCCGATATAGGCTACATCTACCTATTAAAAAATGAGGAATGTTTTACAACAATGAAATATCTTGATCTGAAAATATATTGAAAGTCAGTGGGTTGAGTAGAAATGCTTTTGTAAATGAAGATAATGGATAAAATTTTCCATGTTCAAGATACTTACCAGAATTCAAACAAAGATTATTTAATTACACTGTAGGTGGGACGAATATAATAGATTCAACGGAAGTGAACTTGTGGCCCAGATAGACATCTAGGCCACAAATTCATTTCGGTTGAATCTGACCGAGAGCTTGTCGCACATCATTAATATCTACCTTCCAAATATGCATATGACCCTCCCAATCAAACAGAAAAAAATATATGTAGTTCGCATTGAGCCTCTATTATTTAAAGATAAACATATTTATAAGTATGTACTATCATTAATAGAGCCACTTCAATCCGTATTAGTGCATCATGGGTAGATTGCAATTCACCTATTTCAAAAATCATATCCCTTTTTTTTCTGAAATTTAAAAACTTTTATAAGTCATTAACATGGAAATGTATCAACCTGTATCTTTTATTTTGATAAATTTAAGAAATGTGGCAATATTGCATAAATACCTTTCTTAGCGATTGAAGGTGAATTTGACTTTTCTAACTATCCCTTTCATTTGTATAGTTTTACAAAAGAAGGTTAAAAAAGAAAAGGATAACACAATTCGATTTTAAGGTCAATCTAATTTGTATAACTATTAATATGATATTGTTTCATTTAGCATTTAGATAAATTATTATTTGCTTCTTAGTAATAATATTAGTCCAATTTCAATTACGACTTCAAAATAAATTTACACAGTTTATTTATATTTAGTATGGCAACACTTACAATGTCATTTAAACTGATCAACAGAATGTTTGAATCTTTTTGAATATACAGTTATTCTTTTTAAAATATGGATTCTTCTTGTTTGTAAAGTGTGGATTTGTGTACAAGTTAATGGAATTAGTGCACAAGTGCATGGATTGGGCTCAAGTCAATGGAATTAGTGAATGTCATTTTTAGTGCAAGTAAATATTTGGACATAATTTTAGTATATTCTGAATGCAATTATAATACTGGCGTAGCCCTTAACATAACATTTAGGTAAGTGCAGAAATACATTCTAAAATAAAATAATATATATTTTAATTATTGTGTATGCGTCCACAAACTAGTTTTCAAATACTATGGATGTCACGAAACATCGTACAACGGCATACTTAGCAAATGAATAAATGATAAAAGGAAGCAAATGTTTCGAATTAAATGTATATTTTTTTACTTTTTTATAAATATGTTGAGTTAAATAAGAACGAAACTTACGCTCTGTTTTCTAGCCAACAGATAAATAACAATTCATTTAGACGCTTGACAGTTAACAATAAGTTATACATTGCTAAACTGACAATTGGCGCTATTTACATAAGTGCTAATTTACACATACCTACTTATGATTTCATGGAAAATTTAATTACTTTTGAGTGATTTAATAAAAAAAAATTTTGCTGGATGACACATGATTATTTATACGAGTGGTTGAAGTGGCGCTATTTAGTGATGGTACATACTGTATAATAATTTTAATACAAACATCCTCTTTGGTAACCGCGCTTCAGTGAATCAGATCCTGATTCACTATGAGTTAAATTAGAGACGTACAGAAATCCCTATATTGTCAATGACTTTGCTTGTTAAAATATTTTGTAGTTTTGTTAAATCAAATTTTCCAAAAAAAATATACTTTTGCACGTATTCCAGAGTAATTTTAAAATTTTTCAATAATATGGGCTTGAAAATGTAAGGGGCATAAGTTTAACCAAACTTGTCACACAATAATTCGAAAATAGATTTTTTTAAATCCATTAACTATAGTTTCAGGAACCAGAAACTGAAAACCATGTGACAATTTTCCACTGTATATATTTGCATAGAAATATAGATTATAGACATAATATTGTTCAATAAATTTATAAAGTACACAACCTGTCATCTAGAAATGCCTAAATTATTAAAGTTCCTTTTGTGGCAAACAATGATTTTTTCAAAACTAATTGAATTCTAGAGCTATTAAAAGAATAAGCAAAAAATGATGATAAAATTTATAATCATTTTTGTGTGCTTTCGTGTTTCTAGATTCATGTGAAAGATATGGTATTCAAAAGACAATTGAAAATAATTTGATTCTCATATTTCACTCTAACGCTTTGCGATTTGTATATTAAATAAATAAGTTTATAAATATGTTTTTATATAATACAAGCAGTGCCTGCAACTTTGTTCACATGAAATTCAGAACAAGAAAAATGATTAGGAATACTGAATATTATCATTACTGTTTTTTTTTTGTTTTACAATATCTGTGAGTATAAAGTTTACTGAAAATGCTAACAGATGGTGTTCGTTGTACCAATATCGTAATATTCATACTAAAAATCTTTTTTACATTAGTAATATTCATAAAAAAATATCCTATATGTTGTCCGAGGGTATAAACTATTATCATACCAAATCTGTTTAGTAGATTTTGTGTGAATAAAGAACAAATGAACAAACAGAGACAATAGTTAAAAAAATTTTTTTTGGCTTCTATTATCATTCTATATGCTAAATCAATTACTATTTTGAAAATATTTTCCATGTACAGAATTCATTTTGTTACAGTTTTATTATATGTATATATTGTTCACTGAACACAATTGTAAAGTTAAATAAAATCATGTTTGACAGTTCTTTATGTTTTAGAATTGAATAACTAATACTAATTACCCGGAAAAACTCATATTTTATATCGAATTGTATAAAATTGTGGATTGAAATTCAAAATTGTTTACTTGGTGACTTCATTCAATTCTCGCTTTTTTTTAATATTTGACTTTAGCAGTATGATGTCGACCGACAATAAAACTATGGTGTTATGAAGTACTGACTTTACCTTTAATAGTCAATACATGATATTTCATTGAACTATATATATTACATATTTTTATCAAATTGGAAATGTTTAGTTTTAGGTAAAAAAGGGGATTTGTGGGAGAATATAACACCAACATTGATGTTTCACCAGGTTTCACCCATCGCTTTCTTTGTTCCAAATTATAAAAACAAATGCATTTTTGATGTGAAAAATCTATTGGCGCATTTGAATAAGAGTTAAAATATTCTGATGGCACGTTGTGACATGCCATTCGGCCAACTTCGCACCTGGGTGGCTCTTTCCGACTTAATTCCGCCAATTTTGTGTTTTGTTGGCTAACAGTATTATAAAATCTGCCTGGCGTCCTATGACAGCTCACAATTTTTTTATTAACAGTCACTTCTGACCATTGTTCAAATCTTCAAATTCTTTATTTTGACTATATTTTTGTTGTTGCGGATGTATTCTCTCTCATATTTAAATCATTACTCTTAAATCATATAAATTTATCTATATAAAAGGTTTCAGAAAGAGCTTGTTCATCATGAGTCTCATGGAAATGAGCAAATTAGCAGTAAATTAGCAGCAATTTTCTTAGAATGAAACGAAAAAAAAATTGACTGTTTGACACAAAACTAGATATTTTAAATTTAAAGCAAATGTGTAGCATTTTTCGTTCAACAAGACCTATTCACATAAATAGAGAAAATATGTAAGAAAAAAGTGGCTTTAATAAAGAGTTGCGAATAAATTTTTCCAATATTTCAGCAGGAAGTTTAGAACACAGTCCAAGGTCACAAACAGCTAAGGCACTGAATGTAGAGGCAAGGCATATTGCAAAGATACTTCAAAGTATTAAAGATGCGTAACACGGATATAAGATATACCTTATATTCAAAGATGAGATTGTACTTTTCTTATTAGGAGCACGAGTTAAATATTTACGTAAACCTGCATGGTAACATAGGTCGTATATATATATGTATAGAATCCAAAGCTAATGAAGCTAATATTTATTGCTCCGAGTTTCTCTTTCACACTTTTATATTAATACAAAAGTATGTACTCACGCTGCAAGTACTTATTTCCATCGAGGCCACCGCAGCTATCTGGATTGGCTTCAGGATCTCCGTCTGAAACAATTAAACGCCCGTTTCTAAATACAAATTATAAAAGATCAAATATATACAAACTTAAACATAATTTTTATAATTACGTAGTAGAATCGAAATGTGTGAGTTAATATATAAGAAAAATATTTTCAATCTTAAACTAATATTTTACATTAAATATTAAATTGTGTTATAAGTAAAACATCATATATATACAAAATTAAACATAATTTTTATAGAACGTAGCAGAATTCAAATGTGTGAGTTAATAAATAAGAAAAATATTTTCAATCTTAAACTAATATTTTACATTAAATATTAAATTGTGTTATAAGTAACTTTCTTCTGGGATCAGTTGGAACATTGTACATTTTAAAGATGCATTGTACATTTTAAACATTTCATGTTAAAGATGAATAATATTCCATTATCATATTCCCTGCTGGGGGCAGACCTGATTTTCTCAAATGTTCAGCCCAATCATTGATTGTAATTAAAAATTTAATGGACACTGTTTGATATCGGTCAAACAAAGAAAACATTTAAATTTATCTCCAAAGGCTGTGAGATCAATAACAGTGTAAACCAACTTTTTTAACTGTAGATTTACAATTAATCGATCATGTCTAAATAATAATTTGAATATTAGAATAACCTCTGTTTAGTTTAAATTTATTATACCTTGCAACACTGAAGATTTTTATTAATCATAATTAAATGAAACTATGTGATGTAGTATCATTTCTACTTTCTTTAAGTTCTTTACCACTACCTAGGTTTCGTTGTATTACAACATCTTCAGGTGGACTATTAGCCAAGATCTTTAATAGGCCAACTGAAGATGTAGTAATACAAAAAAAACCTAGGTTGTGGTAAAGAAATTAAAGAACGTAGAAATAATACTACATCATGTAGACCTGAAGATGTTGTAATACAATGAAACCTAGGTTGTGGTAAAGAACTTAAGGAAAGTAGGAATAATACTACATCACATAGTTTCATTTAATTTCTATAAAATTAACGCCAAATATATTCAATACGATATTTATTAATTAAATATTTTATTACATGGGAATAAAGTGAGTAGATGTCAAAATTATTAATAATCTGTGATTATTTGATTAAAGAAAGTGTTTTTTTTAATATACCCGCTTTTAGCTTTATAGGGTTTGGATTACAAAGAGAGTGCCCAATTTTATCGAGACTAAATTGAAACTTTTATCGCAGTTGATTCCAGTCACGTCAAAAATTAAAATTATTAATTCATGGTCCACAGACATTGAAAATGATTATAAAGACAATTCAACAAAAATTTAATTTCTTCATAAGAATCATTACTCATATTTTACATTTTGTTACGATTAATTAATAATGTATACCTAACTAACTAATAATGTTACTCTATTCATATTTAACCTATTAACAGTGTAAACAATTTTCTAAACAACAAATGAAATAATATGACTATTGAGTAGCAGTATGGTAGAATGACTGAATGTTGTGATTAACTAATAATGTAAACCTAACTACATTTTCTTGTGATTAACTAATAATGTTTACATTTTGTTGTGATTAACTAATAATGTAAACCTAACTAACTAATAATGTTACTCTATGCATATTGTAACCTATTAACAATGTAAACAATTTTCTATACAACAAATGAAATAATATGATTATTGAGCAGCAGTATGATAGAATGACAGAAATATAAACAGTTGATAACAGTTCACAAATATTTACAAGAAAGCACATGTCGTATGGTCAAGTGGGTCATTATATAACTCCACTAGTGAGCAATGGACTAAGCGAATGTCGTAAATAGTGTTACGGAAACATTATGAATACAGTATGTAACATCACTAAAGAGCGCCAATTTAATCCGTAATAGCACATCATAGGTAGATTGCAATAAACATATTTTGTACGAAAATCATACAACTTTTCTTATGAAATCCAAAAATTGCCATGGTCAACATGGAAATGCATTAATCTATATACCTTTTCGATAAATTTAAGGAATACAGGAATATTGCATAAATACCCTTCTTAGCGATCGATGGTGAATATGAATTTTCTAACTATCCCTTTCGTTTGCATAGTTTAACAAAAGTATATATATTACAAAAAAAAGGATAAAGGATAACAATTCAATTTCAAGGGCAAGGTTGTTTGCAATTTGTGAATAAAAATTAAAGAAAGTGTAAATAATGCTAACGCTATGGACTATTAAGTTATATTTTGGCTTTACAGATACCAAATGACAATAAATGACAATTCATTATGACACTTCACAATATGTTTTATGTTGCCAAACTGACATTTGGCGCTATTTAACAGGTTGCTAATTTACACATAATTGTGATTTCATATAAAATGTAAACTTTTATTATTTTTTAAATTAGGCAACTTATTTAAAAAAATAATATTTTGTTAGATTAAACATGACTAATTGCACAAGTGGTTGAAGTGGCGCTATTTAGTGATGATACATACTGTATATGTAAGACTTTCTAAGAGTGTCAAATTTCCCAAATATTACATTCTTATGTTGTTTATAGTTTTGGCTCTCCCACTCTGCCATCCACTTTTTACCATACCGTCGCCCAATGTTTGCCCACATATTAACATAATAAAATGGATATATAACACTTTCAACAAAGAAAATATCTATGAAAAGTTTTTCTACTATATTCAAAGCACTTTGACATTAATGCTGTTATTGCAAATGAACAAATTAAAATTTTTTTTTATTAGTACAAATTGAAGCCAACAAATTAATATTTTTAGCCATTTTCAAGAGTCATGGTACATCACTCGATATTGTGATGATTTAAAGCAGAAGTAGAGGAGTGATTAAGATGGGTTAACGCGGAGAGACAGAAGTTGTTATGCAACATTTTATGTCTAATTGAAACCTTCCAGCTGAAATAAAGACCTAGACTTGAAGGGAACAACTGAGGACAAAATGCCCAGTTACAGGTGAGAATAAGTAATTCAGTTATTCAATAATTTTTTTATCCTTAGTTTAATAACAAATCTTAAAAATTTCTTACTAGTTATTTTGAAAAGATTACATTGGAACATTGTCAATATTTTATTTGAAATAATGAAATTTATCCTTAATATTGAAAGTTATTAAAAATTTCTCCTTATTTAGAAAATATTGAAAACTATCTTGCGAGGTATATGTATCACAATGTGAATACTGCTTAATGTTCTACATGTTCTGGAATGTTTTTGAAAGGTATAATTCAGAATTAGATCATAGACAATGATTTCATTATATATTACTGAAAATACCATTTTGTCTTATTTTATTCCATTTTCTTTCTGGAGTATACTAGACTAATATTAACTTCTCAAGTACTCAGGCTAAGTTTACATAACATAAGCGCTTGCACCATGTTGATTAAATAATGAATAACTCTGAAAATATTATTCTAATTTTAAGAAAAATTTTTACATAGATAGAGAAGAAATGTAATTACAACATAGTCGAAACATTCTTACTTTATGACTGTACTTATGAGTGTAAAAAATAAGGAAGACAAAAAACATTCCTTGTTGCCTCAAAAAAAAAGACTCATAAAAAGTCTTTATTAAACACAATTTTTGTTATTACTTAAAAATTATAAACTGTAAATGTGAATATAAATAAATAAATCACTTATCATAATAAAAATTTATGTAACTTTCGCCTTCTTCAAAACCCCTATTTTACAATGTATCACACTATCTAAATATTTTTATAAGCCTGCCCCAAATTTTGACAAAATTTTGAACTTAAATATACATAAATAAATTTTAACCAACACGGTGCATAAACTATAATATGTTGAGTATTATTATATTGAATCAAACACAATACATAAAGTATAATACGTTAAGTATTATTACATTAAATCAAAGAATAGTAATATTAATGCTGTTCTACATAATTTAATTTAATGTATCTTAAAAATAAAAAACAAATGGTTTTTTTATTTTATTCTTAATTAATTTATTAAGTGTGTTTTCACTTTTTCTATTTAAGAAAGTAACAGTATAAGATGTATGAGAGAGTATTTTTGTTTAAATATTTTAATTTGATAACAAATTATATAAATGGCCCTATTAACAAATATTTCTAGAATAGCTGGTTTCAATAAAATTTTCTTATTGGTCGGTTTCACATTTTTTAGAAATTTGTTTTTGTTCTATTGTGTACAGAACTGTCACTTCTTTGTTGTGACTGGATTTGTCTTGAGGAATTTTATATTCTAAGAAACTTTCGAACGTAACACCATCTTTTTATTTAACCGAGTCTGAACTCAGTTTGCTGGTCACTTAGTTAATGAGAAGGTAAATCAAATAGGTTCTATCGTGAAAATGTTTCCGTAAGCAGTAGGAAAAACTAAAGTTTTAGGAAACTTATCAGTAAAATGGGTATTTTTTCAATAGTTTTGCACATGACACCAATGTGACATCACTGGCATTTAAACAATAATCTTCACATGATAACAAGACAGTATCACTGACAATATAAAGGTCATAACATTATATTTTTATGGAAGACACATTTTTCTTATATTTATTCTCAAAAGTATAAAAGAAACATGCAAGTTAAAATACAATTGAAATTATTGCTTATTGTTTTTAAATTAAATTTTTGTCTATCCATTTATTCAAGTACTTGTAAAGGAGGAGATTCATATATACGTCTAGATTATCGATATCAACTCACCATTAATCTGATCAACGTTGAGTAGAAAATCATCTCGGAAGAACATGAAGCCAACAATAGAGAACATGTAGACGAGAACAAGGGCCAGCACAGCGGTGAGTAGAATGGAGCGGCCATTGCGCGTCACAGACCGTATTACGTTCAGCAGTGTCTCCTCGCGGTAAACCACATCCAGGAGCTGCCGGTGGAGGAGAAGCAAGTAGAGCACATTTACTTCAAATGCAGTTGTAATTGCTGTAGATAGTTTATTATATTGTGGTACGAGGGGAGGTGAAAAAGTTCACAAAATAGGGTGGAAGGAAGGAAAAAAAATTTGGTAATTTTTACAATATTTCTTTCTTAGCCCTAATACATTTCTCAGATCTGTCAATTAACTTATTTATACCCTCAAAAAAAAAGTTTGCTCTTTATCTCGAAAATAAGCTGAAATTGCAGGCTTGTCCTCTTCATCGTGGCTTTTTTTCCATAAAGATTTTTAATTTTTGGTAGCAAATAATAGTCGTAGGGGACCAAATCTCGGCTGTAAGGTGGGTGTTGCAATATTTGAAAGCCACACTTGTGAAGGGCAGCCATTGCAACATGGCTGTTATGTACAGCTGCATTATCATGTAAAAGAAGTGCACCTTTCACTGTACACTTTTCCTAATTTCTCTTGACTTTTCTCCTACAATTCTTATTTAAGCTGCTCCAGGCAGCCAAGCAGCATAGTTCTCTCGTTATAGAAACCCCTTATCTTTAAAGTAAATAAGAATACCCTCTGTGTCCCAGAAAACCGTCGCCATGTCTTTTCCGGCCGATTATGACACTTTGAACTTCTTAGCACTCTTTTTTACCTCACACCCTAAGAAGTTCAAAGTGTGATAATCTGCCTTTTTATGGCACTGCATGGACTCCTACTTGAATTCAGGCTCGTAATGATGAAGCCAAGTCTTGTCAGCTGTAACAATTCGGCTGAAAATTTTATACTTATCCTCTCTACAGAGATCCAAAAAGTTGCATGAACACTCTACATATTGTTACTTCCAAAAAGTTGTGTGTACACTCGACACATCGTTACTTTTGCAGAGACATTTGCATTCTCGGTACTCATCTTGCGCTGATTTTTAATATGCCAAGATGGTGTTCAAAATGGTTGTAGAAACTATTCCAACCATTTCTCCCAACTGTTTCTTCTTTAATCGGGTACCTTCCAATACAAGCTTTTAAATTTTTTCAACAATGTTCGAGGTAGCCTCAATTGGTCAACCTGAGCATGGGTCATCTTCGATCGAATCTCTGCCTTGTATGAAGAGATTAAGCCACTTGTAAATCATAGTTTAACTAGGGCCAGAGCCCTATAAGCCGATAGCATCTCATTCAATATGATTTGTGGTATATTTCCTTGCTTTATTAAAAACTTGATGACAGCTCGAAATGATTTCTTCCAGAAGTTGCTTGATCGATAATAGCTCAAAGGTTAATGACACAATTCATTTGAACTTCGTCTATATACTTGTAATGAGTCACTTATTAATGACTATGTGAGTAAGCAACCGCCAGCTCTCATCATTTCCTCCATTCTGTGAACTTTTTGACCAACCCTCGTATGAAGCATAGACCAATAGATATTGATAGAGAAAAAAATAAAAATGTGAAAAGAATTTAATGACACACATAGAGGTAGTTTGGAAATGACAGAAATATTTTACTTTACTTTTTATTATTTACTTTTGGTTACATCTTTGTCATTATCAGTGCAGCATTTTATTGACAGAAAATAGTAAACGTCGTTGAATGTGAAGAGGTTATATCATGAGTGAATAAGAGATTCAATTTTCGAAAAACTAAACACTGTAGTAACCACTATGGTATGAGTTACTAAAATTTACACAACACATGATACCCTATTATAGAATTGTAAATAATTTTGATTGATTATAATATGTAGGCTATTGGAATTTCATATGCAAATGACAGCAGTGTGACCAAAAGTTTATTAATCTATCACCAGATGGAATTTAGAGTATCTTGCACAGTCCCCATACTACATATGACAAAAAAAAAATCAAATTAAGCCTGAAAAACAAAAATATTCAAACTTACCAGCACACTGAAGAAAAATGGATGTAGCAGAATACCGAGCAGGCAGAACAGTAGGTAGGCGCTGTGATAGAGCAGCTCGGGGTCGGCCAACACGCGGTCCAGGCTCTTAGTCAGCGTGCCTTGGTTGCCCATTATACTCACCAGGTGCACGCCCTTTACCACTATCTGTGTCACAAATTATATAGATACTTTGAAACACTTATGTTTCGTTCAATTAAGACTATTTTTTAATAAAGTTGCTATTAACAAAATCTAGGTTAACAACACAATTTGGCACCACACTTTTCTATGCTGTAAAGATACACCATCAAGCACTTTATAATTAAATATTAAGATTAAGAGACAAAGAAACGAACCCAGGAAGCTTTCTTGAGTATTTCATTATTTTCGCTGCTAAGAGTTCTTGTAGTCGGTTGAGTATTTTTATCATTTTAGCTGCTAACAACACTACAGTTGGTTAAGGCACACACGCAGTTGAGTGCTAATAACAATTTTAGTCTGCCTAGTTGTTTGCTTCTCTTCACTGCTACCACTGACTATAATCGGACATTATGTTACTATTAGTGCAGCCAAATGCGACTCAACCTACTATAAAAGTCATTATTAACGAAAAAGTGTATAGTGACAAGTTTTTTAATGGTTTTCATTGCTCACAGAGAGCTTACCATAATTTTGACACTATTAAAGCATACAAATTAAATATAATATATATATATAAATAGTCAAAACCGTTTATGGCGACTTCGTTTAGGACAACATACCGGTTATATTGACCAAAATCAAAGGAATGCTGATACTATACGATCACCTATCAAATGATGAATGCTATACGATCGCCTAATCAAAAACATTGCTTTTTACGACATTGCTTATTACGACATACCTCTTTAAGCGACTACATTTAACTAGTATTTTCGGAGAAATATGTCTGTTAGAAGGACCAGCTGAGTTTCTACTAAGCTGTATTGTAAACAATTTGAATAGGTATCCACATCTGGCATACATAATGCTCAATCGCGAAAGTAAACAAAAAGTGTACTTCTGTGTAAGTCTTTTGTAATCCTTAGAAACAAAATATGTGCATGCAGTAGAGTAGTAATAGTAATAAAAACCCGCTTCTTCATGTCTCAGTCAGTTTGTTACTTATCTGTACACAAGACGCACCAAAACATATTGTGGAGTTATTTGTGACATTTTTAACATGTCGCAAAGAAAAAGAATACAAATTAATATCGAAGAAAAATCGCATATTGTGGCAAAGCTAGAAAGTGGAATTCGAAACAAAGACTTAGCGAAGAAATATGGTGTACCACACTCGACAAGATCAAACATTTGGAAAGAGAGGGAAACAATTCAAACGCTTTATGGCAACAATTTTTTGAAAATGAAATGAGCCAGAACAACGAAGCATACGATTGAGGAAGCTTTGTTAAAGTGGTTTAAATATCAAAGGACTAATAATGTGCCAATAAATGGACCAATTCTTCAACCAATAAAAACCAAAGATTTTGCTCAGCGTTTTGGTGAAGATTTTGTTTGCTCGTCTAGTTGGATTCAACGTTTCCGGGCTCGGCATGGTATTGTCAGCGGGAAAATGAGTGGTGAAGCTGCCAATGTTGATAAAAATGCTGTAGAAGAATGGATGATGCAAAAATGGCCTACATTATACCAAGGCTACGGACCATATGACATTTTTAACGCAGACGAAACCGGACTTTTTTACAATATGACACCAGATAAGACTTTAAAGTTCAAAGAAGAGAATTGTTCTGGAGGAAAAATGTCCAAGACGAGACTAACGATCATGGTTGTAGCAAATATGACAGGATCCTGTAAGAGAAAGCTTTTAGTTATTGGAAAATCTAAGAAACCAAGACGCTTTAAAAACATATGCTCACTGCCGGTAACGTATGAAAACAATATGAAGTCATGGACGACATCGTAAATTTTTGAAAGATAGTTACGAAACTGGGATGCTGAATTAAAAGCAAACAAAAAGAAAATTCTACGTTTGGTTGATAATTTTCCTGCTCATCCGGCTGTTACTAATCCGAAATGCATTAAACTTCTTACCACCAAATGTTACATCTGTACTACAACCTATGGACCAAGGTGTAATAAGATGTTTAAAATCTCATTATGGAAGACTACAAGTGTTAAAGTTAATACAAAACCTTGACAGTAACAACCAGAAAAGCTTTGCGGTTCTTGATACCATCTTGATGATATCAGACGCATGGGAAAAAGTTACACAAACCACTATAGCTAACTGCTTTAGACATGCTGGTTTTAAAGACCTCGTAACAATATCCTCAGATAATGTGACTGATGATGATGAAGAGGACGATATTTCTTTGGCTCAATTAGCCCAAAATTTACGCCCTGCTTTATCTACTACCTACTGAAGCAGAGGAGTTCATTGATGTAGATAACTCTATTGCAATTTGTGCACCAGCTATGGAGGATGATATTGTACGAGAAGTTCACGAAGAAAATGACGAACAGGAAGACTCTGAAGAACAATTTACAGTGCCAACTTTAAATGATGGTCTCAATGCTGTCAGTGTTTTACGAAAAATTGTTCTTTGAACAGTTCCACATCCAGGGCAAATAAGACGATACGTTTATTAAAATCCAACGTTCCAAGCAGACTAAAATTACAGATTTTATGCATAGAGAAAAGTAATATACATATTGTTCTTTTATATTATACGTTTTATGTGAAATAAACAAAATGTAGTTTAATTTTGTACATAAATACATTTTTCCTATTAATACCTATCGATTAGTTCTCGAAAACATCATCGCTTGTTATGACTATCGGTTTTTACAACTAAATATGAGTAGTCCCTTTGATGTCGTTATAACAGATTTTGACTGTATATATATATATATATGTATATATATATATATATATATTTATATATATATATGCATATGTATATGTATATATATATATATATATATATATGTACATGTATATATGTATATATGTATATATATATATATATATTGAAGCAAAGCAAACTATGTCAAAATCAAGTCCATATCTTCTGAAATGGGCAAATAGTAATATAAATACAAGTGACTAAAGAGAAGACGCATTGTTACTGCATTAGTAATGATACTTTGAATGAAGGTATTATGTATCAAATATTTTGAAATTACAACAGTAAATTAATACAGAGGACTTGTATTGTACATAGATTAATAAATATCAATAATGAATTATATATATTTACACTAATTGTACTAAGTTTTGTAAATATAAGAGTAAAACTTAAAGACCAAGACTCACAGTACACATGCCAAGCAGCCAAAGCGTGGGTTCGGGACCGATAGAGAATATGAGGCGTATGATGACGCTTGCTAGCAGTGTGCGTACTCCAGATGCGCGAGGCAATGTGGCGACGAGACCGGCCGCAATCACCGACACACACCAAACGATGAGAGATAAATGTTGGCCCAATTCTGCAAATTAACAAGTGTAAACTTTTACTTCTATGTACGTACATACATCCCATAATGGTACTATAATGCGCTCGTAAGTAAATTAGTGACATTTTTGAAAATATATGCACAACCTCCAATCAAAAAATACTTTCAATAAACATATTTGTTCACTGCGAAGAATCCTTCAAAACTAATAGTATTTATTTTATTTTTAAGTCACTTACGAGACTGTCCAACAAGATGCAGGACTACCTATGCGTTATACAATAGAATAGCAGAAGTTTCTCAAGGCTATACGGACAATAGATACGGACAGACTCTATGACTTAACATAGGGAACGACGTCTTAGCGAGACAAGATATGCACTTTCTAATTTATAGCGTATACATACTTGCATAAGCGAATATCCAGATAATTTTAATTATATTCAACGCCCAATGACATATATGTGGCGCATGTAAGTGCATTATTATTCTTTCAATTTGGAATCATTACACCTCACAAATGATGATTTATAGGAAAAAAGTATAACAATCTTTTTTGTAGAAAATTTGTGTAATCTACAAAATTAACAATAATATATACCAGTACCTAACATATATAATACCATTACCTAACATATATAATACCATTTAAGAAACGTTAAAGTGATGATTTGAAGGTTTTTACCAAGTTTCATTTCTATCCGAGTTTTAACAAACTTAATTCATTTTATGTCTGTTTTGACTGGATTATAATATTACATAATAAAAAGAGTGTGATATTTTTTTGCACTCTATTATTATCACCTATCATAGAAATAATTGCACTTGCAATGAAAAGCTAGCGGTTCACATTTGTAAGGTTATCAGTCCATTCTTTTTATAAATTACCTAGAATGTGCAGAGTAAAATTCAAATATTGCACAAGCCGGAAATAGGACATCCATTTTGCCTAAGCACCTTTATTAAAGATAAATCTACAATAGGCTATTTAACTTAATTTTTTAAATTGTTTTAATTTGTTATATTTTGCATTATAAGCACACTACATTTTATGATATACATTATGGATATACATTGTATATATATATATATAAATCACTTAAAATTTGAATTTTCTGTAATGGCGGCTAGCGTGACGTCACACACAATGTAAACAAACAGTCCTGTCCGCTGAAGGGGATTATTATTTATTTTCATATTAAAATGGTGTATAGTGTAATACAATGTACAAATACGTCTATAAAAAGTCCACACAAAGTGTTCGTTTCAGTGCCAACGAATCCTAAAAGATGAAAAAAATGGCTGCTATTAGCCCAAAGAGATCCAAACAGAATTGTAACTCAATCAAATGTTTTTATGGGTGAAGATCATTTTGATGTAATATTTGTGTTTTAAACATTATTATCGATATCAATACCTAAAGATTAAGAATATTAAATTTTGGTATGAATGCGTTTTAGTACCAATGATATTTCGACAATTGTTAGTATTTATCTAAATTTCAATTTTATATGATTTAAATATGATATAAAAGAATTTACATTAAAAACGATATGTTTAAAAAATTCTGCAGCAGATGATTACTTATTATAAAAAATTTCATAGCTTATGACTATTGTTTGCGAGGGAATATGTTTTAATCTTTGTCTACAGTTAGCACACTTTATCTTTTATCACTAAGCACTTATTACACAATTAAAAATATAATTTTTTTACAAATTGTAGGTATTTATAATAAAAATATAATAAATTTAATTATCCAACTCGAATATTTACTTAATCTTTCAATTTTAACAATAACATCTTGTTTATCCAACAACATTCAGGAAAAGTCTATTTGTCTATGGTTTATGTTTGGAATAAAATTATAGTGCTAATATATACATTAGCATATGCACTGCATAGGAATTAAATAATTTTTTGTAGCCATGACCGGAAATTGTTTTAATTAAATATATCATTTGTAATGTATTTCTTTTTATATAATATAATACACATACATAATGAATTCATATTATAAAAAAATTTATACTAAATGCAAAGGGTGATAGTTATAAATTAAAAAAAAAAGAAAAAAGGACCATAAATTAAAAATTTAAAGACTTCCTGTGACGTCATCTGACTTTTAAGCAATAACAGGGTATTTGCGATGCTGATTGAATTTCATAACATTGTGATTTCTTTACGTTTTTTTTATAAAATATAAACATAATCTTCCGAAAATTAAAAGCAAACGCTTATTTACGTTATAATCTAATAGGATGACCCCGAATTGTGGTATATTTTCAATGTTGTCAAATAGCCTATTGAATCGGTATGAAAAATTATGATTCATATAAAAAGGAGTATGAGAGTGCCAAAATGGGTTCATCACAGAAAAAAGAAAAAAAATTGTGCATAATTTGCATATTTCGAAAAAAAACATTAAAAAATCCTAATATTTTGCTGTACTTTACTTTATTAATAGAAGGCATGTTCAAATTGTACATTTATCTAAAATGTTTTATGATCAAAAAATTACATTTTAGGGTCAAAATATAATTTTGTTATTTTTTGGTCATAAAACAATTTTAGGTAAATTTACAATTTTTTTTAAAATTTACAAAACATTGAAAACAGGTGATTGCTGGTGCACCTATGCTACACCAGCTGTCAGTTGACTTCCCTTCACATCATTTCGTTCATGTCATAATCGCCGCAAACATAGTACTAGTGGAAACAATTAGTGATACGATTCCAATTTGTACATATATTATAATAAAATAATTCTGAAGTGTATCAACTGTTAATAGTGGAAAACAACTATCGACTGTTCTTATAATAACACTTTTAATTGGTATCATGGCTTAGCACGAAATTAATCATTTTAACATTTTTGGCGTATCAATTTAAACTTGACAAAAATCTTGTTAAAATGCATTAAATTTCTTAGTATAATAACAGAAAGTTTTTCATTTACGGGTTTTACTTAGTTTTAAAAATAAAGAAAACTACCGGCATAATTTGACTGTTGGTGCTAGATAGTTTTTTGTGCCAGCTTTATTGCATTTTACTCTTCTAATTCTACCTGGAACTACTTTGTTGCAAGAAATACTTACGAGGCTTGGTCTCCTGGAAGGGATAGAAGAATGCCACGATGACGTTGATGAGCACTGCAAAGTTGAAAAGGATGTTGCTCCACAGAGACATGTACGAGGAGACCCAGAAAAGAAGTGGTTGACCTTGAAACAGCATAACATAAAATATTACACTTATGTTTTTAACCATATTTTTACTGATTTCTGGCAAACTTGTTTTAATAAATTTGCATTGGGAAATGAGTATTCTCATTTTGAGAAGAATTTGTCTTATTGTGCGGGAGAAATCACTGTATGCTTTGCTGATGATTTCTTTCACGACGGGATTATGTATGAATAGTATATTATTTATTGATATATATTTTTCAATTAATATAGCGAACTGGCCTCTACATGTTCCCGAGTACAAAAGTAAGAAGAGTTTTAGTTTATGATAATGAAGCAGTTAAATATAAATGTGATTCAGAAAATGTTCAAACAAATATAAAACCAATATTTTGAATCTTAATTTGAATTTTGAATTTATTGCAGACTATACTTATTAAACTTTAAAAATTAGATGTACCCAAACCTAATAAAAATATGCCAACTCAAAATACCATGCTCCACTAAAGAGAGACCCTCAATGTGATGCTCAATCATCATTAATTACATAGATGAAAGATAGTAAAACAACAAAGAATTATCAGAAACATGCGTCAGGTTCTGTATTAATTTAAACACCTCTAAGTTTCTTCTGCCACTTCATTTCATGGAAGAGAGCATCGGCACGGTTGAAGAAGTCGGGCACTTTGCTGCCTTGATCGTCGAGTTCTGCCGTCTGCAGTACGCGGTGTTTGCTTTCAGCTGGCAGATATGCGCATATTTCTGGAATTGGATACACGATGGGCTCCAGGCTCCGCTTTTCACGCACAATCTGTGAAATAATGGTCAAGATTAATTAAACATTTTTAAACTTTATGGGATTGCCATTAATAAGGTTGACAAATGCAAAATTAGAAATATGAAAGGTTATCTTGGGATTTAATTATCTACATGCATATCTCCATCAGATATAATATACAGTTATATAATAAAATTAATCCTCAATCTTAGATTTCAATACTTCAAAACAATTAAACGGGTATAAATTAACATAGAAAATCGTACCTTCCAAATGTCCATATTTAATTATTGCTAAAATAAGATCATCCACTTATTATTCGCGGAAAAGTATAAAGGAATGAGACACCAACCTTAAAAATTACTGGTTGAGTGTAAAATTTTCATTATGAAAAGATTTTTGGAATAATAATTTTTCTTATTAACATCAACATTTTAACATACAGTACATAAACATCGTTGAGCACACCACTTCTAATCCATAATAGTGCATAATGAGTGGATTACAATAAACATATTTCTTTTTCCAAAAACAATAATTTTTTTAATTAAACATTGTTATGTCATCCTGGACATGCATCACCTATATCTTTTATTCTGATGGACATAAGAAATATGGCAGTATTGAATAAATAGTCTTCTCAGTGATGTGAGCGTCATCTTGGCTAATCAAAATACCCGTTTCTTCTGCCATGCAAGAGAAAATCATGCAAAAGAAAAGGACGGGTATTTCAATAATTTTACAGAGTAACGGCATGGCAGGATATTACAATTTAACAGAGAAGTTAAATGGTTGGGATTGTATGAACATACTTTTAATTTTTCGTCTAGGGTAATGGCATGCCATGGACATCACCATGGCTGCTGCGGATATACACATATTGGAAATGATTGTTAAGACTATCCAACAATAATACTAATTTTTCATCAGAATTTGTTATTTCAGAATTTGTTTTCAGTAACTAATAATATAAACCTACAAACTAATAATTGATTATTTGTTATTCACTTTTATTTATAGTACATATGGCGGACTTATTGCTACATGAGTAATCTCTTCCAGTCAACCATAATGTAGGTGTATTAATATTATAACCTATTAATGTTGTAAACAATAACTTAAATATTGGGAAATGACAGTCAATAGCCGGGCAGCCATATTGCCAAGGTCAATCCACAACAGGAGTTTAATAATAATTTGTTCTGCCAGTGACATGACATATAAATTGTAAAAAAATTAAAACCATAATTATTTTACACGCCAGATAACTTAGATGAAATAAAACATTTTAGTGCACAACACATGATTAATTGCGAAGTGGTTAAATTGGCACATGATGGCTTGAAGTAACTATTAACTTAATCTCTACTAGGAGCAAGCATTTCAAACTTAGCTGGTATATTTAGCTCTGGTAGTCGGACTATATAGGGGTGAAAAGTTGGATATGATAAAGCCACACATAGGTAATTCTCTTCAATGTTCTAAAGATATCGGCGGAAACCATATTTAAAAATTCGTGGCAGTTCTAAAGTTATTCAATTTCAAATTTTCTATAAAATTATTACCACACTTTCCACATTTTTCATTGTCATATTATAAAATATCATCAATAATTCGATATTATGAATAAAAAATCAAAATTAAGATTTAGAACAAGGTGTATATCTTTCTCTATTTGACATTAGTTGATGGTTACTTATTAAACTTTCAAGTAGATAATTGATTTTAGTTGATGATTTGACATTAGTTGATGATTACTTATTTAACTTTCAAGTAGATAATTGATTTTTTTAATTTTTCAAATAGTCATAATTTTTTCCTTATGCAGAATTTTAAAAAAATTATTGATTTTTCCAAGATAGCAAAGAATCACCTTTCCGCATCTTTGTTGTATCTCACTTTACACCTCGTATTGTAATAAAGCTGTAATATAAAAAAGATATTATTAGAGTAAGCAAATGACCTCAATTTTTGCGGTGTGCATGGAGTAGTAATGCAGCGCATCCTCGTTCTTGTCTGCGTGCGGACTACGGATCAGTGTTGCCAACTCACGATTATGGCTTGCCAGCTGGTGGCACAGGATGTAGATGTTATGGCCGACCTGTAAAGTTAGAAAAGTTGCTAGTTGCATATAATATAAAACATGTAGCGGAACATTAATAGTACATAACAAAATAATGTCTAAAATATAATGAATATAGAAAATAAATGGTGAATATAGCTTTTTAATATTAAGGGCAAGTTAAAAAATGGAATAGAAATTTCATCATTTAAAATTTATTTTAGCTACAATACACAGTGACAATTTGAACGAATTTATCTGCAATTTAAAATATTTCATTATACATATGACGTATGAAAGATATTTCTCAAAGAATTGTTCAAAATTTTAATAAAAGCACATTTAAAACACCAACCATTACATATTATTAAAAATTACCAATAAAAATACATATACAGTTATGGTCAACTAATTAAGGGTATTAGTACTAAATGAGCGAGGTTTTCCCTCTAGTTTGTGTGTGCATAGGACTGCTGCTTATGTTAATGTGACCTATGAGTACACTAATGTTCTAAATATGTCACAGTACAGCCAGATTAAAGATTAAACCACAGCAAGATTAAACCTGTATTAGTATTAAAAGCACAAGATTTTTTTTTTCTTCTAGTTTGCGTGTGACTTTGCTGTTTATGTTACTGTGACCTATAAGTACACTAATGTTCTAAATATAAGTATCAGTACAGCTAGATAAAGATTAAACCTGTATTATTACTAAGTAAACAATATTTATCTTCTAGTTCATGTGTGCTGGAACTTTACTGCTTATGTTAATGTTGACCTGTAAGTACACTAATGTTCTAAATATAAATATTAGTACAGCCAGATAAAGATTAAATCTGCATTAGTACTAAGTGGGCAAGATTTTTCTTCTAGTTCATGTGTGCTGGGATTTTGCTGCTTATGTTAATGTTGAGCTGTAACTACACTAATGTTCCAAATGTAAGTATTAGTACAGTCAAATAAGGATTAAACCTGTATTAGTAGTAAATGAACAAGATTTTTCTTCTTTCATTATTGGGTATATCCATTTGACAGTGGCACAGCATCGACAATATCAAATTTACTACATTAGGGCATTGCATATCCGGAAATTATAGCATTGCTATATTTAATTAAATATCACTAGTAAAAAAATAGTTAATGAGTAAGTAATTAAAGTGAGTACGCTAAACTGACTGGACAATGAATTCCGTCACACCAAACTGACAGATAAGACTGTACACACCAAAATGATTGTGTATGTACCCTTTAGAAGATTTAATAAACGTTTTCTTCTTAGCAAAATATTACACATAACAGTGATATATCTTTAAAAATCCCAAAGAAGCATCATCATATTTAAAAAGAATTAAATATTCCTCAATCCATCCTGCCGCATTACCTCTTTCGGAGAAACTCCTTGTACAGCGCTGTCAGTGTCATCTCCATCCAGATCTTGTTCCATCGAAGTCTCTTGATGATACGCATGGCACACAACGTCCACCTGATATGCAAAATGAGAAACAAAAAATTAATTGGTCGTAATCAAAGGGTAATTAGGGTTAACTTCATATAGGATGCGACCAGCCCTGGTGATGTAAATACTCTGATTTTGTTAGCAGCAAATAGTAAATACCATAATTGCAGAGAAATTTGTTTTTATTATGGTTTTTATCATTATCTCTGTTGGGAATTTACGTAGGGTTAACTAGGTATAGGAATATATCAAGTAATATATATTGAGAGGGTAAATAAGGAAAAAATTAGCTACACCCATTTAATGCATTAATTCCAGAACCGGAATGGAAGACTAATTGTAATAATACAGATTTTGCCATCATTTTATCAACCCATGAAGGTTGAACTTAAATCAGATCTTTCTATATTTTTTCGTTTATTCAAGAGTTCATTTTCTTAATTGGTTTTTAATCTTCATGGCATGGTCTTCAAAAGCTGTTTTAATATATAAATGTTATCAACTTTTTTTGCGTAACAATGGCGTACGCATAATGTCGATAAAATAATGTATAACTTTAAAAGTTTTATTTTTTTTTTATAAAATTTTTGACATAAATTGTTAAGAAATGTAGCTACGACATAGTCAAAACATTTGTAATTTACCTGTTATAAGTGAAAAAAATAACAAACAAGACAAAAAAATTCTATTTTTTTTGTAAGAAAAAGGTTTTTATTATTTACAAAATACAATTTTTGTTATTACTCTAAAACCCTATGAACAATAATTAAACTTTATGTTTATAATAAAAAAATTGCTTATCCCAGTAAAAATTTATGTTATGGCGAAAATAACGGTTCGGCATAAATGAATGTTTTAACATTAAATTCGTTATTTCGTTTTCTTTCTTATGATACATAAAAGTATATATTTTCGTTAAAATGAGATATTTATCGCATTTTAATGGAAACATATATATATGTTTGAACGATATGAGCGCAAGCATTGCTTATAAGCAAAAAATATATTCTTACAGTTATATAAAGCACTATTGCTGTGCTGTGTTTCAATCCAATGAATACATTTATATTTCTATATTTATATACATATATATTTATATTCCTATGGAAGATTTTTAATATATTTGAATAAATTTGATTTTTACATAGTTTAGTGACAACAGGCTTAATGGGACTATAATTGGTGTTAAAGATGTGAGCGCTATTTATCCAAATTGTACATATATTCTTGTCAGCAATACAATAAGCAGTGACTACCATAATGTGACATACGGATTATTTACAGAGTTTTAATATTCCATTTATGAATTTCCACCAAAAACTCTAGTATACAAACTCAAAGTGTAAGTTTTTTTTTTAAACAACGTTGGCATACTTCATTAAAATCTTTTCACTTTCAATAAAATTATTTTGTAATCCTCACATTATAAACTAAATTATAATCTAAACACTTTCACTAATCAAATAATCACAGATATTAACAATTTCGACATCTATTCACTGTATTTTCATATAATAAAGCACCTAGTCAATGAAAACCTTCAATGTTGCAAGTTAAAAAGCTAACAAAGTTTAGTGAAACAGAGGTTATTGTAACATAATCAACAGATTAACTGTAAACTGAATAATGTTCTCTGACATCCAAAGAATATAATCTGTATTCACTCACCAGCAATCTTGGATTCATATTGCAGAGTATCCTCTCAGCATTGTTCTCGGCATCGCCACGCGATTCCATAATGGCTAATAGTAGCTTCGATGCGTTGTTCTTAAGCTCAAGGACTAGGTCCATCCGAGCACGGCCAAGAGGGTTGATATCGTTGAGAATGAGAGCGGTTATTATGTCGAGACCATTACTCTCATGTGTGGCTATGCAGTTTTGGTTCTCATGGCATGGACCTGTTTGAAGATTATAAAGTATAAATTGTCTGAAGATTTTTCAGGTGTGCTAAAGTTTTAATACATATTATTCACAAAAGGCATCAATTATAAAGAAACACTACCATATAATGTGTGTAATACTGAAATTATAAGCTTTTGCACCAACAACACTAATATGCTATGAGATACATAACGTCAATAACTATGTATCCCAGTCTGTGGATGTTAAGGGGTGGATTTCGCAAATAGGCAAAAATGGGTGTTTGATTGCTCAAAATACTCAATAACTACCAAAATTAGACATTATATTAAAATACCACGGCATAGAATGGCCATTGTGCTACGTTGTTGTACGATATTTTTTCTAAATTATGTTTCAAACTTAAAAAAAAGAATCTCAAAGTAACCTCTTTTACCAAAAAGGCTCTCCGCCGTTTCGTATATTAGAACAAACTTATGAAGATATATTGATTTTCAATTCCCGGTGTCTGTTCTTAATTAATGTAGCTACATTCTTGTACATGGATTTAACTATGACATAAATATGAAGCCTTCGGTATTAGGTCAAAGTTGCCGAATGCATTCTGCGTGCGAATATTCTACACTAGCTTCTATGAAAATAAAAACGATTATTTTCTCCGGCGCTCGCGCATATTTTGAATTCAGTGCCGTTTGCGCTTGCAAACAGTGAAGACGTGTGATCCGGCCGCTATTCATCAGCTTGTGCCATAGATTTATCACGCGTACACGGCTTGTATTACAATGTATAGTTTTAAGTTGTATGTTACGATAAAATGCAAATTACGTATAAATGATCGTAACATAATATTTCTATGATATATTTGAAATGCATAATATTTTGTACCGCTTTGTAAATTAGTGGATAAATTTGTTGTTATTTTGTATATTTTCAGATAATAATGGGAAAACGTAAGATTTCTTACAGACGTCTGGCATTAGGAGCAAAAATAAAAAAAAAAATTATTACATGTCCTAAACAAATGGTTTGTAGAAATTTTATAATAGGCGTAATATACAATTATTAAATATATTCGAATTTTTGAAGTAGTAAATCGATATTTTGCTTTTACCGAGTTTTACAGATTACTGAGTATTATAGTACGGAGATATATTTTATAATTTCATTGTATACGTACAGATGTATAATTTTTTTAAATATTAAAGGTTTAAGTTTTTTAGATGCATCTGTATGTGCAATATTATATTCTATTGAATATTGTAATGATTCCCTTTTAGTATTTTATCAAAATTTTAAAAACAAAAAATACTTGTTATTCTATATTCGTCTGTCTGTATTTTACAACCATTTATCGTGTGAACGCTGATTTAGAAAGTTGATATAAAATTTAGCATGGTTATAGCTTCTAGTAGACGCAGATATAAAACATAAAAACTATAATTCGAGTCGATTTGTAGAGGCAGGGGGGGAAAGAAGAGTAAAAAATTGTTTTTATCGTGCTCATTATGTGGGATATAAAATGAAAGTCGGTAAAATAGGAGAAAAATATTTATATTTTTGAACCCCATGCAAATTTTTTTTTTAAATTCATAGAAATGATTAATCAATCACTAGAAAATTATTCTAACCATCTCTAATTTTGTAATTTTTTATTCGTTTGTTATTATTGACATTGAGTTAAAAGAAAATAATCGTCATAATTGTTGTAAGAACCATGCTATAGATGAAATTCAAAATAATGTTGCAGGAGGTAATGTTGAAAGAGAAGGGGAATGTACGTCTGATATAATACTCCCGAGACAACTTAAAATGTTTGCGTGTTACGTTTCACCGCCAATCTGATTAACCTATTCATTTCATATGATAGTTCCAGGTCTAGTCAGCGCATAGTGAATCAAAGGATAATCTTGTGTGTTAAATTACAAATATATATATATACACATGTATAAATGTGTGTGCGTGCGTGTGCTGTTTCCGGGTTTGATATTTTGACCGTAATTCCGACTCTGTAATGTGTCTATTGTAATTCGACATTGCTGAAATTCGCAACATTTAAAGCCAACTAATTTAAAAATTGTTACTTGAGCTACTGATTGCGCACCTACAGTTTAAATGTTGAAACATAGACTTAATATACATGTGGTATGTAATTATAAAACATTATAGATTTAACACTTATGTGTAGATTTAACACACGATTTAACACCCAATATGGGTAAAATTGAAAAATTACTGAAATAATCTTTTAATAAATGATTACATATTGAGACGCTTGTTATCCGACTGGTTCACGGAACATCATAATGGAGACATTATATGGGCTTTTTTCATTTTGAATAATTTTTTAAAATATTCTTAATATAAACCTTTACAGGTTTTATTTTTTTATTTCCAAATATTTCTTTAACTTTTCTTTCATACGTAGTTTTATTATTTAAACATTACTTCGTACTGTATAACATTAATTTATACTAGATGTCTCTAAGACTTCATTCGCGGCTAATTAGGCATTTTTTTATTTTATATGTTGCTCATGGGTATATAACATTAGCACAAAAATTCTAAAAAAAGTTTTTCTGGCTTCTTGATCTGTATGCTAAATTAATCAATCTTTCAAAATATTTTCAATGTGTAAAATTCACTCTGTTATTATTTTGTCTGTTATAATTACTTGTATCGATAACTTTTATGCTGCTTTATGTCTACAATAAACAAGCGGAATTCAATCAATAAGTATATGAAAAAATTGTTCTATTTTGTTTTTTTCATATTTAATGCCTAAATATTATCATTTGCAAAGAAAAAAAGAATTTTAAATATTTTTAACAAAATGTGTGATACTGCAGTTAATTTATCTTTATTTGCACAAAATTTTTTAGAGTTTTTATTCTTAACGTAGTCTATGCTTGCCATACTAATTTACAAAAAGAT
The DNA here is from genome assembly GCA_039881145.1 of Druceiella hillmani. Classification (NCBI taxonomy): domain Eukaryota; kingdom Metazoa; phylum Arthropoda; class Insecta; order Lepidoptera; family Hepialidae; genus Druceiella; species Druceiella hillmani. The sequence goes on along the minus strand of JAYKKI010000031.1, from coordinate 21,845,642 downwards.
TATACATAAAAAATAGTTACACAAAATATGTGCAAAATTGTTTCATTTTGGAATACCCCAAATTCAGTTAAAAACCAACCTAAACCATATCCAAGGTTGAATCGTATTCCATATCAAGAGATTTACAAAGACATTATAACAGAGAAATCATGCTCGGATTTAATTTAATAATTAGTCTAAAGTGTTCAATCGATCCCATTGTGCCGAATGTGTTTGTATAACACACACTATTAAGAGTCACACAGCACCGCCAGGGCCGGCGCTAGCGTGTGTGTATTAGTGCGAAACGAAATATTTCATCGCATACATCCGACCCTTAACAGCTCGTATACCCTCCAAGGCCATGCTAATATTAAATTAAAAGACTTCTGATAATAACCATTCACCATATCGTTTTCTGTACAATAATATATATATATATATATATATATATATATATATATATATATATATATATATATATATATATATATATCGCTTAATATTCAATATCGAATAAGGGGTTCACCATATCATGTCGTATAACTTTGATGATTTCATGGAGTGTAAAATGTTTAACCCTTGTATTATCATTAAAATAGTGTAATCTTGACAATGGGATGAGACCCAAAAATTGTTTATTGATTACATACGTCTTATTTGGTACTAACTTGTAATATATGACATTATTTTTATAAGCAAAATATTCAATAAATACTTAATAACCCTCTGATAGAAAAAGTAATCAGCATGTTATAGAATTATTTACATTAAAACCATTAAAATTCAACAATTGTCAACAGCTGGAAAGGAAGAAGTACAATGATGATTAATAGGAATTCAAGTTACCTTGGCAGTATTCAGTAAGCGTCTCCAGGGTCTGATTAATAAGTGCCACATTGCCTTCATTGATATAGAGTCCCAGCAGGCCGAGGCCTCCAGTCGTGGAGCCACAAATGCAATCCAAGAACATCAGTGTCTCCGATACTAAGTTGTAATTGCTCTTGTTGTTTTGGTTGCGAAGAAGATTCTGCGAGAGACAGCGAAAAAGTCTTAATATCAGGGTATATTTGTAACCATGATTCGGAAATGTTTTTGTCATAGTAAAGTATCATTCACATAATTTCATTTTTGTCTGATGTTCTGAGTAGCTGTAAGAGATTGCTCTTGTAGTAATAAGTCCGCCATATGTGTCAATTCTGCACATTAAAGTATGTAAATAAATAAATAACCAAGCAACAAATTACCACCAAAGAAGCTCAGCAACCAGCCATAGTTATTAGGCCCAATTTAAATATCCAAATACAAAAATACAGATAAAAGACAATAATAAAAATACAGATGTTAAGTTGATAAAAACATAGTTTAAACCACGAGCACATTAATGACTTTGTTGGTTGTGGGATACAAATAATGTTTAACAATAAAATCACAGTGTACAATTGAGTGCAAAAGGAATAATGATTCTGACAAAGCTGTAACTGACAAAACATTAAATAATGGTTCTCAATATTTGTTTGCCTTGTAACCCAGATTTTTAGCTACATCAATAATAAATTACTGTTTCGTTACACAAATATAAATACCATTTATTAGATTAATAACATTAGTACTTCAGAATAAAAGTAACTGTATGAAAAGTAATGTGTATTTCAATAATAAAATTTAACAAATACATTTGACATAGTTATATCTTATTTATCACATGGCAATCCTGATGTGTAAAGGAAATGTTCTTAAAGCATTTATAAAGCAATGATTGTAAAAAATATAACTTTTCAAAAAAAATATTTCTGCAAATATTTTCAATACCTCATGTTTAAGATGAGCCACAAATATCTTGAATACTATGAAAAACGAACATTTTTTGTTGTACACATTATTTCTATCTGTTTTGTTTGGCTTGCGTATAATTTGTGTGAGTAATACGAAAAGCTGCGACTTCGCACCTGTGGAATGTTAATGTCACGAAAATATGTTCGAATGTTTGTTAATCAATTATATCTACACATTTATAGATTTCCATGAAACTTTGGATAGACATAGTTCATGATAGGAATTAACAAATTTTTTAACCCTAGAAATATTAAATTCCCTTAGCATGATGCTTGGTTTATTTTGGTCAATAATTAAAATTTAGTACTGCAACATGTTAATAGATGGCACAATGTGTATATTAAAAAAAACAACCAAGGTGAAGCTAGTTTTTATTTGAAAACATTTTTTCATGAATTTATAGTTTTTTATAATAAAGTAAAAATTTAAAAAAATATTTTTTATACTGGCAAACTGTCAGCTTTTCTGAAACACCTGAAATGAGAATTATGCGATGGCCTTATAATTTTGTTAAAGATTTATCAAGATGAGTCTTGATAGAGTCTATATCTATACTAACACAAAGCAGGAAATGTTTGTTTTCTTTATTTGTTTGTTTGTGGTAATCTCTGGAACCACACATCTAATCTCAAAAATTTTTTTAGTATTAGAAAGCCCATACTTTGTGGAAGTTTACAGGCTATATATCATTACATTATGATTTATAGGGGCTAAGCAGTGATAAAGCAGAAAAGTTTATTTCCTTGCTTTGTTTAGATCTTCGCACTAATTTCTTGAACCAAACATTCAACGTCAAAAATTCCTTTTATACCAGAAAGCCAAAAATGTAATTGAAGTCGGGGAACATTGTTTAAATGGTGTAAGATAGAGAAAGACTGGGTCATTTATTGAATGATCATCACATGTATTCCCATCTATCCCAACAATTGATATCGTTTCACAAACGGAGCAGAAGCATTTAGCAATGGCAACGGGAGGAGGGGGTAACAGTTCAGTGAGGTAGCACGCCACACAGCTTATTTGTGCATTTGGCTTCCTCCACAACAGACGTGTCCCAACAAATGATTTTGAATGCAATTCTTTTCTGAATGCTGACTTAATATTTCAAATTGTCTATTTTTTGACACAGATTAAATCCCAGGGCACAGTTAGTTTTTTTATAAATATCCAATTTTTGATAAAAATAAATACAAGCATAATCTTGGAGAGGGATAAGTAATGACTTTAATAGAACCTCAGTTTTGTAGAACATGAAAAGATGGCCTGATTTACTACTGGTTGTCAGATTTAAAGTAAATATTATGTATTTTTAATAATATAAATGTCATTATGAAATTTGTTATCTTACAAAGAAAATTAACCATGTATAAAAAAATAGACCATTAACCACTACAAGGGTATTTTTCAAATTGTAAATATAGTCCACTTGAGAATTTGATCATTGTGGAAAATACACTAACTCCAAGTACTGGCAATTCATTACAGTGCTATCGAGGGATTGTGATGGAAGTAGGAAATGAAGTATTCCGAAAATAATGCTCACAATACTCAGTATTAAAGGAATATGAGATAAACTATGAGGAAGATGAAAGGTAAATGGAAAAGAACTGTATTTGAAACGCACTTATATTAGTTACTCTAAAAAGTAATAAATATGTTCGTCCAGTTATAATTTATACTAACACCTGAAGAGACACCTGAAAGTCCAAAATACTAAAATTAGAAAATAAAAAACAATTTTCCATAAATTTATTAAACTAAGGCACCTGTAAGTCAGGGTTGTGATTTTCACACAGCAGCTGCAGGAATCGGAGCACGGGCTTCATAAGTGCAACTTTTGGAGGCAGGCTGTCACCCGAATCCTTGCGCTTCTCTACCAACTCTTCCAGTGCAGATGCACCTGAATAAGAAAAAAATGTAATTATAATAATAAAACATATTTTAAACAATGCACTAAACACGTAAACAAAAAAGCAAAACAAATATCAATATACATTATGAATTCATTCCATTATCATCCCAGTGAGAGGACCAATATTTTGGCTGTGCATGAACTTAGAACAGATGACGGATATTTGTCAAATGCATATGAAATATAATTCAGGTAACCTACAAGACTGATATTGAACAATACTCCATTATGTCATCCGGATAAAATAGGAGTTGATTTAATGCAATATTAATATAAAAAATATCAAGTAATTGTAGACTAAAGTCCAAAGAATTAGCTTTATTAAATACTGGCACATCTACAAAACACATAACAATACATTGTAAGTAAATATTTGCACGCCGTTGTATTCCTTTCCAATTATTTACAGATAATGGTCCTCAATTTGATCAAAAGGAATTCAATAGTTTTTGTTTAGATTGCGATATAAAACATGTAACATCTAACCTTAATTTTCCTAAACCAAATGCTCAAATTGAATCAGCTGTCAAAATAGTTAAAGAATACTACAAACATTTAACGAAGAGAATAAAGACATTTTTTACATTATCGTTCCAATGAAAAAAAACATGAAATCAACTGCTGAAATGCTAATGTTTAAAAAAGCAAGAGCAAATCTGCCAATTGCAAAAGATCTATTCAAGCCTAGAATTGTATGATCTCAAGACCAATGGAAAAATTTTAAAAGGCATAGAAATAATTATAAGATATACCATAAAACCAAAAAGTTTAAATACCATAGAAATACCAGAGATCTTATTCCCCTAAACTAAGATAATGCTGTAATGTTTATGAAAACCCTTAATAAAAGTTGGAAGCCAGGCAAAATCAAAGCGATATTACAAAACTGTCCAAAGTCAATATTTAATTGAATCAAAATGTGGTGCAGTTTATTAAATTTTCATATGCGTAGTGTTGTTTACATATGCGTAAAGTTGTTTACATATTGCGTAGTGTTGTTTACATATGCGTAGTGTTGCGTAGTGTTGTTTACATGTGCGTAGTGTTGTTTACATATGCGTAGAGTTTGTAAAATACCATGACGATATAAACATATCTTTAAATTAGAATAATTCATTTTAAGTAAATACCTTAGGACACTTGCATAAAGTCAGTATTGTAAATTATGTTTTAAGATTTATGTTCTCAGTTAAATATATCGATAATTTACCGCCTATTACTAATTTTAATACTTGGTTAGGAGCAAGGGGCTCATCTGAAAACCAAGAATGCAGCACAAACGGGGCAGAGGGCAAGGTGACATGTGAATAAATGATAGTACTAATAAATTAATAAAATTAATCAAAACCAATCGTTCATTAAGTCATTTAATCCCATGAAATAAAACATAAGCTATCCTTAATAATACCATATATATATATATCTTTACATTTCCTATCTCCACTCCAATATCTTTCAATTCATAGCTTTGAATTACATTCTATTGGGTTGATAGGAAAGTATTGACCAACAATCATAGTTCACTGTTAGTTACTCATGCGCATTAATAGGCACCATTGTTATATATAACTCATTTCCAACATGCAGGTAAAGCGTGGATTCCTTCTGTGTAAGAACTTCGGGGCTGTGACTTAAAAGACTTATTAAGGAAATCTAAAAACTCTGCTCTATTATCAAACTTTTTATCCTGAATGAGATTATTTAAAGACCGAATAAATAAAAATCTGTTGGTCTAAGGAATATGGTAGATGTGGTAGAATCTCTCAATAAAAAGAAGACTTTTGCTACGTGTGGCTAGACGTTATAATGACGAAATACACTTTTGAGTATTCTTTATATTTTTTGTGTATTTCTGTGTGAAATCGGTCAAGTTGATTGCAGTATATTGTTGAGTCGACTGTGGTATTTTCTGGTAGTAGCTCCCAATATAAAATTCCTTTTACATCCCACCAAATAGATAAAAAAACTTTCTTTTGATGAATTTCAGCTTTTGGAGTCGGTACCGGTTTTTCGTGAACTTAGCCATTGGCATTTTCACATATGGTTTACGTATAGATTCCACTTTTCATCTCCAGTTACCAATTTATCAACCCAGTGTTGGTTGTGTCTCAGGGAAAGAAGATTCATGTGTACATTAGCATGTTGGTCTAACTGAGTGATGGTCAGGGTATGTGGTATCTACACCCTTACTTTACACACTTTATGTAGTCAATGCAAGAGTTCCAATACCTGCACATAACTGCAAATGACCTCTGCTAACAGACAACGGTGAGGTAAGGCAGGGATCTCATTCAGTTAATTCTTTTAAAAGTTCTATGTCAACTTCCACTGGCCGTACGCTACGGGAAACATCTTTTAAATCATAATTCCCATTTCTGAACTTCTGAAACTGACGTTTTGTACTTGAGAGACGGTATATTCAACTGCTGCATTATATATATTTTGAGCAGCTACAGCTACTGAGTGATCTAATCAACACTCATACAAAAAACAAAAACGAATATACTCTCTTGTGGCTTCCATGTTCTAGTAAATACTGAAGCGGTCTGTAGCAGTAGACACATAATTATATAGTTTATCCCCACCACTTAACATTGTTGCACTCTAGATAATTCTCACTTTCTAGAAAAAATAGAAACTCTAAAAAAACACTCATTACTTTCCTACCAATACAGTAGAAACAAAGAGTAAAATTAAGAATACCTTTCCGATGCATTTTATGACCGCTTTTACCATTTGTACAATCAGCTTATGGTTCACCGATATATGAATAAACAAAATACACTCTAAAGGCGGGTCTCCTGCGCCATAAATCTAACAAAACAATCTAACAAAACGTGTTTAGTGAACATGTTAGCAAAACATAAGCGTCGCCTGCATTATAAACCAAGTGAACGTTTAATGTTAGATAATTTTTCATTTGAGCTAATATGAATTCAGATGAGAAAGACGTACTTAAAGTTTTGAAGTTATTTTTCTTAGAAGATAAAGAAACATCATATTAATAAACAACAATGTATTGTCTTTATTCCAATTCATATTATCTTCAAAGCACCATACACAAATTTGAATATTTCTGCGATTGACGTTGTACACAACCGTAGCGAGTGATGTGTGCAATGTTTGAAAACAATGGCAGAACAAACATTTTCCTTCCTCTGCATGCGAACGGGGAATGTTAGCCATTAGTCTCGGATAACATGTTTGCATGTGTTTGTTCGACAAAACATCTTGGCCACGCTCCTATTTTGATAGAAAAACATGTTAGTGCTCATTTCTAACAAAAATATGGTCGTAGGAGACCCGGCTTAAGTCTCTACATTCAATTTGCCTGAAGTCCTCATGTCATATAACCTATAAATGGAAAATACTTTTTATACTTCATTTCGTTCCATTTTTCTCTATTACTTATGCATTATTTGTTTTATTTAACTCTCTTTTATGTACATATATGTACATATATGATATACACATTATGTACATATATGATATACATTTATTTATCAAAAATTTATGACACTTTTTCTTTTGGTAGTCTTACAATATTTATATTATATTATTATTGTTCAATGTATGTGATTATTTTCTAAACAATCAGTCTGGTAATCTGTACACTTAGCTCATCACAATAGATTATTATACGTTGCAATTCCTCATGGGACATGACGCTTTCCACGCAGACAGCACGGCCTGTACTTGCGGTTATGAAATATAGGACATGGAGCCTATTTTGTCCAATTGCAGTAAGCACGATGATGTGCGTAGAGTTTTATTGGAAATTATATGTCAAAATAAGAAAGTAGAGTCACACGTTACCTTAGGATATGGTCATTTTAGTCATCAATACTTGGTTGAGCAAACAAAATGGAGATTCAGAATGGCTCATTGCAGAGACACGGTACTTAATTCTGTTAAGTGGAAGAGTTCGATGATAATAATGATACACTATTAAAGGAATTTTAAAGTGCCCACTTTTGTATAGGCAGATGTTAAGGGATGGGAGGCCCTGAGAAAACCAGAGTGGCCAAAGTGGAAACAGCATATGCCTAGTTTTCTAACTAAACAGTAAAGTTTTGAATAGATGAATTAACAACAACACATGATTATTATCCAAAAGCGATTCACATTAAAAGTTTTTATTATTTTTTTTATTCTGGTTGTCATGTTCTGGTAATGCAGCATGACTACTTAATAAGAAAGATATTATATACTACTTAAAAAAAATTTGAAGCCTAGTAGAGAGTGTATTCAGAAGTGGTGATATGTGTAACTAGTATTCGTAAAATATAAAATACGTAAAATATTTTATCAAAACCAAAATACATTATTCAATCAACTACACCAATCATTTTAAAACTAACTGCTAAACACAAATATTCACCCTGTGACACACTCCTGACGCTGGCGAAAGCTGCAGCAGTTGCAGCGCACGCGTCGTGCAGGTCATCATGCAGTTCCTCGCCCACAACAACTGTTCCAACTCGTGCTGCAGTTCATTAAATAGAATTAATTTTTTAAGTTGTGTCTGAAATAAGTATATCAAGGTTGATAAACACAATTTATTAGTTGTGCATCCATCATGAATGAGACAAGCGAGTATTTAAAACAAAAATATTTTTTAATTTATACGTGGGTAGTACTGTCAGTTCTTTAAAAATACCCATTTGTAATCAAATTAATGAAGAAATAAACGCAAATTTCAAAAATTAAATCCCTTGATTATCCATTGAAGCATTTTGCCAATTATTTTTATAAATTGGCAGCAATTTCAAAATTATGTTTAACACGTCAGCAGGATGAACACGAGAAAATTTTCATTCGATGATTTTTGATGACTCTCGTTGCGGTCTCTATCGAGAACAGCGTTACAATCAATGTTGATTGACATTTTATAATAACGCCCAACTCCGCTTTACTATTTACAATTAGTTTACTAAGTTACCATCATAGTGTGATATATGATCTGTGTAAGGGACGGCCTATACGAAATTTTAAAGTCCGACCTAAATCACCCAAATGCTGCATTCAACATGGATGTATTGCGGAGGTTATTTCCTTTTGAAGAGTTGCCTATAAAGGTGAAGATAGAACGAAGTGCCGGAAAAAAGATTGCCTTAGTCTTCAGACAGACAGGTTATTACTATTACCCAATGACTCTTCTAGAAAATAAAAGAACAATTGTCGCATGCAAGTATTCCACAATTGTTTGTCATATGTTTTGACAAAAGTTCGAGAACAGTGCCCTCAGAGTCAAATCCTCCATTACAACAATGCCTCCACACACTCTATCAAACGAACAACCAAATATTTAACTATGATATTTACAAAATTGTTTATCATTTGTCACACGACACAGACCTTGCACCATGTGATTTCTATTTATTCTCACAAATAAAACATAAATTGCGTGGAATATAATTCCTAGATGCCGAAGAAGCGGTGACTGTTTTCGAAAAGACCATGAAAGTAAGGTAGAGTGACCTGATTGCTTCTCTCAATGATTCCTTCGAACGAAACCATTCATAGAGTGCCGTAGAGGCTATTTTTAAAAACAATAAATAAATTACAAACTCTCTACTTCTATTCTTGACATCTCAAAAATTTTCAGCATTACCGTACATAAACTTGCTGGTCTAATTCATAAACACTCTTATGGCATGTCCAATAACAACAGATCACCTATTATTAATTTATTAAGTGTATGGTCATGAAGAATTTTGCTTAAATAAGAAGTAAAAGAAAATAGTTGGACCCTAGGGTTACTGATTTCGGATCCTGAATGGTAAGGATAACAATCAAATATCAAAAAGTGTCTATGTTAATTAAATTGTTTATTCTAACATATTGAGAGCAGTTTGCTAGTTACGCTAGAAAATATTTACTTATTTATTAAAAAAAAAACCCATGTCCAACTTACAGGTTACCTTAAAGCGTAATAACATGAGAAATAAAACAGAAAAACACACATTAATTCAAATTGAACAAAAAACGAATTATCAAGATTTGGCACTTCTCGCAATACCCATTGATTAACATAAATTCGTGAAAAAACAGTGAAAGCTGAAGAATATTTGTGTATACTCTAGGCAGATGAAATAAACTACGAAATAAATGTCCCCTTACATAACAGTCAGGAGCACAAAGCCTTATCAAACCCAAGACCAAGGGGTTATAAATATAATTATTTAATAATTAAAATAAATTTATGATCAGAAACAATTCCCGTAGGAGGTGAAGTGAATTACATCAGACCTTGCCCATTAAAAAAACTGAAGAATATGACTTTCTACAATTATTAGCTCACTGTGTACTTACGGTAGGCATGCGTGGAGTTATCTGTCGAATTGGTAGTACGCTGATGTGTCGTTTTGTCGCTACTGGCCGCAGTAGTGGTGGCAGCCATCGACTTTATCTCCTGTTGAGCCTCTCGCATCTTATCGTGGAAAACCTATTAGAATTAAAAATTTGTTTATTTATTACTCATACAATAACAAAAACGTAACTGTGGGAAAACTATGTATGTGAACTATAAAAAAATTAACTCTACAATAAATGCCATACTCCTACAATCTATGACACTATCAAGGATAAAGGTATATTTGGAGTGATCTCCTCTTAAGTCAGAGTAGTACACTAGGGCAGCACATCAACATCAAAATTTTTCTGTATTTTTTGTACCATATCCCTTCACAGATGATTCGATCCATTATTCTGAATAATACAAGAAATGAAAAATTAAATATTATAAAAATTTCTTATTCTGCTATGGAATCTTAATGAAGTCTTGTAGCATAACTAACAACAATTTACTTATATTTTCCATTGGAACTACTTTAACTACTTATTTAAAAGTGTATTTACTTTTCATTGAAGTTCAACGAGAGTTTGAAGTTAAAATATGATAGATTAAATGACAGTCTCACCTTGAAGAAGGCCTGAGAGAATTCGCCAGGTTGAAGATTGTTGAAGCATCTCTGCTGAATTGTAAAGTTACCACCTTCCAGTAGAGCGATGCCTTGAAAATGAATGTCAGAGAAAAGTTAAATTTTTTAATAATAGAGTGATAATAACTTACAACTTTTTTATTGATCATTTTTGTAAATTTATTTGCATCATGATTGAAGCAGATTTGATGTAACCTCATGTAATCACAACGACGTTTACTAAACAAATTATATTTATGTATACAAAATTTATTAGCTCAAAAGTAAATACACACAGAAAATATAACATTTCGTATTTTACTAAATATAACAGAATGTATATTTCAAAATTAAGTTACAAATCACGTATTCAATTATATAAAATTATATTATTTCTGTCTACGACAAATACTCTTGGGGAAATACTTAATTTAACGCTAGGTGTCGAAGCATATGGCAGGTATAATAGAGCAGACTATATAGTCTCCTTTTTTTAATTACATTTTTTTCAAATTTGCTTATTGTTAGATTAGGCAAAGAAGTAGTCATTAAACTACATTATTAAATTGTTGTATAGGACCAGATTACGGTTGGTATAGCAGTCAGCTTCGCTCCAAAATTTGCTATATACTGAACGATACTGAATGAAGAATATGAAATCATATATGAAAAGAAGTAAAAGTATTTCACCATCTATATAAAAGAAGTCTTTTAGAAATCAGACAAGGGTGAGAATGGGTAAAGACCAAAGTTTCACTACAAAAAAACTCAGAAAACTTTAACTAGGAATACCCTCACTATGGATGCTAGAGTTCAGTAGTGAAGATTCTTTGCACAGTTATTAATGTATTAAATTTGTTAGTGTTTACTATCTGATCATGTGACTTATCATGAGTGTAAACAAACTGAAATTCGAAGAAACAGGAAATCATTTCCCTGGTTTTAGGCTTGTTTTGCTATGTATAACGTATTGGTCAGAAAGGCATAATGTCGGTATGATTGAGACATCCATCATTGATACGTAATGAAAAAACATATGCTAAAAATATATAACTTGTCAAAAATTTGATGAAAAGCAAGTGATTCGACAGGAATAAGAAACTCGTTAGCATCCAAAGATACCTATTTTAGAAGAAAATAAATTTTACAAGGAAGCTTAAAGATTATTGTATGACCTTGCAATCGAAGACTAGTCAATAAGTCTTTGAAATAATGAATACTCATTTATCAAAAGTTTCAATGAGTTCTTCAAAAACTTTGTTTTAAAAATTTTACTTAAAACAATAAAAAATGTTAACTGAAAAACATTATCAAAAAACTTTAACTTAAAAAATTATTGGACGATCATACTAAAATTTTGCACACTTTGAATAAAAATATTATACTTGAACTGTTTTAGCAAAATTAGTGACATTTGTTTTTTGTTACAACATATAAATAAATAAAAAAATAGAACGTAAAATTGAAACCTTTTTTAAATTGTGCCACATTTTTAATTTTTTTCTTTTTTATGGTTTCCATAGGCTATATGAAATATTAATATTGCGTGTGGATAATAATAAAATATTTTCATGTTTTTTCTTAAAATTGATATGGCGCAAGCTAGAGATTTAGTTCTAGCTGAGGCTGTAGCTCTACTAATTTAATTGTTTAGTATAAAACAAATTTTTTTTTAATAATTGATTAAAATAATAAATAATATTTCAAATTTTGATGTTATATGAACTGTTTTTTTTTTTAAATTATCAAAATTACTTCTGAATATATCTCACACGTTAAAAATTAAACAGAATTGTGGATTTCAAAATAGCTTCATTAATTGAAACAAATGTAAAAAAATAAACAGTTTACATCAAAATTGCAACATCTCGCTACACTTTGGCTTCGTTGTGAAAGCATTATCATCTGTTGATTATCGTGATAAAAATTTTCATTCCAATCGATCATTCCAATTAGAAGAAAAACTCTTATTGCTATTTCCGAAGTTGCTATCTGCCTATTTCTTTTATGTCAATTTTCTTTTCTCTTTGAACTGTAATCCAAAATACTTAATAACAACCATTCTAAAGGTATAAGAAACATAACGAAAAACATATACAATAACTATATTCTCAAGCTTCACGAAACTCATAATTGTAATGTACTAGTAAAAACAGTTTAAACTACATCTTATAACATAATTATATCTTACCTAATTGAATGGCCTCCAAGAATATTGCAGGTCTATTGACGCTCTTCACAACAAGTTCCACCACCAAATCAGATGCTCCCTCCATGCTTAGGTGCGTTTGCACCTCGGCCAAAGTCTGCCCAGTTCTTATTAATACCTTGGCTGCGATTACCATAACATAACTTATAATATAAAACACAAAAATTCTTTATAAGCAAAATTCCATATATTTTATGATAATAAAGGCTTTGCATTTATAGATTTGAATCTGGCAAAAGGATGAAATGATTTTCTGTCGTAAAAAAATAAATATTTGAATTAAGACGATTGCTAAAGTAGAATATATTTCATATAGAATATATGTGTGGCGGAGAAGGAGATGATTCTGTTAGACCGTAAATACAATGAGACTCTATTATTCTATTATAAGGTCGCTTTGAAAAATCGCATCAAAATATATAGGATTGAATAGAAAGTTTGTTTGGATATTTAGGTTTATTGACACCCTTTCTCTGTTTGTTCAAAATGAAGATGATCGATTATTAAAGAGGTCAAGGACCAGTAATGAAAAATGGATTATTTATCACAATATTCATCACAAAAATTGTGGAAAATGGCTGGTGATCTACTCATGATGAAAGCTAAAGGTGGAATGAAAGAAGGATGTTATTTATTACAACCTATTTATTTGACGAATCAATCGTTCCAATAAATATTATTATCTCTATTAGATAATTTAAAAGCTGAAATGGTAGCAAAACATCCAGAACTTGGACTTGAAATGGTGTGATATTGAATCACAATAAAAGAAAGCCGTACATATTATAAAGCATATGCCAGACATTTCTAGAGTTTGGTTAGTATATGCTATACCTGGCTACTCCCTGAACATTGCTTCCTCAGACTACAAGTTATACGTTTACTGTAGAACAATTTAAATGGTAAAAAATTTCAATTTTTTACGTCTTTAATTGTTACAAAAATCATATTGACAATTACTTTAACCATAAGTTCACAAAATATTCATAGATGGCATTATTACGTTACTTAATGAATGGTGTAAAATTATAAAAAATAATAATGAATATATTGTTAATTAAACTTTATTAATTTAGCCCAAAACATAGACTTATTTTTCTCCAAAATGTGAACAATCTTTTGATTCAGTCCAATGTCTTTTGGCACGCTTATTGAGCTCATAGAAATGACTTAAGGGATCATGTCTTTAAATATTTGATGGCTGAGAACTATGCACTAATAATATTTCAAATTTATCTACTCTCACTTGTTAATGAGCCATCAGACAGAAATTTAATTTCATTAATATTTAAAATACAGAGAACGATAGTTGTGTATTTCAATAGAATTTTATTCTTATGTGGTATACAATGTGGTGTAAACTATTATGAGGTTAGATTTAGGGAAATAATGAACCAGACCTTGAATTTTTTCATACCAAAGATGATTTTGTAAGAATACATTTATGTGGCGTAACATACTTCAAATTATATGTAAATCCGTCCAGTTATATACTAAATATAAAAAAACATTTAATAAGGATATATATTAATTGTGTAATCACACAGAGAAAACTGTGTCAAAACAGTGCAAACACACAAAAATTGCATTTAAAATTCAGAAAACCGTGACGGTGTCTTAAGATAATAACAAAATTACACATGAAAGTTATTGTTAAGAGTTTGCTTGATTGCTTTTCAATTGCTCGAATCTTAACCTCTAATCCTATGGTAAAACAAAAAATAATTTATTTCAAGTTTATAAGGCTTTTCTAGAGTCTAGTTATATGTGACAAGGCGTATATAATTGCCAAATAGCATAATTTTTTGGAAAAATATTTGAATATGATGGCACATACGCTGATATGAACACTTAATAACTATATGTCAGTGAAGACCGTTGGACAAGTGGGCTTTTTTAATGATGCAGATTGATGTAGTCATTTAGTATATTAAGAAACTATACAATGGCATATACCAATATGTAAAAGAAACAATCAGTGACAATGCTTAGAGAAACCTCTGACATTAAAGCACACATAATTCATTTCAATTCAGGTTTTCTTAAAATTATTTTTCAAATTACATTTCAAATGAACATTTTATAGTAAATAATCCAACTCAATTATATAGAGTAATAAAAATAAAAATATTCTTCATAATAATTGTATTTATCACCTAGGTTCTCGATACTATAAAATAATAATTGAAATATAATAGAAACATTTTCCATTAAATATTTGAATTCCAAAAACAATCCTTTTAGAAATTATACAGGTTGATTTAATATACCCGAAGCCAGATATGAAAAAAAGTAAACATTTGCATTTCTTAGATTATTTATGATCATTTTAAAATTTAGGGTCAATTTTTCAATCACCAAATAAAGAGTCGAGTATGAGTTATTTGTCAGACAGATCATAATAAGATATTTCAACAATATAAAATATATTTTTAAAAATATATTTATTTGTGGTTAAAAGAATCAGATAGCAGTTGACATGTTTGATACATGTCAACTTGATGTATGTCGAATTGACATTTTATTTTAAGGTTATGTTTTGATATTTACATTAAAAATAAAAATGTATTTTGTAGATAGAATTATGTATAAATTTAATATAAAAAATAGAATACTATACAAATTTAAAAGCTAGATGCAGAAATAGAAAGGTGGCAGTAACGAAAGTCAAATTTGAATAAAATTATTGTGTACATAGGATACGTTCCAATAGGCGATCACAACGCTCAAAACGCTCACTGGGACTTGGTGACTGCCATCATTGTGGTTGTGATTAAAACGTCATTGATGACATCATTATTCACGACCGCTTTGGCCAACACCTAGTGCTAACTAGGTATTGTTCGAGCCTATGCCAACCTATATCGACCTGAGTCGTTACAGTCATTCATATCTTAATTTAACTTTGACACATTGATATATAAAGTTTACATAAGTAAATTATATCATGTTTTATGACTAAAAATGGTGAAGAAGAGAATCTCTTTATGCAGCTCTTTAATCGAAGTAAAGGTTACACCAGAAGATGCAAAACGAACAAATAATCAGCAAATTTTTATAGAAATTAAATTACACTTTTACAATTACTGTAAGTCTAAATTATTATCTAATGATTAATAAATAAGTAATAAGTCTCTTATTTTTGTTCAATACCCGTCATTTCCTCATAATTACAAATACGCATTATTTATAACCCGTTCCACTTGGACTAGCAGTTGCAACACTGACAAGCTAGTAAATTGGGTAAGATCACAATAGAAAGTGCGAATGTTGCTTCCGGCTGGTGGAACGTAGCCATAGATAAATGTGAACTGTTTGATTTTCTAGCCCTACTCCGCTAACATTCAAGTATCATCAATCTTTATTTCATTCTCATAAAAAACTGTGAATTTCGTTTAAATGTTTATTATAGCATGGAATAAAACCTCAAATCGACTAAAAAACTACCATACTTGATTGTTTATTTGCTGAATGAAAAATTGGCCCTTAGACAAATATTTGGAATAAAATTTAAAAATAATTAAATATGCACACACTAAAGTGAAATTTCATACATAAATTCGCATGATCATGCATTGAAAGATTGATCATGCTCTATGACTTTAACCATGAATTTGGTAATCGTCAGCTTACTTTTACCATAATGATAATGACATTTCATGCCCGTAATACATTCAATGACAGATTAAATTTTGATCAGTGTCTATCGTGCATGATGAAATTACGCTACAAACTCCCAACTAAACATACATTGACATTTTGTCATATGGGAAATATCTCAATTTAGTTACAGCATTCCAAATACTTGTATTGATATTTAAGAAATCACCTTCATAAACTAGAATTTTAAATTAGAAGCTGCTATGAAATTTATTTGATACATATAAAACCACCAAATGTATAAAGCATTCAGTCATTTTATATCAAATGCACAAATAATAAATTTCAAGCCACACGGAAGATAGTTGTTTTAAGACAAAATTGTATTTTGCCACTTCTGTACTTCAAGGAAGTATTAATCTCTATTATATATTCTAGTGAATTGTAAAATATAGTACAACATCAAAAAGCACTCACAATAAACAGAACTTTTCAGAATAATCTCATTTCCCTTTGGTACCTAAAATTCACATAGTAATTTGTTAATAACAACCTATAATAACACTAGCAACACTATGTTAAACACAATGACAACACCTATGTAATTGCCAATCTAAAAAAACTAAAAATTGCATTTATTTTGACAGCTTAAACACAGAAAGCAACATGGCTGCCCAAATGAAACATATCGACTATACCTGATCGTGGCGTGTGTGGATGTGGTTCTGTGCGGCATGCAAACCAAAAATAATCCTTATTTATCATAAGTTATTGCAGAATGATAAATAAATAAATTAATATATCTAGATGGTCAAAATAAAATTAATATTCTCTATGGCAACTAACTTGGACATAAGTTTTACACACGTAACAGACAGGGTACACAAAAACTAATATATTTTGATGACTCACTGTAACAAGATCATATATGCTACATTAAATAATTGAGTGCGAAATTTAACAGTTCACTTTTCACATTTATATTTATCTAAGGTAAAACCATATGCAAGTCAATGAGCGAAGATATTTGTGCGTTTATATTTACAAATATTTTACGAACTTTACAAATATTTTGATTCCTTCACATAATGTCTTAATGTCATACTTGATAGACTATTTTACGAATTGCACTCAATCATTTAACGTAGTAAACATGGCGGCATATCCTAACTATAGTGTAGTATTCACTACAATGTTCTAATATAAGGTAATCTATTACATGCAGGGTATAAATTTCATCATTTTCATTTTAAAATGTAGCAAAAGAGTATACCCAAGGATATCGTAGTAGATGCGTACTGGGGATTTGTGTTTACAGTGAATCAATCTATCATAGACAACATATTTCATACATAACATCACGGGTCACAAACATTTTTATATTTATTACATTACAATTCTTCACATTTACACTATGATCATGAAAAAACATATATTTTATATGTTTATATAGATTGATCATTTAATTGTTCCAAAGAAGGTTTTATTAAAAATAACATAATATTCTGAAGAATTTAACAGTAAACATTTGTAAACCGTCACTCTGTCTGAGAAATTTTGAAAGTAAATAAAGTAATGTATGGAACCTTGTCTATATCGCTTGAAATTTTTGGAGCAAGTTAGGCGAAATAATTTTAATTGAAACTTTTAATCAAATGCCAGTTAAAAACTTAGGTAGAAGGAACACATTACATGTCATTGAAGCTTAATTTTAGACAAATGGAGTGCAAAACTAAAAAAAATTATTTGTTCCCACTTCACATAACGGGGACGTTATATTGAAAAATATTTTTTAAAGTTATACATATTAATAGGAATTATCATATTATAAGCATCTTTTCGTAAAGTTGACTTATTTTTGGGTCAAGATGTTAAAAGAATAGATATGACAATCTTAAATTGAGAGAATGAAAAAGCTCCTTATACTTTTTTTTCGTTTTGTTTAAATCGTCAATCAGACAAATGAGAAGTCAGGTTATTCTTCATAATAGTTTGTAAATGCTGTTTTAGAGGTGCTCTCTCACTGGGAGCATTCGCCTGTAATGTAACGTTACAGATTCGAGCATTACATCAGTGAGGGAGGAGAACCAAGCATCACAGTGCGCAACCTGTAATGATACAATCCGTAATATTTTGATACAACTTGTAACATCAATGCGCACCACTTGCAATTGACCGTGTCGTACACGTGGAGCGCTCCGCGCCCAGCTAAGTCAGTCAGGGAGGGAGCATTGTAACGTAATGCTCAAAATCTAATCGGAAATGTTACATTACAGACGAATGCTCCCGGAGAGGGAGCACCTTTACAGAATTCTTTGTACATAAATGTAACATATTAATCCATTGAATCATCAACACACAGGCTTGACACTGTTATTGGAAAAACCCCATAAAGTTTGAAAAATATATTAATTTTGGAAACAACAGAATGAATGTAACAGTTTATTTTAAATTTAAAACTGTTGGTATTGATTATTTTTGTAACTGTTTCTTAAAAGTTACTACGCACTTCACTACATTTATATTATTTTTCTTAATTTTGGGCAATTCTTAACAAATTAAAAATATAATACATGTGTATTTATGAAGTAGCTGCTTTTATTTTATATTGTGATTGTAAATTGTATTTTAAAGTTTGCTCTTTCCTGATAATCAAGAGCTGGATTGTTTTCTTTTTTATTTTTGAAAAATACTATCTTTTTTAAAAATTGTATACTATACATTTCCTCGAAAGTTTCGCCTTTTACTTATAAAATTAAATATTATGGGAGCATGTAGGATCCAAATATCTGTAAATCCCACAACCATCACAAACAAAATTATTTTCAAATAATGTTATTAAAAAAACAAAAACAAATATATTTAAAAGACAATGGTTTTGATTTAGATAACATTTAAAACTGATTAGAACTTTTGTTTGTACTAGATCTGAAATAGCTTTCGTAAAATGTAGCAAGCCTCTGCAAATGATTTCTTTAAAGTGAAAAATGTATGGAGCTGTATTAACATTTTGGTGTCGGCCTGTGTGACTAAGATTCTTTTATAAGGTAAGGTCTCGAGTGGATCAATATTTTTCAAGATGTCTTAAAAGATTCCTGTAAAACGTAAAAATCTTGATAGATTTTAATCCATTTCTATCTGTAAATAAATGTAAGTTTTTTTATTATTATGTGATTATGTGTCACTAGCCTTTTGTCTGATAGTTTTCATGTAACAAACAGTATTTACCTGTAGTTCTTTCGTTTCAAGACATTCGAGAAAACAATTTTTTTGGGTTACAAAATCTTTGCCATCTTGAGATTGATTATGATTTCCTACTTCTTAATTCACTACTTTTCAGATATATTAAAGTGTGGAAACGCACCTCCAGGTCCATGTGTTACCGGCACGACAGTAGGTTGAACCTGAACCTTAGGCTCTGATTTGCGCTTCTGAAAGTATTGCTGCAGAAGATTGTTCCGCAGCATGTTGCCCTGTACCAAGTAACTTTTTGTTTAATAATAATTTTACACTGAAAAGTTCTGCTCCATAGTCTACATAATCTATTGGACAAAAGCATATAACAATAGTAGCGATTAAATATAAGTTGTGATTAAAATATATTAAGTATTTATATTAAAAAAATTTTAATTAAATTTTTAAATAAATCTGAGAGTACAGCAACTACTTACTTTTTCGCCATATTCAGGATCCACAGCCATCATCTCGCGCAGTGTCCGTAATACTTTTACGCAGAGCTTCTCTTCCTTTTCTTCCAACAGTTTCTTTGTGTGACGAATTAATCTGAGGAGCAAATTTATCACAAATATGTGTATAAATGTGATAAGTTTATAGTTTATATATAAGCAGGATAATACGTACAGATTTCTTATTTTAATTCTCACATCTTTGCCTTTTTTAAAAAGTGACAATTTCATGAGAAAGAGTAGTCAATACATTGTGAGAAAAATTAAAAATTTAATTAAAACAAATTACCTTCTGTAAAAAAGTACCGGAAATTGTTAACACATAAATTTAATTTATTGAAGGCCGTCTGGGACGAGGCAAATCCTCGATCACATCATGCCCCTCTTTAAACCATTTGTACCACTAATATACCAGTTTTCGACATAGTCAAGTCACCATATGCCTTTTTTTAATATTTTTATGATTGGGCACAAGAAATTTTGTTTGAAACACAAAATTTAAGGGACAGTATTTGTTCAACTAACTTATAGAACTTTGAAATTGAACTATTACGACGGCTGCTGTAAACCTACTAGTTGACAGATCGCGCTCAAGTTTAACTGTTCTACCAATTTAACAAAAGAAATGTTACTGTTTCCTTCCAAGCGGTTCATGTAAATGATAATTCTGGATAGTGATAGATAGTTGAAGATTGTTAAATAAAAAGTATAGAGATAATAATAGAGTACGAATTTGAAATGCTTCAAGACGTAAATAGTCATTATAGAAAAAAATATTCCTTCCTAAGTCACAAAATTTTGGAATTAATTGGTTTCTGATACCAAGAACTCAAATTAGTAAATGAAACAGCCTTATTCACTATTTCATAAAAACCCCTTCATCCCCTTTACTCAAGCCCCGATCATGTCTTCCTTTTTTTGTAAAAGTCATTCAGTTCTATCATAAAATTACTGTTGTTAAGATGATTTAAATTTATTTAATCATGAAGGCCTTATTGCCATATTGCCTTTTACCTCGTACTGTTCCGTAGTAGTTTGTGTGTCCAATTCTATATTATTTATTTCTGCATATTTATAGTACATAAATACAGTATTTATAGCACGTAAATACTTGCCTGGCAATGAATTTAATGCTAGAGTGGCTAATATGATCATGGTCGGAGACAAACAGCAGATCTGGCTTGTACAAAATGTCCACAAGCAAGGACAACTCAGCTTGGAGCAGTGGCCGCAGTTGCTCCTCTAGCAGAGCCACTATGTCCTGGAGACCTTCCATCACTGAGCGGTCATTGCATATTGTCGCCTGGCGAAGGATACACTTAATTTATTAGGTCAAGGATATTTTATATTTGCATCCAATTAGGGAGAAAGTGGTAGTTTTCTTAATCGAGATAATTAGGCCCGAAAATAAAAAGAAATATAAGAACGAGACCACTTTCTATGTTTTTACTTAAAAATTTTGTTAATGTATAGAAAAAATATTTAAATATAATTTAGAAAATAATGTTCCAAATTAGCTTCAAGTAAGATTTCAGGATGTCATTGGATAATTTCTAGTGTTGATACGTCATAGACACTTGAATATTAGGGAACAATACAAACAAATGTCATACAGGCTTAGATTGATACAAATATACTAATAGGATCACACTATTTGATTTGAATTTATTGCATAAATCATGTAATCAAATCTTACAGTCTGTCAGTGGAATTAAATTACCAAAGCTTTTTATAATAGAGTATTTGATATGTTTAATTGTGGAAGATCAGCTACTGATGCCAGGAGAGATTTTCTGTTGATATACCTCCATGCAGCAACTATATCTATAGCCAATAGGTAATTATATTTTGAAGTTACAGATTTAAATATGACAGATCGAAGTTGGCAGATTTAAATATATTTTGTTATAAGATTATCGGATTAGATAAAGATCGTTTGTCAACGCTATTATTTTTAAAAAGCCTTAATTTTTTATTGATTATAAAAGGCAATTGTCAAAAATTTAACAGAAATAATAAAGTCTATAATCAGTTTGTAGTTGAAATCAGTTCAACAATCAATACAATTATTGTTATATTTTTCATTACTTATCTACTACATTTACATCGCACACTTTTTCATATGTATTGTGTATGTAAGTCTATTCTATTTTAAGTACATAATAAATGAACTATTGGATACATTTAAAAAGTCTTTTATTCCATTGTCGACTGATTAACACACAATTTGGACAATCAAACCATAATTATTCGATGATGCATATACATCATATATCCCAATATGCATCGTATATTTACGATACGAATTGATTCAACATATTGATACAAAGGAAAATATCGAGTATTTCTAGTTTCAGGAGAATTAAGTAAAAATTTGCTTAATGGTGAAGTTTCAATTATAAAGTGGACATTTGCTTTACTAAAATATGAATTATTTGCCTAAATATTTAGCTTTTGTATTATAATTTTAACATAGAATTTACTGAGACTTTTCAGTAACTTCCATTGAGGTATATTGGATTATATAGAAGCAAATTGGAAGATATTTTATTGATATATAGTTATAGTTTTGTATCAAAAAACAAACAATTATGTGTATTCGCTAGTAAAAATAAATATGATTTTTTAACTCTGAGTAAAAATAATTACACGAAAATAGTAAATATAAAGTTAGAAAATAGAGCAACAATTATGAGAAAGTACAATGGGTTTTTTGTTGTACACAAATATTGCATATACAGATATTTCAGGTTGGAATCGGTAATGTAATATTAGGTTCAGTTTTTACACTTAACCTTTTCTTAAGAAAACAATTTCATACATTTTATGCATTGCTAAATTTACAGTCTGTTCTATTTAAAAGCATCAACATATTTCAGATTTCGTGATAAAATTTTCAACACGTAGAAACAAATAACACTTTCTTAATTTTCGTTGATAAAAAACGTCTTAAATATTGATTCTAATTTTCCATTATACTATACAGTATGTATCATCACTAAATAGCACCACTTCAATCCGTAATAGTGAATCATGGATAGATTACAAAACACGCATTTTTTTTAATTACACTAATTTTTGCCGAAATTTACAAACTATCATAAGTAATTTAGATAAAAATGCATCAACCTATATCTTTTATTTCGATAAACATAAGAAATGAGGCAATATTGCATAAATACCTTTCTTAACGATCGATGGTGAATTTGACTTATCTAACTTTTCCTTTCATTTGCATAGTTTTACAAAAGAAGCTTAAAAAAAGAAAAGGTTAAGAAGTCAATTTCATTTCAAGGTGAAGATTGTTTAAAATTTGTAAATCAAAATTATTGCCATCTGAAAATCTTTAACATCCCTAATTCGTCCAGATATCTTAGATTATAAAAAATACTATGATCGATTTTTAAAATAAACTGATCAGAATAACTATTGATACGATTTTTTTTTCATTTATTATTTGCTTATTAATGACAATATTAGTCTAATTTAATTATGATTTCAAAATCAATCTGCATGGTTTATTCATTTTTTTAATAATGTCTACAACCAATCAGAACGTTTGAATCTTTTGAGAGATAGTTATTGTTACGAAATGACAGCTGATTTGTGTAGAATGCATGTCACTGGTTTGTGTTAAATATATGTAATATGTGTAATATTGAGTTAGTGGAATTAGTGAATATGTAATCTTTTAGTGCGAGCGAATATTTGGACATAATTTTAGTGTATTTCCAAATGCAATAATAATACTGGCGAAGCTTTTAGGTTATGTTAGACCCAAATCGACCGTAGATAAGTACGTAAATACATTCTAAAATTAAATAATTTGAATTTTAATTATAGTGTACGTGTTGTGTTTATGCACATGCAAACTAATATTGTAATGAAATGTGTAAATTATAAAAGGAAGCAAATGTATCGAATTAAGCACACTTCTTTTTTCTATTATCATAATGACAATTCATCTGACATTAGACCAGTGGATAATAGGTATGTTACACGTTGCCAAACTGATTGTTAGTGTTATTATATGTAAATTTGCACAGAGTGCTAATTTATACATAATTATAATTTCATTAAAAATTTTAACTTTAGTTTATAAACTAGGCAAATTATTTTTAAAGAATAACATTTTGCTGGATTACACATGATTAATTGCACAAGTGATTGAAGTGACTTAATTTAGTGATGGCACATACTGTATTATTGAAAGTGAAGTAGCAAAATAATATATCAGTAGTAAGTATGTATTATAGTTAGAACTAAAAAAAATTAGCCAGAGACTACAACTAAACAAGCACACTTTTATGATTTTGGCTTATGTTCATATGAAATATGAAAAGCAAATACTCTAAGAACAGATAAAGCATTCGAATTAAGCAAATTATCTAGTCAAATCTATAAACAGCCTTCAACAGGTTATTGTGGAAGAAAATATTCAATCCACACAAATTTTATGCCATGCTTTGTTACAACGAAATAGTTTTATAATTGTTTTTTAAAACGTCATAAAAATTACAAATAAGACCTATCAAGTTCAACTGACCTGAGATACGAGTTTCTCCAGCCTCGGTGCTTTGGTAACCAATAGCCATTTGCTCGTCTGTCTGGACACAGCTGCTTTCTCAAACACCTTCATAATCTTCGCCTCCAGCTCCAATGGGATAGCAATATTACGAGTCTTAGCTGTCAAGTGAAAGAAGTACACTCAGTATCAGAATTAGAGATAATTTTTTCTATAAATTTTATAATATTAAATACTTTCATTTGAAAAATAACAAAGTCCATACAGTCTTATACTAATTTGGTTGAACGAATTGAATTGTTGGTCCAAACAATTATTTTTCGGGCAAATTCTCATTACTTCCATTTTTGTATACATATTTTTTACTATGTTACATCTAATACATATACAAATCGATACGCAGTTGATTCCGTTATATGCCGAGAGACACAAATCCTCGCAATAAAGAGAATAAAATACTTTTCCCATTAGAAATAAAACATTTCTTTACAATATGTGTACAAAAAGAAATCATTTCTATTTCCCATGGGTTACTACCGTGTTGGATCAGACAGAAAGTATAAAACCATTTTTGTACTGATGCTGAAATATTTGAACATTGTTCATTATTGTAACAGGTAAAATATTTGTATTTCTACTCTATAAGTAATTTTTTTACAAATGGTTAGAAAATCGTATCATAAATGGTGAGTCAGAAAGAATAAAACCTTTTTATACCGATTCTGAAATATTTGAACATTGTTCTCTATTGTAACAAGTAAAATATCTGTATTTCTACTCTATAAGGAATTTTTTTACAAATGGTTAGAAAATCGTATCATAAATGGTGAGTCAGAAAGAATAAAACCATTTTTGTACCGATACTGAAATATTTGAACATTGTTCATTATTGTAACAGGTAAAATATGTGTATTTCTACTCTATAAGGAATTTTTTTACAAATGGTTAGAAAATCATATCATAAATGGTGAGTCAGAAAGAATAAAACCATTATTGTACTGATGCTGAAATATTTGAACATTGTTCATTATTGTAACAGGTAAAATATCTGTATTTCTACTCTATAAGGAATTTTTTTACAAATGGTTAGAAAATCGTATCATAAATGGTGAGTCAGAAAGAATAAAACCATTTTTGTACCGATGCTGAAATATTTGAACATTGTTCATTATTGTAACAGGTAAAATATCTGTATTTTTACTCTATAAGTAATTTTTTTACAAATGGTTAGAAAATCGTATCATAAATGGTGAGTACTGACCTGTATGAAGATAATAATTAATCTGTCTCTCTATATATTTTCTTTTATATATTAATTATAAATCGGTTTTAATGAAATTTTAATTGTCAATTTATATAATGCTGAGCTAAAAATTTTACCATCTATGCTATCACTGACGTTTTTATTTCATTTTGAATTTTTTAAGTAAATATTTCTGTTATTATCGTTATATTAAACTTTTTGAATATCACAAATAACATATCATATTTCACCAAAATGCAACTTGTTTCTTGTTACACTTACGTATAACAAGAAACAAGTTGCATTATAGTTGTTGGGCCTTCGAGCGCAAAGAAATACTCGGAGATAATTTAGTTAATTTCAGAAAGTATCGTATCATACATACTCTGGCAGAAAATGAATTGCAGTTGGCATATCGCCAGTTTAGCAATAGTTTATTTAGTTCGAAATTCAACCCAAAAGTTCATACACGCCAAGGATATGGCGTGTATGTTAATTAACAATTTTTGATTCACATATCACCTTTGGTTTTAAGGCAGCTATAAACCAACTAAATTTTTGTCGACTAAACCAAGCATTGAAAGGAAATTACAGGTCCTCATCATTTATAAATCAACTGAATAGTAACTGAACTGTTTGTGTTATTTTTGACCATTTTAAAACAAAAAGAAATAAAATAAAAATTTTAAAGGATTTGCTTGATTATCACATGATTAAAAAATTTAAACCCTATTCCTAAAACTTTTCAGGATTATTTTGAGAGTTTGATAAAACAGAGCTGAGCATTCGTAATATTGGATTTTAGGTGATCTATCCGTGTCAGTATCTATAACACTCGTAGGAATGAAACAATTTAACGACACCTTATTTGTCAAATTTTTATTTTTTTATTTCTATATATGAAAGAATCTTATATCAGGGTCTTGTGTTAATAGTCATATTTTTCATAAAAGATTAGTAAAAATAGCTCAAAAAGCTTAATAAATTAAACAATGTTGGGAAAAGCTAGTATTTGAATCAGTGACCCCAGAAAAATCTTTGTTAATATAATAAAGAGTAATGTTTGAGGGTTAAAAGTAATTATGAAAACTATCCAATTAATATTAACAATTCTTTCTCTAGTGTATAGACGATATCACACATTCCAAATGAAATAATTATTCTAAATTTAGGGGTAGTATTAAGAGGGAAGATCAAGTTCCTCAAAAACAGCTCCTATTGTCTAAACTAAAATAATCCTCCTGTTATGTCTTCTAACAACCGCCTGCCTAAGGTTCCCCTGTCCACACCTACACACTCAATTCCCTTGGAATATTCACCCTGCGTACTACTGACTGCCACCATTCTTAACCATGTTTGCGATGCACATATTCCGTGTATTCCAATCATTTCGGCTAATGTACCATTCGGTTCCAAGCTATTGGAGTTCCCGGTGAAACTATAATTTGCTTTCATAATATATAAATAACAGAGACAAACTCTTACAACGGATGGAATTGATATGGGCTCTGAGTGGTTTTTTTATAGGCACATGGAGGAACTCCAGGAAACCACATATTTTACTCCCACAAAATAATAAAACTGTAAATATTGTGTACAAGCGTAAGAAACTTTTACCAATTAAGAAATAACTTTAAAAAAGTACAAAACAAAAAAGTTTCAACAAAAAAAAATAGAAAAAAGGCAAAAGATTAACCCATTTCTGTCATATTCGTAAACGAAGTCACATTACTAAAGCTTAGTATCACAAAAGTCAGTTTGCTTTTTTTGTAAAATGTGTCACTGGCAGTACGGGCGTTCGGCACGAACAGTGAATTTTATTAGAGAGAAATAAAATAAACTGTGAAGGTTTTGCAAATTACAGGATTTATTAAGAGACTTTAATCGAAACTTACCGACTTCACTTAGACTTCTTATACAGTTCTCCACGTTGAACTTTTGCGGAGATGTCAACCAAGTGCACTGATAGATACGGAACGTAGTCTGCAACAGCTTCACGAATATTGACTGGCGGGTCTGTAATACGTACGCAACATATTCATTATTTACTTAACACAATGTGGTGCTTTGTGTCTGCTTAATGACCAAGATTTCATTATTCAATATTATTACAATATTTTAATTCACATCTCAGTCCGATGATATACTTCACAAAAACTATTACGTTTTACATCTTCGAACCAACACCTTTTTCTTTTTTATGTCAACTTAACAACCAAACTACACATTTATAACAAAATCTACTGCAAATAAATACTTACTAATTATACTTTAGAAAAAATTAATATTACCTAAATTTTCTTCACTTAAATTACACATTTCACAAAAAAAAACAAACATTTATAATTTTAATACTTTTCGAAGAGATTCATCATACAATTATCTTTGTACGTTTTAAGACACGTTTTTTTTATTCCAGCTTTATCTTTTATTTTTCTCAGAGTATTCTTTTATTTAGATTATTATTGGCGATTTTTATACAGTTCCTCAATCTGTTACTACCAGACACCTAGCAGTTTTTAAATTCTGGACTGCTGGGCTATATTTAGATATATTCCTAAGCAAAAAATGCGTTTAATAGAAGTAAAAAATGAATTTCTCATCAGTAAAAAATATCTTTCTGTAAAAATAAGTAACTATGCTCATCAGCTGATTCAACATTTACAAAGTTGGATTGGGTCAAAATAACCACGAATTGTCTTCAATCTTCCATATGGCTAGTTAAGGCATTTCTTCTAATAGTACTAAACACAGTCTCATTAAAAAGTAATACAATAGTTAATTTGTTCATTGCATTACGTGCACATAACATCAAACCATGGCTTAAAATCCATTTTAGATACAACTACACTGATACAACTGTCGTACTGACACTGATTAAAATCAAAACTAAATATTCTGGGAGATTTCTGACAGACATCTTACACTACGTCAAAATTGAATGAAAATATAGAATATCTATAAATTATAACACTTCATATAGATAGATGACTTTATATTGTGAAAAGGAAAACAACTTTCAGTAAACTCTAACTTCTCTGTAACTTCTGATATACTGAACTGCACAATGCATATTACTCCATCCCAAAGTTCAAGACAAATTACAGAGAATTCCATAGTCTATAACACTCGACGTTACCAATCTTACTCTTGGACTCATTAACAAACCACTGAACAAGTAACAAACTCAACATATCCTTTAAAAAAACTGAAAGAAGGAAGTGCTCTGTAGGAAGTAACTACCAAGAAGTCGGTCTGCTTTGATAGCACGCCAATTGAAAATAAATTCTATTTTACATGTGTGCATTTGTAAATAAATCCAATACCTAGATATAATTTTAATTTAACAGTCAGGTTTATCCATTTTTTATATTTATTTTTTGGGTTTAGGTTACAACATATAAGCTTAAAAATCTTAAGTTATACTGACAAACCTAGAGAAGATTTTATAATTCCAAAGGAAGGAAATTTCCCAAGGAAGATTATGAAATTCCAAAATTTTCAAGGGTAAATAAAATACCATTACTCGTCACAAGGTTTCTCATTTTACAATAAAAGTTTTAGGGACCCTTTTTCCTCATATTTTCTATATTAGAATATCATTTTTAATCTTGCAACACCTAATTTGTAAACAAGCAAAATGACAGTTTGGGTATTGTAAACCTTTTTCTTGTATTCACATTAATATTATAATAAGGATTAATTCAATATTTGTGATTAAAAAATTTAATTATTTTAATTATTAATTTACAATTAGATAAATAATTTATGAACGTTCAGACACTGTGTCCGCGAATCAAACCAAGGATCCTTTAGTCAGGCGCTAGCGTCTTGGCCAGTACACTACGAACTGGTATATCAAATAACAAAATGCATAAAAATAATGCTGAACACTGACATTAAAGTTTTTTGCAGTTATTTTTTTTAAATAAATTAAAAATAGTCATTAAAAATATAGAGCCAAGAAGAGTAAAAGCTTAACTGTTATAAAAAACACTGTCGAACAGGGTGTATTAAATACATATTCCACACTGTAAACTAATACTAAAATTACTTAAAAATAAAATTGAGATGTCACAATGTTTTTTTACTATTCTTACATTAAATAAGTGTTATATGTTTAATTTGTGATATATCTCGTTTACTCCTTCTGTCACATTTAATATTGTCTTTCTACCATGACACGCTAGAAAGATAATCAAATATAGTCTATTTCAAAATGAAACTGATTTTTCATTAAATTATTCAAAGCATTAAATTCAAATTCAAAGCATTAAAAAGTAAATGACGGATACCGAAAAGCAAATATGGGTATAGTCTTCATATGCATTCATTCTCTTTTGGAATGGAATGGAGTATAGTTGCATATCCATTTGCCCATCAAGGACGTCATTTCCAAAGACCGTTAGATGTAGAGCCAATGTAAAATTAAAGTTAATAATCGATCAAGCACAGTCGTCAGGTGTAAAAACTTTGATTCAATATGAATTTTTTACTTTTCCTTTTAGCTTTTCCTGGTATGTGGCAAGCCTGTCGCTATACTTGTTAACCAACACCAGTATAGTAAACACCTAGCTAAAATTGTCATCTTATTTTAGCAAATAAAAATAAAAAACCTGACATTAATGACACCTTAACTCTGTTTTTTTTTGCTATGGACATAGTGATGCGATTATCATTGCAAATTCGATTATCTAAAAAAAAGTCTACTTTGCTTAAAATTTATTAATTGAAATGAGAAAAAATTTATAACCCAAAAAAACCAATATAGGTACAAATGTTAAACTAAGAGACAGTACACGTTATAACATAAATATACAAACAAGACAAAAACAGAATCTTCTTTAAATAATAAATATTTCAAACAACACAAACTAAATTTAACTAATTTATGAAATATTAAGTATTTTATTAAAATTACTTTTATACAATTGCTAAATTAAGTTCCACCAAGCCTTATAACATTATCTTCTTCAGCTGATGGAATAGAAGACTGTAGTAGCACTTGTATGAATGCTTCTAAAGTTTTAATGACATATATACAAGTGTAAAGTTGAATACAAAACCAAATAATGAAAAGTAATAAATACTCTTCATATGCTAAGAGAGAAGTGGTAACTGTTTCGAAGATTATTGTGGTTCCCGAGTTATTCAAGTCCAACATTGAAATCTTTTCCAAAATTGTTATTATATTTTCCACATATTTCACTCTCACATTAGATATTATAAAAATTTAATTTTTTTTCTATAAAACCAAAACGTTTCAAAATTAGAACAGAACATATGGTTTTTTATATTTCATAGGTCAGTTGATGATTACGTACTTAACCCTCAAACAGACAACTGATTTTTTTGGAATTTTTGAAACTATAAAAATTTATTCCTTACACAGAATTTCAAAAAATGGTTTTCACTATTTTGCTCAAAACATTGAAAATCCCCCCGCAGAAGACCTCCCCACAGCTTTCTGGTATTCAACTTTACACCTGTATATGCATATATACCATATAAATCAATTTTCTGTTTTTGATCGATTATTGTGATAAGCGATTACAAATATGTTTACAAGATAGGACATCACTATAAAATATTTTAAACAAGTTCTAAAACATTGTTCCAAATTTAAACACAATATACAACTTTAAAACCACTTCGTTCTATTATTCTTCTCAAATATACGATGCGCCTTACCCAAAATCCATGAACTGTCACCTGTCTCAGCTACTAATCTATAAGGTTTATTTGGAAACTTAACTTTTTTTTAAATTAATTGTTATATTACAATTATTTTTATCAATAAATGTACAATTTGATATTAGAATATTTAAAAAGTAATAAACATCTCCAATTATTACAAAATCCAATAATTACAAAGGTTTTACATGAAAACTAAAAATTTTTAATGGTAGTGAAATAAAAATATTATGAAAATGTATGGTTTTTTTTATAAAAGTGCTCATCATCATTTTACATCTTACCTTGCACTGAATGAACAGTTACATTTCTGATAAGTTAGTCGTATTATTCCTACTATCTATACTATCCTTTACAACGAAAAAAAATTCTGAAAATGTATTCAATCAGGAAAGAAATGCCAGGAACAATATACAGAAAATGAAAGAAAGGTGATTATCTTTAATTAGGGCAATAATAACAAATTACTTCCATGTAAAAAAACCGAATTTTCAATTGAAATTTTTCCAGATAAACCTCATATTTTTAAAACCTCCCTAGACAAACCTCGAAAAGCCCGAGAGACGGCACAACGAACCTCGATCCTCCGTTTCATGATGACTCTGATGATTTCTTGTGTGCTGGTGCCAAATATGCAAGCCAGTGATTTCGCACAAGAGGGACCCTCTTGTTCGCTGTATACCTTATCTGGCTATTTATAAATATACATATTACCGGCTATTCGTAGATCAGTTTCACTTGAATCATCTATTTATTGAATCTAACAATTTCAAAATAAAAAATAACAATGTAGAAGACTATCTAAGATGTCGATCTTAGACCTCTTTATTACAGTCCTATTTAAAAAACGACAATACATAAGAACCTATAATTCTAATATTACATACATCCTGTACTTGAATATGAAATGTTAAAAATTGTCACATATTAAATAATTTACAGGTACTTAAAGATACAAGCAAAGCCACTTTTCGACACCTGTAAAAATTTATTATGCTATTTACTTAAATATGAAAATTATCATTATTTCTAAATAGTCCAATAGTAACATATTAAAACCCTGTTAAGTATGAATTCAAACTTACAATATAAAGTAATTGAAAAAATAACCTTAAAACATCCAAGTAAAAAGGGAAGATACGGTCCAATGGACCTAGTTTTATTTTGTTCAATTCAGCCGTAAGCAGACCGGCGATTCGCATTGACATGGGGTTCTTGAAATTAAAATCGCCAATATTTTCAGTGGAATCGATCCAAAAATGCCTTCTAGTGTTTTTACCACATTCATTAACCATTCACAAAACAAAAACAGGTTATAAGTTTTCAAAAAAATATTTTCTTTCATTACCGTTATGTTTGAATGACAGCAGAATGCGCAAGCGGCGCACCGTGAGAAGCTACAGTACTAGTAGTGCGTTTGGTGTAAATTGTCAATTACTGTAATACCTTGATTCACTCGTGCTACAGTCACAATGCATCGCTTTGTCTCTTTTAGTTAATTTCACATGTAGGTAGGTATTGTGTGCATGTTGTTGTACCTATTCCCGTTTTGTATTTACATAAAGTAAGAATGTACCATGTTTTCACTTTTTACATCAATGTTTTAAAAGTTGAATGACATCGGTGAGAAACGCCGATGAAGTTATATAAAAATTTCATCAAACTATTAATTGTGAGGAAAAGTAGATCCAACTCGATAAGACAACTTTGGCACCAACCGTTTGATCCAGATGTCCAAGAAAGCAATACATGATAAGAGTGATAAGTCAAAAGTGGCTTATGTTAAAGACAAGATTGCAAAATAGTAATGAAGTTCAGAACCCATTAAGAAGATTGATTGTTAGCTCTTCTCCGCTGCCACTGCATAACAAACGACAACCACATACAGTACGATAAAGATTTAAAAGTTGGAACATTCACAGCTGTATGATTGGCTTGTTATAAAAATGAAATCTCAAATTATGGATCAAAAAACACATTAATCGAGGATCACTAAATCCATGTTTTGCATTAATATATCATTAACTATTCAAGTATTAAATATATTCGGCGTTAATTTTGTAGAAATTCATTATTCACAATTAAATGAAACCATATGATGTAGTATTATTTCTACTTTCTTTAATTTCTTTACCATGACCTAGGTTTCGTTGTATTACAACATCTTCAGGTGGGCTATTAGCAAAGATTAACTCTTAGGAACATCCAACAGCATTTATATGTTTCAAACACAATAGCAGAAGCCTGGTTTGTGCGGATTTTTCCATTGCTAATGTTAGTGAGTTTATTGCAGGGGCGCAGTGTAGGTTTTATTATATTACCGAGAGTTATACAATATACCAGTATTTTAGTGAGGGTAATAAATTCAATTGTTGTTATTATGTGAGGTTATACAATGCAAACTTTACGGTGCATGTAATAAAATTAAATGGAAGTTATTATCGGTAATATATTTATACAAAAGCAAGGGTATTTGAAAGTAAGGACAAGATAATACACTAATTCTACATATCTCCGGTTCTGTGTATTCATATATTTATTTCATTTAATTTTTTGTTTTTATTATATATACTTATATTTATATGTGTATTAATGCTGAAACAATTTCCAGGGTACTGTAGTATCAATGTTGTACATTTATATTATATCTAGAAGATATTAAGAATTGGTGATGATATCATATTTAGTTGTTCATTTAATATATTAACCTTGGTATCTTTTTTATGTCTGTTTATTTCTAATGTTTCTAGGATATTAAGTTTAAGTTATTACCTTTTGTATTTATTTGTAATATATAGGGGGCATTATCAGTAAGGGGGTGATGGTTATTTTCAATGGGATGTTTATCAAAGTGAGATGTGTCTGGTTTATTATTTCGCCAGCTGGCAATGTGTTCTTTATATCTTGTATTAAAATCTCTTCCTGTTTGACCTATGTATACACTATTACAGTCGTTACATTTAAGTTTATAGATACCACTCTTTTTATGTTTATCTATTTTTTTCTTTATTATTAATAAGGGTTTTACCCAAGTTATTTAAAGTACTATACGTACATGTTACATTATTTATATTTGTATTATTAGTTAAGAGTTTTCCTAATTTGAGTGATACATTACCTATGTATGGGATAGATTTATAGTAAATATTATTATTGTTTGGTACGGCCGGGTATATTTCTTGTATTAGTATATATCTTAATTTATTATGGTACAGTTTCGTGACAATTGATAGGTCATAATTATTATTTATTGTGATTTGTTTTATAGTTTTTATTTCTTTACGTAGATTAATCGTACGTATGTAGGTTTTTTTATTAGTTATAGAGCATTCATTACTTCAAATTTCTGAACTGATAATTCTGGATAAAAATGCTTATAAAGATTTCTTTGATTACGACCATAGATTTTCCGAATCCCAATTTTCATGTCTTACCCCCACTCTACCAATCTTTGACAGCATTCAGATTGCCTATAAATTAGTCCAAATGACAAATTCCAAACGGATATTTTAAATTAAAAACTGCTAAATAAACAGGGTTAAAGTTGAATACGACCAAGCCACAATATCCTGAAGAGAAAAGTAAAATAATTTTTTGAAATTTGTGGCACTTCCATAGTTATTCTAGTTCAAAGTATACTTCAATAATTCTAGTTCAAAGTATACTTAATATACTTCAATAATTCAATAACAAATTTTAATTTTTTCTATAATACCCAAAATATTTAAAAGTATAGCACTCTAATTAGATATATTTTTATCTATTTTATAGATCAGACAACTGGTTCTTTCCAAATTTTTCAAAATAGTTGTGTATAACTTTATATAGAATTTCAAAAGACGGTTTTCACTGTTTTCTTCAGGATACAGAAGGGAATTACTCTCCGTGGCATTGTCATATTCAACTGTACCTACTGTCTGTATAATTATGAAACTAATATAAAACAAGAAAGTTGATCAACAAGAAAAATACTCTCCCATAAATATCATTCATAAGATATATTATAATTTTGTACATTAATTGTATTTAAATAGGTGTACGTAAAAGAAACGCTATGTATTAAGTAACATTTAACAAAGTATCTAATTTGAAATTGGCCCTTGAAACTAAATACAATTCATTCTTTCTTCGGCATAAATTTTCAGTAAATTTAGTTGATTGGTAGCAGAAGCGTTCATTCCGTTCTTTTTTCATAACAATTCAAGCAAGCAAAAGAAAATAATTACCGAACGTGACAGCATGCAACATTTCCGTCTTTTTTTGGCTTGTGTTTTTACTTTGTAATCATGCCCTGAGTATAAAATTTTTCTTTTTTTGGTAATTAGTACATGAAGTACAAACATTCGAATGGTGCCTGCTAATAATGGACTTTGGCAGTATTTTCATAAATGAAGTGAGATGCAAAATCTGTTTCAAGACCTCTAAGTCTTCGGGGTCAAAATTCTTCTTTGGGGTAAAAATAGCAGAGGTAAACTTTTAAAAAATACACTAAAAATACTCCAACAATAAGCTGCTTAACAGTTTGAGGGACAACATCTCACAAGTGAGATCATCGGGGGGCCTCTTGTTATATTTTAATCACAAATTCATAATAAAAAATGAAATGCATCAAAATACGAAAATACAAATGTGATTTTCATATCCTTGCATGCGATGCCCATGCTTAAACAGTGTTTCATCACAGATTACGCAGGTGCACTGGCCATAGAATTTCTGTGGCGAGTATACCACTGCAAGGCATGATTGGGCTCTCGTTCCTGAACCCCACATCCCACCTCAACGCTCAAATTGTTAAAAGTGATGATCAACTGCTTAAAAGCACTGGTAGATGGTTTAAGTGTGACTAATGACAGCAGTGTAGAAGCAGCAGTTAAAAGGAAATACACAAATTGAAGATTATTATTTTGTTTCTCTCTTGTACTTGCTTCATCCTAAATTTAATAGCACAATTTCTTCATAATGTATATATGTTCAAAATTATTTAGATACCTGAACAGTAGTGGACTGATCGCTAAATGGCGAATTGAAAAAGGTGCAGATCGTAGGCATTAGGGTGCCTGTCACGTAGGTGGCCAGGGCACGATCCGGTTCAATCACGGAGTTCATCTTACTCAGGGGTGCCGGTATGGATGACACACTGCCTTCATCCTCAGATGACATAGCTAATATAAGTGTATAAAAATAAACATAATTTTATTATTTGTTAATCAAAGATTTTTAATTACGTAATTTTTAATTTCATAGGTAACAGACAACAAACATTTTAGTTACTCTGGTATGTAAAAAAATTTTAAATAAAATTAGTTTTTTCATAAAGATAAAAGTAGTGCAATATTGATAGAAATTTGTAATATATTTTTATGGTATAATAACAAAATTAATAAAAGCACTCATAATGGAGAAAAATGTGTGTGAAACGTAATCTTAAAAATTATTTTGATAGAATATCAAAATATTTGAAAAAACATTTAAATCATAAAACTAATGAAAAACGAAAAAATATCATTATTTTAGTATTTAAAATAATCTTGCTTTTTCCGTGCTAAGATTTTCACTTCACCAAAGATTAAAAAAAGTATTATACTAGTTTTCAATAGGGAGTACATTAAAATCAAGGTGTTTTTTGACAAAATGACAGCGGATAATCTCTTATAATGACAGAGTCTACAATATGTATGTCTGTATGTATGTGTGAAGAGTATATAAGTCTGCGTATTTTCAAGGATTTGTCAAAACTTAACAATAAGTCCAATTGCCTTTAGGCTTATTTTGTTTCTTAGTGCTTTTGGATACATATTTGAAAGTTAGAAAAACCCTAGCGTATTTGAGATATAAGTTTATCATAAAATTTTAACCAATGTTCTACAAGAACTATAGTTATGTCTTGAGAAGCAATATGTTGTCTGTATGTATGTGTGAAGAGTATGTCTTTGCGCATTTTCAAGGGTTTGTCAAAATTTAAGGATAAGTCAACATTTAGGATAAGTCCAATGCCTTTAGACTTATTTTGTTTCCTAGTGCTTTGGATACATATATGATATATATTTGAAAATTAGAAATTGAGATATAAGTTCATCATAAAATATTAACCTATGTTCTACGAGAACTATAGTTATGTCTGGAGGAGCAATATGTATGTCGGTATGTATGTGCGAAGAGTATATAAGTCTGCACATTTTCAAGGGTTTATCAAAATTTAACGATAAGTCTAATTGCCTTTAGACTTATTTTGTTTCCTAGTGCTTTGGATACATATATAATATATATTTGAAAATTAGAAAAACAATTAATAATAATAAATTTCAAACTTTTCGTTTTAGTGCAAAGATACCTATTGTTTTTCATTCATATTGGAAAAGCAGTTTGGGAGATCATGTTATAAAACAAAATTTATTCTAGCCAATTCACAATCAAAATATTAGAAAAACCATACATGTGTGAAAGAAACATGGCTGTCG
The DNA here is from genome assembly GCA_039881145.1 of Druceiella hillmani. Taxonomy (NCBI): domain Eukaryota; kingdom Metazoa; phylum Arthropoda; class Insecta; order Lepidoptera; family Hepialidae; genus Druceiella; species Druceiella hillmani. The sequence continues at coordinate 21,807,577 of JAYKKI010000031.1, read as the reverse complement.
CATTGTTATCTTTGCTATGATTATGTTATTTGACAGCTCAGTTTGTTAAATTTAGTGGTTGTTGTTATGAGTTAAAACATGTATGGGCAGTATGACATTGTTTCATAATTTTCTTTTTTAATTTTCTTTCTCAGTAAAGTGTTGACAGGACATTGCTTCATAATTTTCTTTATATGTGTCATTCGTCAAATTATTTTGAACAAAATAAACTACAATGAGTTTATTAAAAACCAATTCACACCTGTATTTACGAAACAAGAATATTTTTGCAAAAATTTATTTCAAACTCTCATCAGCCTTGTTCCATTTCATTATCAGTTTTTTATTAACTCTGAGAGGAATTTTTACATGCACTCCAAAAGTTTCATAATTATTAACACACAAACACGCGCACGGGCGCACTCGCGCTCATGCGCACTCACACACACACACTTACACACATATATGCACACACACAAGCACGCATGCACGCATACACACACACTTAACTACACAAATTTAATGATATTGCTTTTCAAGCATCTCACTACGACATGCAAACAAATTTTATTTGCTGAATTTAATCAAAACATTACTACAAAAATATTAAAATAAAAGCAAAAAAAGAAAATAAAATTAAAAGCTTATAAATAAAAAAAAAGAAAACAATCACAACACTACCGGAAATGTCACCTTGCATTCCAGCGCTGCTCTGCTGTGCTTCGTGCGTACTGTTTGGCTGCAGAACTTGTTGCATGTCTGGCAAGAAAGAGTTTTCAAATAACCCCCACATGTAGTTAGACGAGTATATCTCCTTCATCTCCACCTCTGTGTCGATGTAGCAGTGATTCAGGAAACCCACGTATGCTTCTTTCACCTGTAAATCATAGATTTAGGTAAATTTTTGAAATGAAAATAGTGCAAATTCCATCGCTTGTAATGTAGGTATCGCTGGGGACCTGTTATAGATTGTTACAGGTTTTTATGATTAAAGGTAATATTAGTTTTACCTACAGCAAAATTGGTCTCCATACCTTTGTATGAAATAAATAGATTTGTCAAATTTTGTTAGAATAATCTTTTTCGTCAAATCGCCTTTTATGGTTGCAAGGAGAAAAGTTATTTGAACTCAGAGTGTAATGAATATACTAACAGCGAACGCTACTGTAACAGTTTAAAAAATTAATTTCTTTTCTCGCTTTCAATACATCATTTTGAAAATGTGTGACAAAATTTCCAAAAACAAATAACTTAGAGCCTTCTACGTAGGAAGAAATAGCTTTATCACTGTACATATAAAGCACCTGTTTTGTTTGGGCATTCGTCCCTTTTCTGTTTAAAAATTTATGCAAGGGTAACACTGAAAGTTTTCTGGAACGAACTAACAAATCTGCGCAACGAACTAGCAAGTCTTTAAATAGTTCCTGTGGCATTTTGTGCATCATTTCATTGAAACAAAAGTCTGAGAGGAACGGTCATACTACTCTTTTGTAACTTTCTTGAAAGCAGTCACCATGTCTTCTTCAACGTATGGGAATCATATTTCCCAAAATTTACATTTTATCTTGGGTATAAAGAGAAACCACTTGGGGCAAGGTCAGAGCTGTATGCTTTGCGACGGTGCTTTTAAGCATCAGTCAAATCATGGTGTCTCCATCTAGTACAAAACTTTCTGATGTCTAAATGTTCATATAGAATTTAATGTAATTTATCTTATATCAATGCACAAATGCGCCCAAATGTCTTGTCAGTCTGTTATGAGCTGCATAGCATTAGTGTTATCTGCAGCCATAGCTGTTGAGATATTTTCTTCGTGCCAATCATTAATGCGATTGGACAACCACGCTAGAAGTCGCTGAACCAGTTGCAAGTAGTGGCAAGGGATCAAGTTTCATCATAAAATGCTAACGGTAGTAGACCATAACATTGTTGATGATTGAAACCACAACGAAAGTCATAAAAAAATCATAGAGCAAAGATTTCCCAGTATTAAATTCATCTTGACGTGACACACAATTTCCAAATTGCTACCAATTTGTAAAAATAAATGACAAATTCAAGCAAAGTTCATCAATGGAAGCCAAAGTGTTTGATTTTGAAATTTTTAATTAAATTTTGTATTACCCTTTTTACAAACAGCCAGTTCTACAAACTTTCAATGCTACCTTATATAGATAAAAAAATTTAAAAAAAAATGATGTGTACTTAGGCATTAGAAATTATACTTTTTTGGCATAAAACAAGAATAACTTTATTTAGCACACAAATAATGAATGGAAATAAAATAATAAAAGGAGTAGACCATGATAATGAGGCTGGTAAAATCTAAATTCAATTTTAAAAATGAAAATAAATGAACATGCTGAAAATTTATTGTAATTTATTAATTTTAAGCATTAAATATATGACAGAGTAATCATTTATAATTAATAATGCAAATGAATACTTACCAAAACTTAACCCCACTTAGACAAATACACTTAAAATATATTTTAACCGTTTTAGTGCCATGGTTTTTTACTCATATATACTTAAAAATGCCAAAGAAATCTTTTGTTTTTGATGTCATTTACCCTTGTCTCGAAAGAAAACTGTATCTCTTCCAAAAATTATCTAATTTTAATAATTTTTTCCGTGTTTTCTTAATAAAAACTTGTACAAGGATAATAAAATACATAGAAAATTATGGAAATATATATTGTGAACAAAAATTATAACAAAAACTGAAATAAAGGTCACATCGTATTTTCGCAGTCCGGTACATCCTCCGTATCAGCAAAATAATTGTTATCGTCACTATTATCACACTATTACTCAAAATTTGCATTACGCCAAATTGTGAGCGCACCACAATGTCACTCCCACTATCACTTTCTTCACAACTTGAAAAATGATCATTTTCACTCGAATTATTTTCATATTCTGACATTATGGGTTAAACATTTTCTTTTCCTGGATCCTTTTTATATTGTAATTACTAATATTATAATTTGAACTTTATGTAACACGTAGAAAGATAAAAATTTAGAGATGCGTGTGAGCGACCTCCCCTGCCGCGCGCTAAACAGCAACTGATTTTGAGAGCGCCATTGCGCTCGTGGCAAATTTAGTTAGTATGCGCACGAGCGCGATGGCGTTGTACACTTACTATTATACAACTGGGATAGAGGTGTGTTTTTATGTTTAAAATATTTTTAAAAAAACTAGTGGAATATGCTATTTAAATTTCTCTGAACCGAAAACTCTTTCTTCAGAACTAATGCTTGTGTCTCTGTCTGTTCTGTCCATTTGTTCCAAACTAATGCTTGTGTCTCTGTCTGTTCTGTCCATTTGTTCCAAAGTCTACAAAAACTGCTAGAATAATTTTAATGATATGTTCATTGGGATAATATTTAGGATTCAAATTAAAATTTCAGCTACTTTTTGATCCTTTTAAATATTTCCTAAAGGTCGTTCTGTCGGTCTACCTGTTGTTTGTTTATCCATTTGTTTGAACATCACACATTGAGTACATGCATTCTGTGTCGAACATTAATAATTACATAAAGTCTACAAGACCAAATTACATTAAACTTTCAGTGAGATAACATTAAATGTACAGATTAAAATCTATAGTACTTTTTTGTCAAATATTTCCTAAAAACCTGAAAACAAATTATTAGGCAATAAGACCAAGTGTGTAAGCTTGAAACTAATCAATGGAAATTGTCCATTAGAGCAATTCAACCCAAAAGTTCCACTAAAACATAAAATACTTTTAACCTGGTCAAAGGCACTTTTGATTTAAAGATGCTATTCAAGCTAAAACGTAAGTTTTTTTTTACAAACAGTATTTTTGAGATAAAAACATTATTAATGGAAACGAAAATAAAAATACATGTGAGCAAAAATGCCGGTAAAAGTTAATTTCATTAAAAAAGTTAGTATAAAATTACTTTCAATATATCCTTAACACAATTTTTTTATGTCTTAAGTCTATCACAGTAGAATTTGCTCTTATATATACAAGGAAGATGATCCTCTATACTCTTTAATCGGAGATCATACACAAAATAATTTTTTTTAAATTTTAATTCAGGAGTCTCTCTGAAAGCTGAATAAAATTTGTCTAGATAAATAGATGTGCTTCATCATAATAGAGAGTTAAACAATACCTACCTCAGGTATACAATCAGGGTGTGATACGATGACCACAATATCATCGAGTGGTAGTAGACTGTGGCACTTGATCTCTGTGCATACGTTCTTGCCCATCGTACAGCATGTGAGTAATTTCACCAACTGGATGTGATATCTAAAAATAAAGTATTGTTCAGTAATGAGACAATAAACTTATGTGAGAATAGCAGTTTACAGAAGTAAGGTTTGTATAGGATCTTTTCTTTTATTACTTCCGAAACTCTGTAAACTAAATCTCTGTAAATTAAAAGCAACGTACCCACTACAAATATTTCTCTAAATTTAAAACCGTTTATAAAATGCACCTTTGGAACATTGCTCAGAATTATCTATTTAAAAAAAATTCTGTAAGTACGGGTAATGCAGGTAATATCCCATCCAAAATTGACAAAGATTTGGTAAGTATAATATGTAATGAAAGTAATCTCGTATTTAATATTAACATAAAGATTTGTCAGGTGCAATATGTAATGAAAGTATCTTTCAAAGTTAACATCTACAAGTCGAGAGAAACACAAATGCTCGATTCAAGTTTGTAGGGGATGAGTGGTAAGATAGAACAATTACTTAACCCCGATTGTGGAGCAAAATACCAGATTAAAAAAAAAGCGACAATTAGATCTCTCTGATAAAACACTGTGTCAGGAGATAACAATTCTTTATCAAACTTTGCATTGGTTCGACTGCTGTATTGTGCATATGTGCGAACGAAGACTTCCTGCTTCGCTATTTAGACAAATGTATTGCTTGAGGGAGACTGAACACAATAGTTTATTTGAGTTGAGTGCACAGCTATTTTCAATGTACCTGATACATTTTGATAGGGTATTCATATTTGAATACTTACTGCAAAGCCTCTGGCATTTCTTTGGTCTCGCGATGCTGCCTCATCATCTGCACAAATTGGTTGAAGGATACCTTGTCATTGTAAAACACCAGCACATCCTCACCTGCATTTACCATCTACAAAAATGGAACAATGCAAAACTGTTATGAGATGTATACTCAGCAAAAAGTAAAATAAATTTATGGAGAAAGCTGTCTATGAACAAGTGAATTTTCTAGATATATATAAAAATTACTGTTAAGTGTATTCTCTACATATCGTGAGAACACTAATTAAATTAATAAAATTGTACATTCCTTTAACTATTGTAATATTTCAACTTTTTCAGTTCCATTATTCACAATTATCATTTTTATTTAAAAAGCTTTCAAACAAATTTTCCAAATTTTTTAAAACTTCACTTAACTAATTTTTTATCAACGATATAACTTACAAATAATGTACTAAGAATTGTTGTTTGTTATTTTATTTTTGTATTTTTCCTCACAACATATTTTCACATGACCAATTCCTCTCATAATTGTAAGCGTAAAATATTTTTGGCGAATGTAAAAAAACTCAACCGTCCCCAACTGAATCACTTTCAAAGTCCGAAATATTGAAAAAAACTTACAAATACTTCTATTACTAGGAAAAAATTTTTTTTTAATTTATCAGAAAAACCGTTACCCAAAATTAATTATCACTATCAGCAACTAATTTGCAGTGTTGACATGATATTTTTCCATAATCTTCTTTACAGGGGCAATTCGTTACATTCATCTGAATAAGACAGAACTGATAACAAAAAAAAATTTTTTTTTTCTATATATTTAATTTTTTCTTTCTTAGTATTTTTCAGAATAATAGACTGAATAACCTTGTGCAAATACCATAACGAATAATATACATGTTCACAAATAGATGAAGCAAGCTACTTAATTTCGTTTTTCATACTATCGATCGACTTCCCTCTTCAATACAAGTAAAATTAGACAAAATTTATATAGCACCACATTGTGATTAAATACCAATATGATTTTTCTCGCAATGCTTCTACTTTCATATGAGTAAAAGGTGTCTATCACTTCCATTATTATTGTAATGTAATGTATTTACACTGAATAAGTAGTAACTAAGTTAATATAAAATTTAGCGGTCAAACAACAATAGCGATCCAACTCAAGCTGAGTTCAAACTGTTACACTATTTCATACACCATATAGATAAAATTCAAAAATATAAAAAAGCATCTACCTCTTGCATAACCATGTCCTGGCATCTCCGTATATGCTGTCCATCAGCAGTGACCAGAGTCTGTAAAAATCTAAGGTACGCAGGCCGACGACCTCGCGTCTCCATCACATGCACAAAGTGAGCGACAACCTTCTCGTTGGCTTCGTGCGAGCAGAGTGCAGCATTGGACTCGAATATTGCGCATACGGTCGCAGCTTCCCGTATCTGTAACATAGAGTAAGAGTATATTGTAAGTGTAGACTAAAGTTGCTCTATGTGTAATTAAAAGGTTACAGATTTTAACGCCTAGGTTTTTACTTGTTTTTTAATGCAATAAACACACAAAAATTTTAATTATAATGAAAAATAAAGTGAACATAAAAAGAAATGAATTTTCCATTATCTTTATTAACTTCGGCATGCCAACTAATGCTTTCTTATAACCTTTCACCAAAAATACAAATATGTTAATTATTTCAGTAATTTTTTTTTTACAAAAAGAATTCCTAAAAAAAACAATAATACGTTTTATTTTCATGTTGTACTCGTAGAAGTTTTGTTTAGATGTAACTTCAAGTCAAAACAATATAAAAACACAGAATTCAAAATACCATTATGAATACCAAAGATTTTTGAGAAATTTTTTCTTGAGCTGCGTACAGGAGCAATATTTAATATTTCTCCCCTTATAAAAGAACTTCCAAAAGACTTCAAAGGTTACTTCATGCAGTGAAAGGTGAGAAAAAAAATTTCATCAAAGAAAGTTCTGTCTCGAATGGATCTGAAAAATTTATAGCAATGTAGTTATGGCAATCCTGTTAGCAACAAACCCTAAATACGACAATGGCTTTTAACTAATTCGTCCATTCAGGTTGTTCACCTTTACGCTACTATCTAGTAATGCATAGTTTCCATTGTCCTTGGTGAGATAAGTGACTCGTACAACAAGTATTACTAGAAGTAAACTCACTCCAGCATTGAGAAATAAGTCGAGATGCTTATGCAGAATGGCTTGGTTCTGCTGGTTGCCCTTGCAGAAGTTTTGTAGAAACTCGTGTGCCAACTCCATTAGTTCACCCATCGCTGGGTCATCTTCATCGTGAGGTATCTAAGGGTTTAAATACGAATTCTTTAGTAGAACTTGCGAATGGTTGGCTGACAATCACAGTACATTTACCTTAGATACTATTATGGACTTTAACTATTAATTTTCGTATCGCTAATGAAGGTTTGTATTCTCCCTAATTGTAGAATTATATGAAACAAAAATCATTAAAACATGTAATACCCACAGTTTCTAATCTCGCTTTTATTTAAAAACAATCATATTATTCCGCTAACTCTTGATATGTACCTATTTGCTTAATTAGATCAAAATAAAACTCAAACCGATCAAAATAAAAACATACCGTTCGACACAGATCTATAAAACAATTTATGTATACAGCTGAATAAGTGAATTAAAATATAAAAATTTAAAATTATTGTGGTATTTCATTTTACCACTTATAAAAACCCTTTTAAACACTAGTAGTAAGAACACTTGTAATAAATTAATTTTTCATTATTACAGCATATGTTTTAGTTTCATACAATATTACATTAAATATTTATTTCTATTTGACAGTAGCAACGTGGCTCGAATTCACACACGTACCTTACTTTAATATAGACATAGATATTATTTGAAATATTTTTTATGCACTACATTCAAACTTAATCTAAGTGGTTGACTGGAAAAGATTGCATTTGTAGCAATAAGTCTGCCAAATGTATACATTATGTGTACTTGAAGTTGAAAGAAATAAAAAATAAATTAACAGTTTCTCCCCTAATTGCAAGAATATAAAAATTACTTATAGATATTACAGAATAAGGCCGTTTAGAAATCACTAAACAACACTAAAATTTTAGAACATTAAATGTTCAGCCATGTGCTTTATTGAGGGTGATTGAGAAACATAGTTTTAAAGGATAATGAATCTATTTGAATTGAAACAATAAGTCGGTGAAATCATGCTTTTGATCATATCAGGCAACGGTACAAGTTTATTTCTCTTAACTCAAAAATACCTTTGTTTTCTGTAATATTAACTATTCATCGAAATGGCTCAATGTTAGCGACAATTTTCATCTGTATTGAATGCATAAAACTAAACACATACAGAATTGTACTCATTAGTTGAAGCAGTTCATCACTCCTACTGAACTAGTTTTTTGATAATGTAAGTTAAATTTTGCAGATATCTATATACTGTCACAAATTTTTCTAAAGAATTTGGTTGAGGTGTATAATCCTTGCCATATATTGTTTTTACGTATCTAACCGTTTACACAGGGTACACCAAGTAAACTCTGATGATTTTCATGGGTCGATTAATTTATTGAAAACATTTGTAAGGTATACTATTAACCTTCCCCAGTAATTAATCTATCCATAAGTGAAAATCAGAACAGAATCAGTACTGAAGTTACTGAGAGAATCACACACATACAGACAGACCACAGACGTGGCAGGGGGTTTATTTTATAATGTGTATTGATGTTTCATAAAGTTTCACATTTCATACAATTTCTTACGGGCTTATTTTTTGCGACATCTGCCACTTTTCGACTGCTAGATAATTTAGTAAAAGTCTCATTTGTATAATCAAAAATATAACTCTACATTTTAATTATGGAAGTGAAGAAACTCAGAAACACGAAAATCTAAAATATTGCCAAGATTTATCCTTAATCGATTGTATATATTATAAAAAAATTTTAACCAACGGTCAAATAGATTTTAAAATTATTACAAAATCAAACTTATTTTATTATTTTAGCATTGTTATTTTCGAAGATACAATGCAACACTGCAATTACCTTGATAAACATTTTTATTTTGTACAATTACATTTAAAATATTTTGAGTACTGGTAACTCAAACTGAATAAATGAACAATGCTGCCAGAGTCATATCATAAATTAGTCAATTGATTTAACAGGTTTTAAATAATGTGATTAAAAGCCAATTTTTCAGATGGAGCATAATTTTATTATACTGATATTTGCCAAATTATCGGGTATAAGATGAATGAAATTATTTGTTGACAAAAAAAACCAAATAGCAGTTATTTGCCAGTTTACATTTTATTTCAAGTTAAGGTTATATTTGATATTTATGTTAAAACACTGATCTCTATTATACTAGCACGCTATAATAAAGGTCAGTGTGTTCAAATTATAATCATTTTTTCACATAAAATTTCAGATTTCTTTGCTATAAGAAATGAAATTTATAGAAATCATAGATTTGACAGTTTTATAGAAATTGTAGATACACAAAAACAAAGACATCAGTTTACATCTGTCAAACTGACATTTCAAGTAAAGGTTATGTTTAATATTTATGTTAAAATACTGATCTCTATTATATTAGTATGCTATATATAATAAAGGTCATTATGTTAAAAGTACAATTGTCTTTTTATATAAAATTTTGTATAACTTTACTAAGAAATAATGAAATTTATTGAACTTACAGATGTACAAAAACAACCTATCAGTTTACATCTGTCAAATTGACATTTTATTTAAGTAGAGGTTATGTTTTGATATTTATAGTAAAACACTGATCTCTATTAGACTAGTAAGATCATTAAGTTAAAATTATAATCGTCTTTTTATATAGAATTTTGTATTATTTTACTACAAAAAAAAGAATATAGCATCTATAATGCACAAAAACAAGACTGCGACTGTCGGTAACGGTAGTTAGACTTAAACAAAATGTTTAAATATATCGACAATTGTTAAATGTTTTGATTTTCTAATTAAACTGCTCTAACATACAAGTAATATTAATCTTTATTTCTTTGTTACACACTGCCCACGTGCAGTTCGTTCAAATAATTATGGTAGCTTAGAATAAAACTATAAATATTAAAAACTGCCTATTGAAAAACTGCCATTATTTGTAAGACTAAATTGTAAGTGGAATAAATTAATTCTTTAGTTAAGTTATTTGACAGCTTATAAGCTGAAAGGCAAATTAACTCTAAAATAAATTAACAAATAAATGGATAATAAACAAGTTTTAAAAACAAAATATTTTTGAACTATACGTAAAAGTAACAAAATTTGCATAGAGCATCTAAGCGTGGCTGAAATAAAATAGGAAGCTGTTGGAAAAGGGTTAAAGAAACAAGAGTAGTATATTAAAGTAATTTAGTATAACACACTGTCATTATTTCTTATGGTGTATAATGCAGGGATAGTACATCTTTTTTTACATAATTGTAACTAGAGTATGCATATAATTTTATGAACCATTGGTAGTGGTAGTACTGTTGCGGTACTGCCATATGAGATACTAAGTAAACTCAAATGCTAAATACTCACTTGCAACAAATCTAAGATAGTGTTGTGAACCCCGATATTCCTCAATAATCGCTGCTCATGTTTCCTGGGACGACTGGAGAATGAGGTAGCGGTGTTGCCTTGCACGCAGTATTTTATCATGCGCTCCAGAATCTGTGCGTGTGAAACATTTTTCATTTTTTATTTATGCCATCTCATATTAAGACCAATCCATATCTCCCGATTCTGCCTTACATTTGCTTGTTATTAAGGTTCCATATTTTCCACAAGGTAATATTACATTTTACATTTCTCACTTTAACAATCTTAAAGTTTTCAAACTTAAGTAAATAACCTAAATATTTTTAAAAATCAGTACAAATTACAAACAAAGTATATTAATATACCTTCATACATGTATCTTCCGTATAAAAACTACCCAGAACTGTCATTTAAATGAACCACTTAAAAGGAAGTAAGCAAGAGTTAAGCATGATCTGTCTTTAGAGTGATTAGTACATGGACGAGTATATCCAATATTCCATAATTACATTATGCCCGAACAACACGGCTTTGTTCGTGGTAGATCTACCACCACTAACCTACTACTTCACTCTCAGCACTTGTTTGAGTCATTGGATTCCGGACAGCAAGTTGACGTGATACATACAGATTTCAAGAAAGCATTTGACAAGGTTGATCACTTAATATTGATGTGAAAACTAGCATTTAACGGTATCAGGGGCAACTTACTTAGATGGTTTATTTCGTATTTAACTAATAGGCAGCAAGCAATTAAAGTAAATGGGTTCTTATCATCATATATCAAGGTGACTTCTGGTGTACCACAGGGATCTATACTAGGCCCTTTCTTATTTATTATATTTATTAACGATATAAGTACCTGTTTTAGAAATAGTAATTTCCTAATGTATGCAGATGATCTAAAGCTATTTACTCTTGTAAAAGACATACATGACTGTTTGAATATGCAAGCTGATCTCGATAGACTTCATGTTTACTGTGAAGAGAACAAACTGCATTTAAGTTTCTCGAAGTGCAAACAAATCTCTTTTACAAAGAAAAAAAACAAATAAACTTTAAATATGCGATAGGAGGGAATTCACTCGAAAAAGTTGACAGCATGCGTGACCTTGGGGTCATTTTCGATAGTAAACTGCATTTTAGTTTGCATATTGAGCAGATTGTATCTAAGGCCTATTGAATGCTTGGCTTTGTACTAAGAACAGCCAAAGTATTTAAAAATGCCGAAACATACTTAACCTTGTACAATGCTCTTATAAGATCACAACTTGAATACGCTGTTGTTGTCTGGAATCCACTATATGCCACTTATTCTAATAGTATCGAGAAAATACAAAAAAAATTTTTGAAAGCTCTTCAGCATCATATAGGTGGCAGTAAATTATCGTATAAAGTATTTCTTAATAATTATAAATGTGATGCCCTCTATCACAGACGTTCATTATTAGAATTGATGATTATGTTCAACATCTGTCAAAATAATTATGACCGCCCATCTCTACTGAGTGAGATAAAGATTCGAACGTCCAAATTAACTTGTAGCCATCTCTTATTTCATGTGGATAATGCACGAACAAACGCCGGTGTCAGAGCACCGCTACGGCGGCTGTGCGACTTATACAATAAAGAGATGTCGACACTTGACATCCTTGCAAGTCCACGTCTCCAGTTTCGATCAGATATAAAGAACAGACTTCGTGAAATTTATGCACAGCAGACGGATCAGTAATGTTATTATCATTTTACTTTATTCATTGTTTGTTCAAAAATTGTTAAATAGAGTGCCTTACATAAATAACTTGTAATCCATAATTGTAGCTTTGTGTAATTGATAAGTTAATAACGAGTGTTTTCCATATTAATTTTGTCTTAATTCTAAAAAAAAATATTGTTTCACTTAATTCAATTAACATTGTCACATTTATGTATTGTTGTATTTAATTGAATATATTATAAATGTCTTTATTTTTGTGGAAATGTTAGAACACAAACTTATTTCGTATTTAGTGTTCATAGAATATTTCAAATAGCTTGTGTTTGTTTTTTTCCCTTTACAGAAAATTAAAAAAAAAACTAGAGTATTTACAGCACCTGCCGTAATAGGTCGGCGTCAAAGTCGCTCTGTGAATTTTATTATGGATAAATTGTTGAACAAAGTGTTTGTCTTAAATTTTCTGTATAAAATAAAACTTTTTGGGCAGAATTTTTAAAAATTTTGGAAAAGACCTATGGTGACTCCAGTATATCAAAAAGACAGGCATACGAGTAATACAAATCGTTCAAAGAGAGAGATCTAACGGTTGAAGATTTGCCTTGTCCCGGACGGCCTTCAACATCTACCACTGATGATAACATCAAAAAAATCAACCAATTAGTACTTGAAAAATGTAATTTCAGTATTAGAGATTTGGCTCGAGAGTTGAACAGTGATAAAATGACCATTCATAGAATTTTAACCAATATTTTGTGCATGAGATACATTGCCGCAAAACTGGTTCCGAAAGTGTATGGAAGAGTAGATCCGACGTTATCAGAGTTGTATTGCAAACAATGGGGATTATTTTGAAGGCGACGAAATAAATTTTGACGAATAAACTTAAATTTGTTTGTTTTTTTTAAAGATTGTAGTTTTTATACAGAATGTAAAAACAGACTATGAAAGAAATTTTTTATTACTTCAGTTGCGGAATCATTTAGAAGACGTTCTAAATTCAATCTATGGCTATTTTATTCTAACTTCTGCAGTTTTTCCAAGAACTTTTTATAATCTAGACATATAAAGCTGTACATACAATTGCCTAAGAATCCTCCAAAAATTTATTTTCATGCATTATTTATAAAAATTTAACTAACCTTTCATTGCCAATCTATCGGTGCACACAGGCTGACAAAATGCTATATACATTTTCTATCAAGTTTCTTTTGATATCGATAGGAAAAATCAGGATATTTTTTAAAATTCCTTAAATTTTCCAAGACATTTTCTCCTGACTTTTTTAAAGTTTAGAGCAATTTTTGAAGTATTAAATTTTCTTGCACCTGTATACTAGCCATTTATGTTACCCATATATTCTTTACCAGTTACTAACACTGCACACAATTAAATGTCACAAAATCTTAATAAATCTGACATATTCTTTTTCCACGCTCTTTCAATCTACATTTCAGTTCTCTAATTTATACCAATTTCAATTAAATCGCTCAGTTTTCTTTAACAACAATACACATATTCACTCACCGCCTTGATCTTCCTGTACTCGTGGAAATATTCGAGGTTATGCGCCGCTCTGTGCCCTGACAGGTCGAGCACATTATCCATGGAGGCATTCCTGTCTAGAATAGCCCCATTAGGTCCCACCACTTGAGCGCCTACTATTCTAGAATCTGATTTAGAATATATATACATTATTTATACATTACCTGTACATGGTATGGAAATGTATGTGTACATTGAGGTAAAAAAGATTGTATAATTGAAAAAATCATTTAGTAAATCAAAGCAGCTCGGAAGGAAACAGATTTTAATTGAAAACACCGAATTTAAGATTAAAGTTCGAAACAAAGCTATATACGATATAGAAACCTGTAGTCATAATACATACAGTATTAACTTCAATCCGTAATAGTGCATCATGAATAGAATACACATATTTTTAATTTAAAAATTTTTATAATTCATTAACATGGAAATGCATCAACCTACATCTTTTATTTCGATAAACGTAACAAATGTGGCAATATTGCGTAAATAGCCTCCTTAGTGACACAAGCGTGAGTTAGCTCTTCAAACTATCCCTTTCTTTTATATTATTATAAATATATACACCAATGTACAGGCATTGGAGATGATTGTTACAAATATTCAACAATAATACAATGTGTTCATTAGAATCTCCACTCGTGTTTTCTATTTTCTTTTGATTAATTACTAATGTAAACCTACTAACTAATAACGAAACTCTAATAATATTATAATCTAGTTATATTGTAAAGAATTTTTTTATAATGATGGAAACAATATGACTAATGAATGACATGACTTTTTGATACAATGAAAGTTATAAAAAACTGATAACTGGCCGTCATATTGCCGCAGTCAATATAAGAAGAGAAGTTTAAACCACCCAGTTCCGTCAGTAAAAATTAGCTACAGTCTAAATTTGCAATGAAGTTAAACTATCATTGATTTTATGAAACTACAACTAAACCAATGTTTAAACTCCGTCAGTGATTTCAATTATGATGGATATTATGGACTAATATTATGAAGAATTCCTCAACAAGGATGGAGATAATATGATTACTGAATGACAGTTCGGTACGATGACAGAAATATAAACAACTGATAGCTGGGCGGTCATATTCCCGTGGTCAATATACGCAGAGAAGTTTAAATCACTCAGTTCCGTTAGTAAAAATTAGCTAGTCTAAACTTTCAATGAAGTTAAACCATCATTAATTTTACGAAACAGTGACGAAACCAATGTGTAAACTCCATCAGTGGTTTAAACTGTGATTGATCTTACAAGCATAAGGAAAACGATGCTTTCATTTGATGATTTTCCCAACAGTTAAATGACAATTCATCTATCCTTGACATTTGACAAGACTTTACATGTTGCCAAATTGATATTTGGCACTGTTTTCACAGGTTATACACCTGTGATTATGCCCTCATATAAAATTTAAACTTTATTATATCGACTAGACAATTTATATAAAAAAAACAATTTACCGGATTACATATGATAATTTGCGCAAGTGATTAAAGTGACTCTCTCGTGCAAAGTTATATACTGTATTTTAGTATATTATTTCATTTTGGCTTTGGTATAATAGAAAAAAATGTAATCAGAAGAGAGTGCAAACACAAAGGATAATACCAAATTCTGCCGACGACTTACTCAATGTACAAAAATGTACATATTGCAAAATACATTTAAATAATTTAGATTTGTTTAATATCAATTTTAATATTCTAAAGTTTATAAAAACTAAAATCTAAGTATTTTTTAACTTTCTGTTGAATGTTTTTTAATTTATGATGATTATTTTATTTAAACATATTTTAGATATACAAAAATACTTAATTTTATCGAAATTGTTGAGTTGATACTTAACGTAACTCATTTCTAATCATTAGCGTAATGTTACCTGTAAGTCATCTATATTAGATGTCGTACAACTAAATTAACTGCTTATTAAGTTGACACCAGATGGCATTGTTTAGGCTATTCACAATTATTTTTTGTCTACAGTATACAACAAAATTAACTGCTTATTAAGTTGACACCAGATGGCATCGTTTTTGTCTATAGTATAAATGATATAAAGAATTAAAAACTTTATGAAATTCACTTTTCAGACTTGCACCTATCATCAGTTTTATTGTATTATATAAACAATATTTCTATAAAAATAACTCTAATTCAATTTTCTGCATAAATCAAAGAATTTGAGAAAATAAAAAACTTTTATGTAAACTAATTTTCCCAAGTGGGAAAAAATCCATATATCGACTGGCATAGTCCTTTATAAACAGCAATGTGATTTAAGAAGAGTTTTGAAAAGACACTGAGACTCTGCTCTTTGGATCTTAAATTAGTCAATTCTGTAAACTGACGAAAAGTTCTTTAGAGAATAATGTTATTTATTAAGAGATAAAAAGACTGTTTCCATCTTTGAAATTATACTCAATTATGTGTTATAAAAAACATTGAAATCTAAGATGTGATAGCCACCTAAATAAAGCATATTCAACAAATATGGCCTTATATTGCCACGTTTACAAAAATTAAAAACATTATAATTCTAAATTTGAAAATATATTGATGAGTTGCACACACTCGCTTTTGAGAAACTATCAACTTACCTCCTTGTACCGCTTCATCAGGAGGTCCAATACGGCCCTTGTTGAAGACCCACAACTCTGACTTCTCCACGCTCTGTCGTAGCAGGTCTAGGTCTGCCTTGATTTGTTTATATGACTCCACGTCCACATCTGACACTAGAAGTTGTACCTAGATTAAAATTTACAATTATTTTCAATATTGGTATACTTACTTCCAATTGTTTAAATAAGAAGTTTTGAATACTTCCATTTCCATGGCAATTTAAAAATTGTTCAATTCAAATTTTGCATTTTTCTAAAATGGGTTTTTTTAATTTCTGGTTTTATTATAGAAATTCCAGAAGCACCAATTACAAGTATATTATATTTTAATAAGCTAGCAGAGTTTGGCTACAGAAATCTCCAAGTTTTAGGTCAGATGATTTTTTTCAATAATTGCACTTGATGGTGTTTTATAGTTGTCAATGGTGTTTGTCA
Source organism: Druceiella hillmani (assembly GCA_039881145.1). Taxonomy (NCBI): domain Eukaryota; kingdom Metazoa; phylum Arthropoda; class Insecta; order Lepidoptera; family Hepialidae; genus Druceiella; species Druceiella hillmani. Next base: position 21,790,643 of record JAYKKI010000031.1, on the reverse strand, counting down.
AAAAACAAATAAAATAATTTACACAAAAAAACCTACCTGTTTGAAAGCCTGCAAAACTTCCTGTCGCTGGCTGAAATGGCGGAAAAGCAAAGCCAAGGCTCCACTGACAAGAGCCGCAGATGCGTCTTGTGAGCACAGCTGGAGCAAAACTCGTAGAACCAACCTGCCACCACTTTCGTCCAGATCTAAACCATCTCTGTGGACCAAGTTGCAGGTAAGGCGTACAGAGGATAGAAATTTAAAGATGTATATAAAGTATGTACACAAAAAATGTTTAGTAAATTTTTATAAACAACGAAAATATTACTGGTAAGTGTCAGTTATCTCTTTACTTGGATAAATTTATTTTATCTCTCATATACGTAAAACAATGACAGACAATCAGCATTTAAACATTGGCACAAAAATTGAAGTCTAAAAAGACTAAAAATATGATAAAAAGAAAAAAAATACTGAACATTATGTAATAAAAAATCATATAAAATTATAAAAAATCATATCCTTTTGTTATAAAAAATTTACAGCAATTTTGCCAACCATAATACTAATTCTCCAATTTAATGTTTACAGAACTGCGAATGCCTTAAATGACTGTGTCCTATAGGTTTCCTACTGCTTACAAACTATCCATAACATTAGGCCATGTATTTGACATCTGTCAAGAAAAAAGCTAAGAACTGTACGAGTAAACTACATACCTAGAACTGAAGATACCCTCAGCTCTGAGACCAATATTTTCCAGATCAATGTTGCGTACGGCTGGCATTACCTCGCCAGGGGTGATCACTTTACCTTCACGTTCCGACTCATCAAACTCCTTCTTGAAGATAGAGAGCAAGCAGCTGATGCGGTAGTCCAAGCGAACATCTAGAATGAACTAGTAGAAGAAGTGGTTTTAAGTAAAAATGTTACAAAATCCTATAAATATTTTTTGTTTTTTTTTAAATGCCAAAGGACGAATATATGGTAATATTTAGTCTTAGATCCATCATTTAGCAAAACGCTTCTTCAATGATTTTTATTACCCCTTTACCATCCACAGACCTATGCAGGCCAAATTATTAGACGCACACAATATTTTTTAGAATATTTAAAATTTTTATATGTTTTGTGCTCAATTTGGTGTTATTTTAATTTATAAATAATAGTAATAGACAATTATTATGTTATTCATTTTTAAACCTATTTTTATTTTATTATATTGTCATATTCATGTATTGGTATCTATATAGCAAAACAAGTACAGAAACACGTCAGTCGCATTCTGGCGTGCCAAATACACAGAAGTGTTGGTTTAATCCAGTGGTGATTGCTTTACAATTTATGTTTATTTCAATTGAAATCAACAGTTTTTCCAACTGAAAAAACATTATTTTAACTTTCCAAACATGAGTAAAAACGGGGACAACGCACCGTGTAAAAAAGCTGAAGTCGAAGCCCTTCTTAATACTATAGAGTATTCGAACTGTGAAATTACATAAAAATTTAATGTATCTGAAGCAAGCGTATGACACATAACCATGCAGACCGTCAAACACCCGGCAACAATTATGATTTTGTCTGTCCTCAGTGGCAAGGGTACTGGACACCTCTACATAATAAAAGGCATTATGAGGCATGACCAATACACAATAGTATTAGAGAATTGATTGTTTCCACACTTAAGGGGATGGTTCCGAAATGGAGAACCATTTATATTTATGCAAGATCGAGGTCCTGGTCACACTGCCCGTTCAGTCAAAGCATATTTACATGGCCAAAATATCCCACTGTTGGATGGTCCCAATATGAACCCAACTGAAAATGTGTGGGAGCTGCTGAAGAGAGAAGTGGCTAAAGAAGTGATTACGACTTAAACTCAATTCATTGAAAAAAATCCATGTAAGGAATCATCATCCACACATGCCGGAGACCATACAATCATGAATTAACAGCATACTGTGAAGCATTGAGACCTTAATAGCTGCAAATGTGGCTCAACGTTTAATATTACAAAAATACAATTGAAGTATTAATATTGTTTCTACACTAAAAGTTAATAAATTTTTAATCAGAACTATTTTTTTATTGTAACAATACATATTTAATAACATGCGGTAGACATACAAAGTTAAGTTATTCCCGTAAAATATCCTAAACCCATTTTTTTATATCTGTTAATTATGATTTTGCATAGAATCGTCAAGGCGGTTGACTATTAAGTAATGTGAAAATGTATATATTCGCCTTTATTTCCAGCTGGACCTGTAATGTTCCTAAAATATATGTTTTTGAACTTATTTACATGTTTTTGAGGCCTATAGGGACCATAAAAGTTGCTATCCATACTATTTGAGGCCTTAATAAACTTTTGATTACACTACTATCATTGCTTTCCTGTGAAGTCACCTAGCTTTAAATATGCTAGGGGACTTGAAGCCTCGAAGTTAATTGAAATTATTTATAATGCCTAAATCTGTAATATGTTGTATAATAGCACTTTTATACGCTATTTAACTTATATTGTAAAACTGATTTAAATTGTTCTGTATTGCATTATAAGCATACTACTTTTATACTTTCAAGATATATGCCGTATTTTTCTTATAAAATCACTTTTAAAGTTTAAATTATTGAAGTCACTCCAAAAACGTAGTTTCTTGACACGTCTTCTCACACGCCAGTAAACATAAACAACAATCCTTCCCACCGAAGAGAGATATTATTTATTTTCATATTAAAATGTTATATAAATGGTGTGTAGTGGTGTATAAATAGTGTGTAGTAGTATGCATTAAAAATTACATATTTAAAAAAATCTGCAGCTGCTGATTATTTATTATAAAAAAATCAGTTTGAAAAGTTTCATACATGATGATTTTGTTTGCGAGATATGTTTTAATATTTTTTTCTAGTTAATTTATTTTTTTCTTTTATCACCAAGCACTCATTACACAATTAAAAGCATAATTTCTTACAAATTATAAAGTATTAATAATAAAAATATAGGTAAATTTAATAATCAAAATTTTTTTAAACTGTCGATTTCGACAATTACATTTTCTTTATATAGTACCTACGTTCAGGAAACAATAAAGTTTATTTGTCTATGGTTTATGTTTCGAATAATATTATAGTGCTGATATATACATTAGTGAGTGCGTTTGTTTGCGTGCGTTTGTGTAGTGTGTTGTTGGTTAAATATTAGTTTTTATCTTTATTTGTTATATATATATATATATAATTTTCTTCATTACCATAATTTTATTATTAATTTCATCAATAATAAAAATTTAATATTGATGATGTATATTGTTAATAATTTATTAATTATAATTTAGTAGTATTGCATATTTTTTTGTAATGTAACTTGTCCTTTTTGATTTAAATATTATCTATATAATGAAAATTAATAAGATATAGAAATTGTTCGTTCACTAGAGATTTTTTAGGATCTTCTAGTTTAGGTTAGGTGTTTCTGCTAATTCATTCCAAATATTTATAAAAATAATTACATAATGGATTCATATTATAAAAAAAATTTATAGTAAATGCAAATGATTCATATTATAAAAAAAATTATAAATTTAAAGATTTAAAGACGGTAAAATAAATTAAGTTGGAATGACTGATAATTTTTTTGTTTGGCGCTAATGAAATGTACTTATCTTTTAACATAATTTAAATGTTTATTTTCAATTTATTTCATTAATTTACATTTGTCTTTGTGTGTGTTAAGCGTGTAATGTCTAACGATAAGTTCATTGTGAATTTAGTGAAAAATAAGCTAGGTATGTACAAATTTGAAGATATTTTTTGAATTTTTTCTTTCAAAAAATGAGATTTTATAAATACCTTTAGTGATTTCTGTAAACAAATAATTTATAAATGTTACTTACATTGCTGTTTTTACAATTTTGAGTTCCGCAGCAAAGAAATCGGCATTGTTTTTAAAGAAAAGTGCAACAATAAACATGTTTATTTGAGATAGGTTGCTGTTACCGGCTCCCACGAATATTCTCCCCATTTTGACAATGTATAAACTAGTACAAACAAGATATAGGAAAAAATATCGGGAACTTTAACAAATATGTAACTAATAATAAAGAGAAATACGCTTATTTACGTTATAATCTAATAGGATGACCACGAATTATAGTATAATTTCGATGCTGTCAAATAGCCTATAAAAACAATACAGTGTTTAGTTCTTCAAAAATAGAATCTCATATTTACTTGTAACATAACCACCTTTACCTTCAACAACGTTTACTATGTTCTATGTGATACACATTTTCATTATCAATAGCCATCCAATGTAGGTATATTTAGAATTTTTTTTTAAATTTCTTGTACAAAGTTAAGGATTATAATAACATTTTTTTTAATTACAAGTATCAAGCAAGCAATGCAAATTTGGTATTCCTTGAATATATTAACTTTTTGAAATCTTCACAGCTTGTACTATATCATTTTTTACATCGGACTGTTAACATCAGACTGACAGTGAGTTGAGTGATTATTTGAGCCACAACTTTCACCTTTATAAGTAAATGTATAAATAAAGTGTATTCATGAATTTTAATGAAGCTAAACATACACCATTGTATACATCTCTGGTGAAATGTATTTGATGGTGTATGTTTAGCTTCATGGTGTCGATGGTGATAGTTTTCATCGATGGTGTTATTTTCTTGTAATGTCATGTAAGCTCACATTCATGTGTTTTGAGTTATTATGATCCAATGTCATTTCTTAGCAATGTAATATTAATAGAGGCATAATTTCTATTAGAAAAAATGTTTCATGAACTTCTTAAAATATTTTGTCTCAGTCACTTACTCATTATAATATATATTATAAAAATCTTAACAAGCCTTAACGAGTGTGTGTGTACATATTTATATATATATATATATATAAATATATATATATATACATAAAAAGGAAACTAATAAACTAGCCGCCTTACTGACATCTAGCACTTGCACTGCTCCTATGTCTCCACATACTATTTTTGCTGGCACTAATTTTTTCAGGTTTTGCCGATATACCTATATTTTCTAATATATTGTGAATACCCAACAAAAAAACGTGCAGCAAGTATCATTATAGAATTTATGAAGTTATTACTTGTGTTACGTACTTCTACCTCTAGCGCCACCTAGTAGAACATGATCTCATTTAAAAGCACCTTTTTCAGGTCTCCTCAAATCTCAAATCAACTAGCTATAATAGAAGTGCACAAAAATTTTGATCAGTCACTCACATCAGAAAATAAATATATATTTCAATGTACACTGAATTTCTTATTAACTTTATCTTGTTGTAATTAAATAAATATTCATATTTTTGAAAACACTTCCCTATTTAGATTAGTTACCACAGCATTTAATTAAAGTATCACCCAATTTCTCAGTTAAAAAAATTGTACCATCACATTTATAATAATCTTTACGGTAGAATTAATTGGATAGCACTTGCACAAACATTTTAAACATATATTATAAACAGTGAGAAAAATTATAGATACCATCATCATTATTAGCTCTCTAAGTAGGAGCCAAAACAGGGAGATTATATAGAATGGAATTAATCATAAATGCAAATTTTTGAAGAGAATGACATTCCCTGTTGAGAGGGGTGCAAAACCTGATAATGTTGCCACTGTATCGGTTTTGTTTTTCTTATTTGAGTGGGAAAAATTAGCTTTGCTGAAAATTGTATTGTACTTAATTGTATTGTATTGTACTTTGATTTTTTTTAGATTAATCATTTTCAGAAATTTATCATTTGCAGAGGTATTGAGCAAATTGAAAATGCATAAAAATTCCCTATATACTTTCTTCGTAGAATGTAAATGAATTATTATAATTCGAATAATTATTGTCGTATTTTATAAAAATGATATAATTACATTTGTAAATATATCAAAAAAAGGTTCTCCATTATATTTACCTGTAATATTTCAATGATTTTGAGTTTAGTTTCCATGACCAGCGGATGCTCCCTGGCTAGATGATGAGCTGGAGCTGATCCTGGTGTCCCGCCATTTTCTTTCACCTGAGAGCAAACAATGCAAAATATGACGCAGTATCTAAAATAAATAATTCATTAGTACGTCAATTTTGTCAATATATCATGTACAAAATATATAAAAAAGTCTCGAGTGTTCCCCATTTTGATACAAATTTCTAGCAAAATATGAATATTATAAGAATTTTGATAGCCACACAGAGATTTGGGTTTATTAAAATTCTGTAAAAACACCACAAAGTATTTTGTCCATTAAGTTAAGTACACAAAACACTTATATAAATATAAGTTAAAACAGCAGTTGTAAAGTAATGTCTAGAAATTAATGAGTCCAAAAATATTTTTAATAACATGGTTAAATAAGATTTTAGCAAAATTCGATAAAAATACCTCCCTCAATTAGTCAAAAAATACCTTCTTCACACCTTGACTGGTACTAGCCTCTTTAGGCACCTGATGCAAAATCATCGTCAGTAGCGAACAATGCTCATAGGTACTCTTTATCTGTTTTAAACTATGGTTCTTTTTGACTATAAATGTTCTATAGTCAAAGAATTAAAGTGTAATTTTTTGTTTCAAAATTATTATATGTGCTTTATTAGGACTATATAGAACTATCTTTATCTTTCGAGTATATGTATATAAATTAACTATGAAAATTATTTTTAGGTATTTTAGAAGGACGAACAAAAATGAGATATTGAAACTATAAAATAAAACAGTCAAGTGAATGTCATATGCGCATCAACTTAGAGTTCTGTGTGTTCTTAGATAACTTTATGGTTTGTGCCTCACAATAAAGATAGCGACAGTGAGTGAGCCCTGTATTACATTTTATTTGTTTATATATGGTATGCAAATTGAACAAGTCACCAATGCAGATTGATTAAAATAATTTTACATTGAACTGCTTAATAATTTTTTCAGCTTTCTGACATAGTTAAAGCGTTAGGTGGCAGAGACATACTGGAAAAGGTTTAGAGATTCATATCTCGTTAAGAACTTGCTGTATCCAAAAATATTACTGCATATTTATGATTGCATTTTAATATACCTCTACAAATATACCCCACTCGATGACGTCCATAATTTTTTACGGTTTGTCTTATGCGATTGTTCCATCCCTAGGTATGATGTACAAGTTGTCACTCCACAACAAATGAATACAAGGTTTGAAAGTGAGTTTTTCATATTGCAAAAAATTTGTTACATGAAGTGACTTCACAGATATAAAGAAAATTAGCAAATCTTACAATCATGTGGTAAATGGGTTTAAAGGAACAAGATTTTAAAGTTGCTAGATTTGCCCAAATGGTGTGCCATTAGCATTTTTTCAAAAACAAAGTGCCGTCGGCATTTTTTAAAATTGCATTTGCTGTTCATCTAATTAGTTAAAGAGCTGTGCGAGAGTCTACAATTGCATTTACTGTTCATCTAATTAGCTAAAGAGCTGTGCAAGACTCTCCTTTAAACTTATTTTTTTGGGATTTCTCATGATATACAATTATGATTTTTACACAGTATGATTTACAATAAAAAAGTTTCTCCAAATTCAATTAAATTTTTTAAAAAGTTCTTCAAATTTTGAGAAATTTTCATTATTTTTCAAACTATTGTTAATTAAGCCTCAAAATTTTCGTCTTGGGCTCGTGATGGGATCACTTGCCATGAATAGTTTAAATATTGAGTGACGCCATAGACATCTAGGAAAATAAACAAAACAATGATTTTCAAGTTACAACACACACCAGATGCACTGAATCATAAACAAGACATGTTGGATCATACACAATACCCCCATTCTATCTTAATTAGCTTAGTTTTGTTACAAATTTAACAATATTTGGACGTATTTCCATTGTGTTAATATCAGAAGTATTGGGCTCAGTTTAAAACCGTTTGTGAAAAAAAATTTAAGAAAGACGTGGTCGAATTACATGAACACAAGAATATATAAAATATTGTTTAATTTTTTTTCATCAAGAACCTCTGGGATGATATTCCATATGAAATCAATACAATTTTTCAAAAATTCTACCTGGTATGACATGTAAAATATAATATAGAAAAAATTCCCAAATGTTATCTTTATATGATAGTTTGTTTTGAAGTTATGACTTACAAGTTACCAAATTTGGTCAAAAAATGTGACAGGCATTTTTTCCAATCGTGGTTGCTGCTCATATAACGATTTAGGAAACTTTGAAAGTCTCTAGCTTAATTAGACGAGCGGCAAATCTCTGTCTAATCTCTTTAATGAGCTGTTCATATTATATAAAAAACAGCATGATTTGCAACAAAAAAAAGATTTTTTCGGTTTCCAATTTTAATTAAAATTTCTCAAAAAGCACCAAAGTTGTTCATACTATTGTTAATATTCCTCAAAGGGTCATCTCGTGATTGTAATGGAATCATTTCCTATGAACAGTTCGAAAATTTGAGTGATGCAATGTATATCTGGGCAAGTACAACTAAACAAAGATTTAAAAGTTTCAGCATCATAGATGCTAATATATGAATGAACAGAAGGATATGGCCAAATTCTAATATTTATTCATACTATTGTTAATATTCCTCAAAGGGTCATCTCGAGATTGTAATGGCATCACTTCCTATAGACAGTTATAAAATTTTAGTGATGCAATATACATCTGGCAAGGCAAACTAAATAACGATTCTAAAGTTTCAGCATCATAGAAGCTAACATGTGAACAGACAGAAGGACAAGACAAAATTACAAGAGTTCAGTTTACCACAGAATCCTATAAATATAACTATTATCAAAAATCTCCTTCAAACAATATGTTCTAGTCCGTATGAAGGATTGCCTTTCCTAAATTAATTAAGGCTAATTTTTGCAAAATAACACCGGCATTAGATTTGAGTGATCATTTCTTCAGATAATAAAGGATATAAAAATAAGCATGCCTATAACTGCTGCCTGTTCCACCTATAATAATATATCCTTGTAAGACGGAGCAGTGCCAATGAGGAATAGATAGAACTTACCATACTACGCGTTCCAGAACCCAGAGTAATAGATGTGACAACAGCTCCCATATCTCCAATGCTCCTCAAAACACCGCCTTCCGCTGAAAACAACATGTTTCATGATGTTAATTGAATATAGGGGAATATTGAATATAGGAGAATACTGACGAATTATATTCCTCAATCATTTTGGGCTAGTAGTATAAATTTTGAAACCGAAAAAGTACTGTTCAAAATTATCAGTAAAACCAAATGTATATCACTACAACATATGTAGTCTTATACAAAATGTAGAATATTTAATTCCAATATTTTAGCATTTTAAAAAAATAACCAACGCAAAGAAAAAAATGTTTTATTGTTGCGAAGCAATTTTTTTAGTGTTAAGTCTTATAGTTGATATTGATTTTATAATGTACTATTTAACAAGTAATTCTTTATTTTTAGTTTAACAGTGATGGGTGTACAAAAAAAACAAAACATCAATTTTTGACATACAACTGGTAAGTATGAAAATAAAAATTACTAGTCTTGTGCTGGGATTTAGGAAACCTTTTTATGACACAATTGTTTTGACAAATTTCTTAAAAGTAATATTTTTTATTTTCTCAGTTTACATATTTTGTATACATGTATATTCGAGGACAGTTCAAAAAATAATGGAACTTTTTCAAATTATTTTATTTAACATTCAACTTACTGCTCTTTATCTCTTTCAAAGTCAAAAAACAATGTTTCAACTTTCCGAAATAGTCCTGGAAAGCTTCTTTTAAAATATCCTTCAATGCCAGTAATTCTTCTTAATGTCATTAACGGCATCGAAATGGGCCCTTTAGCACTTATTTTAATTTTGGAAAAAGAAATAGTCCCATAGAGCAAAGTCAAGTAAATATGGAGGCTGAAGAAGGGCAGTCATCTGATTTTAGGCATAAAATTTGTGAATTATCAAGGTTGATTATCTCACCATGACTGAAATCTCTTCGCAAATTTTTCACACAACTTTTTCAAAACGCTTTTATAGTACTAGCGGTTCACTGTTTGGTTTAATGCTAAAATTAAATTGATTAAATGCCAACTTTGAGTAGAGTAAAACAATCTTAACACCGTATATGAGAAAGAGCATTAGTAACAAGAGCATAATTTCGCTATTTTGCTTCAAAAGTTTAAACATTTCTGTGAAAGTTTTCCCGGCTTTCTTGCAAATTTCAAGTTGCATGGTTGCGTACACTAAAACATATCACACTCAAATAGCAATAACTCTAAAACTAAATGAGATATAAACAATTTGAAAGAAACCAGTTAATCGTAAGATTATGCTGCTAATCACACATCGCAAGGACCCTCCTTTACCGCATAACTCAAAAAAGTTCCATTATTTTTTGAACAAACCTCGCAAAGCAGTTTAAAAAATCCGCAGTCTAGAAGGAAAAAAGAAGGCATTGTTTGCTTAATAAGCAAGAACATTGAAATATAATAATTACAGGCAATACTTAACTTCCACAATATCAAGACAATAAAAAAATTATGAAGTATAACTATGTGCTCACCTTGTTGCATTTCATCCTTTTCAGCTTTGACAAGATATAAAATATTATTATTTTCAGAATAAAATTAAGCATAAATTTATCAATTGTACAAAGTCTATTCTTCTGTATCTATGGTTCAAATCGGCTTACAAAAAAAATAAAATAATGTTTATTTTTTTTTCAGTAGACATTTAAAAAAAATAGAATGAATTCTTTAGCGGAAAGTTAAAAATTTTGTCGAACGTTGAAATTAATTTACCATTCCAAATCATTTCCAAATTTCAAGTTAGTAAATCAAATAACCAAATTAGCAAAATTACACTATACACATTTCTAGATAAACACTAGCCCGGGCAGATGCCCTAAAACCTGATTAACAATTATGATATTGTAGTTAATTATATGTAAGTATGAAAGGGTTATTAAATGAAAAATATTAAAAATAAAATATATAACACCATCTAGTGGAGAATTATAAAACTACAAGTTTATAATGGTTACTTATAAAAGAAACAGATGTCATTATTAAATAAACAGTAGTAGAATTAATTAATAATCTTAATGATTTCTATTTTAGATGTTGAGATAACGTCTAAAGTAAAGCAGTTTCATTCAATTTCTTCAAGTAGTTTTGCACACCATAGACACGGCTTTATCACCATTTTATATTTTACAGATTTTGTTGCAAAAAAACACACAAACAAAATTTGTTTCAACAAAAGGATTTTAATTTTCGACATAGCCCTTAAAATTACCCTGTTTAATTATTCTACTTATGTATTTATGATGGCACCATTTTATTCATTACAGATTATGTTGCAAAAAAACAGACAAACGAAATTTATTTCAACAACAGGATTTTAGTTTTCTACATAGCCTTTAAAATTACCCTGTTTAATTATTCTATTTAAGTATTTATGCTATGTCCTACCTAGACAAAGTAATCAGCTATGATGGCGTGCACTACTTTTCTATCCTTACTAACCATCCACTTCACTCACTCTTTTATACACTTCCACCTCTACAGGTGCTTACATTACAAAGTTCTAGATTACCAAATTTAACTTCATCAGGTCTGTCTTCCAAGAAAGTAGAAAAAGGTGAAACAAAATCCTTTTTCCATTTACCAATTTTTTAACAGTGTTTTCATTGCCGTACTTATGTACGTTCAACATGACCGAACTATTTCAGCATTACTTTCTTTATCCACAGGCACTGTGCAAGAGACTGTCATTGCCATCTGGTGATAAATTTATAAATTTCTTCTAGACCTATTGTAATTTTTGCCAATAGAGTATATATAGTTCCGAGGCGATGAAACATTTCATGGCCGTACTTATATACATTCAACATGACCAAACTATTTCAGCATTACTTTCTTTATCCACAGGCACTGTGCAAGAGACTATCATTGCCATCTGGTGATAAATTTATAAATTTCTTCTAGACCTATTGTAATTTTTGCCAATAGAGTATATATAGTTCCGAGGCGAAGAAACATTTCATGGCCGTACTTATATACGTTCAACATGACCAAACTATTTCAGCATTACTTTCTTTATCCACAGGCACTGTGCAAGAGACTATCATTGCCATCTGGTGATAAATTTATAAATTTCTTCTAGACCTATTGTAATTTTTGCCAATAGAGTATATATAGTTCCGAGGCGAAGAAACATTTCATGGCCGTACTTATATACGTTCAACATGACCAAAATATTTCTGCATTACTTTCTTTATCCACAGGCACTGTGCAAGAGACTATCATTGCCATCTGGTGATAAATTTATAAATTTCTTCTAGACCTATTGTAATTTTTGCCAATAGAGTATATATAGTTCCGAGGCGAAGAAACATTTCATGGCCGTACTTATATACGTTCAACATGACCAAAATATTTCTGCATTACTTTCTTTATCCACAGGCACTGTGCAAGAGACTATCATTGCCATCTGGTGATAAATTTATAAATTTCTTCTAGACCTATTGTAATTTTTGCCAATAGAGTATATATAGTTCCGTGGCGAAGAAACATTTCATGGCCGTACTTATATACGTTCAACATGACCAAACTATTTCAGCATTACTTTCTTTATCCACAGGCACTGTGCAAGGGACTAACATTGCTATCTGGTGATAAATTTATAAATTTCTTCTAGACCTATTGTAATTTTTGCCGACAGTGTATATGTAGTTCCGAGTTGGAGAAACATTATTCTCCATTTTTACAAAATAAATCATTAGCAGCCTTAATTACTAGACAAAACAAAGTTTAATTTTTCATTAAATTAAATAAATGAAAACAGTAAATAATTAACTTCGCTCACTTGTTCCTTTGCATATTGCGCATATTTAATGTTTAATCGATAATTAGAGCTGAACATTATTTACCAACAAATTTACTTCATACTTGACGACGATTCTTTTCTGTGCAACTAGTTGACCGACAATTTAAATTTTTACTTGAGAATTAAATTCTGTCACCTTTCTAACATGGCCTGCCTTCAATAATTTGTCACCTTTTTCTGTCGCATTTTTTTGTACCTCGCTGATATTTATTGACCGAAAGCCATTTTTTATATTTATATTCATTAGTAACAACGAAAATATACGGATATTGTTACATATGTAACCAAAAGTTCTTGGGAATAAAAGGGTATTTCGTTACTTCAAATTTGGGTAGCCCTTATCAGCTGCCTATTCATTTGGATGGATTTCATGATGAAATATACTTCCTTAGAATCATCGCTTTCATACTGGTCTACACTTTTATAATCTCATCGTATTTTTATAACCTGCTAATACTTTTGGTGCCTACTGGTGGTGGCTGAGCTTTTATCACGAGTTACATAAATATAGTTAGGTTCGTTCAGAATTTGAACCCGGGACCTCTCGCGCCCTATGCGAAAATCATACCCCTAGACCAACGCGCTCTTGTTGTGGTTCTTAAAATTTTGATATATATGGCATGCAATCAGTATAGCAGTGATTGCATGCTTCAAATCTATGTTTGTGCTACTTGTTATCAGGATTATTTGACTTTGGTGAATACTTATAAAATTTAGATATTTCACATCTGCCAGTCTATGACGACTCGATTTTTTTTATCAGACATGAAATTTTCGCTTCCAAAAATAATAAGTCAGGACCTTAGAAATAATTTTTAAACGCCATATATCAGCACAAACACATTTAATACAATGACTAAATAAAAGAATACACACTGGTATTTAGTAAATCATTTTCATTAGTAATTCAAAGTTTCGTCAAATAACCACACTATGTTTTATCTTAAATAAAAGTGCAAATAAATGTTTAAATAAACACTTACATTCTACGTCTCCACCACTCTCGTTGAGCATGTCAATTGTACAGTCCAGTATACTCAAAAGTGTCTTAGTTAATCGGAGTAAGTCACTGAAACTGTAATAAAACACTTATATATTCCAAATTCACTACTTGAATTATATTTTCTTTATCTGACACTAAAACATGAAGAATATCCAGACAATCATGCAAAAAATTTATAATTTATTTTCAACAGCAGCTGTTATAATTATGTCTCATAAATAGGGAGAGAGAGATGTCTTATATAGAGTAAATTCCACTACAAACAAAACCCTATTTGTATGATGAAAAGAATACAATCTTTTCCTTCACGCTTTATTTAACATATTATTTATTAATTTTAATAAACTTTTTATACCAATTTTAATAAACTTTTTACAAACCTATTTTAATAAACTTTTTACATACTTTGAATATTAAGGGTTTTGGTGAAACACAAATTCTTTGTTAACTTTACAAACACATACTCATAATTTCTATTCTAATAAAACCTTTTGTCATATCCACACCAAATTTCAATATGCAATTGAGTTTAGACTGTTCGAAGAACATCTTATATAAAGCAAGCATAAAGTAAGAGTACATGGAATACTAGCTTGTCGAAAAGTTTGACATGTTATGAATATGACCCTATTAAGTGGAACTTATCCTATTTCATTCTTTCCTAAGGGATTTATACGATAAACGTAATAGCTTGCAAACATCCGTAATCGCATTGTTTGTGTTGTAACATTATCAGGTATTAATAGAATGTTATACGTTAGTACATCCTTTCCACATAAATACTTCTTACTTGTATCGACTATAGTAGATACGCTCCACCTCTAATAATACATAAATATATAGAAGTGCAAAAACAATTAATACAAATGATCACATCATTTTAAATAACCAATGAGAAATTTTTAAACATTTTGAAAATGTTTCCAAAAATGTACACATGTTATTTTGGAAAAAAATATATTTTCTAGGTTGTAATAGTAACTCCATAGCAAAAAGGTTAATAAACTTTTTATTTCTAAATGTTTAAAATTATTAGAATAAGGAAATCGTACATTTTTCAATATTTCACTGAACATGGTTTTCTTTTTTGTTTTCTGTGGGCCGTCTTTGGTAATATAAATAGCAAAAATATGCATCAACTATATAATGTGAAACAACCAATAAGAAAACATATATACGTGAAATTGAGGATTTATTAAATATTGAAAATTTCAGAAGCCAAAATAATATAAGGCATTGAAGATATACATCAGTGACGGAAATAAGAGGGAAATGCATCAGAACTGGGAAACAGAACATTCCATCATCTCTACTTACCCTGTCCCATTGAGAAGTAACTCAATAATATTACATTAAAAGATCCATTGTAAAAAAAGTATTATCCACTAACCTATAAAATCCGAAATATATAAGATCCCGTGCCAATTTAACAACTTCAAAAGTGAGCTTATTCTGGTCCTGGTCGGAGAAGTACCAGGTCCTAGTGAGTACGTTGCACAGGTAGTCTTCAACGAACTTGATGGTGCTGGCAAACTGAACCTTCACACGTTCCTTGTTGGGGTCTGGGCTCCCCTTACCGCATACGTAGCTGAAGCAATGACAGTATTTAATAGTGAATATTATTATTTTAATTTTACAGAAGACATGTCGTTAGATGTTGTCAACGTGTTCATTGCTGACACGACTCTCCCTGCAGACCAAAATGATAAAATCGATTTTCATTTTTTTAATGCTATTCCATTCAATTCCAATTTTACACTTAAAGTACGGTTGGCAAAAACATATATCCAATTAGTCGACGACTATACACAAAAATCATGGTACTTCACCCATAATATTATTAAACAATATAATATAATCACTTTATTGCCTTCATAAGCTGTCAAACTAAATAATGTCAAATAACAATATTACACCGTTATTGTACTAATATAAGCCATGAAACTAAAAGTAGAAAAAACCTGTCGAGCCCATTTAGGACTCGCACTATGAGGGTTCTGTACATATTTAAGAACTTATAAACATTTAAGGGAAAATAATACTTCTATTTAACTATTTACAAATATTAATTTTTGGCAATATAAATATATTGCTTATTATGTCTTTCACAGGTGTAAAATCAGGTGCATATTTGACAAATTATTATACCTAGAACAATCGCCTTAGCTTTCCTACAACTTTTGCATAGGCTTCTAAAAACTGTGTTTCTTTTCATGCTTTTAGGTTCAATATTCTAAGAAACAGAAGGATATATTACCTACTATAGTACTGAAGATCTGGTACCTAAAATTATGAAGAAATCATTTGGAGACGCTTATAATTAGCCCTTTGAAACGATGCCCCATACTATATGTGGAATGAAAACATTTTATTTTAGTACTTTTCCCCCTAAAATGTCCGTATCATTTTTTTTAAGTGTTGCCTATTGTGTAGAATGTTAAGTTTCTACATGATAGACAGACAGACACATGAAGGATCTTATAGGCGTTCCCTTTTCCTTTTGTGATACAGGATAAACCTTGCTGTCACAATTGTGCAAAATTCAGAGATATAAAATGTTTCAGAAAAATATTAAATATTCCGACACGTACGAAGTCTATACCCATATATGCTATTCGGTGTACATTATAAGGTGTTGGTATAAAGCATTTTAGTGAAATAGCTGCAATCTCAAGCTCAATCTTTGAGACTCTCAGTCTCAAGCCTGCAAGTAATTATGAAAGAAATTTGATGATATTATTATGCTTTGGTACTAGTTATATTTAGCAGAGATTTAATTAGCAAAAATTTGGCAAAGCAAAAAATTTAATTTAATTTTTTTTAATGAAAGAATATATATAAAAAAAACCGTGTATTAAAAAATACAAAGTGTAATCGTAATACAAAAAAAATGAAATTTTCATTTTTGCTAAGCTCATGTCACAACAATATATAACTTATATAAGTTTTAAAACACCATAATTATTTATTTACTTTCAAAGAAGTGCTAAAGAAAAAATTATGAAGGATTGTACAGTGCCATCAGTTAAGCAAGGCCAAAGTTGCATTACAGATTACAATTGCTACTAGCCTATTTAATAAAAATTTATGGGTTAGGGCATAGCCAATTTAATAAAAATTTATGGGTTAGGGAAGTTACACCGAAATATTTTCAAATAAAATTGTTTCATTGGTGATGGGTTCATATTGCGATAGGATAATTATCCCAAACCTAGTTATGCACGCACAGGCTTCTTGAAGAAAAATCAAATAGTAATCATTTCGAAATATGTGATATTCGATCAACGGCTTTAGATCCCATAGAACTTTTGTGGATGGAGTTGGAAAAAAAATTCCAGGTGCTGTCTAGCACCGAAAAAATAGGGGTTATAGAATGGCTGTGGCAGAAAATATTTAACAAAGTTACTGGAATGATATTCCCCAGAAAATATAAAAAATTCATAGCAAGTATGCCTTGATTGAATGCAAAGATGAATTTTTCGATGAAAAGTGAAAACATTATTTGATATAACAATATAAGCATTAAAAACACAGTTATTATAGTTAATAAAGGAGAACTAGCGAAAGTCAATATAGTGCTAAGCTCAGGTGTTACAAAAATAAAACTGGCAACTCTTAAACAGAGAAAATGAAAAAATAAGCTACTTAAAAATTTTACTTAATTCATCAATCAGACAAATGAGAAATCTGTATTTTTGTATTCAAAATCAGGTTTATTTTTGATTACAATTTGTAATTGCTATTTCTCCACATCGACCTTAGGTGAAACAAAGTAACAATTGTGTCCCGTTGTATCCTCCATACACATGTAACATAATAATCAAGGAAACTTGCAAAGTTAACGGGGTCGTCGAAACAAATTAATATAAAACTCGAAAAGAGCAAGGAAACGTCATTTTAACAACAGAACAAATATATATATATATATATATATATATATATATATATATATATATATATATATATATATATATATTTATATTTATACACACACACAATTTAAGCAATATAGTACATTTAAGCAATGTATACAAAAAAAGCAATCGATATTGATAATTATTTTTTATAATCACTTTTAGAAAATTATTACTTGCTTCTTTAGATTTTTATTTTTTTTTATTTCTTATTAACAAATCTTTATATAAGGTACATTAAAAATATACTATGTATAGCTTTTTTTAAAGTTTATACTCTTAATTGTCAGTAGTTGAATTGTTTGTTTAATAAATATTAAAAAAAATACCAGCTATTTTAATAATTACATGAATTTCTGTAACATCACACCCATTTTTGGTAACCTCCTTTAAAATTATTTGCAAGTTTTTGACGGACAAGTTATATCAAAAGTTAAGCGCATAAATATTTGAGTATAAAGTAAATTTCTAAAATCCATCTTTTCATATAAGTCTAACTAGATGATTCTATAAAAAAAATTACACCTTGTATGCTGATCACTTCATTCAAAAGCTATGAATAAACAAGTATAAGACAGAAATATGAATGTAATTAATAACACTATCCCCATCGGAAATATATTAAAAAATGACATTGGGTGATAATTTAGAACCTAATTATGAATAGGCCACATAAAGTTATAGTATAACTAATAATAAAAAAAACCTTACTTACTCATGTATAGATATATGATCGGGGACCTCCCTCCAGAGCCGAGCGTAGTTGACAGGTATAACAGGCTCCTGAGGGTCCCGATCGGCGTGCAAGTGCAACATGAGACGGCAGAAGGATGCACGCAATGAGTATGGTACATCTTTGCTCGACATACATCTGTTGAACAAAAGTGTCAGTTACTAATCAATCTTTATACTAAACTTAAGTAAAGAAAAAATTATGTTTTCATAAAAAGAAATTATTTAAAAATTCTGCAAGTTTTTACATTACTTGTAGATAGTTAACATTTCGCTTTTTCTTTGATTATGAAATGTGTAGATTAGGAATTATTCTGGATAGAAAAATTATAAAATAATTTAAAATATTAACAGAACAATTAATTGTTTCTTGATTAAAAATGCGAAACATATAAACAGTCTTGTTCTTCCAATTCAAAAAGATAATTATTCTACAAAGAATGTTAATTTCAGTGGCAAAAAATTAAAAATAAATATCATTTAACTCTTGACAATTAGATAGTATTTGTGTGAGAGTTATTTTAATTTTTCTATCATATATACATTTTTTTATTTAATAATCCAATACAGAATTTTAAAAAATGTTACACATGTACTCAATTACATACAAACCTAGTATAATTAAATATATCTAATTACAATAGAAAAACCAGTAGTAAAACTAGTTTGATTTATATGTTTTGAGTACTGACATTAAGACAGTTATTAATCACATAGGGACTATGCGAGACACATTGAGGTTATTTTAAAATTTTTCACTGCACCATGAGTAATGAAACAAGAATACAGATCACAAAAATTGTAAAACCAATGTTTATTGCATGAAACTTGAAAAAAATTATTTTACTCTGAATAAGAGCACACTGAAATATGCTAAATACATGCTTAGCACTGAAATATACACTTTAATATATGCGACTGTATAAACATGACAAAAATATGAATGTAATGTATGTCACAAATGGATGTAAGAATATTGAAGGATCTTTGTTTCCAGAGTTTCTATAGATGTTTGGACACTTTTATATTATATGTTACACCATGGGTGCATTCCAAAAGCCAATTACAACACTCAAAATTCTCATTGTATCATTCCATTTGATGACCGTGGTTATTATCACTACACCCTCGTTCAAAATGTTGTTAGGAACGTTAACGACCACATCGAGTCCATGCAGACCCACGTATTGAGGAACGTAGTGTCATTTTGACTTTGACATATTGACATATGAAGTTCACGTAAGTAAATTATATTATTGATATGAAGATTAAACATGGCGACTTGTGCAGCTCTAAAAAGAAAGTAGGTGTTACACCATAATCAAAATGAGCGAACAATTATCAAATTCTTATAGAAATTAAATTACGCTTTTACAATTATTGTTGGTGTAATTTTTATTGATTATAACATGGCTATAAGGCTATAAGGGTTAGTTAGGGCAATATACCAATTAAGTGTTTATTGACTTGCCAGCAGCTGACGGTGATGACATTGGGCAATTCTTAATTGGCCAGCACGACACCGGCTGTCGGGCGACAGTTCGTATTGAGACCAGTCAACACATTTGCATAGAAATATTGGAACACTTGTTATTTTGTCCACATGTCAGCTTCAATATTCCTATACAAATATGTCGGCCGGATATCAGTGCCAGTTATCAGGCCGGTGGCATGTCAGCTAACTAAGAATCATCCATTTTTATTAACCTATATAATTTATAACTCCTGCTAGATGTGAAAAACTTTTTTTTTTATTTTACTAATCGCAGAGATAACACAGATTTACTTATACAGTTCTGAAAATTTAATATTATATTACCTACAGTCTAAGGCCTTCTAATATTTCTTAAAAATGATTTAATGCATTTTTTCATTGGATCTGATCAATATTTTCATGTTACAAAAGATATGAGCTGTTTAAAACATTTTTGCACCTGGAGATATAGAGGAAAATTAAGTTTAATCTTTGTTTAAGCAAACCACTTCTTCTCAAACCTACCTCAGTATAAGCTGAATATGGAGCTGCGGTGATAAACTGTTCAAAGCTAAGTACTGCCGATTCAAGCACATATTGGAGAAAAGATCCAGCTGATGACGGTAGTAATCCAATATGGCTGCTGCCTCCGACTCAGAGTTCTGTTTGGCTTCTGCCGCTAACTCTTTAAGGAGACGTGACTTCTGTAAAAGAAAGGGTGTGCTATGTAATTTTTTTTTAATTTTCTTTTTCAGACCTCTTAGAAACAAGATTTAAATCTATAAGTCACATATAAAATTCTGAAAAAAAACCAGTTCAGTAAGATCGTGAACTACTGAGGGTTTACTGACGAACGGTTCCAGATTGTCTACAGTCAAAGCACGCTGAAAGCTATGTTAGCACTTTGTGCCCTCTAGATGCAAATAATGCTGAGGATTTCCTGATGCTGATAATTTGTGGCACAATATGACCCAAATAATATTGTGCGTATTGTCAACATTATAAGTTTGTAGAAAAATAAACACAGACAAAAACTTTTTAGTGTACAGAAACAAGTTCACAATACGAACATTTTCTTATGATAAATATGCATATTACTTATATATACAGTTACAAAGACAATAAACTTGACAAAAAATGTAGTATAGAAATCCCAAAATATGACAGTTGTTCGATCAAAACGCTATTCCTATGTACTGGTCGCTCTATCTATTCCTACTTATAATGCAACAACTTTCTCATTCTATAAATTCTACAAATTGTGTGCCCAAATTCTTAAAAGCATGTAAGTGCAATAATTTTATGTTTTCTTTAATAATATGCAAAAAATTATTTTTTCAATCTGTTAAGTGATTGCCACCCTTAAATAAAATAGAACACACACTACAAAGGTTTCATACCTCTTAATTTATACATTATGTAATTATCCTTGAGCGCGACATTTCAACCACTTATGCAATTAATATGTGTAATCTGCCAAAATTTTTTTATGAAAGTCGTCTAGTTTATAAAATACATTTCCTTTCGAAAATTAACTTTGGCTATATAGTAGCCCAGCTATCAGATGTTTAAGTTTCATTATTCTACCAAATTGTCACCAATAGTGATATTGATTATGTTCCACTAGCCGGTCGCAAAGCTCGCGCCCACGACCGTGATCATATCCATTCCACTAACTTGTCAACGTTGTAACTGTCACTCCAAATGGAACGGAATAGAAACAATGCTTATCCGCAGCTATGAACAAATGGCAGTAATAGACAAAAAATAAAGAGATTATTTTTAATTTAAATTAGATTCAGTGTGATAATTGAAATTAGATTAACTTTTACCATATATTAACCGTCACATAATAATATACACTTAAATTATTTGTAAAAGTGCTATTTAATATTTATGGAAATTTGATGATTGTTTATACGTTTTGCATATTTTAGTGTAACCTTTACTTCTATTAAGTTCTGCTCAGAGCAGAGATAAAGTGATTCTCTTCGTCACCATGCTTAATCTTCAAAGATGATATAAATTTACTTACTTAAAATGTATATAACAATGTGAAAAAAAATTGAAAGATAAACGACCGCAATGACCTATGTCGATACGTTTGTCGACGTGGGCTCGAAGCGGTCTTGAACAATGATGTCATTGTTCACGATCGCAACAACCACATTCGTCAAGTGGAACGATGCAGTGAGCGTTTTGAGGGTTGCGATCGCCTAGTGGAACATACTCATTATTTCAGTCATTGTTTAAAGAAGCCTTCAGAATATTAATATGTTATAATATTAATAAAGTTACATTATTAGTTGACAGATAATAGAGGAAACGTAAATAATACTGAATTGTATTATTGTTGAACAGACTTAACAATAATTTCCAACATTTACATACATAGTACATAGATGACATCCACGGCATGCCATGACCGTAGACAGACAATTAAAGGTTTCTTCATATAATCTCGTACATTTTACTTCCCTATTAAATCATAAAATCGTGCCATGTAAAATTATGAAACACTCATCCTTTTCTTTTGCGTAACTTTATTTAATTTAATAAATGAAAGGGATAAGTCAAGTTTATGCTCGTGTCACTAACAAGGCTATTTGTGCAAGATTGCCACTTTCTGGTGTTTATCGAAATAAAAGATATAGGTGGAAGCTTTTCCACATTAATCACTTAAAACAATTTTCAAATAAATAAAAAAATGTTGATAGTTTTTTTGGAAAAAATACTTTATTTTAATCCACTCTTGATGTATTATTACGAATTGAAAAGGAAAAAAGTTATTTTAGAAAATACTTAGCTTATCCTTAAACACCAATACGAAAGACTCACGAAAAGTATGTAAAACACACGAATGAACAGTACGTAAACTGTACACAAAAGTTTTTATGGTATATAGTATTTCTATTAAACTTTCAAAGATAAAAGGAAAAAAAATAGTTCTTATGGACATTTTTGGCATCATCTTTAAGCTGTTGATATCACATAATAATTAAAAAGACTCGAATGAATTAACACATTCTCGAAATTTTGCAAAAATAAGGAGATAGCTTTTGAGATTTTCATCTTTTATAGAAGTGTTTTATGATCCTTTAAAAAACGTGGACAATAGGATCAATGTGTCTAGACTATAAACAAAAGAGTCTTGGTGACACTTGCTAATGTGAAGGTGTTGATATCAATTTGATTAAATATAACCGTGTCATGTTTGAATACTTTATGGTATAAAGCATTTCTGTTAAACTTTCTGAGATAAAGGGAAAAAAAATAGTTCTTGTTGACATTTTTGGCAACATCTTTAAAACTATTTTACGTAAAATTCTTAGATGAAATTAATTTTTATAGCTCGTCCTTTCAGTTGATACCTTATACGACTAAGAGCAAAACATTTTCTTTTGTATTAAACTAGCCCCTTCCAAAATTCATAAAAATATTCATTAGGACCTTACTTAATGCAAAATATGGAGATCCATAAGTTCCTTTACCATGTAAATTTTCTACATCAAACGGTTTTTATGACTGTGGACAAAGGAACATTGAAAAAGTAAAATCCAACGAACAAATGCCATTGAGATCACATAATAAATAAAAAACTTAATTGAATTAACATATATTCTCGAAATTTTGCGAAAATGGGGAGAAAGTTGTTGAAATTTCCATCTTTTATAAAAACGTTTTATGATACCTTACAAAATGGTGAGAACAATAGGATCTATACCAGGTATAGACAATAATTTTGGTTTAAAATAACCATATCAGTTTGGGCCATGGCGAGTCCATCAAAATTATGCACAAATTGAAGAAGCCTAAGAGAAAAATAATTTTAATTGTTATTCGGTGTATATCCATAATAGGCTGTTCGACACATATTGTAAAACTGTTTTAAATTATTCTGAATTGCATTATAAGCACATTACTTTATATTTCCAGAATGGATGTTGTATTTTTCATAAAAATCGCTTTTCCAATTTAAATTACCAAACCGCTCCCAAATATGCAGTTTCTTGATATGTGACGTCACACATTTGTAAACATAACAGTCCTACTCGCTGATGGGACATATTATTTATTTTCATATTAAAATATAATTATTATAAAATTTGATATGACATGAAAGAATATACATTAAAAACGACATATTTAAAAAAATCTGCAGCAAATTACTTATTATAAAAATTATACTAATTTAAAAATTTCATACCTGATGATTTGTTTGAGAGAGAATATGTTTTTTTTCAATTAATTCACTTTTTATTTTATCATTAAGCACTTATTACACAATTTGAAATATTTTTATAAATTATTAAGTATTTATAATAGGAACATAAGTAATTTTAATTATCCAACTTGAATACTTACTTAACCTGTCAATTCCAACAATTACATTTTATTTATATGATACCAACAGCATTCAGGAAACAATAAAGTCTATTTGTCTATGGTTTAAATTTCGAATAATATTATAGTGTTTGTGTGATCGTATTACTGAATAATATACGCTGCATAGTAATTAAATAATTTTTTTTAATACATTAGTTATAACCGAAAATTATTTTAATTAAATAAATCATTTCTAATGTATTTCTTTTTATATAATACACAGTACGTAATATATTCATATTATAAATAAATATTACACTAAATGCATAGTGTGATAGTGATAAATTTAAAAAAAAAAAGAAAAAATGACCATAAATGAAAGATTTAAAGACAGTACAACTGGTCTGTTCACAAATTTGTGACATCATATGACTTTTAACCAATAACAGGGTGTTTGCGACGCTGACTGAATTTAAAAAAATATTGTGATTTATTTACTTTGTTTTTTACAAAATATAAACTTATTACGTAAAATACGCTTATTTACGTTACAATCTAATAAATACAATTATTTACGTTACAATCTAATAGAATGACCACAAATTGTGGTATATTTTCTATGTTATCAAATAGCTGTTCAAAAATGAGATTTATATTTCAGATGCCTGCTTATCGGAACTATCACGGTTTATAAATACATATCTCGTCCCACTGATGGTGGTCTCATAAGCTGATTAAGGAGTCTTACTGACTCTGGGTATCCTATCACTGTTACAACATGGTGCAGCAACCTATGGTACAGATGCCGTTATTGCAGGTACAATAATGACTTTGATAGAGTCTTTCAACTATGTCTTGATTTGGGCTATGGAGATCGCCAATGAATTATATACTGATTGATAGGTGCTCAGGATATATTAACGAAAAAATAGTTTTATTGTTGTTCAGTGTATGTGTGCCGTTACATAGGCTGTTTAAAAATGACATCCGTACTAAGATGACTCTTAATCGGGATTATGATAATTTATAAATACAAGTTCTATTCCCGTTGACCATAGTTTTTTAAACTCATTAATGTGTCTTTATACTATATTCTTGTTGCTATGTAGGCGCAGCAGCCTATGGTTGGGTAGTTATTGTCGGTACAATAATGAACTTTAATGCAGTCTCCCACCATGTCCTGATTTGGGCTATGCTGAGTCCACTAAGGTATTTTACACCAATTGATAGGTGCTTAGGATATATTGAAGAAAAAATAGTTTTATTGTAAATCAACGTATGTGTGTGATTCCACAGATTGTTCAAAAATGAGATCTACACTACAGATGGCTCTTCTTTGGAACTATCATACCATATTACTGTTGCTATATGAGCACAGCAGCCTAAGATTTGAGTCCCATTTTTACTGCTACGATGATAGGCTTTGATGGATTTTCCCCTTCAATATTTTTCCCTGCTAGCGTAAAAACCTAGTATTTTATTTTATTGATGTCAAGGAAGGAAAAATAAAATCCAGACGGATTGTATTTTTCCCTTTAAAAATAATGGTTCCTGTATATTCAATTCATAATTAGTCCATAATACTTCTGTAGATTCAAGCCGTAAGACCCAAAGGCAAGAATCTGTGTGTTGACAATATTTCATTTTTTTTACAAATAGACAATATATCTGTCTATCGGAATTTGACCACTTGTTAATATAGACATGCACACAAAATATGTTTACATAAACCTAATGTCATAACTATATGAACTGCACATTCTCCAATGTTATATAATTTATGTCTGGACATCCTACGGCCCACAGTCCGTAGTACCTGGGACACGGTTCTTTGGAATTTACCTTAAAAGAAAAAAGTTTATCCACTTGCTGCACATGATTATTTATATATTTCTTCATATTGAAGAAAATAAAAAATTTTCATTCAATTTATTTACTTTATAATGTACTATTCACATAAGTCCTATAAATATATCTTTACTGATATTGGTATCATTATTGTCTTTAATATCATGCTCGAGAATGAAGGCACCCATTTTTCTATATACCACTGCACGTACCAAAATCCAATTGTGAGCCCTAATAGGTCACATGTTGAATTTGCGTAACTCAATATTAGAAGCACTGCCACACTTTATATTGTTGTTCTATTCAATTCACTATTTTAGAATTCAAAAATGATCTTTTTAAATCTGTTGATTTTTTTATATGTTAATAACAATTATGGGTCTAAAGTTCTCATAGCTCTCTAGCAAATATTCCTCATAAGATGCCAACATTATGGAGACGGTTTAAATATTTAGTAGCATTAGATTTACTCACCTTTTTATTATCCCACACCAATAAAACCTCGTCCTCCATGGTATACTTGTTATTACCATTTGGCTTCTCATTGTCTCCCTCGCTAGTCACCTTCAGTTTGCCGACATCTTCGTACTGTGTTGTGACCAACCTGGTAGTAAATTATGACAATTTTTATATTTATTACATTCCATAAGCAATTTTTTTCAATTCTACTTCTTCACGTAAAAACTTTTCTAAATATAACAGTAAAATGATATCCGTTGAAAAATAGATAAAATTTTATTGATATATACAGTATTTGAAATTGATACTGATTTAAATATTGACTCGTCATAACAGAAGAATGTACTCCACTTGGAGATTTGGTTTTTATTTGTTACAAACCTATAATAGCCCTTTTTTTAAATAGTAAGTAGACTAGCTACGAAATGTTGAAAGACCAAAAAAAACAAAAGGATAATCTTTCCCAGAACCTCTATGAACAGACTTTACTAGTTACCCTATTCTATGTGTATGATAAAAACACTGATAAAAAAAATTCCACTGAAGTAATAATTTTGAAAATAAATACACATATGCGTTACCCTATTCTATGTGTATGATAAAAGCACTGTAAAAAAATTTTACTGAAGTAACGATTATGAAAATAAATACATATATATTCAAATACATTTCTTGTTATTTATCATTTTAAATATAAATAATACAGCCAGAAAAGGCTCTCACGTTGAAATGAAGAAAGGTAAAAATTTGTATAGACCCTTATTTCGACATTCTAAAGATGGACTGAAAATTCTCACAAAATATAGTACCCGCTAGTCCATAAAATTATGACGGAATTTCAAGGAGCGATTAAAAAACAGTAACCAAATAATTTAATAAAAAAAGAGTTAAAACAAAATTGTGTTTCTTTTTCACTAAATAATTTAGTTGCCGATCTTTAGAAGCTCCTTAAAATTCCATCACTGGCCAAAAGGTAACCTGGATGTCTGTAACGTCTACCCGAAAAAAAAACATGAGTTGTGTTTCACCAGGAGATTGCAAAACAGCATATGATTCAGAAAAATATTGACATGTTAGATTTTTAATAAATAATAAAAAGTCTATTGTGAACATAGCCTAAGTTTTTAACACTCGCACCGCTTGACCTTGCAGAGCGCTCGCCATTCTCCAAGTGTTTCGTCTCGTCACTCGCAACACTCGAATCAATAGCGGATTTTTTGAAAAAGGTCAAAGGAGTGGCGAGGCGAACACCTAAATTAGGTATTATGTATGTATGAGTTTTGACAATTGCATACGGTTGCGTGCAGTATGCATGGGTTAATCTTCTTAACCTTTTACCTTAAATATATCATTAGCTGTTATTACAAATTTTTTTTATGATTAACCATTTTTGAGTTATAAAATGGAGAGAGGGAAGCGTGCATTGGTTTATAGGTAAACACTATATATATACAGCAGAGCCATATGCATAGTAGTATACTTTACAAAGTTAATTATATGAAGAAAATATTATTATTAATAATATTAAACAATTGCTCATTTTTAAAAAATATTCATAAATCAGAAATGGTATACAATTATATACATTTTAAATATTGAAATGAAATACTTTAAATACATTATTAGAAATTATGGAGGTTTTACTATCAAAACATAATATTTATGATTCTAACATATTAAATTTAGCTATGATTTAAATCATTCAAGAATATTTTTTGATAAATAAATAATTTTGTAACTCTATTAATTAATACTAATACTTTGCCATGTAAGTAACTTTGAAAAGTGTAGTATGCATCTGGCTCCACAGTGTATATAACGTTATCCTATATAAACGGAAGCACGTTTCCTATCCTCACTGCACTATATAACGAAAATAGTTAACCACACAAAAAAAAGCCTTTAACGAAACTTGTAGAGAATTTTATGTAGAGAATATTTGTAATAACTGCTAATGGTATTCAAGGCATAGGAAGCGAGGTATTTGCAAAAAATTGGTTTTCGTCGCCTTTGACCTTAAATACCTTGAATAGTGGACATAATATCTTATGACACCTTTTAGTCCATCTTTAGGATATCAAAACATAGGTCTATGCAAATTTTCAGCTTCTTCACTTCAGTCCGAGGTTTAACCCTTATTTGACTGTAT
This sequence comes from Druceiella hillmani, assembly GCA_039881145.1. Lineage (NCBI taxonomy): Eukaryota > Metazoa > Arthropoda > Insecta > Lepidoptera > Hepialidae > Druceiella > Druceiella hillmani. Next base: position 21,761,858 of record JAYKKI010000031.1, on the reverse strand, counting down.
AGAAAAAAAAGTATTTTGGATTGGCCTTGCTTCTAATGACAACATGGTATGTTTAACGCTTTAGGTAGAAACTGTTTGATAATACTGAATTCATAAGAAACAGAGCAGCATGATGGTTAAACCATCAAAGAATTTTCATCAAAATCAAATTTTCCAATAAATGAATCATCAAAATAAACTCATGTTCAAGTGAAAAACTACATTACGCAATTTTCGCAGAACAGGGTTCTTAAAATAAAGATGACGGTTCTTTAAATAAAGATTAATTTATAGGCACCATGCAAGATGCAACCATCGGCATATTGTCATAATTCAGCAAACTTTTGGTTATATCAGTTTGTCTGTATGCATATATATAGTTTTTATGGTCTTAGGAACAGATCTGCCAATTACATTTGAGTGGACAGAAAAAAAACTCTTTTTTTAGCTCGTTTCCCAAAAATAATTGACTTTAACCAGGAAGAACAGATGAAGAAAAGCACAACCTAGAAATTACCTAGTTTCAATGAGTATGTCGGAGTTCTTCGCGCACAGCACGCTCTTACATATGAGTTCTTGCGTGACCGCTATGGCTTTTTTATTTGATATACAGAGGTCACTCAGATAATCCAAGAATCTCGATTCCCAGTTGTACATGTTTTTCCTCACTAAACCTGAAAGAAGAAATGATTGACTTTAAAAATATAAACATTTCGATTTCAATTATAACTGTGTCAATTCACACTGAAATGAAGAAAATGCAATAATAATATTCATGTGTATGTATATAAATATGTATATAAATGTGTATATATATATATATATATATATACATATACATATATATATATATATATATATATATATATATATATATATTCATCTGATATGCCATTGTTTCTATTGTGCTTTCACAGCAAATGCATCTGTCACGGATATACTTTGCTAAAATAAAATTTTAACTATTTCCAGAATTTACTTTCTTTAGACTTCGACGAGCCAATTCCTAAGGCAGACTACATAAACGTACTCATCTTATCTTTTTTTTTATATATATCATCATACTCGCTGAAGTTCGTAACTGATAAAAAAACTATATCTATATGTAAAACTAGCAATATAATCTGATATTGTTTTGAAAGAAAATAAGGTGTGAGTCTATTTATACTGATGTAACTCCCTACATGGTCAACCTATGTCCAGAGTACAACGCAATGAGCTATGAGTGCTCCATATTACATTATGTTACATTCACAATTTATCTTAAAATATTAAGAATATATTTTGTTTGCAGACATATTCTATTGACTACCTGCTATAACCTAGTAGCCAACCATAAGACAATGTTTGGAGACAAAAGATTATAAGAGACATGTCTTTAAATAAGCACCATTTTGAAATTGTGTTTTTGAAATCGCACGTGTGTGTTGTTTACCCCCATCTGTTAGCAAGTCACAAGCACCGTTATGGAAACTTTCGACCATGTTAACATTCGTTTTTAAATATTTAAAATCACTCCGCTGATTGAGAACCCAGCCGAATGTGAAATACGATCGGTAATTTGTTTTCTTAGTGCTAGAAATATAAAAGTAGCTGAAATTTAATATCAGATCATTATGATGAATAGAATGGTACCAAGATGGGTTAGAGCTTTTAAAGATGGCTGAAGATGATGAATGAAGTGGCACCTTTCCGTAATTACTGAAGATTTGGTGCAGAAAGTTGACTAACGAGTGAAATTTTTTGTCTCGTGATGACACAATAAATTTTCCGACGTGTTGTGAGACCTTAAACAAACTGTGGCATACAATCCAAAACAAAAGTTGTTGAGTTTGCTGAGTAGGGGGACCCATTGTGCTTCATGACAATTGCCACATGCGGCTAAATGAACTCAAGATCTCATCGCATCATTTCGCCGGGAGCAACTTGATCACCCGTCGTACAGTCCCTATCTAGAGCCCAAAGACCTGTTCCTGCATTTGAAGAAGAATATGAGTGGTCTTCGCCACAACAACGATGATGAGGTCAAAACGACTGTGTTGCAGTGGGTGTCAAATTCAGGTGGCAGACTTCTTTGAAGAGAGGAACCAAAAACTGGTTGTACGATACGATAAGTGCCTTAATATTGATGGAAATTCTGTAGAAAATAGATTGGAGTAGAGGCTTTCATATAAAATTGGTAAAAAAGTTCTACTTGTGTCTTTTTTATTTCCAAACAGTACTTACTTTAAAAACATGTCTTGTGTGATTATTCAATGAAAATTCACTGTTATTTTAATCTATTTTGAATGACTTGTAACGTATGCGTTTAGTTCATAAACGTTCATAAACGTAGTTCATAACATAAATTTCATAAAATTTTAATATAAAAAAAGCAAAATGTCCTCCAATTTTCTTCATTTTACAATTTTTTAAAACCAAATAAAACATTTTTCAAAGAAAATATTTTTTTGCAATTAATTGTAGTCACCATATCTTGAAGATTTCTTAAATGTTTTTATTGAAAAAACAAAACTCTAAAAATTTCGTATATTATGTTGAACTTGTTTCTTTATGTTCTTTGATATGAAACTTATAAGCTACAAACAAATCTTTGGTCCATTATTGTGTCTCTCGTACAGTATCCAATTTTAAGAGAGCCAAGAACACTTATTATTTGTTCTTTACTCTCTATTCCTGTCACCTAATGACAGAATAACCAACTTTCAGAAAATACAGGAGTTCTGCATCAATCAAACTTTCATTAAGTATGGGTAAAAGAAAAGCCTTAATTTCATAAAATCATAAATTATGTATCTCGCATTACTACTAGGAAACAAGAACAGTAATAAAACATTTCTATTTTATATGTACATTAAATTAAATATATAAATAAAATCCCTCTAAAGTTACAATACAACTAAAGAGCAACATAAATCTGCCCTTTAGCAAAGTCTGGGTACATTGATGAAGCTAGAAGGTAGTGACGTGGACTCTACTAATGAGGCGTGAACTCATTGAGTTTGGACTTGTTTCACTTGCCTTAATATAAGGAAGTAAAAAAGTAAAAGGTATATACAAGTACATATAAAGCCATGCAGAAAATAAGATAATAGTAGGTATGTAGATAAGTAAATATATGTATAAACAAATGCATGAAGTAACTAAAAATTAGTAGATAGATAGGTAGGTAAGCAAGTATATACAGGTATATATAAAGACACTAGAATATTAATAGGTATTATATTTATGTTAAATGCAATGAAATTATGTTATGTTAAATGCAAGTGTATGATAGAAAAATGAAAGCAACATTTAAGGTAAGCAAGTATATACAGGTATATCTAAAGACATATACATATAGACACTAGAATATTAATAGGTATTATATTTATGTTAAATGTAATGAAATTATGTTATGTTAAATGCAAGTGTATGATAGAAAAATGAAAGCAACATTTAAGATAAGCAAGTATATACAGGTATATATAAAAACATATACATACAGACACTAGAATATTAATAGGCATTATATTTATGTTAAATGAAATGAAATTACAATAAGTTAAATGCAAGTGTATGATAGAAAAATGAAAGCAATATTTAAGGTAAGCAAGTATATACAGGTATATATAAAGACAATACATATAGACACTAGAATATTAATAGGCATTATATTTATGTTAAATGTAATGAAATTATGTTACATTAAATGTAAGTGAATAATAGAAAAATGAAAGCAACATTTATAACGGTTAAAACAAAATCTTTGACAAGTATATAGAAGAAGACTATACAAAACATAGTGTAGAATAATAACACGTAAAGTAAATGAATTCGATACGAATGAAAATAGAATCAATAAAATAAACAAATATATTAAGGGCATATACAAAGAACAAAAAATGTTTTTTAATATATTGTTAAAAAGTGAAAGTGTTTTTTTAATATATTAAGTGCTCATTTTTAAGATTGACTCAGTAAGATGTTGTTTGCTTTGATTTTTCATGTTAATATTGCAATATAACAATTTTCCCAAAGAAGAGTCTTTTTAGCTCGTTTAAGACGATTAAACACTTTTATTTGAGTTGTGGTATAAATGTTCACTAAAAAATTTCACACGCTTAGGAAAGTTTATGAGATATAACCCAATGAAATGGTTTAGAATAACTTATGCATCACACATTTCAAGGAAGATGGTATATTTTAAATATTTGGAATTAGCAATATCATTTAATCTTTTCAGAAACACTTATTCAAAATATTTTATTCACTAAAACAACTATCATTATTCATTTTCCCAACTGTGTTAAGAGAAGAAATAAACATTTTGATTGGAAAATGGGAGTTTTATTTCACTTTTTATCACGTCAAGCTTGCTCACTACACAACAACAGAAATAACTTAATTAAATTATTATTAACTAGTAGTTGCCCAGTGGTCGAAATTCATAACTCATTAAATTTTTAAGTTTGAACATTGTTGAGTTTCTTTTGTCATAGAGTATATACTTCTATAATCATTGCATATAATTTTTTAGAATTTTGTTCTATTACATCAGCTGAGAGTGTGTAGAAATACGGCATTACTGCGTTTTGTTTGCCTAAGTCCATTTTAATATTCTTTAGCGACAATCTCCACTCTGTGCGATTGTTTCACCACAGACTATTATGTGGTTGACATTGACGGAATGAGAGTAAACAATGAATCTTTTATTGTTGAATGTTAACAATGAATCTTTAATGTATTTGTAATATATCTTTTAATGTATTTGTATCACATATTATATTTACATTTTAGCTTTCTATACTCCTTATCCATATAAACTTTGACTAAAAAATCTCACACTTCTCCGTGTGTGCAATATGTTTAGAAAGGGGTATAAAGTTTAATCTTCACATATTAATATATAAATGATTAATAATGTCTAAATATGGTTTAGTGTGTTATATATAAGCATTATAATAATTCATAAAAACAATACAGTTTTTCATTACGTTTTCATAGAAAAGATCAAGAACTTAAAGTAAGTAGAAATAATACTATACCACGTAGTTTCATTTCATTGTGAAAATCTCTTATCATAAAACATGTCATTTGGGCCAGAATTTAATACAAAATTTTTCATCTCTGAAATGGAGATTTTTATGATCATTCTGTACATGTAAAGGAAGTACGTGTTTTAGAAGACAGTTCTGAAAACCGAGAATTACACTTATTTTTTAATTTACACCAGTATTTTCATGAGCGATAAATCTTGGCGAAAAAGCAATTTGTGAACAATTTTAAGTTAATATATCATGTCAAAGGATACATTCATTAAAACCCCAAACCCAACCCAAACACCAAAGCAAACAAATTCTTAATTCAATATACAGAATGAAATTATCACTGAGCTCTAACAATTTGTGCAATTATTTATATGCAATCCGCCAAAATTTTATTTTTTGTGTAAGTCGTCTAGATTATAAAATAATTACAATTTAAATTTTGTACGAAATCATAATTTATACAAGTGATGAGTGGCGATTCTAAAAAATTGTATTGTATTGTTATAATTGATCTTAACAATAATTTTCAACACAGGTACATCATTGACTTCCATAGAATGCTTTTACCAAAGAAAAATTAAAAGCATCATCATACAATCTCATACATGTCACTTTCCTGTTATATCGTAATATCTTACCATATGGTTACTGTGTAAAATTATAAAATCACCCATCCTTTCCTTTTGCGTAACTTTCTTTTATATAATTATACAAAAGAAGGGGATAGTGTGAAAATCCAAGTATCCGTATCGATAAGAAGGTTATTTATGCAAAACAGCCACATTTCTTTTGTTTATCGAAATAAACAATATAGATTGATTTGTTATTAACTTAAAGCAATTTTTAAATTTAAAGAAAAACTCGAAATATGTTTATCGCAAATCACTTCATGTTTCTCTATTACAGATTTAAGTATCGTGCTCACAGATAATTTCATATTGCATATACAGCACATATTCAGTTTGTTGGAAGCATTTTACAAAGCAGCCGCAGAAGCTCAATTCCAATACATACCGACAAACGTTTCAATTTCTGATGCCGTTATATGCTTCTCAAGCAGCTTCCTATTGTTATGCAGCAATGCGGTGATGGTGTCCTCGGCCAAGATATCATAGCCGATCTGCTTTTGCATGAAGCCAAAATGCTTTGCTATGTATTCCTAAAAACGTGGCAAAATAAAATTTCATAAGCGTTCACTGTATATCGTTTCCGGCGACTAAAGTGGCAGCTATGTCGAGTTGTTATATCTAGGCCATATATACATATCAAGCATATACAATGAATTGCTTTCGCATATTATAACTAGAATAAATAACAGGATTAATTTTCATTATGTAAAATAATAATATTACGTTAATGGTTAATGCTTAAACCAATAAGGAGTTTCTTATGGGTATTACTATTTTGTTCCTAAACATTTTTTTTAAATATTTATTTTTGATGTGAAAACGTCTTTAATTTATTTTCTGATATACCACGTGAAGTAAATCATAGACAAGGATGCAAACATACAGGCTATACAGACACTGTCATCATTTGGCAATCACATAGGTGTTTTGCATAATCCAACAGAGACAAGTCAAAACACTGCTGTTTACACAATGTTTCTCGAAAACCTAGATACCTGCTAAATAGATGTCCCTATAAACTTTATATCGCAAGAGGGAAATGAAGAAAATCTTGAAATATCCTTGTACAATACTCACAAATGAAACGGCATCATGGTGATATTTTAGGCCCAGGTTCTAGTACTTCTCGTTATGTTTTAATGTTGAACGAAAACTATAACAAAATCTGTTCCAGGAAAAACCATAAATGACATTGGTTTAAACAAAAAAGAATCACCGCGTGACATTGACATTTACGAAATCGTGGGTGGATTTTTTTATAGATGACGATGAAAAATTATTTTTCGTTAGGAACTTGTGATATTTGGCCATAAAAAGAAGAATCGGATGAGTCAGAAGAAAATAAGAAACGTAAAAAATGGAAGAATACAGTCCGAGAAAAGTAATACAGAAGAATCCAAAAGAAATAGTGTTCTCACTTTCTTTAAAATCAATGGAAACAACTTACGCAAAAAAAAAACTGGTTTTATTTTGTTGTAATCTTTACAAATAACACTGACTAATGTTAAAATTATACCAATATTACGTTTGTATACCTAACACAACATCTCATGACACCTTCATATAAAAACCAAATTGGTGATTTTATACTATGAAAAACCTATTTGAAAGCTTCCAATCTATACACAATACATACTTACAAAATCTTATGATTTGACCATTGACAATTTTCTTTCCAAAACTTGCTATTTATGTGTTGTTGTTCTAGACAATATTGAGATCTTTTTCAATGTAAAATAAATAAAACTACAAGTGTTATCCTTTTCTGAAGTGCTATAAAACAACATGCGAGGGTGCGATTTTAAGTTCGCGGAATTGATAATTAAGTCTTTAGTGAGGGTACTTTAATGAGCCATAACGAATTCAGTGACTCATTGTTAGTATAAATAGCAAGTCGGGCGATTAGTCTTTGAACTATTGTCAACCAAGCAACTCAATACGGAAGAAAGTGAGAACTACAGAGAAAATCGAGTACTGTACTGTTATAAAGTACCAAGCAAGGAAAGTCAGTTCAGACGATACTGGAAGAGATGACATTACGGTAACGCTAGCCTGGGTAAAACCATGATTTATAAGTGTCAGAGCATCTTTGAACAAGGCAGGGAATTACTTGAAGACGAACCCAGCCTGGACGGCCGATCAATGTGACTACTATAGAAATCAAAAAAATCAATATTGGAAGATGCCAGACTAAAGAAGAAACAGCTCACAAAAATGGTTGGAGTATTGGATACAACCATTTCTACAATTCTTCACAATCATCTTAGGATAAGTAAGATCAGCGCAAGGTGGGTGCCGAGAATGCAACAACAACAAAAACAACACCATGTGGAGTCTTCTTGCGCCTTCTTACACCTCTGTAGTGCAAAAACAAGGATGAACTATTGAGTCTAATTGTTACTGGAGACGAAACTTGGGTTCATCATTATGAACCTGACTCCAAACAAGACTCTATGCAGTGGCACAAAAAAGACATGCCACCACCCAAGAAGTTTAAAGTGTCACATTCGGCTGGAAAAGTTATGGTGACAGTCTTTTGGAACTCAGAATGGATCTAGTTGATAGATTATAAAGATAAAGGCATCTCCGTAACTAGAGAATACTATGCTTCAATTCTAGAGTAGTTGAAAAAATCCATCAAAGAAAAAAGAAGGGGAAAGTTAACCAAAGGTCTGCATGACACCTATTCACAAGAGTCGTGTTGATTTGGCTGCCCTGAATAAGGTGGGCTTCGATATTTTGGATTACCCACCCAACAGTCCTAACCTGACTCCCAGGGTCAATTATCTATTCCCAAAGTTAAAAAAAGAACTTCGTGGGAAGAAATTTTCAAGCGATGAGGAAATAAAGGTTTTTACTTACAGTTCAGACAAAGATAAAACATTTTTTATGAAGGTATGCATAAGCTAATTGAAAGATTGGAAAAATGTATTAGGGCAGCAGGTGAATATATCGAAAAAGAAAAATACATTTATATTTTTATTCAATCTTCTTACCTACCATTCCTCGAACTTAAAAATAGCCCCTCGTAACACAGAGTATATTAAATTTTTCTCTTAGAAACTGACTACTTTTCTGATACACTTTTATTATAATAGAAAGAAACAATTTACAGTATGCATGTAGATTACCATTCTGTACACTTTGGTAAGTTTCATCAAGATACATCCAATAGAATCCAAGATATTTGCCTATTACTGACTGTGAAAAAATTAAACTAAAAATATGAGATTCATTTGTAACGTGTGAAGGAATATTGTGTATTTGTATATACATTCATTTGTATATATTTGTAGCAACTAAAAAAGCATTAGTACATTTACATTACATTTATGAGAATATACAATGATGACTGGTATGTACAATTTAAAATAATAAGAATCGCAGTTGGCACATCCCAATCCTTTTCTGACTATCATCAGTATAAAGTCAGTTAAAATATGATCTGTGGTTAATGCTTTTTACACATTCATTCGTAATGCGAGAATTGTTTGCTCTTTGAAGTGAAGTGAAGTAAATTTTCATGAAAAGTGATGAAGATTAAATAAATTGAAGTTACTACAAATGTAGTAGATTTTCGAGCACTCAAATATTAGAGTATTCGCTCTTTCAAAGTCAAGTATTACACTTTAGTTCTATGTACATTGTAATTACATAGCTTGTACTAATGGACATACCAGAGGATATCCACTAGAGTATAGGTATCCACCAAAGTAACAGTTTCAGTGTCCACCAGGTAGGTTACCTTATAAATGACATGATAGATGACATGACTAGAGACAATTTAAGTCACCAATATCAATAGAATAAACTGACTCAATCTATGCTATATAAATGCCACAATATGTGTAAACATCTGTATGTACATATATGAAAGTTTATATATCAATATATTTTCTGTGCAAAGAATTTCAAATGAAATATGCGGAACAAAAGCCTACAAGCGAGTTTCTTAAGAAAGATTTACTAAAGTCCTATGCACTTTTCTATCTCTACTTCTTCTACTAATACAAGCCATCTCTTACCGACGTGGAAAAATAGCACCGAATAAGGCCCACACAATATTTACATATATGCCCTCTTCATGTGGCCAGTCATTGAGACTCATGGTACCTATTAAACCTATTCAATATTTCCTCTATTACAAACTTGTAATTTCTAACCAAGATCTATAGACAACTAAAATAAAACCTGGTTCTTTCTGTAGTCCTGCTGGCTGAGACGTAGAATGCGGTAGCAAAGTCTGAAAATGTGCTTGTAGGGAGCGTAGCGAGGGTCGTGCAGCTCCTCAATCTTCAGAAAAGGTTGTTCGCCCTCCGGTGTTTCTTGGAATGGACCCTGACAGAAAAGATAATATTATTATAAATCAAAAACAATTGGATATAATGGGTAGATAGCGTTGGACAGATAGGCAGTATTGACAAAAAAATATGGTTTTGTTAAGCCTGCGGTTTCCCTAATAATCATATATGAACTCCCTGGTTAGGTTTTATTTCTTTTTATTGAAATGATATACTGACCAGTAAAAGACTTACCATAACTAAATCGAATCATAAGACCTCATTAAAAATACTTCACTATTCATACAAAGAGGAATATACCATATAACGCAGAAAACAAAAAGCATATCTTTGTATTTATATATTACATTAATGATGTAGCTGTACAATCCTTGCAAGATCTCCTGAAATTGTTGACGTAAGTTAATTGAAATAACCAGCCCTATGTTGTATCTTGTTACTTTATAAATAACATAAACATTACGCAATTATTAGCCTTTAAAGATTATGCATGTTGTATCATTATGAAACTTTTATTTTCACAGGTGAGTACTTTCAAATGGCGCCTTATATCACTTTACGTAAGGGTAGCTAAAACAGTTGACATTACGGCTAACTTTATAGGTTATTTAATTATCTCTTTCTGTAATTTAATAAATTTAGCCTCACTAGTATAATTAATTGAGAACACTGGAAGGAAAAATGTCTAATTTTTATAGTTACCTTCTAAAAATTGAAACTGAACTGTCTTGATCGACAAAATAGCTCTGTCCCTTTCATTCTGCTTGTAAAATTATATAATGCTATTCTTTTCTCTGAAGCCACTGAACTTTAAAGAGAAATAATGGCAAGGATAAAGTGAGTGAGATACAACATGCTGATTGTTTACAGCAAACATTTTGGCAACCGTTATTGTCATGTTTTAGCTAACATATACATTAGGTAAAATAAACAATACAACATAGGGCTGGTTTTGTTTAAAACATCCCTATGTTGTATTATTTATTTTACCTAATGTGTTTTGTTTTTTGTTTTTAACATTAATATGTAGAATGTTTTTCTAATTAAATACTAGTACCTAGATTTTTTTATGGGTTCTTCACACCCATGATTGGAAAATTAGAATAGAAATATAATAATATAATAATCATAAAAATAAACCAAATTTTTCATGTACCAGATAAACTGTCAAATAATTTTTGAATAAATTAATTTATTCCATTCCAAATTGTCAGTCTTATAAGCAATTGGAATTTTTCAATAGATTATTTGGTTATTCATGAGAATTATTTAGTTATTTATGATTCAAGAATTGGCACTAAATGGAGCGTGTCAAAAAATCTGGCCCTTGTTGTACAGGTACATAAGTAATTTTTTTAAATATTTCGCTACATATTAATATATATCTCCCCATGGAGCATATAGTTCCACAATTTAAGTATAGAACTATAAAAACTGTGAGGTTATGGATGTTTCTCACACTTCACCTGTAAACATCCTGGCAAAGCTACCTAAGATATTGACCCTAAGATGACCCACTCCTGACATATTGACCCTAAGATGGTATGTTTTAGGGTCAATATATCTGTAGAAAGTGTCAACACAATTCAGTGCCTTAATCATTATTGCACTTATATTATTTATAATTTCAAAAACATCCATATTTTTAATTACGCTCATGGAATTCATTCGAAACTGGTGTTAGATTCCAAACAAAACTCCTATTCATTTTGTATAATAAACAAGTCAATAAATCTAACCTGCAATATCTTGAACAGCTGTTTGAGTATATACTGTTCTCGCAGCAACTTTTGTCGATCTCTATTGGGATTCACTACCACTAAATCTAGTGCCTCCGTCTTGTTAGGCTTGTTCTCTTGGCCAGCTATGAAGTATACAATGTCCTGGAGAAGATATGTTACAGCTCTAGAACAGACAAAAAAAAATTGTTAATTAAGCATGAGGTTCTTTCTTTAGTAATTAGTAGTGTACCCGCACCTCAAAAAGCTTCAAAAAACATTATTATATATTATTAAAATATTATATTACTCCAAAAGCCTGTTGACGAACGATATAAACTTAAAAGTATGGCTAATAACATTCATAAAGAATATGACACACATATGAGAAATATAATATAAAGTTGTCCTATTGGGAACAAAGTGACTAGGATCACTCTTGTTTCTGTAAGGCCTTGTGTGTAGATGGCATATAAACATGATGTTCAATCATTGCAACCTACTCTGTATCAGTAAGAGATGAAATGCCAAGACAGAGTGCAGATATTGAGAAAAGGGGAAAACGTGACTTTCATACATACTTGCGCTCATTGTGGGTGATGGTGCCTCGATGCAGTTTCCCCGAGAGCGCAGATAGTACCTTGCACGCATCGTTGGCAAAGTCCAAGTCACGTACTTCGCTTGGCGAAACTGATATAAGGGCAAAGGCTTCTTTGTCTTCTTTCACTAGCGAACATCCCACCTGCGAAGAAATACTTAAATATTTACAAATGGTTCACGCTAAAGAAAATGACAAAACAAAACAAAATTAATTTATCCACATTTATACATTTCTCTTGTTTTATACTGTAATCCAAAATTGTATTTAATTTTTTGCCCTTGTCAGTCACTGAATAAGTTTATTACTTTATATCCTAAAAAATAAACCCTTTTTTGAAATCATATTGATTTATGTAACAGCAGGTTTAATTCATGTTGTGTAATTCATGTCATTGGTGAATGTTGGTACTATCAAATCCATCTATTAACGTTTTTAGTAAACTTTATGCTTATAGATCTATTACAACAGGGTACCACCAAAGCCGTCTATTAGTGTTTTTAGTAAAACTTTATGTTCATAAAATTCTGAGAGAAAATAAAAAAGAAATCTTTTTTTACTTCTTTCAGAAATCTTTCTTTTTTTACCAAATTTCATGCGAACGGCGTCACGTCGGCTCTGCTAGTAATGAATATTTCATACTAAAATATGTAAATCAGAGGCGGCTTGTCCCAGAGACTCCAAAATTATTACTAATAAACAACAAAGTAAATTACCTTTTTCACTCTTTCTTTAGTAGCATTTCACTCAAAGCAACTCTTAGCATTGGTGGTAAATTATTAATGAGTGCAGTCCATAGCGATGCACTCCTATGAACTCAAATTGGCTACAACTTTCAGTACTGAATTCAATGAGTATGAAAGAGGCAGTTCAATAAAATCCAGCAGTGAAAGAAAGCAGTTCCATGAGAAATTATGCACACTTGGAATTGTGTCCCATGTGACCAGCGTGTGATTTTGTGAGATCACACAGAGTGACAATACTTAACTTGTCCACACCATATTCTTACTAATATCCAATAAAGGATTAACTTGTCATTTCTTTGAAAAGTATGGTCTAGTGTAATTATTGTATTTTATTTTAAATAAATTATTTTTATATTAGTTTATTGTGCTGAGCAATCTCACATAGCCTAAAAAATAGAACAATACAATGCAGAGAAAATTTTCATAATGTTGTGACATTTCAACATTTTCTAGAATTTTCGTTAGAGTCAGTACTTGTTAAAAGCATAAAATTGTTGAAAATTGTGTGTATCATTCCCATAACCTCAGTGGTAAGTGGATGCAGTTTTGCACTGGATGCACTATATCGCAAAATTAACTGAACGCTTTATAGAAAAATGCTTAGTCAACTTGATCTCAGATTAAAAAAAGTGATAGATATTTCCTCTTGTCAATTTCATATACAAATAAGAAATAAATGGCAAAACGAGGCATTTTTTCACTTTTCTTTTTTATTATTGCTGAAATCTTTCAAGAACTGCCTCTGATTTCATACATAGCATAATGTATACATTAAATCTATTGCTCATTTGTATAGAAAGCCAAAAAGCTGTAAGCTCAGCTGAATGTAGTAAAATCTTTAACATTATTTATAGAGAGGCGTTGCGATGGTGTTACTGACCCAGAGATAAATTACACACTAGCAGGGAAAACCGAAACAACATTAATAAATGAAGGAATCTGTAACATCCCATCACATACAGAAATTTGAACCTTCAAAAGTCCCCTAATAGCATCCAGTTACTACCATCCAATTCTTCCACACAAAAGGGTTAAGTACTGTCCCTCTGCAAGGAGCCATTTAGTTTCTTCACTTTTTCTAGAATGATTTTAGTGAAAGCTCTAAATGACTCAAAGATCAGTCCATTCTTAACAAAGTCTCGGTGACTAAAGTTATCAAATCCTAAAGAGCCACGTGATTCTACTCTACTAATCTGACACATGCTCTCTAATATAACTCTATGCACATCATTGTGGTCACTACAGTTAAATACTGTTTACTTCAACATTGTCAATATCCTCTAGATGCTAGATGGTGTAATGATGACTGAATAATTGTATCACCATTACATTTTCACCGGCCTGATTTGGATTATAATTAATATAGAAATAACCACTTATATCAAATTCTTCAAACCTATTTTTTTTACTCTGTTGGCTCACATAATCATTTTTTAATAACTAGAATATGATCGAGTACATGACTTAGAATTTTATTTCATTAGAATAAATTCAGCTGAATAAAGCTAATCCATATCTGCTTATTAATAATGAAATAAAAACAACATAGTCATAAATCATCTAAAAAGATAAACATTTCACACTACCTTAGACATGACAGGTTTCTCCTCATCCTTATCTATGGGTATAGATGTAGAATGTACCCAGGTCCGTGTTGACAAATTATATAATCTGAAAAAAAATTATATAACTACATAATCATAGTTCATGCAATCACCCAACCATATTAATTAATATTATGAAATGAATTAAAACTTAAAAACATCACGAACTATTGAGCATCTCTGAAAAACGGTGACAATCTTGAATAACAGGGCCACCATGGCGGCTATATCTTATATGTGGCATACATAGCAACACTTAATAACTTTTATAGCACAAGGGTTTAGTGGAAACAAATAACTACTTTGAACTTTGTTATGTAAAAACTTAAATTTATAATTGAAAATTTCAAATAATTATTAATTCATATAGCGTATAATTATTTTCATGTATTACTAATAATCACATTAGTTATGATCAAAATAACTAATACCTGACATAACTGCTTTGAGGTACAAGTGAATCAGCTCTAGTGATGGTGGTCGGGTCCAGCTCAAACAGAGTAGCAATCTCAGGTGAGTAGGCCACCGACACCAGCTGATAAGCTGGTTCCGTCTGCTCTCCAGGTAAATCGCTGCCAGTATCAAATTTGCATTTAAATAAAAAAAGTTTATAAATATGTTTGATTTCCAGACCTATATTTAAATACCGCAAAAAACACAAAAAGTACTTTCGTATCCAAATATTCTACAGACATTTTTACATTTCTTGCACTAATATAGTCTGTGCTTCACCGAATATATTTCCTCCCATTATATTACCGATTTCAAATTCGCATGAATATCACAGGGAGACAAAACTTACTTAGGATTTCGTTGGCAGGCCTCAGCGGCAAGATAACGACCGGTGGCAAGGTGTTTGAAGCGGAAAAAGTTATTCCAATGTCCCGCACCGCCCTGGCATGGATCATGTTGTACCACCTGTCCATATAAGATTTTTAAGAGATTAGCGTTAATAAATTGAGACCTTTTAAAATCAATAATTAAACTTGTGTTAATGTGTACTATATTGAAATTTAAATAAGTGATCTGATAACAGAGAAAAAAGTGGACACCAATAGCAGAATAAATTTTTTGCGGCGGACATTTCTGCCCAAAGTCATGTGATTTTGTTTAATAATACGTTTATTTATTAATTTCTTAAAATCTATTTATCAAAAATTATTTTGAACAAAGTTCTTTCACAATGTATGATTGTAGGGTCTGTAACATTCATAAGTCTGAATCATTGTAGGGCAAAGATTGTAAAGTTGCATTTGATTCCAAAACCAAAGTAGAAATTGATAGTTGAATACAGATTTCGAAACTTGAATAATAATTTACTTTGAGTATCAAAGTTTTTTTTATTGTTTCAAAAGTAATTAAGAAAATTCATTTCTTAGAAAATTTCTCAATTTTCTCAGGCAACTATCGTACATGCAACCAAAATACTCAGCCCATTACCTCGATCTCCCAAAGCGCTTTGCTGGACGTGGCAGCCGTTGCACTCGACCTCCCTGTCGTTCTCAGAAAAACATGCTGCCGCTTACGGTACTCATCCATTGTGAGAAACTTCTCCTGTTCTGCGTGAAAGAGACGTACAACATCACCTCCTTTCAGCACCTCCTCCTGGTTCTCGCGTTGCTCCATGAAGAGATTTACCTTCCATGATGTGGAGTTGTTGACCACATTTACCTGGGTAATATTAATTAGATTTTTTTATTCATTTTTGTTTTATACACCGTATTTAATTATAATTTTTTAAACATACCTTAATGAAGTTAACGATTTAAATAAAAAATTAAGAATCATGATGGTCCTAAGACTGTAGTCATTTTAACGGTCCTAAGCCCATATGAAGGGAAAATTGAAATGTTTTTCAACAAAGTAATGTATAAACAAATACACAGCAAGCACACTCATGTGCACATAAATTTTTTAAATGGGTTCTCGTAATCAGAGAGATATCCACTATTTTTTTAAAAATACATCTAATGTGTTTATTTAAAGTAAATCATTAATTCAGACGGATGTCTTTTTTAGTTTTAAACTCCAGAATACTCTATTCAATTTCGGTCACTGAAGTGAAATCCTGCATTCTCTCTCATTCAGGATATCAAAGAACATCAACCAATATACTATAAACTATATTGTTTCGAACTACGTATTAGAAAATCTTAATAAAGACATGTCTACTAACAATGCATCACACAACCAGCAACATGGACTAATATTGAAGGAGCCCAAAGGTTGTAACGGGCTCTTGATAAATTACTGCCAATGCATCTTCAATTATTTGGACACTTGGCACCTCAGAAATCAGAAAGGCATAAGAAACTCATCATTGTAGAAAATATGGAAAATAAAAGCGCTCAGAGTACATTTGAAGACAAAATAAAAGAAGCTGCCCGACCAGATTGTGAAAATTTCAAAGTATTCTATGAGTATGAATGTACCCTAGAATTAAACGGATGGGTAATATAAAATAAGACCACAAAAATGAAATATAAATCTATCCAATAAACAAACAAATAGTTTGCCTTCAATCTTATAAAGCTATAAAAAACATTTCATCATTGCATTTTTCATGTACAATTCCCTTCCTTAACCTGAATTTAATGAAAATTAGTTTAAAATATATAAGGAAAAAAAGGAAACCTTAGATTTTCGTTTTTATCTTAATTTTTTTTTTATTTTTTACATCATGCATGTTGCAAAATAAAAAAAAAATTGTTGCCTAATTTAGAATAAATTCCATATTAAAGTTTTTTAATCGTTTTTTGCCTTTGATTTTACTTTAAGTTGTTTATGGAATGATGAAATACTTCAAATAAGAATTTAATTTAAAAAAACACAAAACTCATTTCAAATTTTAAATCTAAAGTTATAATCATTTTTTCATTAAAAATGTAGCAATAAAAAACAAACTCCCTTAAGAATCTAAAAAGAATAGAAAATATAAACATTAAAGTTTTACATGTTTACTTGACAGTGGCACAATGACCTCACCTCCATACATCCAGGATTGTCGAGAAGCTCATGATTGGGGGACACGTGTAGAACCTGCTGTCCCGCATTTACCGGATTCAATATCACCTTGTCACCCACCACCACATTGTCACCTGCAATTTAACATTGCAATTCAAGTTTTGTTATTTATCATTGAAATCATTTTGCTAAATTAAACCAATTTATGGTTTATGCAAAGTTATCATCGAATACTGCCCAAACTTTAATTGTTAAAATTGAAATTTTAAGAGAATGTGTTTTATCACATTTTCTTAAAATTTCAATTCAAATGAAATTTAAACATTTTAAGTGAAATCTTCTTCTACTTTGATAATTACCATGATGAAGTAAAAGAATGTTTAATATATTTGGCATTAATTTTGTAGAAATTCATTATTCACAATTAAAGGAAGCTACGTGATGTAGTATTATTCCTACTTTCTTTAAGATATCTTTGCTAATAGCCCACCTGATGATGTTGTAATACAACGAAACCTAGGTCGTGGTAGTCTCATTTAATTGTGAAAAGAATGTTCAATAAAACTTCAATCTTCTTTCTTGGACCTTAAATGAATGAATTCTTTACAAGAAAAATGAAAATTGTACAAAACACATGAAATTGCATCAAAATACGTTCTATTTAAAAATTATCCAAAATCGGTAAACACACAAATTTAAGGTTATTCATAAAAATATATTTGATGACTTTCAAAGTAATAACACCAGATGCAATCTTCCATACACTTCTCATAGGCCGAAAGTGGCATGGCCTTTAATTCCTGCGGCGAAATCAGTTTGGTGTCTTCAATTAAGTCTACAATCGATTGATTCAATCATTCATTTGATTCAATCAATATCTTCAATCGATAATCTTTATGCCAGAAATTAAGCTTTTTCAAAATCACAAATACTGAACAATATTTTGCTTGGGACATATCGTCTTGCGGCGATATGTCTCAAGCAAAATATTGTTCAAAATTCCTTTGAACGGTTATTTTATCAATATTCAACTCTCGAGCCAACTTTCTAATATGACAAATAAACAACAATAATAATTTTCAAGCCCTAATTGTTTGATTTTTTCGATGTTATCGTTAGTGGTAGACGTTAAAGGCAGTCCGGGACGAGGTGAATTTTGAATCATTTCATGCCCCTCTGAATGATTTGTACCACTCTTATGCCTGTGTTTAAAATACAGTTGAGTCACCATAACACATAGTCTGCCTATTCAAACATTTTTACTGATTCAGCACAAGAAATTTCATTTGAAAAACAAAATTTAAAGCAAACTCTGTTCAATTAATTTATCCATAATAAAATATATATAATAAGCATAGCAACTTCGAGGTCGAGTTATTACGATAACTGATGTAAACACACTAGTTGACAGATCTTGTTCAAGTGAAAAGTAAAAAGTTATTGAAAATCAGTAGCAAGCATGACATCCTCTAGCTACAGCGATTTAGAAAGTTTGCGATTGTTATCAGACTAGAAAGATAATTCTGATAATGAAAGTAATAGAACCCAGCGCACATGTAAACATGGAGTAAATAATATGCGTGAGCACAATGAGCAGAATTTAAAAACTAGATCTCAGATTAATAACAGTTATGTTTATTTATTATAATAGTTTTTATTATAAGTTATTACTTCCTACAATTACAAACATTATATTCATACTGGCTTTAATTCTATTTAACACTTGGATTAGAACTCACAAATAGAATGGATAACAGAGATCGATTACGGCCACAACTGCGCACAACTTTAACTGCTTTTACTTAACTAATATTTTTCTTCATTTTGAAATATAAAAATATACCTCCGCAACTCTTAAATTCACAAAATTTAAGACTAAAGCACAATAAATCACTAAATCATCGCAGTGTTCCAATTAGAAAATATTATCTAAAGAAGCGATTAAAACAAAGTCAGTCATTGCCGGTTTTTTCCCAAGCAAAGCCATGATGGAAATTAATCTAATTTATCAATTCCTTCATGCCGTCTTCCACCCAGACAAAGTGCCCAACTACACTATTCTACTATGTTTTGTTTTTGTAAACAAACTTCTATTTTTACAACTCTTTACGTCATTAATTATTAGACATTAATCAACTTGGTCCGCTCATTTCTTATTCATCCACCACTTTCTTTTCCAAATCTCTTCTTCTTCTTGTGTATTTCATCTTTTTATCAATCTCATGAAGTGCTTACCATTAAAATGTCCAAAACCATTTCAACATTCTTTGTTTTCACAATCATAATTTGTTTCACATTATATTTATGTACAAAATACAATTGTATGTATATATACAATGTAAACTCTTTGTAAAAACACTCTTTATAATGGAAAACTCTGTGTAACGTAAACACTGCTTGCTCTTGGTTGGTTTGTCTTCTAACCCGTACACTGATTTGTAATGAACCCGTCATTCTCTATTACGAAGGAGAAGACATTGTTTAGGCAGCATAAGTTGTTTACTATTTATTATAACCAATAGACTCACATAGACTCCGAAATCATCTTTATGAATGTCGACAATTCTAAGAATGAATAGACACAATTTTATTGTTGTTATTGTGTAGTCATTCCTGCTGTTTTCGTTGGGCACACGTGTTTGCTGGGTAAAGTTGACCCTGAACACATTACACCTATTTATATTTATTCACATATTTATATCACAAAATACAAAATAACTATTAGAGTAGTAAACAAATTCAATCAAAGTTGGCGGATTCTTTTAATAATTATTTTAAAATGTAAGAAACAAATGTAAGGTGTAAGAACAAGGGAACTGATTAAATATCTTTGTAAATAAAAGCGAGTAAACAATTTGAAATCTTAAAGAAATGTTATTGTGTTTATGCACTCCACAGAGTGAAAACTCTCTGTAACGAAAGAAAATAAGTTGACCTCTAGAATTTCATTATAAGAAGTTTACACTGTATTTTCAATTTTGTCACATAACTTTTTTACGCTATTTTGCTTTCATCCTTCTTTTGAAGAAAGCTATATTCACCATTGCACAGTATTATTATTCTTTTGAATTACCCGACATTCATTTTCAGACATTATTGTAGTATAGTTTTATGTATTTCATCCTTCCCTTTAATTACTTGATATTCATTTTCATATATTATTATGTATAAATCTTGTTTTCTTTCATACACTTTTGCTCTGTCTTGCTTGTGTAAGCCCATCGTCCATTTTATAATCAAGACGTATTCATGGTTTGACATCGTCTAATCTTATATTAGATGATACCAAAAAACTACATTGCTCATTTTTAAGCTTCCATTGTGAAGTAAGAAATCCTTATAACTTCATCATATACATCTGTCCGTCAGTCTGTCACATTTTCTATAGTTTTAGATCTATGTGTACGAAATTATGCAAATGGAAAGTGCAGATATGGATCTCTATTAATATGTAGGAAAACATAAAAATGTAGGAAAATACATATAAAATGGAAGCAAAATTTTTTTCACATATTGTTCAGTAGAACGTCAATAAAAAGATTTTTCAAAAGAAGATTGAGGTTTCTTTTGTCATTTTTAGGATTTCGTACCTCAGAATGAAAAAACAATATGATCAATTTGTCTTCTGTCTGTCAAGACATTTTTCACCCATTTTCAGGTGTCAACTTGTAATTATTAATTACTAAGATCTATGGTCTCATGGACCTGCAAAAAAATGAAGCTTTTGACTCAGTGCTACAAAAAAACAGCTTTTCATATATCACATACTTTTATACTGACTAACTCATCAAACTACTCCCTTAGCATGTTGATCCAGAATCTTGAAATTTAGTAAGACGATGAAGTTTCATAGCACAAGTAAAGAAAAAAAAAACCATTAACAATTCTATGTGGAAAATTTATGTAACTAACTAAATATTTTGGTTTTTTTGATTTCCATTTTTTTGAATTTTTGTAAATTATTTACTTAGCAAGCTTTACCATAATACAAAATAACAGTATGAAACTCTCAAGGCGCAGGTTCTAGTGCATTCTATAATTTTTTATTAATTTTCAAATCTTTTTTCAGAAATATTAAGTTCCAAAAGCGTTTGCATTTATGTCATCCTTATAATTTTTCAATACTTTTTTTCTAAAAATTCTAGGCCAACTTCAAGAAATACATACAACAATGAACCCTACTCTATGCTTGTTCTGACTAGAGACTTGATTTACTAGATAGACAAACAATTTTTTTGAAGAGATAGCGAAATAAAAACCTTTGGAACCATTTTTTGCAATGCAGGAGGCACTTAGGGTCATGCGGAAAATTAAGTTTGCTGTTTTTTGGTCATTTTCAATTTATCCATTATTATATAATTAAGTTAAAATAAGTGTATTAAGAATAAAGGTTATAATTTCTGCTCTTGACTGTGACACTTCACATCGACATTATTCAGGTAAATGCACATTCCATTGGGTTTTTGTATACAGACATTTATTTGACATTTACGCTAGTGTTAAATCATTTAATAGATAATTTTGTAGATGAAATTAATTAGGATTAGTATTATGACATGTAATTTTATAGTGACAGAAATTTAAGTATTGCTCTTTTATAATTCCGTAGCAACAAAAACATAGTATAATTTCATCATGCCTACCCGTCTGTCTACTATACCTACATCTACAGAGGGCTGTAGCTCCATCATTTTTCAAATTTCCCACACATTCTATTTCAAAATGGCAGCACCTTATGACTTCGCACTATAATATAGTACTTACAGGTAAGCTAAATGTATATACTTGCAAAAGTTATTGACATACTTGTCAGTGTGAATACCACTAAACTTACTACACTACAGTAAATTTACGCACACACAAACAATACAATTTTAGTGAAGTGTGATTTGAAAGTGAAGTGATTTATGTTACACATGCAAAATATTACGACAATGTTTGCTCAACTGACAAGATTACGGTTCTAAGCAGAAGCCGCTCAACTTCAGATATTCTTCTTTTACAATAGTATTATCTACAAAATTAATCCAATAATAAGGTAGATATACATGATCAATGTAAATAATTTAAATCATCCTATGCACTTAATGCTAAACATATCTTTAAATATCTCCATTACAATTAGCCACCAGTATTCTTTGCATCTTAGAAATATTATCTCTGTCTATAAATCTTATCTCTATCTCTCCTACACATATATTTGATACAAGTTTTAATAATTCTTTAATCATACATTACTTTAATATTCAATATTTCTTGACAATTACAAGCATAATTAATATCGCCTTAATTTTATTATCATAAACAATCATTACTTCTCGTTTCACGCAAGGACTGTAAAGGCAAGTATGTTAATTGCCTGTATTTTATGGTAGGGTAGGAATAAAGCAATAATTAAAACGGCTATAAATTGTACAAAGCAACAATGCAAAAAACATTAAGATTATCATACACAATTATAAATAAACAGTTGAAATTAACTCTCAATAGACCATTGAGTAAACATTCATTAGCAATGCTCCAAATACACATATACATTAATATAATAAATAGGAACTCTCATTAAGTGTGTTAGTTTGCTTGGAGGTAAACCAATGTACAATCCAAAAAGTTTGTTTCGTTTTTGAAAAGTTGATGCTCTCGGTGAGGACATAGGCATGAGGATATAGAGAATCTTTTTATTTCTGGAAACAGCGTGATAATCCATAATGAATACTATTCTAAATTCATCACATTTATAAAAACTCTAAATTAGATATTTTTCAATTTTCAGTAGAAAATTAAACTTATGAATAACAACAAAGTGGCGTAAAACACAGTGTATTTTAATAGATGCTAATTGACTTCACAAATATTAATATCATGACTAGTAGTTTTACGCCAGTCAGAAACTGAAATGTCAAAACACAATTAACTAAAAATCTAAAAGAAATTTAGTGAAACTTTAGATAAAAAAAATAGTTAGTAAAGAAGGTCTACATAAAAATGATAACAGCGATTTATTAAATTTATCAAGACATATTAAGTGCACAACTTTGTTTCCGCCGTTTTACTTGATGAAGGCTGATGTCAAAATCGAGAGCATTTGGCATGATCACTGGGAGTGACTCATCAAGCTATTTCAAAATACCTTAAAGCCACGAGAATGGTTCAAAAGTAAGGAACTTGGGTACTGTACGAGTTGAAGTCGAGAATTGTTGAACGGCATTTGTTTGCTAGTGAACGGACGGCTGCTTGAAAGGCACAGTTGGAAGGGATTTGTGCATTGCATTGTGATTGAGAATGAATAATTGGTCCATTATGATAACCCCAAGCGCAAAAAACCATGAGGAGTTCTTAGCCATGCTTCCATGGCGACAGACAAACTGAATATGATCGGCTCCAAGGTTATGCTCTGTATTTGGTGGGACTAGCTCAGCGTAGTGTATTATAAGCTATTAAAACCGACTGAAACAATCACAGGCGATCGGTATCGAATGCAATTGACGCATTTAAGCCAAGCATTGAAAGACAAATGGCCGCTATATGACGAGAGACACAGTAAAGTGATTTTATAGCATAACAATACTCGACCCGTGTAACACAAGTAAAACTGAGGATAAATACATGGATCATCTCAAAAGATGACAAGGTTTTTCGACATGGGATTCGTACATGGCCCAAAAGATGGGAGAAGATGGACAGGCAATGATGGACAATACTTTGAACAATACATGTATACCCAGTTTTTTACAATAATGACTCCAATTTCGGGAAAACACAGCAGAAACAAAGTTGTACACGTAATAGAAAGTAATAATTTCTCAAAAGCCTATATTCCCAAGTTCAGAGTGCCGCTCAATGGGATCTTTCAGGCTTAAGAGAAGTTCGATTAGCAACTGCCAATGAGGCATCAATTTTTTTGTAACATTATATTCCGCTCATAATAAATGGTAAAATGACTTGAAAAAACAGAAATTAAAACAAAATATGGCAGAAACATCACTCCAGATGTTGAAGGAAATAAAAGAACAACAAGAATGCTTGAAAAGGGTCATCTTGAAAGTTTAATTTGGGTCATCCAAATGAAGGATTATCAAACACGACTTATGAAATGAAGAGGAGTGGAATTCATTTTACAGTTCTAGTACAAATTGCTGCAAATATCAGTTAAGAAACAGCTGAAATGTTCGATGAATAAATAAGACAAAAACTAAGTTCAATAATCTTACATCAAGGGCAGAGGATAATAGGGTATTTGACTATATTTTTGTATTATTAAAATAGAATAAGTAATAACATTAAAAACAGTTAAAATACATATATCTTACCTAGGGCTTATCATTACAAAGTTATAAGAACTTAAAAACTGGCTAACTACGATTCGCACGAAACCGCCCCATATAAAACACAACAGGATTAAGACGTCACTGACCCGTTTTAGCATTCATTATAAGGGAGTTTATTAAATATCTTTAGTATCTTATTAAATATTGTATTTAAGTTATATAATGCATATTATAATTTCTGCCATTTTTTGTATGGAAACTGAATTCATAAAAACTTTTTATTGTGATAGATTTTCTATTGTGATAGATTTATGACCGAGCCTACTAAATTTGCTGAGAAAGGTCCTAATATATTTCACAAGTCCATTTTATACTTGACGGATTTAATTGTCATAATAAAACAAGTCTTCATGCTTAAAACTATGGGCACTGTGTAAGATACCATCTGGTGACCGTATTAAAAAACTTTCAGTTACCTACATACTGTAATCAAAATCATTTAAAAGGTATAAATATGATGTAGTGTGTAATATAAACGATTTTTAATAAAACATAAAATCAATACAGCGTTTCAAAAATGTAATCTCATGTTCTATCGCAACATAACTTCTTTAGATTCAATGACGTCTCCCATTTTGTGTCAACTACGTACAAGTCTGTATTTCAATATAAATGTTGCTATCTTCTTTCAGAGCAAAACCTTTTTGTTAAATTTAAAATGATTAACATTTGTGTTGCAATTTTCTTAATCTATAATGACTTCGTTTTGGCATTTCAACAAGATGTTTATGATTGACATTAGCAACTACGGCTAGAAATGTTAATTCTATCACATTACTGATATGGCCTCGTACTTTTCATATTTAGCCGATCCTGATGTTGACAAGTAACCGAAAATTCTTATTTCTGTAACTTACACCGTCTTGAACATTTTCAAACGACTTTTATATTTCTTGTATGATGACTATACTCCCTACTGTTCGATAAATCTCTGAGCTGAATGTTAAACAATGAAGAACATACTAACTTACCCAGTCAACATTTGTAAGATAGTTATGATAATGACTAAAGATCTATTAAGTGAGAGAAGTTAAGCTTTGAGGATTCTAAACATGTTAATATTTAATGGCATATAGTATTTTTATCATATAGTATTTTTATCAAATATTATATTGAACACCATGTACATAAATATTATGAATTTCTCTAAAAGTATATTACCTAGGATGATCACTATAATTTTCCTATAAACTTCTTTATAATTTACCCATTAATTTTACTATCACTAGTTCAGAAATGAGGGAAAGGGAAACATATTTTTTCTATTGTTTTCGAGATATCTCGGGAGTTTTGTTACATAAATGTATGAAGAAAATATTTTCGAGACTCTTGCAACAAACCTTTTCAAACAATACCTCAAACAATTCATAAAATAAAAAAAATTCAAATATTTAACGTGCCTTCTTAAAATTTGCTTATAAATATTTCGGAGTCTTTGATTATATGATTTATTATTATATCAAATTTCTCCATCAAACCGTTTCTGAGTAATCTTATAAAGATTACGTTTCTTTTTTCCTTTTAAGATACAAAACCGTAAAAAACTGAAAGTTTATTAATAAATATCAAATTTCAGATGATAATTTGTTTTCTTATCAACAATTTTGATGCTAGATCCACGAATATAACGTTAATTACCACTAGGGAAAGTGTTTAATGTAGTCAAGCAGACATTACTAAGGAAGACCTACCTGTACTGCGAAGCTTGTAGAATGGCAACACGTAAAACCACGAGCCTTCATTGCCGTTGGCATCTAGATGCACTCGCATGGCATTCTTCTCCAGTAGTGCAGGCAAACGTTTGTTAACCTGTTAAAAGACATAACACATGACACAAATAGTTACTAGCAATTGGCTGTCGTAGCAGACAATAATAATGTCCTTTATTACTTACTAACAAACTATGTGTTGGTTATGACATCCTTATTCTATACCCTCGTACAGACTATTCCCACATACAGATAAAGTCCTTTTATCATCATAACGATGATTCACCATTTCATATTATGTTCAATCATTGCTTGCATTAATAACTTTACATGTGAAAGTGTATTTGTTTATTCTCCATTCACATCACAATGGAGAAACAGACAGACATGGTTTTTTGTACATAGATAGACGACAAAGCCGAAAATAACATATGATACTTTTTATCCTGGAAAATTACATTTCCTCAGGAAAAAATGTGAAAATGAGCATATTTGTCCCTCTTCCACATCGCAACGTAGCAACAGATCATTATATTATTTATGATATTTTGGACAGATAATAACATAGCCCACTTTTCATCCCAGGAATGGAATTAAGAAACGACATTACAACTAATCAAAGTGATTTTTTGAATCACTATATGTGTAATATAAAGGAGTAAAAGAATCACTTCTTTTAATCCCTAATTTAGAGTCCTAACTAATATTATAATTTCGATTCATGTTAAAATACAAACACACTCAAAATATTTTCAATCTATGTTATCAATTCGCCTGCTGTACGCTTCACTGGTACTCAGCCGATTAGTATCCGGCTCCATTATTTGGTGCCCACAAGACAAGTACAGCTTGATAATAGAACATGTGCAAAAGACGTTCCTCCGATATCTCTATATGGAGACAGTATGGATACTTCCCCTTTCTACTTCCTACCACTTTCCTATTGGGTATGTTAAATTTCCATTCCTTGCAACTCAGAAGAGATGTCGCACTTATGAAATTTATTTTCCAGCTATTAAAATAAACAATTTTATGCCCCGTATTATTGAGTAAACTTTCATTCTTCGTACCTGACAATTTCCTGCGCTCACGCAATCATTGCCTGTTTGCTTTACCGCCCTCAAGAACCGAATTATTTCAAAACTCTCCAGTTTCCTGCGGTATTCAACTGCTCAAACACCAGATCACCGTTGCACCAGAATGTAATTTGTTTACGATAAGTGAAAGTGAATTTGGCGAAATCTGTCGTCGTTATGTTTTATAGTTCTTGTATATTTTTTATTCATGTATTATATATACCTTCTTGTGTTTTAATTTGTTAAACCATTAATTGCTTATCGTTATGAATAAATTACCATACCGTAATTATGTATCGATAAATGTGTGTAAATACATAAATAAATTATAAATGCAAAATGTATATATCGGTCCTTCCTTCACGTCGCAACGAAGCAACAGACCAACATGATTTTTGTAGAGAGATAGTAGACAGGTTGACATGTCTACTTTTTACCTCAACGACAAGTAAACAAATGGAATAACGAAGCAACATCGTAACAGAGCAATGGATCGATGTGAGTGTTTGAAATGCTATATGCAGAATATAAAGAAGCAACAAAATTACTCCTTTTAATCCCTAATTTAGAGAAATACTCTATAATTTGGCCCTATAAGTTTGTAACTATAGCCACAAGAGTGAAGGTGTAGGTAAAAGCTAATAGAATATATATAATTTATAATTGTATAATATATAATTGTAAGCAATTGCTTTGCCTCATACTTACGGTGAGATATTTGTTGGATTTAACATGCAACAGCTGGAGCACGCTGCCATACTGAACCACTGTGCCGAGCAATTTCTTATTCTCCAACTCGTTCTGCTTCTTCTCAATCTCAGCTGCATGCTGCGAGTATAAATTTTTTATACGTATGGATACAACTTTCAAGTCACTTTTGGCAAGGAACGATGTTGCTGACTTTCACGAATTGCTAAAAGGGGACTTTCAAAAATTTACCTCGTGTTAATATAATTTTTAAAAAAGTTAATTTTTTAAAATTTAAAAAATCAAATAACTTTACAACTGATAATCCGGAAAGAACGACAAATAAAATACAATTTGTAACTATAAGGCTTAACTCACACATCCTATTTCCCAATGACATTAAAACCACAAAAAATCATACAAATTTACTACTTTATAATGACAATTTTGTCAGCATGTGGTCATACTTGTGAGCCACAAACCAACTACACAACAAACGGCCAGTACTACAATAGATTTCGAGACAGCATGCACGGGCTTTTGCGCTCTCGACAGTCATCAGCCCGTCGTCAGTGTGTCTCATGATTGTTGCATGACACCTCACGACTATTGTCAAAACTGACTTCAGTGTATCGCAAATGTGTATGCGATGATATGTTTTCATACTAATGATGTGGTTTTAATGTCGTTGAGAAGTCGCACATGTGCATTAAGCTTAGTACAAAACAAAAAAGGTACGTTCATAAAACCAAATATATTAATTTTTAAGAATTGTTATATGTATAAATAAAAATAACAATAAAAATCTAAAGAAATACATAATAACTGTTTAGAAACAATTACATAAAATAATCATTACAGATTGCTTTCTTAATGTGTAGGCATTGCCTAAATTAATTAAAAATAAACTGTTAACTGACATTTAGATTGTTCTGTTATTGTCAAAATGAAAATATTTTTTTTGTAAGTTTTACGTGGCTTTTCTTGACACCATGACGTGTTCATGGCTTAGTATATTACATCTGTCTATGGAGGATATAAGAAGACGCAATTTGCATTTTATTTCGTCTTGCTTGTTCAAATAGTTCTATGGAATAGCATTTACAAACTATTATGAAAAATAACCTGACTTCATAAAAATGACTTTCATTCCTATTTATCTGATTAAATAAAATTTTTAAGCAACTTATTTTTTTCCTTTTCTCTATTTAAGAATGTTATTTTTATTCTTGTAACTCCTTAAATGCCGAAGACTACATGGTCTTTTGCCAGTCTCCTTTTAATTACTGGCAAAAGAACTGAGGGAAAAAGTGAAGGAAAAAAATTAATTTTACAATTTTTCCCAAATCGAACTACTGAAACTCAATAATAATTATGATTGAAGATGAGTACCTAAAGAAATTTATAAAAAATTCTTCATAATAAATAATTTTTGACAATAAAAAGAAAAGCCAGGTTTATGCTTTTTAATTATTGATAAAAATTAACAGACCAATTTAAACTTTAAAGAAAATATGTTAATTAAATAACAAGTATGGTAATATCAAGGATTTTTTATATAAAAGAAATAAAGAAAAACAATAAAAAAAAATAGTAGATGAACACATCGAGACACAGATTGAGTCACAAAGTAGTTAAAAACAAGCTACGATATTTTTGCCCGAAGTCAGGAATTAAGTATACAGATTAAAATGGGAAGCCATGTCACAGAATGAAATAGGGTCAATAATGCGTGAACAATTGGGGCATGTATTCAGGGGGGACCACTGGTACAAAAAAAATCAGTCGAGATAAAAAAGGCCAAATGTAATTAAGGAACGTTTCATACAAAAACATGCCTAAAATTAAAGACATTTGGTACAAACAAGTATTGTATCCACATATTTATCCAGGGAATTTATCTTGTATGTTTTCCCATGTGGTGACCGAAAGACTAAGTCTGTATCGAGATTGCTCTGAAAGAGTAAGTTAAATAAAGTCAGTAATATCTGTATTTCCGATAACAATAAAGTTTTACAAAGTTTCTATATAAATTGATTAAAAATATTTACTAAAAACGCTTAACATAACACAGTGCATCTGCATCATTACTTAAAATAATTAAACAAAATGTTATATATGCAACCTATGATGGCAGCTTCATTAACGGCCATAGGATTAATCTCAGTTTAAACCAACTGTCGATTATGTGAAAATTATAATTTCAATATTACAATAAACTCCATTTAGTTAGACTTAGTTAATTTTATTTGTAACTTGCAGAACAAAAGATGTATATTTGTTAAATGCCTTAATATAGTGAATAGCTGTGAAAATTGTCAATAATCTGTGTATTTTTGATTAGTGAATGTGTCTTTTTATGGATATTTTTTATTGTTTAGAATACTGTTTTAATAATTTTTAAACACTAACACAATTTCATTAAAATTCTTACTCATATTTTCCATTTTTTTTCTTTTGTTTAACTAGTAATGTAACTCTCTCAACATTGCAACCTATAATATTCTAAAAAATTGCTTAAACAGCTTCTGAAACAAATGATTACTGATTTACAGTTCAGTACAATGACAGAAACGTAAACAGTTCATAGCCGGACGGCCATATTGCGGCAATTAAATTACGAAGTGGAGTTTAAGCTACCAAAACCATCACAGATCTTATAAAATTATGACTTAACCATCACCAAACTATATCGGTGGTTTAAACTGTGATTGACATAACGGGGCTTAATTTGTAACCATCTAAATGTAATTTGGCATGAAATGGAATCTCCTAGTTCTATAATTTATATTTTACCATATCACACCTGAACTTAAAAAATTTTATCGTGTTTTTATTGAAGTTTGACAATAAAGTCATTCCCTTTGGAGGACCAGTTTTTTTTTAAATTTTGGTCTAAATATTATCTTATGATGAGTCATTAATTTTAAAAAGTTTCAGATTGTGCAGAGAAGCTGGTTCAGAGATATGGCCAGTGAAGTAATCAAGATTATAACTCATGCACTTAATACTATGTGGAATAAGTATAGTTTTTTATACAATTGTTCTTAGGATTTTAAAATTGTTTCAAAAATTTTAATTGTACAAAATGAAACCAGTCATCAGATTTTTCTCACCAAAGGAATATATAGGCTACAGGTGTGTGGAAGAAATAATAGAGATGGCTGTCGTGTTGTTGTCGTTACTGTGGTTAGATTCTTTGACAATTCGAAACCTCCATTAAAAAATCTCATTTTAACGAAAATTTTGTTCTGTGACCAGTTTAATTTCACTTTGACATACTCTGAACATTACTAATTTATTTCTAAGTCAATTTCATCTGCTACCCAATGTCTAACTGCACCTTCATAATTATCTAATTTGCCTTCTCATTTAATTAACCCATTCAAAATTACCCCACAATTATTTGCTCTTGTGCATATTTATTCTTGTTATTGTGAAATTTTTGCGCTTACATGTAGCCGTTTCAAAAGTGGTTCTGTATTCGACTGCTTTGCCGTGTTCCAAAACTGCTTTTGAGCAGAATACCGGTTCATAGGACATATTTTAAAAAGGCAATCTGGAAAAAGAAAAAGTTACCATTATTTAAAAACCTTCATTCAATACTGTTTTAATAATTTTTAAACATATGATTAGAATAAATTTATAGAATATACCTCTGAATTTTGTGGGAGGTTCCGTCAGATCTCCAGCCTCTGGACATACCACAGCTCGGTCGTCTACCAGACTGGAAAACAAAAAAGATTCAATAAAAATATATACTCCATTCTTATTTATAACTACATTATCTTGATGACATCTTGTTCTCTAAGCTGTGATTAGCACGAATGAGAAAATGCTATATCGTGAATATGACATTTAGCCACCTCATGAAGTCTACATTTCATATACCTCACATCATTCATGTTACTCATGAGATAGATATTTTATTTATAAATATACATACAGTTACAGAAACATTACAATTATGCACCTAAACATGTGAGTATATGACGATGACACATTTCGACTAATTTACTCATCATAAACAAATCAGACTCTAGTTCAACAGTGCTAGTCTATTGAGCAGTTGAAAACGATAAGAAAGTAGAAAATTCTGATAAAACGTCTTCATTGAAAGCAAGATAAACAAACAGAACAACGAAAAAGCTGCCTTCACTAAAAATAGGACACTAAATAATTCCATTTAACTATCAAAAAGTAAATTTCATATGCTGTGTGCCAATTTCCACTATTCTCGGAACTATAAAAAACTATCTTTACTAAAAAACAGGACACAAAATAATTCCACTTATCAAACGAAAAATAAACTTCATATGCTATGTGCCAATTTCCACTATTTTGAGAACCATAAAAAAACTATCTTCACTAGAAAACAGGACACAAAATAATTCCATTTAACAATTGAAAAGTAAATTTCATATGCTGCATGCCAATTTTCACTATTTTTGGAACAATAAAAAAACTATCTTCACTAAAAAAAACAGGACACAAAATAATTCCACTTTTCAATCGAAAAATAAATTTCATATGCTGTATGCCAATTTCCACTATTTTTGGAACAATGAAAAAACTATCTTCACAAGAAAATAGGACACAAAATAATTCCATTTAACAATCGAAAAGTAAATTTCCTGTGCTATGTGCCAATTTCCACTATTTTTGGAACAATAAAAAAACTTTCACTACGTTCAGAATTGTAAATAAATGTTTAACTTTAATGTTTGTTACATAACAGTTTTTTTTATAAACGGAGAAATAATGTAACACCGAAAAAATTCTATTGTGAGTATCAGTAACCAAGTACTGCCTGTGTGAGAGAATATCAGTAACCAAGTATTGCCTGTATTACAAAGAAATGATAATAAAAATATTACTTAAATTAGTTCATTTTTCACAATGAAATATTCACCACAAACCTGTTACTAAAAATAAAAAACTGAAGTTAAAAAAACAATAACAATATTATTAATACGAGCAAGAGATCATAACGGCACCTTGTTTTTTGTATTAATTTTTTTTATATAACGATTATTTGACTTTAAGGTATTCTCAATAATTTAATTATGTATTCTATATTTCAGTTAATTACAGAACTGTACTGCTCAATCTTGGAAGATAAAAATGATATAAATCCTGTAAGATAGAAAGCTATCTATAATGGCACTATGCAACAATAAATTTTATCGGAGATAATTTTAACAAATATTTACTAATTTGGTAAGCAAAGTTAAAAAATGTCAAATTTCTTAATTGGTTAAAAAGGCGTGCGAAAAATTTAATGATTTTATTGATATAGTTTGGCGTTCACATGTTTACAATTCTTGTCTCATGAGAAACAATTTTTTAAGAAATCCAAAACAGCGGACAATTGTATTAAACTGGTGGAAAATCTGTTATCATATGTAAAGATGGGCTTTTCAAAACGTATTTGAGGATCTGCTTCGCCCATTTACATCTATGGTTCTGCTCCAGTGACTATGGTGCAGTAAGCGAAGACAAGGTGAATGTTTATATCGGGAAATTTTATGCATGGAAAAAAGACATAAGGCAGTTCTTTGATACTAATGGATTACAACTGGAAGTTCACAAGAGAAGCTACTCACTCAATTTCGACATCAACAAAACGGTTGCGTATGTCTTCTAAGATTTAATTTACGTATGTATTTCAATATTTTTGTTGAAATTTGAAATACATGCTTTTTAAAAAGGCCACAAATATTGAAGTTTTACTTAGTTTCATTTCAAACAAGAGCAGTTGCGTAGATAAAGTGAAGTAGCATAGGGCGATAACTAGAAATCCAATGAACAAGTTAAAGATAGTATGGAGGAACAGAAATATCATCAACGTTCTTATTGTTTGAGTTCTGGTATTCCCTGTATTTCTATAAGCATGGAGGCACACTTCAAGAAACCGAGAAGGAAAAGATGATGTGCTCACGAAGAATAATTAGAAATACCTTCAAATTCAACATCAAGCAGCGTCTATCGACCTTAATACAATCTCAGATACTCAAATTCTTTGGCCATGTCTCAATGCGGGTCAAAAACTCAACACAATGCCTTGTCACAAAAGGAGCAGGCTAGAGGAAATTGTAGCAGGCAAACGGACGATTTCAGTGGACGATTAGATCAAATCTACCGTTAGTGCCCCTTGCATGAGTGCGCCAGACTGACCATAGTGAGAGATAGTGAAACATCATAAGGTAGATTCTATCAGCCCAGATGACAACTGTTACCACTCAGTCAAGAGCATCACAGTAGAGACGAATTACATTCGTGTCAACCACACTAAAACAGAATTAATGAAACAATATTGACCAGAAATAAACAAGTAAATCTAAATTTGTTTCCCATTGTAATGAACCATCTTGGAATTTTTTGTATATTTCATTACCGTGTAAAATTCTTTTAAACATTATTTTGGTGTTGCTATAACGATTTCGTTTGTTTAATGAATTTGCGATACCAGAACAAAGTTTAACCCAAAATGCTTCGGGCAGACTTCGACTTCTTTCATTTATATTACTAATACTCGTTACCCACATGTTCTAAAAAATTTATATATTCTATGTCACCTGGGCGCTATGAACTACGTTATAATCGACTTTTTTGTAATACAGACTGGGTCTGATTTTTATATTATTTGGACTAAAATTTTTTCTGCTTGTAAGCCATTTTTGTGTTATAAAATTAGTATTATATAAATCAGTATAGCCTGTAAAATAAAAAATAACTTCATTTTTGTAATTTGACAAAGAACTATTCATGTAATATTTTATGAAGAACTATTCATGTAATATTATAAAACAATTTTTATGCCTTGCAAAGATATCTACACAGGCAAAAATTGTGAAATTGTAAAAATGGCATATTTCTGAAATATTCATGTATAAAACAAATCTACAATTTAAAACATTATAGGATCTTTTACATTTCCCAATCTTAAGTATCCTATTTACAAAGAACTATTCTTGTAATATTGTAAAACATTTTCTATGCCTCTCAGACACCTACACAGGCTAAAATTGTCAAGTTGTAAAAGTGGCATGTCTCTGAAGTATTCATGTATAAAACGAACCTATAATATTTCAAAACACTTTAGAATCTTTTATAATTCCCAATATTAATTACCCATTTTACGAAGAATTATTCTTGTAATATCATAAAACAATTTCTATACCTCTCATAGAAATCTACACAGGCTACAATTGTGAAATTGTAAAAGTGGCATGTTTCTGAAGTATTCATGTATAAAACAAAGCTATAAAATTTCAAAAAATTTTAGAATCTTTTATAATTCCCGATCTTAATTGACCATTTTACAAAGAACTATTTTTATTACATTACAAAACAATTTTTTGGCCTCTCAAAGACATCTACACAAGCTACAATTGCGACATTGTAAAAGTTGTATGTTTCTGAAATATTCATGTATAAAACAAACCTACAATATTTCAAAACATTTCAGGAACTATCATTGTTTAGTGAACCACAACAGTTCGGTTGGTAATACGTTTTATGTTTAGAAACAAACTGTAACTGTTCAAATATAAACTACACTGCATTCTCTCGACGTTTATTTTAGTAAACATTATAATTATTTCGACAGACGAATAGTTTAATCATGGACGCAAGGCATGTGGAAACTGTACTTGAATTTTAAAGATTACCACTGCATAAAATTATGTTATAAAAATGATTCAAATGTAAGATTAGAAAGTTTACTTAAGACTATGTTTAATTATTTTCCAACATGCAAATTTGATTACATTACTAAAAACACATGGTATTAAACAATAATTTCTAAAAACTGCCCCAAAAAACTGTGCTTTTTTTTTAAAAAAAATGAAAATAACCCCTTTTTCGATTCCAATTAAACCAATACCGCCCTAAGATAATGGATCAATAATATTAAATTTCAATAAGATTATATGCAAATATGACACCAAAATGCTTCTAATTGAATTTTGATTAGCAAAAATGCTTTCGAAACCAGTTTAAAACTTTTATGTATTGTAAAACATTTTTCTTTATATTATAGCGTTCAGCTCGGACACGCTTATTTAAACAGATATATTTAAAATGATTACTAACAGTAGTAAAAAAAATAATATCTGTGAAGAAAATAAGCATATCTGAATCTGTACTCAATGTATAAGGCAGTAAGGTACTATTCGCCATTTCGTAAATATTTGTAAGGCAATTCTTATAATAGACTTTCAAAATAATTAGACTTATTAATAATTCGAACAATACAAATTTTATTCCAAAAATTAAAA
Organism: Druceiella hillmani; assembly: GCA_039881145.1. Taxonomy (NCBI): domain Eukaryota; kingdom Metazoa; phylum Arthropoda; class Insecta; order Lepidoptera; family Hepialidae; genus Druceiella; species Druceiella hillmani. The sequence continues at coordinate 21,725,207 of JAYKKI010000031.1, read as the reverse complement.
TTTCCTTAATTTTAACAAAAATAAGCCGCGTATAAAATCGACATAAACAAAACAAAAATCTGCTGAAACTCTGAAAACCAAGGACGTATACAAAATGCTGCGTCTCAAGATGACTGACAAATAACAATCGTCCAATGAATAGCTAAGAATGGACATCTGACCTTCCTGCTATGGCTGGCCGCCTAACAGCCCGACAATCAACGAGACGCTCGATAGACTAATCATACGTAAGGTGATAAATCAATTAAAGATAGCGAGCACTATTTATATGCCGCACTTGTCATTGGAATTTTATGTTCATTTGGATGCAGCATAACATTTCGATTAGAGCATTATAATGTTTTGAAATCAATAACGGCTTTGAACTGATCGGTATCACACAGTTTGGGTGTGTAAAATGCTGTAAGAATTTAATTTCTATCTAAGAATACTTTCTTTTCTGCATCTATAAATCGAGAATAACCAAAATTAATTAAATATGCTAGATATAACCCTCATATTGTTTTACTTATATGTATCTAGTAACTTCAACTAGCACTCTTGCTCAATATTACAAGGGAATATTTCTGGTTCCAAAAGTGAAGGGGATCAAAACTTTATTTTTAGAGTTGAATAGGTTATAACGATGTTGAAAAGTTTAGTCTTATTGAGTCGTAAAAGCCAAAATTTTTTTAATATTTTAAATTTGTTCTTATATTATCTACATATAAGTCCACTTCAAAAATAATATAAAAAAATGTATAAATAAAATTAAAACATTAAAAACACAAAAAAAGACATTGACACATGTGCATTTATTCTAATATACCTTCTATATAAAAACTACCCAGAATCGTTAAAAAATGAATCGGTAAACTAAAAGAAATCGGTAAATGTTAAATTGGTAGAACCTTCCTCAATAATCAAGCTAAATTGGAGTGCGATCTGTCAACTAGTGTGTTTACATACAAGAGCTGTCGTAATAGATCAAACTCAAAGTTGCTCTGCGAATTTTATTGTGGATACAATTAAAAGGAATCGGTAAATATTAAATTGGTAGAACCTTCCTTAATAACCAAGCTACACTTGAGTGCGATCTGTGAAATAATGTGTTTACATACCGGAGCTGTCATAATAGATCAACCTCAAAGTTGATCTATTATGACAGCTCCGGTATCACAGATCTATGAATTATATGGTTATCACATTATGGTTATCACAGATCTATGAATTTTATTGTGAATTAAATTTTGTGAATTAATTTCTTGCACCGATTCGTTAGAAATATTAAAAAAGACCGACGACTCGTGGCTCGACTATGACGAAAACACAAACATACGAGTGATACAAATGGTTCGAAGACAGGTTTGAATTGGTCGAAGATTTGCCTCGTGCTGGACGGCCTTCAACATCTACTACTGACAATAACATCGAAAAATCAAATAATTTTCAAGCACTAAGCTTGGAAATGATTACCATTATTTGTTCATAATTTCAGTATTAGAGTTAGCTTTAGAGCAGAACATTGATAGAAGTTAATTTAACAGACATAAAGAGCATCGATTGGAAATGTCGATTGATTGAAATGAATGAATGACTGAACTGAGCGATTGAAGATATTCATTGAAGACACTAAATGGAATTTGCAGTGGGAATTAAAGACTATACCACTTTCAGCCTATGAGAAGAGACAAAATAAATGTTAATGAATAAACTTAAATTTGTGTTTTTTAGCGCTTCCAGATAGTTTTTTATATGGAAGGTATATATTATTATTTTTTTTATTTTGGAGATTTCAAACCATTTCAAAAAGGCTGTTTCACTTTCTATGTGTATTTATTTGTACTCGCTTTTCATTCATTTTCAATAAGCCAAAGGGAGATTTTACTTTTCCAATTACCCATGAGATTTCAATTATTTATCTAATTGAAACTCATTTCACACCACATTGGCCGAACCTTTTTCCTTTCTCACACTGTGCCTTAGCAGTGAAACGTTTTTTATTTTTTTAATTTCCAAAAGTTTTCTGCTTGCTTATCTGATTGGGTCCAAGATTAAATGTCTAATTTAAATACGCATCCCATTCTTGAGAAAATTTAATTATTGTAATTAAGGGCATTTTCTCATAAAGGACTTAAAATCAAAAGTACTTAATTTTAACCACTAGACAATTAAATATCCGTCAAAGACCAACTATCAACTATTTTTTCAATGATGTTTCAAATATTTCAATAAGAAATAAGTCAATAATATTAGGAAAATCTGGTTCATTCTTGAAAGAGTCTAAAACTTGTTACATACTATTGACAATTTGCTCAACATAAAAACAGCGAACACTACATATGTAATACACCTACCATAAGATCATATATACAGGTACCTTTCTTCTAATAAGTCAATTGTCATGAAGCAAAGCCTATATGTTACCCCAGGCCCTAAAAATCCACTAGTAGAAATCTCATTAAAATCCTATCAGTGGTTCCTACACAGACATTTTCTACAATTTTATTATACAAGTGGAAATTTAAGATGGGTCAGTAAGGCTGGCTACCTTAACCATTATAGCTGCAGAAAAATGGTTTTAGAAGACTTTCCATGAATTTTGCCAATCAAAAAGGTTATTATAAATCTTTTAAAGAATCTTGAAGAATGTAGCTCCTTTAAGAAAAAATGGTAGAAGCTTTTCCTGACATATCTTCAAAAGAAGTAGCCAACAAATTGGATATTTTGCACACACAAATATTAAAAATATGGATACAAATGTTATCATCAATATAGAATGTCGCAAGCATTACATGTCAGAGATAATGTCCATAGGACTTCTTTTTGCAGATGGCTTAGACCATTTTTAAATTATTTTTTATGATATGGCATGTCCAATCAATGAAATCATCATTATTGAAAAAGCGAAAATTCACTCAGATTTACTGGCAGATTTTGGCTTTTTGGAAGTGGTATTATATAAAATCAAATAGCAATGGTGAAATTTTATGAAGTTATCCTGAGTTCCGACACTTATAACGATGCAATTTTAGAAAACCTTCAAAATCATTTGCCACTTTCTGTCTTGAGAAAAGTGTATTTCCAACAAGATGTAGCTCTGTGACACAACAGCCACCAAACAAGTTTAAATTTAAACCAGCAATTTGGAAACAAATGGTTTATAACACATAGTCCTTTCAGATGGCCACCTCACAGTGACGATCTAACACCACTTGATATTTTTCTATAAAGCTATGTAAAAAATGAAGTTTAAAAAAAAATACAACACTGTTCAAGAATGAAAGACGCATTAACAACAATTTATATGGAATCAAGTGGAGTAAAATTTTACCTGCCACTTGCTCTATTTGGAAACAACGCATCTATCAAGGCGGCAATCAATTAGAGCACTTACTGTCATAGGTATTTTTCTCTTTTTTATTCTTTTTATTTTCCTTATTTTGAAAAACATAATACGTAGTCAATTTGTTAATTTCCTTTTCGATAACTACATAGAATGACTAATTATTAAAGGTTTTTTTGTGATTTCTGACATTTCTAGTACTCTTACCTCAATTAGTCCTATAAACTTTTGATTCTTATAAGAAACAGGATCAAATTGCAGCAAAGAATAATTTTTGCGAAAATTGCCTTTTACCTTGCTGACTGCTGAATGTCAATTGAAATATCTTCAAAAGTCATGGACAGCCTTCTATAACCTTGTTTCTGTGGCTATAATGGTTAAGATAGCTGACCTTACTGACTCGTCTCAAATTTCCACTCCATATGTATAGATTAAAACATGGCAGCTTCATATAGAATCTCGTGTAAATTGCTCCTTAGATGTAGTAATACTCTATACATATAGTATTTGTGTAATAATTGGGGTAATTTTATCATTATCATTACAATACAGTTAATTACATAGTTTACTATTAATTACAGTTAATCACATGTAATTATATAATTTTACTTTAAATTCCTAATTACTTTAAAAAAAAAGTAAAATCTTACGATGATTACTCCTCTAAGAAATGAAAACATTATTATCTAGAATTCACTTAACCTAAAATTCGAAACACGAAAGCTGCAGATTCGTCTTACCCGAGTGTGCTGAGGAAACCGCAAACGGCACCCTCAGCATAAAGACTGACGATATCTCCTAGATGGAGGAAGCTGGCCGAACTGATCAGATTCTCGCCCATGGCTGCTTCGGGTCACAAGGGCAGCACGCAACCACTTTCCCACTCACCACCAACCATCAATGAATGTGTGCTCTGCCAATGTAAAATTACGTCCATTATTATTCCCGTAATCACCATTAAAACACTTAGATGCTGAACTTCCGAAGTTTTTAAGAATAGAAAACATATCTGTATTTAATTTACCTGTAGTATTAGTTTACTTTTATCGAAATAAATTTATCTATTTTCATATCAAAATGTTGTGACAATATAGAAAGATATATAGAAAACGCCAATTTCAATGCCATCTTTAATTACCACCTCTTGTCCCCATAGTGATACTCTATTGTAGTTTAATATCTCAACATTGTAGTACAATTGACAATGGTACCTGTACCGTTCCAGGTACCTTGGTAGCTAGCCTATGTTCCTATTTTATTTTAATATGTATAGGAATGACTTCAGCAAAATGAGTAAAATACTACTAAATTGATCAGCATTGACTAAAATTCCAAGAAACAACATCATTTCATTACGATTTCATTAAATTGATAAAAATCCCTGTTGTATTTCAGAGAATATTAATTTAAGAGAAAAAAGTTTTATTCAAAAACCGTACGGAATTAAATATAACTTACATTTTGTATTGTAACTTGTTTTTAAATATTTAGCGTAATTTAGTAATATTTTAGAAATATCGACTCATTAAAAATATCACATATCTTATGACGGAATATACGGCTCCCTTAAATCCTAAACCTGTACTATACCTCACTCTCTTTGGTAACTTGATCAGCAAGCGAAGCTAAATGCTTGACAGTTAACAATGAAAAAATTATGACACGATGAAAACGATAAAAATATTCATCAAGTTCTACCTAAACAATACGATGCAATGATTTGGATGAATACAAAAATAAGAGACAACATTTTGGACGTAGATTATTCAGAAGGCGCAGTTTCAAAACACAGCAAAACATTAACACAAAATTCCTTTTTAGTTACCTCCCCATGCAGATAAAGCAGGGATGAAAAAATTCTACCATTTTCATTTTTTCAAATACTTCAGAGAAATACTAACCTTTTCAAATTTTTTAAACAAAATTTAAAAAACCCGGAAAAACCTAAATAATTAGAGCTTCCAATAAAAATTATTTTCTTCAACTTGATATATCAACAATAGAAACTTATTTTATGCTTGAAAACAAATTGGAGTCTCTGTTATTTTTGTATTCATCCAAATCATTTTAATGTATTCGTCCAAAATACAAAAGGTGGTTTTGAACCAAGAGATAGTTCCTCCTTTTTTTTTGTAAAACCTCTTCCATAGTTTTCCATGTATTATGTTTCCACGTCTATGTTAAGCAAGCTGCATTTATTTGGTGTTTATACCAGTGAAGTGAATAACGAGCTATGTCAAAGATTGGTTTTTATCCAGGCTTCTGGATATATACTTCAATGTTATTGGTCACTTTTATTAGGGGTCTAACTTCTTCATTTTACACTGTATTCCCCAAACTGATACTGAGCAAAGGTTCTCTCCGTGGCTGTTTAGGTAGCAACCTAAACAGCCACGGAGAGTTACAGAACTGCAAGCTACTTCAAGATTCTTTGAGTTAAAGTACTGTTCCCAATTCTGTTTCTCTTTTCTTTTCAAGAGCCAATTTAGAAAAACGAAAATTTTAATTTTAAGAAAATTCTTTCGAGATTGAATCTCCAGTTTTTTAACAAATTATAAATTTTATACATTCAACAAGAAACAAATATATGAAAAATTGTGACCACATCCTGGTTTATTATTATAATCTAATTACTTGTTTTCAATGGAATATCCTTGGCAGAAATATTTTCAGCGGCATAAATTTTACGTAATTGCGAAAAATAAATTACAATTATCAATCTACCCACTAACAGATGACAGTTACCCGTAAGAATGGGAATATGAGACACGGTTGATAATAATTAAATGTGACTCAATGGTAGAGATAAATGCAGCGAAAGCGTGGGTGAAAGTGGGTCTCGCAGAGTACATGCTGTCATTTAAACAAGTAAATTCAATATGTTGCTTTGATGGTGCTGTCTGATCTACTTGAACGGAAGGAAGTCTAATAGTTTAGTAACTATTAGATTTATGACATTAACTATGCTGTATACATATATGGTTTAAAGTATATTTTATGAACAATTGCTCAAAACTGTGAAGAGAAATTTTTTCCAGAACGAAGAAACTTTCCAAGCCACGAGCTAAAAAGTACTCTCTTTTACTATGTCTAATTTCATCTTTCTATATCAAATGGTTTCGGGAAAAAAAACAGCTGCGACCGAAAAACACATAAAGGCATGAGTGAAACTCCAAGATTCCCATTTTTCCCCTTTCGAGATACCGAACACTAAATTACTCTTATTTCGAATAATACCATTAAATAGCTAAACGAAAGCAGAAAGATAAATATTTTTAACCAGAAAAACAATGAAATCCATTATACTATAATGAATGAACCAAGTAACGTGAAAAAAATTTAATCTTTTACGATCATCGTCTGGGAACAGTTTACCAGTTTCAGTCGTAGTCTAGGAATATTTCGGTATGGTTTCTTCTTAAAATAATAATATAAATGATGGCAGTGAAAAACGACATATTTTTGTCAAGCTTTTCTCAAACTATAGACTTACTCACTGACAAAAATATGACGAGTAAATGAATATGCCAAATATGGAAAAATATGACAAGTGGATGTGCACTTGTAGTTACTACTATATACCAAAAAAAAGAACAGACTGAACATTTAAATTTATCTCCAAGAACAGTTCAACAAAAATCCTCAATCATAGGTTGATATCATAGTGAACAATCCATAAACAATAGATTGATGTTGTCATATGATGACATAAGTAGGTAACATACTAATCCTATTTAATAGCATCAATGTGAAAGTATTTTCACTTTCTGGTTTATGACTATATCATCAAAATAAAAATTCCAGCCAATAACAGTCACATTTTCAAATATATTAAAATTTTTCAACGTTGCATTTTGTTTCTCAATAACATGAAACTTTCACTGCCCAAAAATATTATTTTCTGTAAGTAGATTTTGATGAACTATATGCAAAACGTGAAGTGTATATATACATGTCATGTTTTGCATAGACTTATTTTCTTATAATAGATTGTTAATTGTACGAGACATTTGAGTAAATAATATAAAGTATAAATGGCAAATGGCAATATATTTTGTGTTAGCTGCGTTCACAGATAATAATTACGCGGTAATTAATCAATGAGAAGTATAAATAAATTTAAAAATGATGATAACCGTAATGTACTATAAGATTATCAAATACATAGTTAATGACTGAATGTTTTTGTGAATGTAATAATCGCAAGCTTCCGGTAAGCTATAAAAAAATTATTGTTATTTGTTTTTGCAGCTTAGTCCAGCGTGGAAAAGCTTTTGGTCGCAATGATGTGCAACTTTTTGCACAGTATTTCCACTATATTTCACCGTCTAAGACATCTGATGGAAATCTGGTGCTTCTACAGAAATAAGTGAGATACTTGTTGTTTTCTGCGAACCGGATTTAGGGACAAAGTGTACAAGATTCTTTTGAAGAGTCCCTCATGGAAGAGAAGGGCAGCATATTTAACCAAAATAAAAATAGCCAAGACTAATTGGGACTCAGGGAGTTAGCTCTCTAAGAAATTATGATAACGAGTTACCAATAGAATAGAACTCTAATGAGTCTAAAGAAGACAAAGTGACTTTGTGATGATCATATACTGATTTTGGTTTCTGGAGACTTTTTTCATCAACGCAGTTGATTTGCAAGGGCATCAAAAAAACACGTACAACAATTCGGCCAAGTGCATGACAATTATCCAATTCAAATTCAGTTTAATTCTTTTCAATGATAAAATCCTCCACCAATCAATAGTCTTTTCACGGCTTATATATACATATTCAACAGGTTTAATAATATCATAAACTGAAATGTCTAGAAATAGGAAGCAAAAGAAATGACTTATTCTAAAATATTTTAATTACATGCGTCAGCGTGTTCAAAACATGTTCTCAAAAGTCATGTTTATACTCATCATATTTATTTTTGTATTTTTTTAACAAATACAACATGATTTAATTTTCAACAATACACATCTTTGTTCTACAAGTTACAACAATCATGACAAATGCTAATCATTCTGTACTGAACATTGTCATCGGAGAATATGTTGATAAACAGGAGTTAACATTTGTAAGCACATTCTGTGCAGATTTACCTTTATAAAAAATACAATATGTAATACATAAATTTCAATGTATACTTTTTTATAGTTACAATAAATAATATATTTGGCCTTAAGCCGAATACCGAATATTGAGCAAGGACCCAGCAGAAACCATTCGATTGTATTTGACGCATACATGCATATCTGAAAATATTCCTTATGTAACCACTAAAAAGCAGTAATTTGACAAGACCAATGCATCAGATCTTAGATGCAAGTTACAACCTTGGGTGCTGACCATATAACAAGATCTAAAGCAAGGTTTTTTATGATTTGATGGCAAACGTTTTTTGAAAAGAAAAAAGTCTCCACTTTCTGTCTTGACATTAAATAAGAGAGCTTTTCATGATGACCAATTTTGCAACATAAGGCAAGGAAAGACAGTTGAGTGAATGCCTTTCTTACGAATGCTGCCTTAATGGTAAGAGATATATGAATGCTTTCTATAGAAAACTTGTAGAGCTTAAAAAGGCCCATAAAAAAGCCCGACGACATGTATATCTATGTTGAGTTTAATTCACAAATATATAAAATATGACTAAAGAATATATTTAAAATGAATTTTAATCTTTTGGGGGTAATTTAAGTGGGTAATGTTAAATTCTTATGGAAATAAATTTGCTTTTATGTAGATAAAAATTGCCTTTCATATTATTTGAATGAATAATTGAGATTTTACGAGAGTATTTTTGAAAAAAACAAAATAAAATACGCATTATTTGCCGTTTAAAATAATGAATACCTTTTGTTCCGTATGTGTTCCTAAAACATTCATATAAATTAAAAGATATCATTATGGTCAGCATTATATTTTTTTTTTGGTGACAGTGAGTGGTGTTTTTTATCTTTGTTTTTTTATATACGAAATTTGCTTTTTTATCTACAGTTAAAGAAATTAAATTAAATTAAAAATTGATTTTAACATTAAATTTTATTATTATAAAAATGTTTATTTTGCATGTTATTGTTTTATTTTTTTAATCATTAAAATTAAATTTAAAATTAATTTTAGAATTAAAGTAATTATTTCGAAAATTTCAATTAATGTAATGGGATAATAAAAACTTATTTTTATTTAATTTTGTTTAAATTAATTCAATAACATTAAAAATCAATTCCAGGGCTAACTTAATTTTTTTCAAAATCAAATTTTAGTTACATTTATTTTAATTTTTTTTATTTCGAACTTAATTATTTTAGAAATAAAAATAAAACAAAATTTAAAATTGATTTGAAAAATAAATTTAATTATTTTGAAATTTAAAAGAATATAATGAATTGTTAAATTTACTAAAACAATCTAAATAAACTTTAATTAGTAATAGAAATAAATGAATACGCTGGAAACTTATGATAATTTATTAATTTCAAATATTTAATAAATGATAAAGTAATTATTTATATTTTATAACGCAAATAAATACATACTGAATTGGAAATGGTCTGACAAATGATTAGCTTACAATAGAAAGCCAACAGAAAAAAAAACATTGACACACGATTGTGCTTATACTGGAGAAAAAGTGTCATTTTATAAAATAGGCAAAAGTAGTGTTCGAAATCTTATCCTTTTTTCTGACTAGCTCTTATTTGCCAAGCATGTAACGTGTCATAAGGAAATTCGTTCCGATAACAACCTTGCCTAAAAGAAAATCACAACTTTCACGGCAAACATCTCAGACAAGAGCAGCTAAAATACGCCGAGCGGAAGAGTCCTCAAGCACCTAGCCGCAGAAAGACAACGGATATCTACAACTAGAGTGCACAATCAAATTGTTGCTCAAGGGAATAGATCAGCTTTAAATTATGATCAAACTATAGATAATACTCAGTGTAAAAATTGGACAAATGAACAAAATTTGCCTAAAGTGCATTGCTAGGAGTGAAGAAGCAAACAGTACATGTTATGCTGGAGGCAAAGTGGTTCTTCCTAATATACAGGAACCACCACAACCAATAAAAGATCTTTTGTCAGGCAGTAATCCATTTCTGCACATTTTTTAATTAATATACACAGGTATAATACACTTCTGAATGAAGTCATTTGGTGCTAAAGAAATTCGTAAAGGAAACTTTACGCCTACGTTTAATGTAGAAGGGTAGGTGTACCATCTGATTAGTAGTCTCCTCCCACCATCAGATCAAAGTCTGCAATTTTTAAAGATTTATTTCATATCTGATGCCGATCAATTATCGTTGCGATCTAACATTGCTCCCAACTTTAAAATAGATTTAATCAATGAGTTGCAGTCTGCATCGAGTCGCCATAATATACACATTCACAGTTTCAAGTACAACTTAGGGTATAACTTTTCATCACACAAATTAAAATTGATAATTCACATCGACCGCACTCCACAACATTAACATCAAGAAAGATACATTTCACCTACAGTAAACGAAGTTATAGTCTTATTAGTCAATAAAGACAAAGGACCTAAAGATATAGTAATTCATTGGTATCTGAATTACAGTATTAGGTAAATGATCATAAGCATGGCCTTATGATCATTTGCCTAATACTCTTTAATGTTTGTAAACGGCGAAGATGGTTATTATTTGACAATCCTTCAACATAATTCAGCGAGGAATAAAACTATTTTATGTATGCATATAGGATGATGATCAGAGCTGACGGTTTTAATCCTTTTCATTATTACAAAGATTTTTATGTGAAACATATATATAGTCTATATGTAGTAGAGTGTACGGTATGGCGACGTGTCGCCATGCGTAACCGACTACGCGACCCCCTCCTCACTCAGTTAGACGCTGTTGTTTACTACGGTACACATAACCTGGGCTTTATTATTGATGTGAAACATCTATAGGTGCAGGTATAAACCGGATCATTGGCGTGGCGACGCTTGCCGTGGCGACGGATCGCCACGCTATACTAAGGTATATATATAGTAGAGTGTACGGTATGGCAACATGTCGCCATGCGCAACCGACTACGTGACCCCCTCCTCACTCAGTTCGACGCTGTTATTTACTACGGTACCCATAACCTGTGCTTTATTATTTTTGTATTAATTGTAAGTAAATGTTTATTAATTAAAGTCAACATTTTCTGTAAGAAATTCGTAATACTTTATTTTTTCATTATGCTATATTTAGTTCCTGTAATAATCTTGTCTTTTATGCATATTACTTGTACCAACACGATGTTTCACATCTGCCAGGCGTCCCGTGACGGATCACTGTTTTTTTTTTAGTCAATACTGTATCAACATGATGGCCAAAATTATATCAGAAAGACTAAATTAAATATTTAAAAAATACAGGAGGACATTTGTGACATTTACTTGTAATCCGGAATGGCTAGAGATTAAGGAATGCTTATTACCTGGCCAGCTATCATTTGATCATCATGACATAATTTCAAGGGTATTCCATTTAAAGATGAAAAAATTACCAAGTTATTCACAAACGACGAGATATTCCGTATGCTCAGTATCGAGTGGCAAAAACACAGATTACCACACTGTCATACGTTGTTTTGATTGGAAAGAAAAATACAAGCAGATGAAACTGATAGTGTAATAGTTGCTGAATTACCGGATAAAGATGATGATCCAGTATTATGCAATAATGTGCAAAAATATTGTCCATGGACCATGCGGAGATCAAAATATAACATCACCATGTATGAAAAACGGTATTTGTTAAAAAAAAATACCCTCAGCATTTCGTCAAAGACACTTAGACCGGAGAGGATAGGTTTCCAGTATATCGTCACCATAATGCTGAAAATGGAGGTCAGAATGCTACCTTGAATTTCAGAGAAGAATGATTACTAGAAACAATAGGTGTATTATCTGGTATTCCCCAATATTGTGTCGACCATTTAACGCCCACATTAACATTGAATACTGCCATTCAGTTCAGTCTCAAATATATATGTAAATTTATTAATATAGAATCGGACTAAGCTACCTTCAGTGTCAGAAATCTGCATGACGAGATAGAAAACTATTTAAATGGCCGGTAATAAGTACATCAGACTCTGTATAGCGAATATTAGAATTTCTGATCCACAACTGGTATCCGAGTGTTGTACATTTGGCTGTACACTTAGAAAACTGTCAAAGCATGTACTTCACGGCAGAAACGAAGTAACAATTTGCACAAAATCACACTTTCAGATTTTTGAGCTCTGCAATACGGACGAATTTGCAAAAACTCTATTATACCACGAAGTACCACACTATTATTCGTGGGCTAATAACAAATTTTGAAGAAAGCGCGGTCAAAATGTAAATGGACATCCAGGCATAAAGAAAGATGCTGTTTTGGGAAGAATATATGGTGTACATCCTTCTCAACATGAGTGTTTATATCTCAGAATGTTACTGCATCACGTGCACGGTCCAACCTCATTTGTGAACTTAAAAACTTTAAGCGGAGTTGTCAAAGAAATGTATCAAGCAGCTTGCCCAAATAGAAGTTTGATCAAAACTGACTATGACTGGGAAAATACTTTAAGAGAAGCTTCACAATGCCCGTAAAAGCTAAAAGAGTTGTATGTAATTATTATAATTTATACTATTTTGTCGGCCTTCTGAACCACTAAAGTTGTGGAACAACTTCAAAAAAGATTTTTGTGAAGACATCAGACACAGAATTCGACAACAAAATCAGGATTTTACTTTGCCTTTCTACGACTTTATGTACAACGAAGGTTTGACAAATGGAGAATAAGATTTGAAATGGAATGACAAAAGTTTAGGTGATTTCAGATTACCCTCACCTATTTGCTTACATAATGATGCGTTTGTATGTCAGTACGTCTCTGAGTTGATACTTTGTCAATAGAAATTTGCCAAAATTATTCAAAGATCAATTAAAGGCGTTTGATACAATAATAGACAGTGTGACGAACAACAAAGGGAAAGAATCTTTTCTGGATGCCCTAGAACTCACGGAAAAAAACTTCCTCATCAATTTATTACTAGTACAGATAAGGCAAATTGGAAAAATAACCCTTGCAGTCGCTTCTTGACAAATTGTTACAGGAGGCATCACTTGTTATGGGGAAAAATATACTATGAACCACAGTTGGTTGGAGCTCATGTTGGAGCTATCCAAACATAAAAGGACCTTACAATCTCGAGTGCTATTATGGGGAGAGTTACATTTGTGTTTGTTGATGATTTTCAGCAGACACTCCCTGTAGCTTCAGAAGAGACGAGTGCAGATATTATCAAAGCATGCCTTAAATCATCTCCCCTATGGAGTTCTATTCAAAGCCTGAACTTGCGAACTAACATGAGAGCCTATCTTGGTACAGGCACTCATAATGACTTCCTGGGGAAGGAGTTTTCCTTCTCCAAATTTGAGCACTTACTGTGCTAAAATTGTTCTAAATTACAAACTCGGTCAGATAGTCCACAGTCTGCAGCATCTTATAAATGTATATTCTGGCCTCGAAAATTTACTAGAAAGAGACTTTCATTGGCTGTGTTCAAGGGCATTACTATTGACTAGGGACGACAATGTTAATAAAATTAATTGTCTGATTATACAAAAATGTCCCGGCCAAATTAAAAACTATAAGTCGATTAATACAATCACCAATATTGGGGGTGCAATCCACTATCCACTAGAATTTTTAAATTCGCTCAATCCTCCTGGCTTGCCACCTTATGAATTATCATTAGAAGTCGATACGCCTATCATGCTTTTAAGAAATTTAAGCCCTCCAAATATGTGCAATGGCACAAGGCTACTAACTAAAAACTTAAAAGACAACTTAATTGTGGCAACATCCTCACTGGCATTGCAGCCGACAAGCTGGTAAATATCCCATGAATTTCAACAATTCCTATGGATTTGCTGATATCTTTCATATGACTGCAATTTCCAGTGGAAACATCATTTGTGATGACTATTAAATAAGTCCCAAAGACAAACCTCTTTGGTTGGAATCGACCTATGCAAAGTGTGTTTTTGCCATGGCTAACCATATGTTGGTTTATCTGGTATTCCCCAATATTGTGTCGAGTTGGAACTCCAAAGAAACAATACATTTTGCTACAAAAAAAATAACACGATGTTACACATTGTGTGCAGAGAAGCTCTAAGCCACTTATAAATTTAAATTTTTAAATACAAAAAAGCGCAATATAAAATTGCAAGAAAAACAGAAAAACATTATTTAAAAGAACTTGTAAAATATAAAAAAAATTATGCAAAAAATGTAAAGAACACAAAAATTAAAAATATATACAAATAAAAATAAAAAATACAAAAAAATTCCCGCAACTATTATGTACATGTTAACAAAAATTATAATTCATACATTGATTTTTTAATCTTATAGTCACAAACAGAATGCTCTTATAGTCACAAATAGAATTCCATGAGGGCAAAGCCGCGGGCACAGCTAGTACTTAATAAATCTTCAACAGTGATAATAAAAATAATCATTATATACATATTGAATAAATTATTAAGACTATCCAATTTTCAATATTCAGCCGAATACTAAAAATATGACCAAATACTGAACAGATTCTGAATATTTCTCGCAACTCTAATTTATATATAAATAAATTAAGTGTACATAATGTACAAGTCATTATGTCTTATTTTTAGATAAATTCTTTTATTTATCCATAATATTTAAATCTAATTTAACTTCGTTTATCAGTTATGGTTTATTTTCTGGAATATACCATACCAGATTGAACTGTGTCATTTCTACAGTGGAAATGAGATGGTTCAATCTGATATTTTTAGCTCATTTATATCATAAAATAGAAATAATATTTATTAATATAATTGTAAATGATAGGAAACATATTCACCTCTCTCCTCCAAACTACTAATGATTACTCGGCAGCCGATGGAAATAGAAAGAGCACGGCTACAATCTAACACATGTGACGAAGCGATGTTGTCATACTCAATTAAAGTAAATAATGAGCTCAAATAGATCACAGAGGAAATAGAAGATATGCAATAGAAGTTTGTAAACTAAACGTTCCATATCAATGAAGAGGCATAGCAAGACAAGCATCAGACACCAATACAATGCCTGCTGCACATTTACCCTCATAATCGTCTGTAAATGATAATATTACAAAGATATTGTTCTAGCGAATCTCTACTAAGTAAAACAAACAACGAATGGAAGAATTGCAAATATCGCACACATTCAACCTTATAACAAAGAACTCTGATTAAGTAATTTTATTAATAAATTTTAAAATGAGGGCCAAAATTTAAAAATTTACCCTAACATTTCAATATCTCCGAAAGTATCTAAGGAATTATACATGGTGGATGAAATACAGACGAGAATAATTTTAACAATGACTTTCCAATATGGCCAAAATTTGTTTCATAAAAATAATAAAAAAAAAGAAATTTCCAATTCTATTAAGCCATTTTTAGTTCGTAACCAAGAATGAGACATTACATTTCTTCCATAACACACAATTTTTTTACTTCACTGCTTGATTATTACCTCTTTGCTCACTCTTATCAATTTTAAAACAATTTCCTTCGAATAAAAGTCAATTTTCTCAAGATTGGTTATCAAGTAAACCATCCATATTTAATTTAAATTTTTCAATGCTATTCTGGATCGTTTTGCTTTAAATATTTAAACATAAGTTATTTTAAGGTAATTAAAAAAAATATCTTTGGATACGGACATTTGACAGACATTTTGGATGCGACATATTGAATCCTTTTTTTACAAATCGAGAAAATGCGTTAATTATTCTCCAAATGTATGGATATGAAGTAGCGGGAAAATAAAAAAACAAATTTAAAAAGGATTTATATTCCATTCAAAAAATTATTTTCGGAGACAAGGCTGTTAATAGCAGATAAACGTATGTTATGAACAAAGTTTAAAAGAAAAACTGAAAAATAAAAGTAACACAAAATTAAGTTTAAAGTTTACAAATAAAATAATTTGAATCAGTGACATGAAACAGTCTTGAAGCAAAAAAAAAATTATATTTCTATTTAAAAGTTATAAAAAATGAAATCTAAAAATTTCTGAAAGCAGTTTTAAAAAACCACCATGAAACAATATTTAATGAAAAGTATATGTTAGCTTTTTATCAAATCAATATCAACGATATCTTTCATACATAGTCAAGTATTAATTAAACGACATATGCATCTTTTGCTACATATTTATCAGCAAAAGCATATATTTTTCCCACATTCTTTTAGTATTTCACTTCTACCAGGTGGACTGTATTAAAAGTGACAACACATAAGAAGTTCTTAAAAGGGCAAAATATAGAAGGCATTTTACGTTAAAACTCATCTATAGAATCACAACAGTCAATAGAAACCTATATCATTTTAAATAGACCTAGTACGGAAGCAACTGTAGGATTTTGAATGATTTAAAATTGGAAATGAAACAAAACGCTATTTATGTATTTCGAAATACATTTCTAGGCTGAATGAGCTACCTAAAAAACGAAATATCACTTAGCGTGCAATTTTCAAAAACACATTTGTAAATCACTAAATCATCATATATCAAAAATTTGACAAACAACTATAAAGGGAAATTGAATAACAATCACTTTATTCACAACATCTACATCCAGAGAGCAATTCGAGAGCCATTATTGAATAATATGAACGGTTAAACCCAGACTTAACAGCACTTGAATCTATCAACGCAGCGACTATCTATAACTGAAGTTAAATCTATGGATATTAAAGATAAAGTGGGCATGGTGACCATATCAGGTGATTACAGGTGCATTCATAATTAGTTAAGTACCCTCTAATGAAGTGTGAGGATAAAGCGTCTATTGTTTATGGCATATAAGCGGGCATCATATGGGTGGATGGATTAACAGCCTTTTATAGATCGAGTATAGAGGCATAGTCGTTCAGTAAACTTTCACTTTAGTGAAGATTACAACTTTTACACTATTTTAATTAAAAAAATGTCGAGCACACTAATATTATAAAGAGGTAAATTTTGTTTATTAGCGTTTAACAAATTTTTAGGGTTTGCCTTATCTGATTAATATGAAACATTCTCCATGGTATAGCTTATAATGTAAAGAAGGACGGAGTATTTAATGTTTTTGGAATATGTGATTAACGAGCTATAATGATTTGAGTGAATGAAATCAACGTTACCAACATTCAACTATATACATTTCTATTATTACAGATGGTCTGTTATGGCCTGCTTTCTTTTGGAATATCTGACCATAGAAGTATTTTTTATTTAAACAAACTAAACTGATGTAGCTACATTAAAACGATGTTTGAAGAAACCCTTTCAAATAATATCTTTCATTAATTCTTACGACTGTTTTAAAAAATTTTGCTAATACAAATTATGCAAGTTAATAAGATAAGAAAAATTTTCCACCTATTATGATTTCCGAGAAAATCTACTGTGACAAACGGACAGAGAGACACGTGAGCCTTATTAGATCTTATAAGACTTCTATTTTTCAGTTTAATGTATGGAACCTTAAAAAGAGAATTACATAAACAAATAGGTTGAATTTATTAACAAATTAAGTTATGAAAGCTAACTAAAAATACTATGTACTATGCAAAGTACTAAACAAAATAATACATGTGTAGTAATAAGTACATACATACACATTAAATTTAAAGAGTAAATTTTGAATTAAATGTGTATGTATGTATTTATATCGGTCTTTCTCTCTCGTACATTGATGAGAAACGATGTGAGAAGTTCACATAGTCAGCAATTTGCAGTCAGACAACACAATAAGCTGCACTAGTGAACTTTCAGAGTACAGACACAAAGGTATAAAATGGAGCTCCTAAAGATCACAAATGTGTCTGTCCGAAATTTACAACCGTTTTTCTCAGAAACTACTTGACATAGAAACTTGAAAATTGGAACAGATATGAAGCATATCGACCTACATATACTACAATAGCTAATACTAACAAATATCCACCCAGTTTTTCTCGAAAACTGTTTTATGTAGAAGCTTGAAGTTTGGAATAGTTATAAAACATATTAACATACCTTCTGTACAAAAACTACCCGGTATCATTAAAAAATTAAACCGCTTAAAAAAAATTGGTTAAATTTTTTTTTAAGTTTGTAGAACCTTTCTTAATTACCAAGCCAAACCTGAGCACGATCTGTCAACTAGCATGTTTACGGCAGCTGTCGTAATAGGTCGACCTCAAAGTTGATTTGCAAATTGTATTATGGGTAAATTAGTTGAACAAAGATTTTGCCTTAGATTTTGTGTTTCAAATGAAATTTCTTGTGCCAAATCGTTAAAAATGTTAAAAAGGACCTATGGTGATTCAACTATGTGGAAAACACAGGCATACGAGTGGTACAAATTGTTCAAAGGGGGGGGCGCGTAAAGTGGTCGAAGTTTTGCTTTATTCTGGACAGTCTCCAATGTCTACCACTGACGATAATATCGAAAAATCCAACAATTAGTGCTTGAAAATTATAATTATTATTATTTATTTATCATATCTCTATTAGAGAGTTGGCTCGAGAATTGAACATTGGTAAAATGATCAGTCATGGAATTTTAACCAATGTTTTGCGTATGAGACATGTCGCTGCAAAACTGATTCTGAAAGAGCTTAATTTCTTGCAAAAGGAGAATGAATCGAATGAATTATTGAATCGATTGAAGAGATAGATTGAACGATTAATCAATTAATCAAATGAAGATTCAATTGAAGACATCAAATGGAATTTGCAGTGGGAATTAAAGGCCATACCACTTTCGGCCTATGAGAAACGTATGGAAAAGTGGATCTGGCATTATCACAGTTGTATTACAAGCAATGGGGATTACAAACTTTGTGTGTTTTTCTTAACAATTTCTGGTAGTTTTTTAACAAACTTAAATTTGTGTGTTTTTCTTAGCAATTTCTGGTAGTTTTTTAGCAAACTTAAATTTGTGTGTTTTTCTTAACGATTTCTGGTTTTTACACAGAAGGTATAAGTTTATACATATATATATATATGTATATATATATATACATATATATATATATATATATACTATATATATATATATATATATATATATATATATATATATCAAATGTTAACACTCAAAAATTTTTAAATAGAAACTTTAGGAGGCAAATGTAGTAATCGAAATTACTTTTAATTTCGTATATTGTGTAGGCTATTAAATGAAAATGTAAGTAGAAGGAAAGTGTAACAAGGAATCTAAAACTAGATATATCTTTGAAAATTTTCAAAAAAAAATTTTCTACTCTACTTCTCCAAAATTACTAAAGTCAAAGTTATTTACCTAAAGTTTATCGAACAACTATAACAGTGATATTATATCTCAAACTTTTTGAGAAATTCACTGTAATTTTATGTTTATGAAAAACATACTGGCAATATATAATGAAAAACATAATAGCAATACATAGTGAAAATTAACAATATTATTATTTAATAGTTTGAAAGAAAAAGTATATACCCTTAAATGCTTATAAGAGTACAATATACTTGTAGTGAGATTATGCTAATGTGCCAGAGGACCAAAATACCTTTGTTAACACTTAAAATCCAGATTACACTGATCAACTGGTGATTATATATAAACATATTATCTATAAATAATATTGATGAGCAAGTTTATAATCAATCCAGTTACGTGTTGACAGCTAAAGGTCAGGAAGCTGGTTCATACTAAGCTGTATAGCAAACTGTTTAAATATAAACAATTATAGCTTCATATGTTATCTTTTTTACCCCTGCACATACTGTTATACACTCATTAATGTAGAAGATTACTGATTAATAGGCAATTAATTAGGATGTGATTATTTTTTTGTCTATCAAGCTGTAATTAACATTAGATTTTATTTGTGTTCGCCAGCTCAGATTGAGTAATGTTTAAAATAACCTTTTTTGATGTTCTGTAGCAAAATTGCCAAAACGTATCACTAATGGAATCACTTCTAATATATGTCCGTCCATTTGACAGAGGTGGTTTCCTCAGAAACTATTCAATGTAAAAACAAACATGACACAGAAATGGTGACCCAGTTACAGACAAGAAACATAAAAAGTTGAATATTGATTCTGTGGTATTAATTTCAGGGAGTAAAATGGAAAATTTAAAAAAATTTCTTTCGAGGTTATCACGTAAAGTATCAAATGTAAATTTATAGGAGCACAGGTTCGACCATGTACATGATGGTTGTTTTTAAACATTCTGTTGGGAAAACACTTAACATATGCTGTCCCCCACCCTTATCGCCAAAAGTGTTTCTCAGAAAAATTTTAAAAAATCATAGACATTGAAAAATTCTAGCGTGGTTAATTCGTACAAAAATTTTAAACGTTTATTTCCCGATAACTGTTGAACCATTAGTTTTAGAGAAAAAGTTTTTCCACAACAATATCTCTTACAATGGACTAAATATTTCCCACCCAGCTCCACATATACACAATATGAAACGGCACTGGTGCAGTTGGAGGTGGGTAGCACAGGGCATGGATGCCTTTTAACACATAGCTGGAGTGCATTATTATTAAGTGGAAAGGTTGACGGCACGAAACACTGATTGTGTACGCATAGCTTGTATTTAACCAATGTTTATACAAACTTGAACTGCCATATTTCTTGAAACTTTTCGTAATTGAATAAACCATAAATTTAAACAATTTTATTTAGACCAATTTTACATAAAGACCAACATGCAATAAAACTGCATGTGGGGTGTTTTTGAAAAAGATTCATATCACACTACTATCATAAAAATAAAGTATCTATAGACAATTCCAATAAGCCATGGCTTTTACAATTTTCGTTATTTTGTTTATCTATTAGAAGAAACCGGTATAATAATGCTAGATTGTACAGGAGTTTCCGAGATATAACTGGTGTTTTTTCAATCCATTACGTACAAGCTGAAAAATGGTATTTTTTTCAGACACATTTGTTCATTGCTTACTAACTTTGTAAAGCACTATTAAAGCAATCAGCACAAATTTTTCCTCTTTTTAGGGTTACGTACTCCAAAAGGAAAAAAATATTAATCCGTCTGTTCCAGCTGTTTTCGTCAGAAAGTGTAAAGCTTGAAATTTGGCGTAGTAATAAAGCACGTAACCCGCATATATTTCAATAGTTAACAATTAAACAAATTTATACACAAATTTTAGAGGAAACAAAAGGAGTAAATGAAAAAGACTTTTAAATTTGATATATGGAGTATTAATTGAAGGAGCAAGTTATCAACATTTTAAATCATATTGATGCCTATCCCATTCCAGTCCAAGAGCATAAAGACGTCTTTCAAGAGTGTGGTCTACCAGTATATTGAATTGCATAAACAATTAAATATACTGGTAGACAACACAGTACCATTATTCTGAACTGACTGAAAGGCCCAGGTTTCAACAGAATCAAAGGCTTTCAAATAGTCTACAAATGCTGCACAAAACAGCCTATCATACTACTTTTCCATAAAACGGCTTCTTCAGCAAAGTGAAAATATTATCAAACTTGCACATGAAACAATTTGTGATGATCCTCTAAAACAAGTTATAAACTGCCACTCTATCACCACAATTGGCATACAATTGGTGATCAAAGTAATAGGTTGTTGGTACGCAAAAGGATGCTGCTGCCGATCTCTGGTTTATTACCTTAGTTGCATCATATGATATATACGCTAAGAGACGGAGTAATCCTGTTCTAAGCCAAAATCCATACTACTAGCATATTAACTGACATATATTTTATTAATTAAAACTCAAAAATATTTACCTACAAATTTTAGGATTATAAACATTTATACATAATTTAATTAAAATACAATGCACCCTTAAATGTTTATATATGCTTAAATGTATATAGAATGATTTAATATGCTGTAATGAAGCTATTTTAATTTTACAAATTTTATTTTAATCTATGGCTTGCCACAATTTTTTAATTAGGTATAATGTTTACAAACATGATTTTATTACGAGTAAAGATACATTTTATTCTCGTAAGATATATATTTTTTAGATACAGGAATCGAAATAGTACCATAAAGTCATATACATCATAGTACAAGGCAAGTGAGCACGACTATTGAATTATGATGATATTTCAAAAGTTGTGCTAATTTTCTTTTATTATTTTGGAAATGGTTAATTGATCAGATTAGCCTAAGCAATTTTAATGAAATATAATTTAAAATTAGAAATAGAAATACATACATAAGTATGTGTGCTTCATTATGTGCTCTGTTGAATAATTTTTTGTAGTATGAATACCTATCAAAACTTTATTATTAAGTCAATAATTGATTTAACTAACACAATCATCCAGATTACATGTTTAGATTACTGAATTAATATTTTTTTTAATTAGCTTTTATTTTGATGACTCACTTCAACACTAGAATTCGATTGTAAACATAGTAGCAAGTTGTAACATTGAAGTAAGCTTATCTTACAACAAGTTTAAAACATATGTTTAATAAATTGTTATCTGAAGTTTTCAGATTCATATTCCGTTATCTGAATGTGAATCTAAAGCCTTTATTATGTACAAATGTAAATATAATAAAGTCTATTTTCACGTTACTATATTTAAATTTATTATCTATGAATCAAAGAAGATTAAATTCTGTTAAATATTAACTTAAGAGTCTAGTTCACCTTTAAGGTTTAGTTCAAGGTATATCTGTTGACCAATGACGTCTTTAATGCAAATTGGAATTGCTACTCAAGTTAAGGACAAAACTAATAAAAATTTAGAGAACCATATATGTGCACGGTGACAAGCTTAAATTTTAAAATATATTATTGAATGTTAAGATGATCCTACGGAATTGATGATGAAAAAAATTAATTTTTTAATTACTTCTTTTAGAAATTGCTCAATATATTTTAAACACCTGAAGGTTAAAAACAATTAAATACAATTAAAACAAAAAGATTATTAAATGTGTGCAGAAAAAAGTGCACAGTAGCTTCAAAAAGAAAGTATTCAATGCAAAATATACATCACATTGATACGCTAAAAAAAACCATGATTTTAACAACAAAAATATTAATATTGAAATGACATGGTTGTATTGAATGTACAGAATGTGAATCATAACTAAGAAGCCATGTATAGAAGAAAAGTAAAAACACATGCCGGGGCATTGAAAAACAATTTTAGTCGAACTAGCTGTATGGTAGCAGCTTCAATGAAAATTCATTTTTCTTACAAAATTTCCCTTTTTTCTGTAGACTCCAAATAACTTACAAAAACCCATAACTTACAAAAACAATAACTTACAAAAAGCCATAACTTACAAAAACAATAACTTACAATAATATTACTTAATGGGCAATTTAAAGTTCTTTATAATTTCACGAGTATTTAAAATAATGAACCTTTATATAGTTACATTATATGTAACTATATAAAGGTAAGTTTTCAAAAGCTGTGGTACCAAATTATTTTAAACATTTTTCAAGGACATTTTCACTATTCAAAGCTCTAATCATTGAAATAAATAATAAAATGACAACTTTTAACGTATTACATCGGCTAGATAAATCACAATTTCAACCTAAACAGCCCTTCACTTCAACTACCACTACCTATGCGAACTTAAGGCATTTTTGTTTTACACTACATCCAAACGGTTTTACAAATAATAGTTTGTTAATAGTGTAATCCAAAATTATGTATTCAAATTATATAAGATAAAAGGTATTCAAAATTATTTATAATTTAGTCAGAACTATATCAACCAACAGTCCATACGACACAAACGCTTAAACTTATATACAATTTTTTATTCAGATAACTAATGTCTTTCCATATTAAGATGTGTTACTCTAAATATTCGGAAATATTACCCTGTCGCAAAAATTAAACTGATTTTCTCATTGGTTATTTTTCCATGTTAATTTTATATCTTTATGAAAAGATTATCTGTAATGAATCAATAAATATGCGTAAATAAATTTTAAAAAAATTACACAAAACTAGAACAAAAATGAGTTAATAATCAATTTCATAAAAGAAAAGCTTAACCAGTGAAAAATAAACATTAACATATATTTACAATGGCATTTAAGAAGGTTTAAAGAGAAATTATGATCTTCAAATATAGAAAAGAATTCAGTCATTCAGGAAAAATATAAAATAGTATTTGAGGAATTATAATAGTAGGTAAACATGAGTGTCAATAGTTTTGCTATCTATTAGATAAATTGCAAGGTTGATCTACAAATTTATATATAAATTATAAATATTAGTGAACATTACGTTTCCTAAAGTCGAAAGTAAAGTATCAAATTGTAGTAGAGACTGAATAAAATTAGGTTGATTTTATTAAAAAAAAAAAATATATATATATAGAATAAAAATTGCCTAGAGGCGTTGTCCTATTAAGACATGTGTCACAACAGCTCTTGCTCTTGTTTACAACCTCTCTTACGCTAAAATGATGACCAGTGATCTACCAGATCCAGTATAGAAAAACTATGTTACACAAATCTATGATCAACCCTATAATTCTCTTTAATATTTTATAGTTGTCATACTGTCATCAATAGTAGCTGTTATAAACATTTTAAAAATGAATAGAATCTCTATACACAAATAAATCTCAGGTATACGTTTTGAATGTTTCACATTTTAGTCAGTATTAATATTATTTTTTAAGTCAAGGATGATTTAATTGCTCATTCATTTACAGTGACCCCTAGTATGTTGTTTATCATGGTACTAGTTGCAATATAGAATGCAATGCAACCTACCACAGTTCTAAACTAAGCTGCATGCAGTGAACAGGAAAGACCCCATATACAGTACCTACTATTAAAACCATATTTTAAATTAAGAATGAATACTAAAAAAGAAGAATATAGTAATGTCATACAATACATTTTTATACACCTTTTTTTAAATTAATCTAACCTCTTCCTAAGTGCCATATAAATTTTAGAAACCATTCAGCTATAAAAATAAATGGAGGAAAATTTAATTAATATAAGTATCTCCTTAGTCAATAAGAATTAAGGAAGTAAGTTAAAATTCACACTAAATAGTCTTCACAAAAAGCTGTTAAATGACAGAGATAAAGCTATAATAATTTTCCATCTAGTATATTGCTTTTGAATAAATTAAAAACAGGTTTTAAACATTTTTACAAATCATATTCAATGAATATTATACAAATTTTATTACAAAAAATATCAATAATTCGTAAAAAGCAGTTGTAAAGCAGGCAATGGGAATTCACAGGTACATGAAGGAAAAAAGAAAGAAACTTACCTTGAAAACAATTAGGGACACTTGAAGTTGTACTTTAATGAAAAAAAAATAAATTCGTTACCATTCACTGATTTCTTCGTAAACGTGATTGTATTGAGGCCCACTACATTTATGAATGTGAAAAAGGTACCAAAATGTAGTCATTTTACCAAAATTGAATTATTTGTATTAAAATTATAATCAATTAGTTTCATATCATAACGTATAATATACAAACAAATACACGAAACATTTATTTTGTCAACCATTTCAGAAAGCGCACATTCCAATTTCAAGAAAACACGATCTAATTTGAATAATATTTATAAGTGATTTAAAATTAAAATTGAGATATAAATCGTAACTACTTTCCAAGTTAGAATTTTAAATAAGTTTAAAATAATTTACCTTTGGCATGTGTATGATGTCCGGGAGTTTTAAAGGGAGTGGAGGTTTCAATAATATATAAGAATTTTAAGGTAATATATTTATGGGTTTATAAACTTACAAGTTTTCGTTTTTTCAAATATATTTTACATCATATATCGCCCAATCCGGATTTGACATGACAAACATCGAATTTTTTTTTTCTTTATCTAAATTGCATTACGGATATGGACGCATGATCAGTACAAACACTGCAATACAGAAAATTTTCTAAGAACTGAAATTCGTAACAACTATATAAAATTAATGTTTATTTTTAGATAAATTTCGTGATTCGATAATCTTGTCATTATATTTACAATTATATAAAAAGCTATTCATATTTATTACAATTTCCTCACTTGCCTGATCTTTTCAAAGCATTGTATTATAATTTCAATATTGAATAATATTATATATGTAATTTTGCTTTCAAAAATCTACATTTTGTTCTTAAGTTTTCATTATATTATATTTTTTTATTAATAATCCTTTGTAATAAGTATAAGCTACTAGGATCCAATGAGAAATATAATTTTTCAAATTCGGTTAAGAGTTCTAAATAAATATAACATTTGGTAGGTAAAGGTTCCTAAAAGTTTCTTATTCAGATTGCTATCTAACATATGATATTAAGAGAAAATGTAAAGAAGAAACATTGATTGCTTTCCGTGGTGAATGACAATCAATGTATCTATATGTTAAGCAATTGACAACTTTCATTATTCAATATTGTCTATGATTTTTGGCAATCTAAAAAAAATTACAATAAAGCTCAGTTGTGTCAGATTGATACCATTTTTATTATAATATTATTACACAAAAATTGTGATGTATTTCTGTAAGTTCAGCGGCCGTATTGGCATCTTACATTTGTAAATATTATTTAATTAACGAGTTTTTGTATATCATGCTTTTTGCTGTAAAAGTGGTGAAATAATGATGTGTACACTTGAGAGTCGTATGTCAAAATTTATTGTAGCCAGTCACGAATTGGACGAAATTAATGATTTTAACTTGGACTTACATCGTTAAACCCTATTCACATATGTTTAAAATGTTGCTTACACATAAACGCAGTTAGTTTAATTATTTTTCTTACAAAATTATCACTCTAATGTCATTCGTAATTGACTTGTCTGGAATGTGTTTCGTTTCGGAGCCGTCACTAAAGATTAACAAATTTTGATTTATGAAGCTCTATTGTCGGCTAGATTCGAATGAGGACCTTAAAGGCATTCTCAGTTTACACATTTAACTCTACGCAGCATCCTGGATAATTTTTTAATCCTTCTTCTTGTAACATTTTGACAAATTCTCCTTTTTGCAAATAGTGTACTATTCATTTTTCTTTTTTAGGTAAATATTGTGAATTAAAAAATGTAATCGACTGTTAAGCAAAGTGTTATTTTTATTAAATCGAGCTGAAAAAATTTGTTACACCGTCTTTCCGTTGTAAGTGCCGTGTGTGTGATTTATACGTTTTTTAACATGAAATTCGGTTTACCATTTCTTACATGGCGTTACTATTTCGGTGTATGGTCCTATAGTGTAACCACATGTTAACAATAAGGAAGGAAAATGGCAAGAAAAGCGGATAACTCTGGGGGGAAATTGGTTACTGTGTCCGTTGTTGGATTGTCAGGTATGTATTTGTTAACTTTTTTAATGTGATTATAGATTATTTAATAGTTTGTAGTAGTATTTTTATCAGCTTCCTGTTATTTCCTAATATGAAACAATAAGTTATAGAGCTAGAATCATTGAAAAAAATATATGGATTATTCGTCGTCATTATTTATCACATAGAGTTATATCGCTCTAATAATATTAGAAAATGGGTGATGGTTTAATGACAAAATTAACAGAAAATAATAAGAAAATATATGAGTCTTACTCAGATTTATATGCCCGTAGTTCTCGGTCTCGTAACTATTCTTTTGTAAATTTATTGCATAATAGTTATGTGTTTTAATAATGGTTAATTTCAACTAATCATACTAATTTTATAAACAAGATTTTGTTTGAATTTTACTGTTTGACGACCGACATATTAAAATTTTGCTATGCAGAATTTTTAATTTTGTTTTGAGAAAAAAATTATAATAAATAAGTAGCAATTGTGACCTTTACAGTTAACACGTTTTTTTTAATTTGACATCAACAATAATACTACCTTTAATTGAGTATTTTGTTCAATATTAATAATTTATTGAAAGAAATTATCATTTAAAGGAATTGATGTTAAGTTGTACAATACAACGCACATTGGAGAATTATATAAATATGTCCTTTCAAATAAGATACAAACCCAGTGGAAAGAGGCAAGAGTTTTTCATCTCTGCACTGTAAAATGTCAAATGGGAAAAATATCAATGGTCCTAAATAAAGTTAACATAATAGTAGTTGCTAAGTAGGCTGTGGTAGGACTGGCCATTGTGTCATTCCATAATGACTGCTTTCTCTATGTGTGTTGATGTTTAGGCATGTTCTTAGTATAAGTTTTAGCAATTCACTAGTGGCACATTTTTTTTATCCCACATGCACCAGCATCCAGTGTCACATTGTTTAGTTCTTTTATGTCAGTAAAATGTATTTTATCAAACATTTGCTGCCATTCATTTGTCCTAATTTGTAAATTACCAATTAGTATTTCCAAAAGAATTTTTATATTACTAGTATTAGCAATCGCCAACCACTAATACTTTCTAGTAACTAAATAAAATTGATCACAAACCAACTGCTATAATAATTGTCTGTCAGATTGTTCTAGTACATTTGTTTTGGACAAATTAAGACATTTTCAAATCATAAAATGAATGTTGTAAATTATTTCGTAATATAAAAATTATATTACGAAAAAATATAAATAATAACTCACGGAGAGCAGTTGCAGTGTAGACTAATGACAAAACCACAGACACACTCAAAATTGTATATAAATTGAGTAAATTTAGAAAATAAACTCTAAGTTTGTTTCGCCCTTCACTAGTACAAACAGTAGCATTGCACCTAGTTTTGGCAGATTTTGAATTAATACTTCTGATATTATAGTACAATCTGTTATTTTGGACCATATGGTGTCGGGCTCAGATGTGGCAAGAATAAAAATTACATATACAGAGAAAATGCAAAAAATATCCTTTAAAACTTTTATTTAAGTTGCCAATCAGGCAAAGTGAACGTAGTTATTTAAGAAGTGATAGATATTGATGGTTTTTTTCTATTCGTTTCTCATTAGGTATTATTACCCTTGATATATTAAAAATATAATACCTATATGAACATTTATGAAGGATCACAAATTGAATTTCATTTTTTGCTCTTTCCATATTGCGATTGGTTTGTTTTTTTTATATAATTTAAAAAATAAAGTTGTTTTAACATTAAATTCTATTTCTGTATGACCAAGCTCATTTTCCCTCATTTGAAAGTGTCTTTTCTGGAGCCATTTAGTTGGATTAATATATTTTTTGTTATTGTTCCTTCTATATTTTATTTATTTAATTATACCTAACTACTTTAACTCTGCAGACTCTTTTATATTTTTTATTTAAATTCTCAAAGCTTTATTTTACTTTATCTCTGCACTTTCATTTGCTGTATACAAATTCGTTTTGTATAATTATAGTATCAGCCTTGATGTCAAACTCTGTCCTTTCACCCTATTAATAATCAAGGCCTTCATTTACCATCATAATTCTAAAGACTCGGTTTAAACATCAGGTGCCACTAATACAACATCGTCTAAATAATTTGTCTAACAAAAGACTTCCGTATACCCTGCTTTGATACCAATGTCATTCAAGCACCTGTCTATGTAAAGTTTGAAGAGCCACTGTGATATGACACAACCTTGACTGTGTAGTACCTGAAATATACAAATAACAATTAATTTGTTTATGTGACATAAAGCGTTACTAAGGCCTATATGATTTATAACATGCATTTAAAGTGCATAATTAAAGTAAAGGACAATAAGAATAGCTTACAGAATAACCGGCTAATTAAGGATTTACTTTTCCCTGTAATTTTAATTGCATCTTGGAAAAATAAAGAGGAAACACCGGGAACAAGTCATGGCCAAGCAATTTAATTTTATTTATACATACTTTATAGTTAATTATGTGTTATTTATATCATTCTATGTGCCAGAAAGGAGACCGGCGAAAATGGGCAAGGCCTTAAAGAAATAAAATATAATTTTTAAATAAGCTGGTATATTTTAGAATTTAAAAACACACACAAATCAGCTCATGATAATTGGAAAGGAGAAAAAAATAAAATAGAATTCGTAACCACATAACAAAATAAAAAAAATTATCTTTATAAATGTGTCCATGTTATATTTTTAATATATCAAGAAATATTATTAAGAAATAAAAATGATATTAAAAAATGAACGAAATATATAATTACACTTTAGAAACTATAACAAAAATTAATAAATTTCGATTGCTTTTTTTAATATATAGCCTTCATTAATTAAACGCAAGCTGTTAATCGACATACTAAATGTGAATAGATTCATTATATGTTGTCAAAATTAATGTCTTTTTCGCTTGTTTTGAGTTTAACTTGGCTTTTTTTGATGACTCTGTCGGGACTGCTAGTTTCATGGATTTACATCTGTGTTAGGACACACAGCACAATCTGCACCTTGTTTCATCTTGTTTCTTCAAAGAGTTCCATAGAAAGAGTATTTACAAACTGTAGTGCGAAATAACCTGTCTTCATAAAAAAATGTAAGATTCTTTATTTTCCTGATTGACAATTTAAATAAAAATTTAAGGAGCTATTTAAGAGTCACATTTTTATTCTTGTAACGACTGGACCCAACACTGTATGGAGTTTTGTCTATCACCTTTAAATTTATTACAATTGGGCTACAATCTCTATTGCCTTTTGAAGCTGTGTAGTCTCTTCCATTCGATCTCTTCAGATTGTTAGACAAAGAGCACTTTTTCACTCGTTTGGGGGTTCAAATGTTGTTAATTAAATTGTGGTCTAAATATTACCAAACAATGAGACATTAATAAAAGAAATTTAAGTTGATTCAAGTAATTGGAACAGTTTTTATGACATGACTTGAAAAAGTAGCCGAGAATAACTTTGTATTATAATATTCTTAGCAAATTAAATTGGAAAGCACAAATCAAGGTCACAAAATCAACGCACAATCTAGACAAACTATATTTTGTGTCTCAAGCTCATTTCGTAATTTAAATTTAATTGTTATCAAGAAGTATATTCCAAGTGCATTTAAAGAAAATTAAATGAAAGTTCTAAGATATTTCTATTTCTAGGCATGAAAAAATTGGTTTCATCCCAATTTCAGTCAATTATATGATATTCATAATAAAGAATTTAAAAAAAATTTCAAACTTGAGATAGCAGACAATTTTAAAATTGGAGATAGGAGAAACATTTGTATATAAAACTATACTTATACACATATTATCTATGTATGTAGATATATAGAGGTTTATGTACAAATGTTACTGTTATATCTAATTTTATAATTGTCTGGAATCTCATGATTTGTAAGTATAACTATGATATATCTCTGAAACTATTTATCTGCTCAATTTGGAATTCTTTTGATATTAATGTCAATTCATAAGGTGATGTTAGACCTAATTTAAAAAAATTGTAATACCCCAAACAAGTGAATTTTAGGGTGAATTTTTGAATATTGTAAGCGGGTATTAACAGAACAGGGCAGGTCGTACGCCTGTTAGACAATGGAATTGGGATTCAATTATAAGGGTGTAAGTTACTTTTTATGGACTGGTTAATACATAAGGTCAGGTTGGCTATGTACGTGACAAAGGAAAAGTGATGTAAATATATATGTAGGTAGGTGTTAGTAATCACTAACACATCTCTATATGTTGTCCTGGATATGTTCAGTCTGATTGAAATCAGGGTCATGATCCGATAGTTTTTGTATACAGCTGCATTCTTGGCAAAACTTTTTGCAATTAGTCATTGCAATTGCATGCATAATAAAAGCGTCGCTGCTATATCGTGTAATCGTATAATTAATTTATCATGCTGAAGTTCATTCAAGATGTTTGGTTATTTTTGGTATAGGTGATCACATACCCTTTGGATTTATTTTACCTTTTTTTTTTAGTATTCCATACCAAAATTGCCAAAATGAAACATGGTCATAGTCAAATATAATTATTTTATGTAGGACATTGAAATTTGGCATAGCTGTAGGAAATGGCAACTCAATTGAACATATGAAGTAAAATTCCTTTAAATCTTGATTTTGACGCGTTGTTTAAGGAGCATGAAATAGGAAGTTAAAAATTGTATTTCAAGACTTTCTTGTGGGGCGTCAAATATAATCTTGTTAAAGCGCAAGTTAAAAAATTATAATTAGTTTTTTACCTGTAGATTTTTTCAAGACTTCTGAAAAAATATAGCACTTAAAAATCATTAACACTCAACATATTTCCGAAAGTATTACTCAAAAAATCAGAAAAAATTCACAAATATTGGAGATAAAGTGTAGATTGCAAAAAATGCTTGGGTTTCCACATTATCTCTGATATTTTTTTTCTACGTGAAAAGAATGTTTGGACATAAATTTTATTTTGTGATTTGACAACATTTTAATACAAATGGTATCAAACTATAGAACAAAGATTAGATTATCAAGAAATTATGAAAAGAAAAAAGGTTTTCTTTTTGTTTGGTAACAAGGATCAGTTTTACAAAAATCTTACTAATCTATGTAATTGAAAATATTATAAAAAATCGGTTCTTTGAAGGCAATAGTTAACATTGGAAACATTATGAAATAGTTGTTAGCTAATTAAAAATTTGTTAACTGATGAAACATTGCAAAAGTATTGCTTGTCCCTGTCTCTGTGCAATGTCTACTACGCCATAGTTAGATAAAAATTAAAATATTATAATTTTGAAAACAAAAGCTACAGTTTTTAATTTTTTGAAACAGATTTTTGGTCTTACAGATCGAAGCACACAGCAGTGCGCAGACTAAATTACCATAAAACAGGTTGCGCACACCTTGCATTACTTATACAAACCATTTTGAACCACTTTCGGCCCCTGTAAATTTAAGTAATAATTGCAATTAAGAGTTAACATTTTGGTGGTTTAACAAGGTAGACAAATTTAGTCAAAAAAATCCCGTCGTATTTCATGTATCTAGATTTATTTGGTTTTAAGATATGAATTTCCAAAATTGTCTATGTTGGCGTTCATTGATTCAGTGATAGGTGATCAAAACTTATCTATCACTTTCAAGTACATGAAACCTTAAAATTATGGAGCATTGGTTGTGTTACCTTTATGAATAACAGAAAAAATAGAAAATTATGAAAAGTAGAATATTTGAAAATTGAGGAAAAAGTTCTATTCGCATTTGCTGCCAGGAGTAGGGAGGTGGATTGTATTGATAACACTGTTTTAAATTGTTTTTAGCTAACTAGAACTATGGGTATATATTATTACCTTTAGTCATAAGATCTATCGAAAAGTTTTTTGACTTGGCTAACTTAGCAAATTTTTGTACTTAAGTACTAGGTGTGTTACATTGAATAATGTTTTTCATTGAAGTCGTTCTCTGAAGGGTGATGAAAACTTGGCTATTTTTTTACATATATGTTTTTGGTGGGATTTGTTTTTTATCATAAATTATAAAATGTGTGTTCAAAAACAACTGACGGTATTGAACATTAATTGCGCAAGTGCGCCTTGCACTTCATCAGTTCATTTTTAAAATATTTGAACGGAATAGTTTAATCTGTGCTTAACATAATGAACCCATCTTGGTAACTACTTGTTTCTAACTATTGAACAGATGTAAAGTTTTTCTTTGGAAATTTACCACCTTCCAAATTTATTTGGAATAAACCACTAGGTTTTTCTAATGAAAATTTTCGTTTTTTAGTGAAAAAGGATTTGTTGTGTAAGTTAGTTCAATAATCAGAATCACAAATATATAAAATAACAAGTAGGATCACAATAATGCAGCCACTTTCTCCTGTGAGTTGTGAACTATTCCGAGGCACAGCCTAACTTTAATGCCTTTATTCTTCTATTTTTGTCAGTCTTCTTTCTTCAAAGGAATTTTTCAGTTGCAAAATTTTATTAAGTGTCTGAACTATGATAGATTATTTATTTTTTCAAGCATTCCTTAAAATGCAGCACTTGTAAGCTATGTCTTTACCTTTAATAAACTTTTTTATAAATCTTTAGCCCTTTAAATTTTCTTGGCGTCTTAAGAGTTTATCTCTTAAGTTGTCTGACTACAGTTCACTAATCTATGTGCTCTGAAGGATTTCTGATGATAACTGAACGCGTCATCGTTGTGTTCTAATATTATAGCCACACTGTCTTATTCATTGAAAGTTTGGTTTCTAAAAAACTGTTAGCAAAAATTGTTAAACTTGAAATGACCTCCAAAAATTACAATAAACAAATATATTAGGTAAGAAGTTGATATTGGATTACAGCTAAGTATGCCAATTTAATCCTTTCAAGAATATTAATAAATGTTATCAAATATGTTAAGATTATTTTAATATTATAGATTTATCTATTGAAAAAATGTTTGCATATGGTAACCATAATGAAGTTTTCCTCATATATAAATATCTTCTATGTTTATTTACGTAGTAAATTAGAGCCTATTCAAGACTTTCTCCTTTAATGTTTTTCTATATAATATATTTTTTAACTTTGGACTTGGGCTTTGGCAGCTGCCAATGTATTAAAGTGATATATGTATATCATCACTTATTTATTCTTAATATAGCTTGCAATATTTGAATTGAGTTAAAATATAATTATCTTACATTCTTCAAAATCTCTGTGTCAGAAGACAGTATGTTTTAAATACGTTTCCTACAGATTCAGGCAACCGTTTAAAATGTTTTCCCACTACATACACTACGTTCACGTGATTTTTTAAAAATATTCTAGGGCAGGTTCAGAATATAATAAGAAATTAAAAGCGAAAATACAGGTGCATAATTTCTACTTCTTTCAATAATTTAAACCGTTATAATTAAAAATTAGTTGTATTAAAGAAAATAAAAAAAATCCTACTGAAATGTTTCTGATAATGTTACGACTATGTAGTATGTGATCAATTACGTAATATATGATAAACAATTTTGCCCTAAAACTTTAAATGGCGTAAAAGATGAAAGTGCGTAAAGGACACTATCTCGTAACTAAGAATTTTGAAGAGATTTTGGCGATTATAATAGAAAAATTTTTAAAACAGAGTTCTAGCCTCTTTTGGCATGATTTTTAAACATGCTATATGGAAAAAGATATCATTAATTTTCTTAAAAAAATCTTCCTGAACTTCTTACGTCAAACAATATTTGAATGAATTAAATGAACAGATCAACTTTATAAAACATTGTCGAGAATTTATTAAAGTCTCTTGAGCCTGTTAAGATGCTAAAGTCAAGAGTGTTGTCAAAATGTAGGATGATGTCATGAAATCCAACATCCATACATCTCACATATTTCTTGTTTTTTTCTGACTTAGAAAAACTCTTTATGTTTTAATGTTTATAAAATATGATGAATCATGTTGACATTCCCCTGTTTCCCTATAAATTTTAACAGAATTAAAGTAAAGTTGTAAAATGGCTGTTTACATAGTTTGAAAAGTTTTAGAGTGTGAAGTTCCAAACTTATAAAAAAAATAAAATATAATATTTTAAGATTTGTTGCTGGCGCCTCAAATGAATAGAATTCGAGACAAATTTATTATTCAACTCAGTTGCTAATCTTTAACATTGACGATGGTTGCTGCTGTTTAACTCACTACGGTGGGAGATTACTCGCTGTTCACTTGAATAGTAATTTACGTGGATTGTACAATCAAGCAATATTCACGGCTCTTTATAGAATTGTAATGCTCATTATGCACTAATGCGTAATGTTATGTTTCAATTACAGGGACAGAAAAGGACAAAGGACAGTTGGGCGTAGGCAAGTCGTGCCTCTGTAATAGATTTATAAGGACGCATGCAGATGATTATAATGTCGACCATATCTCTGTTTTAAGTCAGGTTGGTGTTCGTTATATTTTATTTTACTTCACGTTTCTTTAAAATGTTTTATTAAAATGTGAAATAATGCTTTATGGAGGACTTGTTGTGATTGTTGGGAAATACAGAGATAAATAAAAATGAACTCAATGAATAGCATACATCTAAAACCACATAAGTTATTTATTTATTTGCTATACGTAATTGTGGAAACATGGTATTAAAGTACTTATACATTTCAGTATTAATTAGTGCAATTTATTTTTGTTGTATGACGCTATAGTAGTTAAGCAGTGGAGTAGTTAACTACCACAAGGAAGTAGAAAGTTTCAGTTCTAGATGATGGTATGGCGAAATGTTGCAGGAAATCATTAAGTACATAGTGAAAGTCAAAAAATTCTTCCTTTTTATAATCGAAAAATAAATTCTTAAAAAGTAACAGCGTCATTTGCTTATGATGAGACAGTCTTCCATGCCAAAGTACACTCCATTCCTTACTTGCAGACAAAGTATGTTGTCATGATCAGCTAAAAATGATGTAAAGGACAAAAGTGCGTAAAGGACATTATCTCGTAACTAAGAACTTTGAAGAAATTCTGGCAATTATAATGGGAAAACCTTTAAAACATAGTTGTAGCCTCATGTGATATGATTTTTAAACACGCAAAATCTAAAAAGTTATAATTAATTTTCCAAAAAAATAATCTTGCTGAAATGTCGCGTTTGCCTCTTACGTCAATTGATATTTTCATCAACGATATTTGAATGAATTGAATGGACAGATCAACTTTATAAAACATCATTGAGAAGTTAACGATAGTCTTCCCATGTTGGCGGAGGTGATGGACTCTGAAACGATGACATCATTGGTATACTTAAAGAAACTGTGTTTTGATGCAGCAACCTCCTTAAGTATTGTATAAAATGTTAGAAAAATGTTAAAAATTTTACGGGCCGTAAGCTAGGAATAAACAGAATGAAATGAAATCTGGTACA
This sequence comes from Druceiella hillmani, assembly GCA_039881145.1. Classification (NCBI taxonomy): domain Eukaryota; kingdom Metazoa; phylum Arthropoda; class Insecta; order Lepidoptera; family Hepialidae; genus Druceiella; species Druceiella hillmani. Next base: position 21,688,064 of record JAYKKI010000031.1, on the reverse strand, counting down.
TCAAGAGAGATCTTGTGGATATGTAGTTTCTTTATTACTCATTTAAACTAAGTTTCGTTGATCATCACCTTTTCTCAACATCAGTTTTGTACCTGCTATTTTGCTTGCATAGACAGCTTGGTTAATTTTGTCGTCAGTGACAGGGTGATGTGTAATCATTGGAGAAATAAACATGAATCTTATTTTTTAATTCTTATCTTCTTAATATATCTGAGAGATGAAATTGCGGAAGGTTATATAATTTTATTTTACCATATAATTTTATTTTCAAAGTATCTATCACGTTTTCCATCATTCGACTAGTTGAATTAAATCGAAGGAGCAAGCATTGTCAGACCACACTGTGTGGTGCTTAGTTATTACTATACGTATGTAGAAGTGCTTCATATAACTAATTGATTAAATTTGTAGGTAGTGGTGGGTAAGCCATGGAAGAGATACTCAGAATATTTGTGAGCAAAGAAAATTATACTAGGTAATACTGCTTCTATTAGACACAGTTGTATATTAATATAGACGTTGAAACAAGTGAAATAAGGAATTTCATCATGACCGTCCGTTTATGACCTTTTGGAAGTAGATGCGTTCAGTAAAAGTAGTCTCAATAAACAGGCGGCAACAAGTTATTTAAAAATTTTTTTTACCCATCCTCTAGTAGAATATTACGAGTAAGTTCTATCAAATTGAACTTGAGTTTCCATTTACCATTTTCAGAGTTCCGTTAAAGAATACTAATTATTACTGTGTAAATAAGCGACACCTCCCCCTGCCAATTTAACAACACCCGTAGATAAACGAATACGATCAAGGGTACGCGTTCCTAGTTTGCCGTGTGTGCGGTTCATTTGTTCAATTTTGCAATGTTTGGATGAATAACTTGCATAATTCAGTCGTAATTGATAACTGTTTCTCTGTGTACGAGTGCTTAGAAAGCAATAAAATCAATAGGGATGGGAGATTTTTTGTCTTTCTTTTTTTTGTTAGTGCCTATAATTTTATGTCTACAAACATGTCACTGAGCAGTTTTAAATTTCAAACTGTTCTTAAAACTTATGGTTTTGTTTGAACGCAATGTGGTTGAAAAACGTATCCTTGTAGTATCAGCTATAGGCTTATTATATTGTTTATTAAGAGATCTATGAAATGAAGCAAATCTGATCAAGTCAAAAGTACAACGAAGACAATATTTCAGTGTATCACGTTTAAAAATAAAAAAAATTGATTTTTTTTTAAAATTTTATTTCGTTTTTTGGATCCACACTAAGTACATTTTTTCAAATTCTATCTTAATATTATTATTAATTCACTTTTACATTATTACATGTATAGTGTAAAATATTTATTTTATAATTACATTTTTACAATTACGTAATAATGAAGAGGCACGTGCCAGTATAAAGTGATTGCGCCATCGTCCTATCGAGACAGTCATTCGATCAACGCTATTGGTTAAAAAGAGAAACAGCTATGGTGTTAACGTATAGCGTCGACTCGCTCGATCGGCACGATTGCCCGTAACAGTAAATATTCTTTACCTGCATGCTGACAGCTCTACAATAATTTACGCACACACACAAATGGATACGGATAGGCGAGTACATATGTAATAGTGTGGGCAATTAAATCTGTTCGCTAGTATGGAGTGTTGAGGGTGTGGTTCCATAACCTAATTAGGAACTCTTATGTTTTCACAATATCCATCTGTTTGTTTGTATGTCACAGCCATTTTACTCGCAGGCTATTAGTACTATAAAGCTGTAATTTGCATGATTATATATATTAATACAGCCTGTAAAAGTTGTGAAAAAATATTATAAAAATTTTTTTACTGTACTATTCCTATGTGTAAAGTAAGAGTGAATTTTTTTCACATTGTTTAAGGGTATTAATGGAAAGGCGTCAAAAATATTCAGGGTATATCGTGAATACTTTCCTGATAACAGGGATTGGATTGGCACAATAATTTTTAAAAAGTGTCTGATTTAGATTTTTTATGTTACATAAAAGGATATTTCTTTTTTAATTTGAAGTTTAGAAACAGGTCTTTGAATGTTTTTTTAGAAGCTTAGTTATTAAGACTAATAATAAAAGGCAAAATTAAAATTTTGATTAGAGCCACGACAGATGTAAACGTTTTAATGGAAAAAGTATAAAATACAAAACAAAATTAAAATTTTTGAAAAAACCCATGACATTATCTTAATCATCAAAAATCAACGAAATTCAATATGGCAGAATTAATATGCCCATCCAAAATTAATTTTCTTAAATGCACTTGGAGTTTAATTTATGACCATAATTAAATTACAAAACGAAGTTGATATACAAAAAATATTAGTTCTTAAAGAGCATTGTATACTGACCCCACCTTGCGCTGCTCAGTTCAAGTTTTTAAGATAGTTCGATGCATGAATTTTTCCCAATTATTTGGCTGGTCATATGTCAAAAAGTGTTTCTATGCTCAACATAAAATTGCCGTCTTGGTTACTGTCTCATTATAAAGTAGGATGTACACTACAATTCAATTAAATATTTTTGGAACTATGAATGGGCAAAAAACCTTTTTTAGGTTTCACTCTGCCATAAAACTGACCCCAATAACAGAGTTTGTTTCGTAGACAATTATGACTCACTCCATCGTTGAAAATATTCTTAAAACGTTACGATCAGATTGGTGTAGATGACTACATCAATAAATTCTTGTGTCGTATAACTGTTACAAGAAATTAGCCGTAAACTATAAATATTAAATTACTGAATCAATACTTTCAGAAGACATTGTCTAATTACATACAAAGTTTATTTACTTTTCCATCTACCATATCATCATTCTATTTTCTGTCAAGGTTAGGTTGAAAGTGGCGACACGGCGTTGTACCTATTGGGCTCCCCATTCAGCGACTTGCTTTTTTGGGACACTACTTGGGGAATGGTTAGCTTTTTTGCCACAAACTCATACAATACAATATACAATTTAAAAACTATGGTCCTCATAACTATGGACGACGCCTGCAGCATTATATATGTATTATTATATAGTTGTTGCCTACCCTGTATCTTCCAGAGTCTTTATAAAATATAAGCAATTAGATATGCTAAAATAATATTTTCATAATTTTCTTAGACCGATGAAAATACCTTCACAATTAAATGAAATTACATGATGTAGTATTATTTCTACTTTCTTTAAGTTCTTTACCACGACCTAGGTTTCATTGTATTACAACATCTTCAGGTAGGCTATTAGCAAAGAAAGATGTTGTAATATAACGAAACCTAGGTCGTGGTAAAGAACTTAAAGAAAGTTGAAATAATACTACATCATGTAGTTTAATTTAATTGTGATTAATGAAATTCAAAATAATACCTTATTTACAAACCGAACTATGTGCGCATAGTATCTGCCATTTCACAGCAGATACTTAGAAACTTCAAAACATAAAATAGGTTGCGGTTATATGTTAGTGAACTCATAGCATTAAAAACATATCAAGATATGTAAGCGGAGATGAGTTTGATGGATATGAGAAATATTTGGATCATGAAAATTTTTTTTGTGTTATACGAAACTGTGACAAGTGATGTAGATTACAAAACAATACAGATTTAGCAAGGATACTTTACAAGATAATACCGATTTCGCAAGGATAGAAATTTACTACTAAGTTTTACGAAATCGATATTGTCTTATAAAGACACTTGAAACATGCTTGTTTTTCTGCCAAAAGTTGAATATTTTCATTTACTTTTTTGTCAGCTCATAATTTTGTACTTTGTGCTTATAGAATTGTCTCTGTATGGATACTTAAATGTCTAAAGGTGATCAATATTGAAATTTATAATCAATGCCATCAGCTGTTGTTATAGTAGTAAGTGTTATCATTAAGTGGCATTTTTTATGCATCAAATATAGTCACTGAACAGTGCTAAGGAATACATAGCGTCTCTGCGACTCCGTCGTAATATGCATAACGCAGCTACACTTCTTAGGAATATGACAGCAGGAAAATATGACTATTTTCTAAAAGTCTAAACCATCTAAGGAGGTTTAGTATTGAATTGGTGGAGCCCGCTTTTGTAATTCCTTTAAACAATGTCTTTACTAGGGCAAACCGTAATGGGTCAGTAAGCTGTAGATGAGGATAAACATTTCGATTATCAGTAGATTACACCCTTAGGTGTGAGACTCATGTTAGAGATGTGATAACAGGGTGCACCATGCAGTTGAAAATAAATTCATCCCTGTAAATGCGTGGGCATCGAAACAGATCGTAGTTTGCTTTCTAAGTGACAGGGTACTACGTTTTTTAATTCTTTTAATGTGGATGACGTTATTGTACAATCGTGGCATAAGCCAGAGTGACGTTATCCACGCTGATCGTGTATAAACTGAATAAATACTGGGACAATTACAGTTATTAGTTATGAGGATATTTTTACCATTAATTAGTCTATACTTGCAATTTAAGACTTGTCGTTAAGCAAAATTGTGAATCAGCTTTATATTTCACTTCAACTAACAACATAATAATTACGGAAAGCAGGTTCTTGCATTTAACATGTTTTTCATAATTATTATAAAACAGAAAAATAATATGGCAATCAAATGCGACAATGTTTTAACTTAATGCCACGAAGGATGGAATGTTTTGTCTGAGTATGTATAAAAGATATTTCTCAAAATCCACATTCTGCCTTTTTGCTTGACGTGGAACCCAAAATCCATGTGTTTCCTTTATTAAAATGATCGATCTATGAAATGTGTTTTAAACAGTAAGAATGAAATAGGGGCTTATTCTTAAATGCAATTACCAATAGGTCACTTGAATGCACAGATGCAGTGACAATGCAATTGTATAATGTGCCTAACAAGGGTCGAAGGCTATCCAACATTATGTATATTATGAAGATGACCATACATAATAAATTATCATCACAAATGTCTATGGTGACATTTATATGAAGCTGAGGAAGATAACAGTGAGAAGATAATGCCTAGTGCATGTTGCATTTTGAAAAAGATGGAATTATTTAGAAATAAATAATGGTACGGTCCGCAATAATCAAATATTATATTTGGTTCTGTAATTTGTTTTTGCCGTATGTGTATAAAAACCTAAAATAATGGCTGAAATGTATAAGTGTTTTTACCAATTATATCAGCAAAACTAATTTGAATTTTTCAGATTTTTTTCATGGTACTTTTTGTGAATATTCATGGTATTTTTTTAAATATTAATTTTTTCTGTACACCAAAAAAAAATGGAATCTTCATAAAATAAAAAATCGAATAAGTATTTTAACCAGCATATACATTAAACACTCAAAAATATATATTTTTATTAAGATTTTAGATGGGGGAGGGGCAAATGATGCAGTAATTTTTTTTTTAAATTTTGTGTTTTAATAACGTGAATCAAACAATTTTTTCACAATTTTATGTTGTTGAAAAATTGTAATGTTGTTGAAAATATTTTCGAAGTTTTTCTCAGATACGGTTTGATGTATAAATTTGAATTTGGCATAGTTGTAAAAAATATAAATCTACACATACTTCTATAGTTAAAGCTGAACATTATTTATATTAGAATTTTTTTTCATAATTTTATGGAGATATTGTTAAAAATATCCATAAAAATATCTCCCACTTTACTACTTTCAAAACTACCTAAACTGAAAATTAGCAAAGATACAATTTTAGTAAAATCTATCGAAAATCTACCAGAGAAAAAGTAGAAAAGACGTGTGTGTACGGAATCTTCGTAGTACAGATTGTACTAAAAAATACCACTAACTTGGACTTAATAAATTTTATTTTTCTGAAATATAATGCCAAACTTTTAAAAATTGAAATTAAAGGATTCTTGAGAGTGAAAATTGATATTTAAGGTTTTTTGTACATTTTTTGTATTACAATACGTCAAATAAATACCTGTACGTCTTTGTAAACCGCAAACCTTAAAAATTACTGCAAATATCGAATGCGGATAAAGTATTTCAAATATGGGTACCGGAGCAAATTTGATGCAAATTTGGGTATTACCAATTGCTATGCATGTTGAGCTATAAATCTAGGACAATAAAAGACATCGCAACATATGACCATACAAAAAAAAACATAAGTATGTGTGGTACGGTGTATATAATGGCAAAATAGCTCGCTCAAATGAATGAAACAAATTAAGATTCAAGAAAAATGATTTCGCTAATTATCAATGGTCCTATTTAATCAGATTTTATTCTATATTTACGCATTGTATATTCACATATATTGTAAATATTTAATAATGTTGTGATAATATAAATTGATCATTTAAAATATAGTTAAATACAAGATAGTCCCATTAATTATATTGTAACATAAGTTGGACTGATAAAAAATCTTTTTTATTTTTTTAAAATTATATTGACGTATTGACATTATAATGAAATAAAAAGTTAAAACTATAATCCTGCTTCGTACAAATCGGGCTTATGCATAGACGGTGCTGTACCGTGAATAACTAATTGAGCAAATTAATTTTACGGTTCCCTAACAAAAATCAATATTCTTGTACAATTTTTTGTCTAGAATATTGTGCGTTCCCTTTTTTTTTCTCGGACAACGTGAATATCGGTCACATTATTATTTTTATACATAATTAATATTTTCTTGCCTTCCCGACGTCAGAGGCGTACGGCTTCTTTTTCTTGTACAACTTGCTGATATTTGAACGTAATATGTAACATAGAGTTGAAATAAGTTTAAAATGTGTTAAGAATAGATCTTTCCTTTGACATTCCACTCCTTTTTAACTCTTCAAAAAGAGGAAAAAATTGCTTTTTCGATTTTAATATCTAGACAATTGTCGTCGACGTGGCGTGTTGGGTTGCTCACAAGGCATACGGCCTTTGACGATGCGACGCACCACGGCGACCCAGGTTCGATTCCCGGCCGTTCGTCGAACGGGGCTGGACTGGTATTGTGGTTGGCTGTAAGAGATTGCTCTTGTAGCAATAAGTCCGCCATATGTATCAATTAGATACATTAAAGTAGATAAATAAATAAATAGACAAGCAAGTTATAACAATGGCAATTTTCAAGTCTATAGCATGTGTACTTGCTATAGACTTGATAAAACTGGCTGTGTACAGATGACATATTGAAGTCTTACCATAGAGTTCCTTTGTTATCATTCCGTTTAGGAACAATAAACATTTTTTTTATAAAGTTGATATACAAAAAATATTAGTTCTTAAAGAGCATTGTATACTGACCCCACCTTGCGCTGCTCAGTTCAAGTTTTTAAGATAGTTCGATGCATGAATTTTTCCCAATTATTTGGCTGGTCATATGTCAAAAAGTGTTTCTATGCTCAACATAAAATTGCCGTCTTGGTTACTGTCTCATTATAAAGTAGGATGTACACTACAATTCAATTAAATATTTTTGGAACTATGAATGGGCAAAAAACCTTTTTTAGGTTTCACTCTGCCATAAAACTGACCCCAATAACAGAGTTTGTTTCGTAGACAATTATGACTCACTCCATCGTTGAAAATATTCTTAAAACGTTACGATCAGATTGGTGTAGATGACTACATCAATAAATTCTTGTGTCGTATAACTGTTACAAGAAATTAGCCGTAAACTATAAATATTAAATTACTGAATCAATACTTTCAGAAGACATTGTCTAATTACATACAAAGTTTATTTACTTTTCCATCTACCATATCATCATTCTATTTTCTGTCAAGGTTAGGTTGAAAGTGGCGACACGGCGTTGTACCTATTGGGCTCCCCATTCAGCGACTTGCTTTTTTGGGACACTACTTGGGGAATGGTTAGCTTTTTTGCCACAAACTCATACAATACAATATACAATTTAAAAACTATGGTCCTCATAACTATGGACGACGCCTGCAGCATTATATATGTATTATTATATAGTTGTTGCCTACCCTGTATCTTCCAGAGTCTTTATAAAATATAAGCAATTAGATATGCTAAAATAATATTTTCATAATTTTCTTAGACCGATGAAAATACCTTCACAATTAAATGAAATTACATGATGTAGTATTATTTCTACTTTCTTTAAGTTCTTTACCACGACCTAGGTTTCATTGTATTACAACATCTTCAGGTAGGCTATTAGCAAAGAAAGATGTTGTAATATAACGAAACCTAGGTCGTGGTAAAGAACTTAAAGAAAGTTGAAATAATACTACATCATGTAGTTTAATTTAATTGTGATTAATGAAATTCAAAATAATACCTTATTTACAAACCGAACTATGTGCGCATAGTATCTGCCATTTCACAGCAGATACTTAGAAACTTCAAAACATAAAATAGGTTGCGGTTATATGTTAGTGAACTCATAGCATTAAAAACATATCAAGATATGTAAGCGGAGATGAGTTTGATGGATATGAGAAATATTTGGATCATGAAAATTTTTTTTGTGTTATACGAAACTGTGACAAGTGATGTAGATTACAAAACAATACAGATTTAGCAAGGATACTTTACAAGATAATACCGATTTCGCAAGGATAGAAATTTACTACTAAGTTTTACGAAATCGATATTGTCTTATAAAGACACTTGAAACATGCTTGTTTTTCTGCCAAAAGTTGAATATTTTCATTTACTTTTTTGTCAGCTCATAATTTTGTACTTTGTGCTTATAGAATTGTCTCTGTATGGATACTTAAATGTCTAAAGGTGATCAATATTGAAATTTATAATCAATGCCATCAGCTGTTGTTATAGTAGTAAGTGTTATCATTAAGTGGCATTTTTTATGCATCAAATATAGTCACTGAACAGTGCTAAGGAATACATAGCGTCTCTGCGACTCCGTCGTAATATGCATAACGCAGCTACACTTCTTAGGAATATGACAGCAGGAAAATATGACTATTTTCTAAAAGTCTAAACCATCTAAGGAGGTTTAGTATTGAATTGGTGGAGCCCGCTTTTGTAATTCCTTTAAACAATGTCTTTACTAGGGCAAACCGTAATGGGTCAGTAAGCTGTAGATGAGGATAAACATTTCGATTATCAGTAGATTACACCCTTAGGTGTGAGACTCATGTTAGAGATGTGATAACAGGGTGCACCATGCAGTTGAAAATAAATTCATCCCTGTAAATGCGTGGGCATCGAAACAGATCGTAGTTTGCTTTCTAAGTGACAGGGTACTACGTTTTTTAATTCTTTTAATGTGGATGACGTTATTGTACAATCGTGGCATAAGCCAGAGTGACGTTATCCACGCTGATCGTGTATAAACTGAATAAATACTGGGACAATTACAGTTATTAGTTATGAGGATATTTTTACCATTAATTAGTCTATACTTGCAATTTAAGACTTGTCGTTAAGCAAAATTGTGAATCAGCTTTATATTTCACTTCAACTAACAACATAATAATTACGGAAAGCAGGTTCTTGCATTTAACATGTTTTTCATAATTATTATAAAACAGAAAAATAATATGGCAATCAAATGCGACAATGTTTTAACTTAATGCCACGAAGGATGGAATGTTTTGTCTGAGTATGTATAAAAGATATTTCTCAAAATCCACATTCTGCCTTTTTGCTTGACGTGGAACCCAAAATCCATGTGTTTCCTTTATTAAAATGATCGATCTATGAAATGTGTTTTAAACAGTAAGAATGAAATAGGGGCTTATTCTTAAATGCAATTACCAATAGGTCACTTGAATGCACAGATGCAGTGACAATGCAATTGTATAATGTGCCTAACAAGGGTCGAAGGCTATCCAACATTATGTATATTATGAAGATGACCATACATAATAAATTATCATCACAAATGTCTATGGTGACATTTATATGAAGCTGAGGAAGATAACAGTGAGAAGATAATGCCTAGTGCATGTTGCATTTTGAAAAAGATGGAATTATTTAGAAATAAATAATGGTACGGTCCGCAATAATCAAATATTATATTTGGTTCTGTAATTTGTTTTTGCCGTATGTGTATAAAAACCTAAAATAATGGCTGAAATGTATAAGTGTTTTTACCAATTATATCAGCAAAACTAATTTGAATTTTTCAGATTTTTTTCATGGTACTTTTTGTGAATATTCATGGTATTTTTTTAAATATTAATTTTTTCTGTACACCAAAAAAAAATGGAATCTTCATAAAATAAAAAATCGAATAAGTATTTTAACCAGCATATACATTAAACACTCAAAAATATATATTTTTATTAAGATTTTAGATGGGGGAGGGGCAAATGATGCAGTAATTTTTTTTTTAAATTTTGTGTTTTAATAACGTGAATCAAACAATTTTTTCACAATTTTATGTTGTTGAAAAATTGTAATGTTGTTGAAAATATTTTCGAAGTTTTTCTCAGATACGGTTTGATGTATAAATTTGAATTTGGCATAGTTGTAAAAAATATAAATCTACACATACTTCTATAGTTAAAGCTGAACATTATTTATATTAGAATTTTTTTTCATAATTTTATGGAGATATTGTTAAAAATATCCATAAAAATATCTCCCACTTTACTACTTTCAAAACTACCTAAACTGAAAATTAGCAAAGATACAATTTTAGTAAAATCTATCGAAAATCTACCAGAGAAAAAGTAGAAAAGACGTGTGTGTACGGAATCTTCGTAGTACAGATTGTACTAAAAAATACCACTAACTTGGACTTAATAAATTTTATTTTTCTGAAATATAATGCCAAACTTTTAAAAATTGAAATTAAAGGATTCTTGAGAGTGAAAATTGATATTTAAGGTTTTTTGTACATTTTTTGTATTACAATACGTCAAATAAATACCTGTACGTCTTTGTAAACCGCAAACCTTAAAAATTACTGCAAATATCGAATGCGGATAAAGTATTTCAAATATGGGTACCGGAGCAAATTTGATGCAAATTTGGGTATTACCAATTGCTATGCATGTTGAGCTATAAATCTAGGACAATAAAAGACATCGCAACATATGACCATACAAAAAAAAACATAAGTATGTGTGGTACGGTGTATATAATGGCAAAATAGCTCGCTCAAATGAATGAAACAAATTAAGATTCAAGAAAAATGATTTCGCTAATTATCAATGGTCCTATTTAATCAGATTTTATTCTATATTTACGCATTGTATATTCACATATATTGTAAATATTTAATAATGTTGTGATAATATAAATTGATCATTTAAAATATAGTTAAATACAAGATAGTCCCATTAATTATATTGTAACATAAGTTGGACTGATAAAAAATCTTTTTTATTTTTTTAAAATTATATTGACGTATTGACATTATAATGAAATAAAAAGTTAAAACTATAATCCTGCTTCGTACAAATCGGGCTTATGCATAGACGGTGCTGTACCGTGAATAACTAATTGAGCAAATTAATTTTACGGTTCCCTAACAAAAATCAATATTCTTGTACAATTTTTTGTCTAGAATATTGTGCGTTCCCTTTTTTTTTCTCGGACAACGTGAATATCGGTCACATTATTATTTTTATACATAATTAATATTTTCTTGCCTTCCCGACGTCAGAGGCGTACGGCTTCTTTTTCTTGTACAACTTGCTGATATTTGAACGTAATATGTAACATAGAGTTGAAATAAGTTTAAAATGTGTTAAGAATAGATCTTTCCTTTGACATTCCACTCCTTTTTAACTCTTCAAAAAGAGGAAAAAATTGCTTTTTCGATTTTAATATCTAGACAATTGTCGTCGACGTGGCGTGTTGGGTTGCTCACAAGGCATACGGCCTTTGACGATGCGACGCACCACGGCGACCCAGGTTCGATTCCCGGCCGTTCGTCGAACGGGGCTGGACTGGTATTGTGGTTGGCTGTAAGAGATTGCTCTTGTAGCAATAAGTCCGCCATATGTATCAATTAGATACATTAAAGTAGATAAATAAATAAATAGACAAGCAAGTTATAACAATGGCAATTTTCAAGTCTATAGCATGTGTACTTGCTATAGACTTGATAAAACTGGCTGTGTACAGATGACATATTGAAGTCTTACCATAGAGTTCCTTTGTTATCATTCCGTTTAGGAACAATAAACATTTTTTCAATAAATTATGAAATGTTCACCGCCCTCAATTTATGACATTTCCTTGCCAAATTGACCTGTAAAATAGCCTAGTCTGTAAAAGAGCCTGAACGAATGTGGTCAGGCATGGTTAAAAGATTGGCATGGTGAAAATATGCTATTTCTCAGCTTCTAGGATAGATAGATAGAGACAAGACAAACTTATGAAAGAACCAGTCCTTCGAAATGTGCCAACTCAGTCGAAGTAGATAGAAGTAAATAACTAAAATGTTTAGTTATTGTTTCTTAATCACATACTTCTTAATTAAGATTATAAATGCAAGAATTTTGGATGGATGAAACCTACACAAAATTCAGTATGCAAATAGATTATAACCTGAATTAAAACCTTTTGTGATGTTGGCTAGCATCTTTGCAATAGTGTCATAGTAGAGACAAATCCGGTCGCCTTTACTGAAAATGCAAGCAGGTAAAACCACAGGCTAAAGCTAATTTTCAGCAGACACTTTTAAACTTGCTGCTAAAAAGTGAATTTACTAACGGACAATAAACTTTTATTAGTTTAACCTAAAGCGGGTTAGTCACATATCACGCATACATAATATATCTGTTTCCATAAATAATACGATAAATGCAATATGTTTTTGTCAAATATTGTAGTCAAGGAAACTGAAAAAACGTAATTGCGCAGTTGGAATATAAATTTGGTATAGTGCTATCGATTGTGATGTCATTTCAAAATGATTGTCAGATTAAATAAATGTTGCCACATGTTACAAGCGTTGCATTGGTTATGTAGGTCAATTTTTCTAGGTATTATGTGGTATATTGTAATGCGTATTTAAATTTATTCAGTCTAACCGATTATATTGATTGACTGCTATTATGCAATGACTTAATTACAATTTAGTTGTTTTAATTTTATACAGTTTGTTTCCTTTTAGTTCTGAATTTAAATTTCCTGTTTTTCTGGATATCGGATGATAAATACAAATGTACTGAGTTTTATTTCATAAAATTGATTATATAGACTGATTTCTATTATGCAATGACTTAATTGGAATTTAGTTGTTTCTATTTTATATATGACAATTTTAGTTGTTTTTTATAAGTTCTAAACTAGTATTTAAAATCTTTGCAAGTATTGTATGTTAAATACATATCTACTGCGCTTTATTCAATGAAGCCAACTATATTGATTGATTTCTATTAGATTAGGCAATGACTTAATTGTAATTCAGTTTTAATTTCACGCAGGATGTTTTGGTTTGTTCTTTTTTTAGTTTCGTATTAAAATTTATTATTTTAATTTGTTAATTTTTCTTACTGAGTAAGCTGCAATTATGAAATGCCATATTTATCTACCTTGACTTTCCTTCACTTCAGTGGTTTTTAAAAGTTCTATTTTTGTGATTTTTTTATATTATCTTCTTCTCTATGTTTATATTTCTATATTTTCTTGATCCACAGTTATGTTTTTTGGAAATGGTAATCCGCTCAGTTAGATTTTTATCATTGTGTCATGCTATCATTATCAACAACCTGTTTCGGTTTTCTGCTGGGTATAGGCTTCTACAATACATCTATCATTGGAGGTAACACTTGTAATCGCCATATTGGGCAGGCCGGTCGACAATTGACATGTGTAGTTTCTCGCAGTAGTAGTGCTGCTACCAAGCTGTGTCTTTTAGGTATGTTACAAACGTCACTCCAACCCTGATAGCCAATCGGTTGGGAGTAGAATTCACAACCCCGTGGTGCTTTGTGATAAAAGCAACACATCACGATGCTGTCATGCCGTCGACATCATTTAATGCCAACCATTTTATGTAAATGGTTATACTATGATATCATATTTTCGTCTAGCATCTACATTCTTAATTCTGTCACATAAACTTTTTTATATTTTGTAACGTCATTCTATCATCATTCAGTTTGTCATTCTATTTTTGGAATTATCAGATTCACCTGTAAATATAATTAGTATTAACATACTAATATCTAATTACTGTAGCAATACACACTTCCTCTTTAGGTCTCCTAGACTTTAAGTGAAACATATTTTTGGAGAATTATTGTCATATCTATCCATTCATTCATTTGTCTGTCACAGCCTCGCAGTTTCTACAGTTTAGGACCAGCATGGTTTTAAACCATAAATTAATTTGTAGTTTTCTTTTCTAAACATCTTTTGCGAAATATTAGGCGTCAAAATGGTATATGTCTCCCTGAAACTCTTTTCAAGTTTTGCAATTTCAGATTTATAAAATCTCAAAAAAATTGAGATAATAGGCATTTCGTTAAATCCACCTCAAACTTACGATATACTAAAATAATAACTCTCAATTGTACAGACTGACTTTAGTGGGCGAGTGGTGAACAACGACCACTTCCTGTATTGGGGCAGTGTCAACAAGGAGAATGATGAGCAGGAGTGGCACTTTCAGCTGGTCGAGCAGACCGAGTTTGTCGATGATGCCTGCTTTCAACCATTTAAAGGTATGAAACTATATAGATACTGTTATTGTACTGGATTTGACACTATTTTTTAGCTTTTCTCTATATATAAAATCTTTATTTAGCTGAGCAGGCATTGAGCAGGTGACGCTTAAGAAAAGTACATTATATAAAAAAGTCAATGTTGATACCCAATTGGCTTCGCTAAAATTTATTACTTATTATAATTTGTTCATTTTGAAACAAAACAAAGTCATTAAACGTACTAAAGGTACGTATATTAAATTAGGAAAAATTTTATGATTAGTTTTTTTTGTAATCGTCGTAGTGAAGAAAAAAACTTTCCTTACTTTCCATTTAATGAAATTTTTTAATAGGTTAGATTGATTTTTTTTTAAAAACTTTTGTAGGCTTTAAATAAACCGGTTTTGTTACCAGCCATATAAATATTTACATTTAATAATTATTATTCATTGATAAATAGACTATATTACATACAAGGATAGAACTGCAGATCTTAGAGCTGGCTGTTTCTAATCATGGTAATAAAAAAATAAATAATTTCTATAATCAAACTCCTCGGGTAGTCCATTGGGGTACTCTTTACTCAAATTTGTTATTTTTTTTTATAAATTGTTGGCAATATGAAAATGTGTTTCACGTGAAGATGAATTTAATACGAGAAAATTTTAGTTCCATGATTTTTTTATAACTTACCTTGTTATCTCAATTAACAACAATGTTACGATGAACACGATGGCATTAAATGATGAAGCCATGGGACGTACTTTGCTCTACTGTTTACAACTGGTTTAACAAATTCAAGTGTAGTCGCATCAATTTCAATGATGATCTGCGTGAGGGATGACCCTCTACAGTGACAACTGAAGATAACATTAATGTTGTTTGGCTCATGATGAAATTAACAAGAGTAAATTATCAGTGGATTTTGGCAAGTTTATGCATTATTATAAGTGAAGTATAGAAAATTCTAATGAACATTTAGGTGTCAAGAAGCCTTGTGCTATGTCAATATCCTCAGATATGATTGAAGCCCAAAAACTCCATAATGTTTATTGGTGTAAATGTTAGAAAAATTCAACGGAGGTCACTTAAATACTGTATTTGACATCATCGCATGTGACGAAACTTGTATATACTGTTACAAACCCGAAACTAAAAGTCCGTTGGTACAGAAAATGCTTTTTTCTGAAAAATGGCCTACAAAGCTGAAGAGAAGACAAAATGCTGGAAAAAGATGATCCTCTCTTTCTTCGGATGGATGGGTCATTATGCAAAAATATTTCTGGAAAATAAAAGAACAGTGACCACAGACTGGTATATCAGCCATTGGGAAAAGTTTTAGAGCAATTCCTCCATGTACTCAGCTAGACAAACATCCTAATATTTGACTAAGACAGGTGTAGAAATTTCTATTTATTCCAAGAACATAAAATAAACTGAGGAATACGATCCCGGTGTACTGAAGAAGCGGTGACTGCTTTAGAAAAGCCATGGAAGCATGTCCAAGGAAGAGTGTGCTGACTGTTTCTCTCATGGCCGGTTTCTGAGGACACTAAATAACCTTTCTATAGCTATTGGTTCATTAAAGTTAGCTAACAATAGATGGCTCTTTCTTGAAAACAAAGTTTTAAACATATTTTTTAAAAAATACAATATATTCGAAATAAAATATTATATTAGATGCATTAATATTAATTAGAAATAAACCTTTATTTCAAAATTCTCGTTTTTTAATAACATTGGCTATATATGCATAATTGACTTCAATTTATTGCAATTTTGATAAATTTACATCGCATTTTAAACTTTTCATCTGTAAATATTTTGAAGGGATTTCTACTATCTATCAAATTTCTGGGAATTGAGATATGATTTGTAAAATTAATAATATCTTCATCATATTTGAATGAAGAAGTTGAATTAATTTTTTGAATGAATTTATAGCTACACAATCCACATTTGATTTTACGATATCGCAAAAACACAAACTTATCAAAATAACATGAAAAGGTTAGAATTAATGTCAGTTTTATGTATGACAGCTCCTGTTATGGAATAGATAAACAGTCATTTTGTTCATTTAACTTAACAGGAGTTTATCCAATAGACAGCTCGCTATCAGGCATTCAGAAATGATTTTTGACAAGTTATCGGTTCAGCAGATAAATTGAATAGATAAACCGCTGTCAAAAGTACCTCAGAAACTAGACATCAGTAGTTTCATAGAATGAAATGATGCCTAGAATGCCAGTGTGACTATTTTCAAAAACAATACATAAATTGTAAATTTGCTAGTTGGTGCTGTTTTTAATATTTTCAAAATTGTTAGCGTTATCTTTTGTGTAATATGCCGAATTCCTATTGAAACGCTATGTTCTACTCCAAATAATGGCGTAGTTATTGAAGTACCATTTGATGATGTATTACAACAAATGAAGAAAATATTACTCTGTATATTTAATTACATGTTGCCATATGACATGCGTCATGCTAGTTATCTAAGCCAGCACATGATTCTAAATTTTATTTCTTGCTGTTTTTAAAAAAGTTTGTGTTCACAAAAACTTGTTAAACATAGAGTGTAATATTTATTCAGACCTTGTTTGTTGTATTTCTCTTACGACTAAAAAGTTTTAAAGTGTCGCTTATAGTCTAATAATTAATGTCAGTCCTCATATATAACGTAAGTATTAAAATAATTGTCATGACATGCAGCTGGAAAGATGGAAGCATATGCGAAACGCTGTGTCAGCACAAAATTGCAATCAGCCGAGAAGCTGATGTACATCTGCAAAAATCAATTGGGCATAGAGAAGGAGTATGAACAAAGAGTGTTGCCGGATGGCAAGCTCTCCGTCGATGGGTTCCTCTGCGTCTACGATGTTAGTCATGTTCCAGGTCGGAGTTGGGAGAAACAAGTAGGTTGAATGATCCATTCATACTATTCTGAATAAAAAAAAAAACTTATTGGTTCTTTTGATGACTACTTTTCTTGCTTGTCTATCTTCAGCAATACTGTTCAGTTCACGAAAATTTCTTTATCTCTAATCTTCTCATTTTTAAGATTCTGTACCTCAAAAGGGGAAAAGGAACCCTTATGGGATCACGTCGTTCTCTGTCTGTCTATTCTGTTTGTCTGTCAAGACCCTTTTTCTCAGGAATGCGTGGAGATATCAAGTTGATATTAATATCAAATACTTATGTCTGCTATAATCAGGTGATCCCTTGGAGCTATAAAAATATCAAGCTTCTAAGTCAACCCAATCATCCATTTGGCCATTTATGCTGTATTTTTTAACACTCAAATAAATGAAAACCTATAGGGTACTTCCCGTTGATCTAGAATCATGAAATTTGGCAAGAAGCAAGGTCTCATAGCACAAGTAAAGGAAAAATCTGAAAATCATTAATTTGTAATTATATGACATAAAAAAAATTTTTTTTTTTTTATATGCCCCTGTGTAATATGTAGACAATATATGTTCATTCTGGCCATTTCTGTTGTATATTTTGACACTCGCAAATAAATCAAAACCCAGAGGGTACTTCCTATTGACCTAGAATCATGAAATTTTGACAAGAAGCGAGGTGTCACAGCACAAGTAAAGGAAAAAATCCAAAAATTTTTAATTTATAGTTACATCACATAAAAAAGAATTTTTTTTAAATATGTGCTTGTGAATGATATAGTAAGCAATATATTTTCGTTATAAAAATAGTTTTAAAATTTTGTAAATAGTTTAAAATTATAAATAACTCACATGTTTATAAATGTCTAAATGTGTATGGAACCCCCATAGTGCGAGTTCCACTCCTGACTGACAGGTTTTTTCACATACTCTTCCTTCTGATGCATTTTGCGGTGGGCAAGGAGGTCGTAGCACGTGTTCTATCAATTTTAGCCTTCCTTCCCTGACTTCTTGATGGATACTTCTGTATGCTTTCGTCAGCCTAATAAATATAAAGTTTTTTTCTGCCAAGCTTGTATTTCCATTCAACATTTCAATTTCTTGTCCATGCTAAGGCCAATGACCATATATTCAGGTATTATAATTTTTTTTTTTTTTCATTTTTTTTGTCATAATATAAATATACTTCCTTTCCAGAATGAGTTTGTGGCTGGCATCCTTTTGAATATAATAAAAATCAAGAAACCAGTGGTGCTGGTGACGACAAAAAATGACGAAGCTTCGGACCAAGGCGTGCGCGAGGCTGAGCGTTTGGTGCAGCGGAAGGAGTTTAAGGGGGCCATCCCAATCGTGGAAACGTCCAGTCACGATAATGTGAACGTGGATCAGGCATTCTTTCTCCTAGCGCAAATGGTGGACAAGTCAAAGACAAGGATAAAGGTGTGTTACGTGTTGTATGTTTAGAATGGAATTTTAGCAATATTCACATTTTAACTTGATCTGAAAGTTGGGATTGTATAATTGGCTTTTATTGGTATCCCATTGCAAAATATACATATAATTTATATTTTGTCATTTTGAAACAATGAATATAACAATAAATAAACATTCAGATAATAGGCCTTGCTAATGCACTCATATTAGGCCTAGTATATACAAGGTGCATTGAAGCCAAGATATCTCCATAAAGTTTCCCGTAGCTTTTAACCCACGATATGTTCGCAACTGTTACATTGAAACGAAGACGTTCGCATAAATCATCAAAAAAATATGTTTCACTTTTAGCTTTTATATATATTTCTGAAATTAATAAGGAATAAAAAATATGTCACATGTTTCAATTTACGAAAGAATTCATCAAGGAAAAAAGAAGGGGAAAATTTTCCAAATGTCCTGTTCCCAACACAACGTGACTCTTGGGAACACTCCGGTTCCCAAGAGTCACATTGTGTTGGTTGCCCTGCGTAATGTGAACTTCAATATTTTGGATCACCCACCCTACAGTTCTGATCTGGATCACAGTGATTATTATCTATTCACAAAATTAAAAAAAGAACTTCATGGGAGAAGTTTTCTAGCGATGAAAAAGTGAAGGACACAGTTTCAGTTTACTTTTCGTCCAAAGATAAAACATTTTTTTATGAAGGTATACATAAGCTTATTGAAAGATTGGAAAAGTATATTAGGGTAGTAGATGAATATATTGAAAAAGAAAACAATTTTGTATTTTTATTCTCATTCCGTGAACTTAGAAATGCCCCCTCTTATTGTGGATGATATTTATACAATTGACACTCATTCATATGAATATTGATATACAAATGAGCTTCCTACTATCAGCAGGTTTTGACAGTCATCTGTTACAAGTTGATCATAGACCATTTATACTTTAAAAATTCTATCATTGTAAAATTAGTATCGTTTTTTGAATATGGCTTTGCAACAGTGACATGCAGTTCTTTTTGGGAAGGGCAAGCTGTGAAGGGACAGATGTATAAAAAATTTATGTAGATATACGCTAACGCATGCAAGCGTCCGCCGACTGCACCTGATAGCGCTGAAAACTGTATTGAAAGTGTAATAGATTGAAAAATTGTCACACTAATTGAACACTCAAAATCAATAAATTCTCGACGTAATTCCCAAACTTATCCATGTTGCCATGAAAAGATTATTCTTGCTACCAAAAAATACAATTTAATTTAACAAAACATTTTTTTTAAAATGCAACTGCTGACCATCCATTAATACGTTTTTTTCATTAAGTGAAAGAATATACATAAAAAACGACATATTGAAAAGAACTAGGGCTCGAACTATTATTTATAAAAATGCTTTTCTATGAGTGAAATCCATTTTTATAAATAATAGTTCGAGTTCAACTGACAACCATCTGAAATGGTTGTCAGTTGGCTATCAAACATAAATTGTATAACTTCACTTTATGGGATCTATTTGCACAATTTCATATATTTATTTTGTTCTTTATTTCTTTTTTTCCATATTAATCCCTCCTTGTATTTGAAAATTCTTTGTCCAATGTTACTAAAATGGCATAGTCGAAAAACTTATAACGAAACTTCCTTGACATAGTACAGTTTTGCACGTGAACTTTTTCAAATCACTTTGTTTTAGTAAAATAATCCCAACTGAGCCCTACTTTCGCTCAATACTTCGTTTTTTAACCATTTTCTTTCATTTAAAACAAAAAAAATATGAAAATCACATTTTTGCTAAACGGCACTTATTCCACCAATACTAATCATAAAAATTACTATGGAAATGCCATACACTAGATTTATTATGAACGTATAATTTCAAAATGGACTTTGATCTACAGTTTTCAATTATACTGTTTTTTTCACTAAAAGAAAATTTTAAAATCCTACCTTACTCACTCGTAATAAACAGCAATATTTGATAGAAGCCATTGTATCACGGCAAAAATGCTCGTCAAAAAATAAATTAATAAAATATTAATTTAATACGCAAAGAAAACTTCACTGCCGAAATATATTTCACTAACAAAATATAACATATGTATTTAAAAACCGGACAACTATTAAAATTATAAAATTATTTTTGAAAGAAGACGATATACTGATCGTGAGCTCGTTATAACAACACAATGATTCATTTATATGCAAATGTCATATTTCATAATTACGCCATTGTTTCAGTCTGAATATAGTCCATAAGCTACCAAGCTATTGTGTGCCTGGAGACTATGAACTGACGTTTAGAAACTGAAGTAATCAATTTTAATTTCATATGGAGCATTTCTGATTCGAAAAATGTTTGTAATTTCATACAGTATGATTGTGAAGTTTGTACGTTTTATCTAAAATTCCAGCAACTGGAAACATTCGCTTTGTGTGTGCGAACTACAAATCATATATCGAACTGTGGCTTTTGCTTGAATAATACAAATTAAATATGTTTAAATTTTCGTAAATATGTTATGTATATATGCAAAATGTTCAGGGTAAGCTACGAGTAATCAATTGCTTATAAGGCACTGCACACCCTCTGCTTCACAATATATTTATAGGAAGTTGTTAAAATCTCGTATGACGAAATAATTATAGAGGCTCCTGATCTAAATGTGGAGAACACATCTGTCAAATTTTTCATTTTTTGTATTATAACATATTTTTCATGCTGTGTGTAGATTAAAATACCTATTTTATGTTTATACATTAAAATACCTATTTTATGTTTATGAGCAATTTTATGTTTTGACATTTTCAAATGGTTCTTTATGAGTACAGTGAAATCACAGATGCTGTGATTTGTCTATGAACTAAGAATACTTTGCACTGCACCCATAGATACTATGCGTGTGCATGCTTCACTTTATATATGCTGTTCAATTGCAAAGTGTTTCTGAAGTATTAGTTATGAAAAATTAGAAGTGTCATAAATATCTATATTGAAATTCATGGCATAGTTGCTACTGTGCATCTTTCGATTTTTTTAAAGTGTATTGAAATTCTTTTTCTAAAATCCTATTGAAATTCATTGTGATCTGTCCTTTATTCTAATTGTTCTAAACAATACAATCGCAAAAGTCACACTCACTACATTAGTATGCATATGTGCTAACACTTTCCACAATTTTTCCTGTAAAATACTTTTCCAATTTATCGATTGTCTTATACATCATGAATAACAATGAAAAACATGATTCTATTGATTTTAATTCATAACATTCTCATGGATTTTGGAATTGTTTGTAGATGTCATCAACGGCAGAGTAGATGTCATCTAAAAATATATATTATGTGCTAATCAAAGAGTGAAGTGATAATATGGTTCTATACAAGATTTCTGGGTTCTACTGTATTTGAATACATATTAGACCTTTATATGTGTAGGTACCGCAGTATTCAATAGACACAGAATTCAATATTTTCATCTATAAAGATCTTACTTCGGAATCGTTTGGGGTACCATGATAAAACAAAATGTTTCTTGGTCCTAGCGTAACCATATATGACCCGTGTAAAATTCACACCAATAGCTTTATAATTTTCATGTTAAATTCGTTTTTACAAGACAAGAAGACATATAGACAAAATTTTTTTCACCTTTAGGCTCACTTTAGTAATTGAATATGTAAACGGAAAAAGTATTTAAAAGATGAAAATTCGAAAAGCCCAGATGGTCACTTCGATTATATTTATTTATTTTGACGAATTGTTATAAACAGTTATTAATGAAAATTTGAATTTTTACAATTACAATTTTCAGAATACAAATTTCAAGTATATAGAAAGAATTGTTATTTATTTTTTGCCTTGATTTTTATTTGTAATGAAATGTGACGTAAATTCCATTAATAGAATACCAATTTTAATTATGGAAATTAGGGACATAATTTTCCATGAAACAGATTTTGTTAAATGTGCTTTTATAGTGGCGAGGCATTCGTGACGCATGCCTCGTTATGTCTGTATATGCTTTTACATTTATACCGTACATATATATTATTTCTCAAGTGTTTTTTAGTGGCAATGCCATAACTCCCTTAAGTCTTCATCAAAATTAATGATTCAAACATCAATTTAAAACTTATGTTCTTCATGAAGCTATTGATGAAAAATAGACAAAAAATTCAAAATTATTTTTCAATTAATTTTTTAATTCTCTATATATTATTTCTCAAAGGTGTTTAAGCGCCTTCTATCAACAAACGTTTAACTAATGGGTCTGATAGTTAATATTTAAAAGAGCGTCAACTATTGACAACTTTTTAACTAACATTTGATGGTTTGCGAGTTATTCGCATAGGTCATCTAGTAATATTTATCCTTAATTGATTTTTGGTGGATAAAAAGTATTTATTTCTTTATAGTAATTATTACTTCAAAAATGACTACTTTTATTTTAAAATACTATATATCTAATAAATAATGTTTATATTTTTATAAATTAATAATTATAATATAATTGTAATTTATTATGGATAAGGAAAAATCTAGTTTCCAATTCTGCCATTGGGAATGGTTATTTAATGATCCGTCAGTTATGTCAAAATCATCTTTCCCTTTGCAATCGTACTCTATGAATTTATTATTTCCTGCAAGCAACTAGGACATTAATGTATTCATGGTTTAAAATGTGTTTTTATAGTCTTTATAATTTAAATCTTATTGACTGTTATCCATTGATATTTACAATTAGATCTAATTACCTATGGCTGTTCTTCTTTTATTTTTTAACTTAAGAGTTTTCGAGACACACAAAACATTAGCAAAAACCATTAATGATACCGACCGAAATATTTACTATTTCTATAATTTTGTAAAGAAATTAATAAATTTATTAGTTCCATACTGATTCACGGAAGGCATGACAGTAGCAATTGTATTCCGTTCGTTTAGAAACGAAAAGCAAAAGAGCATAGTAAGACAAATAATAACTATGTTATTTTCAAAGTAGATAGTATCAACTTTTCCTTACTTCTCTAATAATGTTGAGTTTTAAATGAACCATTTAACAGATTAAATACGACCTAAGGACCAAATACTTCAGTTTCTACAAAACTTACTTTTAAAAACCACACAAACAGTTTGTCACCAAAAAAAAATTCAAAATACACTTTTCCTAAACAAAGCAAAATCAAAGCACACACACACAAGAGAGTGGTCAGCACAGACGTGTTAATGGCACCTAACTTATTAAGGACTAACGTAAGAAAAAAACTCAAAATTAAAAAAAAAATAGAAGATTGGGAAGGGTGAAATATAAGAATATAAAATGAATTGCTCACAAGTGGAAGGGGCTAACAATGCTGTCTAAGTTCTCTATAATACAGTTACAGCTGTTCATCACAAACATTAATAAAGTTTCTGTTAACAATTTTAATGAATATTTTCTAAGCTGCACTTATGCCTCATGCGGGTGGGCATAGTGCGCATTACCAGCGTATGCTCGCAGTGAGGTGACAAATGCTTTTGCTCAATGCAGTCCGAGCGCTCTGTGTGGACAGGTTGTCTTTTTGTTTTTTCTGTTACGATCTGCACATGATGCAATGTCGAGGCTGTGTCTTTCACTAAAGATAAGAAAGCGTACAGTGTGAGCATATTTTGTATGCGATGTGCCAACTCACTCAGCACATGGCCTAAATGAGTCGCATTTTTTTGGACTTGGTTTGCCTCAGTCCGTTTCATGTGTGGTGAGACATTTGTGACGCATGCCTTGCGATGATGATGTCTGTACACACGTTGAAGGAAATATCCATTTGCTTTTAAAAAGTTGCTTTGCCTTTAATGTTATTAAGCAGTTACTACACGAAATGTCCCCTACTTAAGAAATTATTTTCGCAAATATTTTCAGTGTCTCAATGGGTATTAGATAGATGTTATTAAAATAATAAAAAAATGACTATTTTTTGATGTAAAAATCAGTTCCTTCTGCTCTGGTGTAAAAGGTGGCCTTATTTTGGCCTGTGTCCTTTGACATAAAAACAACTAATTTTTTCATTATTTATAGTATAAAAATAGTCATTATTATTGTAAGAATATCGGTCAGTAAGGTTCAGACACTGTAGTTTTATCCTCAACACCAGGCTGCAGTCATTGTTCTTTAATTTAAAAAAATGTCTAACTATATTTTCACAGGTGGCGAACTACGCAGAAGCACTAAGGATAAGGAGAGAGAAGCTAGACTTTATAACCGAGTCATTTACACATCTCATCCGTAATCATGTACAAGATCATCGGTGAGACATTCTCGATATTTGACACTTTCTTTCTAGGTTTTATACCTTATTTTTGTTGTAATCATTGCTAAAATTAACAAACAATAATTTTTATTGTTAATTGTAACTAAATTGTAAGTTAACTTATGGCGATGGAATGTTCATATATGTGTGGGTCTTGGGCCGCGTGCAGATTCAATTGGTATACCAACATACATCTTAAAAACGTAAAAGTCTCAAATTTGACTATTCAGTTTAATTATTTTAATTAACCAAACTGTAAGCGTTTTAATAATTTTTGAAACTGAAACACATTAATGTTTCGAGGATGGCATTTTTCTTAACAAATCAAACTCTTTTTTGAAATTTGTTGGTGTAAGGAATGAAAACATTGTGGAAAAGGTTAATGTTTTAAGGACAATCTCTTTTTGTTAAACATTGTTTATATACAGTTTAAACATGTTCGATCAAAGGTTTACGTTTCGAGGATGACATTTTTTCCTAATAAATCAATCTCTTTTTGTTCAACATTTGTTTATATAAAGAATAAACATGTTCCATGAACGGTTAACAGTCTGAATTCATTTTAGCTAAAATAAAAAATTATTTAAATTGAGCGTTGACTTTTTGTTTATAAACTCTAAACATGTTTTGTTAGATTTTTGGCACAGTGGACCCACCTTAAATCTCCATTTATAATAAATATGTATCAATGTTGTGCAGTTAGAATTATTGAAAATATAGGTGTTCATTTATTCTGTAAAGACTAACGTCGGAAGCGGTGCATTGTAAAAACTTTAAGGCAATAAAACAAAGGTTTGGTTTTTTCAGAGCATCCATTCATTCTGGTTTTTAATTATGATATTGTTAAATATCCCAAATTTTTCACCATATTTTTTTTTCACATAAAAGTTTTTACGTTCATGTTCATGTTTGCATTCATTGGTATTAATTCCTCATTGGTATTAATTACTAATTGTGTAAATGCATGTAATGGTATTAAGGCATTTTAGAATTCTCTAGCCTAATGCCAAAAATGGAATCCTTATAATTTTGTCCTGTCCATCTGTCCGTATTTCACAGCCGTTTTATTATGTGACTCTACATAGATGAAATTTCAATGATTGGAACTAGATAAATGAAATTTGGATGGCTGGTGTCTTCTATGAACCGTTATGCAACGAAATAGTGGAATCATGAAAAAAAAATAAGATTAGGGGCTGCACTCCCATACATATAACTGAGTGATGAAAAAAAATCTAGTGCACATAGGTGTGTGGGATATTCGTAGTGCACATAGGTGTGTAGTATATCTAGTGCACATAGGTGGGTATCTAGTGCACATAGGTGTGTGGGATATTGGATATTGATATTGACAGGTCTTAAAAAATTATATAGAGGTCTCAAAATAATTTTTTTATTTAAATCAATATTTGGTGAGATTGCGCTTCTAAATTCTTCAAAAGTGTATCCACCTCCTCTAACTTTTCAACTAACTTGTGTAAAATTCTGGAAAAAAATGAAAGTAATAGAACTTAAAATAAAATTTTCAACAAAAATTGGTTTGAATAAGATATGTTGTGTAGTTTTCGAGATATAGGATATTTTCAGTACTGACCGCAACAATAAGTTTGTTTTTCACACTGTGTTTTAAAAACGCAAACTTATAATATTGTTTGGTACCATGGAAGCCGTGTGCACACGTCCGACTTGCACCTGGCCAGTTTTTTTAATATACCTATTTAAAAGACATCCATGGCATGTAATATCTTTGTATCAAAGTGAACAGGTACAACTATAGCTATGTAGTGAAATATATTATTGACCAGCTAATCTCAGTCATGCTTCGCTGTGGCTCAGTTTGATGTCAAATGAATGGAAAAGTAAATAAAAGTATTCTAACGAAAGTGTATTCACCGAGAAAACACATTATTCAATTCAATACGCCCTGCCTTACATTTCGGTGGCTATGTGGAGTGAAACGAAACAAAAAAAAGATGTTTTCCACAGAAAATCATTTTTTTATTGTAAAGCTGGTGGATTGACTACATTTTTTTGTTTGTCCGTTTTCTGTACAAACATAAAGATCAGATAGTTTATCGGCTGCGGAGTATGCGACGTATAATTGCACTTGCATTTTATTCAGTCATAGTGAACACAAGGCATATAGGAAATTGCAGTTGTTTGCACTCGAATGCCATGTTGGTCGGATGAGTGACATTTGTGGAAGTAGTACGTCTTCACCTTATGAGGTCCAGTCAGAATTGTTGCTTCAATTAGATTGTTTATCAATTTTTTTAACTACGAATCTTCTACCACATAGTATAACTTTGGCTGATTGATTATTCAGAATAATATACTTGGCACTCCTATTTTTAAATTCAGAATGTGTGACGGTATTCTGGGAACATCGAAAGAATTAAGGAATTCCATTGGAAACTTCACTACTTCACTTTGGATGATCACAGAGAATTATTGTTCATTTGTGATTCTGTTTAGAGTGACGTTGTTCATATTGTGTACGTCAACATTTTTAGCCACTAGAATGGTTCTTCCGCTCAACCATGTGTGATTTCGATAATTTGATTCAATGCTTTGGAAAATCTTGTCTACTAATTCTTCTTTTGAATTTAAATTAGAAAAAGGGAAAGTGATTTTTCAAAAAGAAATAATAATAACAATTTTTTTTATGAAAATACGTGCATGTTTGAATTCAACGTAATGTCAAAATTTCAAGTCAAAGACGGGAAAGCGACTTAAAAAAAATAATAAACGTTTTGTAGAAACACACAAATATTCGAATGCAACATTGTGTCAAAATTTTAAGTTAATCGCAATATCTACCTTTTGAGTTTTGCGAGCATAAACATACGCAAGTTGAATTTTTGTATGTAAAGATTTTATTTAGTGCACTATATTTTCTCTTTTTATTTATCTGAACCATTCATTTTTCAAGATAGTTATGGATTAAATACGGTTTTTGAGTTTAGTATTAATGCAGAAGTCTTGCAAAATATTAATGACTGATGATTGATATTCAAATTTTTCTGTGTTTCTTAAGCAAATACAGAAAATCTCAAATTATAGTTTCTGCTTAATTTCATCTAAACAATTCATTGAATTTTTAAATATTTACCAAGATGTTAAAATCTGGTCGAATTTGTTTTCCAGGGAACTTTGGTCCGACACTAGCAATCGTCTTTGTCAATTCCCAGAGTGGATCAAATTTGTAGAGCAGTTTGGTAACGATGGAACACAGGTATATATATAATAAACCGTAGAATGTTAGCCATTTTTTATGTTTACACTAGTGAACCATTACTATGTACAAAATGTTCATATTTCATGAAAAAATGATGTGAAAATGGAAAATATTCTTTTAGCAACCAATGATATTTCAGTAATATTCAACATTTCTGTTAAACATTCTTTTTGATGACAATTACATCAAATGATCTTGAAGTTACTGGCTTCTTCGCCAAAAGGGTATACAAAGCTGCACATCTAAAGTAGAAAAGAGCTGTAGTCTTGTTGTTACTAAGGCCCTATTGTGTTTTTAATAGGGGGTTAAGTAATTGTTTTTTAATATTTTTGGGGATGTTTTTTAATTCTTATTTCTAATTAAAATCTGTATTTTTGTAAATAGTATTTGATTTTTTTCTATTCAATTTAATATTCTATGTAATTTATTCAATTAGTATAATGATTACGCCTTGTGTATTGATAATTTTATGCACATTGACACTTGTTATTTTCTGACCGTTATTAACTCTTATCATGGAACTTATACCAGAGTTGATTGAAGAAAAGTATTATAGATACCCATAGATTCTCAGTATTACCAACTTCATCTAAGTTATCATCTGTACCTACATATTCAACCTTACTTTGTATCATCGACACATACATTAGTTAAAATACAACAAAACCTTAGATTAATTTTTCGTTTAAAAATTGGCATGATGTATCACACCCGTGTTCTCCTTGCCTTTTTAGTCATTAAAATACTACATGCTAACACTAATATTCTTTGACTTGAGAGAAAAGAATAGCATCATATAATTTTATGAGTAGAAAGAAAAGGACATAGCTATTTCTAGATGATTGGATAAATTCACTTTGGTAAGGTATTCTGTTTTGGTTCCACATTAAATAGTAGCTATTAGACAGGTTATTTTGCCTTCAAAGTATTTTACATAACTATTATTTGGTAATGGAAATGGATCTAAAAGGTCCCTCAATTTTTTACTATGAATTTTAGTGGCATTTCTATAAATACAAAATACTCTTATGAAATAAAATATATAATGATGTTTGTAATTATCCAAATTAATAGATAATATAATTTTTATAAAGTAACTATCTCAGTTTGTTCAATGATTTCTAATATTAAGGCTATACTTACTAAATTAAGGAAAGACATATTTAAATAACCTACAAAGTGAGCTGTAGCATACACTGCTTTACATTTAGCTACCTTTACGTAACGTGAAATAGTGCACCATTTTATTGCACGCAATTCTCGTAATGAAGGTTTCATTATAATACAACATGCAGACGTAAGTCTAATAATTCTGCAATATTTACGTTATTTATAAAGTAACACGATACAACAATGAGGGGCTGTTAATTCAACAAAATATGATCATAAGGAGAATATATAATAATTATATACTTTCATGGGGTCACCAACTTTTCTGCTTGCAGGTTGGTCATTTCCCTTGCTACTGTTAATATATAATTTACATGAAAATTTAATAAAATTTCTAGCCTGTGGCCTAAATGTATGTGCTTTATTCAGGTTGTTTTTCGTCGCCATGTGCGTCGCTTGAAAGATGAGCGTGCGGCCGTGCGCTTACGGAGACATTTGGTTAGGCTACCTGCTGTGCTGGCCAGGCTGCAGCTTGACACCGATAATCTTCATGAGTCGTAAGTCCATATCCTATTGAAGGTTTTGTAGAAATATTGCTAACGAATAAAAAAAAAGTAAATCTTGTTAATAAAGGAGACTGGCAAAACTCCAGATAGTGTTGGGCCCAAGTGCTAATAAAAATGATACTCTTGAACAGAGAATATAAAAAAATAAGCCCTTAACCCTTTTATTTTAATTGCTTTTTTGTATGAAAAATTAGGTTGTTTTTCTAATAATTTGTAAATGTTAATTCTATGGAATTCTTCGACCAGCAAGATAACAGATTGTGTAGCATACTAATCCATGAAACTAACAGGCCCAATAGGGTCATAGAGAAAAGCTATGTAAAATTCGTAAATAGCAAAAAAAATAACATTCTTTTTGACAACAATAGAATGAAAGTCAATGTCAGTTGAGAATGTCAATGTCATTTTTAATTTTTTTAGGCAATGGCTACACATGATCAATATCTATTATCTTTTGTAAATGT
Organism: Druceiella hillmani; assembly: GCA_039881145.1. Lineage (NCBI taxonomy): Eukaryota > Metazoa > Arthropoda > Insecta > Lepidoptera > Hepialidae > Druceiella > Druceiella hillmani. The sequence continues at coordinate 21,657,489 of JAYKKI010000031.1, read as the reverse complement.
TTCTAAAAAGTTATTAAAGTATTTTGTGAGACTTTTATTATTTTATCTTGTAAACCTGACAGAATCATAGAAAATCAGCCACATAAAATTGGACAAAGTGAGACATTAATTTCGTCAGCAACAGAATGAATGTCAATGCCTATTATTAATTAATTTTGATAATGGCTACAAATTAAGAACAACAATCGGTATCAATTGTTGTTTGTAAATGATTTAAAAAGTTATTATAGGTTTCCGTAGCCAAATGAAAAAAAACTGAACCTTTAAAATTTTGTTCTCTCTGTCTGTCCATCTGTCTGCACGTAGGTTATAGCCATTTTATTCGGAGTGTATTGGCACTATTTAGATGAAATTTGTATGGTAGGTGTCTTTAATGAACCGCTATACATTGAAATAGTGGAATTATGAAAAAAATTAGTGTAAAAAAAATTGTGCGTGTACTTATGTACGCATGTTGGAAGTTATAATTCTTTGACATGAACAAGAATAACTTTATTTAGCATGCAAATAATTAATGGAAATATAACAATAACAGAACTGTAGTGTGATCATAAATACGGTTGGTAAAATCTAAATTTAACGATATAATTGAATTTTAAAAATTAAAATTTATTTTCTCCTACAGAGTAGTAAACAATTTGATCTTTTTATTTGGAATTGCAATCATTATCATTTAATAATTAAATAGTTATAAAAGAAGTGATTATTTCTTATTAATAATATAATATTAATTGGTTATTTTAAATTCAATCTTTATGGATTATTTATTAATTAATATGGCAACCCTCACACATTTCTTTGACCGATAACGTTGGAATATTTATGAAAGTTTAGTTTTAACATAATAGTTTATTGGTTTAATGTGCGTCGCTGGTTTTTGTTAAATAATTTGTTATTTGTGATATCAGGTGAGTGGATTTAAGAATATGTTGTTTTTTAGTATTGGCGAATATATGGACACGGTATTAGTATATGCCGCATGCTATTATAATAAAGCGAAGCCCTCAGAATGTACGCTGATCGCTATCTGAAACAATGACAACCAAGCCTAGTTATTATCAATGCAATACATGAGAACGGTTAAGTGACATTTTATTTTGACACTTGACAGTATGCAATAGGTGTGCCAGGTTGCCAAACTGACATTTAGTGTAAAGGTTATATGATGTTAATTTAAACATAATTATGGTTTCATACAAAATTTAAACTTTAATTATTTTATAAACTAGGCGACTAATTTAAAAAAATAACATATTGTTGGATTTTGTTAACTATGGATATGGCTATACTATTATACTAGTTCACATATTGGATCCATATATAAATCTAAATTCAATTTATAAATTATAAAACTATTAACTATGTGGAAAAATTGTTGTATATGTACAACAAATAATTTAATATTTTCAACATTACGATCATGGCAGTCCAACTGATTGTTTGCTGGTGAATTTGCAATTCTACTACTTGAATATTTTGGCTGCTTGGTTGTACTTGGAGCCGCTTATAAAATGTTGCATCTCATGTATGATGTTGCCACGCACAAAATTTATATTTTTCCCTGCAGAGACTGGCCCATTGTAGTCCGGCAGCTGGCCTCTCATCGTGACTTTCACGCGTACTTCGTGGAACGTGGTGAAGGTGGCGGCATGAGTGAGGGCGATGATGGAGGAACCGCATCAGGTGGCGAGAGTCCACGTAGTGAACTGCCTGTGTTGGATGGAACATTGCCAGTAGGAGAAAGAGGGCGGAGATGTCAAGTGAGACAATTTATTATTTATGCTAAATTGTCTCATGACATTGTATTAACTTATGACAGCTTCGTTCAGTATGTTTTGGAACTTTTGGCTGTAGGTTTTTGTTTAGAGTTACAATTTCCTTAATTATCTTTTTGGTACCGAGTTGGTCCATAATTTCTAGCATGTTCTATGTAATTGTTGAATGGGAAAGTAAACATAATTCTACGTAAATTGTCATTTATCATTAAAAGGATGCATTTTAGAGCAATTCCGTAACAACAGTAATTAATTATAAACAATACATAGTTTATATTCTTGATAAAACATTGAATTGTTTGTATACTACAAAAAAACTTTTCTTCAAACTCTTGCATTTTTTTGTTCTCTGTACATGTCTGTAAGAGGTACATAAAATAGATGATATTATCAGAGGATTATTTTGGTTTATATCACAGGAATCTGTTACTTGAGACATGCACACATAAAATTACACTGAAAAGATTTTATTTTTTAGGATATTTGTTTTTCCCTTTTGAAACTATCGGTAATAAAAAGTATTTATCCATGAGTGAGAATTTTTTTAAATAGATTGAGTAGTTTAAGAGATGGCTACAGTGTTGTTATTATTGCAACACTGAGATTCTTTTTGATAGTTTGTTTTGAGAATGTTACTCTTATAATTGTTGGATGCTCGAGAACTGTGTGTTAATTGGGTTCAATTAATTCTTTTTATTTCAATTACTATAACTTGGAGTTGATATTATAGTGAGACCGATATAACATACTAAATAGTTTAGGACTTATGTAACAATATAAATAAAGACAATAGGAGAAGCTGCATGATTACACTTTCAAAAACGTAATTTCGAAAATGTCCTTATCTATAAGTCTAAATTAACACAAAAATATGATTAACACAAAAAGATGTTAATAATGGGCAAATATGCCATCGCCATGCTGTGTTGGGTTGATCACGAGGCATACGGCCTTTGACGGCGCAGTGCACTGCGGGGACCCGGCTTCGATTCCCGACCGTTCGTCAAGCAGAGCTAGAGTGTTATGGTTGTTTGCAAGAGATTGCCGTCGTAGCAATAAGTCTCCCATATGTATCAATTACTTACATTGAAGAAGATAAGTAAATGATAAATAATTATATATCTTCTACAAAATAATTCTTTAGATAATTATGTTTGAATATAGAATTTATTCACCATCAACTAGTGCAGATGATTACTTGATTCAAGCAAATACTTTTCTTTCAGACTGATTGCTGTTTATATGATTGTTGTAATATTGTGCTGTTACGATGTTTGCAGACATTGGCCGGTCAGCCAAGGATTCCGTTTGATGTCCTCGACACAAATGAAGCGGCGCAAGTGTTTAAAACATTCCTTCAAGAGGCCCAAGAAGAGCAGAGGAATTTAGAGTTAGTTTATGCTCTTTACTGATCATTTCGAAGGCAATGTTCAAGCCATAAAAACTTGATACATCAAAATAAAATTAAACAAAATTTAATTTTAGAACAAGTGTGTCACAACTTGCTTCAGTATTTTTCAATGTCCATAGTAGAAGAGTATATTATAAAGGATAGTCAATGATAAGGTTAGTTTTTTGAGTTCTGTTGCCAAATACTAAAAAATAAACCTTGCAGTTTAGATTTGTCAGTTTTTCTGTTCGTGTGCCGCAGCATTGTAGCTCTTTCAATTTCAGGCCGATTACGATGAAATTTCACTTTAGGATGTAGTACTGAAAATGTTCATGAGCAAATGAGTATGAATTTATTAACCCTTGTTAAATTTTTTTACTACTGTTAAAAATTGCTAATATTTTTTTATTAATATACAATACAAAATTATTAGTAATCGTATGTAAAATATTAGTAATTATCTAAAATTTAGGATTATTGCAATTCGTGCAAGCAAAGCAAGCGGCAGCGATATTTTTAGTTTACTAAATGTTATCTTTATTCTTTTTTCCCTTTTGCGTAAAAGGATATTTGACTGAAAGATTTGATTATTAAATTTTAAAGAAGCGTTCAAAATTATTGAAAATGTGTTTGATAAACCTATAATTGTGATATTTTCCCCAAAAACTTGCCTTAAGCTGACAAAATCGATTCTTATTTTTTTATTTAGCAAAGATTTACCCTATAACACTAATTTCTGTGATACGTAATTTCCATGACGTTACAATGCCCCAAACAAATATCATATTGAAAAGGTGAGGTCCTATCTTTTACACCCTTCTTCATTCTATGGTGACTGACAAAAATTGTTATGGAATTCAATTTATGGTATCATTCTTATCGTACTCACCATTATTTTGACTGTGAAATATTTGATTATTAAATTTTAAAAAAGCGTTCAAAATTATTGAAAATGTATTTGATAAACCTATAAATGTGATATTTTCCCCAAAAAACTTGCCTTAAGCTGACAAAAACGATTCTTATTTTTTGATTTAGCAAAGATTTACCCTATAACACTAATTTCTGTGATACGTAATTTCCATGATGTTACAATGCCCCAAACAAATATCGTGTTGAAAAGGTGAGGTCCTATCTCTTACACCCTTCATTCTATGGTGACCGATAAAAATTGTTATGGTATTCAATTTATGGTATCACTCTTATCATACTCACACAATTACTTGATGTTGGCCATCTATTAGCTGTGTGGTGCATTTCGACATCACGTGTTGTGATTGGTGAGAAATTTTTGTTTTGGCCATTAATTTTAAAACACAATATTATTTTTTATTTCAATCATTAAATAAAGATATTTATATCCAATTTATTGTGGTTAAACATCGTTAATCCATTATTCTTAACTCAAGAACTGTGACATGCATTAATCAGGTATTTATTTTTATGCACTTCGCCTATTGTATCTTATTGTGATATCTTCTTTTATTGTTAATTGTGTAAGTACACAACATTAATACCCTATTGTATCTTATTGTTATATCTTCTCTTATTGTTAATTGTGTAGGTACACAACATTAATACCCTATTGTATCTTATTGTTATATCTTCTCTTATTGTTAATTGTGTAGGTACACAACATTAATACCCTATTGTATCTTATTGTTATATCTTCTCTTATTGTTAATTGTGTAGGTACACAACATTAATACCCTATTGTATCTTATTGTTATATCTTCTCTTATTGTTAATTGTGTAAGTACACAACATTAATACCCTATTGTATCTTATTGTTATATCTTCTCTTATTGTTAATTGTGTAGGTACACAACATTAATACCCTATTGTATCTTATTGTGATATCTTCTTTTATTGTTAATTGTGTAAGGACACAACATTAATACCCTATTGTATCTTATTGTGATATCTTCTCTTATTGTTAATTGTGTAGGTACACAAAATTAATACCCTATTGTATCTTATTGTGATATCTTCTTTTATTGTTAATTGTGTAAGGACACAACATTAATACCCTATTGTATCTTATTGTGATATCTTCTCTTATTGTTAATTGTGTAGGTACACAAAATTAATACCCTATTGTATCTTATTGTGATATCTTCTTTTATTGTTAATTGTGTAGGTACACAACATTAATACCCTATTGTATCTTATTGTGATATCTTCTCTTATTGTTAATTGTGTAGGTACACAACATTAATACCCTATTGTATCTTATTGTGATATCTTCTTTTATTGTTAATTGTGTAGGTACACAACATTAATACCCTATTGTATCTTATTGTGATATCTTCTTTTATTGTTAATTGTGTAGGTGCACAAAATTAATACCCTATTGTATCTTATTGTGATATCTTCTTTTATTGTTAATTGTGTAGGTACACAACATTAATACCCTATTGTATCTTATTGTGATATCTTCTCTTATTGTTAATTGTGTAGGTACACAACATTAATATCCTATTGTATCTTATTGTGATATCTTCTTTTATTGTTAATTGTGTAAGTACACAACATTAATACCCTATTGTATCTTATTGTTATATCTTCTCTTATTGTTAATTGTGTAGGTACACAACATTAATACCCTATTGTATCTTATTGTGATATCTTCTCTTATTGTTAACTGTGTAGGTACACAACATTAATACCCTATTGTATCTTATTGTGATATCTTCTTTTATTGTTAATTGTGTAAGTACACAACATTAATACCCTATTGTATCTTATTGTTATATCTTCTCTTATTGTTAATTGTGTAGGTACACAACATTAATACCCTATTGTATCTTATTGTGATATCTTCTTTTATTGTTAATTATGTAGGTACACAACATTAATACCCTATTGTATCTTATTGTGATATCTTCTTTTATTGTTAATTATGTAGGTACACAAAATTAATACCCTATTGTATCTTATTGTGATATCTTCTTTTATTGTTAATTGTGTAGGTACACAACATTAATACCCTATTGTATCTTATTGTGATATCTTCTCTTATTGTTAATTGTGTAAGTACACAACATTAATACCCTATTGTATCTTATTGTGATATCTTCTCTTATTGTTAACTGTGTAGGTACACAACATTAATACCCTATTGTATCTTATTGTGATATCTTCTTTTATTGTTAATTGTGTAGGTACACAACATTAATATTTATCTTATTGTGATATCTTCTTTTATTGTTAATTATGTAGGTACACAAAATTAATACCCTATTGTATCTTATTGTGATATCTTCTCTTATTGTTAATTGTGTAGGTACACAACATTAATACCCTATTGTATCTTATTGTGATATCTTCTCTTATTGTTAATTGTGTAGGTACACAACATTAATATCCTATTGTATCTTATTGTGATATCTTCTTTTATTGTTAATTGTGTAAGTATACAACATTAATACCCTATTGTATCTTATTGTTATATCTTCTCTTATTGTTAATTGTGTAGGTACACAACATTAATACCCTATTGTATCTTATTGTGATATCTTCTCTTATTGTTAACTGTGTAGGTACACAACATTAATACCCTATTGTATCTTATTGTGATATCTTCTTTTATTGTTAATTGTGTAGGTGCACAAAATTAATACCCTATTGTATCTTATTGTGATATCTTCTTTTATTGTTAATTGTGTAGGTACGCAACATTAATACCCTATTGTATCTTATTGTGATATCTTCTCTTATTGTTAATTGTGTAGGTACACAACATTAATATCCTATTGTATCTTATTGTGATATCTTCTTTTATTGTTAATTGTGTAAGTACACAACATTAATACCCTATTGTATCTTATTGTTATATCTTCTCTTATTGTTAATTGTGTAGGTACACAACATTAATACCCTATTGTATCTTATTGTGATATCTTCTCTTATTGTTAACTGTGTAGGTACACAACATTAATACCCTATTGTATCTTATTGTGATATCTTCTTTTATTGTTAATTGTGTAGGTACACAACATTAATACCCTATTGTATCTTATTGTGATATCTTCTTTTATTGTTAATTATGTAGGTACACAAAATTAATACCCTATTGTATCTTATTGTGATATCTTCTCTTATTGTTAATTGTGTAGGTACACAACATTAATACCCTATTGTATCTTATTGTGATATCTTCTCTTATTGTTAATTGTGTAGGTACACAACATTAATATCCTATTGTATCTTATTGTGATATCTTCTTTTATTGTTAATTGTGTAAGTATACAACATTAATACCCTATTGTATCTTATTGTTATATCTTCTCTTATTGTTAATTGTGTAGGTACACAACATTAATACCCTATTGTATCTTATTGTTATATCTTCTCTTATTGTTAATTGTGTAGGTACACAACATTAATACCCTATTGTATCTTATTGTGATATCTTCTTTTATTGTTAATTATGTAGGTACACAAAATTAATACCCTATTGTATCTTATTGTGATATCTTCTTTTATTGTTAATTGTGTAGGTACACAACATTAATACCCTATTGTATCTTATTGTGATATCTTCTCTTATTGTTAATTGTGTAAGTACACAACATTAATACCCTATTGTATCTTATTGTGATATCTTCTCTTATTGTTAATTGTGTAGGTACACAACATTAATATCCTATTGTATCTTATTGTGATATCTTCTTTTAATGTTAATTGTGTAAGTACACAACATTAATACCCTATTGTATCTTATTGTTATATCTTCTCTTATTGTTAATTGTGTAGGTACACAACATTAATACCCTATTGTATCTTATTGTGATATCTTCTCTTATTGTTAACTGTGTAGGTACACAACATTAATACCCTATTGTATCTTATTGTGATATCTTCTTTTATTGTTAATTGTGTAGGTACACAACATTAATACCCTATTGTATCTTATTGTGATATCTTCTTTTATTGTTAATTATGTAGGTACACAAAATTAATACCCTATTGTATCTTATTGTGATATCTTCTCTTATTGTTAATTGTGTAGGTACACAACATTAATACCCTATTGTATCTTATTGTGATATCTTCTCTTATTGTTAATTGTGTAGGTACACAACATTAATACCCTATTGTATCTTATTGTGATATCTTCTCTTATTGTTAACTGTATAGGTACACAACATTAATACCCTATTGTATCTTATTGTTATATCTTCTCTTATTGTTAATTGTGTAGGTACACAACATTAATACCCTATTGTATCTTATTGTGATATCTTCTCTTATTGTTAACTGTGTAGGTACACAACATTAATACCCTATTGTATCTTATTGTGATATCTTCTTTTATTGTTAATTGTGTAGGTACACAACATAAATACCCTATTGTATCTTATTGTGATATCTTCTTTTATTGTTAATTGTGTAAGTACACAACATTACACATTGTTGAATTTATACTTCAAGGAAACTGCTTCTTGAAATATAAATTTAACAATGACATAAGCTTTTCTGACACATTTCTAATTCCAAATTTGTTTGATTTCGTACTTTCTAATCAATTCTTAATGCAAACACTACAGATAGATGTTTTTAATTCTTTTAACGCATACAGCAAATTCAGTCCTTATTTCCATCCACAGATGGCGCGTGCAGTTCAAGCGACTGCTTGAGGAGACAGTATACATAACGCCAGGTAAACAGCTGTCAGAGGTGCGTGTGCTGCTGATGGGACGTGAGTGTTTTGAGGCACTCAGTGAGCAGCAACAACAGGCAGTCTATGACCAGCATCAGCAGCAGTTGCAGTGCCAGGCCAAGCTCAATTTCCAGGTCTGTAAACAGTAGATAAAGCAGAACAGAGAGTATCTAATAGGGTTTTTAGCACAAATTTGGAAATAACTGATTGCTTCTGGTAGTTTATGAAGTATTTTTGGATTTTTTCCAATTCTGTAATTTTAATATGAAATAACAACTGGCCATAAACAACTGAGATTGCAAGAAAGTAATTTCGGTTTTGTAGTGTATAAAATCAATTTTTTTTTAAATTCATGTTAATCAATTAAGTATATATTTTCCATTTTGTTCTATGTTCTTTTACCAACTTTATAACTATTTTATGGTTTCTCACTCATAGAATTTCTGGTCCATCATCAAAAAATTAAACTAAGTCTGATTTCAGTACATCATCATTAGTACTTTTAGTTTTTCCGTTGAAAGAGTTTTGCAGGCTTTGAAATGAATGGTAATCTAGTCTGGTCAGAGCCATATGGAAGAAGAAACATCTCTTCCCAACCAAACTTTAATAACTTTCTATGAGTTACCAAACATTTATAAGTTCTTGCATTGTCGTAGTGATCTCGCATTGTATTGTCATAGCAACATTACTTTGCAATATGCCAATTCTAACCGTGTTTCTTTGATTGCTTTCTTCAGTTTCATTAGTTATTGATGTTAAATATTTGAATAGATTTTGTGGTTTCTTGAAAGCAACCTAAATTACATAAGACTTTAATAATCCACTGAATTGATCGCTACTTTTTTGTAGCGATTCAGCTTTAAATATGGTTTGTGCTGGTTTTGGTTTTCGGTTTAACCATGATCATTTTCGATTGATGTTATTGTATACGACCTATTTTTTATCACTAGTGATTAATTTCAAAAAAGGGTCGATTTTGTTGCGTTTCACATGCATATCACAAGACATTCATATCGGTCAATGAAAGTCTTTCAATTTACGCACGACCCAAATATCATACTTCTTGATTAGTCCAAGATGTTTAAGTTATTGTCAATTGTTATATGTAATATTTTAATCTCTGCAATCTCTCACAGGCATACGAGATCTTATTCAATTATAGCTTTGATTTGATCATTATCTTCAGCAAGTCGACCAGTATCTTTCAGTGAAAAATCTTCAAAATGAATTTTTTTTAACTAATTTTACCATGAACATTCTGTTAAGTAGTCATCACAATAAACTTAAGTTGTCCCGTAAAGATAATAAAGTTTGTGAACATCATCCACTTTATTACCATTAAGGGAACAAGAATTAAAATATGTAGAAAGAAAATGTTTGTTTTTGCACTCCATGTTAAAAGTGATACTAATTATCAGCTTCAAACAAGACTTTGCAGAATTTACTTCTAACGTGAGCTAAAAGTGAAAAAAAGTCATAGCAATGATAGAAGTCTTTCAAAACAAACATAACTCCATTTATTTGTAAGAACACATTCAAACATGCCAAATATTTAAATCTAATATAAAATATATACCATAAAAAACTTTAAAAAATTTGCTTTTGTATTAAATATACACAGAATTAGTTCAGTCTATTAAAGAAATGCAAGGAAATAAAAGATATATAAATGATTCAAAGATCATGGCTATACATTTAAATTCAAAAATTTATTTTGTATGTCAAAACTGTATGTATAATTTTAAGTGCACTTGTGTTGGACATTAGGACTTGGACAATAAGTCAATTAATATATTCCGTGTGACAGTCTCAGAAAAATCAATAACTTAAAAGGAAATGTCTAATTGTATGGAAATTTGTTTACACTATTTAGAATATCATGCACAATAATATGAAAGAAATGCGTGAGAGTAAAATGCATTTTATTTTTTTCTTCCAAACGATAAAGAGAAATGAATTAGTAAATATTATAGAGATACAACCGAATTACACACAGAGAAGTTACTGGAAACTCCATCAATAATAATTTATATGGGTACCATGAGGGCAACTTAGAGAGGAGGTGAAGTTAGTGAGGAGCGGAAAAAATAATCTCCTGTTTCGCTCTCAATATTCTGTATATGAGTAATAAGACAAAAATCTACACAAGGATTATTTTTATTTCATATAGAGAAGCGATAAAAAGTATTGATTTACGTGCCAAGTCACTGATTTTTTCATTAAAGGATGTGGTTTGTAGCTCGATGGCAAATATCCTTTTAGTTTTAGGAGAATATTTGAACAAGATGAATTGAAATGTACAATTATTACTTTTATTCAATATGTCAATTTGATTTCATTATATTTGTGTATTTTCATTATGTCATTGTGCAATGGGAATCGTTTGTCCTCACGACCTGTTTATTTTCTCTCATTAGGAATTACTTTTGGAGCATGCAGATCTATTCTATCACTTCAAGAGCATTTCACCAAACGGGACAATCACTCAGGAAGATATCAAAGAGATTACCGACGTCCTTCAAGATGATTTTAGGTAATAAATTTGTGTGGTATATTTTGTTCTATATTTATTTATCCAATCTATATGCAAAAAATTATGTCGTAAAGAAATTTTTGTCAGAAATTTGTATGACGAAAAAAAAAAATTTTATGATGGATGTGCTCAAGCATGAAGGTTTACTGTTATTGTAGATAATAATTTGGTTATAACAGTCAATAAATTATAAAATATTTTGTAAATACGCTCTACAGACCTATGAACAGCATCATAAGTTTCAAGTTTAATTTTGAAATCTAACGTAGAAACCTACCAGTCTCAATATGGCTTTATAAAACATCTTAAGACAAAGTTATGACAAAACATTTCAAACATAGAATATTGGCGATGCGCCGAGCAGTCAATCGTTATTCGATATTTGGCATATTGGAAAATTTTTTAGTACCCATACTTGACTGAATTACTTGGTTTGGGCGATGAGTGTCCAGTTTAAAAAATGGAGTGTTTAAAATTAAAATGTGTGGAGATATGTAATTAAAACAAGTAAATTTAATAATCACCATTTACTAATTTGAATTAAAGTAAAAAAAACGACAAATTATGGTGCGGGAATATTAAGCTTTCTGCTCTTTCTTGTAAACTCTGTTCCTCTTTTCCTCATAGACATTACCAGATTTCAAAAATAAACTCTCGCTGTATACAGTATTTGTAGGTGCACATAAAAAAATTTTGGCACATACTCCTAAGTGTGAATAGCTTGTTTTATGTCATTCGAATGGACTTTAGTCTCGTAGGTATAAATTTTCATTTTCATATAAATTTTTATTTTGATATTGGTCTAATTCTATAGCAGTGTAAATTTTAGGGTCTTCACCCTTCAGTGACGTCCAACACTACTTATGTGGAATCAAAGAATACACAAAATACTACTTTGGATTTGCCTTCTTCAATTTCGTCACCGAAATTTCTAAATTTGTGATCTTTTACGCCCACACATGTTAGGAAGAGTCACACAGTATAACCAATAAATGGGAGGTTTTAGTTCCCAGTTTGCTTTGAGCCAAATGAAAAGTGACTGGTGGGGACTCGACTCCGGAGGTAGCTCTGTCTTGCCGGCCATGTTGAGATCATATAAAAATGGGGTTTTCCACTAAAAAAAAAATATGTAAATTGAATCAAGTAAATTGACCGAATACTCGGTTCAGCAAACATATACTTGGTGTATCTCTAATAAATATAAAAGTTAATTTTCCAAGATGTTACGGTACTCTGTACTGAGCGTTAATGGAAAATATCATATCTTCTGTATAAAAATTACCCGAAATCGTTAAAAAAAATCTATCCTTAAAAAGAATCTGTAAAATTTTTTATATTAAGTTAGTAGAATCTCCTTTAATTACAAGCTAAACTTGGGCACGATCTGTCAACTAGTGTGTTTACAGTAGCTGTCATGATGGAGTGACCTCAAAGATGCTCTGCAAATTTTATATTTAAATTAGTTGAACAAAGAGTTTGCCTTCAATTTTCTGTTTAAAACAAAATTTTTCGTGACGAATTGTTGAAAATGTTATAAAAGACCTATGGTGACACAATTATGTCGAAAACAGACATACAAATGGTAAAAATTGTTCAAAGAGGGATGTGAAGTGGTCAAAAATTTGGCTCGTCCCAGATGGCCTTTAACCACTCACGATAACATCGGAAAAATAAACAATTAGTGCTTGAAAATTATTATTATTATGTATACATCATTTTAGTATCAGTGAGTTAGCTTGAGAGTTGAACATTGATAAAATGACTGTTCATGAAAAGTAATCAATGTTTGGTATATGAGATGTGTCATCGCAAGACTGGTTCCGAAAGAGCTTAATTTCTTGCAAAAAGAGGATAGATTGAAGACTTTAATTAATGATTGTTTTGAATGAATTGAGTGAATGATTATATCAGTTGAATAGATTGATTGAAGACGTCGATTATGTGATTGAAGACATCAAATGAAATTTGCAGCGGGAATTGAAGACCGTATCACTTCCAGCCTATGAAAAGTACATGGAAGAGTGTGTCCTGCATTATCATAGTTAAATAGACATGTTCCGAAATAGCTTAATTTCTTGCAATAAGAGGATCGTTAAAGACATTGATTGATTGATTGAATTGCATTTATTGAGTGAATGATTGAATCGAAGATTGATTGAAGACATTGATTGTTTGATTCAAGACTCGATTGAAGACATCAAATGAAATTTGCAGAAATTTTTAAAAAATAAAGTAAATTTTCCAGTGTTTGCACAGTGGTCACCCTTTAAGGTAATGCTTACATTCAGGTTATTATGAAGCAGCTTCTTTCATTTGAATGTAACCAATTAGTTTGACTATTTAAAGAGCTAATTAGGTGTCATATTGTTTTGGCAATAAACTAATTATATCCCAACCGGATTCAGTAATTAATCCAATATAGTGATGGCAAAAATAGCATTTAACTAGGTAATTCTATTTTAACACTAAACAGAAAATTTTGTTATACTTGTTTATGTTCATTAGAGTATTTAAACCATGTTTAAAAAAGCCGATTGCGGTATAATGTTTTATTGTATAACGTTAATATAACTGTCATACAGATTATCTATTATTTTTTTGGATGCTTGTTGTCCTTACTCAATATAATTATTACTATGAATATGAATTGTATTTATTCATGTCTAAGTTTACATGGAAAACTGATAGTAATAAGACGTGTCGTTATTATGTTTAGTGTTTAATAATTAAATTTTTAGAGTAAATTATTTTTTTAAATCTTAGAAATTAATCCTACTTTTAATATTCTATTTTTTTATTCTACTTTTGGTATAAGTTATACTTTTGGTATGTTTATAGGGGTATCTCCGATGAATGTGTTTTATGTAAACTTTATAAAAAAATATTTCCATAAGACGTCTTCCAAAAATTATATTTAAAATATAAGCACCCGTCAGCATAGAAAATATTTCCAACTATCGATGTTTTCAGACTATGCAAAGTGGAAAATAAAGTAACAGATACTTCTAGCAGGTGTAAATATATAACAATTCATTAAATTAAACCCGTGAAGATATTATTAACATAATCAAAATTTGTATAACAAGTAATGATATGTCATTTAGTACTTTAATAATGTATAATACAACATGCACAGATATTTACCAAACTATACTAATGCTGTAAATACCTATATTAAGATATGCTGTGCAACATTATAGCGTTTCTAATGTTGCAAAGAATATCTTGCTATAAATATGCATAATAAAAGTATGCTTTTTAAATAATATCCGTTATAAACATAATCTTTATTCAGCGATAGAATTAGGATGTTAATAAAAAATATGTGGGCAGAATTAAGTTAAAATATAAATTAGCATTTGCATTAATCAATAATGTAATATATTGGAGCTGCGACTGGGACATTTGTCCATGTAAGCATGTCATGTGGTTGCTATCAATTTGAGTGCAATTTTTGAATGCTTTGTGAGCTGGTAAAATATAATAAGATTAAATAAATGTCACAAAGAGTTGATCGGTCACACAGCTGAGTTCATAGGTTACACAGATGAGTTGATAAGTCAGGTTACATTGATTAAGTTGATAGGTCACACAGATTAGTTGTTTGGCCACACAGATGAGTTGATTGCTCACACAGGTGAGTTGATAGTTGCATAAATTAGTTCGTTGGTCATACAGATGAGTTGATTGCTCATGCAGATGAGTTAATTGGTCACACAGATGAGTTGATTGGTCACACAAAAAGTGGAGTTTCTAAATTTTTGAAAAGATGTGAGAAGATTTTATCACTACAGAACTAGATTGGTAGAGACTGAAAATGATGCACAAATGGCTCTGACTAACCGATGGAAGTAAGTCAACTGATTGCTTATAAGGTGAAATGGTGCAATGCAATGTGAAGTTAAACGCTGGGACTGTTTGGTGCAGATTGCAGAAATGTAGTCTAAATGCAAGAATTCCACAGAAAAAGCTGTTGTAAATGCTCAAACAAAAGTTGATAAGATTAAATTGGGTTAATATTCATGTTAACTGGACAACAGAACAATGGGACAAAATGATTTGGAATGATGAGACCAATGTAATGACGTCAAAAAATATCTAAGGAGAAGAATATGAGAAGATTTGCGTCCTGATAGTATTACACTTATTGTGAAGTATCTATTTTGTGTTAAGGTCTAGGGTTTCTTAAATTCTGTCTACAACAAAGATTGTGGGTGGTGCAAAAATGGGGTTAATTGGTTTGGAAATTTTGAAACAATTACTCTTTGGGACACGATAATTTGTATTTAGGCTCCCATATAGATATAAAGAAATACTTCTTTCAGCAATTATGGAAAATCGCTATCATGGTCCATTTTTGCCCGGGATGAGCAGCTAATTTCGTATTTTTACATTTTTTTTTCTAACTACTGTTCTGGTAAAAAAATCTTCATAAAAATTATTCCTGTGCATTCTTGATAAAATTGTCTTTCTAATGGTATAAATAATCCTTAGGTACTACTCTCTAAAACCGTACAGTGTATGGTCAGCGTAGCTGGAAGATTTTAAGTGTTAATGATGTAAACAATGCAATTATAGTAATTTGTTTTCTGCGTATGGCTTTTAGGTACAAAGTACTGGACCGCATGGAGCAGGATCGTAAACTAATGCTCTTCCAGCATCTTGGCTTTGTGCATTGTCCGATGCGAGAGCACTGTCCCGCTACCACCTGCATCGATAATGCGCTACCAGTCCTGCTTAACACTAGAGTTGGGTGAGTGGATAAAATTTTGACATGTCTTTACTAAAGGTTAATTAGCCTTTGTTAGTTCTTGTACTGCACTGAATTAAGTTAAGAAATGTGAGCATTGCCGTAGTTTGGAAGTATACAAGATATAATTTATATATATCTATATTTAAAAGTGTAAAAAAAATTTCAAGATAACCATGTCGCTCTTAATATAGCTTTCAATGGGTTCAAGTGTCTTGCTGTATTCCTGAATATGAAATAAAGCAATTAAAATAAATAAATCTTTTCATATCTCATCATGTCTTCAAGATATACTATTTCTACTTTAATGCCAGAATTAAGTATTTTGCAGTGCACTTGTACCGAGTGCAGTGCGGTGTTATCATACTGATATAATTCAATTCAGTGAAACCTTTTTGGGCATTGAATATTGAGATGTCCGAGTAGTATTTCTCAGAAAGGAAAATCAGTTATGTTGATAATTCTGAGTTTTTCTCAAGTTTATTTTAATAGAGGTTCCGTTTATGATAATGAAATGTTCAAATGAATATATACGATAAAGGTTTGGATATTGAGCAAAACGAGTAGTATTTCTCAGAAAAAAATCTGTTATACTAATAATTCTGTGTTGTTCTCAAATTTTATTTTTCATAAAAGTTGTGTTTATGACAATGAAATATTTAAATGTCGTTATATGATAAAATGTTGAGTGACATTTTGAATTTAAAAAACAAGTTACAGATGTCATTTTCGTCTCATTTTTTTGAGAAGAATTTTAAAAAAAATTTTGTTGTGCCAATTAACCAATGCTCTGTATAGATGAAGTAACACATTAAGTGGATGATTGATTTATTTTTATTTCGAAATTGATAGTAATCGCAAGTTAATGTTTTGAAAAAGAAAGACGAAATGCACATGCAACTGCAAAGCAAATGCACTCTGCGACAAAACTATAGCTCACCATATACAAATTGCTAAATTAACTTTTAATAAATACAATTTTTAGCATCTACATTCTATATAAACATAAATATAAATATAAACATTAGAATGAGGTGCCACATAAGTTCGTGCTGCATGAATGATGCTACGAAGCTATAGCATACAATTTTCGGTTAATTAAGAGGGGATTAAGACGTATCGTTATTGTTTTCCGAGCTGTATATGTATTGTTGATGTAAAATATTGACATATTTTATCAAAAAAAGACATTCTATTGAAATCAATATGATCAATAAACAAAAAAACAAAAATGTAACATATCATAAATAGCTAATATAGTGATTAGATCTAGAAAACTTTTTATGGATTATTTAATAAAGGATATTGAAAAAACTTCATATAAAAACAACATTAGAGTCTGGCCAAAGGCCGTAGGTGACACGAGATGTATGAGTAATTTTGTGAGTTGCTTTGAATTCCATATTAATTGCGAACCAAGCTGCTTCCGCAGCTGGAGCCGTTTCTATATAATAGTAGGCATTCAAGGAGAAACACAGTGTCATGGAAACCATTTTTCACTGAAAAATTTAAGAAAGAATATTTATAATTTGCTAAAGAACAAGAAACATGGAAAAAAAGTGATGTTATACATTATTTTAAGATGAAAAAATTTTGATTTTGATGGACGTGATGGATATAATTTCAGGATAACAATTATCCTGATTTATGAAAAAACAGGACAATTTTAAGTCTTGTGGAGGAAGTGCTTTGTATTGGGTGGTATTACCCCTACTTGGAAGGAAAGACGTATATAACATAGATTTCTTCAAGTGACTTGGTAAAAGTTATGTCAAATTTATAGACAGAGAATTAGCCAATTATGGAATACAAATTTAAGGCCAGAGCTATATTTTTCCTCATTCTACTAAAGTTGTTGAAGTCTGTATTTTAGAGCACTGTGCTCTAAAATATAGAGACTGCTGGCCACCAGCACGCTCTTCTAATTTGAATATTTTGAAAGTTGGTAGTAGCATGTGTTGCGATTTAAGTAAGAAATAATTTGCCAGTGTTCAACCGTTGGAATAACATTGTGTTAAAAACCTATAAAAACTGACTGAAGCTAGAAAAATAAAGGAGAAGTCACATATTCCTAACATAAAAATTAATAGTATTTACCAACAGTTTTATTATTTTTTTTATCTCACTATGCTAATGTTTGTCACACTGTTCAGGCCTTACTTCTAAATAAACAAACACTGTCTCTTCAAATGTTTAAGTGATTATTTTTGGCTAAGCTTCTTTAGTTGTAGAATATACCTTCTGTATAAAAACTAATCGGAATCGTTAAAAATGCACACAAATTTAAGTTTGTTCATTAAAATTTATTTTGTCACCTTCAAAGCAATAATAATCATTTTCACGTAGTGGTAGATGTTGAAGCCGTCCGGCATGAGACAAATTTTTGACCACTTCAAGCCCATCTTTGAATGATTTGTATCACTCATATGTCTGTGCTTTCGACATAGTCAAGTCACCATAGGCCCATGGGCCTGTTTTAACATTAGTACAACTATCCAGTACAAAAAATTTCATTTGAAACACAAAATTCAAGGCAAACTCTTTGTTCAACTAAATAATAAAATTCGCTGAGCAACTTTGAAGTCGACCTATTACGACAAATGCTATAAACACTCTAGTTGAACGATTGTACCCAAGTTTGGTTTGCTAATTAAGGAAGATTCTACCGACTTAACAAAAAAAAATTACTGGTTGCTTTTAAGCAGTTCATTTTTTTTAATGATTCCGTGTAGTTCTTAAAAAGGAAGGTTATGTTTAATGAAGATGGTTATGTTTAATGTTGTGGGAATGCGTTAAAGGTTTTCGATTTATTAAAAGTTATAATGAAAGTGGACTATAGTTGTGTCGCGGAGGTGTATGTCAATGAGATATATAAATTTCTTGTGTGTATCAATTCATTTCTGTATTCGTAATGTTTAAGATAATGAAGATATCCACAAGTTCAAACTATAATTTTTTCTAGGAATATTAAATATTTTTCAACAATTTTTTCAAAAACTCGAGTTTTGTGACAACTAAATAGGATAAGTGTTGTTCTCATTTTCCAATTTATGCGCTCTGTTGCCGTGCATATGAATCGGTTGTCCTCCATTTCATACAAGTATAATATGTTTTGTTTATTCATTTATAACATGTTTTTCTGTTCCGAGTTACAGACTGTAACTTTCAAGCATTATTAATGTTTAAATGGATAAAATAATGGATCAAAATGAACATTTTAAATGTAGATATATAAAAATTTTATTTTACACTAGCTGAAAGACTCAATTTTTTTATGTTTTTGAAGAAAATCTATTTTCGTCATTTTACATTTTGAGATCTTGTGGTTGAGATTTCATGTTTTTTTTGTTTAATTAATGAAAGCTAATTTACGTCACCAGCTCCCTGACATCAAGCAGTCAGTCAAACTGCACGACTGGCCCACCGGCAGCACCCTGGGCCATTACCGTTGATTCCACTCAGCTGAATCTCATCATCCTCGGTGTAAGTACTGTAGTCTTGGAGAAATAATTTGTACTGTTTTATTATCATATCAGAATAAAAAAATCTACCTGATTCTTTATTAAAATGAATCTTAAATTGTTTACTGATATGTCAGAGGAGAAAACAATAGAGAAAGTGGAATGACATTGTCCTTTGATTATAGACCACTTAGTGATTTTATCATCAAGCCTAACCAAGCCGCTAATCACCAGTAAACACCAGTTATTTTTTGAACGGACGCCTTTTAAGATCATCATTTGTCCATCCATCGTTCAGCAATATTTCTCAGAAATAATTGACATAGAAATTTAAAATTTGTCATAGTGATAAACATATTAATTCACATATATCTTAAATGTTAACACTTTAATACATTCATATGGAAATTTTAAAGGGGACAAATGAAGGAATAGATATATTTTTTTAGTTTTTGTGCATTATTTTATGCAATTGTTTTTTTTCATATTGTCATAATGTAAAATTAACAATTAACACTAAAAAACCAAATTATTTTAATCCTTAGAAGAATCCTTAAAATAGTCAAGTAGTTTAATATACTATGTACAACCTTAAGTGCTTATATGTATATATATATGTGAATCGTATATATGTGGAGTGCACGGGATCCTCGTAATGCAGATTTTACTTAACTTAATCAATTTTTAGGTTTCCGTATCCTAAAGGGAAAAAATGAATCCTTATAGAATTACTTCATTGCCCGTGTGTCGGTGTATCAGACCCTTTTTCTCAGGAACACATGGAGGTATCAAGTTGAAATTAATATCACATACTTAGGTCTGCTTCCTTGAAGCTGTAAAAAAATCAAGCTTGTAAGTCAACGCAATGAAGAAGAACCCTAAAATATGGACATTTTTGCTGCATATTTTGACACTCGCAAATAAATCAAAACTTATATAGTACTTTCCGTTAATATAGAATCATAAAATTTGATCTTGTACCATTAAATGTATGTAAATCTAGAAATGTGTACGGAACCTCGTAGTGTAAGTTCCCTTTGTGCTTGACAAGTTTTTATATAAAAAGTTTAAATATAAAAGAAATAAACATCTTGTCTTCAGGTGGAGCGTTTAGCCGAGGAATTGGGCAAGAAAATTCAGATGCACTGCGACGCCGATGAACGGTTCCCTATCGAAGGTCGCGCCTACGCTGTTAACTACAGGACGCTAAGTTCCGATTTCAACAATCCGGAGAACACTTATCTCATGAGCGATTTCTCGCCAAACGGTAAGTATAGATGATGCCGCTTGATATTCTAGAATTAAGAATTTACGATATTAAACATGGTTCATCAGGGTTCACATTATTGGGAATAAATTACACTACGTAAGACGGAAATTTTTTAGCATATCAAAAATGGGAGCCAATGGTCTTTCAAAATAGTCTCTACTGTACTCTATGCATCACTTCATTCGATGGAATCAGTGAGAGGAATGAGAAATTCGATAGAATCCTCTTCCATGGTCTTTTTGAAACCAGTTATCGTATCTTCAGAGTCCTGGAATTGTATTCCTTGATGTTTATCTTTTATTCTTGGGAATAAATTGAAAGCGCATTGGGCAGTATGCCAGGTGACCTATAATTTCTATACCCGAAGTAGTCAAATATTCACTTGTTTATCTGGCTGAGTGTGCTGAGGCATTGTTAAAATGATGGAGGATTCTGCTGAGAGGGTATTGCTCTCAAACTTTACCAAAATAACAGACAAACAATTGCTAGTATACCAGACTTCAGTAACTGTTCTTTTACTTTTACAGAACAAACTTCGCATAATGACCCATCCATCTCAAGACCCTGGTGACAATCTTTTTGCAGCACTTTGTCTTTTACTTTTATAGGCAACTCTTCAGACGGACAAAGCATCTTGGCATGTAATGGGTTTATCTGTACTTGTTACATACCAGCTCTTAACTTTGCCCAGATCTGTTGGTTGGTCTTTATCATGAATCTCATATCAGCTCCTAGACTAATTGTCAGTCTTTATCATGAATCTCATACTAGCTCCTAGACTAATTGTCATCTTTATCATGAATCTCATACCAGCTCCTAGACTAATTGTCATCTTTATCATGAATCTCACACTAGCTCCTAGACTAATTGTCATCTTTATCATGAATCTCATACTAGCCCCTAGACTAATTGTCATCTTTATCATGAATCTCATACCAGCTCCTAGACTAATTGTCAGTCTTTATCATGAATTTCACAGCATTAATGTTATCTTTAATTGTTGCTGTTGAGGAACTTCCCTCACGTAGATCATCACTGAAATTGTTACAACCGTGTTCCGACTTGTTACACCAGTAGCACAGGATGGAACTTTATTATAAAATACCAATCAATGTTGATTATATCTTAGTTGTTGATTGAAAACGCAACGAAAATCCTAAAATCATCTAATGAAAACTTTCTCATTTACACAATTTTTAAATTACCAGCAATTTGTAAAAACAACTGACATATTCGAGCAAAGTTCATTAAAACATTACCAAAGGGATAGATTTTTGAAATCCAAATGAATTTTTTTCTTTAAATTCTAAGTGTTACCCTTATATATTTGAGGTTTCACTATTGATTCTAACTAATATAATAAATATGAAAGTCTGTTTGCTTGTCAATTTCTTTGTTACTTAACAACTCTACAACCAAGCAAAGAATCATTGCTGAATTTGGTATGTGTATGGTTCCTATGACGGAATAAAACAAGCTTTTGATCTCTGACTTTGGTCCCATAGAATACTAATATCACAAAAACAGATCGATAGAACAAAACTTGATATAGACATAGTTCTTGTTTCGAATTAATGTATATTCTTCAGTATATGAAATAGCACAATTTCTCTAGGATGGAAGTGATTGTTTTTAACTCCATAATAAAAATTTGGTATTATATACATTTTAAATAGAAGACGCAAGCTTGTGCTAAATCTGTTTGGTCATGTACTTTTGCTAAACATGGCAAAACATTATTTCAAGAGCCATTGAGACAGGTGCAAATTCTGTGGCCTTAATCAATAACAATTGCCTTCAAAAGCAAAATGTGGGTCGCATTTTTTTATGTTAACATTTTTTTAGTTCTAAACAAAATTTATACTCAATTTTGATCAAAATCAGGTGGTTATACTGTTTCAAAGTGAATTTTTTTTTTTTGCAGGATATTTATGTATCTATTCCGATCAGGAATCTTTTGAATACATTAGAGAATGTGCGGAGAAAACATTGCTATCTAGTTTAGAGCAAGAGGACAAACTACCATTTCAGGTGATTTTTTTTTGTATGTTTGTTAACTTTTATTTAAATGTTTTTGGTAAACTTTCCTGTGAGCCTAGACAGTTAATTACATAGCCAGTTTAGCTAATTTCACAAAGGTAATCTCTTAGAGCCCACTATAATGTAGTAAGGGTAAAGGTTAGTGTTGTCGTAAATTATAGACGTTTATTTAAGATGAATTAATAAAAATAACAAAATTATTGTATTAATAATTATATGTCGGAGATTGTATCTTTTTTAATTTTAACAACAACAATGTAAATAAGGTGGTGCTAGCTATTAACAACGCTTGTTCCAAAATGCATCTTCATCGGGATGCATGTTGAAATGAAGCACACAGATTGATCTATTTAATTTAATATTTATTGAATGGTTTGATCCATTCAATAAATATTGAGTGATTCATCCGTTTACTTTTATTAATCCATCTTAACTGGCTGAGAAGGGTCGACCTATAAACATCGATCGAGATTATTCTGTACCACAAAAGATTTATACAATCGATGTGATTGATCGACCTCAGTATTGTGCAACTCTTAATCAAATCTGTATATATATAATATGTCTTAAAATTATCCAATATTTTAAAAATGGTTCATTTGATGGAATCATATTGAAGATATAAAATGTTATGAATTTTTAGTTAAAAATCTATAAATTTACTACCACCAAATTAATGGATGTGGAGCATACCTGGCACAACATTTTTGGTAGTAATTACCACACTGTGCGAAAGCACGTTGTGTTATTGCTCTTTGCCTTGGTGGAATATGCTATGAAAACACAAAATCTTATAGTGGTCATTACATATTTCAGGGCTTGCCGTTGGTAGTAATGTTTGTACAAGATGATACCATGGATAAGAAGGAACTAATGCGGCTACAGGAAGAGGGCCAAAACTTGACTGATAAGTGAGTAGCTGTCTTCATAATATAGGGCGAGGGTATTTGTTATAACACTTGAGCAATTGTTATCAAATGTTACACATGTTGGAGCTTCTTTACAGACTAACTTATACAGGTATTGTGTTTGCCAGCAGTTTCTTATGGAATGTGTTTGCCAGCAGTTTCTTATGGTTTTGTGTTTGCCAGCAGTTTCTTATGATTGAACCAGAAAATATTTTTCCTTCTTGATAGATGGTGTTGCTATATGTCTTAAGTATATATCTCCTTTACTGTTTAGTTTATTACCGATGTCTTAACTGTAAAATCTGGAAATAACGTATTTTTTTGAACTTTAACCAAATTAAAAAACAAATCGAAATAAAGTAAATATTCTCTGTTGATATGTTTCTAGATATATCAACCACTATAAATTTAGCTAATTTTAATTCCGTACAAGCAAAATGGTACAGCTACCTTATCCACAATGGGCGTAGCTAGTTTCATAATGCAACTGTTTGATATTTATTATCTGTTAGCCTGTACAATTTTCTAATAAACCTTACACCAATCTCCTTTTTATAACATGTAGGAATGATTGGTACACAATTATTCATTACTTCAAGCACTGAATAAAACAAAATCGAAACGTAATATTTTAAGAGAAGGCGAAGTTTTCTGTTCTGATATGTAGTTTGTAAGAAAAAATCAGTAGCCAGTGTGGCCTAGTCAAAATGGATTAAATTTTGATGGAACGTTAAAAAGTATGATGGAATGTTAAATGATTCTTCTGTCTTTAGTCAATCAGGCGAAATGTACGGATTTTGATGTAATTCGGTATGAATGGTGATAGTTTATACCCGAGAACCAATATATAAGAAAGAAAAAAAATTCTTATACCTTTTCTTATTCCAAATATAACATGAATGAAGTCGTAGGCATAGTATATAGTAAATAATAAATATGAAGATTTTTTCATAAAAAAAAGACTGGTGTGTGCTTATGACCACACGACAGAAGTGAAAACTTAAATAAAAACACCACGGTTGTGTGATGCCTTTTCTCAACTTTGTACTACGCATGCACGCATAAACACGTATTAACACACGTACAACGCTGAGCAACTCTCGCTATGCCTTGGTATTGGCACGAGTGGAGGGGGTACGAAGCAGAGCACAAAGAGAACCACGAACATAAGAAACACTGTATAATGCTTCCTATCTCATTTTCTCCCACATTAAATCTTATGAATTTATGTGTCTGTCTCATTTTACTGTCGCTTTTTCGTTTTTTCCCACGTTAAATCTTATGAATTTGTGTCTGTCTCTTTTTACGGTCGCTTTTTCGTTTCATCGACTTTCAAATCACAACGACGCTAAAGAAGTTTTCACTTCAATAAATAATGAGCAGCATTTTTAACTGCTGGTAACGAGGCTCTCCGATTCCATAGGGCTAATTGTAAATTTGTGTTCAATTCTGAAAGTAATTTTAATTGCACTATATTTAATTTAATTCAATATACAAATTAAAGTTATGCTATTTATTTTTTCACTACTAACATTAATATCTATAAATGTTGTACTTATGTTAATAAACTTTTATAACGTCATTCAGATATTTACAATAAAGTGTGAAAAAATGATTAAAGAAAGCAGTTGTTTTGTTAATTATAGTAATCAACAAGGAGATTTAGATAATGTAAATATATTGTTTAGTTCATGCTCAGGTGTTAAAAAAAATTGCAGTTGGTGGTAATGTTACACATCATGCATATTTTAGTGAACTAATTTTCAATAATAGGCCTAATGTTAATGCCTAATGTTAATGTGTAATGTTAATGTGTAATGTTAATGTGTAATGTTAATGTGTAATGTTAATGCCTAATGTTAATGCCTAATGTTAATGTGTAATGTTAATGCCTAATGTTAATGCCTAGGGTTTGCTATGCGGAATCTATAGGTGCAACACGGTATCCGCAACGAGTGGCCAAGTTGCTTCAAAAAGTAGATACTGTATAAAACCCAGCCTTAAGCCAATTATTAACAATCGGGACTGCAGAAAAAATACAATTAAAGGCCAAAAATTATTTGAATCTGCACATATTTTAAATATGGTAGAAAAAGTGATACTTCAGATTTAATATTATATGTATTTGCCGCAATGCTCTTGAAATATACTCTCAACAGTACTGTAACTTTATAGCTTTTACATATTCGATGTTGTTGCATTTCAAATTTTTGCATTTTCTGTTTCAAATTTAAGAGTTCAGCTACTAATGGAAATTTTTGGAATATGCTATAATGGCTGTAACTATTAAGAATATATTATAATGGCTGAAACTATTAATTCTAATTACTAATAAGATTAAATGTAAAAAAAACTGGTTAGTAGTTGTTTTGGGTATAAGACTTGTCTACATATGTAAAAAAAATTTTTATTGTAACTCAAAAATTTAAACATTTCCAAAACTATTATTGATAGTTATTTTGAAATGCACTTTTATAAACGTAGCTATGACATTTGCTTATTAAGGTCAAAAAGCTGTGCGTTACTGCAACATGGGATGATCCATATTTTTTTCGAGTTAACTCGTTTGCTCTGTGTTGCACGGCAACATTCTAGTGCCTTTTGAGTTATATAAAATAGTACAAATTTTATTTCATTGCTTCACACTGCACGTAGCGCAACTGTAATGCGTTTTGACTTTTCGTGTGAAAAAAAAGCAGAGTTCACACTGGCAGAGTCATTTTCTTTACTGCAATTCACTGTATTAAAGACGATAAGACATCTTTATCACAAATTGGATATGTGAGTAAATTATTTATATTTGACGAATTGTGACAGCTGTGACTTTTTAGAACAAAAGTTCTTAAATTGTACAGTCCGATGATTGTACTACTACCGATGTACTGTCTCTATATAAGATTTTAAAGTTATGTTATTATATGGTATTGTTTTCTACTTGAAATATGAGTCTTCAAAGATGGTGGTTTAAAAAATTAAAAAAGGACTTGTATGATTAAAATTTGTTCAAGATGAAATTATGTTTAAGAAAAAATTATTGACTACACATAGGAGGAGGTAGTTTCAACCCAAAAATATGTACGGGACAATTTGCAGCAATAAAAAGTATTTAGTTTTTGAATAGCGGTTGGCAGCTAGTTAATTTTATCTAATTAAAATAAACGGTATATCTAAGTACATCTGTCTGTATAAATGTAATACGATTTTATAAGAAAAATTCACAATTTCTGTTCCAGTCTCCCTTGTCCATACATGGAGGTTAGTATGCTGGAACTATCGAGCGAAGGGATCATCTCGGATGCGCTGCACGAGCTGGTGCGGGCCAATCGGGACAAGGCGAGCTACGCTCATTTGTATAGGGACGTCATTGTGTGCTTCGATTCTGACATACGGTGAGTATACATGTAACAATAATTTATACAAGAAGGACGGTATGCAAAGGAATAGTAGAGAGCAGGAATTTGCTCAAGTTTTAAGGGTTTTAATATGATGTGTAGCTGATCAGAGACAAAATATCATATGGCTCATCGAAATAATCGTCGATGTTCATGATCCATATATTCTTACAAATATCTATCAAATCTTCATTACTTTCACTACATTCACTAAAATACCACCACAACTATTAAATTATGACATTTCTAAGTGAATCGTTAATGAACCCAGTGAAATGATAGATACTATGTGTTGTTTACTAATTAAGAATATTGCACATTGTGACCACAGACTATCAGCATACATAATTCGGTACATGAATACGAGTGTCAGTTAACTTACATCGACAAATTCAAGAGATATAGACAAGTAAGGAACCCTAATCTTTGACAGTTTTTTTTTAATATTTTGCTGCAAAATTCTTATCATATTTTTCATTCTTATATTATAAAACATTATAGTAAAATACCAAAAACATATCGGTACAAATAAATTACCCGTCAAAAAGGTTTTGAATGATACTTGTGTTGTGTATTTTAGGATTTAGAAATGCGTATTAAATCTTTTTCTTAAAATGTTGTATTCAACTTTACGCCCTATATGTATTATATGTATATGGATTAATCAGTATATATGATTCTCTATATGAGTCACGCTTCAAACTTGTAATTTAATTTACCATCATATGTTTCAAAACGTGGTCTTCAAAAATAATCTTTCAAAATTTTTATTAATAGATTTTTTCTAAAAATTCTAAGCCTAGCTGGCAGGAATGGCTTGACTTCAGGAATTGAACCAAAATAATAAAGTTGCCATCAAATTTTTACCTTATTATGTATGAAACATGGCATATCAACATTACAGAATAATGGTGTGCATGTTCTGTGGGGATCCTTATTCACCGGAACGAGTGCTCGGTCCATTGTTCCTGCATCAGACCTGTTTTCTTACCGGTGACCGTTCTATCATGATCGAGACCTTCCTGGGTGACTCCAAGCGGAAAATAGAGGTTTGTGATATTTGAAGAATTATCTCATGTGATAGGTATTAAATTCTAGCTTTGCATGACTTTCTTTAATATTCAAGCAGTCGTGCAGTCATTCGAAATGGCGATAGATCGATCTAGCCATTCCGACCTTTTTGAGTTTTAGGTAATAAAGAACACAAATGAATAAAGTAATCATTTTTTATTTACATTTTAACTTGTTATCTTTGAATCACGAAACAATTTGTTAACAAAAATCTTACTTAGACATAAAATAAAAATCGTAGAAATCCTTTAAATTCTAATGTGACATTTGCAAGGTTTCAACGGTATAGAGTAACCACAATAACGCTCAGATCTGGAAATTATCAGTTGTTTTGTAGTTGTGAGTTCTGCCGTATGATGCAGCATTTTTTCTACAAATTCATTGGTATGTTCAACCACTTCTTCAATAATTTCATCACATATGACTAAGTATAATGCTTATTCAAAAGTAGTCTCCCCAACACATTTCTACAAATGTCACACCATTCTGTAAGAATATTTTGCTGTTGACTTCTCACCCTGTCATAATTAGATTTTTGTCACTCGGTCACCTTATCACGTCCTTCTTTGTCGAAGCTACTTACCTCACCTACAGATTGTTTTCTTTCAATTTCTTCTACATCTGATAGGTTATCTGAAGCTTCTGAACCTGGGCCACT
Source organism: Druceiella hillmani (assembly GCA_039881145.1). Taxonomy (NCBI): domain Eukaryota; kingdom Metazoa; phylum Arthropoda; class Insecta; order Lepidoptera; family Hepialidae; genus Druceiella; species Druceiella hillmani. Next base: position 21,628,576 of record JAYKKI010000031.1, on the reverse strand, counting down.
GAGTTATGATACACTTTCTCGCTCTTCTTCAAGAAGTAATTGCACTAAGCTATGATCACTAATATGTCTGTGAGCCTTTTTTTGTAATAAAAAGACATAGAATCATGGAGAAAGTCATTTTTCAACACCAGACGCTTGTGACCGATTTGACATCTGAGTCGCAATTGAAACAAAAGCTACTTCTGTGCCAGAGGACGCACAGGGAAAGTATGATAATAGTTATTTGTATGTGAAATAAACCTGTTACAGGCCACTGGTAATGGGAAAAACATGATACAGAAATATGATTTTATGACAGAATATTAATGCGGTCAATTCGACATAACCGATTGAAGTTTAATACAAATTAATATATTTTGCACTGAAATGGCATTTAAGGAATTTCATTTGACATATCATCAAGGGTTTCTTTAACCCTTTATGATTTTTTTGATACTATCTGTACTTGCATCTTCTTACTATTACAATGTTAGAGCTGTAACTCTGCAATTTCCGAATTGTCATAAAAAATTTTCAATAGTCATCGCATGCAAATGCTTAGCTCAAACGTACAGAAGTATGTGAGGTCTAGTTGAGGATTAGAATGGCTTAATGGTTTTGCCTAAAGTAAATACAGTATTTTTGTTTGTTACACACTATTCGGTTTACATAAGTATTTATCATTAACAGTCAGTGTGAAACTGAGCGCTGAGTACTTTCAAGGACTCTTGTTGTTTCATACAATTGACAAGAGTGGAGAAGACAGCGAGTGGCATTACTACTATGCTACTCTTAACTGATGAAATTAGGATGTGATTGTTATAGCCAACTGATAATTTAATCATGAATAGATATACTCATATATTATAGGCATTTATGAATATAGGCATTTTATGAATATATGTGTACAAGTGTGCTCTAATTATATATTCATAAAACTTATATTTTAAAAACACAGATTTGCAATAAAAGGTGATGAATGGATAAACGAGTTTAACATATGAAAATAGCATCAATAATAACTTTGCATAGACCCTATGTTGTCAATAAATTCTAATAATTTGTGATTGATTTTGTTCCAGGTTATAATATCGAGTTTTCATGGCGCCAACCAGTTTAGGGAAGAACTAATCCATGGCTTTGTGCTAGTCTACTCGGCTAAGAGGAAAGCAAGCCTGGCTACTCTTAAGTAAGTCGTGCAAATTTAAACACCTTTATCTAATTTTTTTTATTTAAAAGTGCAAAGTTTGTGTAAGGTCTTGTTTTTAAATCATCAAATAATACTACTATTAATTATTCTACAAATAACTTAACCCTTTAATTTGCCAGATAAACATTGTGCCTTTGTCAATGGTACATTATTCAAAGAATAGTTAACTATGTTATCTGTTTAGTTCAACCAACTTCACACTAAACCTGTGCAAGCGAGGTAGGTATATATGGAATTTAACATGTAAGACAGTGACAGATATAAAGCGTTAACTTGATATTTGACACTTAAAATCAAGTATTTGATGGTCTTCGATCATCAAGTTGTCGAACAAGAAGAAGAAGAAGTTTCTTATCTCACCCTATTTAAGTCTTTGTCGTCATTTCGTCTTCATCACGTGATGTAGACGAATGATACTGGAGTATAACAATACAATCTCTAATAAAATAGATGTCGCGGTGTTGAAATTTGCAAATTCTGTGTTAAAAGTGCTATATATTTTCATATGGTTAAGACTTCATAAAATCGATACACATATTCTTATTTTAGCTAAGATGGAAACCAAAACAAAGTCGAAAAATAATTTAATTTTTTAAAAATTCATAAAAGCTTTAAAATATTTGTATGTACAAAATTTATGGTTTCCGAGAACCTTTTAACAGAATCAATTTCATTTTATTTTAACTACGTTTTTTCAATATAGTGTTTTTTTAAACTTATTTAAATTTCTAATACAAGATTTTTTTCCTAAAATTTTTTCAATTAAACAAAAATTGCCTTTCTTGTCTACAAACTACAGCTAAGAATATTGCCAAGAAAAATCTGTCAAATCTGAGGTTGAAATTTGTTACTAGACTTGCTAATGATAACATAAGCATTTTGTATAAATCTCAGACTTATGAACCAGCAAAGTCAGATTATGTTGACTCAAATTTATGACATAAATAAATGAAAGCCACATAAAAAATACATTGAATTGACATTTGGCAGCTAATGTTGCTAGTAGCAATAAATATAAAGACCTTTATTTTTAACATTTTGATTTCCTATTTTCAGGATAATTCCGGGAAAAATATTGTGAAATGTGGGATAATCATAATTAGTGATTTTTTTTCTTTTGTCAAGATATCATGATAATACAAAATTAAAAACCAAATATTCATTGTTTCTGGCAAGTACTTGACCTCATCCTGATGTGTAAAAATAAAATCTGATTTTCATATAATTCCAAAACAAATGTTACAATAAATGCAAGCTCTAAATGGCAAACTGTATATTCTTCAGAGTTTAAATTGATTCGCTATTTATAATTATGCTTTTTTGGGTGTTTACATCCGAATGGCAAACTTAAACAAAACTTTTATAATTTCATAATGTCCGCCTGTTTGTTTGCCCTTATGACATAGTATCATAGCATTTTCATTTTAAAACTGATGGTGATGAATTTACTGAAATTATGTTGAAGAGGAAGATGCAGTTGATGTTCATGAACACATCGAAATTAATCCCTAAAGTGGGCATGCTAGTTTTATGTACCATTGGCATTCGCACTGTGTCAATAAAATAATACATAACTCCGATAGTATGGATTTTATTGTAATGAATTTTTTTAAATAGACAGAGGTGAAACCAAATAGTTGAAGTAACTTACTTGTTATAGGCCTTAAAATAATTAGAAAGATAAAAAAAGTTCCCTTCTGAGGAAAGTTGTTGTAAAATGCAATTTTTGTTGACATAAAAAATATAAATAAATATAAAATATTTAAAAAAAGCACTTAGCTGAATAAAATTTTATGTTATCATTAAATTTTAATCAACCAACTCAAATTAGTCTGGAAAATAAGACACTTGAAAGCAACAATCCGAAGAGGTCAATAGTTACCAAATGCAATGCTAAAAAGTAATGTAATTTACTTTCATAACAATTCTGAGTCCTTTATACAATTCAGGATGAAACAAAATTAATGATTTGACATATTTAAAATATTTTAAAAATTTTAAAATGCAATTGAAAAACTGGGAAAAATGTTTGTGAAATTAGGAATTTTATTTTTTATGAATAGCATACACCAAAAAATATTATGTACCACTGTAAACTAAATATAACAAAGCCTCTAATATTAATAGAAAAAAAGCATTGCATAAAAAAATAAACAAAATAACAAATCAAAAATGGGTTTAATTCCGTTGGCAATGATGGCAAAATTTTCATACATGACACGAATATTAAAAAATCACAAGACTTACTAATTTAAATAATAAATAAGTTACTTTCCCATATTTGTAATGTAATTGTATATTCAAATATGTATAATTCAATAACAATACCTCATAAACGAAACTGACATTTTCGCTCCTTTTTAATATATAGCCTGTTTTATAAAAAAACATTGTTTATTATAGAAATATACAATTGAATACAAAACAGACATTACAACAATAATAACTATGCAACAAATAATGGATATACGCTTACAATCCTTCCATAATTGTAAATACAAAACTAGCACACATAACACAACACAATGGTGGATCAATCTAGACTAGTTGACACTTGCGAAAGTAACCATTACTTGCCGACAACTATAATCATTTGATAAAATATTTTTATTCTCTTTCTAACATATGTAATTATATACATTATGTATATGAAGGAAACTTTGTCACTTCAAATACTTGTCCCATTAATCATGTGTAATCCGACAATATGTTATTTTTTTCATCTAGTCGCCTAGATTATAACATAATTAAAGTTTAAATTCTGTATGAAATCATAATTAGGTTTAAATTAACACCAAATATCAGTTTAGCAACGTGTTCTCCTATTGCAAACTGTCAAGTGTCAAAATGAAATATCACTTATACGTTTCAACCAATCAACTGTTATGTCAAACTAAACTTTGAAAAATATCTAGCCAGAAGAAATGTGTCATGGTTGCCATAATAAATAATCCATATAAATTGAATTTGAAATAAGCAATTAAAATTAATATTATTTTAATAATAAGAAGCGAATAATGATTTACCTAAATATTGTATTATAGATAAGTCAAATTCACTATTGATCGCTAAGAAGAGTAATCATGCAATATTACATTTCTTACGTTTATCAAAAGATAAGATATAGTTGATGCATTTTCATGTTAATGAGTTATGACAATTTTTAAATATCCAAAAAAAAGGTGGTATGATTTAATAAAAAAAAATAGGTGTATTGCAATCTACCCGTGATTACGGATTAAAGTCCCAAAGTTTCCTTACTTTACATAGTGTATATGTTTAACACATTTAAACCAGATTATTTACATTTAAGAAGCTCTAGACGCTGCTGGTGGTAAAGTTACTTATATGTGCTGGAAGGATTAGAAAAATTATCATAATTTTTTTGATGCACTTTCATACATCGAACTTGGGGATGAAATTTTTTCTCTTATTGGTCCTAGGAGTGTATCATTGAACAGGGGCTACAAAATGTAAGGGAAAATATTTTATAATATTTTTGACGTGGCTTTCCGATTATGAGATGTAAGTTTCTAAAATGTTTTGTAGCATAATCCCTCTTCCCCTAAATTTTAACCATATACGTTATAAATGAAAAAATGAGAATTACAGTATTAAAACGTTCACAGCCAACTTTTTACAGATGTGGTATAGAAAAATGCAACATTGTTTTTCATAATGAGCCCAATTTCTTTAATGAGCCCTAGTTATGATTTGTATTGAATCCTTTTAATATATTTATGCATATGAAATAAAAAATCCCGAACCTAGGGCGGGCCTGACACACAGAATAAAAGTTCCATTCCTGATGCCAGACCTGTGCCTTTGCGAGGTTGTCTATAATCCTATGAAATTATTTAATTAAAACATTGATTATAAATCTTAATAAAATATAATCACATTTCTAATTACCCTGTCATCAAATAGCAAAGTGTAACATATAGAAAAATCTCACTTTTAACTCAAAATTAACTTGGCAATAGGTCTTTCTAAAAATTATTCCCATAGGAATTGAAATAATCATGAATATTTCTAAAAGCATACAAAATGACAAATATTGTTTACCGTAGAAAGTAGAATCGACATTATAGAATGATCTTGAATCGGAACATAGACTAGGTCTATCTCTACACACATCTTGCAGTGCCAAACAGTGTCTTTACGGTTTTTTGCTGTTTCCGAGCACATGCCACATAATTTGCACTTGAGTTTTCCTTTAGCATTTTTTTCTGTTATTTTGCAGATTTTGTGTAATACCGCAGACTTGTTGACTAAGCTTCGACTGCTTGCTTCATACTGACTGAAAGAATGCAGTGATATATTTAGATCCAAAATATGTGAAAACATCAACTGCTCTTCTTCTTCATTCTTTGCAACCACCTCTTATTCTTTGTCTTCAGGATAGAAGACGTACTTACTGCCATCGTTCGCATATAACTGCTGTTCTATATCGCTATCGGCATGGTTGTAATTTATTATTTTTTTCGCTATTTTAGGCCTAGAAGAACATTCAAGCACAGTGTCAAATTATAAATAATGCGTTAAGCCAGCCATATACTGAGTCATAAAAGCTAAGTGCCTCCTGCATATCTGCGGAGTTGGCAGCGAAAGAGTTAAATTGACTGATATAATTAATTTGGTCAACTTGCATTTAGGTATAGGTCATCAAGTTATTTACATAACTACTTTGAAATATATACTAGCACCATATTCAGATAATTGTATTGTCATTTAATAGCTTTATCGATTATGGTCTTAACCTAACATAATAAAAACTTTAATATGAAATTTTATTTTACTCAGAACTCTTAATTAATTACATGACCAAAATACATTAATATCCACAGCGCCTTCTCGATGAACGTACCAAACCTGCCTATCCAGATGGTGGCAGTGACAGACGGCTGTGGATCAGCAGCCAGTGCATTCTTCAGCACAGATGTGGGGCATGCCCTTCTCACTGAGGGCAACGCAACAGCGGATAGATTGGGAGCGCATTTTACCACTTTCACGGCTAGCTGTGAGAGTAAATGTGAGTAACATGTAGATAACAATCTATAATGATATTAATTGTTCTGATCCAACTTAGTCTAGACTGGTAACAACATTGCTTCTATTTTAGGGCTCCGTAGTGAAAAGAGTCTGTAGTCTGTCCGTCTGCCAAAGCTTCACAATTTTCTACAAATATTATGCACTATGGAGTCGAGAAAGACTATAGAATACCTATTATGAAGCAAGCACAAACTATAAGTATAAGAGATATTAGTTTGTCCAAGAGTATGGACTGTTACGAATGTCAGGCTATTATGTGGAAGGTTTTATGTGTCATTCTTTCTTAAGAAAGTATTTCTGCAATGAATGGGATAGTCTATGTACATCTGTATTCGCCTCGTTTCTTTTACTCTTATACATTGAGTCATTACAAAACATAGACAGAAAGCTGTCTTGTTTTGTACAGGTATCTGCGGAATGTCATACACTAGTAGGTCTGTTCCACATAAATATTTTGTACTCGTATGGATTGCAGGCTATGTACCCCACCTCTAATATGAACAACTATGGATAACTACTTTATGTGTGTTCTGACGCACGACTGTAATGATTGGTTTTATTTATATCAATTGTAATAATATAATACTAAGATATTAATTGTAATAATATAAATATATAATAATAATAATTGTAATAATATAATACTAAGATATTAATTGTAATAATATAAATATATAATAATAATAATTGTAATAATATAATACTAAGATGCTTGCAGAAATTGTGGGACATACGCAGAATGTCAATTAATTATTGTCAATTAATTACTACATTAATCATTACAATGTTTTTCGTGTTCCTCTCGGAAATATAAACAGAAATAATCTAACATTTTTTTATACGAGGCTTTGTTACGGAGTTATAATGTATTTTCAACAATTTCTCAATCATAATTACATTTCAATACTTCAATCATAAACAAAATCTGTGTGAAAAAAAATTGGTAAACCAATTTAGCAATATCTATATCTGAAGTATCATTAAGATTAAAGCAATATTTATAAAAAATTAGAGTAGGCACCGTTTATAAAATATATTAAAATATACTATATATTACATATATATATATATATGTATATATATATATATATATGTATATATATATTAAAATATATTATATATTACAAAATATATATAAATATACTAAAATATATTAACTTTTGATTACAGTCATGCAAAACTTCACATCAAAACACCTAGTCACATGAAATGTAAATTCTATGACATCACAATACCCCAAACAAACAATTAAAAAGGGGAAATTCTACTCTTCTTCACGTACTTGTTCATTCTACAGTGATAAATATTTTTCAAGGGATCGTGCTATCTCGCTCTCACTATTATTTGAAGTAGGCAATGTAACTTACGTAGTGTATTTTGATGTCAACTGTTTCAGTTGATGGACAAATTGTGTTTCAGTGTTTATTTCCGAATTTTAAAATAAATATTACGTTCGATTTCAATCATTAACTAAAAATATCTATGCCAAATCTTTTACAGTTTAATATTGTTAATAATTATTCTTAACCAAAAAACACTAAGATAAACGAATCAAATATTTTTTATGCGCTTTGCGAATATGTTCATACAATTTTATATAATAATTGTTTACTCATATTTTTACTTTTACTTATATATATATATATATATATATATATATATGTCATGTATACATGTATACACATATACATGTATATATGTATATATATATATATTCAAATATATAATTTTCAATGTTTTATCATCATATTCGCAAAGATAGGTGAGGCTTTTGCGGCATGTGGACAATAGATTTAATTTATTTCTAGTACCATTTGTTGGCACACAATTTCTATAATTTAGTAAAAATAATCACATCCTACAAAAATATGTTAATTAGAATCATGCACAAAGTCTAAGCCAAGTATGATAATAATTTATCCATCTGTTTTAAGCGTGATTTAGTAGCTGACTTTTTTCGGAGAAGGTAGTTAGCCGAACTTCCATCTACTCAAAATATTTGTCAGGAGGCACACGCCAGCAAATAAATAGCAAATAATTCTAAACTAAATGTAAATTCAGTCATGTGTTCTCTCATTTTCTCCATTACACTTGTAATATTCGGATTGGCGGGAATTGGCCAGAGTAACCCAAATTTTTTTGTAGGATCAACTTTTGCAAGATGTATTTTATAACCTAATAAATATCACATGTTCTGTTTTTTATGGTCAGTTGTCTACGTTGCATGTTAGTATTACAATTCTTTTTTTCAGACTTTATAGTTACTTTATGTAACATGACGGATGTAAACATTTATTGCACTCTCCATGGATTAAATGACAAAATGAGTGGAAGGGTTCATATAAAATAGATTATAGCTTCTGTTTCATTCTAAGTATTTTATTAATGGAATTACCAATTTTTTTTAGCTGCCTTTTACACTCCATTCTTCAAGGAGGTTTGGGAGAAGAAGGGCGAAATAGAGCGGGCCTTCCGCCTAGAGGAGCCCCACAATTTGCCCGATGTTGCTGCTCAGAGGCAGCCATCACCACCGCCGAGGAATCACTCTTATCATCTTAATCATAAGTTAGTTCCTTTATCTATAATCATGTTTGGGACAGGATTTGTGTGCTGCAAAACAAATTTGAATGTTGTAGAAACGAATTTAGATTATAGAAAAAATTACGAAGAAGAATAAGATTGTCAAGATATTTTATTCATATGATGCATTACGATGTTATAAATTTCACATAATTTAATCTTTCATTTTAGATGTTATGATTTTGCAAAATTTTTAAACTGTCAAATATGCAAGCTACTTTTATATAAGATAGACACTCGTGCTATATCGTTAAAATTGCAATTACATGTTTTGGTTATTTAGGAATATCATACACCAGAAAATATTATGTACTGTAAATTAGATAAATCGATGTTGAATACATAGAATAAACAAAATAATCGATTTAAAACAAGAACAAATCCATTAGCAATTTTGTTATCGAAAATATTATTAAAAATTTGTTTTTGTGCATGAATTGCAGAATGGAGCACAACCTCACTAATTCGTTGGATCTCCTCATCGGACCGGACTCACGAGTCGACATTGATTCTGAATACAGTGACAAAATTAACAATTCCAAAAACAGAAGTTTCCTTAAAGGTTTGTATTTCATTATAAATTTCTCAAATGAAACTTCTGAATAGATATCGCAAGGGATTTTAATTAATTAGGATAATATGTGAATCCAAATACTATAATTGGAGCAATATATGATTACGCATGTTGTTAATGTGGTCATGTATGAATGTACTGTTATTATCGGAGTCATATACGAATCCACGTGCATATAGCACGTGGATAAAAGGTTGAAGAAAACAGTGGAATAAAAGGTTGAAGAAAACAGAGCTTGTATACTTGTCAAGGTTGAGTAGTTATTGGAAGTATTCATATTCTATAAAACGGTACATTTCATAATTCACAATTAAATATTGAATATATTTGGCGTTAATTTTGTACATATTTATTATTCACAATTAAATTAACCTATGTGATGTAGAATTATTTCTACTTTCTTTAAGTTCTTTTTTTTGTTTTCATTTCATATCGAAATAGAATTATTAGTAGGTATAATTCAGTAGATTTAGAATTTTGGAGACACATTGACGAGATGCACTTTCAAAATACTAAGTGAAATTTAGCATCTCTTGTAAAAACTTTTTACTAAATGAAATTTATGATTTCAGTCTAAAAACATAACCACATTTTATAATTGAATAAAGATGAACTATAAACCATTTCAAAATACACATTATGGTATGGCTAGTAAATAAAATATATAACAATTTGCAACAGCATTTTTAAGACCACAGTAAATTATATTTTAGTACTTTATTATTGTTTGACAAATAAAACGAAAGAAATTTTGGATATCAGACATTTTTTGAAGAAGAAGATAACAAAATAACAATTATAAAAATAATTTTTTCAAACTTTTCGCACTTATTATTCTAATAAAATATATATTTATCTGAATAGAAATATAAAAATATGTTTAAAAAATTCATAATATTCAATAAATAAATTAAAAAAGTTTCGTAAAAGTAACACCAAACATAACCATACATAATTTCAACCTTCTTATACAGTATGTACCATAATTAAACAGCTCCACTTCAATCTGTATTAGTGCGTCATGGGTAGATTGCAATACACCTATTTTTTTACCGCTCTTGTGATATTTAAGAATTGTCATAAATTATTAACATAGAAATGCATGAACCATATAAGTTAATATATATGTTTTGATAAATGTAAGAAATTGGCAATATTGCAGATATACCCTTATTAGCGATCAATTGTGAATTTGTCTTTTCTAACTATCCCTTCCATTTGCATAGTTATAAAAGAAGGTTAAAAAAAGAAAAGGATAAAGGATAACAAAATTAAATTTCAAGGTTGTTTACAAATTATTGCCATTTGAAAATCTTCAACAGCCAAAATTTTCCCAAGTATCTAAGATAATAAAAAATACTGTCATCGATTTTTAAAATGTACTTGCTTCAGTATAACCATTTATACTATATTATTTCATTTAGCATTTAGATAAATTATTATTTGCTTCTTAGTAATAATATTTAATTTTAATTATGATTTCAAGATAAACTGCACCGTTTATTTATTTTTTAATGTGGCAACACTCACAAATATCATTTAAACCAATCATAACATTTGAATGTTTTGGAGGGATAATTATTGTTTTTAAAATGTGGATTCATGTTTATTTTTTGTAAAATGTGAATTTGTGTGTACCAGTGCTTTTTGGTGTAACTTTTTTGATACATTCTTGAGTGGGTGGTTTTAGTGCAAGCGAATATTTGGGCTTGATTTTAGTATATGCTGAATGCAATTATAATACATGTATACTGTGTTGTACCCTAATCGAATTTAAAATTTAAGTAAGTATAATACATTCTGATACAAAATAATTTGAATTTTAATTATTGTGTACGCATGTTCAAACTAATTTTTAATGAAAGTCATAAAACATCATACAACAACATAGGTACTTAGTAAATGAATAAATGATAATAAAGGAAGCAAATATATGAAATTAAATGCGTTATTTCATTAATTTACTAGTTATTATCATTGTAATATTTAAGTGAAGTATGCAATGTTAATTAAGGGCGACACCTATGCTTTGTTTTCTAGTTTTTTTCAAACAGATTAATGATAATTCATTTTGTCACTTGACAATTTACAATATGTTACACATTGCCAAACTGACAATTGGCGTTATTTTCACAAGGTGTTAACAACACATAATTATGATTTTATATAAAACTTAGACTTTAATTATTTTATAAATTTGGCGACTGATTTAAAAAAAAACTTTTTTGGATTATACATGATTAATTGCACAATTTTTCTGTTATCTTCTTAGCGTTAAATATTGTTTTTTAATTCTCTTACCGACAGGTTTTAGTGTTTACCCTCCACCAAGTACGCCACCCGAGCCTGCACCTCCAGATCATAGAATGCATCCGGATTTATCTCGTAAGTAGAAGTAAAACATCTCCCATAATCATTTCCAGCTTATTTATATTATGCTTAACCATCCGCTTCTAATGAAAAGTAATTTCAATGAATTTAAGATTATAGAAGTGGTTTTTAATGAAATGAAAAATCGTCAAGAGGAGACTAGGAAAGCATTTTTGAAAATTGGTACTTAATTTTTTTGTAGGGACATGGAATTTCTTACAATAAACGGAAAAAACTTGTTATCTACGATTATTTGGGTTTCACTACTGTTTTTACCAGGATTATTAGAAAATAAAAATATTTAAAAAAAAGCCTTCTTATTTATTCGTACTAGCAACACTATAGTTTTTTCAACAAACTCATGTTTGTAATAAATAATATTAGTCTTATTTTAATCAATAAATTTTGTCAATTCAAGTCGCTCAACTGAAATTATCCGTTTTAAAATTTATATTGCTATATATATATAAAAATGAAATTTGTCTTACAATGGGGACGGTTACTACTTTTTTTGCTGCATCGTCAACACGGCCAATACCCAATATAAACAAAATAATAGATTTAAAACACTCCAATTATTTAAGGAGGGTCCATTGCCAAATTTATTATAAATAAATATAAATGTTCTACATAGAATTTAGTTTGTTTTTCGTATATTTTATAGTTTTTGAATGAATACATGCTGAAATATGTATTAATTTTTTATGTTGAATACATGTTTCAACAATATGTTTTTCCATTTATTTCCCAAAAAAAAGTATGAAAACATTGTGAGTTTTGATAGAATTGATAGCTGCCGTGACTGATTGATAGTTGCCGTGTCACTTCAGTCACCATCTACAATAATTTTACGTGACCAACTCCCATAAGATTAACTGTCAAATGTCAGCTGTCATCAAATTGAGCTCTTCCCGCCAAATTATTGTGACAATTTTTAAAAAATTTACTTTTTTATTGCAAAAGATTTAAATTTTACTAAACAATTTTGAAGAAGTTCGAAAAAGACGATTTAATGGCAAAAAACAATTTGTTGTACATCATATTTTCATTTTCGTCATATCGTTACAGACCTCAAAAATAAGCAGTTTATTGGTAAACGCTAAGGTATGTTGTTTGCGACAAACACTACAAAGTGTCGCATTAGGCTTTTTATTTATTTCACCAATCATCAGTAAAGTTATTTCCAGTAGTAACTTGTGTTATTTTTTTTTTGGTTATGTACTATAAATATATTTCACACGTCAAGACAAAAGAAATTTTAAATAAAAACTTTCCTGTAAAATTTACTTTTTGACGCTTATGATAATTTGGTGGCAAGAATTTTTTGTGGTATATTTTATTTATTTATCTTACAACTTTGAGTCAATATATCCGGTTCATAAAAATCTGAGATTTATATGAACGGGTTAATTAATCAATAAAAATAAGTGGTTACAAATACTACAAATTCAAGAATCATGCCTTTGTGATGCAAGTGTTATATTAAGGAGCCAGATAAAGTAGTTTTAAAAAACAGTTTCAATGTCTTATTGAGCAATATAATTTATGGTTTGTGTCATTTTATGTTTGAGCTTCGAGTAAAAATGTTTGGTGGGAATACTTCCCATAAAAAAATAGTGTAAAATCCTTCTGAAAGCTTAAATCATTTAATGTAAAATCTCAAGTAGACTTTCATGAGAGTTTTTCAACCTTCCCAATGTTTTTATATCCACTTCTTAAAAGTATTTCTGCTGAGGAATTTGTTTGTATTATATCTTTCCACTCATCCGGATTTTTGAGTTTGGTTCAATAATGTTTTAAATTTTTATTTAATACATTATCGAACCAGACCTCCAAATTATGGAAGCAGTGCGGCATAGCTTCCAGCAAAGTACTTCTTCAATGTAAAAACATGTGTTGTCCTCCTTAGAAAGATTTCTGTAGTACCTTTAAAATAAGATACTGAGTACCTGAGTATCTTATAAGTTATTTGGCTTAGTTTTTTTTTAATATTTTCCCAATATTTCATATGCTAGTATTAGAAATCCAACACTGCTCCTAATACTTCTTCTATTGTCAGAAAAATCAGCATTTCAATTATTCATTGAGATTTGCCTAAAAACTATAGAATTTTTCAAATATGTAAGTCATTTGAATATATTTCAGTACACAAATGCATCAATAATTTGAATATCAGTACAGCTTTTAATGAAAAAGCCAAACCGACTTTCATAGTGGGTAGCGAAACTTTTATCACTTCTCTAAAAAATACAAATAATGTTAGTTTTTCTTTTATTCACGTATGTATAAATAGAACGATCGAGAGGTTATCTTTTCCACTCCCTGCTAACTTCACCTTCCCTGTGAACTGCCTTCATGTTACCCATATAAATTGTTATCAATAGTGTCTCCAGTAAGCCCGCCGTGTCCTGGTGCTACGGTTGTACCTCTATGGTTTCGTATTTCTTACTAATGTATGTTAATAATGTATCACTATGAAGTGTTTTTCTCGTTCTAGGCAATGTTTCTAATGGAAAATTCAGTTATATTCTCATTAGTAGTTTTTTGTCTTTAGAAAGAAGTCTGATGAACAGAATATTAACTGTTGCTCCAAATGGTGATCATATTAATTTCAAGTGAATTTCAAATTATTTTGATAATTGAAATCTCAATCTGTACACTTCTTAAAAATAATTTATGGAATTTATACAAAGAAATATGATTTAATTATTAAATCTGGTGTAGTTATTTGTTGCTATTGCATTTAATTTTCTACTTTAGATTCATCAAAGAGTAACACATACTGATATGCTAAATAAAAATTGTATTTCTGATTAAATTTCTTAAGTGACGTTTAATGAAGCTAAAAAGTATATGAGCATAGATCAGTGCCTGGCTCAATCGCTAAATTTTGTACAAATATAAATATTCATTACACGCAAGAGAAGCTAAGTAGATAAATACAACATGAAGAGTTTTTTTAGTTATTTTAAACATTTAACCCATTGCTAGCCTCCTAATTGAAAGTTTCTTGAAAGTATTTCTTGAAGCTAATGTAGCGAATATGTTTCAAGCAGCTGATCTCAACTGTTCGGAGGACTCCCTCAGCACTCACGACTCAGGTGACCTGCATGCATACTCACACAACTACTACATTTATCTTTTAGTAGTTCTTCGGCACTTTGTATTCTCGTCTGTTTTATTTTTTATAACTGATAGAGTCCAATTTACACAGATAGCACTTGATGAAAATAAAATATGTATATTTATGATCGTTTTATGTTCTTTGATTTTTTGTTTCAAATGTGTTCAAAAATTTAGATGCAAATGTAACACGGGAGTGCAGATTTCAACAGAAATTTTGAGTTTTACTCCTGTAGCGAACGCAACATAGAAATAACTTCTAAACGGATACAAAACTATGCATTTTTCTATGTATTAATGATGCACATCATTTAGAAAAAGTTTGGAGAATCAAGTGTATGAATAGTATAAGTTATTTAAACAAATTTTGAGTTCAAGTATGCCAATGGTGCAAGCTACGTAGAAAAAATTTAGTGTGAATTGAGTGTACAAGTTAAGTAAAAAAGTTTCACAAGGATCAAATGTATGACTGGTGCAAGTTATTTAGAAGAGTTTCTACAATCAAGTGTACCAGTGGCGCAAATACGAAAGATGCAAGTTGTTTTGTAAGTTTCCAAGAACGAATTGTACAAATGGTGTAACTTGTTTAAAAAAAGTGTCAAGAGGATCATAGGTACAACTGGTGCAAGTTATTTTAAAAAGGTTCTAAGAATCAAGTATACCAATGGTGCAAGTTATTGAAAAAAGTTTTACGTGGATTAAATGTATGACTGGTCCAAGGTGTTTTGAAACAATTGCAAGCTTTAAATATACAAATGGAACAAGTTATTTAAAAAAAGTTTTGAGAGGATCAAATGTATGATGGTGTAAGTTATTTTGAAAAGGTTCCCAGAATCAAGTGTACCAATGGTACAAGTACAACGGGTGCAAGTCAAGTCATTTAGAAAAGATTCCAAGAATCAAATGGAAGAACGGTGTTAAGATCTTAAAAAGAATTTCACAAGGATCAAATGTACCGCTGGTGCAAGTTGTTTTGAAAAGGTTCATAGAATAAAGTGTACCAATGATGCAAGTTAAGTCATTTAGAAAAGATTCCAAGAATCAAATGAAAGAACGGTGCTAAGATCTTAAAAAGAATTTCACAAGGATCAAATGTACCGCTGGTGCAAGTTGTTTTGAAAAGGTTCATAGAATAAAGTGTACCAATGATGCAAGTTAAGTCATTTAGAAAAGATTCCAAGAATCAAATGAAAGAATGATGTTAAATTACTTAAAAAGAGTTTCATAAGGATCAAATGTTACAACTGGTGCAAATTATTTATAAAAGGTTCCTAGATTCAAGTATACGAATGATGCAAGTATGAAGGGTGCAAGTCAAGTCATTTAAAAAGTATTCCAAGAATCAAATGAAAGAATGATGTTAAGTTACTTAAAAAGAGTTTCACGAGGATCAAACGTTACAACTGGTGCGAATTATTTATAAAAGGTTCCTAGAATCAAGTATACCAATGGTGCAAGTACGAAGGGTGCAAGTCAAGTCATTTAGAAAAGATTCCAAGAATCAAATGAAAGAATGATGTTAAGTTACTTAAAAAGAGTTTCACAAGGATCAAATGTATGATGGGTTGTGTTATTTAGAAAGTATACCAAGAATAAAATGAAAGAATGATGTTAAGTTACTTAAAAAGAGTTTCACAAAAATCAAATGAAGGAATGGTGTAAGTTATTTAAAAAAAGCTTCACGAGGATTAAATGTACAACTGGTACGAGTTATATCGAAAAGGTTTCTAGAATCAAGTGTACCAGTGATGCAAATACGAAGGATGCAAGTCATTTTGAAAAGCTTCCAAGAACCAAGTGCACAAACGGTGCAAAAAAAGTGTCACAGGGATGAAACGTACAACTAGTGTATATTATATATGAAAGGGTTTCTGAAAGTCAAGTTCAAAATGCAACAAAAACTTTTTCTATCTGAAGTCAAAAGCTTCTTGAGGATCGGAACATGTTTATTGCAAGGGCAAGTAATTACAAATGGAATATTGTATGAGTCGTCTTACATTGCCTGATAAAAATATCAACATCCTCATATTAAGTATTCCTTAAAATAACATCTATATCTTTTCAGATTTAACTGACAAGTTTTCTACAACATATGTAATTTTCAGTTTAAAAGTTCTATATGCTACAGATTTTACATAAATATTAATAACTTGTAGACACGGCATAAATCATATCTGTAAAGGGTTTGTGCTTTAATTCTTGAACCATGTAAAGTAATAATTAAAACAGTTTATAAATTTGTGTATTATGTCCTACATGAGAACTGTCAATATGACATTTCAATTACATATTAACAATTATTTTGAATATGGAATAGAAATCAAATATTTTTAATTACTAAAACTTTGTTTAATAAAATTACTAGTCATAAAGAGATTAACAATATTGATATTTTATTTTCACCTAGGGTGAGGTGAGTATCTTGGACTGTTTATAAGATGCTAATAGTTATAATAAATTGTTTGTTAGTAGATAGTTTTGTCTTTGTATTAGTTTATTGTGCATAGTTTCTCAGCTTAAATTTGTCTATGATTAGGTAGTGTTGTAGTTTGTTTTTGTTGAGTATGTTGTGCATGTTTCTTTAGGTTGGATTCGTGTGACAAAATGTTCTAAGCTTGAAGAAATATACATATAGAAAAAAGTAATTTTGAATTTCTAGAATTTGTGCAAATTCAATTTATAATTTTGTTTTCAAATTTAATACCTTCAATAATGTACAGTTGTTTAGCGTATACTAAAGGCTTTTGTGGGAATTTGTTGGAGTATTTACTTAGGAATTGATTCTCAATATAAAATATATATATTTTACTAATATGTTAAATAATACATTAAAAATACTTCGAATTTTATAATAATCCATTATATTGTTTTGAGCTGGATATGCAAGAGGCAATTTGCCATCGGACAGCAAATGCTGTGTGAATCTTACAGCATTTGCTCTCCATAATGTTATGAAACACGGCTAAATTTAGCACGCATGGTTTTGTCTATCCATGAGTATAAGAAAATTTTTTTCCTAATCAATAATTTTAGAGACAACTAGAGAGATACAACTTTTTTGAATGTGTTAACATTTAATTGCTTTACTAAATTTTTAAACACACTTTATAACAATTGTGTAAATACAGTGTTTTGTTATCCGATGACAGAAGCATTACCTTGTGGCATTCATATGTATACATTCCAAAGGGCACCACGAAAATTGTCTAAAGTTTGTCATAATTTTTCATATAACGTGAAGTTTGGGGTTCATATTCTCTCAGATTTGCCTCTTCCAAACTAGGTATCGACATCAATTTTGCTTCTAATGTTTCATTCTCCCTAGAAAATGTTGTGTTGGGGTATACATTTTTATTCTCTTCAAGCATTCTTTTGTCTTATTCATTGTCATACCTTTTTGATAGAAATTAAGAAAATGAAGAAAGAATAAAATATTTTATTCGTATTTCATACTCTGTGTGTTAAAGAGGAATATTATATTGAAATCATAAGTGCATCTACTGTCGGACTGCAGTCCTTATGCCGGTGAGATCGGCATATAATTAATAAAACTGTAATATGTTCCAGCAGTACTATAGAACCTGGGCAATCTCTTTATGTCCTATCACATTTGGAGTAACGCAAATGATGATGTGTCTATTGGAATATTGATCTATCTCTCTATATGGTGGGAGATGACTTTAAGTTTGAAGAAGTGCTTTAAAGATCATATATATTTCAGCGAGAGACAAGTTTTAAATTAGACATCCATCGTTCAAAGTACATTTTAGCCACGCTATCCGAGCATAAGGTCCTAAGTAAAAATGGGGGTAAATAGATTGTTTCGTTTCCACAGTTTCGGAAGGTTCAAATTATAGCTGCATTAGCATGATAAAGAGGTATGAAAGTTTGTTACTGTTTGCTAGAACAATAAGACACATAATAAAAGGGTGTGTGTTTGGAAACAGTAGAAGTGAAACTTCTGTATGTATCTATGCCAAGTAACTATCAGTGGCAAATACCTCTTTGTTCTTTTTGGTCTCTATCATTCAGTTTAACATTTTTACACACATTAAGTGAAGGCTGATTTATCACTTGGCCCTTTCATCACTCAGATGCACCAATTCATTCTTACCTCAAGTTTTTTAACATGAATAATGCAACCGTTCCAAGCCACACAACATGCTGCCACTCGCACTTTCGATCTTATATAAACCATGCAATGTATAATCTTGAAAGTTGACATAATAGAAGGTTTTATAGCATAATAGAAGGTCTTATAGCATCTATAGGGAAAAATCTAAAAATCAATGATTTCTGATTCTATGTGGCATTATACCATGTTCTTGAAATATGCGCCTGTGAAAGATATAGTAAGCAATATATTTATGTTCTGTATTTAATAAAAATATTATGTGCGTGTAATAGTAATACTATATATTATTAAATGTTTATAGATGCCTAAATGTGTCATTTTTACGTGTCATTTTTATATATTCTTACTTCGTGGTCAACTTAAAACTTAGTTTGATAAACAGAAAATTTTGACTTCGTTTAATTTTTAGGCAGTTAATTTATTGAAATGCTATTATAATATTATGTGCGGGTAATAGAAATATTACGTATTATTAAATGTTTATAGATGCCTAAATATGTCATTTTTATATATTCTTACTTCGTTGTTAACTTGAAACTTAGTTTGATAAACAGAAAATTTTGACTTCGTTTAATTTTTAGGCAGTTAATGTATCGAAATGCTATTATAATATTATGTGCGTGTAATAGAAATATTACGTATTATTAAATGTTTATAGATGCCTAAATATGTCATCTTTATATATTCTTACTTCGTAGCTAACTTAAAACTTAGTTTGATAAACAGAAAATTTTGACTTCGTTTAGTTTATATGGCAGTCTTCTATATTTTTATTGTTTTCGTGAGGTTCCAGCATTTAATTAGCTATAACTGAAAACAGTGATAATGATACGCTCAAAAAGATAGCAACTGTACGTACTTTACTTGTTGTTGGTGAAAACCACTTTGATTCCTTTATACTCGCTTATTTTCTCATATTACACCATTTTTTCTAAAAGTACTTCATTTGTGCGTTCAAGAGCCGTATTTCATTAGAAATTATGAGTAGTAGACATCATATGGCAATTACGTACTGCGCTTGTTTTTTGCCTTATTTATATGAATCTTTATATGCTCTTATTTTCTCACATTACACCATTTTTCATGAAAGTAATTCATTCATTGTGCCTTCAAGAGCTGTTTTCATTACAAATTATGAATAATTGTATCACATGATAATTACGTACTGGCTTGCTTTTTTTTTCATCACTTCTATGATTCCTTTATACTTGCTTATTTTCTCACAATACACCAATTTTCATGAAAGTATTTCATTTATGCTTTAAAAAACTGTTTTCATTTTAAATTATGAGTAATGGATATCACATAGTAATATTCGTATTGTAGATTCTTTTGATACGAAGCAACTTTATGTCATGTTTTTAAATTGTTAATTCATATATATATAAATATATATATATATATATATAAATATATATATATATATATAAATATATATATATATATATAAATATATATATATATATATACCACAAGGACATCTGTGGCTGAGACTAAGATTGTAAAGATAGAAAGAAACTTATTTTTCCTTAAGTGACATACAGATCCTGTTTATTAAAACCCTTATGCGTTACCCTTTTTTTTACACACTTTATATTTATACGTATGTATAAATGAATGTAATAGAATCTTTCAATTAAATTTTCATCTACTTCTAGATGTCTGAATTATTTTAAATTTTGAACACATATCTAGAACTGATCATAATACAACAATTTCATAATTATAAAAACTAAAAGAACTGCTTTTCTAGCAATATGAACTAAACAATAAAAATAATTTTAAATATAAAGATTTTGATCAACTTAACTTTTTTTTAACTTAATTTTTTTTTAATAAATTAAAAGAGAATAAAGAGAAACACAAAAATAACTTTAATGTAAAAAAGGGTGCATACATTTTCATAACATTTTTTTTTGAAGTAAAACTTCTTTACGCACGCTTGACTTGGGGAGTAAGCTGGTGAATGCGTGACGAGAGCGTTATGAAAAGTGTGATCGGGCGAGGCGAACGGAAGTTGAGAGGGACATATAAGTTAGTGAAGACAGAAAGAGAGAGAGTTACGTTTCATATATTACTGTAGGGACAAGAGAGAGAGGTGCGAGCACACATTTTCTTTCCCTCTTTCTCTTATAGTCAGTTATGTTTCGTATATCTAAGGCACAGTGCAAGCCTATTGTCTGTATCACACTGTAGGAGCAAGAGAGATCAGTGCGCATGCACATTTTCTCTCTCTCTTCCTCTCATAGCCAGTGCATGAAATATATATATATATATATATATATATATATATATATATATGAGTTTGCTAGCGTTACGCAGACGGTGATTTTTTAATTATTTTGTAATTTCATTTCGTTCTTGAACAATTTTATAAATTATTATTTTGTTCAATACATTAAATATTCTACGTTTAAAGTGAATAAAATTGTAAATTCATTTTAAAGTTCATATTTTGTGAATTTGAAGTTTTACTTCAGTCGTGTGGTCTAAAGTACACTCGTTTTTTTTGTCAATCATTTTATTCTTTTTTAAGAAACTAAATATTTAAAAAAAAATTCATTTATACAGAGTTGTGAGACATCATTTCGCTCTTGACCAAAATCTTATGTTTAATGTCTATTTTTTTATTTTTGAATTCATATTGCTTTATTTTGTCGTGTTTTTTTAGTTTTTTGAACTATAGTTTTTATCCAATAAATATTGAATCTGATTCAATCACCTCTCACAGGGTTTCTTAACAATCTGACAAGATCTGGCTTTTTTGTCTTTGTAAATGTTTATTTTGTTTATTAACTGTACATTCTGTTTATCCAAATAATCTTAAAGAATCATTTTTGCTTTTCTAAATTGGCCTTTTTTCACTTCATGTTCCTTTCCTCTTTCATAATTTCTTTTTCTTACAAAAGTTTTTGAAGTTATACTTCTTTTGGCACATCAAGAAAAAATAATGAGAGGGAAATTTTAAAATGCACGTGCACAATGCAACAAAAATTAACAGGATGAAGTTGCTCACTAAACATGTGTCTAATGACTGATAGTTATTGTGATATTTGTAGATACACAACACATGTTTTATATTCATACAAATCTAAGTTATATCTGTGCTTTTATATAATATTTTTTAGTAATTGAAATTTAATAGAGGTCCATATAAAAAAAAACATATATTTATTGTGGATATTTGTGATAGAAATAGTGCTTATAAGCGTTTTAAAACATATTTTAAGTGTGTTTCTCTAAGTAAGGTTAAGTTTGGTATATATTTATTTGCATTATAAATTATTTAAAATTTAATTATCTGAATTTGTATTTTACCAAATGTATTTATAATTACGCTTCAGTATTTTTATTATTTTATTTCTATTAAGTATTTGCATGCTAAATAAAGTTATTCATGTATTATGCCAAAGAGGTATAACTTCTAACACGCGTACGTAACTATACGCAAAATATATTTATATGTATTACGTAATAATTAAATTTTTGCTACATTTATTAGTTCCCTTCTTTCTTAAATATTGCCCACGAATTATTAGTGGCCAGTACATTATATTTCTGGCAATTATACAGTTTTGTATATTCAATTCTGACTTTTTGTCTCAAAATTGTCTTAAATACACAAATTTTATCTATTTTGGAATGCAATCTTCTTTTTTTACAGTTCTCGAAATTTAAAATCAGTGTTAATGTTTAATGCGACTGAATATTCATACTATAGTCCTTTTTTTACTGAGGCAATTCGGAAAGTGCCGACTGCTTTTAATGTTTGGAAAAATTCATTCGTTTCATTCGCTGAAATATTTGTTGACATATTTAATTAAACATTGTCGCATCTTCCATGTGCCTTTTTTATACGTCCCTTTAATTCTTGTTCATCCTTTGTTCATGCGGGTGGTATTCTAGCCAGTTGGTTGACTTGTCCCTCAACCTTGTTACTGCTATTTGTGAAAATAGCAATATTTGTTTGTATAAGTTCCAGTCTTAACCTATTACCTTACCATCACTAAGAATGTGGGCTGTGCACCTAATTTTGATGGCAAAATTAATCACGTGACGTAGCTTTAGTAGTTGTAAATCAATAGAATGCAGTTGTTATGAGCTTTTTGATGGGATGTATTATAGGCACTTTTTTGTTATTGTCCGCAGAAACTATATATATATTTAAGGGGTACTGCTTCCTTTTTCAGAATAAATACTACACTATATGTCAGTCAGTATTATGGTTTACGACTGTGTGAAATTTGATAATAATTGGTCAAATAGTTGCTGAGCTATCAGGTAACAAACAAACTAATAAACAAAACATCTGCATTTATAAATAATGATATATGGTGATATAATACCACTGATTTCAAAAACGGATTTTTAAATATATAAGAATAAAAAAAATATATATATACTTCATTGGAACATTTGCTCACTTTTATTATTTAACTGAACACTGTTGCATATTCCATGTGCCTTTTTTATCTATCTCTTCTATACTTATATATAAATATATTAAATATATAAGTATAGAAGAGATAGATAAAAAAGTCACATAGAATATGCAACAGTGTTCAGTTAAATAATAAAAGTGAGCAAATGTTCCAATGAAGCAAGTGGCTGCTGCTGGGTTTAAGGAACATTAAATGGAATCTGCACTGCCTGTCTGCCTCAGTCAAAAAGCAGATAACAGTATGAACATTCAGTTGCATTAAACATAAATGTTGATTTTAAATTTTGATTATTGTGAAGAATCTAAAGAGTGTGATATGCAAATTCATTCTCTTTCTTAACCATCGTTTAATTTTGTATACATCTTCGTTCATAGTAATGATTTTATTTATTGAAATGCTTGTTTCCTTAGGAGTCAAAAATAACATTTAAAAATAATGAGAGGTAATGATTGTAATACATTCCATGTCATTTTTAATATAAATATCTAGATGGTGGGGGATTGTGGCAGCCAGCGAATTACGGGTCAAGGGCATTCACAACGGGTCGAGCCAGGCCTCATGCTCCTCCGCCAGCCAGGCCAAGAGGGCATAGTCAGACTCTGAAGGTCAAGACGGAGGTAAACATCTGTTCTATGTATATTTATTTCTCTGTATGGTAATAACTGCCTCTTTGTGTATGTCATAAAATGTTAAACTTTGTGATTCTGTTAAATTAGATTGCTTTGGTTTCTTCAGTTTTTAGTATATCCATCGCTATTAAAACTTTCAATAAAGATGTGCTTTAACGTGAATGAATTTCTTGGTACTTTGTTTAGCAGCCTGGGAAGCTGGACATGAACAATTTTAGTATGGTCAGCGATGCTTTGCAGCACATTACTATTGGCGGTTCACATTCACGGGATAGAAAGGTAATACATGATTTTATTTTCATTCACTTTTATTTTCATTCACTAACACTTTTAAAATCCACTGATTTGACATATTTCTTTTATATGATTTAAAAGTTTAGGTGCTATCTTGGACATGTCATAAAGTTTACATTAGCCATCCAAAACTGGTTGGGAAATTTTACACATTTTTACCTACTTTAATAAAAAAAAATTGGAGCTGTTTGTTTCCAAATGCGCAGATCTTTTGATTGTCATTAGATATAACTCTTTAGATATTTATTGGATAATTTTTAGTGAACATTGAAATTAAAAATTTTCTAACTGAAATGAGATTTGAATGCGGTATTTTACAAAATTTTTTTAATTTTTTAAATCATAATTTCAAGGCACGAGCCGATGAGAAATGAGAATATTTTTGCCAAATCTTAAAAATTATCAAGCTATAAAGGTTCAAACTTAACATTTAAACAAGAATGGTAATACTGAATTGTAACATCCTTTTTAGTAATTCTCAATATATTCTATGAGAGTAAATGAGACAGGGCCCACTCTATCCCCGCAATTAAATTAGGAAGGTAATTGTTTATTTTTCAACTAATTTTTATGATTTTTTTTGATACTGCTTTTAATTAATCTATATTTTCATAAATGCTATGAATAATAGCAAATTTAGAAGTAGTCAATTACTCTATTCTATTGACAGTTTGACATGATAATACGATATAGCTCTTTCGATTGAATCATCGATTTAATCATCATTGTTAGTGGTCGCCAATTGGTCGAAATTCGACCGTAATGTACTTACCTACTCACTTTGTTGAAAACACTAATAGGCCGGCGAGAGTAAGTGAATTCAGATTGCTGCTACAAAATTTTCCTTCGCTTATATATAAACATAGATTATTACACAAAATATAAAATAAACGCTTTTTTGCCTTGACATACACTACACAGACTATTGGAAAAGGAACATTTGAAATCACACAAAATTCACAGCTCGAAACTCATTCAGTCAATCTGACATTTTAAAATTCTTTGCCAACAATCTCTACTCTGTGTGACTGTTTGGCAATAGACTGTTATGTGTTTGACATTGATAGTATGAACGTAAACAATAAATCTTTTAATGTATTTTTAATATATAATTTAATGTATTTGTAATACATATTATATATAAACTTTAACTATGCTAAATCTCACATTCCCCTGTGCGCGTAATATGCATAAAAAGTGGTACAAAGTTTTCTCTTCACATATTAATATAGAAATTATGATTACTGTAATGGTACCTATATACCTCTCCATAGAGATATTTTTCAACATTTTATTTTGTCTTACTAAACTCATATATTCAGAGAATATTAACTATATTATATGTGTATATTATACTGATACCACTATGACATGATGATTAAAAAAACTTTTCAACTGAAATTAGCTGAAATTTAAACTATAATAAATTTTTGGAAAATTTTAAATATTAATTAAACACATTAAATTTGCATGTGTTCACAAAACTTATGATCCATGTTAAAGATATTTAATTTTCAACCCCATTCTTAATTTTCACATTATTTTTATGACATTAACAAACCTGTTTTTGAATACGTCAGTAATACTCAAAATTTATAATAACGTCTTGCACAGCTCAAAGAAATTCTGCAAAATGTTATTCTAAACTTTTTACCATTTACGTTGTTATGAGATTTTTTTGGTATTTGAGCCAACCTCTCTTCTCTCATTTTAATTTCATTTTTAAAGCAGGACTGTATAATCCTGACAAAATAAATTTTACCAGATAGCACAGGGTCATAATTAATATAAATATTACTAAATGCAAATAATGGTAATCCTTTATACGAACGCTCAAATTAAATTACCATTAAATATTTTTTTAATTATTTAACAAAAACTACTTGAGATCGTGTATATTACGTGATCGTGTAAATAATACACAGTGATATCATTTTAAAAGGAAGAATGTACAGAGAAAACACTTGTACATGTTTACTCTGTACATTCCTTTCAAAATTATGTCACTGTGTATTGTTTACATGGCTACGTAGTGTACACTATCTCAAGTAGTTTTTGTCAAATATTTAATGTTAATTTAGCTTGAGTATTTGTATAAAGGATTACTATTAATTGCATTTAGCAATATTTATATTAATTGTGACTGTGTTACATATTGACTAAGCAATAGTCAGAATACAAGAGCACTTGTAATTGACGGTATGTTTAACAAGTTAAATAGTTCAAATGTGATATCTAATATATTGTTTAATAAAGCGTTTTCTAATGAATTGTACAATGAATACTTGAAATGCAATTTATCTGATAAATGTTACTTTGTATATATTATAAACACCACAATAATCTCTGCATAAATGGTTATTGGCGTATTTGGACCTTTGAAAAATAGAGTAAAATAAGGAGATAAAAAATAATGAAAGTGAAGTAAGAAATTATTTGAACCAAAGGTAAGATTTCAGAAAATACTTTAATTTGAGCTCAATTCTCTTTATAGTCATTAACAAAACGGCTAGTAAACATGACACCATTTCCAATATGTCATTCCCCTACAGAGTCACCGCACGGGACCCCCATCGCACCACACAAGCGGTGGTAGCCACCATGCCTCTAAATCCTCATTTGGTCATCATCACCCGTCCCACCATCATTCACATCATCGCCAGCATCCATCTGGCGTCAGTTCAGAGACGGAGTTAGATGCGCAGTATGCACAGATTGGAGGCGATTATGCGGATGTACCTGTAGGGCGGGTCAGGCGACATCACCATCACCATCATAGAAGACATGAAAAGGTTCAGCATCATGCACCTTGTGAGTAATTTTTGTTTGCATATTTATCAAAGACAAAGATGTACAAACATACAAACAATACAATTAAGGGTACAATTTGATTTGAGACATCATCCATCTGCCGTCTGCCATTACAATAAATGTTAGTGTATTTTGCTGTAAATAATATGAATATTTAAATAAGGATTCAGTGGTTTTTTTTACCATAAATTTCACTAATATTTTATTTGTTTTTTTTTTGACTTCAGTTTCCTTTATAAATGTATTTGTTGTATTAATGAATTTATTTATTTCATGTATATATCCGCATACTAATTTATTCATCATTTCCACAGGTGGATACATTTTTTATATTTGTGGTAAAATAATATAGTTTTAATGACTTTGTTACTTATCTCCTACAAAGTTGCAAATGTT
The DNA here is from genome assembly GCA_039881145.1 of Druceiella hillmani. NCBI lineage: Eukaryota > Metazoa > Arthropoda > Insecta > Lepidoptera > Hepialidae > Druceiella > Druceiella hillmani. The sequence continues at coordinate 21,600,981 of JAYKKI010000031.1, read as the reverse complement.
GTATGTTACAATATAACAAATGTAACCTTGTAGAAAGAAACGTTTGTTACAATAACATACCTTTTTAGTAATTAAATTAAAAAGAATTTATTGAACAAAATTACCCGCAATTCTCCAGCAACAATCAGTATTCACAACACAAACTGTCAAAATACAATATTATCATAGCAACAAAAATAACATGACAGTTTCTTTTTACTCATGATGTATGATTTATGTATACAGTTTTAATATAAATCAGTTAGTAACTGCATAATTGCCATTAAAAAGAATATTCTATAAAAAGTCTCAAATATTCCTGGACTGTCACATCACATTGTTTCCCTTTATACATTATTTTTACATTTTTATGCAAAATAAAAAAGTGAGCCGTCACGGGACGCCTGGCAGATGTGAAACATTGTGTTCGTACAAGTAATATGCATAAAAAACAAGATTATTACAGGAACTAAATATAGCAAAATGAAAAAATAAAGTATTACGAATTTCTTACAAAAAATGGTGACTTTATTTAATAAACATTTATTTACAATTAACACAAAAATAATAAAGCACAGGTTTTGTGTATGGTAGTAAACAACAGCATCAAACTGAGTGAGGAGAGAGTCGCGTAGTCGGTTGCACATGGCGACACGTCGCCATACCGTACACTCTACTACATATAGACCATAAATATACCTTAGTATAGCGTGGTGACCCGTCGCCACGGCAAGCGTCGCCACGCCAACGATCCGGTTTATATCTGCGCCTATAGATATTTCACATCAATAATGAATTGTGATAAATATTGCTTAAACATGTATATATTAATGGAGTGACTTATTTGTCACAATATAAGTCACTCCATTAATATATACACACTATTATGTTATTTAAAGTAAAAATTATGAAGAATTATAAGTTTTGAAAATTGTGTAATATGTTCGTGAAATTGATTTAAAAACAAATTCTTTGTCATGTAAATGTTAAACAATCATGCACTTTAAGTGATATTTCTTAAAAAAAAGTTATTACCTTTAAAAATTTTTATAATTTTGTTCAACCAAACTTTTTTCTCAATCCAGCATTTTCTGAGACGGATAGCTCTGTGTCGAGTGGGTCTGAAAGTGGTGGCGTTGTGGGCATTAGCCGGGTGCCGCCTCCACATCATGGGCGCAGACGTACAGGCGTGTCACATCATACGCAGCGTGCTTATAAAAAAAGGTATGTTTCATTTTATTCTTTGATTTAAACTCTTTATCTTTATCATCTTGAATTTTACTATTTGTAACTTAAATTTATTTTTTTCATTCAAATTCAGCTAAGTTAGATAGAAAATATTATAGCCCTGTAAAAAAAACATTTGATAATTTGTTATACAAGTATTATTTGTATTTTTCCCACAATGAAACATTTTTTTAAACGGAAAATGTATCACCTCCTGAGGGATATATCATTTGGCATTGCTACTGCTCTGAAGAATGGCAATTAGTATGTACCCCTATTTAATCACAACCCAAGAGGATGTCAATTTCAGGGCTATCAGAATTATTTTACAAGAATTTCAATCTTCACATCTCCTTTTACGAGTCCAGCACATGGGGATATGTACATTTTTAATCATCATGCTTTTGTTGGATCATTAAACACTTTATTTTGTTAAGCAAGTAATAAGTGTATTCAACAATATCAATGTAGGTTCCATATATGTCATTTTATTTTAGTATTATGTAATTATTGATATATAAATGTATTTTGAAATTATTACTGCACTTAATGCTCTAGTGTGACACGGGTCATGATTAGAGTACATTATATTCATACTAGTGGTAACTAGAAGCTAGTCTCTATTTGCAGTATCCTATGAAACGTTGAAATGTTAAAACAGTTAAAATAGATCCACTTAAGGTTACGTTTGGCTCATTTTCTTATTTAAATTTAAAAATTTAACATGTCTCACATAGTATATGATGATGGTAAAGTTACGCTGTGTATTACATTTTGCCGTTAACATGCAACCAGGAAGGAGAAATGTTTTGATAGCTAACAGTAGACACATCAATGTTTGGCCTCGTTTTATTGGTGTTGCACACCATTTTATGTACTGAACTCGAACTGAAGCTAAGAAGGTCATCCTGGATTTTCTTGATGGCTAAGAACACACGCTTTGTGTTTAGATTACTGACATCTATTATACTAGTACGCTTTGCTGGCTATACCCTATAGAATAATAATAATTTTTTGTGCCTATTGGAAGCGTCATCACGAAGGCCCCGGGAAGTAAATTTGACATTTAATTAGAGATGCCCAATATTCAATATTATATCTATATATAATTTTGAAGCATGTTACAATTCAGTGTATCTGTACACAATAATATCACATTATTTGGTAATGGCACTTTCAATATTTTCTTTTATTTTATTGATGGTATTTTATGGTGATTTTATTTTATTGGGGTATAAATTTTGAAAAAAAATTGCATCCTTATAATTTTTATTTGTATTAAAAGAAAAATTTTAGAACTGCCTTTTCATACCACTATTCTAAAGTAAAATAAAAACATTATAAGAGGTCTTAACACCATCGCTGGAAGATAGATGCGGTGAATATTTATACTTATTTTATGTAATACCGGATCTAACACGAACGATACATCTAAACAATTTGTCAGATATATTACAGGAATAAAACCTGTATTCAAGAAAATTTAAAGAAAATTCAGTGTAACGTTTACTTAGTTGCATGTAAAACCGTTACCACAATTCCATTTTGAATTGTAGAAATGGTCTATCAGTTGTTGTTCAATAACAGAGAGGTGGTTTTACCTTAGGCAAGTTTATTGGTAGAATCGTTATTCTGCCAACCTTGTAAAAATAATAAATGTAAATGTCTTCAGGAAATAAACTTTCCCACGGTATTAACTACGAAAGTACTTAAAGATATTATATATAAAATGAGAATATTGTTTCCCAATGGAATCATTGATTCTTGACTCGTAGATATCAGACAATTTTAATAGCCACTTACATTTTGATATTCTAGTAAAACAAATTAACACAATAATATGATAGATATCTGTCTGAACACAGCAATAAAAAATTATTTGCTATATTTTATACGGAATTTTTTAACATGGAAAATTGCTAACGATTGTAATCGATTAATCTTATTTAATGTTATTTTTGTGTTTTATATATATTTTACATTTTATTCCTTCCCATAGAAAATTGTCAATTATTGACACTGATTATCAGCGTGTTATTAGGTTGATTGCATATATAAATTTGAATTGTTGACGTTGGAAAATATGGTACCTTTATAATTAATGTACAGTTAGTTTAATTTACTTCATGTAAAACCAGTCCAGCTATTAGTAACATAGAGGTCAGTGGTTTACATACATAAGTTCGCATTGACATTGGAAAATATGGTACTTTATAATTAATGTACAGTTAATTTAATTTACTTCATGTAAAACCAGTCCAGCTATTAGTAACATAGAGGTTAGTGGCTTACATACATAAGTTATTAGTAACATAGAGGTTAGTGGCTTACATGCATTGACATTGGAAAATATGGTACTTTATAATTAATGTACAGTTAGTTTAATTTACTTCATGTAAAACTAGTCCAGCTACTAGTAACATGAGGTCAGTGGTTTAGATATATAAGTTCGAGTTGACATTGGAAAATATGGTACTTTATAATTAATGTACAGCTAGTTTAATTTACTTCATGTAAACCAGTCCAGCTATTAGGAACATAGAGGTCAGTGGTTTACATACATAAGTTCGCATTGACATTGGAAAATATGGTACTTTATAATTAATGTACAGTTAATTTAATTTACTTCATGTAAAACCAGTCCAGCTATTAGTAACATAGAGGTTAGTGGCTTACATACATAAGTTATTAGTAACATAGAGGTTAGTGGCTTACATGCATTGACATTGGAAAATATGGTACTTTATAATTAATGTACAGTTAGTTTAATTTACTTCATGTAAAACTAGTCCAGCTACTAGTAACATGAGGTCAGTGGTTTAGATATATAAGTTCGAGTTGACATTGGAAAATATGGTACTTTATAATTAATGTACAGCTAGTTTAATTTACTTCATGTAAACCAGTCCAGCTATTAGGAACATAGAGGTCAGTGCTTTACGTACATAAGTTCGAGTTGACGTTCGAAAATATGGTACTTTATAATTAATGAACAGTTAGTTTTATTTACTTCATGTAAAACCAGTCCAGCTATTAGTAACATAGAGATCAGCGGTTTACATATATAAGTTCGAGTTGACGATGGAAAATATAGTACTTTGTAATTAATGTAAAGTTCGTTTACTTTGGTGCAGTTATGGCACTGCTTAGCTTAAACTGGTCCCTATAATACTATGCACCATTACAGTTGTACATAATGATTTTACCTGCCTATACTTCAGAGCAATTTTACGTTACGTTTATCAGGATTATAAGTTTATATGGCTTCGTATCAAGCAGTTAGATTGCTTGAGATCAAGTGGAAGTAATGATGTTCTCATAGAAACTAAAAGATGAAATGTTTCCACACAATCATTGCGAAATATGACTAAATGAACTAACTAAAAAGACAATAATAAAAATATAATTTTAAAAAATACTTTAGAAATAAGCTTTTATATCTTTTAATAAGAATAAATAATAATTTTCTTCTACATATTGCATAAGTTAGATCAAGTATTATTTTTATTAAACTGTCCTTTATAGAAATTAAAAAAAATGCTGCTGAAAGAAACTGTTAGTAAAACATGTTGCATACTAAGAGAGTAAAACGTCACTGTTTGCAGTTTATGAAATAAATTTAAAAATAAACAAAGGTCTCAACGCATTTAAATGTGCACTATTGATTTTACAAAAAATGAATGTATTTGTTTTGTTTATATTGTAAATTAACTAAAACGATATTTTACTATTCAAGTATGAATATGTATCACCAACAATATCTTTTTAAGTAAAGTTTGATGAAACTTCCATAAAGGGTAACTTGAAATGAATATTAAATACAATCTATACACACATAGTATAGTAGATCAGATTTTTTTTTCTTTATTGTCATTTAGCGTTATTTAATAACAATTTATTTTCAAAGTTTTTTGATTGTAATAGTAATGGTATAGTAAAACTGTGAGTTTAAAAATGCTGTCATTGGTCACTGTTTTTATAAGACAAACAAATTTTATGATACATAAACAAATTTTATATGCAAAATATGGGTTTTATTTCTGTGTCTGAAGATAGTGCTGAATTCATATAAGTTCAATACTGCCTTCAAATGAAAAATGAGTTCCGTCAATTTATGTAAACGATTACTGACTGGTTTTAATTAGAATAATGGTAATTTTTAGGTCTCTTGGGAATCTAGTTGCTGTGCAGTCTCCGAGGGTCCCGAAGCTGGGTATGTTTGTTGGTCCACCCGAAATCCCTAGTGGCTACAGGGCGAGGCCACATGAAGACAAAGGTACAACAGTTTGGCAATTTTTATTTTAAAATGCAAACTTTAAATAAGAATGGAAAAGGAGGTAAAACTGGAATTAAGTTACTTCCTAAAACTATGTGTCGGCTGTAAACTATGAGACTTAATGGTTTATATAAAAAAATCTAAGATGCTTCATATTAGCAAAATATGTCTATTTTATTTTTCTAACTCTATAATACAAATAGTCATGTTCGTCAACACAAAGCTGTATAAGAAATTATTCATTTTTATGAAGATTTTTAAAAGTAAATTTATCTATGGCCAAATGTAGAAATTGCATGTCTATAAGAGCTGTGTAATTTTTAATGAAATTGTAAGGCATCTGCCAGGTTTTATGGAAGAATTTTTTTTTAGTATTTAATGAAAATTTTTTTAGTACTAAATGGCTGTCAGTCCAATTTTGATTATTCGAATTATATTATTACATACTAAGGTATCGTTTTGAAAAATTACAAGCATTTAGCTCCATGCATCTAAGACTTGTGAGATTTTTAATAAAATTGTATGGCGTCTGTTAGGTTTTGTGAAAGAAAAATAATTTTTTTTCAGTATTTAAATGGCCGTCACTCTAAATTTTACTGTCACAATTGTATTATTTTACTGTCACCTTGGTATGTCTGAAAAATTACAAGCACCTAATTTTTAATCAAATTACATGGTTTCTGCTAGCTTATGTGATGGGTAATTTTTTTTTTAGTATTTAAATGTTGTCGCTCTGAATTTGGCCATATTTAGGAAAAACTGATTTAGGGCCACAAGATAAAAGTAACAGAACACAAAAATATTAGTTTTGGATTTTTACCTGCTTTCTAGGGTATCTTTATTTGTTCACATTTACTTAAGACGCACTGGATGCCTTTATGGGATTTTTACTGGCAGATTTTATAGAAGCTGAGGTAACATGGGTTTGGGCGGGGCGGGGGGGGCTCCATAGCCAAACGGCAAAAACGGAACCCTTATAATTTGTCCTATCCGTATGTCTGTCTTTTTGTATTTCACAGTCATTTCACTAGGAGGCTATTGGCACTATATAGATAAAGATAAGATGAAATTTGGATAGTATAAACCATTATACAATGAAAAAGTGGCATTATGAACAAAAATAAAGTGCACGGGTAGGTCTTCAAAAATTCTATAGACATTCTAAAATAACTTTTTTATTTAAGTCAATAGTCGGTGAGAAAAAAAATTAAGGTAATTGAACTGAAAATAAACTTTTAGCGAAAATTGGTTGCAATAAGATATGTTGTGTAGCTCTTGAGATGTGGGGTGTTTTTGGTACCGACCGCAGCATTAACTGTGATTTTCAGTGTCTGAGAAATACAAACTTGTAAGTTTATTACTGTTTAGTGCTACAGATCCATTCGTGTGAGAATCAGACTCACATTTTGTCGGTTTTTACTATTTTAATTTTTCAAAACGATGGATGATCTCTTGAAATGGTGGTCATCTGCAAAATGTTTCATTTTATGTGCGACTACTCTTCATCTATTTTTAGATATTTCAGTCGTTCTTGGATAACTGTATGTGTCCCTCAATTAGTTTTGTCTCACATTTGTAAAAAAATTTGCTCAGCTATGATTATAGAAAAATAGCATTTTTCAAGAAAAAATCTGCAAAATATTTGTGTGGCGTGTCTTTAAAAGTGTACAGGAATGGAGTGCTTTAGAATGCCCTATGAAGGCAGTGTCATTAGAGGAATGGGAGATGTAATTTGTGCATAGATGTGTTCAAATTTAATTGTTAATCATGGAGGTTGTGAACAATATATGAGCAGAATCACGGGAGAAAGATATTTTATATATTGAAGTAACCCATGGAACTCTATTAATTTTGATACCCTTTTTTGAAAAAAATTATCAGTTTTTCTTTATACGTATTTCAATAAATTAGATCAATATTTCTTTCCACAATATGATGCAATAATAATGAAGAAACAATATGAAATTTATCTTACTATTGTACATTTTCCTAAAATACTGAAAATGTGTTGACATAAACAAAATAATACAGTGACAAAGGACAATAGGTATTGTTGCTAATATATTTTAGTCACTATGTTGGTCGAGGACGTATGTTAATTCATGTTATATTTCAGTGTCTCTTCATATAAATAATGAATTCACTTCTGAACTCACTCGTTTGGGAAATTTTTAATATAGCCGTGAAAAGAATTGTTTATAAATGTAATTTATGGTGAGCTTCTAATTTGCATTAAAGGTGCTGTGAGCGAATCAAGTGAGGGTAGTGAAGGTCCCGGCACAGAGGTACGTAGGTCTAGACCTCTGCCAGCACCGCCACCTTCTGCACATTCACTGGTAAGTTTGTAATTTGAAAAAAAACTTGTAGTCATGTTTATTTACAATATTTTAACACACAAAGCTACACCCTCTGCTAACAAAAATATTTTAACGTAAATAAAAGAGGTTTTTAAATATTAATATAATTTTCAGAGTATTTATGATAATTTGTTAATTAAATCATATGACGTTGTTTCTGAAATTAGGTAGATTGGATAGAAAACAAATTTTCATAATACATATAGTATGTTTGGGAAGTTTAAATTACTCTTAAGATATTAGGGAGAAGCTTAACAACAGCTCAAGGGACAGGCTGTTTTTTCTGTCTTACTGGGATTTCAGGCGGCGACATTAAGTGAATAAATTAAATTTAACAATTTTTATTAAAAAAAATACTTATATTAAAAAGTAAAACATTTAAATTATTTTTATTGTCCAGAAAATATGCTGGCAAGGGAAAAAATTGCTTGGAAACCCGGGAAAATAGAAAAAAACAACCCTTTATGTGTTAAGCTTCTCTTTAGTATCTTAAGTGACGCTTAATAGCTGATTTAATTTTATTTGCCTATACTTGAAAAAAACTGTTTTTTTAGAAACATTTTTGGCTTTATTAGTGTTTTGTGTTTTACTTTTGTGTGTAAACTCTTTACCAGCAGTGTACATATTGTTTTAAAACATTGCAGGTTTATTAAATTAAAGTTATTTTTATTAAAATGTTAAAAACATTTTAATAAATTTTTTTTAAAGTTAATGCGTGTGATACTTTCTATGTATGATATATTGAAAGATTTTTTTAAATATTCAAAAAACCAGATCATAAACATTGCGATTGTTTCAACGTTTAAATTTTGCATATGTTTGTAGTAACAGAGTAATATTTTTCCATCTGCCATTTTACCATCTGTATCAGATAGTAAAATGGCGGCCCGTGTGGTGTAGTGATGCCAACAATACGAAGTAGCACATTTAATTTTGTATTTTTTTCAAAGCATTACAATAAAATATTATTATATATGCAAGAATTATAACGATGGCGTTACCCATATAGACGCACATAGATGAAAAGTATATTTTTAATATTTGTTATCATTTTTGTTTTAAACCTTTATAACGAGGATATTTTTTCAATGAATACCAGGGTCTTTCTTCAATGCAATGCGACTACCCATCGTCAGCGCAGGATAACGACTCATCATCTGCGGCAAATGCTGGCGATGGCACACGGCGGCAGCGGCATCATGCACCCTCGTGGTCACGCCACGACAAAAGGCGTGATAGGGATAAGGTAGGTTGGCAACTTTCTCTTATTTGACGATAAAAGAAGGCTTCTCTTGGCGGTCACGACACGACAAGAGGCGTGATAGAGATAAGGTAGGTTAGCAACTTTCTCTAGTTTGACGATAAAAGAAGACTTCTCTTGGCATTAGTTATATTGAACAGCTATGGTGCAATAAGTTATAACAATTGTATGTTTTGTATATAATCTCATCATAAATTGTAGTAATGGAATAAGCATTGTACAGTTTGATCATGTGATAACGATTCTTCGCCTTTTATTTTGAGTGCGTACCACTAGGCGATCGCAATGCTCAAAACGCTCACTGCATCGTTCCACTTGGCGTATGCGGTTGTTGTGGTCATGATCGAAAAGTCATTGACATCGTCATTGTTCACAACCGCGACGACCCACGTATTGACGTAGGTCGTTGTGATCGTTTATCTGTCAATTTGACTTTGACACATCGATACATGAAATTTACGTAAATAAATTACAATTGATGATTAAACATAGTGACAGAAAGAATCACTTTATGCAGTTTTGAGACTGCACTTAATGCTGTATAAAATATAGAAATAAAGGTGACACCAAAAGACGCAAAACGTACAATCATCAAACTTTTATTGAAATTAAATGTTACTGTAAGTATGAATTATTGTATAATTATTAATACATAGAAATTAAATTGCACTTTTATAATTACTATAAGTCTAAATGTTTATCTAACGTAATAAATATAATCTCTAATATAGTAAAAAATATAATCTCGTGATTTTCATCCAATACCTGCCATTTACTCATATTTACGAATATGCATTATTCCTATCTCGTTCCGCTTGGACTGACAGTTACAACGTTGACAAGGTTTAAACGTTGCTATGAATGTTTTCCCTTAAAGTTACCCATTATCGGAAAGTATATAGCATTGTCTAGTCTTTTATCAATTAGTTTTGGTTTATGTATTCTGTACCCCCATGATATTTTCTTTATTCATGATGTGGTTAATTTCTATTACCTAGAGTGTTTCAAAATGATTATCTTATTTGAAAGCACACTGGCAACGTATTGATAAAAGTATGCAATTAGTGTTGTAAGCAAGCGGCTTCTATATGTTCCTGAATATATAAATAAGAAGAAAATAAACAGTAAAGATTTTCTTCGGTTTTTTTATGGTAATGTAACCTTTAAATATAATATTGAAAATAAAAATTATTTTGATATTAAAAATTACCTATTAACTATATCTCAGTGATAAAAGTCTAAACCAAAAAATTTTATAGATTACTTTCATCTCATAGTTTTGGGAGGAATTTAAAAAAAATTCTTCGTACAGCAATTAACCAAACGCAGGATTTATTTATTGACTTACAATGCAATTGAGGATTTAGAGAATTGCATACTACAAATACAAAATGGTATTATTAAGCCGTAAAACAAATTGAAAAGTTATTAGATTAAATAAGATGTAATAGATTCCGAGACACAAAAATTAATTATGTAATATTTTAAAGCTGAGCAGGGAAAACGGAAAAAAGTAAAAACCAACACGAGACTTTAAAACTTTCAGGAATTCTCCAAATCAAGTAAGGAGTCGAAGAAGAACGCAGCTCAGCACCTCAATGTCCAACCGGTTCTTCAGAACTGGGGGCCTCAGGTAAATCTTCTGATCCTTGATAATCCTTCATATTCTTGATGGTTGAACGTTCTGCTAATACATCCGTGTACATCTCAACTCGATACACTTGCTTTTCAGCTTGGTTCTGCAGAAATTTTCTTGTCAACCCTAAATTTTATACACATGTGATATATATATATATATATATATATATATATATATATATATATATATATATATATATATATAAAACTCTTGCAAAAAAATGGGCACTTATAGGAATAAACTATATTAGAGTTATTTTATTATTATTTGATGCATTTTATATGGCGATACGATGAGAATATTGTTATTTATTATTGAGATATCGTTTTTACCTACTTCAGTCATTAAAAATGCGAATAAATAAAAAAAAAATTATGTAAAGTCTACAGACGATCGTTTTCATACTGGTACATTAAAAATGGCTAAAGTTTATTTTTAAATATTTTTTATTAATTTAACATAAAATTTAAAAATTTAGTAACAAGTATGGCCTCCTCTAGCTAAAATCAATGCGCTTAATCTGCTAGGCATGCTTTCGACGACATTTTTTATCATTTCCTGAGGAATACGTTCACATTCAGCGATGATCACATTTTTTAGGGCCTGAATGTTTTCTGGAGCTGATTCTACGGCTCTGACACGTCGTTTGAGATTATCCCATATGTGTTCTATCAGATTGAAGTCGGGACTTCTAGCTGGCCAGTCTAACTGACGAGTTCCGGCCTCCTGCATATACGCATCAACGTCTCTATATCGGTGGGCGCGAGCGTTGTCGTCCATAAAAATGGACTTGTCTCCAACTGCTGTTAATGTGGGTTGGGCATGAGGAATAAGAACCTCTGTTATGTACCTTATCGCATTAAGTGTGCCATTTTCAATAAAAACTAACTCAGTACAGTCATCTGAGTTAATACCAGCCCAAAATATTACGAAGCCTCCACCGTAAGGGGTGATTTCCTCAAAGTACACGAGTTGGGCGATAGCTATGTATATTGACGGCCTGAAGTCTCCTTCTGACACCCTGGACAGTGGAACGTCTCACATTATACTGCTGAGGCACAAAACATTGGCTAAGCCTTCTTCAAGCGGTGCAATAATTTTACTAGCTCTTATCGTTTTTTCAACCACACTGAGAACAGCAAACAGAAGTGAACTAATGCAGCAAACAGCAGAAATTTAATTAAAATTTATTCGTTCAAATAAAAAATGTAACAAATGAAAAAGGACTTAATAAGAGTTGGATTTCATTTACCGCCAAAAAAATATGTTTTCGTCAGTGAAAGCGAATTTTCATTCAAAAACAATAAATTTCAAATTTAGAACGTTCGTTTTTATGTGCCAGAATACACTATACCTGCCAGTAACAATTACAGTTAATACAACCTCTTAATAAATAATATTTTGTTAATAATATGTCAAAATCAAAACAGCCCATTTTTTATGCAAAAGAGTGTATATATATATATGGCGTAGCATGCCATATATACTTTGTTTGGATTATCATGTGTAAAAGATAATAACTGCAAAAATGGAGTATGCATGGGTGTATTTAAAATGGATAATACAATGAATAGAGTAAATTGACAAAGGTTTTGAAAACATGTATAAATGAAACTGATAAACGTCAATGTAATGTTGGACTCTGTTGTTAAAAATAAATGAATTACATTTTAAAATAAGTAAAATGAAAAAAAAGCTGCTCAAAAGTTTCATTTAAATCAAATGAAAAATCGTGTATTTTTATATAAGTTTTTTTTTTTCATGATAGTTTCTACATGCTATTTATACTAACCAAAGTACAGATTATGTTTTGTTAAATCCCCAGTACAAAGATGTAGCATAATAATCCATGAAATTTGCAAGACTAACAAAGTCATTGAAAAAAGCAACATAAACCTAAAAAGCGAAAAAGATATTCATTCTATCAACAACAAAACGAATATCAATGTCAGTTAATTAATTTAGGCAGTGGATGGATGCAAATGAAAAAATAGCAATCGGTATTGATTATTTTTTTGTAAACGTTTCAAAAACGTTATAATTTAAAAAACGTTATAATGTCGTCACCGTGGTGTGTTGGGTTGATCACAAGGCATACGGCCTTTGACGATGCGACGCACCGCGGCGACCCGGGTTCAACTCCCGGCCGTTCGTCGAACGGGACTGGACTGGTGTTGTGGTTGGCTGTAAGAGATTGCTCTTGTAGCAATAAGTCCGCCATATGTATCAATTAGATACATTAAAGTAGATAAATAAATAAATAAAATAAATACTTTGTTAGATTTTTATCGTTATTTTTATTTCTTTTACCTGTTCTTAATATATATTAAAAATATTGGGTTGGCAACTTATAAACCTGCCATTCTACCATTGATTTCTACAATGGTGTAGAAGCTTCTAAAATATTTCTTGTAGTGTATATAATGAGTATGGCGTTCGAACTTAAGTTCAATTTGTAATTGAGTAATCGGCAAATAAAGAATAAATGAAAAATTAAAATATATCGAAGTGAATTTAGAGTGCTCTTGCAATGAATTTCGTTTAGGGTGAAAAGTCAGCGAAGCGACACGCAATATATGCGTAACGATAGGTAAAGTTGTACTCTCTTACTACACAGTCGAGCACTGGTTCCAAAGAATCAAATAAGAGAATTTTAATCTGTCCGATAAACCTCATCCAAGGGGACCTCTTCAATTGATTTAGAAAAATTTAATAAGTCTTATTGAAACGGATCCTAGATTAAGTTTGCATTGTTTGGCAGAGCTAGTTTCATACTCTTATGCTGCAGTGGAAAAACAACTTTGAGAAAGAAGTGGAAATATTCCATTCGGCTACCACATGAGCTAATACACCCTTTCAATTTCAGAGGAGACCTAATGTTTACATCGTATTGCTTTACTGAGTTCTCATCGTACCAATGAGTGGCTAAGGTATCTGGTTATATTTGTACTTTTACTTGGATGGAGAGTTCTATCTCACTCAACATACTCTCCATTGATGACCTTCTGAGCGAAACCTATGGTAGGTTTCGCTTTCTGTAAACGTTGAAAAATACTGAGACCTTTGGAAAAAGTCACAAGAGAATTATAGCAGTTCTCAAATTACAATTTCGTCCCTTATACCAGTTATACAGTACGGGCATTACTATAAGTACTTTTTAAACTGAGGAATCTAAAATAAATTGGCTTGTCAAATCCCTTTTTCCAATTTGCAATAACTAATTATATTTGAACCCACGATACAAAACAAAATTTTCAATGAGATTACCGATGAAGAAATTGAAAAGAAAAATAATTAGAATTCCGTCCGTAAAAGAAAAGAACACTGTGTGCTTCTCCTCAGCGTAAGTGAAGGAAAGAAAATCGTACTATCGAAAGCGCTTATGAACCTCAGCCTTCGACGAGTAGGATTCGACACTCATTGGGATTGTTGAAATCTATATTAAGTTCAGATACTGAAGAAAATGTTGTTGATGATCTGGTAATAGAACCTACTGTTATGATATAGGTGCTGCAGAATTACAACAAAAGACTTGCATAGAAAACGACTTCCATTAAAGCAAAATACTTTAATGTGGTGGCAAACGCATACTCACAAATACTCGATATTACTACCATTATTATTCTAGAGATTTTTATAAGCTCCACTTAGCAGTGTCGCCAAGTGTAACATTGTTCTGCAGAGCAGCTCTAATTTACAATGAAAAAAAAGTAGATCTAATCTAGTCGAGAGAGGTTATCGAGAGAGGATATTAAACTTTCAATTTTAAGTGAAATTTGCCATTCATGAGTTTTCAAAATTAATATTTTTTGTAACATTTATTCAATAAATACCTACCTACACAATGATGAAACTTGCTGTTTATGTAGGATTTTCTTTCATTTTTAAATAAGCTATACTGAAAGTATGACTTCTCTTAGTATGTACTAACTGACTTCTGTTTCCGTTTCTGCTTCTGCTTCTGTTATGTCATTTCTGTTACATCTCTACTACACGTTGTGGCAAGAAGTGTTAGATACTGACAGTGCATATATAATTGACAACTAGATTTTATTCACTACATATAAAAAGTTGAAAAGCTGTGCTCTCTATCTATATGTTATCAAGAATACTTTAAACTTTAAAAAAATTACTTGTTTTGTTTTATGTATGGTTATAAATTGTATTTTATTTTTGCTTTCTCCTGATTGTCAATTGATCAATTGTTTGCTTTTTTATGTTCTAAATAAATATCAGTTTTTTAAACATATTATGTGTTTAAAAAAATCTTATATTTTCTCGTGTATTGTGAGAAATTGTACTTATGGTGTCTTGTAAAGTTCCATGATTTGTCACAAGTTTTGTAAGTTTTAGTTATTATTAAAAGTATGATTTAATGGTGAAGTGTTTGCATTGTTTTACACTCTTTGCAGGGAAGCCACGGTGTGCCGCTGTTTGTTGAGAAGTGCGTGGAGTTCATAGAGCGTGAGGGTCTGGCCTCGGAGGGCCTGTACCGTGTGCCCGGGAACCGGCAACATGTCGATATGCTGTTTAAGAACTTCGATGAAGGCGAGTTTCTCTTCTTGGAGATATTTTCAAAAAGAAATTTTTAATAGTCAATAACTATTTTTTTATGCGTAATTTGAATGACTATTCGTTATTTAAGAAACAGCCAACTTCAAATCAGTGTTTGAATCCCATCCCTCAGTGATGAAAGCTTAGAATAACATTTATTTTTTTACAAGGTTTTATGGTTTCATGCAGACATTTCATTACACTAATTATATCCAATCAGATATGAGAAACGGGTCAGTACCATTATAGATTTTCCCATTGCATGAAAATGCATAGAAAATTAATATTGATTTTGCTCGTATGATAAGCCAAAAAAAATAAAGTCATTATTTTTAACAACTAACAAACATTTAAATGAAGTTTGCTGTGAGACGCGGTACTATCAAATAATGTAATGTTAAATTAAATGTATTCTTTGTTATTTGATTAGGAAGACCACGCTTTAAATTACAGATCCACATGTGTCGTTGGAGAATTTGGACATCCCAGTGAATGCGGTGGCGACAGCACTTAAAGATTATTTCTCTAAGCGTCTTCCACCGCTCTTCGACGAGTCCAGCATGGCTCAGCTCGAAGATATTGCTGGTAAGTCTTGGCGATACAGTAAAGATCCTTTATATTTTTCAGTGGAATATATTTTTCTGTAATTGTTGAAAGTGCAGTGATATAAGTTCACCTAGACCTAAAAGGGAAAAAAACGAATATTATTTTAATACTTTGAGTACTACGAAAAAAAATAGCCCCATATTCGTTTCCGAATGCGATTTTTCGTAATTTTATTTAAAAATAATTAATAAACATGTCAGCTATTTTAGTCATATATGGCTGATGGAGCAAAAAATAAAGAATCAGTTTAAATAACTGTAATTCCTGTTATTTTCGTCCAATTACACCTATTTGTGCCCTGGACTTCAGAGGCATCACACTTCTAAAGGCTTGTGTTAAAATAAAGAGGTCGTCAGTCACAAAGCTTTTTATAATCTAGCTTATAATTCGGTGATGCGGCCTTCTGGAGAACTAATATATAATTCCTGTATGGCTGAAAATGCAGTTAAAAGGTTAAACAAGATATTGAAGTTGACCTATAACTAAAGTACACTTTCAAACAATGTCTCTAAGGGAGTAAGATCAATCACAGTTTAAACCAACAGTCAATAAATATTAGTTTACATTTAATCTGTCGAAGTTCACTTCAGTGCAGGATGACTTCAGCTGTAGTTAGTCGATATTGGTGGGTTTGAGTATTTTGACTGTTGGTTATAAAAGCAACCAGAATTTTTTTAACATATATAATAGCTAGACGCATGTCATACACTAAAATGAAGTTAGCTCAATGAAGCACCACTTTCAAAAGCAGAAATGGTTTCAGTTTTAATTGAAGTTAAACTTATAAAATTAAGTGGAGATGAGAGTAAACTTTCAGAATTGTCCCGAAATATTATTTAAATGACAAAATTGTAGTGTTATTAAACCGTTTATAAAAGCATTTATGTCATTCCAGCATCACGTGGTGGCTGCGTAGCAGGTGCGCTATTGCCGGGAGGCGTAGAGCTGAAGGATCGTAGCTGGCGACTGCTGGCGCTACGTTCTCTCCTCGCATCCCGGCTCTCGCATGCTGCTCGTGCCACCCTCGACTATATATTCCATCACTTCACGAGGTATTGTATCAAAAACATTATGTAAATTTTTCAAATTTAAAGATTAAAAGCATATGTGTGATGATTTTTGTTGAAACAATATCTTGCGGAATTTTCAATCTGTATTAATTGTTTAAGAAATAAAATTCCAGTCCAGCGATTTATTTTGTCAACCAGATGTGGTGAATGCATATATGAGTAGTAATTTGTCGATTGTAACATAGTTTAAACTCCATTTATATTGATAATTGAAATACTGTGGAGTAATCCCATAGTGTTTCACTGACAAATAACTGCTTCTTAACGCCATCTATGTATTAATTTATATAAGTATTTAATGAATATTTTCACAAAATTAATATTAATATCATGCATAGCAAAATTTACCATTATCATTAATATTATTGTGCAAAACAAAATTTTTAAATTATCACGTGTTTAAACACATTAAAACTTAACTCACACATACAACTTTTCAATGACATTACAATCATAAAAAAGTTACACAAATTGGCCACTTTATAACGACATTTTGGTCAGTGTGCAGTCATACATTTACTAGATGAACCACAAACAAATGATCTAAAAACAGCCAGTACTACAATGGATTTCGAGAAAGCGTGCACGGGTGTGTGGCGTTCTCGACAGCTATCGGCCTGTCATCAATGTGTCACACGATTGTTGCATGTGTGAGTGGCCGCCTGCGACAATTTTGTGGGTGATATTTCGATACCTTGCGATTATTGTTGAAATCGACTTCATGTATTCTTCCTAACAATTAATTATTTATAAAAGCCTTAAGGTGTTTAAATACATGAAGATAGTTTAAAAATTTTGTTATGCATGATAATGTTCGTTCTTTGAAAATATTAAACGATAATGGTGAATTTTGCTATACATAAAACTAATATTAATTGTGTTGTCGGGAAGTTGTATGTGTGAGTTAAGACTAAATGATAACTGGTGATTTGTGGTGTTTATTTTAATAATTGTCCCTAATTAATGATAGGATTTTTTGTTATTATTCTATAAATATAGAAGTTAATAAACTTGATGATATAGATGTAAAGATGATAAATGCAATAAATGTCAACTAAAATATTGATTGTTGCCACTAATTGTGTATTTACTTTTATTAGATTTGACATTCATAATTATGTTTAATGAAATAAAGTGAAACTACTATTAAAATTTCATTTGTACCATTCACAGTGCAGTGTTAATTATTTTCATTCATAATTATACTTAATGAAACATAGTGAAACTGCTGTTAAAATTTCATTTGTGCCATTCACAATGCAGTGTTAATTATTTTCATTCATAATTATACTTAATGAAACAAAGTGAAACTACTGTTAAAACTTCATTTGTGCCATTCACAGTGCAGTGGTAATTATTTTTTATTAGATTAGACGTTCATAATTATGTTTAATGAAACAAAGTGGAACTACTGTTAAAATTTCATTTGTGCCATTCACAGTGAATTGTTAATTATTTTTAAATAGCTGTTTTATTCAGTGTTATTGTATGAAACCTTCTTATGTATAATTATAAAAAAAATGTTTTGATGCACTGATCTTTTACAATATATTGATTAAAGGCAAAAATTTTCTTTCCGAGACAAAGATTATTAAAATATTTTATGAAATGATTTATATGTAACTATAGCTTTCCATCCCAAAAGAAAATGTTTGTAAATAAATCAATATTAAAAGTATGAATTTCACAAACCCTTGATATTATTTTAAACGATGTACTATAATCACTATGGAATCTTAAACTGTCACACTAAATAATGTTATGATCATCAATGTTACACCATTACTTTACAAATATGAATTGCGAAATTTAGGGAAGAAAAATGGACAGCTCTTGTTGACCACACAAAAATGGAAACTTTTTAGAAAAATAATTTTTGAAGTCTATGTTCATATATTCTCTTTGGTATTATTAGTATGTATTCTTTTTGGTTCTTTATTTACTTTGTGAGACATATTTATTAAAAAATACATCTTATTTGAATGCGTCTGCTTTGTATACATTTGAAAATACACAGAATTTATGTGTACATGTACCCACAGTTGGTATATGGTTTGCTTCACTTTAAAAAAAATTCTATGGCATAGACAACAAATTTATAAAACTGTCATCGTTGGTCGAATCAAGATTATGGACTTTACATTCTAAAATTGGCAGGATATGATACAATTAAATCTACGAATTTTATTATAAATGTAAATGTCAAACATCTCTATTAGCTTCGAATATTATTTTCTCATCTTGCAAGTTTTAAGGTGGCCAATGTTTTTTTTCTAAACGGTAGCGTATTTCAAGTGTTATCGAAATGGTAATGGAGTATCTGAAGGATATGTTTCATAATTACATTAAGTGTGGTGGAAGCAAAAACGAAGTCACACCTTCTGAATAAATATTGACTGATCGACTGAAAATGAAGGAAGCATTAAAAAGACGTGAGACATATTTGGCTTGAGATAATCTAATCTAATATACCGAGTGTAAGCGTACATAACACATTGGAAATTTGATGAAGATTCAATTCAATTTAATTTTCGAAGATTCTTTCAGGAAGGAAGAACTTGATTTGCAATACGTAAGTCTTTATTTGTTCGACCCTTGCCTTTCTGTTTCTTTCTGTGTTTATGTTTTCTCTGTCTCTATTCATATATTCCATATAGACAAACCATCTTAATAATTCTTTTTTTTTTGTAATTTTTACAATGGGTTATAATGGCACCGGAAGACAAAATATATGAAAATATATAAATATGTTTACATTGGGCAGTGCCTTTGTGACATTGAGCCATTATGACTGAGCTTACTTCTCGTGCTGTCATGGCAAAATGTTTATGTATTACCCAAATTACATAAAGCAGTGTGCGTGTGTGTATGCTCTCAGCGGATGTAATGTGAAATGATGTTCAACATAGTTACCACAGCGCTTGCCATAAAATTTTTATTGCCATAAAATCAACATATTTATTAAAAGGTACTTAAATATGATATTGTTACATTAATTGATTTAGTGGAAATATCCTCTTTCTTCATTTTTATGGTTCTGTATCCATATTTATAACGCGTACAAAATTGTTAAATAAAATGTTTTAAAAAAAGTGTTTTAGGGTACTTCCTACATCTAAAGCGGTGAATTTTTTTATTTGCATACTTCCTTGTGCAGGGTATCATTGAATAGGCTTTCAAAAATATTGAGGGTGTGTTATGAAAACTTTTTCGATATAGGGATTACTGATATATTAAACTTTAAAGTTGTTTTTTTTTCTTAGTGTTACGTGTTCCCACCCCCTACTAGCTAAAGTGCTATTTGTGAATATCTGAAAAGTATTCACAATAGTAGGTGTGTATGCAGAAATTAAAAAGAAAATTAACACAGCTAAATAGGCTCTACTAGTTTACGAGTAATAGTTGATCACTTATCACATGTATTCGGGTCTGTAAAAAATCATGAAAACACCATACACGTGAATTAAGTCAACTGCCGAAATTACTTTGTATTTTAAAATATACATATATCATAATGATTTGTACAAATATATATATCAATATGTCTGTGAAAGATAAGTTAGGTAATGTACTTATTTATTTACATGGTGAACATTTTTGTAAATAGTTTGATAGCAATACTATGTACCCTTAATAGGCTATTTGACTTGAATTTTTATATTGTTCTATTTTGTATTATGAGTACATTATGTGTTACATTTGTATTTCCAGGATATATGCCGTATTTTTAACATAAATCACTTTTAAAGTTTGTATTTTCAAGCTTACGCTAAAAACACAATTTCTGTAATAGCGTCTAATGTGACGTTACACATAATGTAAACAAACAATCCTGCCCGCTGAAGGGGATTATTATTTATTTTCGTATTAAAATGGTGAGTAGTGGCACAATGTACAAATACGTCTATAAAAAGTCGACACAAAGTGTTCGTTTCAGTGCCAACAAATCTTAAAAGACGAAAAAAGTGGCTCCAATTAACCCAAAGAGATCCAAATAGCATTTTAGCTCACTCAAATGATTTTATGTGTGAATATCATTTCGATATAGAATATTAAATTTTGGTATGAATACGTTTCAGTACCAATGATATTTTGACAATTGTTAGTGTTTATCTAAATTAAAATTTTTGATATGATATGAAAGAGTATACATTAAAACGATACGTTTAAAACAATTCTGCAGCAGACGATTATTTATTATAAAAAAATCAATTTAAAAACTTTCATACCTCATGACTTTGGTTGCGATGGAATATGTTTTAACCTTTTTTCCATTTAGTTCACTTTATTTTAGTAAATCTAATGATCCCACTGGAATATTTACTTAATTTGTCAATTTTAACAATAACATCTTGTTTATCCAACAACATTCAAGAAAAGTCTATTTGTCTATGATTTATGTTTGGAATAAAATTATAGTGCTTGAATAAAATTAAAGTGCTTTTAATTCCCACGCAACACATATCCTAATGTATATAACATTAGGATATGTGTTGCGTGGGAATTAAATAAATTTTTTATACATTAGTTATGATCGGAAATTATTTGAATTAAATATATCATTTGTAATGTATTTCTTTTTATATAATATAATACGTAATGAATAACATACGTAATGAATTTATATTCTAAAAAAATTTATATTAAATGCAAAAGGTGATAGTTACAAATTAAAAAAAAAAGAAAAAAGGATCATAATTTAAAGATCTAAAAACTTGTCTGTGACGTCATCTGACTTTTAAACAATAACAGGGTGTTTGCAACGCTGTTTAAATTTCAAAAGAATATTGTGATTTCTTTACGTTTTTTTTAATATAATATAAACTTATTCCTCCGAAAATTAAAATCAATACGTTTATTTACGTTATAATCTAATAGGATGACCCTGAATTGTGGTATATTTTCAATGTTGTCAAATAGCTTATTGTTTATAAAGTGCCTAAATATGAATGGAACCCTCTTAGTGCGTGTTCTGCTCATATTTGACAGTTTTTTTATTTTGGTTAAATTTGTACTTTTACAAATTCATAATAATATACTGAATAAATTTTCGGTCAATATCACCACCTTGGTTGACATTTGTTTTCTCAACTGTTACAAAATTTTAAACTGATATAGTGACTCAGAAATCGCTAATGAAGTTTTACTTTAACAAGTAACATATGACATGTTCATTAAAAGTTGTATGGAATTTTTGTTCGTTGCAGTGTCAAACTGTATGATGAAAATTTTTTCCAAATATCTGCCATGTTAACCCATCCGACAGTGTTAATGTTCCATTTCTGAAAAGTAAAAAGTTTTGAGTTTTCCAAAAATATTAAGTGTATAAATAGATGGATGCATTTTTATATGAAATTATTGAGCTAAAAATTTTTAATATTGAATATATTTGGCGTTAATTTTGTAGAAATTCATTATTCACAATTAAATGAAACTACGTGATGTAGTATTATTTCTACTATCTTTAATTTCTTTATATTAGCAATCTTTGCTAATATCCCACCTGAAGATGTTGTAATACAACGAAACTTAGGTCGTGGTAAAGAAATTGAAGATAGTAGAAATAATACTACATCACGTAGTTTCATTTAATTGTGAATTCTAAAAATTTCTAACAGGCTGCAAGTACAATTTGCTTAAAATTTACAGGAATTTCGATACAGAGATCTTGTATTTATGAACAGCTTTTTAAAATGTAAAAGTTTATAAGTCTCTATTTTATTTCTATAGATATAGGTCCAGCTTTTATTAAATTATGATTAGTCATTGTATTTAGGTAACTCAGTTTTCAAATTTAATGTTTTATTCCAAAGCATTACATATTTGTCACGTAAACTTAGAAGTTGTTGAATAAAACAGGATTTTGACATTTGAAGTATACCATTAGTGCAAGAATCACCTCAAAAATTTAAATATTATTTCGTCATTATTTCTAAAAAAAAAATACTAAAAAATATTTGCAGTCTGTCAAGAACTTTTGAAATTCTTTCTACAGTAGATTTGTAGAAAGAATTTCAAAAGTTATATCCATTCAAAATTAATAAAAAATGCGTGCACAAAACACAGTTGAATTAATGCCAAGATAAATATTTACTTGATAATGAATACCACCCAGAAATTTTCTGTTGGTTTGAAACATCCATAAAATTTCTCCAAGCACAAAAATCCATAAGTACAAGCATTAAAGTTTCTGCACATCTCTTATAGTGTTTTATTGATTATTATCGATAAAACAATAGGATATCATCATATACACTACTTTTAACAGGCATCGATCTACACTACGGTGGTTTACCAACATTTTTCATAACACAGGGTGGCGGAGAACTCGAAGCTGAACTCGATGGACTCGAAGAACCTGGCCATATGCTGGTGGCCGACGCTGCTGCCCATCCAGTTCCCGGACATGGCGCGCTTCGAGATGACGAGGCCGTACCTCGAGGACGTGGTGCAGACCATGATCGATCAGTACCCGTTCCTGTTCCGAGGTCAGGAGGCTTTCGTTATGGTCTGAGATTTGAATGTAGGTATGCACCACCACTTTCACTAGACGTCTTGTTCGTTGCCGCGCTACGGAGGGTCGATCGGTTGTCGTTTTAGGTTCGTTATTGTTTCGGGAATCAATCATCATTCATTTTTGAGCTTGTGTAGTATTTTGTTTGACGGGGTGTTGCTATTTTCAAGCCGTAAAGACTTTTTGTAGTGTGTTTTAAAAGGAATTTAAACCACCTTTCTGTATACTTTATGCTATTAAATACATTGGAGGATTCAGATATGAACAAAAAAGTAAATTGCTATCATTTTTGAATAAATATTTTTCAATATATTGGTCGGTCACATATAGCTACTTCCATATGGTATAATTAATTCGCTTCTAGTATTACGCTTTTTGCATTGACAGGTAATCATTAGGGCTACCTATCAATGACAGAAGCAATTATTTACAAAATATTACCAAAAGCAAGAAGTCTACAGCACCTCTTCCTCTCTTCATTATTAAATCATAATTGAAATTAGAAAGAAATATTATGTAACGTTTCTCGGTTTTTATTATACAATGTTATTTTCTATCCGGTTAGTATTGCGGCTTGTATAGAATTAATTTCAACAAACGGTGACATCCATATTCAATTAAAAAGTCAATTTTGCTTTAATTTGGCCGTTAGTGACGCGTGAAACATGCCTTACACTTTTGTGAACTTTGCGTGCACTATTTTTTCACTTTTAATTATAACTTCTCTCTTGATCGTGGCAATTAGTTCATCCATTCTGTTTATTGTAAAAATTCTCGTCAAAGACAGTTTGACGAGGGTAAAAAAAGAAACAATATTTGTTTGTATTCGAATGCCCTCTCGTATTGTGTCCCTCGTGTGGCATCTTTTTCTATTCAACTCCATATCAACTGTTTCATCTTCCGCTTATAATCTGTAGTTTTTTTATGGATCCGCTTTTGGAAAATTGTGGGTTTCACATGTCGCATGTGGAAAGCATTAATTTTCTAGGCATTATACCAAACACTAGCAGCATGTAGTTAGATGAGAAGATTCTAGAATTCTCTTAGCGTTCCTCCTTCTACCGTATGCAGTTTTTTTCATTCACGCTCTAGAAATTTAATTAAATATTTAGATAAATGTGATATAATAAATTATGTAATTTTAATTTTAGTTTATGTCTCATCTGTTGAATTGTTATTTATAAATAATAATTGGATGTTGTACATTGAAACTTTTTTTGAATACTATACAAAAAAGGACTAATCAACACCGATGGTAAGTACTGGAAGACCTATAAAGAATGCAATAATCCTTGATCCTTAATATGTAAATTCGATAACCACGAAAAAGCGTGCCATTTTTTCTGTCCTTTGTATCAATCTAAAAAGCCTTTGATGGCACAGATTTATCAATATTGCCACACATTGGGAAAACATGTTAAACTGGAAAAATGTGATTCACTCTTGAAATATGCTGTAAAATTCAATGAATGCTATGACTATAGTTTCTGATGATTATTATAATATTTTGTTACAAATATTAAAACGTTATTTCTAAATTTTGTTTGAATTGTTATTTCAAATGTAACTGATTTCAAAATTAATAATAAACTCAGATAACAATGTATTATTTACAACCTTTTAGGAAGGTTTATGAACGCCCTATAAACAACCAAATTTCCCCACCAGCAATTATGTTTTAACAATTTGTTTATACGAGAAACTTAATGTTATACCGTATAATCATTTAACAAGTGTGGTGATTAATTTGATTCTATTACAAACATAACTTTTTTCTACAGCTCTCTCTTGTTTGCTTTCCAAATTTTCTTCTGACTAAATGTATTCATTGTATGAGTATCTTTGTCAAACACTCCCATTATCGATTATAGAGATGTACGCTATCCTGATTTTAATGAAGAATATTTGAACAAGTTAAAACACCTTCAAAATCTGTGCATCTGGTACGTCTTCAGCCTTAGAAGATATGATATTTGTAATCACAAGTCATGTCTCAAGTGGTTGAAAATCGGCCGATGTCAATTTCACATACGTCACTTCTCTTCATTCTTATTGGCCTATTTATAGATTGGTGTGTTCAAGGCCTTGGATTATGCACTGAAAGCTTACTCACCCTACTTATTCCCAAACTGTACTTCTTACAAAAAATTCTTTATCGTTCGAGCAGCAAAACTTTGAAATCAACTGGAACCTGACACCAAAATATCTTCGATAAATGTTTTTAAGGATGTATTGTTCTGTGCTCTTATTTTTCTATTTCTATACCAACTCAAGTCAGTGTTTTAGATCATAATTTTTCTGTCTTTTTTAAGTGTACATTAACATTTTGCATTGTAATATGCCTTACAGTTTACTGATCAATTTTTCTAAACTTACTCTTATGATTGGCAATAAGTCCACCATATGTACTGTACTTCAAAGTTTTGTTACTCTTAATGCGTTGAGTAGGAACCGGTAAATGGCATTTGTGTCATACGAAGTAGAAAAAATCATGACAAAGAACTGAATAATATTTCAATTGTGTACATGAGAGTCTATTCCTCAGGGGCACCTCACAAATAATTGTGCTTTTTTGAAATATGAAAGAAAGCGACTGTTTCTTGATCTAATGGAAAAAGGTTAAAAATCTCTGTGAGTAATTGATTTATAATAAAATTAATATTTAATAAGGGATATGTGGCTGTGATTAGAATCACGTTGTGAAAATATCAATTTTTAAGTAATTGAAGAATGGCTTATTTAAGCAAACCAGCTACATTAGCAGCGCCCACTGACGGAGTCTTAACGTCATTTTGTTATCCCTTCAGGAACTGTATATTTTTTCATAACACAAACTGAGTTAGTCCATAACACATTCTATTATGCCCATAAGGTCAGAGTTTAAATCACTGACAGAGTTCAAGCAACAGCCATAATTTTGTAAGATCAATGAAGGTTTAAATTCGTTGAAAGTTTAAACTGTAGATTAGTTTTATTGCTGGGATTAGGTGGTTTAAACTTCTCTTCATAGATTAACCGCGGCAATGTGACCATTCGACTATCAACTGTTTACATTACTTTCATTCCACAGAATTATCATTCAGTTATCATATTGTTTCAATCGTTGTTTAGAAAATTCTTTGTAATGTTGATAATTTATAATAAAATATTATTAGTTAATCAAACACAATTTAACATGTGAGTGGTAATTCTGATTAAGAAATTGTATTACCATTGAATGGTCTTAACAATAATTTCCAATGCCTCTACATAGTTAGAGTGTGGATTAATAATTTAAGATTTACGTTAATTTTCAATCGTTTAGTCTGGCTCTTTATTTGTCTCACTTTTTCTAGCAACTCAAACGGCAAACAGAGAACAAGTAGTTCCAAAAATTATGAAACGTATGAGAGAAATTGCCATTTACCAGCTCCTATTGAATACATTTAGAGTAACAAAACAGATTACTTCTCCGTGTGTCTATTATAAATCTGTTAATAATTTTTTGTCTTTTTGTACTTTTCAATATTTAAAAAAAAATGTCCAGATATTTTTACTGTAATACAATTATGTATATTTTTACATTTTACAAATTACTGACATGTTATTTTCAAATAAATCATTGTATGACTTAAATAAACTATTTTTAAGCATATTATTTAAAAGCAACTGTCATTTCATACTTCAATTATTTCTGTTTCGATCCATTGCAGGCTAAGCTGATGCGGATCGCCTTTGTCATGGAGAACGTGTGATGGCCGAGATATTGTGTATATCTTGAAATGGAAGCATCAACACGTAGGCGGCGCCAAATCTCGTGCCTCGTTTAAGTGCCATATGGCGAGTTGAAGTGAATCTTCTTTTGATAATTGTTGTAGTGAGCACAAAATGTTGAATAGAGTTCTAAGTGGAGGGTGTTATATGAACGAACGATATTTGTCTAGTTTCGTAAGCAGTGTCATTGTTTAAGTATATAATTAATTATATTAGCATTATGTATTTATTTACATATTTATGATTATGAAATTATTGACGAGTCACGAGCGATTGGGCTTTGCGCTAGTGTTGTATTGTCACATTATGTACTGAACCTTAATATCGAATGGAAACAAAGAATATTGTCAATAAGACATAAATGTTTAAAAAACTTCAAATTAAATTGCCGTATAAGGTAAATATGTGATTTGTAGAAACAAATATGGTTACGTAATAAATATTTCTGTAAAAGACAGTCCGTGTAATTCAGTTTGTCCTTTGGAAATGTTAAATGTGAACACTTTATGATCTTCATACGCATTATTTATGAATATTTGATTTTTGCTTTTGTAGTTTTTTCCAATAATACATTTTATTAACTTTACAATTTTTTTTTGTTTGGACACGTTGGATTTTGTGGACTAGCGTGCTATAGATGTGAGTTATTATATAATAACAGTATTTACTAACGTATCATTTAAGTTTTGTTTTTAACACCTACACCTAAGTGAAATAAAAAACATTGTTGCACAAAAAAATTTTAACAAATATACAGTTGTTTATTCCGCAAAAACTAATATAGAGGAAACGTAAAGTAACAATGTAATATTAAATAGAAATTCTAACATTAATTACTGTTACATTTTTGTATAACGTATACCATAACAGTGTCAGAACACAGTTTGCTTGACCGTAAAATAATGTATTTACGTAGGGTTTGTTAGTTACGATAACCGATATATAAATTATGTATATATACCTACAAACTGTATCCGTATAAAGTTTCTGCGGTAATTGTAGGCCATATCACTTTCTAACTCCCTTTGTAACATTGTTACGCTTGCACGGAAATTGACATGAAAATAAGTAATCCGATTGGTGAAAGGGGAATTTGCCAAAAATTTATTTTTAATATTGGTATATTAGCAATCGTTTTATGAAGATTTTCTTGTTTGATGTTAAATAAATGGTTAGAAAAAAATTAAGAAAAATTTGATAATTTTTACAATGAGTACTTGTATATTTTCAATTGTCACATTTGACATGTTTTGGTTTTTTAAATTTGAAGTATGACATCATTCTTGTTTTCCATCTCATGACATCATTCGAGTTTACTTCATATAACAAAATCAATTAAAAATGTTGCTCTTCGTATTTGTCACAGTGCAGAAATTATATACTATGTCAAATACTACACCTTTTACTTTAAAGTTTTAAAGAAAAAGAAATAACTTAAATATTTGGCTTTCTAATTACAAACCATATAATGCTATACAAGTAGGCCTTCCGGTAATTAAAATAAAATGGGCTTGTAAGAATCATGCTGAGTGTGAAGTAACATGGGATGTATAAATTGTTGACAATTGAAAAAAATGCATTTGATTCATAACAGTCATAATAAAAACCAAAATAACATTAATTGATTTATTAAAGAAGTTTATATAGAAATTGACAACTAATTGACAAGCAATTGACAGCTCAAGTCAGTGGTGTCGCCATCAATTTAAAATGCCAATATAATAAATTGCTAGGTATCTAAATGTAAAATAGTTCACTTAAATTATTAATATAATTATCAGTATAATTATTTAATTGTTGTGAATATATGATTAGTTACATGAAATAAATAATAAATGATAAGTTTAATATTATATTTAAATATATATATATATATATGTGTATATGTAACCTGCTAGCTAGGGTTTTTTTGTGTTTGATTTTTGGAAAAGTCGTAGGAAGACCAATGACTGTTTTTCTTTTCTTCTTTGTATTTTTACTGATCTCTAATTTTTTTTCAATAACTTTCTACGATAACGTTAAAAACATCAACACTCTGGTGTTTTTATGGAAAATGATTATTTTATGCTAGTTTTATTAATGATTTGGGCCTTGCTCTTTATTCCAAAATGATCTCTCAGAAAATTGGATTATGAGAAATTTTTCATTATTACATTCTATTTAAGAATTTTTATTTTGATTAGTATGCGGCGACCCAGACAGACCCCAATAGGAAGCTTATGTACCATATATATTTTTTAAATTCATGTTATGATAAGTAAAGTAACTGAAGTTCTGGTGTTGGAAAAAACTGATTAATAAATTACTATTTTTTGAAATTGTTTAAGTTTTTGTTTTGAAAAAGTAAATTTATATCATTTTTTTCTTGTTTTGAAAAATTACAAAGGATGAAGAACATTTTAATTTTAGGAGAAATGTTCCAATGTCTATAATTAAGATTTAATAATCTATAGACTTTTTCAAAATTTAAGTTCGAGTTTTAGTAAAATTCATTGAAATCCAAAGCAATTAATTTCTCATTTTTAAAATTTTATATGTTTACAAAAATAGTAGTCAAATTCAAACTTTAAGAGTAAGGCTTTATAAACAATTTTCCATATGTTTTTTTATTATATCTAAGCTATTTGTGTTTTAGTCTATGGAATGGATCTGTCAAGCAACTCATACTTTTCTTTTTTTTTTGTATCACTGTATGTTATGATTTAAAAATTAATAATTATTAAAATAATAAAATCGCTAGAAATATATTATAATAAAATTTTAAGGCATTTAAATTTAGTATTATATTTTTTTTATGGAATTATGTATTTATTGTCTGTGGCTAGTGCAAGTGTCGAATGGTAGAAGGCGCTATAGTTACATATCATCCTATACCTTTGTTTACGCTCTGCAATTTGTTTAGCATAAGTCATTTGTTTATAGCACATATTATTTTATAACTTTCTTAATATTTATGTCTATGACATAACGTTGAAGCAACAGCGGTGGTCAAATCTGGAATATTTTTTATGTATTTTACCATATACATAGTTTCGTCTTTATGTATTTTTGTGCATATTAAGAAACAATTAATGTTCAAAAGTACATTTTGTGTACACATTTTTTAAAAATATTGCTATAACCCTAACAAAAGATAAACAATAATTAAACGTAGACGTAAATGAAAATATTAGTTATTAATGTAAATTTTTGGTGAGCCAAAAAACTGAAAGATAGCTGTCTCATGTGGAAAAAAAATCATAGTGGCTAAAATAACTGATCAACATTTGATTTATTATTTCATCGTCTTAAATATTATTGTTTATATGTTTATCTCATTGTAATGGAATTATATGTTTCGACAGAACGAACATAAGAGTTGCTTATAAGCTACGCGTGCGCTTGAAGGGTTAAGTGGAAAATATTACAATTGTAAAAATCAGAAATTCATTTGTACTCAACCCAAAGAGCTCTTTTCAACGATACCTCATTTTTCTAAGCAGAAAAACAAAATTTTCCACTCTGCCAGTTCTCTCTATATCCAAAATTTCATTTTTTTTTCTAATTCTGAGTCAAGGAATTATATAACGTAAAATTCAAATTTATAATTAAATCCAGAAGGAATTAGAAGTCTCTGATAAATGAACTGACAGACACATTGGCACAATAGTAGGATTTAGTTCGGATAAAGGGACAATACCCACTTTATCAAGTAAAAAGTGACAGGATGTCACTTGGCGACTAAACATATACAATATAATAGAATACTATGGTAGTGTCACTGAATAAATGCATATATGTCTAATTATAGTCGTGGGTTGCCTTGTTTGTACAAAAACAAAAATAAAATTCCGTTTGACAGCCAATGTCTAAGTGGCAACAATTAAGAATTTTATATTAAAATTGTATTTCTCTTCTGGGAAAATATATTTTATATCATATGATTTGTAAAATTTATTTTTAAAATCCCAAAGATGATAATTTTTTTTGTAATTTTAATTTTATTCAGTTTAAATATATTTTTAAAATTATTTCTTGTGAATAATTGTATATCAGTATGTATGTCTTCCTGTTAATTGTATCTTCCAGTCTTTCATTTTCTTTTCTGATCACTGTAATGCTGTTTTTAGTTTAATTGTCTTAATTGTGAACTGTTGTAAAATTTATTTCTACATTCATTTTTGTCTACCAAAATTTCTTATGAAATGTGTATTTGGACTTAAAATTAAAAATTTCAGTCTGGTTCTGTAATGTTAATCTTGCTGATTTAGTTAAATATAATATTTACATATATTCAGCCGTTAATTTATAGTAATATTTCTACATTTTAAGTTTTTTTTAGGTTTTAAGTTGGTATTTTTTTTCATGCTTTGCACAAACTGCTTTTTACATGTAATTACTTTGTACGACATCAGTGTAAATGATTATGGAAAGGCCTATACATGCATACATATGTATGTAAATATATATGTATACGGGTGAGTTTTAAATTTGGAACGGAATGAATAAATACCATCAGCAATTTAGACAAAGTAAATAACCATAAAGGTTAATTATTATTTTTTTAGGAGGAAATTATTATTTTTTAATGAAAAATTGCCGCGAGTAAAATTGTTTGTCTACATAAAATAGTTCTAAATAATTAATTTTTAAGAAATATGGTCTAAAATATCTTTGAATGAAATGGATTAAAATTAGCACGGTATTTTGGCGTAAGTAAGAATTTGTTGTACATACCAGTTTAAATTTACCTACTATTACCCTATTGCAATATACTTCCATAGTGATTTGAAAGTTTACACATTCATTTCTAACCTATTGCAATATACTTCCATAGAAAAAGATTGATTTGAAAGTTTACACATTCATTTTTAACCTATTGCAATATACTTCCATAGAAAAAGATTGATTTGAAATTTTACACATTCTTTTTTAACCTATTGCAATACACTTCCATAGAAAAGGATTGATTTGAAAGTTTACACATTCATTTCTAAAATCATAGATTTTGTCAAACTGTTATTTTGTTTTTCATTGAATTCATAACCTTAGCCCTCTTGACAAAGTTGACATTTAGGTTTTCGGTAAAGGTCCAATGTTCACAAGTTTTATAATAGTATAAATAAAATTGTAAAATAAAAATTTCATAGGAATTTTTAGTGGGATAGAATCAATTTTTAACTGCTAATTAATATGAAATAAAATTTTTTAAATCTAAAAATTGTTAAAATGTGACTCGCTTATTAAACAAGGCAAAATAAGTTCAGAGTAATCCAAACATATTCAAAGAATACTTATTGTCGACCTGACAGTTATTAGTTTGACATTTCGATTAATAGGGTTATATTATTTTAAATATGGAATGCAGATATGGTTTTTATTTAGCATATTGCTCAATAAAAACCACATCTGCATTCCATATTTAAAATAATCACTGTATAAACCCTAAAAAGATCACATTCTTTTTTCATTGTTTATGGTATTTTTTCATGCTTTCCTGATTTCAATATTCGCTACTTCATGTTTTTATTTTCGATTCTCGATCGATTTGAATGCTTGAGATAGTTTAGCTTACTTCACTCACAAATTAATGTTAAGTATTATTTATGTCATTAAATATGTTAAGTGGATTTAAGTCTTAATGTATAACGGGGGTGATTTTAGATGGTTTGGTTTTCAAAGTGCGTTGAATATATTTCATCAAGTGAGTATTGTTGACGAGCAATGGAAATACTTTCAGCCTATCAATTTTTAATCAGTGTGTGAAGGGTGAACGGGCTCGGCATATTTGTTTAACTTGAACTGGGATACTGGCCGCAGTGATTGTCTATAGCAGTTAATTGAAAATGTATGCATGTTAACCTTAACGGAAAAGTGGATAAAGCTATTTATGGTTATTTTGCTCCCTTAAAGCTGATAATACCGACTGATATAAAGTCACCCAGGCATATTTGCATCAAATTGTGGAATTGTTAAAAGTAAATTTAATAATAGGCAATTATATAAAGATTTGATTGCGAATATGAGAAAGTTTTTAGTAGAAATGGTACATTGTTATAGCTTTTTTTACATGGTCATAAGGGATAGCATTATAAATAAAATAAACTACTGAAAACTTTAAAACAGAAATAAGATTTTACAGTTTATTTTTATTATGGAGGAGTCATGATCCTCGAAAATGAATGAATGAATAGAGATTTTGATCAAGATTTGGATAAACAATTTTGGAACGAATACTAATATTTCAGTTAATTCTAATGTGAGTGACAAAGAATAAATTTTTATATTTATTAAAAGTAGCAGATAGGAAGATTCACAGTTTAAAAAAGAAAGACCTGTTCAGAAAGTAGCTACTGCGATTGGAAAAGACGTTTTTGACCCTCGTGTTACTTTAAATACAGGAGTGTTCAAATTAATCACTGCGTACTACCTTTATTTACAAACACATGTTGAAATATATTTCGTGCTGATGAATACAGGTTGTGGAAGAAATGAAAAGCGTATTTTCAGAAATTTTCTAAAGGACCTGTTTATCTCTTTTTTTATGAAGCTGTTAGACTTCATATTCCCATCACGAAGCTTTTAGACTTCATATTTATGTTAGTCTGTGGTATTATTTTTTCTGCTTATACAATAATTTACAACTGTAATTTGATAAGGTATTTTACACTCTTGGACTTTTATCATCATCGCTGTTTATTATGGTCTGACAGATGCAGCTTTAAAGTAGGTGTAAAAACTTATAATGTGATGTTGCACTATTGTATGTCACGCAGTACATACTTTACACACACATGGTTGATATTTCTTTCATAGGATATTTCAGCTCTCCATTCTGCATGGTAATATTATGACTCAATTCTATGCAAATTTGGTAAGAGATGCATATAATTTTCATCAAATGAATCCCATCTTTCTCTATAGTCAGAAGGTAGGTGGAATAACAAATTTTCTGTTCCATTTATTTTTTGGAAAAATAATTATATTGTCAAATAATATCAACTATAGCCACTTATATTAAGGGTTTGGTCACACTGAGGCGAAATCCCCGTGGCATGCTGGACGCTTTTTCATAACGATTTGCTTGCTCACTTACTCTGTAAAAATAACATAAATTCTCACTCAATCGTTACAATTTTTGGTTTTTCGGTAAAGAAACATTTTTTGATCTAAGAAGAATCTCCAAATTCAAGGTAATTACTTGTCGGCTCATAATATAAACTTATTCAGATTCTTCGAAGGCATACTTCTGTGAACATTTTCATAGACAAAGGTAGGTAAATAGTAAGTGATTAATGTTAATAAAACATTATTATAATAAAAATAATATAATTTACTGACCACTTGTGCTGAAATGTTTTCCCACTGTATTTATAATCTTTGTGACTTGGGTCGTAAACAACACTATGTTCTTTTATTTTTGTGA
Source organism: Druceiella hillmani (assembly GCA_039881145.1). Taxonomy (NCBI): domain Eukaryota; kingdom Metazoa; phylum Arthropoda; class Insecta; order Lepidoptera; family Hepialidae; genus Druceiella; species Druceiella hillmani. The sequence continues at coordinate 21,566,340 of JAYKKI010000031.1, read as the reverse complement.
AAGTAATTCAATATTGAGTAGCATTTTGAGGTTATAGTTACAAATAATTGATATTTAAAAAAAAATGTGAGCCATCATAGGACGCTTGGCAGATGTTTTTTTATATTTTTATGTTGAATAATTTTTTGGATTTATAAATATGATATAAACAAAGAAAGTTGTTAATGTTAGTAAATAAGTAACAATGCTGAGACACTAACACACACGTAAAGTGGCATACGTGTAGTGTAATAGAGAAGAAAGTGTTAAATCGGAAAGAGCCGGCTGAATTAAATCGGAAAGAGCCGTCAATACGCGAGGCCGGCCAAATGGCACGTTGCGACGTGCCATCAGAACGTTTTCACTCCCATCCAAATGCGCCATTAGATGTTTCACATCAAAATGACAGTGCCCTGTGCAAATTTCGCTACAATTCGAATACGTACATGCACGTTAGTTGGCACAATCGACGCAAGCAAATCGTGTACAACGTCCCGCGCAGGGTATACCTCAGTTTTTGATTAGTCCTTAAGTTGTATCCATTACATTTGAAATCCTAATTGAATGATATTCTTACAAGCTGTCACCTGCCATTGTGTCAAGCTGTCACCTGTCATTATTACAACTGTCACCTGGTAATGACTAGGTGTTTGTTAAATTAAATTTATTCTTTCCGAAAATTGAGGGCAGTATTATAAAGATTATACGCGATTGTTTCGACCACAACCAAATTCAGAAACTATGGATTGTGATGTGGAGATTAATAGATAAAAGACTGCTTTGGTGTAGGAATTGGAACGTTGATATTGTTGCATTAGTATAAGTGGATTGGTTTTGCTGCTGACGAAGGTGTGGTTTGAGATGTGTTTGAACGTCTTATCCATTGGCGTAACAGACATGTTATCATTAGAACAATAGACACCATCTTATTATGGGTTTATATATAGAATATAGTTCAGCAAAATTATGTAAAATGCAGCTCTAGACCACATCTTCGAATGTTGGCATAAATTGCCGAATCCATGTATTATAAAATTATAATACTCAAATCGATGAATGAAAATTATTAATATTATATAATTATTATATTTATGAAGCGTATTATATTTTATTACTCAACTTCTGTGTATATTGTTTTTCTTTTTCTCTTGCGTTTTGCAATTTTGTACGTACAATAAGAATTATGATGATAATATATTGAAAGAGAATTTTTTTGTTGTGTACAGTTTGACTTTTGTATGTAACTATAATTATTGTATTATACATTATTATTAATTATCTGAATGTTGAATGCCGAGGTTGTGTACGCCTTGTTACGTAAATTATTTCGTCCTTCTGGTCGGTTTTTGTTTCCAGTAAAATATAGCATAATAATTAACAGTGACTGTGTTTTATAAGAAATTGTTAAAAAAAGTACAAAAGGACTGACCGTTTTTGTAAAATTGATTTCAGCGATAATCCTTATATCATTAATAACAATAGAAATAAGGTTATGTAAATTAGGATGATAGATTTTGAGCATTTTTTATGACAGTTATCACTATATGAAAACAATTTAAATGTTACCATTTTGGCAAATTTTTATTCCTTTTTTTAAATCTAGGAATTTATTTCAATCCTTTATTTTAATTGGCTGTAGTCAGTTTAATTATTGTATCATTTATAGTAATTGCTATTTCGCCTCGGCATGAATATTGTCAAGCCTTTTGTAGTTAAAGGTTTATTTAGAGATACATAAAGCATTCCCAAAAAGTCTATCGGCCATTGTTCCAAGGTTCGTTATATGGAAAGTTGCCAACATATTCAAATTTTAGTAGAATTGTTTTTGCTATATGTTTAATTTTACAATCAAATGAAAATTGCAATGTGTTTTGCTTATGGCAACATTTAATGTAACACTCGGCACAATGATCGGTGGGATTGTCGATGATGTTGGAAGTTATTGTACTGCTACGTGCATTTTAATTAATGTAATACACAGTTCAAGAGAATGTGTCATATTTTATATTAAATAATCGTCTATGTAATACAAGCGATGTTTTATTTTCTTCTACATAATGGGAATTAGGGAGGGTGAGGCATAATAGTTTCAGGAGGGAGAAATATTTGTTTGTTTTTTTAAGAATAAAGATTTGCTTAACATTTTTAATACAGGGTGTCCAGTGGCAGATTTCAAAGTTTGAACAAACATAGTTTCTGAACGCAACACATAAGAGGGGCGCGGGGGGTGTCGTTAGAAGCGCAAGCGGTGTGGATGTTTTAGTAGCCATGGAACAGTGAAGTGGAGAGCACCGCGCTTTTGCCGTCGAGGCGTACATTTCGAGTGGATTTTCGCTGTCTGTAGCACGCTGTCTATTTAATAATTGTTACAGTATTCGTCGATTATGTGATGGACCATCGATCGACCTCATTCAGTCATGGGTAGCAAGGTTCCGAGCTACAGGATCAACATTAAATAGGCCCGGGCCAGGACCTACACCATTGGTAGCCACGGATGAAAATGTCGAGCGTGTTATGGTTTCTGTCGTTGAAAATCCCCGTTTATCACTGCGTACACATTCATCGATATTGGGAATTCCGAAATCAACTTTACAGGTAATAATGCGAAAAAAGTTCAAGTTCCATCCATATAAAATTCAAATTGTTCAAGATTTACACGATTCTGACTTTGAATTAAGAAAAACTTACGCGGAGGTGATGTTGTTGAGATTTCGTACTGCTACCCGGATGGGCAACATATTCTTTAGTGACGAAGCTCACTTTCACATTGGAGGATATGTGAATAAGCAGAACTTTCGTTACTGGGATGTCCACAACCCAAGACAAATGCATCAAGAGCCTTTACATAAGCCTAAAGTAATAGTCTGGTGTGCCATGTCTGCATCTGCAATCATAGGGCCTTATTTCTTTGAAAATCAACGTGGCCAAACTGTAACTGTGAATTCGGAGAGATATGCCCAGATGTTAAATGACTTTTTCAGAGTAGAAATACAGAATAGTCCATCCTTCAACCAAAACACATGGTTCCAGCAGGACGGGGCCATAGCTCACACTGCTAATGTGTCCATGAATGCAGTGCGGCAGTTATTTCCAGAAAAAAACATATCCCGAAACGGTACCGTACCATGGCCACCTAAGTCACTCGATTTAAGACCATATGACTTTTTCTTATGGGGATACTTAAAATCCGTTGCTTACAAAACAAATCTGAGCACTGTGACACAACTTAAAGAAAATATTCGAGCCGAAGTCAGTAGGATATCCCAGTCGCTCTGCAAACACGTTTTTGAAAACATGCGTGCTAGACTCGAAGAGTGTGTCAGACTCGATGGCCGCCATTTGGAAAACGTGGTTTTTAAAAAATGAAATTCGCATTTGTTGTTTTAAAGTTAAAATAAACATACTTTGTATTAGAGGTGTAGTTTTTTTTACAATTTTTCAAATATTGAAATCTGCCACTGGGCACCCTGTATGAAGGTGTTGTTATATTTAATTGTTAAAAAGAATTTTTGTGTATAAAATAATTAAATCTAGGATGTGTATGGCAGTTATAAAACAATGTAAATCCTGGCTTCAACTGTTTTCATCTGAAAAGAATAGGGAAATTTTTTCTTATAATTGTCATTTATATGGTGAATGTGAACAAAAAAGCAAAAAAGAAAGTAAAAAAATTAACTCTATTTCACGTTAAATTTTAGTTATTTTCAATAACCTAATTTTTTTCAATGAATTTTTAGAACCTTTAGGAATTTTTAAGTTGACATACAAAGTGATATTATTAAAATGCTTGAAAAGTTTCTGCTAGTTTCATCGATCAATAATAGGCTGAATTGGTTAATAATATGGTCAGATGAAAAGAATAAAAAAATCAGTACGTCAGTAACCACAAAACAATTGTAACAAGTACTGAGTACCACTATCCACAAACATTTTTAAATTTACTTAATCCTTCTGGTTTGCTATCTCATGAACTACCATTTAAAGAAGAGGTAAGAAATTTAAGCCCTCCGAATATGTGCAATGGCACAAGGCTACTAATTAAAGACTTAGAAGACAACTTAATTATGGTGAATATCCTCACCGGCTCTGGACCTGCCAATATCTTTCAAACGGCTGCAATTTCCAGAGAAAACATAGTTTGCAATGGCTGTGCAACCAGCTCTATCCTTCTTGTAATACAGGCAGTTTAATTATACATAATAGTTTTTCTCAAAAATATTTGTAAACTTCTTTCAAGTTAATCTAACAATATGACAATTTGAAAGAAGGTGATTGTGAAAAACTTGACATGAAAATGACCACTTGATTGTACTAGAATAAACTCATACACCAGTAATAGATGAATCGTGTTCACCGACTGTAACATTAGGTTACACATACTTCGAATTTTGTTTTAAAACTGCTATTATATTCGTGAGATATATTTTAGGGAAAAAACTTAACATGTCTGAAAATTTTATATATACGAAAATTGAACTGAAATTTCTTAGTCCATTTATAACAATAGTAATAAACACTTTATTCAAACTTTGAAAATTGATCAAGAAAACAGATTCAAGCAAAGTAACCCATAAGTTACTTTGCTTGAATCTGTAATTTTTTTTTAATTGACCGTAATTTGAAAATTGAATCATGACAAGATGAATTTAACACGAGAAAAGTTCACCCAATGATTTTTTCTGAGTCTTCTCAAACAGCAAGAATGTTATGATCCACTTTGTTGGCATTTTATGATGAAGCCCCATCTCTCCTCCACTGGTTTAGCAAGTTCAAGCGTGGTCAACGAAGTCCAAAAACATTGTCACTTTTATTGGTGTCATGGAATGTTAGAAAAATTCAACAGAAATCATTCAAATATTGTATCCAACATCATCACGGGTGATGAAAACTGGATATAATATTATGTATCCGAAAGTAAGATCAGTCACCACTGTGGGTGTTTAATCCTGGAAAGAGCCTACAAAGGTAAAGGAAAAGACGGTCACCTCGTTCTTCAGACGAATGTTTTATTAGGTAACGTTGTTCTGGAAAATAAAAGAACAATTACCACAACCCATTATATTAGCAGTTTTTTGTCTGTTGTTTTTGAAAAGTTTGAGATTAAAGCCCTTAAATTAGAACTGTCCTTCATCACAACAACACCTCTTAATATCTGACCACACGGTCAACCGAATATTTGGGTCATCTGACATACATGGAGACAATATTGAAAAAATTAAATAAATTATAAAGTTGATTCCCTCTCTATAGATTATCTCTCAAAGGTCTCTCTGTTGGAAACAGCGCCATCTATTGGCAATCTGTTTAACTAACATGCCTGACGGTAATTATTTAAAACAGCCCCATCTATTGATAATTAACATTCAGTTACTTGCGAATTATTCGTACAGCCCAACTAGTTTTTGTTATTCAAAAACCTTTCAGTGATAATTCTCATAAAATTCTATGATACATCTCTTAATTACATAAATGTTATGAGAAGATATGAGTGCATGAAATGCATCTCTATCTTCTCAAATGAAACCAACATTTAAATTATGAAATTGAATCTAACAACCCTCTTTTTATTCCTTATGTTGATCCATCCATGTGTTATTGTCACAACACTTTGAGTTCAAGAATGATTATGATGAATATTTGCTGAAGATGTAAATGAATTACATGTTAGGTCAGATACTTTAGGTACCTCTTCTCTGTTGAATTTTGGAATGAAAAATACTCATCCCGCAGACTCATCAAGTGGAGTGACATCGAAAGTTAATTTCTTCATGTAGCATCTCTCTTGTGAGATATGAGATGATGATAATATGATAAGCATTTTGAAGCGTGTTCCCGTCCTTTGACTTTTTAACCAAACATGTAAAAAATCTGAAAACAACCAAAATAAAGGCATTTTGTAAGTGATTTCAGTCAACCTGCATTAATCAATTAATACATTGTCTGCCAACTACGAGTTATCTCATAATTGGCGTTCAAGGCAAGAATGCCAACTATGAGATAACTCATGCTTGGCAGTCAAGTTGTTAATTGATGAAAAAGATAACACATAGTATATGAGTGTAAATATGAATAGATAGCCAAAGGAAAGAGGACAAAAAATAGAGGTTGGCTTACGTGAATTGAAAATTAAAAAATACTGTAGCAGCCACCGTGATAAATACACATAGGCAAACAATCTATTGTTCCTTCTCCTGTAAAAGATAAAGCGTGCAGCACATTTACAATGGGAAATTATTTGTAATAATTTAATTGAAATACTGTGCACTTACCCTTACATGTTTAACCTAAGCGTGTACGAAATTTTTGTAGTGTGATGTCTACCTGTATTTAACATGTTTATTTAAAGACATTTATTACAATATAAAGACAGCTGCACAACCATTTGGTTTGTTAAAACTGAGTATGTAACAGAGTAAACAATTTCTATCTACAAATTCGAATTTTGTGACAGATTTTTAAAATATTTAATTTTTACTATTATGTAAGTTAAGTTTTTTAATACACACATTATATATATATATATATATATAAATATATATATATATATATATATATATATATATATGTATATATATGTATATATATATATATATATGTATATATATATATATATATATATATGTATATATATATATAGTTTTTTAGATTCCTCTCGAAAATGTAACCTATAAAATTTTTTGATTTCAACCTTATTATGGAGATATAATTTATTTTTCAATCGAAAATAATAATTTCAATGTCTCCTTATTTATAACTGCATTTAAAAGTTCCACTGTCATTCATAAAAATTAAGAAAACCACTAAATTAACTGTATAATCCAAATTTTGTTCCTGTGATATGATACTCTTATATTTTAATATTCAAATCCCAATAATGGGTTTATTTTTAAGTTGCTGCGACGTATTATTTTGCTTTGATGATGCCACACAAAGCGTCATGTGCATTCAGTGTACAATATTTGAATCCTTCATTTATCATTGACTTTACTGTATCGTAACAAACAAACAGGCAAACAAAAATAATTGTAAAAAGTTGCTTTGACTTTCATTCATTCCCAGACACTTCTGACACAAAGTTCTCCAAAAATATTCATTGTACAAAGTCACTGCCAATTGATTTTGTATGATAACCCTTACAAAGAATAGCATGATGATTTCTATTTCTGATGTTGAACAAGCAAGTGACATAAAAAACGACAGTTTCTTCAGTTTTCACCTGATTGCTACCGTTATATGTATAGGTTGTATACATATGATAAAGATTTACTTCTGAGCAAAAGCTTATGAACAAGTACTTTGGACGTTAATATAAAATGTGACAGAATTGAAGAGATATCTCTTTATTTTATTATACACTCCATTGTTATGTTTACGGTGCTGTTGACTTCTGGTACTAATCTGGAAGGTATTGAAGTGAACAAGCTTTTGCACAGTGTTAAATAAGTCACCAACCGTACTATCTTGCGAAGATGACTTTTCAAAAGCACTTGCGTAAAATCCACAATTGTAATTCAATTACAACAGAAATCAATCAGTTTTACAGGTGAACTGCAAGTCCAGTTATATTACCTATTACCTGCAATTTCTTCTATATATATTCCCTACCTATATTTGTTGCCTGTTACCTGTTGCCTGTGCTGTTCAGTATTTGTTATATGTTACCTGCGACTTCTTCAATATAAAAATTGATTTATGACCGAATTTAATATTCTGTTGTTGTATTTTTGCAGACAGTGTAACTGACTTAAGTATATTCTAAACTGCGAGACAGTAACAATCAGAGGTCAACCTTGAAGCACTAGGTGAATTAAAGAAAGCAACTTGTGGATCGGTCAATGAAACGTTGATGTTTACTCTAAGACAAAACATTTTTATTAACAATAAGTTATCCTCTGAAAGTCAGATGTCAGGCATACTTAGACCACTGAAAGGCATATTCATGCCATTTTTAATATGTATTTCTACATTTCACCTCTGGCTATGCACGTTTAGCCAATGTCTGCGCAGATGAAAAATTTCATTGTGTGATTTAAAATACTCATAGTGCCATCTATTGATATAAATAGATACACAATATATTTGTGCAGTTATTGCGAGCCGAGTAGCTAGGTGATTTTTTGTTGTTGTATTAATGCAAAGATAAAGGAATTATTTTGAAAATATTAAATTCACATCTCTTCCCACTTACTGACGCAATTACAATAAAGTTAAATTATTATAAGTTAAATTTTACTTTAAGTTGACTAAACAAAATTTTTTCATCGCAAAGCAAGAAAGAGAGTGAGTATTTTATTATTAAAATTGTGTAATGAAAATATAAAATTATAAACAATCAACGATTTAATGGAGAAGTTGCTTATTTCAACAAAGCAGCGTTCCCTCTATTATCATACTAAAAACTGACCCTTACAAAATTTGGTAAGGGTCAGTTCATTCCTTAAAGAGCTATTAAGTAGCAAAGAAACAAAAACACTATAATGTAAATTAACTAACAAAAAAGTCGTACACTGGGTAGTGTTGGAAGCGAAGGGTAAAAGAGACCCGGGGCAGATATATCATGGGGATGTTAAAAATACTGTAACAAATATTTGTCAATCAAAAAAGGGTTACGTTAAACTTGGCAAAGTTTTCTTACATGTTCTTAAGTTTGTATGAGGTATTGGAATGCATATTTAGTGCTTGTACAATATTAAAAGGTATAATTTCTTCCAAAACTATGTAGTTACAAGCAAATCTAACAAACTTATCTTTAATGGATTAAACTTGACATAATTTATTTACATTTTGTAAGACACATGTCTTTATTGATTCAGCTGAATGTGACAAACAAATGCATAAATCAGAATTGAAGGCTACATAACGGCATTGGATTATAATACCTAGTACGTAGCCATTCTTGTATTGAATTCACAATACTTACCAACGTATCTTTAATATGTACCTAAGAGCATATGCTCTTATGTACATAGATATTTTTAAAAATATCGCCTACACTTTACATGTTGGTGAGAAAAGGTAATTGAAATTTTAGCTGGAGTTTTAAAGAGATTAATTTTTTAGTGAAGTGCTCTAATGATTCATTTTTGTTTGTTTGCAATTAATTGAAATTTAATTTGTGAAAATGATATTTCTGCAACAAAATGCCTTATTTGAACTTTTGTTTAAATTTATGAGTTGTTCTTGAAGACCAAAGAAGTAAGCAGATTTGCTTTATGGGAGTTGTTTGACAGTTCATTTAGTTGGTAAAATATTTTATTGCTTTAAAAAGAATTCAAGTTTTCACGAGAAAGGATTTTGTCAAGGATTATTGTAAGTATATTGATTGTTACAAAAGATAAATCAAATTTTAGGTCAGTTTGTTGGACACAACATTTTTGGAATTTAATTCATTTAATCGTAAAAATTATAATGAATTAACATAATTCAATATTAAATAATACATTTGTAATAACATGTTTTTCAAAAAGCTTTCCCAAGTATACTTTTTCAAAAAGTAAATACTTTTTCGTTAAATAATGACCAAATAAATATAGCTTAAAATAATAATATATTACAAATTTTAATGTGTCAAAATAGAATAATATTCTCCTTACTGAAATATTATTTAGATGTTTTTTAATTCTTTAAAAATTGTATAACAAAATATTTCTAAAAAATGGCTTGACAAAAATACAACATTATATTACAAAATTTTTCTAATTTATTTATCTCAAAATTAGTTATGATGTACAGAATCAGGTAACATTTTTTCCGGCATTGTGAATCCCCTGAACATATTGAAACTAATATAAAGAGTATTTCAAAAAATTTAAAATAACAAACTCCAAATTGAACAATTATATGTTTTGTCATGTTATATAATACATAAAAAGAATACCTACTTATAAAATAATGTTTTGAATGTTTTCTGTGTTTTTACTGTACCTTAAAAAGACAAACGAAACCCTCATAAGACCACTCATGTGTTTGTCCATATGTATGTCACAGCCATTTTTCTTAGAAACCGGTTGACCCGCACCTATAGATAAATCTCAAAAAACGAGCTTTAGGGAGGGCAAATTAAATAATTGGAAATTTTTAAACATTTTGTATGTACTACGGGGTGTTGTTTAAAAGAGCTACTTATAAAGGTCTTAAAAAATATTTTTAGGTAAATCTTCAAAATATAATCTTCAAAAAAATACAGAAAGGTATTCAAAAAAATATGTTCCCTCTTATTTTCGAAAGTACTTAACCTAAAATTAAGATAAAAATATTGGTTTTTAGTAGCCCAGGCATTTGTGCATTGATGATTCAGTATATCAATTTTTGAAATAGTCCCCATGTTTTTACGCTACTATAGAGATAGTAGGCAATACTTGAAAGTTGGCATAGTAACACATCTTATTAACCCACTACATTTTTATATCACCAAATTTTTTTTAAATATTTGTATAACAATTGAAGATGAAGTAAATAAAGGTCTAAAAAAACATTTTTTTTCATTTTATTTATTATGTGGAGTATCATTTGAAAAGGCTTGTTATGAAGAGCAAGAAAATATTTATTTCATTATTTTGAATTGCATATTTAAAAAGCTATTCTAAAAAATATGCAAAAATAGGGGTATTTCTGAAACTTCTTCACCATAAATAGTAGTCGGATTTTACCACTTTTTTTCATAAAAAGTAGATAGTCAGATTTTACCACTTTTTGTAATAAAAATCTTCTAACTACAAGAAAACTATAGTGGTTATCCTAGATCATTTAATTTTTTAAATATGCACCATATTTTAATGCCTGTGAAAGGTACCGTATATAATACATTGCAATATATTTGCATTGTTAAAAAAATAATATTTGTAAATAGTTTAACAGAAATACTATGAATGTTTAAATGTTTACATGTTCCAAAATGTGTACGAAACCCTCGTAGTACAAATTCTACTCATGTTTGACAAGTTTTATTAAAAACTAAGCTTATTATTTGTACTAATTTGTATATTAATATTATTTGAGTACAGGGTAATTTATTAGACACGTAAGTCATTTTACGTGTCTAATTGCACTGTAAATGCAAATGTCTATTATACTGTAAATGTAAAGGAATTCATATGCAAACTCATAAGGAATTTCATATGCAAACTATGAGAAGAAGAGCGTAATAGATTAGAGTACTGTTTTTTTATACTACAAATTTTCAATTTCAAGAAATTAATTTTTAAGTAGATTAATTCTTTCTCAAATAGTTTAATTATTTTTAGGGATTTTATTTATAAGGGGAGGGATTTATTTTTATTTATACAAAGGGAGGGTTTTTATTTATACAAAATTTGTTCCTCAAGATAATTTAATCAAACAGAGCTTATTTATTTATACAAAATTTGTTCCTCTAGATAATTTAATCAAACAGAGCTTATTTATTATCAAAACCCACAATCTATACACATGTTCGTTTTAAAGTTACTAATGTATACTTTAGTATTAAGTCTATCTAACTCGATAATTTATTCTGTAAATTAAAAAAAAAGTTGTTTTAACGGTAATTTTTAGGACTTTTTTGAAACAAAGACTATTTATAAAACTATTCGTAAGAGGATATTCATGGGAAACTACAGTAATTATTCTGGTCATAGGAGGGATAAAAGATTTCCATGCCAATAATCTCATATTTTGAGGAAAAAGAGTTTTACATTAAAAATATTTCATGTGTTCACACCTTTTTAGTTGGAATTAGTATTTAACAGAATTTAAAATAAAAAAAATTTCTGATGTGTGCTTATGACCACACGATAGAAGCGGAAACTTCTAATTTTAAAACATATTTCTAATTACATATGATGGATATTAATTTAGCGAATAAGGAACAATGTGAGATTATTATTTTAAAATACAATAACATAGGCATATTACATTAAATTACTCTTAAAAAAAATATTAAATACAAACTGTATGCGCTTGAAATATTGCACTGATTACATGCAATAACATTCGCATATTATATTCAATTGTACTCAAATAAAATATTAATCACAAAGTGTGCATGGTGTACTTGATATTTGGAAATATTGCACTTAGTGCATCTTAAAAAGTAATTCACTTGATAATTCAAAGTAGTGGACTTGGTGCGCCTAAAAATGTAGTTGATGCTGACGGTAGCCGAGTTTACCCGATTCAGCATCACCATTTCGAACCTGACGGCTCAGCATCATCGGCCTGACCATTACGGCTCAGTTTCGTTCATTGCTCAGAAAAAGTGCGCAAAGTGCGCAGGTGCGCCAAAAATAGTTTTCACTCCAAAAACCTAGGACATTAAAATTTATCTCCGAATTATAGCAGTCCCGTTATCATGTTAGTGATCATTTAAAAGAATGGTGTCACAATTGATCAATAGTTTATAAATACCCCGTGTTGGTATTATTTGCTACAGATAGGCAAATTATATGGATATGATAGGCAAATTACTAGGTGTCAGAAAAAAAACAAATTTTTAAAATGAGAGGTTTGTTGAAAACCCTACCACTCAAAATTTCCATCAAAATAAAAAGGTGCAATATACAAATGAAAGGGGTCAAAGAAGCTCATGTCAAAGTGAAAAGGATAACTTAATCATAAAAAGGATTTTTATAAAATAATACCTATGTTATTATATATTAAAAATAATACCTATGTTTATTATGTACATAGTTGGCCTCTTAAATCAAATATTTTTTATATTGTTATGTAGTTTGTTTCACAGGTACACAGGTACACAGGTTCTCAAAATGAAAAGTCCACTATTTAAAATTAAAATAAATTTATTTAAGTAAGTAATCCTTAACAACAACTGTTTATGGTCTGGTCGTGGGGATCTAGAGCTGATAGCAATATGTGGAGAGGAGAACGGTAGCAGCACTGCTAAATAGAATTTTTTCATTAGTTTAGTTATAAAGAACATGTGTCCTATATGAGTTTTACATGTTTAACAGCAAAGATTCAGTGACTGAAATATTTATTATATTTGTACTAATATTTTGTGTGTAATTTTTATAAGTTATTTATAATAAATGTAGAAGAAACGTTCGTAATCAGCTGCAAAGTGCATTGTAAGTTTAAAATTCAGTGACTTTATGAAATATCTATTATATTTGTACTAATCCTTTTTTTTTCTTTTTTCTTTTCTAGAATTGTACATTATTCGATTATCATTTAAAAGTCAATTGAAGTAAAAGAAAATTAATCATTTTTATGTACCATGTTTTACATAAAGTATATAATTCAGTACACATATGTATATATAATTCATATACATAAGTATATAGAATGTGGATAACGTATATAAAACGTAATAGATTCATTATTAAAGTATTGTTTTTTTCTCTATTGCAGTATTCAAACAATAGACAAACTACCAACTGTAGTATTAGTCATGAAAATAGTGGTATAATATTTGAAAAATTGAGTCCATTTTCCGAATCAAACTCAGATTTTGTTGAAATAATAAAAATAAATAGAGGAGTAATCATTTTTAGAGCTACTTCAAGTGAACGACGATATGGATTAGTACTTTTCTTACAAACTGAATTTGTTTATGCTCATTCGAGGTGCCATCAGAAATATATTAATAAGAAATATATTGCAATAAATAAAAAAAAACAAAGTCAAACTTTACCTTCTCTACATTTGAACCAACTCATCATGCCCATTATTATAATTCACTTAAAATTCTATTCACTGAATAACGCTAACAAGAAAACTTATCCTAAAATTTTGATCGATCATATTTTTATATTTGTTCCATTGCTGTATCTAATCCTAGACAGATACAGCAATGGAACAAATAAATAAGTACACAGAAGAGAATGACGACTGCCAATTTACTATGCAAGAATTGAAAAATGTGATAGTACTGATCATACCAGATGAACTATTAAAAGATTACTAATAGATCGCTTTCACAATAACATTGTTATCTGAAGTAAATTTGTGTCCAACGCCATAATATATTACAAAAAATAAACCATGTTATATTAATAGAAAATTGGTACAATTAAAGAAGTAATAATAAAGAAGAGTAATTTCAGATATTAAAAGCGGCTAGCGCGTATATTAGAAGACACATAAGAACTCAAGTCCACTAAAAGACAAAATGCTGGAAGATGTTGATGAATTAATCCCAAAATCGTTGAAATTTTTATTGTCAGCAATAATCATAAAAGATAAGAAAAGCAAAGTGGAAATTATTCTTATTATGAAAAGAAAAGTAAAGCTATAGCGCATTCTAAAATATCAGCCGTACAACCTCAACCATTTCTATATATATATATATATGTATATATATGTTTATGTGTGTGTGTGTGTGTGTGTATGAATGTATATATATATATATATATATATATATAACTTTGGTTGTGATTCTTCATAGGAAATTCGACTCAAAAAATTTATAAATATAAAAGTTTTATAATATGTAATTCCTTAGGCTTTTCCGGCACATACAGCAAGCCTATGTCATACGGAGCTTCAGCAACTTTTTAAGTCCACCAGAATTAAAACCTGGCACTTTTTTTCAATTTGTGCATGATTATGCTGACTTTAATATTAACACAATTGATAGGAAAGAATTGTTTCATTATTTGGGAACCATTAAAATAGCTACTCCACTTGACGGTATTACTTATAAAGCATTTGTCGAATCTTCCATCTGAGTCTGGATTTGTTAAAAAAGGGAATATCCCTCTTTGAATATATCCAACTTCCACTGGTACAGGATTTGCAAAAATTATAATTAAATTATCTGATGTTGAACCTGATATTAAAAAATTTACAGAAGTGGTCAATTACGTATTCTTTCGACATAATTAAAAGTCAAAAATGACAATAAATTTCCAGGATGGAATAAATTTATTAACCAATTCATGTTCATGAATTTATTAACCAATACACACAAATTTTATATAAATCATATGCACTGGTTAATAAATTCATCATATTGGTTAATAATTGCTTCAAGTGATGACACAGCTATAAAAACTTCTGTAGATAATACTAAAGAGTTAAGTATGAGACCATGTATTTTAACGTTCAACCTTTTTATATGAAAGCTCTTTTTATATCCTTGTCTTATATGGGATCATTTGTTTCCAGCTGTAAGCTGGAAGGGGAATAAAGTTTTTTCTACTATATAGGATTAAAAAACTATTGATCACATAACATGTGTACATACATAAGCTAGGGCAGTATGTGCTCATACTTTATGCAGCAAGTTTTATCACGTTTGTACAATACAGATTTTGTAAATTTATAGAATGACAAAAAAACTCAATGGTTTTGAATTATTAACCATATTGAAATTACAGAAAACCAAGGATTTCAAACGCAGTTTACAATTTTTGAAAATAAATTACTTGAGCTTGAGAATAAAAATAAAAATTTCAAAACTATGGATGACATTAATTTGGATGGCTTCTATATTAAAGGACTTTATAGTTGCCGACCGATATTAAGCTGATAATTCCATTATTCCATGTATCAGGGCATTTTCCCTATGCTAAGGCTTCACAAATTTATCTACAAGATATGAAAGAAATACAGGACTCAACAGAGTAAAAGAAATTTATTTAAGGATATTTCACATCTGGGCATGTGGATGTTTTTATCCGGCATTGCAAGTGATCAGATTATTGAGAAAAACTTCATAAAAGGAATGAGCGTTGTCACTGACAGTGTAGTCTATAAATAGATCAGGTTAGTTATTTATAGTCAAGGTATAATTGAAAGCATGAAAAACTTTTGTAATATATCTTTAAATAAAAGTCACCAACACAGTGATCCAACAGATGCTCAAATGGAAAGGGATTATCCATCGATATGAAAATATTGATGAATTTCTTCAAACAACACATTCCTTTTCCTAATACAAATGCTATAATGTCTATTGCTCCAGAATTACTGGAGATAAAGATATTAATTTTTGCAATGCTTTTGGAGAAGATCTGAAGGTAATGAAGAAAAGAGAGGAAAAAAATTTATGCAAGCAGAAATTATTAATTTATATTCACAACTAAAATAAATTATGTGATCTAGTATTTATATCTATTTACTTTATTTAAATTATTAACCACAACCTAGGTTTCGTTGTATGACAACATCTTCAGGTGGACAGTTTCATCTCTTTAAATAATTTAAACAAAGTAGACATAATAAAATACATCACGTAGTTTCATTTAGTAGTGAATAAAAATAAGTGATTATGAATTTCTATAAAAGTAATGCCGAATATATTCAAACTGAAATTTTAAAAGAAAGAAAATTTAAACCCTTTATAGCGAAAAATAACAAAATTAAGGTTAATGACGATTTTGTTCCAGTTGATCCTTTGTTACTGTTTCAACATATCTGCATTATAAAAAAAATGAAAAAGAGCTTAAAAATTATATGAATTATGAACTGACACCATAACCTCTTGCTTTATTTTAGGGTTTCCCAACCTTTTTTTTGTTGAGGCTCCCTGGACTATAAATTATATTTTCATGCCCTCCCCCCCCCCTTTACTTTTTCATGCCCCCCCTTTGATTTAGTAAATTAAATAAAAATGGTAACTGAAGTTTGTAAATACACAAACTTACCTTTTAACAGTGAGACACAATAATTTTACACACTCAAACTGATTTCTCAACAAAAAATGTACACCAAAA
Source organism: Druceiella hillmani (assembly GCA_039881145.1). Taxonomy (NCBI): domain Eukaryota; kingdom Metazoa; phylum Arthropoda; class Insecta; order Lepidoptera; family Hepialidae; genus Druceiella; species Druceiella hillmani. The sequence continues at coordinate 21,549,706 of JAYKKI010000031.1, read as the reverse complement.
CATCAAATTTTTCGCAAGTTTGTGGTAATAATAGTGAATATGATATTTAATTTCATTAATTTTATGCATGTAAATTAAACATTACATTGTAATGTTATTTGTTAATGTTGTTTGTATATTTTTTGTTTTTTCTTTCTAAAATGCAAACGTTTTCCGCCCCCCTTGACATCTCTCTATTCCCCCCTTGGGAGGCGTGACTGGTGAACTTTTGAATGAAACTTTGGAATCCTCTGTAGTATCTCGCATGAGTAGGTATAGAACAATGACCCAAACGGTCATCGTTCTATTCATACTCGTTTGGATAGACTGCGGGTCAGAGATTCTCCAATTTGCGATTGTGGGCTTAGAGAAGGCGATCTAAATCATCTCATTTTTTCATGTCCATTGAATAACAGATTTCCTTCATTTAATTCCAAATTGTTAAAATATAAAATTCAATTGCCCATCAACATAAAATCAATTTTATTTATTGCCAACAAATCCATTTTAGGATTAATCATTCAGTTCATAAGAAAGAACGACGTCAAAATATAGAATTTTTCATATTTACATTCATATTTATTTTTGTTTTTATGTTTGTTTATATATACTTATTTTGTACTCTCTGTATATTATAATGTCATTTTCTTCTTTTAGTTTTTTTAATTGTAGCCAAGTTGGCTACAATTAAAAAATAATATTTAGTTTTTGTTTTATTGTATAGTTTATTTTTTTGCTAACGATTGCTCGTTGACAATGCAATGACAAATATCTGAAATATGATTTAATTTGTGTTGCATAGCCTTTTTTTCCATACTTGACATTGGCAAAGGTTCTCTCTGGAGAGAACGAACGCTATATAATCAAAGATAAAGATAAAGATGAAACTTTCAAAATAATATGTGTATAATTTCAAAATAATACTGTAAACAGTATCTAAGATAATTATTGTGCAAGATAACTATATTTGAAGAATAATTATATTAGTAACATGTATATGGTATTTTATGGATGTAAAAAATATAGTATTAAAGCAGCCAAGAGGAATCGTCATGCACTGAAAAATAAATCTGAAGGAATGAAATTTTATGAAAGTATGCTTTTGAAAATCCCTCAATGAAATTTTTGCCAAACAGAAGCAAGTTGCCCGATAGAAATATTAAGAATTGAATTAGCTGACAACAATATTCTCACATGCCGAGTGGAAAGTGATTTAGACAAAAACTGTTGATTTAGCAATTAATGTGGAATAAAAAAATGTCTTGTATTTTCTGAAGACATTGATGTCTTGGTTTTATTCAGTGCGTTGGTTTGTTTTATCAGTGTCTATAGTTCATAAAAATTTATTTTCTAAAACTAAAGTGAAAAAGCTTAGACGAATCACTTCCAAAATGTAACGATCATATTCTCTTTTTATATGCTTTCATGGGTTGTGATATTACTTCTGCGTGTTTTAATAAAATGGAAATTAAGTTTGACAGAAATTTAAAAAAACGTGATCATTTACACCACTCGGCTAAAGTATTTAACAATGCCAAGAAAGATGCTAATAATATATTTCAAGCGGGTGCAGAAGGCATTTTGGTTTTATATGGTGCCCTGGCCAAAATTAAACATTTGAATACACTGAGGTTCAATTCGTTCGTAAAAGCGACAGTCAAAAATACAAATGTTCTTTTGTCATGTGAACACCTAAATATGGTTTATCTGCAAGTCCAGATATGGCTAGGGAATGATGCAATTATTGAAAGTAAGAGATGGAAGTATTTCTGTAACATGTTCTCCCAATAACTATGAATCAATTACTCCAGGTACTGCACGATTGGTAGAACATAGATTTCAAATTTAAGGACTTATGCTATTAGATTGGTATGATTTTTTAGTTAATAAAAGACCAAAGACAATTAGACCCATGATTGGTGTGTGTTAAGCTTATGAGTGCGTACAAACAGACACGTCTCTATAAACCAGGATAGTTGGTAGGTTGTTGGATAAATATTTACTCTGAATTGAAGTGGGAGACAATTTTGAAGATTGCGAGAATATAATTTGAAAAAAATCAGACGATTAATGCTATTTACCTGAGAATGTCATGTGAAATGTGAAATAACTTGTATGCCAAAATATTATACAATGGAAGGAAATGGTATCAGATAGACATTTATGACCAGCTGTAATAAATCAAGCCCTCATGTGTATTTTTAATTGAATTTTTAAATTAACCTTTTAATTTAGCCTTTGATTTAATTATATTTATCTTAAGAACCTGTTTCGTAACCTACTGACTGATCAGATTTAGGTCTAGATTTAAAACTGACAATGCAGGAAGAGATTACATTAGGACTAAAGTGAGAATATATTTAAAAAGAATATTAATGATAGTTTAAAGAGTGTTGCTTTACAACAGGATCATTTAAAATTGTTATTTTATTTTGTAGGGCAAACAGAGAACATTCATGCATAATCCAGGAAGAAATGAAGAGAATATTATTTTTAATATCACTCTTGTCTATGGATGCAACAATATGCAACACGGCGCACATTTTGGCTATATTTCCATTACCATTTGAAGATAATCAATTATTATATAGGACTTATGTTAATGGTTTGGCTAAAAATGGCCACGATATTGTTGTTATGACAACAAATCCTATGAACAACAAAGACAAAATATTGGATAACATTAAAGAAATTTCAGTAGAACATATGTCGCATAAATTTTGGAATGAATTTGTGAAGAAATCCTGTTCCAATCTATATTGTAGAACAAAAAAGATCAAAGAGGCAATGCTAGAATTAATTGATCTTCAGTTTAGTACCAGCAGAATGAAGTCAATTTTACGTAATGAACAACTTCAATTTGATTTAGTAATAGTAGAATCGATTTTGCCGGCTCTATATTCAATCGGATACAAATTTGGTGCTCCAGTTATAGGGATCACTTTGCAAAATAGTTATGTCGGTAAAATTGATGTTCAAAAGTATCCCTTGAAAACTGTATTGTATAATGATTTTATAATGTCACAAGATGCGAGAAAGACTTTTTTCCAAAAATTAGAAACTTTATGTATAAATATATTAAATATATTTTTCAATTCGATGATCCATGAAAGAAGTCACAATGTGATGAGAAATCATTTAGATCTCTTTTTACCGATTGGCGTTGAAGATAAAAGACAAAGAACGTCATTATCACTGTCATTTGGAGAGAGCTCTAGCAGCATGAAGGCATTGCCGCCTGCTACTATACCTGTTGGGTCATTTCGATTTAATGTTACACAGAATTTAAGTGAGGTTAGTATTAAGCTTATTAAAGTTATGTTTTAGTACTAAATATTAAATTTATCTACAGTTTTCTAGATATTTTTCAATATTACTAAATTATGGTATTTCGGCTGATAAGGAGGTTAAATAAATATTACTCTATTTCCTAATATGACTACAAAGCTATTTATCAAAAAATACCCACAAATAAAATTTCTCAAGTCGCTTCCAAGCGTAACTAATTAACATTCTTTATTCCAGATAATTGTGAACTTGTCTTTTCTTTACAAATTATATTTTCTCAGGAACGCTAACCATCCTTGCATTTAATGATTTCTTGGTGCCTTGAATGTAGAATATGTTCTTTTCTGATTCTATATTACATTAAGCTTTTTTATGTCTAAAAACTAATAGAACTTAATGTAAATTAAATTTATTATCTGCCATATTAATATTTATATATCAATTAGATTCATATATCAATCATATAGTTTATGCTATGCATATACATTTTTAGTATAGCTCAAAAGCTATAGCTGAAAAGCGTCTCATGTACCACTTAGGTCATAAATGTAGTCTGGTAATAGGTAAATGTTCAAAGTAGACCAAAAGAATTAGTTAATAAATTTGATTCTAATTCCAGGAATTGAAACACTTCATGGACCATTCAAAACTGGGTTTCATTTATGTGAATATGGAATTTAGAGAAAAAGTTCATAACATACAGCCAGAGGCAATGAGAATGCTACTCAGAGTGTTCAACGAGATACGCTACAATGTTCTCTTAATGTGGCCGAATGACACATTACCTGGAAGACCTGACAATGTTTTTATTTCCAAGTCTTTCCCTCAGCATGCTATTTTGCGTATGAATGTTTAGTTATATTGTTATATACAGTTTTGGATTGATTTTAGTCTGAATTATCTGCCCGTTTAAGTTTTCCCCGAGTGAAAAAGAGAATATGGCTGCAATTTTTAAATAATTTTTTATGTGTAATTAATTATTTATAGTAAATTTATTAAACTCAAGGTTTTCAGTATGCATTCTATGGTTTAGTCGAGTATATAGGTAAGTAAAGAAACAATCTAGTTATAGATTGTTTCTTATAAGGTTATTGTTATAATTAGCCAAATAGGAGGAACATTTAGAATTCATTATAATTATTACAGGTTTTATTATCGTGTGTCATCGTAGGAAAACATTATTTTGATGCAGTTATAATGGTTAAGTTTCATTAATTAAAACAACCTCTATCGCCCAATTTTAAAAAACCAAATGCGTAATAACCCTCTATCTATAATAAGCACCAACATAATACATTGTTTTATGATTTATAGGCTTTTGAATATAATACTTTTATAATTTATTTTCTTGTAGCTATGATGGTTTAAAAGTTTATTTCAAAAGGCACCTTCGACTCGCTTTGGCACATTTCGACTTCCTTCCCTTAAATTGTTATTACTCGTTACCCACACTTTCTAAAAATATATGGTATACCCCCATGTCTGTCTAGACATTGTAAGCTACACAATGATCAAAGTTTCATATCAATCAAATAGGCCATTTTTATACTTGACCTTAAAAAACAAAAAAAAAAAAACCTTTCCTTTTTGTGAAAGTAGCATGATAAATTTTACGTAATTTCAACGTTAAAAATATATAAATACTCAAAATCATCAATATATAAATACTCATAAATCAATGTAACCATTCTGTTACAATTATTTAATATTGAAATATTGCTAAGTTGTCAGTTACAGAAATGTATATACATTGTAGTAACATGCATCTGTTGTGCATTTTAGTTAGCCAAAGAAATATTTATAATTCTTTAACTCTCATTTTTCGAATACTTCATTTTTATACAGTAAGACAGTAATTTTTTTATAAGTTGAAGTCTAATATCAAATGCGTTGCTCAGTCCAGTTTTAGTCAGACTCCTAGAAAGAGAGTTCTTTAAAAAGATAAACGTCAAAATAATTATTTTCTCTATTACTTAATGTATTAAGCTTTTACATGTATGCTGATCTTATTGCTACAAATCTAATCTTTTATGAATCATAATTTTTATGAAAGACTGCAACAAAATAGTGAATATGAAAAATAAAACCTCGTATATTTTTCATGAGTTTTAATAAATTTATTCACCAAAAAATGTTAAAAAAAATAATTATGACAATATTATTAAACTGGGCTTTTTTTATTGTTATATTTCAATGTTTAAAAATTTAGAAAAAAAATTTTTTTAACTAATTTACAGCTTCTATACGGATAAAAAGTTTCAATGGGACATAATTTTTCTCATATCTTCTTTTCCCACTTTAGCCAATTTAGAGGCCATTGCACAGCAATCAAATATCGATAATGGTTCTGCTTTATACTTTTCGAATATGAAATCCAAAAAAATAAATACATATTGATTAAACTAATAAATATTTATATTAAAGGTCACTCCAATATCAGGGCGTTTATTATGCAATGCAGGACGAAATTCTTGGATGAGTCGATTTTCTACAAAGTTCCTGTGATTCTATTTTCTATATCGGAAGAACGAGAAGAAGAGATTATACAAAATGTGAATAAATGGATGATCGGAGAGGCTGTTGACATTAAAAATACATCAAAACAACATCTTAAACGAACCATATTAAATGTCGCTTCCAATTTAAAGTGAGTTACTTTCTAAAATATTTGTATAAGAAGCTTTGCAGGCTAAATAACATATTGAATTAGTTTTTAAAAAGAATATGTTTAATGTACAAATAGACTATTATAGTTTCATAATAGTATAAATTATAAACAATTACACATAAGGGAATAACTTGGCCTTTTATTATTGGCCACGTAAGAAACTCCAAGTCACTCAGCAAGCTTTGGGAAGGGGTTTATGCTTGAGGTGTCTCTACCAAATATTCTCCTTGATGAGGAGATCTATAGGAGAAATAAGGTTACCAGCATAGCTTGAAGGTTTGGCAGACTAAAGTAATTGCTACTTTGCCAACAAGTCATTAGCTGATAGGTCATATACTTACGCCGACAGTTCATATAGCGAACAAAACCAACAACCGCTGGAGAAAAAAGATTCTCGAATGGCGAACATGTACTGGAAGATGCAGAATGGGATGGCACCTCACTAAATGGATGCACAGAGCACGGGATTGATCTTTGTGGAAATACATGGTGGAGGCCTTTGTTCAGTAGTAGACTTCTTTCGGTCTAGTAATATATTTCGCCGATTATTTTTAGGCTTGTAAACCATACATCCGGATTAGAAGTTTCTTATTTGGACCATATGTTACTCATTATGATAAAAGACTTGCTCTCAGTTGTTAGCATTGCTGTTTACCGATGATTAAATACTTTTTTAGGTGCCCATAGCCAATTGACTGTTCCAATGAGACATTGTCTTAGTATTCCAATGGCTAGCTAGACAATAAGCTATATTTTAAACACAGGTGTGTCCTTGTGCACAGTTTTGAGTTGTACAAAACTATAATCGAAAGGATTTCGTCTGTAAGGAATTTTGGCGTTGTTATGACAAATCTCCTCGCACTCCACAGTCCCATCATAGGAACTTGTCAGAAAACCTACAAGATACTAGGATTTATATTACGGCCTTCCCATGGTTTTCTTTATATTGATGGTGATGTGAGTTTATTCAGCACTTTAGGCGATAGTATTATCTAAAGAACACTAATCATATGGTCCCTATATGAAGCTAGTTATATCCTCATGTCAGAAAATATTAAAAACAAATAGGTTTTCGTATTACAAAATATATAGGTATTATCCTATTTATTCCCTTCAGACTTCATAACAAGTACATTCAGATATAAATCCTTCAATTCCGATGGGAATAGCAGACCAACATCTCAATATTTGCAAGATTTTTTTAAAACGTGTACATTATATTTTCCAGATATAATACCAACATAAAGAAGATATCACAGATGCTGCATGATGCGCCACATTCTGGCCTGGAGAGAGCTATTTGGTGGACAGAATATGTGCTGCGTCATAATGGTGTTGGGCATCTAATGTCGCCTACCCTATCTCATTATGAATACCTGATGCTGGATGTTATTGCATTCATCTTCCTTTCAATTGTTATAGTGTCATCGTTTACAATATGGACTGTATTGCATTTATTCCCTAGAATAGCTGCGTGAATTTTATTATTATGTTGCTCTTTAGTTTGTAAATAATATATTTAATTTATTCATTTTGATCATAATGAATTGCTATAATTAAATTAATTTTACATGTACTTATTTCAAATACCAAAATCTTTTCTACATAGTATACATTTTAACCTGTATATTATGACTGAAAGGTTAGAAATGTTTTTTAGTTCTAAAAATGTGATTTGTAAATATAATTTCAAAATATAAATGTGCAATATTAAATTATAATAACATGCAAAAGTTTATTAGAAACAAACCTATAGATCACTTAACATTTTTTCATTTAAAACCTTACAAATACACAAATGTGAACATACAGTTGTTTGTTGATTATTCTAAATTTTATATACAGGAATATTGTCTAAACATTATATTGTCTAAACTTATTTAGGTTATTTTTATATTGTTATATCAAGCACGATTCTATGAGTTTCCATAAAATTTTCTTGTAAAAATAATTTTAATTATGCTGCTAATTTGAAATTTTTGTTAATTTTTTTTCTAGAAAAGTTCTGTTTATGATGTTGAACCTTTTTAATATGGTTATGATTGGGAAGGTATAGAGCATAAGAAATATTTTTTTATTGTATAATTCCTCTTATATTTTTGAGACAAAATCATTCAATGAGATTAAACATTAATGTTATTTAATGTTATGATTAAAATGAACAAACACATAACACATTCATTTACAACATTCATGTCATCATAGGATACAAACATTTTGTAAAAGCAAATTAGTAGCAAGTAAATAAAAATATTATATTTGTACTAAATAGCAATGGATTATAAGAACACAGAAGCAATAAGAAACTTTAATATTTGCTTATTTGGTTACGACAAACTTATTTAACGTAACAACTTATTTAATTGTGATGAGACTTGTACTGATAAATTATCCATATCTCCTGAGGTCAGATGTACACAGATAGCCTAAACAGCAACAGATAGTCAGGAGACTGAAAGTCTTAACAGTGAGAGTAGTGGTATGAAAGTAAGAGTAGTTATTCCACTAAAAGATAAACAACTATTGAACCATGTTATTCCATAGCATATGCAAACCGTGTTTAAAAGATTATTATCATATGCTCAAAGATGTATAGGGGAATATCAATATGGATTCAGAAAAGGCAGATCCATATCAGAACAAATCTTTAACATACGACAAATTTTAGGAAAATGTAAAAAATATGGGAATGAGACCTTTTAACTCTTCATAAACTTTAAAAAAACTACCTATGATTGCATAAATTTAAAAATGCTTCTAGAACCTATTAGATAATTGGAAATTTCAAAAAACTTTTTAAAAAGATTTTTAGCCTCCCTCTAGAAGACATCAACTTACAAATTTCTATTTAGCGCAATGTCTGTCAACTAATTTAATTGAAAAATAATATAAGACAATGTGATACATTAGCATGTGTGTTCTTCGACATTGTTCTTCAAAAATAATTTGTAATTGAGATGTGAATATTAAGTGCTTCATTTTTAATAGAGTATTCAAAATTTTAGCCTATGCGTCAGCATATATAGCCTATGCATCAGCAATATTGTCTTCATGGCAATTGAAAGTGAGACGAAGAAAATTTAACTTTTTAAATTATGATGGTAAAACTAAGTATATGCTTTGGTCTAAATACACAATATCTGACAAATACTATGAAATTAATACATATAAATTTTAAATGTTATCTATCAGGGTTCTGTTGTCACCTCTAACAATGACTTAACACCAAAGATACAGCAAAGGATTGCCACAGCTGGCAGATGTTTTTATTAAAAAAAACACTTAAAATCGAATCTCGTTTATATTAAAAACCAAGCTCTTGTTGTATAAAACTTTAATTAGACCTATATTACCGTACAGATGTGAAAAAAGGACCATCACATCCAGAAACGTAAGAAATAATTGCTGTATTTGTAAAAAGAGGTCCTATGGAGTATTTTGGGTGGTATTCATTCTAATGGAATATGTCAAAGAAGGATCAATCTTCAACTATAGAAAACATGCAGGGAGCATGATGTGTTTGTTGGTAGGAAAGTTTTGAGTGTTATAATTGCAAACAAATTTTTTTAAATATCATAGTTCATTGTTAGGCACTCTTGTGCAGAGTAAGCACCATTGTTATATATAACCCATTGCCACTGTGCAGATAAAGCACGGATTCCTTCTGCATAAAAAATTTGGGGTTGTGACTCAAAAAACTTATTAAGAAAATCTAATTCTGCTCTATCATCAAACTTTTTATCCTGAATGTGATTATTTAAAGACCAGAATAAATAAAAATTTGTTTGTGCTTAGTCAGGGGAATATGATGGATTTGATAGAATATCCCAATGAAAATCCAGTAACTTCTGGCGAACGACTTTAGTTATATGCAGTAGGGCGTTATATGGTAGTATTCATTCAAATCATTCCTTTTGCCTTCCACCAAGTAGATAACAAAACTTTTTTTTTATAAAGTTCAGTTTTTAGAGTCAGTATCGACTTTTGGCGTGAGCTTCGCCATTGGTGCTTTTGCATTTGGTTTACATACAGAATCCACTTTTTGTCTCCAGTTACCATTTGGTCAAGCCAGGGTCATGTATAAAAGAAAAAGAAGATTCATATATAAATATACATACATATATGTATTTACATATATATGTTTATATATAAATATATATATATATATATATATATATACATATATATATTTAACATGTCGGTCTAATTTAATTAAGTAAGCTAGTATTCTAATACCTGCACATGACCTATACCTGCACATGACCTGAGCTCTGCTGCCAGGCCAAGTGAGGTAAACGTAGTGAATTTCGAATGATCTTGAGGTGGTTTTAGTTGTAGACTTAGGGAATGGGATGTTGAAGGCCGATTGCTACAATCACTTAACGTTCATGATGAATTTGGTCTGATTTTAAATGATTTGTCAAAGTTGACATCGCAGCTGTCCCATATCTCGCCACGTTGAACCGTGTTGAAATCTTTATGATATATTTCGGAAATGGTTACATTTCAAACAAAAACTAACATTGTAAACCTCACATGTACTTATGTTTTTGAAGTGCTAAAGTCGTTTTGTATTTATAATAATATTTATGAAAATAAAAATATTTTTAATACATTTTCTAAGTTTTTAAATTGTTTAATATAACTTAAATTAAATGTTCTGTTATAATGTCATTTATAGATCACCATGCTCTCTACATAGCACCATCTATAACCTAGGCATTGATAACACTACGAGCTGTCGTCTGGCCATATAGAGGTAATGGAAACTGTCCCATTTTTTCGTTTTTAATCCACAGGGACAGACAAATGCCGCTAATTGTCGAGCACCCCGTGGACATGTTTCAACCTGTTACTTTAAATAAAGCGTGTCAATAAATAACCAAATAATTCAGCCAAATATTCGGTTCAGCAAATTTTAAACCGAATCTTCCCTTTGGGACAGCACAAAACTATAACCACAGATGCATATAGTGTTACATACCCCACAAGCATTTGTGTACTACTACTAATAATGTCAGATGATATAAAAGATGATATCCAATACAAAACTGACGAATCTGTTGAAGATTTAGACAAAACCTATCCTAAAAGTGAAAATGAAACCAGTTTTGGTGTAAATGATTACTACGCCAATGATATTGAAGATTTAAATTCAGCAAGATCAGTGACAATTGGCGCAGAAAGTGAAATGGTATACGATGCTCAAATGAGATATCAAGACGTACAATCAGATAAATATGTAAATAATACCGATTTTCCAGGATACATTGTAACATAGTCATGTTACAATGTATCCTGGAAAAATTAATTTGAAGACCGAGAAATCAAATGAAAAGAAAAAATTGTATTTCATACCCACCACCTGTAATGTTGATGAATCAACATTACTTAGAACTATACATGAGAATGCCATTGGTGCAACCATTAAATTTAAAAAACTGATTGAAGTTGCTCACAGATCTTTAGGGCTCACAATTGCATTTAGACAATTATAAAGTGATACCAAAAGACTAACCAAAGTTACAGTAACTGATCATCAACAATTAAATTAAAGAGTTTTAAGAAATTAGTAACTAAGACTAGGGTGACCAAATAGATTTCCCAATTGGGTGACCAAAAGTTCATTATTCGCAACGAAAATTCCTTTCAATGAGTTCATAATATACTACTAAAAATTCAATACAATTACACCCAGATTGACAATTTTCATCAATAGAGGACAAGTAAAAGGTCAAAAAAGATTTTCAATCTCAAAAAAATCTACAATTCAAAGCAACAAGTTCCTCGGTTAATACAACCGAACATATTTCATAAGTTCAATGAAGAGAGCGCATATAATGTACTGTTTGAGCCAGACACAATCCCCTATTTTAAAAATGCAATCTAAGGAATGATGTTACCCAATAATGATGCTGAACATGTCAAAAATGTTGCATCAGAATATAAAACTACCATACCATTGGTGCGAGTATTAATAAGGTTGTGTTTTACTTAACAGTATTAACTCAAAGTTCACATTATATAAAATATAAAGTAATAGACGTGGGTAAATCAATATTGGAAGACAACAAAAATAACGTAAAGAAAATTGCTAGAATAAAGAATAATAACAATGAAGACTCTAAGGTGGTAAATGAGTATGAAAATGATTGAAAATGCAGAGATAGTCATTTCTATGATTCTAAAGGAAATAACCATGACCACATGAAAATAATTAATAATAATAATAATAATAATAATAAAGAAAAGCCTGATAAATATGTTGCGCAAAACAGGAATATATTTAAACAGAAAAGTGTTTACCATTTTCATTATGCAATAACTTTCCAAAGTCTACACTTTGGAAAGTTGAAGAAAAGTTAAATAAAGCTGTAAAATTATAGGGTTTCATTTAATGTTAAGTGCAAAATTTCATGCATCGTTACATATTTATAATAACTGGTAAGCACAATATCTGTAATAACTGGTAAGTTATTTACTAACAAAATTTTGTTTATTTCAATATTCATTTTGTTAACTAATCTACAGAATAGTTTAATTATAGAATTTTAATGAATAAGATGAATGCATGTGGCAAAAAATAAAATTATATCAAAAGAAGCATTTTCATTCATATGAAATGACATAAAGTAGTTGATGGTTATGTATGGGCTAATTGTATGGTAGGTAAAGGTCGTAACTTTACCTACCATAATAAGAACAACTGAGCAAACAAAGAAATTTGTCAGAAACTCTGAAGGATGTGGGTCATAAATGAATAATATTAAAATATATCTGTGTGAAGAGCAAGGTCAGAACATTAATAATATTAACATTTCATATTTCTATCCCAAATGAGTAAGCCTGTACGATTGTCAAAAGATAAAATCAAGCCGAAATCTGTTTTGCATAATTTATGGTTTTTTTTTACATAAAATATGGCTGTAGTCATATTCTAAATTGTATATAATACACTTATTAGATTGTTTGACATACTTAGAGTCTTTTTGCATTCTTGACTTCTCTTCATTGTGGAGGTGATAATGATCGAAAGTCCCGTTTTTACTGGTTAAATCCCTGTAAACTTATTAAGCTATCATTCCAAGAAGATTATGCATTCTCATGCCATTTATGGCCTTTAGATTGCACTTTGGAGTGGAAGAAATATGAATGGTGGATGTACCAGATGGGGTAGGCCAGCCTTTATACAGATAAACCCAAGGTGGCCACAGTCTCAAAAGAAAATTATTGTTATTTCTGTGAGATATATTTGCTAGAAAGAAGCAGTCATCACTAGTAAACCTGAAGTAAGATAAAATGACTTTGTTTGTCAAGTATATTATTGTATCAATTCTAACCATTGAAAACAGTACTAGAATGAAAGAGAAAATCTTTAAAAATGCAATTTGAGAAACACTTCAATACACTACCAGCCCTATGTCAATATCATTTCAGATGTTGCAAGGATGCAATACCACAACTCCATATATCAAAAATAATTTAAAAAAACTTTTGGGGAAATAGTAAGAGAGCAATCTCAACCAAAGATTGCAACATTTTCCCTCCATCACCGAAGTAAAAATGCTGTTTGTTGATTTTAACAAAAAGATGTTTATATCTAATAGCACGTTAAAGTCCATACAATAAACCGAGCTATGTGTTATTACGCATAATATATTCCAACAGTTAGATGATTCCAGATCAAAGTTTTCACAAAGTTATTGCTATACGTTTTGCTTTCCATAGGATAGTAGTAAATGATTTTTTGTCTATTAAAATTTACAATACATATATGTTAAACCGTATAAATATACCTCTATGTATAAGTTGAACGGAGTACCGAAGAGAAAGACCTATTTTAAGCGCATAACTGTACTTAAACGGAGATTGGACATCTTGTCTATGCTCCAGAATATATATTATCTCATATTTGAGATATGCAAGTCATGTCAATAATTGATAGTTTTTACGAAAACCCTAATATCATATAAATTCAATAATTTAACATGTGGTTCACAGCATGTACAGTGAATTCATATCATATTTATTTTTTTAGTGCACTTAAGCAGTCCTATCCTCTACGTATAACTCATTATTATGCACCAAATAGTTCAGACTGGGATTAGAAACTTAAAATAATGTAGTAAAAATAAGCCTGCTGAATTCACACAGAAGGAGTAAAAAATATGCTGAAAATGTTATGGATATTAGAAGGTTGTGATAGAAATATATGTAGGTTGTTTTAAACATATAAAGACCAGATTCACAACTATACCAATAGTACATTGCAATATGATCCTAAAACAAGCAAGAGTATGTAAAGACTTATTATTGAAGAAAACGAGCCAAATTTACAATTCTTTCTCTTATTTTCCTAAATTCAGCATGACGCATCTAAAATTACATACGATGGTATATTTGGCTTGTTTTCTGGGTACATTGCGGTGGGTACACCATTTTCTGTTATTGTTTTAAATTTGCGAGTTTGTGGATTTATTACCTAGCTTTTTTGCTCTAGTATTCTTGAGTTGAAAATGGTGAAAAATAACTTTTTCCACTTTTGAATCTTAATGTTGAGAATTACATTTATATCAAACGCATTCAGCATATTGTTGCTTCATTTATTTTTCGGAACAATAAAATTCTTGAAAAATTCACCAATTTCATTTCCTTTGAATGAATATTTTCCATGTTACAATAATTTTTTGTCAGTGTTAACTTTAAGAAGTATTTCCTTTCTTAAAATTGATTTAGAATTCTCGGGGTCTATAACATGTGTTTGCAATGTGTTAGGCGTAAAATACTATTCTCCGTGAAAATTATGTTCAGATTAATCATGATATACTTTATACAGAACGAATTACTAGTTTATAATTTACAAAATAGTGTCTCCAAAAAACACATTTAAAGTGATTTGATATACCTTGAACTTTTTAACTCGTATAATTATTATGTCACTCTGTAGGCATAGGTGATTGTGATATGATGTGATATTAATGAGCTCCATTTAAATAAGTGTACCTCTAATGCGTAGTGAGAACCAGGTCACCAAAGTAGAAAGATACATTTCAAGAGGCTGTACTACCTTAGGAGTCTACAAGTACAAACCAGGATGGAGATCAAAGTTTTCACAATGTTATTGCTATACATTTTGCTTTCAATAGGATAGCAGTAAATAATTCTTTCACTATTAAAGTTGGAATGCAATCCAGATATGTTAAAACATACAAGTATGCCTCTATGTATAAGTTGAATGGGGTACTGAAGAAAGACCTATACTGTCTAAAAGTCAATGTATACAAACTATATGTCCTGTCCGTCTTGAAGTGGCAAAGACTGTGATATATGAGAGGCAATCGCGTGAATAAAATGAACTTGAATGCAGCCAGAACGTATGCAGGCCAGTAGACTCCAATAGGATGGTATGGGCACAACATTGCTAGAAACTGGATGGACAGTCTCCATTCTTAAGAAGAAATTGCAAGCCTCCGTTTTTAAATTCTCAATTCATTCAAGTATTATTTTTATTTTTTTTTCAAAAGTGTTAAAGGTGAAAAAATTATAAAATTTCTATAGATGTCTATACAAAAATAGCAAAATGTTTGTAAAAAAATATTGAAATATCAATAAGATTCTCTACAATGTGATAAATTTCAGATTTTGTTACATAAAATTGACATCTAATATGATAGAAGGAAAATTACCTTACTGTAAAATTTTAGCACTATGAACTTCAGCACTTAACTTAATTAGACATGTGCTTTACAATTTCTTTTCTTTAACTATTTCACTGTGGGAGTATCATATGTGAAATGACATTTCTTGAGTGGGACACAAGACAGGAAACCACTCCCTGGAGCGGAGGAACATTCATTTAATCATTATTAGATTAATATTATTTATGTCACTAGTTAACAACATATAACAATTATTAGCAATTTTTTTAAGGATATCACTAACGATACTTTATCACTACACGATCACTGCAGTGAAAGGCTTATCACAATTTAATATTTTTGTGTACTTAAATTTTAATTAAATTTGTTCAATAGCTTCCTTTTCAAACAAATCAATATTGAAATATCCCACATAGAGAATATGTTAAGAAATAAAATATTCCAGAGAATAATTACAATAGTTTAATTGAAAACTGGTAATAGTAACACAAAGTTTCAAGTTTTTTACTTCTGTTTGTCTCACTCCATTTAGAAATATGTGAGTTTTATTTTTATATCAAATGAAAAATAGTATTTTTTTAAATTTTATATATATCATAAGCTTCAAATTTGCAAGCCGGTGACAGCACTTATCCAATCTTTAACAAATGGAACCATCGAGTAAACACCAGGCACATTCGCCTGTGCACAACCAGAACCAAACGAAACTAAGCCCACAAGCTTTCCATTCACCGTAGCTGGACCTCCGGAATCACCCTGCAAACATTATTCACTATTTTATTTATTCATCATCAGCTAACAGTGTAATCATACAAACTTCAGTTTTAGTTTAATATGACATTTTCAAATCATTTGAAAGAGAGTGACAAGCCATGCTGTCGAAGAAAATCAGCTGCTTTCAAATCAACCTTTAAATAAATACATGTGATGCGTAAAACTTAGAAATTTGTTTTGTTGTTCTAATGTATTGGTTAATTCCATAATTGCTACCATTTTGTATAGCATATTACCTATCGGTACGTATTCATGTAAAAAAAACAGTTTTGAGTGACTTTTTCAATTGTTTCAACACTTAATGTTTGAAATATTACGGAGCTATGAATAATGATAACTTGTCATTTAACATCTAGTAACCACTAAATAAACTAATTTTGAGAAGAGTTCGAACATTAAATATAATTAGTTTGTATTACAGAACAAAACTTCAGTTCCACAAAATTTTTTGGATTAAAGAATGAAGACATATTTGTGGAACATATACTATTTCATATAACATTTCCACATTTGTGGAACATACCCAAAGGATGTCTAAATTCTAAATAATTTACACGTTAAAAATTAAAAAATTATATTCATATTTGTGCATAGTTTAATAGAAATACTATGTTCCCTTAAATCTTTTAACTTTTTATGTTTACGGCAGTTGTTGTAATAGTTCGACCTTAAAGTTGTTCTGCGAATTTTATTATGGATGAAGTAGTTGAACAAAGAGTTTACCTTAAATTTGGTGTTTGAAACGAAATTTCCTGCGACAAATCGTTAAAAATGTTAAAAAAGACCTATGACTCTACTACGGCGAAAACACAGGTGTACAAGTGGTACAAATTGTTCAAGAAGGACCATGAAATAGTTGAAGATTTGCCTCGTCCCAGATGGCCTTCAATGTCTATCAGTGACGAAAACATTGAAAAAATCCAACAATTATTGCTTGAAAATTAATATTACTATTATTTATTCATAATTTCAGAATTAAAGAGTTGGCTCGAGAGTTGAACATCGATAAAATGACCATTCATGGAATTTTAACCAATGTTTTGTGCATAAGATGTGTCACCATAAGATGGGTTTCGAAATAGCTTAATATCTTTCAAAAAAGCACCGATAGGAGATATCGGTTGAAAGAATCAAATTAATGATTAAATCTATTGAATTAATCACAGTGGAAGTTAAGGACTACACCACTTTCAGTTTAACTAAAGTGTATGGAAGAGTAGTTCTATGAGAAGTGTATGGACGGCGACAAAATAAATTTTTATGAATAAATTTAAATTTGTGTATTTTTTTAATGATTCTGATTATTCCCATATTAAGTAAGACTGTACTAAGATTTGTGTCTTTTATATTGCATAATGATATAATTAATGATACATAATGGTATAGTTCCAATATTATGGACTATGATCTTTCCACTCTTCTGTCACTTGATTCTTACCTGACAAGCATCTTTGCCACCTTCGGGGTATCCTGCGCAAAACATAGTCTCGGTAATGCAATACAATGAATGTGGAGTCATCTGGCACTGGTTTCTTGCGATGATTGGAACCTCCACTCTCTGTAATATGTTTGCTGGCGAATACTGTAATTTATTTATTTACTTTAATGGAAATATTGTAAAAGGGCATGCCTTACAAGTTCGATGACATTTTTTTAAATCATCAGCGTTTTAACTTGAACATATTGCATTATATGAAAAAATTTAATGAAAAACTGATGACGTAAGTAAAAAATACCGTAGCTGACTTTATCAACATAAAGTTGCTATGAAACAAATTTACTAGCATTGTTTGATATCTGAGAATATTATACCTTATATTGCTTCTTCATCAACAGAATTGCAATTTTTTATCTACTATCCTAAATTGGAGTTTGTCTGCACATTGAAAATATTTTGGAAAAAAAAAATGGCATATACTATTTATGTTTAACTTAAACCAAAATGCATTTTTTTAGAATAATTATCAATTTATCTGTCTGTCCGTTTGTTGGAGTATCACGTAAAGATAACTAGACCAATATTGATGGTGTTTTTAAATTTTTACAGCACTTTCACAACTACTAAACTAAAATTTGTTTCATTCTGTTTTGTTTGGTGGTCGTTCAACATTACAAAACTGCAAGTCTTATACCTGTTTTGTATATTTTACCTTTGACGTTAAGCAGTATTCCTTCATCGCATATGATACCTATTATTTGTCTTCCTTTGCATCAGCCATTCTGTTCTGAGAGCCACATCACTGTCAATTTTACCGTAATTACTGAAGATTGAACCTAAATGTTTAAATTGAGTTACTGAGGGTAATTGCATAGTTCCTATGGAGATCTTCAAGTTGTCTGGATTTGCGATACTATCGAAAATGCACAACATATGTTCTATCTTCATTTTGATAATTTTCAGACCATATGCTTCCTATGCCTCTAAGTAGGAATTGAAGTTTTGTTGGAAGTTGTCTATACGGTCGGAGATCAATACAACATCATATAGAATATTCCATGGCTTTTAGCAGTGTTTGTCCAAATGGTCCATAATAAAATTACAAGCATTTGATTGAGTACATAGCCTTGGTGCCCTCCAATTCCAGCTTTAAAAACCACGTGTTAGTTTTTGTTATTGGTTTTTTTCCTGTTCTAGTATTATTTCAACTGTTTTAATTCTATATGATGTGCATTTCTCAGCTGCGAAGCCAAATTAGTTAGGAGTCAGAGTTATAAAGTGCTTCAACCTATTGTTTAGTATTCACTCTCAAATTTTGAGGGTGCGTGACATCAGTTTAATAGTCCTGTAATTGCCACACTCTCTAACATCCCCTTTTCCCTTGTGAAATGGTATCGGAAGGCTGTTTCGACATGAGTTTGGTATAGTGTGACCTTGAATTAGTTTGCTATACAGTTCATTTAGCCAATGTACTCCTTGATCACTTAGGTGTTGCCAGACTTCTGCTGGAATTTCACGTAGACCTAGAGAATTGCTATTTTTCATTTGATGTATTCTGACTTCATGCTAAGATATAGCAGGATTTCATTTGATGTGTTATGATTTCATGCTAAGTTATAGCCTGTATACATGTACACTGCAGCAAGCAAAAAACCTACTGGCTCAAAAGATTATAGAAATTAGTGTGATTACCATGCTGTGAAATTAGTTTATGCTGGCTAAGGGTGAATTCAAATTTTTAAACTTGTATTTTAAATTTGGAATTTGGAACTTCTATAAAAATTATAGAAGTTCGAAATTCCAATATACTAGTTTCATAGGTTTCTAGGACACTACATTACTGTGTCACTGAAAGTAGGTAAAGAATCCCTATATGCATATTCAAATAGCACCAATGAGTCAATTTCTTTTGTAAACTGTAAATGATTTTAATCTTGATGGAATTTCAAGCAAATTTTATTTTATATGCATATGTGCTATTATATGTATATGTATGCAAGTTTACCCTAGCTGTCGTATCTCCCCAACCAGTGATGGACAACACTGCTCCAGACACTATATCATTCATGTCACCAATCTGCACAGGTGCTGTATATTTGGACATAACAATGGGTGTGACAAGTTTCAAAAGTAGGAAATCATAGTTGAAGGGATGCTTGTTGGATTTTGAATTAAATTTGGGATGTGGGAAGTGCTTTTCTACATTGTGCACAATGCCAGTGTCTTGTTTCGTGCTGCCCACTGTTACGTACTTGCCTGTCGTTCTGTAATTAAATATATTACGTTTATATTTTAAAAGTATATAAGAGATATTAATTTCAGACATGCTAATAAAATTTTTTTACTCTAACATTTATTTGTCTTGCATATATGGAATTAAATGTATAATGAAACAGCAATGTTACTAGAATGAAACAATTATAACTATTACTAGAATGAAATAATTACAATTATTCAAAAAGTATATTATTTTTCTGATATAAAAATGGAAAATTAAATAATAGATAATTAACAAAAGAAAAAGTTAAAAATTCTCAATAATAACAACCTTGTCCAAGAAATGTTGAAATATAGGTAAGAAAAAGGAATATTAATTTCATCACATAACATTAGAGCATTATTTTCCTATAATTTCTGTTATGGACGCCATTTTTTATTTATCAAAGTTAAAATTGCAAAAATAATATTACACAATGCATCAAAAATTGCAAAAAATGATTTTTGCTAAACATATATTAGTTGTTGGAAATGAGTTCAAAAAAATTGTTTGTTTCACAGAAAATGTTCTGATTATGTTTGTTGCAATATTGACAGTTCATGAAATATTTTTCTTTAAAATTCACACAAAGATAATGGATTTAACATAACTTCTCAGACCGCACCAAATTAATGCTCGGTTGATAAATATTACATTTTATAAACCACAACATTTTTACAAACTTAATATTTCTTATCCTTAGTATTTATATTTCTATAGGTTAGCATTTGCACTGGATAAATCAATATATTAAAATTCATAACCTAGTTCATACGGTGTTAAGCGTTTATATTTGAATCTGAAATGTATAAACACATTTTCTTTTTCGTAAGTTTTATATTTGTATATGTTGTTATTTTATATATGTAATAATTATATAAAAATTGTCCGAAGGTCATTTTACAATAAAGTATCACACAGAGCTACATGACAGATAATAGTAATATACTTTCAAATTTACCACGTCATCATGTTGAAATATTTATCGCTTTCTGTAAGTGCAAATGTTGTTAACACCTATTTTAATCTCTCAGTTACATTACAATAGAAAAAGCAATAAAATATATTAATAACCGATTCAGAAAATCTTGTCAAAAAATGAAATGAGAATGGATCTTAATTGTATGAAGTATATAACAAAGTATTAAAAGATGTTTATATAAGAAAGTATTAACACCAAAATTAGATGCCTCATAAAACTATCAACACATGTGTTTTTAATAGGTTGTTTAATACATTTTGATAACCGACATGTGACTTTTCTTTTATGGATGGTTATTTTTCAGACTATTATAAAGTTAGTTATATTGACATTTTACAATTTTTCAATTTCATCTCACAAGGAGGGGCACACTGAGAATTTCCATTTGGGACTAGTTTGTGGAGTGATAACGATATGTAAGTTTTAAAGTACGTTACTCAGCCAATTTGAGAAAATATATTCCAAAATGTTTTGAGCAGATTAATATTAAAGATTTCCAGCCAGGATCAAACGACTGTGAATTAGTAATGTATGAAACTAGTACACTGCTGGTCTCGAGTTCAAATTCTATCCTTTGTCACTTTTTTTACATAATTGAACAGTTTTTCCATTATTCATATGAAGTTAATATTTATAAGTTTAAAGAATATTTTTTATTACTTATTTTTATTAATTTGTGAAATTTTTCCAATTATTTACATATATTTTTACATATTTATAATTTTTATAACATGTTACTCTAATGTTTATACGTCATTAAAAGATATTTCTATAATTATAAAACATTATGTTAAAAAATAAGGAAAATTAAGGAAAAATTTATGGAAAATTAAAATATTTAATTTTCTTTTCTTAATTAAATTTTTTTCCATTGTAATACAATAAAGTTTTATTTAGCATTACAAAAAAATATGTTGCATAATTATTTAGACAAAAAAGTGACAAAAGATGGGATCAACATATTCAAATCACTCAACCCAGTTGCATGGTTAAACATAGCCGGATATGTTTATAATATAAACTATTTAACAAATCTTTGGGACGTGTTTTCTAAAAATTAGACGAGTAGGTCCAAAAACATGTATATATTTCACCGTAATAGCCCCAAATGAAATTCTCAGAGTATAATTAAAATGAGTGAGACTGAATTAAAGACTGATTTGAAATTTTCAATTTAACACGAAATATACTAGGAGAGGTTGTACGTGTTCCTTTAAAGGGGTGTTCCTTTTCTTTTTATTGGTGTTAGATAACATCATGTCTAAATAACTGCCCTGCAAAGTTGGAATAATATTCAATAATTACCACAATTGTAAGAAGATATGAACTTAACTGAAGTGACATAATTTTGTAAAATGTTGAAAATTTAGTTCTACAATGACATAAAATCGTTGCCAAAAGAAGATTTGAGATTTCTCTAAGCAGATAAAATAAACAAAGACGTTGTGCCCTAATATAGTCATCTGCGCATAAAGGTTCATTAAAATGAAGAATGAGGAGTTATTGATGTAATGATTAATAATTTAAAAGTTGAAGGGAATTAGCGACCATGCTTATTATGAAATCAGCGGGATATAAGTAAGGAAAATACCCATACATTTTATAACACAAAAACTTATTAAACTTTTTTAATGTTTTCTCCAGCATGAGGATATAAGAAGCTTCATACGGAGACCAGATGACTGCATTCATTTGAAGTATACCATGGACTAAAGAGATAAATAGTGTAACGATACATTCAGTATCTTGTAAAATGATGAAGTGAAAAAGAGCATTTTGACAGTAAAGATTCATCCTATTGTTATCGTGGTATAGAGCCTTAATATGCTGAAAAGTGTGTTGAAATATAATAGGAATATGTTGAAAAATAATAAAATTTATTTTAATTTTTCCTTTGTATGTGTTTTTGTTTTCGGTTAAGAATACTGGGACCACACAACATATTTTTAGATTAAATGTTGAGAAAAGTAATAATAAAGCAATTGTTCAGTCCTTAATTTCTAATTCTCTTCAACATTAAAGACACTCACAGATCAATCGTTCACGTACAAAATAATGTCGGAATGTACTCACCTGCAATGACAAGCTGTGATTACCCAATACTCTGACAATATTGCTGCACCACACCGACCATCGTAGTTCACCTGATATGGCACCTCTGTTATATTGACATCTGATCCTCTTACAATGCGGTTTTGAAGGTCGTAAATGTCTTCCCGCACTTTGCATCCGATAAAATCTCTGGCCGCCGTACTGAACATCAAGCAGTTGGTGGGTATCACGGAGCTTCTCTCATCCCTCAGCCGACAAGACAAGGGATTACTCAGCTGATTCCTTATGTTGCTTTCAGTATGATCTTGAGATAATCGTGACCGGAAGAGTTTGTCGTCATCGATCTTGCTTGGGTGATAACATTGTCTGTTGTGATGCAATGGAGTATTCACAGATGCTGCATATGAGCGAATTTTATTTGCTGAAATATTTATTTAGAGAATTAGACCTTTTATTATTAGAATAAAAAATTTCAAATTGTTACATTGAGAAGCTTGATTGTTATTATTTTAAAATTTTTTTTGTTTTTATGAAGAATTATAAAAGACTAATTTTTTTTTTAAAAATTCGCTCCATGTTCTTTTGAAGCCTATTTTAAAGCAGCAATTTATTTGTTTGTCTGCTTGTCTGCTTGTAGTAAGCAAAAGCAAATTATGAATTAAAAAAATATTTATGAATTAATTTATGAAAAAATATTATTGAAAAAAAATATTCGGAAATGTCTGCATTTTTCATAAAAATTACTATAAAATTCATTAAACATTTTTTTTGTTATGTACATATGAATTACATACAAGTTTGTATTTCAATGTAAATATTACTGTTTTTTTTTTCGATTAAAACCATTTTTGCTAAATTTTAAATAATTAATGTTTGTTTTGTAATTTCCATTGATCTCGTTTTGACATTTGATTTCAAAAATGGTTATCGTTGATGTGAGCAAATACTTGGTTGAAAATTTTAATTTCTATTTCAGAATTAAATTCTCATAGTTTATTGATATGGCAGGCTCTGGCTAATATCTTTTTCCATTAGTACTCTTTTGTATTCCACCAAAACTTACTGGCTGAAAACCATATTTGATAATATTACCCATTTCTTAAAAATAAAATGTCTGTAATTTATAGATTAACACCATACCTAACGTTTTGCTGTTATATGACATTGAACCTTTAAACCTAACGTTATTCATAAAGTAAATAGTTTAATCTAAAAAAATGGAAGTTCAATTGTGCATACATGAATACGAGTATATAAACTTATTTTTCATATTGTTTATGTTTCAGAGTACTAAACAATGCAAGTTAATAATATTTTGTAAACTGTTAATAATTTGTTATTCAGATATAAATGACACGAAATAATATACAATTAAAAAAAAACAGAGAAACAATGCATCCATTAAGGCAGCAATAAATTCGAACACTTTATTGCTGCCTTATACACATTTTTCTTCTTAATTTTTTTCTTGTTAGTTTCCTTTTATATTACTACCTAGAATGACTGATTATTAGATATCCCTACGAAATATGCAATAAATTTTTTTACATTTTCTGAAATTTCTAGCATACTTACTTCAGAATAGGACTTTTGATCTTTATAACAAAGAAGAATGAATAGCAGGAAAAGAAGTTTTGTAAAAAAATTTGTGTTTTCTCTTCTATTTTTAAAAATCTGTGAATTCCAATGGAAACATCTTCAAAATTCATGGACCGTCTTCTAAGACCATTTTTCCATAGCTATAATGGTTCAAGTAGCCGGTCTTACTAATTCTTCTCAAATTTCCACCCTGTATATGTGAACAAAGTATGGAAATTTCGTAGGCCTGTAAATATTTATGGTCCGTAAAAGATTAGAACCCATCGTCATATGATTATATTCACACATGCTTACCTTACCTAAATGAAAGTAAGTTTCTTCTTCTTATGAGTGTGGAACAATTGTGAGCGTAAAGTATTTGATAATATATATTTCTATGGGGCGTATCAACATTTGGATGCACCCAATTTTATATGATTTATTAAACCATGAAATATGTTGGTGACTTGATAATGATTACAAGGTTAATGATCGCATGGTTACGTTTTATAATACTGGCTATCTATTATGAAGTTTTTATTTCAGCAACCATGCACCTTACTCACAATTTTTGACGTAGAAAATTTCTTATATTTCGAAACTGAGGTGCCACATTTAATTCGTGAATGTCAAGAAAAGACATTGATTGTAAAAAATTAAATAATTTGTTAACTGCAAATAACAGATACGTGAATGATATTTCATTGAATAAAGTATTAATCGCAGTATGTTTTAGATACTTATTGACATTACGGGGACATCATACACCGATACAATTTGAAAGTTAATTGTAGGTGCGGAAAGGTGCACACTGCCACACATTAACTTCATCTAGCTTCCAGTTTTGTTATGTGAGTATGATGTTTAAGTTTTATTTTTTTTGCTCTTCATCAAACAGAATTTAAACAATAATACTAATTTAGATATCATCCTTTAAACTGTGGAAATTTTGCAAAAATTACAAAATATCCAAAATAAGCATATTAAACTAGTAGCATCTAGGTCTTTCATAAAATGCCCTTTTCTAATTTTGTTCAATCCTTTTTTGAATTATGTTCAGCTGTACCGTCAATGAATTGTGACATTTAATAAAGTGTTAAAAGTTTAAAAGAGTGACATTTTATAAAGTGTTGACGCATTGTCAAATGACGGAACTGTTAGATGATTTCTTGGAATAAGAGTATATTGCTTTTCTAGTAGAATTACAGAAAAGAAACCAAGAGATTAGGAATCCACAAAGATATTTGATGCTGAGCATCAGCAACTTGGTCGGAACGCATCAGGTCACTAAAGTGAACAAGTGTCCGATATGATTCATATTCGCCATGTATTCTATCTCATCAAATTAGACACTATCTCGGCTTATTTGTGTCTGTGTATCCATGTGAGTATCCCATCAAATTAGACACACACAACTATGACCGTCAAAAATAGGAACTAAATTCTACAATAGTTACAATATGGCAATGCGACTTGGCAATCCGTTTGCCTAGTCGTATTGTGAAATATAAAATATGTAATTCAGCTGTATATAATCCTGCTTAACAAAACTTAGTCTTGGTAGAAAACATGAACATTTTGTAAAATGTCTGCGTGCTTTATAAATGGGCACATATTGAAATTCAGGTGCGATGACAATATTCCTCTTTAAGGCGTCATATTGATATTGGACGGTCTACTATCGACAATGTGAATTACATCAAGACTATGCAACCTATACAGCTTTGTCCTTAGACTACAGTGTCATGCTAGTTGCTACGTTACATACTTCTATTGATGTTATCAATCCAAATGGTAGTCTTCAGATTGATAACTACAATAGAAGTACGTAACGTAGCAATTAGTATGTCTCTGAGGTTTAAGTACATAGCGGTATTAGCTCAGAGTGGTGATGACATTTGGGATGTGATTATGTATTGATTTGAAAATATATTTCATTAGAAAAAGAAAGATAAACGCGTAGAGAAAATTAATAATTTTTTCTGTTTTCTTTTATGTTTTGCTCATTACTTTTAAAAGAGAGATATTATTGAATAACTAATAAAACTGTCTAATTGTTACTTTACCAAATAAATTATAATTTATATTGGTCATTAATCCTTATTAATTTTAGAAATTTTAAAGATGACTTGCTTGTCAGTCTTCTACATACAATTAGTTTTTTGAATATTAGCGTCCGAGCGATCGCCATTTCTTCAAAGTACCATACTGTTACAGGTAATTTCCCTACATTAATGTATATGTTAAGTAGCTAAATAAATTTAAAAAATATGGCACATAAAATGTTGGATAACTATTTTTGCGACAATTGTTATAAAGGTGTTTCTCCCTTGTATACCAATTACTATTTTTACTGAATGTACTATTGAAACATCTTCTTCATCAAAAAACACGTTGAGGATCACTATATCTATACTTTGCATTAATATGTCACTATTTATCTAAATATTCCGCTATAATGCTATTTATCTGTATTATCAAATTACGATATTTTTACAGTTTATTAATTATCGAATGAAAGAATTTTCACAACTAGGTTAGGTTAGGTTAGGTTAGGTTAGGTTAGGTTAGGTTAGGTTAGGTTAGGTTAGGTTAGGTTAGGTTAGGTTAGGTTAGGTTAGGTTAGGTTAGGTTAGGTTAGGTTGTATATTTTACAAAAATAATTGTCGCTCACAATAAAATTTTCTGAATTTATATGAAGAAAAAATATTCATTAATTTAAATATCCAAGAATGATTACGTAAAGAGAGATTATAAATTTGAAGTTTGACGACCCTTTCTTCATAGTAATAGCACTTTAAAACAATTTTTTTTTACTAAGATCATCACTAGCGAAATTCTTTTTATTAAGTGCTTGCTTTTTATGAACATTCTTTTCTTTACAGAAAGAAAAAAGCGAAATTATCATTAAGAACAGCATAACATTTGATTAAAGTAATAATCACACATGAAAATGGAGTACAATACACTTATTAAGAACTTGTAATTTCAGAATTAGCTTCATCCTATAACAAATACAAATGTTTATTAACAATTGTTTTCCAAAAATCTAAGATATTTGCTAGTCTTTATCAGATACACGGAAATGTAGACACTCTGTTAATTGATGGCATAGTTTTCTATAGGATGCTGAAAAAATTGGAAGGATATAGCATGAAACTGACATTAGAACCAGGTAATATGTTATTTTTTAAAGAACGTAAATCGAAAGAAACAAAAAAACTTTGTATTAAGAAAATCTTGCTAGAATCTACTTTTTTTCAAATGCTTTCAAAATATTAATTTATATTTTACATCTGGGCTAGATTTTGAGCTCTCAATATATGCATGTTTTGATGCAATAAGATCGACATACGCACAGCGCTGCCTACTGACATGCTGTAGTAACAAACTTTTATTCCTGTTTAAAAAACATTGAGTTTCATTGTAAAGAAATGATGTTATTTCTTAGGCAAGAAAAAACTATATCTTAATTTGAATAATTAACTATGTCTGTACAAAATTTCATGAAAATCTGTCTATCTGTTTAGGTGTGACTGAGTAAAAAACATCCAAACATACTTGTTAGTACTTCGCGATATAGAGCAAAGTTGATGGAAAAATCTCTGTACTTCACCACACAAACTCTACGCTTGTCAAATTTTATATCGATTCATCGTTTAATTACAAATATCTCTATATACAAAAAATGCAATGTCGTCTGTCTGTATTTTTGTGTGTTCATTTATAACTTATGTTTTACTTGATTGATTTTGAAGCTATTTTCGTCATCGTATAGATAGTTTTTTCTGTGTTAGACGAAGTCTAGGAAGTTAGGAGAAGTCGTTCTGTCACTAAAGTTCAATATCACAATTTTCATGTAAGCAAGTTGAGAATAAACTGACAAAAGTATTTCAAGAATATTTAAAACTATAAGTGATTACAGCTTAACTATTTGCATGTGACATTTTGGCATTACTGAGTTTTCGATTAACACTTCAAAAACGGATACTAATAAAACCATAAATGTGAAAAATAGCATTATTATAAGTAATTTTTCTATTACTAGTCATTCACTTACAAGTATAAAAATACAAAAGCTGCTCAAAGCTCCATTCCCTTTCCTTCATTAACCTAGTGAATATACTAACAAACTTCGTATACATTCCACCTTTAGAGTTATCTTATAAATTAGATAAAGAGACAACTATCCAAATACATATGTTACGTCTAATATTGGCAAAATGACTAATCTCACATTAAGTATCTAATTTTAAGATTAATTTCGGTCGTCGGCTAATATTTTTTATTTTATTACATAATTTACTCGCTAATATTAACCTTAGCGTCAATATTATGGTTGAAGTTCAATTTAATCATGCCTTACATTTGCTTACATAACTTAATGTAACTTCTGTTTGTAACTTGGTTATGTTACTGTTTTAAATGGCATCAATATAAAAAAATATAAAAAGAAAATAAACAACATGAAGTTTATTGATAACCCTCATTTTTTAAATGCCTGTTTCTAAACATTTAAAATATGATTCTACACAAACATTTTTAGCCACAAAGTTTTGTTTAAACTCAAGTTTAACCAACTAAAGATGGACATAAGAATATTAACCAATGAAGAAAACTAAAACGTCAGTCTCTTTACTGACATTAGCCATAATATATATACGCACATTAAAAGGTGGACTGATTTTGACTAGGTAAAGCTTACGACATAAGTTCGTTATCACATAATTTATTTAATGGAGGATTAATTTTAATAGCCTTTAGATTATAATTGCCAATTATTACGTTTGATAAATCTGATTGCGCCTGGCATAGCGTTAAAAAATATGCTCTGTTGACAAGGAGTAAAAATTTCCCTCATAACCACTTGGTGAATTAAAGAAGGTCAAACATTTTGAACAGCTGACTTCCATTATTGAGCGATTTACTGTAGTTTTGAATATTTTGAATAAATTATCATAATTTCACTGTTAGAAGTCAACAATGCATCCAGTTATACTTTTAGACCTCTTCACAAAGGCAGATGATATTATAAAAATGTTTAAAAAAAGAAAGATCTGACCTTATTGAAACTAAAAAAATACTTCTTTTGTGTGTATGTTTAAAACTTTTATATATGTCTAACTGTTGTCAAATATCTTTGTGTAAAAAGCTATTTCAATTTTGTCAGTTCCTGAAATTGCAGGATATAGCTAGTTAATATTGTAGAATGGTCCTGTGAATAACATCAGTGTCAAAGAATAATGTAATGATATCCGAAAAGTAAACTAATTCAGCAAAATGCTGAATATGCACTCATAAAGTGTGACTAAAAAATTTAAAAAAAATTGTTGCATGAAATTCATTCATATATTTCACCTCACATCCCACTTTGAAAAAAAAAATTTAAAAACATAAATAACCCAATTTATTTAAATACTGTTTTTATTATTGAAACAAGGTATATATGATATACAATATTTTTCCAATTATTAAACTAAATAAATCTATATGACTTGATAAATGACATACCTTTACATCTTATAAATAGAAGAAGCAACAGTGTCCATAAGAAGACTTTAAATGCACAGTACATTACGATATTATATTATTCACTGAAAAAGTATTATTTTTAATAATATGCACACATGCGCCCTCTCTATATTGCTACTTTTGCCTATGCAAATTGGCCTCAGTTGATTTAAACTTTATCTCTGAGGCTAATGAACAACATTCTCCCGACCTCAGGTATGGCTACAAAATGTTAAAGTGTCCAACCAAGCCACTAAATACCCGCAAGCAACTCAATTCTTCATACCAAACGTAGCGAAATACATAGCGTGACATCTCATTAAGGAAAACGAATTGTCAAAGTAAGTTTTGTGATTATGCTTACAGCGTTGATAACAACGTTTGATGCTTACAGGCTTTACACAATATAAATATAAGAACACTTGTTTTTCACATATATTCTTAGATTTTTAACTTATCATTATACAATGTTTAAACTGTTCCTGGGACTGTTGTATGACAAATCTTTGTGTGGTGCTGTCTAGAAATTTTACCAAGAACTGTCATTGTTATGTACCACATTTATAAATTAACACTGTATTTCCTACCAAAACTTTGTCAATTTGTGGCTTTTAATTTGATGTTGATTATTTTGCTAGATGTTGACATATTTTGTTTGAACAATGCTCAGAAAAATACTTGCACAGTTTTCATCTATTGTAATGCCTTAATTTTTTTATTATTTTTGCTTTTTGTCATTGACTGCCTAATACAATTCTATGAAAATTGTCAGATGAAAAGTTCTGCTTTGGCCGACCTGCAGAACGTCGGAGTCAATCAGATCCCAAAAAATGAACTTTTTTTCTACAAATATTTTCAAGAGTCCAATTTTTTTATCACTACTGCTCTTTCAGCCCAACTTGCTTCTCGTCTCTATATTCAAATTTTGCTATTTTACTGTTTTTCTTCTATAACGAATGTATTTTTCAGTTATATAATACAGGAGACTACTGCAGTTGATTAAGAAAAGATTGCTTATAAAAAATGAGTATAAATGTGCAAATGAAATGCATAAAATAAATAAATATATTAAGGTAGTTTGACTATTAGCTTACCAATAGTCAGCTTACCAATATTTTCATTTATGCTAGCAATAAAGCAAAACTTTTTAATAAATAAATTACTAAATAAGATTTATATGTTATTTAAAAAAGTTTTATTTTTAAACGATTCATTAAAAGTATTTGGAAATTTGTCCCTTTCTGTTGAAAATTTCTTTTTTTTTTAATTCTTGTGTAATCTTTTTTGGCAAAGTTATTAGCTGAAAATAAAAAAGGGAATTTTGGTTTTGTATGGCTATATATTTTGGAGTAGTGATTGTTTAATAATAGATAGGGTGCCATTAGAAAACTGAAAATAAAAGTTGAAAATAAAATTCAAAATATTTCTACAAATTCATAAATAAATCTAATTTTTTTCTGATAAAACATGTGACAATATTATATTTTTTTAACTCTTAAAAATGTGTTCATTTTATAAAAAATGTCATAATATTTAATGTTGACGTGTTTTTCAAATGTTTTTTTATACTTAGATAACTTATAATTTGGTTAAAAAATATAATATATAAATAAAAAAAATTGCATTTTTAAGAGAAGAGAACATATTCCTAAAATCTGTTATTCAATCACTTAAATAAATTTGTTTGTTTTCCATCGAAGCTAAAAATTGAGGGATAATTTTTTTAACTCTTCTTACATTTGGTACAGATCAGTTAAAGATGATTTCTATCTTGTATCTAGAAATCATAAGCTTTCATATAAAGGTTTAATTTATCAAAATATAATTGTTTTTCACAGATGTTTTTCAAAAATGATATGATTACTTTTTAATATATTTTATTTTTTTTAACCTTTAACCACTGACCTATACGTCTCACAGACGTAATTATTTTAATTTTTCAAATATTTTGTTACCTGTACTAACCGCCATCTTGTAAAGTCAGTCAGCATCGCAAGCGCCACGAGTGCACACGTGTCGATAACGAAGTCATCGCCGTCTCATAGATGTAAGTACGTTGTTCATGTACAAAAATTTTCAACGTTTCTTTATCGTCACTTCAGTGTTTGTGTAGGTAAGCTCATAGTGTCTAACAGACGTGACTCAGTTTTTATATTTTGAAATGCTTAACCTAAAGGACATAACGTCTTCAATGTGAAAACGACCTGCTGATGATGATGATTTGACTTCCACATCGTTTTCAAGGCAACAAAAGAGGAATAGACCTTTGAGAAATCTGACGAGAGTGACGACAACTGGAGTGATTTGATGACAATACGGAGTCAGAACAATCTGAAGATGATGACGATCAGGACGGGAGACTTCAAATAGATATAGGCCAAGAAGGAATAAAGTAATGAGTTTTTCGAGGGACTGCATATATTGTATTTTTAAATAAACATGACTTATTATGTATCTCATTTGCAGTCCGACCTATGAAGGAAATAGAAGTGATGGAGAGGAACTGGCTAGAAATATTGGAAAGCAGTCTGAAGATGGAGAGATTAGGAATGAACAAATTGGAGAACAGCTTGAAAATACAGAGGTTAGAAATTATCAAGATGAGGAACAGTTTTAAGAAGAAGAGGTTAGACCGTCATGGGCAGAGCATCGACACTACTACTATTGAAGAAATAGGTATACATGGGTATCCGTGGAACCATCTCGAACTACTTGAACACGAACACATAATATTGTCAATGGACCACAACAAGTAAGTCTGACTGAATTCACATCTTTTGAAGATCTTTCGAAATTATTGTTTACTGAAAACATCCTTTCCAAGTTCAAAGATGAAGGTAGATCGGAACTAGGTCACACTAATGACAGAAATAAAGGTTTTAATTGGGTTATTATTTTATTTGTCAGTATTCCGCTCAAATCACAAGAAGGCAGAGTTTATATTTACAACACATGGCACAAGATGCAAAATTTTCCGATGCTTTAAGTCTAAGAACAGATTTTTGCTTTTGATTAACTATTTACGTCTTGATGATACTAAACCAAGAACTAAAAGATTAAATCATGATATTCTTGCGGCAATTTTAGAGTTATTTGATAAGTTTATTATTAATTGCTAACAAAATTACACTTTGGGTACTCATGTTTGTACTGTATTTAGAGGATTCTGCGGGTTTAAACTCTACATGCCATCAAAGCCAAATAAGTATGGACTAAAGGTGGTATTGTTATGAGATGACAATACTTTTATGTATGCAATGCGTATATATATATATATATATATATATATATACATATATATATATATATATATATATATATATATCATGGCAGAGGATCGGATAGCATGGAGCTAAATGATGATGGTCCACAAAGGAAAACTTTACAGGCCTAATAAGCTAAATAAATACAGCATAAAAGTTGAGGCAATGGTTGACTCAAAAACTTTTTACTTCTGTAAATTTGAGGTATATTCTGGTAAAAAAGAGAGGGAGAATATCAAGTATCTAATTCTCCTGGAGAACATCCAGTTGAACCAATAGAGTTGAAAAATATTACAACTGATTACTGCTACATTAATATAAAACTTGCCAAGGAGTTACTTACACCCAATATTCCATCTGAATTTTTGCATAATAAAATAAATAAAAATTTTCTTCACTTTTCGGATTTCACAATCAAATTACTTTGGTATCTACGTTCCTAAATAAAAAAAAATGGGTGCGTGTACTTATGTACGCGCGTGAGAAGTTATACTTCTTTGGCATCATTAAATAATAGATACGGATAGATAACCTCAATTATATTGGAGCACTTGAAAAAGTCTATAAACACAATTTTTTCACTAATATTTACGAATAGTAAATATATCAATCAAAATATTGAATTTAAATCACTACTGAATATAATTTATCAGCACATATATAAATCGCACTTATATTTTTTTATCTAATAAATTCAAATGAAAAAGCGACTCACTGTGTCAATATTATGTACTTGATATATTTTTGTTACGTGAAATTAATAATCATATCTATCAAAAGATGGCCCTGCGCTGATGTCAGGAAATTATAAACTAATTGATATTTTAATTCTGTATGAAAAGTGAATACAAAATAAAGATAAAAACAATATTACCATAAAGCTAAATATTATAGTTCGTCACTTTTTTCTGGTAATATTGTTTTTATCTATTATCTGCATAAATTAAAATCATCATCAAGTAAATCTGCATCAAATGGTAATATTGTTTTTAAATATCATCTGCCTCTCTGTATAAGTATTTATCTGTGAAACTTGGATATTAGATTTATTAGTAATATAAATAAAGAATCACAATTAATGACATCAAACATTTTTAAATTATTCGAAAGACAAATAAAATGCAGAATCTAAAAATAAAAAACTTGTCTTGGAGGCACCGGGTATTGATCTCGGTACCTCTCACATGCTAAGCGAGCGCTCTACCACCTGAGCTACGCCCCCAACGTAAGTTTCGTACAAAATATTGGTATTAATATATAGTCCCAATAACTGCAACTTCATACTGTAACTTTTGTGTGACGAATCTTAAAATTTCACTCTCATCATTTTTTCATAACGCACCTAAAGAAGTATAACTTCAAAAAACTGTTAATGTCGCAATTAGAAATCAGAAATAGGTACTCATTACAATGCTACAAAACGTAGTGTTGACTGCAATGACCAACTTTGCATTAATTATATCGCTGCAAGAAAAGCAAAAAGATGGCCGTTGGCAATCTTTTATCACCTTATGAACATATCCGGCATCAACACATTGGTCATATACAGAGCAACCACTAATAAGAGTAACACACACATCAGGCAGAATTTTTTGTAGAAACTAGCATCATCATCAGAAGATCACCAAAAAGGTTGCATTCTGCAACGTGTTGTCCCTACGTCAACAAAAAAAGGCTTTGTGATGATATTCAAGAAGGGCTGGATCACACCACAACTAAGCGCGGGCGTTGTTCGTCATGCCCAAGAAAGAACCACAAAAAGTTCCAACCAAATGTAACAAATGTGGTAAATTTATTTGTCAAAAATACTTTAAGATATACAGTGTTGGGTACAAACCAGAAGAATCTGATTAATTTTTTTTTAATATTGATCTTGGCTATTCCAAAAATTAGTAAATGTGACTGATCATGTGATTTTTTTAATGCACTCAATTAAGGATTAACCATAAAGTTCATTTGGCTATGAGACTGGTGATTGCCAATCATAAATACATATTTTGCTTATATTTTCAATCTATCGATTGCTTTGTCAGTAAAATCAGTATTTTTAACAGATTAATAGTTCGTCACTTTTTTCTGGTAGCTTTTCATTGAAAGCCAATCCATCACTCGATCGTTTTCAAATTATTACACTTTCACCTTTATTTTGAGTATTTCAGAATTTTCTTAACATACGTTGTAGAGACAATACATCCATAATTTATGAGAATGTTTCTCAAATGTTATTAAAATTTATCAAACAATATCATATGAAGTGTTAATTTATTTGAATGTCGAACCACTATTCGCTAGAGAAGAAAATTAATAATAATATAGTATGTTCGAAAAATAATCGAACACAAAGAAACAACAGGTAGTAAAGTCTGAGGCAAGTAGTTGTTTGAATTTATATTAATTTTGTGATTGCATAATTTTAGTTGCAGTTTCAAAGTTTGTCATTTGGAGTTTGGCTATTCCGTTCACTTTTGGTCGGTTATGAGTTTTTTTCTTGTATTTTTATATGGTTTATCATTACAAATCATACTTGCTAAAAATAGAATCAAAGACTTTAGATAGAACTGCCTCTCTAACTAGTTAGCTTCAGACAGTCGACAGCTGAGTGTCATTGTGCGAACAATATGTTTGTGTCCAGCCAATTTCATTTTGGATGCTTGCCTTGGTTGGTTTTTTGGCTTGTGTCAATGAAATATGAAAAAATTCAAATCTATATAGTATCCACAATGCTTTCGTTCATCAATTTGAAATAATTATATTAATCTTTCAAAATAGAAATAAAAAAAGGGAATGTATACGTGTACATTCTTTTCTTTTATATAAAATTCATATAATTAAATAAGCTCAACAATATAAAGTAGCTGCTTCGTCAATTTCATTGTCTTTCATATTGGTCGGAAATGTAAATAGATATTTGTAATCGTATTTGTATCCGAGATTCTAATGAAATGTTCGCCGAGACACTTGGGCACATAGCATTAATGCGAATGAGTGAATATGCTGTGCATGGAGTAATCTTTTATATGTATAATATGAAATTGGTCGCCACATTCAAAATATAATATCTATTTTGATTGTCTCGTAAAGAATAAATAAGGTTACAATACAATGTATATAAAAAAAGTCATAACCATTCTTACGAACAGTAGGGCATGTAAAACCACTTACTATTTTCTTCATAGACGGTCCATCATTTAAGGCTATAATGACATTAAAATGATTAAATATATTGCAGATCACCAATTTATTGTTATTTAAATTAAAATTACTTAATGTTAAATAGATTGTCGTTGCGTTGTCATTTATTATTGCTATATGTGTTTGTTATGTTTTGTATTTTTACAAATTCTTACATTGAAAAGATGTAATTTTTTCTGTCTAAAAGATAATAATTATATAATTAAATAACGCATAGATACCAGAACAATTCATTATAATAAAAATTACTTATATTGAAAGTTGGTACTCTGACAGATGACAGAGGCAGTTTGATAATGTCCAATGACAAAATATACCAGTGCTTGACTTTATTGTGAAACATTCTATTAATATTCAGGATGTCTTACATTTATTTGAATTTCTGCCATCTCTTTCTAACACTACAGCATTG
Source organism: Druceiella hillmani (assembly GCA_039881145.1). Taxonomy (NCBI): domain Eukaryota; kingdom Metazoa; phylum Arthropoda; class Insecta; order Lepidoptera; family Hepialidae; genus Druceiella; species Druceiella hillmani. Next base: position 21,512,653 of record JAYKKI010000031.1, on the reverse strand, counting down.
AGTAATATTTGTCAAACTAAAATTTTCACATTTGTTTTCTTTAAAGGTTGCAATAATCAATGGATTCATCAGACACTTTTTATAATTTCTGGGTCTATTATTTTTCAGGCAATTCATGTCACATCATAATTAATCTAGGAATTTATACAAAGTATCTAATAATATAATATATTTTTTTATAGCATTTATTTCTATCAATAATGATTTATTATGAACATATTTCAATTCATATATTTAATTTTTTGCTATTACATTTTACTAAATAATATAGTTTTAATCTATTGTTTTATATACATATTTTTAATGGATCAAAAATGAAATAAACAATATTATTACAGTGGAAAATTATCATGAATATTATATGTTGGTATTGACTTTCATATGAGTATTATTTAGTATAATCCTGTACAGTCTCCTCTCGGCAGGTGTGAGGCATGTGAAGAAACATTGATACTATTTGCCGATTAAAACTTGAATTTATTATCAGTTTAAATACATGTGATATATTTTAATATTGGTTATGTGCTGGGTTTAACAATTTAAAATTTCTTTAATTTTATATTATGGTTGTCTTTTGTTATTATATTATATCATAATAAAACTTGTGTTGCCTGGCTACTGTTGTTGCCATTAGCTCAAGTAAATAAATAAAATGAAATTTGATTTCAAAATGCGAGAACAATTATATAATGAAGCTCTGAAACTGGAGATTATATATGTAAATGAATTTATCCAGTAAAAATTAAATTGATAAAGATTATACACAAGAAAAGACTTTACGAAACTACTTAATAGAAGTTGTGTTTACATGGTATAATCGTATAAAATAAATTGCTTGAATTTATAGAAATTTTTATAAAAATATCTTTAAACTATTATGAGTGGTAAAAAGAATATATTTAATTACTTGGAAGTTAAGGGGAAAACAGCGTGCGTGCGTGCATGTGTATGTGTGTATTCTTTACCGACTTCTACAATGTTCATCTGATTTCCTTCCATTCCTCCCTCTCTCCCTTTCCACAATTACGCTCTACCCTCTAACACTAAAATTTATGCATTTGAATTGTGGATATGGAAAAATTGTTGTACATTCAAAGGAATATGGATAAATGAATCCTTTTTCATAAAGACTGGAGTTTTAAGAAATTGCCTTCGGTTGATAAAGAGTACAGCACTGTGGAAAAACAGTTGAACCTGAATATTTTAGACGTCTACAATATCATAAAGCCATTAATTATAAAAAGTTTGCTATTTGAAGTTTGCCACCATTCCTATCTAAGCAGAAAAGTAACAACAACACGTAATTCTGACATTACACATACACACACACACACACACACACATATATATATATATATATATATATATATATATATATATATATATATATAAAATCCCTTGTGCATCTGTAAGGGTTCTTAAAATTTTTGAACCACTTGACTGATTGAGTTCATATTAACACAACACATTCATGAGGTCTAGTGCAAGATTTACATGTATACTAGAATTATATTTTGACAAATGAGTCACATATATTTTTGTTATTGCGCACATTTACATAGCATTTACAATGTTCCAATAGTAAAAATTATAACAAAGTGATATCAAAATAAATTAAAATTTTCATATTTCATAAGTGTTTATGTGATGTGTTCACATACAATGTGGTTATGACAATGCATGTATTCTTCATGTTTCAATCAACTGTAATATATTTATAACGTTTTTTTCCTTTCAAACTTGTCATTTTCAGGCAATAACAGTAACCAATTTCGAGCCAATAATTAAAATTCCAGGACATGTATATCATCAAGTCAACTCTTTACTCCCAATGCCTGACTAACAACCTAAATTTATACATAATGTGTCACTTTGTAGAAAATATATTCAAGTAAAAAACATTCTACAAAATTCAAACTAAGATGATGTAGTCATTTCACAGAAAAATGCCAAGAAGAATATGACAAAATATCGTTGGACGATCATGACATAATCAAAATTGAAAGTTAAGACGAGAAAAGAGAACAGAGGAGCAATGCTCAGGAGAAAATGAATTTACTAGAACTCTCAACATTCAACAATTAGAATCAGACAGAATAAGCCACAGAAAATGGTATCAACATATCACTGACACAAACAGACAACTCAATCAATTAACAAATAGACAACGAATGCAAGCTCAAGATGCATTAATACTATTACCATTTTACCGCTTTGCATTTGAATAAGATTCAGAAATGGACTATTCTTCACATTCAAAAACAATTATTGGTGATATGGATAAAGTATACCAATTTTGTCGAGATTAAAATTGAAAAATGATACAGCTGGTATGTGTTGTGTTTCTGGAAAAGTTGTTTTGCCTGTATTAAACATGCCACCTGAATCATTGCACTCATTAGTATCACGTAGAGCGTTGAAACAATATTGTTTTTTGAAAAATATATGAAAATTTAATTCATATTTTGATGCTAAGAAAATAGTACAAAATAATAATGCTACAATTTCGAGACATCACTTAAAATTCAAGAGCAACTATATCATCAAATTGGTTTTATTGGAGTAACCAAATGCCTGACTAACAATAATCACATGAAATCAATGCAAGAAAGAGCTATTGTTACTTCATTACAAACTTTTTTATAGGAAAACCGTATGACACAATTATTCAAATGAGTTTCTAACAGAATGCGAAATGATAGTTGCATAGCCATCATTAAAGCAGACAAAGTTCCATTTGAGCAACATATTCAGAATTTTAATGTTCGATTGTTAAAGTTGGGGAATATATTGTACAAGATTTAAAAATTATGCATAAGAACAACACCATTCAACAAATTTGTATGCTTCGTAATATCCACTTATTTCTGGAACAGAGACCATGGGTATCATACCAATTTCAAACAACGAAATCCTTCAACGGGTACATTCGTAAATTACAATAATTTAAAACAAAAAAATGGGTGCGTGTACTTATGTACACGCGTGAGAAGTTATACTTCTTTGGCATCATTAAATAATACATACGGATAAATAACCTCAATTATATTGGAGCACTTGAAAAAGTCTATAAACACAATTTTTTCACTAATATTTACGAATAGTAAATATATTAATCAAAATATTGAATTTAAATCACTACTGAATATAATTTATCAGCACATATAAATCGCACTTATATTTTTTTATCCAATAAATTCAAATGAAAAAGCGGCTCACTGCGTCAATATTATGTACTTGAAGTATTTTTGTTATGTGAAATTAATAATCATATCTATCAAAAGATGGCGCTGCGCTGATGTACGGAAATGATAAACTAATTGATATTTTAATTCTGTATGAAAAGTGAATACAAAATAAAGATAAAAATAATATTACCATGAAGCTAAATGCCTTATGGTAATATTGTTTTTATCTATTATCTGCATAAATTAAAATCATCATCAAGTAAATCTGCATCTAATAATAATTAAATAATATTAATATTAATATTCTCCATCTAATCATAATTTATGGTAATATTGTTTTTAAATATCATCTGCCTCTCTGTATAAGTATTTATCTATGAAACTTGGATATTAGATTCAGTAGTAATATAAATAAAGAATCACAATTAATGACATTAACAATTTTTAAATTATTCGAAAGACAAATAAAATGCAGAATCTAAAAATAAAAAACTTGTTTTGGAGGCGCCGGGTATCGATCTCGGTACCTCTCACATGCTAAGCGAGCGCTCTACCATCTGAGCTACGCCCCCAACGTAAGTTTCGTACAAAATATTGGTATTAATATATAGTCTCAATAACTGCAACCGCTGCAACTTCATACTGTAACTTTTGTGTGACGAATCTTAAAATTTCACTCTCATAATTTTTTCATAACGCGCCTAAAGAAGTATAACTTCAATAACATATGTTAAATTTTTCATTATTTACTGGTGCAGAAACTATTAAAAACGTCAGCTGTATGAATTATTTTACTTATTGATTGATGATAAGGAGTAGTATGTATGTGAAAATTTAAATACAATCGATTTAATTACTCAAAATTACGTTCGGAAGAATATAAACATTTATATAATTTTATAAACAATAAAGGCAATTTCAATATCAATGAGATAGGAAATGTGTATGTACTGCCATCGTCATATACAAGTAACCCACATCATGCAATGGTATGGTCATGATATGGTCAACCAAATTTGTTCATAATTGTTATTTGCAATCCACAATGCAATGAAATTCAAAAATGATTATTGCCAAGACACAATGAACTCACTTTACTGCCGTACCTTCAAATAAAAATTAAAAACTCTTGTTCAATTTATTGCTAAGCATCAGTATTTGATGAAATATGCTGTTATATGTACTCCGCTGAGTGGCAGAGAAGTGGATTAGATCATGGACATATTTTAATTTGATTAATTGAAAAAAGTACAACGTAAGAAGTTGATACATTTACCTCCTCTATAAAAACTATCCAGAATAGTACGCAAATTTCAGTTTAATTTGTCAAAATTTATTTTGTCACCTTCATAGTAATCCTCATTGTTTACAATATAACTGTGATAACGCCGAACCCACTCTTGCATACACTTCTCATAGGTCGAAAGTGGTATGGCCTTTAATTCCTGCTGCAAATTCCGTGTGATGTCTTCAATTGAGTCTTCAATCATGTCTTCCGTCAACCAATTCAATCTGTTTACACATTCATTCGATTCAATCAATGTCTTCAATCAATGCTCTTTTTGCAAAAAATCTATTTTACAACAATCTTGCAGTGGCACGTCTCACGCAAAAATTTTTTTATCAATGTTCAACTCTCAAGTAATTTCTGAGAGAGGTACTGAAATTATGAATAAATAAAGATAAATAAAAATATTTCAAGCTCTAATTATTTGATTTTTTCTATGTTATCATTAGTGGTATCAGGTTGAAGGCCGCATAGGACAAGTCAAATCTTCAATCACTTCGTGCCCCTCGTTGAATAATTTGTACCGCTCGTATGCCTGTGTTTTTGACATATTCGAGTTACCATAAGCCTTTTTTAACATTTACAATAATTCGGCACAAGAAATTTTATTTGAAACACTAAATTTAAGGCAAATTTTTTGTTCAACTAATTTCTCCGTAATCAAATTCGCAGAGATTTTGAGGTCGCCTCATTTTGAGGTCAACCTATTATAAAAAATGCTGTATGAAAGTTTGGCTTGGTAATTAAGAAAGGTTCTATAAATTTGACAAAAAAATTTACCAATTCCTTTTAAGCAGTTCTTTTTTTTTAACAATTCCGGGTAGTTCTTATATCGAAGATATTTCAATTGCATTACAATGATGCGTGCGATTCAGTGAATATAAATTCTCTATTCATGGACAACAGTAAATGCACAGAGATTCCCGAAAAATTTCCTTTGAGATATATTAACTGGTGTTGATGTTTGTCCTTTATATCGTTAAAGATCCATGGAAAACGGTGGACAATCATTTATACTGCACATGAGAAACATGGCAAATGACGTTGAAAGTCATAATAGTTGGGTAGTGCTATATTCACAATTATTATCAAAAACAGATAAAGTGCATATAAATTTTGAGTTTTGCAGCTCTATAAAATATATATGCAAATATGTATATAAAGGAAGTGATGTTGCTGTATTTGCAGTTCAAAATATAAGTGAAATGGCAAAATTACATGGTGTCAAGATGCATAAGTATTTCAATTTATTAACACGATCCAGTAATTATTCATTTAGCAGCACATCTTGACAATGCATTATTTATTTACTTTAATAAACAAGATGCATTTTGTAAAGCATTAACAGCACCAAAAACAACTGAAGTTTTTCGATTAAGCAAACATTATTTTGTGATCAAATTCCAAAATATTTCCATGGAATAAAACATGAAAAAAATGAAAACCTTGCGCAAGATGAGAGGATTTAGTGCTTATAGAAATATTTTTTCTACAAATCTGTTCAGTGTATTTTACACTTTTCATCCAAAACAATGTGATTGTTTTTATTTATGAAAGTTGTTAATTAATATTCATATTTCAGCATCATTTGAATATTTGAGAACAATTAATAGTCAATTATGTGCATCAAATCGTAACACTTGCCAAGAATTGAAATTATCGGAGGGTGACACACATTGGAATGATACACTTGCTTATGCTTGGTTACGTTATCTTCACGTCAAATAAGCAATTTATTTAGTATTAACTCATTTTATTGACATGTTCCCTAGCACAACCTGATTCTTTATGGGAAAAACATAAAGACTGCATTGGTGAAGACATACTGTATTTCATAAATTATGCTCGTTTCATAAAAATTTTACTTGATATTTCACACCACAAATAAATAATTAGGCATTAGTTATGATTGGAAACATTTCGTTGCTGCTTTTGAATGAACTACTTATAAATTTGGATATGCAATCACCAACAGAACGAAAAGTGACCCATTTAATTGCATTATGCAACAAGAGCAATCGTATAATACAGAAGAGTTAAATTCACATGTTTAAACTGATGAACCAAAGTACTTCAAAAAAGTTGTATTATTATCTGGGATGAGTGTATTGTCAGGAGACTTCATGCAAACAATACTGGCGATATCACATTCAACATATTCAGATGAAATCAATGCATGTTTAAAACCTTTATATCATGGTGAAAAGTTAGTAAAATGAAATTAACAACAAACATGCCTGTAACATGTCAAAATGATCCATTTGCTGACACATTTTCAAAACAATTGCTAGATGTTTTAAATGGTAAAACGGCATATAATCAAAATACTCAATGGCTAAGTGAACATGCAATGATACTGGCTGCCAAAAATATTGATGTTGATGCCATAAATACTAAATTATAAGACAAGTTACAAAATGAATCAGTTTCATTTCAATCTATTGGTACAGTGGTCGATGAAAATGAAAGTGTCAATTTTCCAAAACAATTTGAGAATTCTCTTGATTTACTAGGTTTACCACTGCAAAATTTACAATTAAAAATTTGTTTACCAATAACTGAACTTTGTTATATACCCTCAATGCACCAAGACTTTGTAAAGAAATAATATTAGTGGGAAAAAAATATGAGAAATATTATTAAAACAGAATCGTCATAATTTCATGTTTTCTGTGTGTCATAGCTTTTTTAGATTAAGACCGATTGTCATGAAATTTCATGAAATAGAATTAAATTACATAAACATATAGAAATAAAGAAGAACATTAATTTTTAATTTTGTTAAGTGTTCTTTTAATGATAAAAATGTTTTATTATTTTATTTTTAAGGTGGTTTTTGATAATCAGGAACTATAAAATATGTATTCTCTTTTCTATCCAATGTTATTATACTAGTGCTTGTACTTTTTTACTGCCAGGTACTATTGTATGTTATTTTTTTGTTTCTGTATAATTATTTCACACTAAAATAAAACAACAAATTGTTTTTATATAATTAATTAATTAATTATAAGTAACATTTTGTCCATCTCTGTTTACCATTAAATACAAAAACGCTGTATATATTCTATTTATCTTACTAAACGAAGTTAAAAAAAGTAAACTTATATTATCCGCTGGACATTTCCCTCATAATTTTAATACTTTAATTTGTCATGAATAAGGCTTCCAATCTTGTAGTCGATGTGTAATCTTGATATTTCCAGGATGAATATTTTCGATCCAGTGGGATATCAATATTAGTAAGATTTTATACAATTAAATGAAGCGCTTATATAAATTGTATAAAGTGATCAAGAAATTATTTTCACTTAACATTTCTCGGATTTGCCTATTAATTTATTTATACCCTCAAACAAAATGTTTTCTCATTATCTTGCAAATAAGCTGAAATTACACACTCGACTTCCTTCTCATCGTTAAATTTTTTTTCACAAAGTCCTTTTTCATTTTTGGGAACATATTATAGTCGTAACAAGCCAAATCTGGGCTGTGAGGTGGGTGTGGCAATATTTGAAAGTTGCACTTGTGAAGGGCAACCATCATGGCTTTTTTTTAAAGGTGCATGCATTGTCATGTAAAAGCAGCATGGCTTTTATTGATTTTCGTCGTCTTTTTTCCTCCAATGCTTCTTTATACTCCCATTATAGAAACACCCTTATCTTTGAAATCAATGAGCAGGATACATGTCCTAGAAAACTGATTTTCCCATAATTTTCTGGCCAATTTCTGCACCTTGAACTTCTTAGGGGGTGGACTACCCTTTTTATGTCCTGCATTGACTCACGCTGCACTGCACGCTCGTAATGATGAACCCAAGTTTCGTCACCTGTAACAATTCGGTTCAAAATTTTATCCAGTACAAGAGTCCTTGTAAACCAGTGGCATTTTACTGAAGGTGTTTTTCCTTGCTTTGTCAGGAACTTGATGACAACTTGAATTTTGGTTTTCTCCATGGTCAATGATTTCTTCCAGAATGAGTTGCTTGATCGATAATAGTTTAGAGGATATTATTTATTATTTATCTACATTAATGTATCTAATTGATGCATATGGCGGACTTATTGCTACAAGAGCAATCTCTTACAGCCAACCACAACACCAGTCGAATCGAACCCGGGTCGCCTCGGTGTGTCGCATCGTCAAAGGCCGTATGCCTTGTGATCAACCCAGCACACCACGACGACGACGATGCGACGTTTATGAGGCAATTAAGCTGAAACTCGGTACATATACTCATAATGAAAACGTATATACACTCGTAATGAATAGATCATTATTCGACTATGTGAGTAAGCAACACCCACCCCTCGCTATTCCATCTATTCCACAAACTTTTTGACCCAACCTCGTACAAATTAAATAATGAAAATGTTTACGTCAATAAAATAAAAGTTTGCTAGAAATGTAAAGCTTTTGTTGTTTGTTTGTCATAAATGTCAAAAGAAAGAAATCAGTTATAATCTAAGTGTAAGACTAAATGAAGCCATTATTTGTTGACATTGTTTCTGGGGAAAAGACAGCTTCCTTTATGTCATCGATCAAAGTGTTACGAGTAGTAGAGGTTATAACAAACCTGTCGGTTTCAACTTTAGAGAAAATCCTCTCTGCTTCTAGGCGGTATAAAATTAAGAATGTGAAAGATTTTTCCCATCCATATACTAATACTTATACTTAATATATACTTTTGTAATTAACATGTAAATTATTATTTATATTTGTATATACTATTATCGCTAATTCATATTACTTAATTTTATTCAATTATTTTTTTGGAAATCTTTAATCGCTGTTGTTATCATTATTATTTTGTATAGAATTATTACAACCTTTTTTTTAAATCCATCTTTATATGTATTAAAACTCTAGGTAGATTAGTGGCTAGATGTGGGAATGTTAGGATACAAGTCTGCCTAGTTTCTTTTGTAAAAATTATGTTTCTTTTGTAAAAATTTTTAAAAAATTATATTACTTTTAAAACGTCTATGAATTATTTATATATTAATAGGTGGAGAGAAAACGTTATCCCCTTTTAAAGCGTATTGTGTGATTTGACATAGTTAAAGTTTATATGGAGGAGAAGTGCAGAAAGCTAAAATTATAGAATAGTGCAGAAAGCTAAAATAAACAGCTGTTTTTTATAGAGTATATATAAAAATCATAATAATGGCTACAGTATTAGCTTTATTTGAAAGGTAATTATATGCCAGGTTATTGTGTTTAAATATGATTTCAGGCATATGGAGTCCAATTTTCGACACTTTTTCTATCAATTATTTGTTCAGCAATGAGGCTCATTTTTGGTTGAATGGCTCCGTCAATAATAAAACTGCTTCACGGACTTATGAAATCGTTAAACCATGTTTCTTCAAAGATGAGGCCGGCGAGGACATAACAGTCAATGGAGAGTGCCTTAGATCCATTATTACTATCCATCATGACTTTTTGTACCACAATTGAATGATATTAATTTTAAAGATCCATTATGACTTTTTGTACCACAATTGAATGACATTAATTTTAAAGAGCTTTAGTTTCAAGAAGACAGTACAACATGCAATACAATCAATTTATTGCAGGAAACATTAGATGAGCACATAATTTCGCATAAGGCTCTTGTGAATTGGCCACCACACCTACGGATTATTTTCTGTGGGGATGTGTGAAGTTGCTAGTCAATGCCAACAAATTACGTTGGACTACTTGATAGACAACATTCACTGCGTTATTGCCTATACACGACCAGGAATGCTCAAAAAAGTGGTCGAGAATTGGACTCCAGTCGAGTACCTGAAATCATATTTAAACACATATGGCATATGATTACCTATTCAATAAAGTCAATGTCATGGCCATTATCATGATTTTTATGTCTTTTTCATTTTAGTCGATGTAAAACATATAATAGTCTGTGGGGTCAAACAATCGCACAGAGTAGAGATTGTCGCCAAAGAATTATAAAATGTCAGATTGACAGAGTAAGTTTCGAGCTGTCAATTTTGTGTGATTTCAAATATTCCTTTTTCAATAGTTGCGTAGTGTATGTCAAGGCAAAAAAGTGATTATTTTATATTTTGTGTAGTAGATATCTGTGTTTCATACATTAGTGAAATACAGCTTGCTTAAAACACATCTGTTGCAAAAGGAAAATTTTGTAGCAGCAATCTGAATTAACTTACTCTCACCTACCTATTAGTGTTTTCAACAAAGTGAGTAGGAAAGTACATTACGGTCGAATTTTGACCACCGGGCGACTATTAGTATAAATAATAGTTTGTGATGCTATTAACAAGATAATATAACAAAAAAAATATTAAATCATATTTTAATTTTAATTTAAGTACCAAATACAACAAATTTTAAAAAAATATAATAGAAATTTGACAAGTTTCATTTCATATACGCTATGTATTTGCTAATTTGTTTTTTCATTAATCATAATTTGAAAGTATAAACTGATGGGAAGCGAAACAATTTTCGACAGATCTTAGAAATTTACCAGGTTATAAAGTTTGAAACTTAGAATTTAGATGAAGGTGGCGACACTGAATTGCTGTCATTTTTAATAATACCCATTGTATTCTGCAAGAGTGAATGAGATAGTAAAACATTTTCACTGTATCTCTTTAATTAAATTTAGAATATCATAACTAGCTTCGTTTTTATTAAATTTTTATAATTTTTCACTACTAATTTTAATTAACCTATATTTTCATGACCTAAGACATCATCTTCAGAGATATCAACTGCCCCACTATACCAAAAGGGTGAAGTGGTAAAAAAAAATTTAAAAAATGATTTTATTTATTACAATGTTATAATTATTCAATAAATTTATTAATTCTTCCATAAATCGGTCTCAGTTATAAGTATAATGCACATTTATCTTATTGAAATCTATACAGCCGTTCGGTAGATGTAACTAACTTTGAAAATTGCTGTTATTAACTTTTACAGTATCTTGTATCGGTAAATCTCACATGATAAAAGTTTTGCTAAATGGGTTTTCTGTTAGTCTGCTATTTATCTTTTCATGAGGTATAAAACTCTTACGCTGTTCTACCTTTATACTTATATTCTTGTACAACTTACTTATCAATGTTTATCACTAAGCCATTCTAGTTTATATTTACTGTTGAGGTAAAGGAAAACCATAAAAATGCTTATTTTTTGCACAATTTTTTTCCAATAAAACGGACCGTTCAGATTAGACAGGTGTTTTTCAATTCACGCTAACAACCTGCGTTTCAATCTTGTAACAAGTAACATACCCAAAGTTATATAAGATTGTTTTTTCCCTGATAACAGTCCATAGAATATCATTATTATTTTATTAATGTATTTGCGAGATCTATTTATTAAACATATATAATTATGTGTACATCTAGTATATCACTTTTTATTTTAAATTATGTTTTAACAACTGATACTATATATAGCTTCACCAACCTCTTGGTGAAACCCGCTTTAAAATTTTTAATCATTATGAATTTCTGTGAAAATTACGTTTTGAGTCTTTAAAGATTTCTCTTTGAAGGTCTACGCCAACCTATTTAAAGGCTTGTCCTTGTGGTTTATTATTGGTCATAATTAAACACGTTTTGATAGGATAACATAGCATAGCCCCAGTGCTCGCATCACTTACATATTTACAAGCACAATACAGTGTGTCATGCGTTAGATCAATTTTTGTAAGTTTGTTTCAATATTCAACTTTTCTTTACATTATAAATATATGATACTAAATGATATTTAAATGAACATATTGATGCAGGTTTTATCAAATAGAGTCCAATAACTTTTAGGTTAATAATGGTCAGAAATACAACTCCCAATAGAATTTTATACATTAATAAAAATTATGTAATAAACAAGTACCTATTTAAATTATACAAAGATTTTGAGAACGATTTGGTTACAGATTTTTTTTAAAGCTTATCTGTTCCGAAACCGCTAAACTATGGTACACATTAAACTATTTTGATGGACATGAAGATTTTCTGAAACGATATAATATTTTGTTATGATATTTTTATGGACATAACTGACCTTAAACTAGAATAGATTTTAACAAATCGACATGTCTTTGAAACATTTTATTAAAATTTGGAAAAGGGTTGCTTACTGTTGAAATTAATTTGAATAAATTGCGGGAGTTCAACACACTACGTCTGACTTTTTTTATAACCATTCTTTAAAGCAAGGGTTAAAGAAAGGTTATAAAATACATAAAGATCCTAATATCTGATCTTTTTCATTTCTGTACTCATTAGTAAATTACAAATGGCCCATTTCTTCTGATTTCTCTCTGTATTCAACAGCATTATAAATAGATTTGACCGTAACGTCTGATGTGACCACTCTTGTATAGACAGAAATGTTTTAATTAGCTTTATAGCTTTTATCAGTTAACCATTGATGTGTTATTTTTTAACCCTGCTACTATCGTACAAATGATATACATCTGTATTTTCTTGTTCGGTTGGTAAAATGTGACAATTCAATGTTGCCATCAGAGGGTTTGTCAAGATCTGATCGGAAATATAGAATTCACCTATTTAGATGATGTGAATGATGGCTAGGTAACTACTAAAATGAACAAGAACAAACTCATATGCCCAATGAAATTATAAATGAAAAACAAATTTGGCATAGTGCCACATTCATATCTCAGTAGTTAAGGGTTAATTGATGATTTAGAATTACCTTAAAATCTGTAAAGCCTATACGTAATGCCAACCAAGAGAGCAAGATATATATATATATATATATATATATATATATATATATATATATATATATATATATATATCTTTAAAGAATATATATATATATATATATATATATATATATATATATAAAGATATCTTTGCGTAACACGCTCTAAATAAAATATTGAACAAAAATATGTCAGTGGAAAATTAATTTAAATTATTTTTATTTTAGGATTAAAGTAATTTTATTTATAAAAATTTTACTTCACATAAATCATAAATATATAGTGTTTATGGCATTGTTATAATAAAGTTTTAAAAACGTTTCCATACTCACTTTTAGATTACAAGAACATAAATATAATTCTGAATGCAATTTAAAATGATTCACATAAAATACGAGAGTATGCATATCGACAGTGTAACACATTATTTTAAAACGCAGTATGAAATGTCAATACAAATTTTTTGCTTATATTTACACCATTCTGAATACATGTTGTTTTCAAACTAATTATGCATTTTATAATAAATTGAGTAATCTAAACACTATAAAAGAAATGGTTGCAAAATTAATAAATGTAATATGTACAAATCATACTTTTGTAGAAACCGATGACATAAATAGATTAATAACGAATTATGAGATTTTAGAAAATATATCGCTGCAGACTCACGATGTAATGACGCAAGTTATTAACCGAACATATATATACGTTCCTCCATTTCGTGACTTCATGAATCCAAATACTAGAAGAAGTTCATTTCGCCGGTCGATGAGAAAACCAGTCTACACAGTTTACGACCAGATGAAGAAACGAATGTCGAAGGACGACATTGCAAATTTACTCAAGTCGAAGTGGAAATACGAGATGGGCTATAGGAGGATGAATTCAGAAGAAAATGAAAATGCTATAAACGAACTCTCGGATCGCTACATGAATTTGCTGGTTACCAATTTAAGTAATGTTGAGGCCATCGGAACGAGGAATAAAAGTGATCTTTGGGGTATGTTCTGAACGTCCAAAATATTTGCTTTTGGTAATAAAGAATATATTACAAATTTTAATGAAATATAAAAACTATTACAATATCAATAATTATAAAGAAAACATAATATTTAAAAGATATTTTTAAAATATTATTGGCGATGAGAGTGGAATTGATGAGGTGAATAAGAGTTATTAATTTATTCATTTTTATGTAAAATATCTAATTTATTTATCTAAAGTTCTTTATTTAAAAATTATTGAAGTTTTTATGTAAAATTTTGCAAGCATTGTACTTAAAATTTCATAAATATATGGTTTTGTTGACCAAGTCATCATGATTTAAAAGAAATACATTATATGGCAGACTTATTACAAATAATAGCATAAAAATACAAATATTAACTATACTTGAAAAAATTTCAAACTAAAAACAGTATAATAGAGAGAAGTAAGGAAAAAAATAAAATATGAAAAACTAGTTTAGATAATTTTCAAATGCATCATTGTGGATTATTGTCGATTACAAATGTCAGAATTTCATTTGTTACATATCTTTTGGAGTATATAAGATAAAATAATACTCATTGTGGAAAAGTTTACAAAAATGTGATAGATTTCTTTATATAGGAATTGTTATCATAAATTGATTGTTTATGTAAACTAAATTTGCCTAATATATTTATTTTAAAAGTGAGTAAAAGAAAAAATTTACTTTAAAAAAAGTGATTATAAAAATATTTGTGACATTAAAATATTAATGACTTATTTATGATAACATTTTATTTATTCTTGTGGCACAGTTTCCTTTATTTTACAAAAAAAAACAATATTTTGTAGAAAATCTAATAAGCTTATATATCCAATGATGAGATCTCATTGTGGAAGATTCTATGACCTATCTTGGATAGAATTGTTTCATATAGCTGATTAGCAAGATCATCTTAAATAATTCATAATTAATATTATAACATTTGTATATATATCCATTACCCTATTTTCAAAAATTGTCTAATATAGATTTATAATGCAGCAAATCACTGTTAGATGCGAAATATATACAATTTGGCCAAATATCATTTAGCTTATCTAGAAAATTAGATCATTTTATGAAATGACTAAGCTCTCTCTTTACGTCTATATATAATATCTAAAACTATCTATAAAAATAGAATAATTTTTATTTTAAAATCGCTTTTTAGTTTTTCCACCAGACTTAAAAACTAAACTCAAAATGCAAAACACGAGAAGAATATACAAGAGCAATAAGGTTTATATCAAAGATTTCCCATTCATGGCCTCCATTATGATGATGGGCAGATTCTGGTGCGGTGGAACGATCATAACCTCTGACTTGGTAGTCACATCTGCTTCCTGTTTACAGCTGTAAGTAAATATATATAATTATTAAGTAAATTCATATTTTAAAAAGGGTTATTGAATTAGCCTGTAGAATGATTGTAATAGAAGCCAGAAAATCTGTTTTTAGAATTTTTGTCTGTTTGTATATTAATTTGTTCATCAATCGCACGAAATCAACTGCACGCATTTCGATGAAATTTGGTATGGCTCATAACCTCCAACAACATATAGGATACTTCTCATCTGGATGGCATGGCTCATAACCTCCAACAACATATAGGATACTTCTCATCTGGATGGCATGGCTCATAACCTCCAACAACATATAGGATACTTCTCGTCTCACTTTAAAAACCCTTGAATTGGTGAATTTTACGATATTTGTACTGCCAAAAACGTCATTTAGCGTTTTTCGTAACAGTAATGATAGAAATAAAAATAATAATATTATTAATAGTAGTTTCGACAGTTAAACTGTAATTGTTCGCTAGCGAAACCGTAGGGCACAGCTAGTATTATATGAAATTTTGACCATTTTCAAATTACTATATCACACTGCTCATATAAGAAATAAATTTGAGGATTCACAGTCCTTTAAATTATGGTTACTTGTGGAGGGACCTCTTTGTATTTCTTTAATCATTTGGTGTCTGTAATCTGGATCAGTAGATCATTACCCCAGTATTCCAAAAGTATTTGGAGCACCTTTACGGTGGAGATTGATAAAGGGAATGCAACGAGCCATAAAAATATTAAGCACATTAATGAAAACACTAGGATCCGTGATAAACTATAGATGACCTCTTCAATGTTGCAGTTGTTGATGGTGAAGTATTGTATATGGTTTTGTAAGGGGTAATGACAAGGCAGTGGTTACTACTTACAGTACCGTTTAATGATGTGTTTGTGCACATTCACTTATGATGTGTCTGTGCACATTCACTAAATTTGTTAGTTGACGAGTAGGATTCCTGCAATAGTTGAAAAGGAGAATGCCAAGAATTTGTGGATATTTAAGCCTGCCCCAACAAAATGGATGTATTATCTTAAAAGGATCTAATTTAAAGAAATTTAATAGTGAAATTACTTTTAAGGCAAAATTTTTGTAGGTAAAAATATGGCTTGCATTACACCACAAGGTCTGCTCTCTTAATACATTTTTTGTAATGTATTAAGAGAAGTAATGAATAACTCATTGAGAGAAGTAATGAATAACTCACTTGAAAAATTATTAAAATAAATGATTTTGTAAGATATTCAAGTATTCAAACATCTATATATATTTAAGATATATATATATCTATATGTACAAATAAGATATCCACTATGAATATCTAAGATATTCAACTACTTACCTATTATAAGTTATGTCCAGGTAAATGTATATTGATACTATACTAAGTATTGAATATGTTTGGCGTTAATTTTGTAGAAATTCATTCAAATCAAGAAAGTAGAAATAATACTAAATCATGTAGTTTCATTTAATTGTGACTATACTAAGGACTAGAAACCGAGTAGGGAAATTATTCACCTTCACGGCAATCATTTATATTATATTTTATCACACGAAACTATCTTCCGCCTATGTGACATGGTTCTTATATAATACGAATACTGGAAGTAGTAATGAATAGTAGTAACTTGCTAGTTACGGGCATTTTAGTTGATGGAAATAAAGTGAAAAGGCTTTTAGTCTGTGAAATCATAATAATAGGATAGCAAAATAACAAAAAAAAGTTTACATTGTTTACAATTTACTATTTATCAATAATATTATCATATTTGATTAAAAAGACATCGGGAAATTGAGCCAAAGGTGTTACCTTTATTTGGTGTCTTGCCCGATTTAAGCACCATAGAATAGTCACTGTATGGGCATAACAACCCATGATTCTTCGCTCAAATAAAACAAACCTTGAGCAAGCCAGGTCATTAAGAACAGCAGGCTAGTTCAGATCAATAAACAACAGACAAAGTAAATGTGTTTAGAAGAGAAATAAAGGTCCACAATTGTAATAAGACTAACATTATTTAATAAGAAGCATATAATTTCATCTATATCATGAATTAAACATTACATCATAATAAAAACTATTAAAAAACAAAAGAAAAATAAACAATTAAATGAAACTACGTGATGTAGTATTATTTCTACTTTCTTTTTTATAATACTACATCACGTAGTTTCATTTAACTGTGAATAATGAATTTCTACAAAATTAACGCCAAATATATTCAATATTTAAAAAATAAACAAATGAAATAGTTTAACTTATTAAAATCGAACACTAGTTTTTCGAGTGATATCATAAAATGAATAAGTACGTTTTTACGTTACGTCGTTACGCATTTTACCTATTTTGAAATTTTTTTATCAGCTAAACCTTATTGACCACTTTTCAATATATAATTCTTTCCAATTTAGATACAAAATAATAACTTATGTTAGTGCATAGCCATGCCTAATTATTTTCCGATAAAAACGTATTTCAAAAAACCAAAAGGAACAAAAAGAAGCCTCGTACGGAAAACAAAATGGAATAAAAACTAAAATTAGATGAAAGTTTGCATGGTGTATCTCTCACAGGCATAAATATCTTAAATAATTTCTTAAAAAAATTGTTTCTTAAAAGTGAATAATTAGGTTATATGAGGGTTAATTAATTGAGTTATATGAGGGTTAATATACTATTCAATTCATTATTATTATTCACAGAATTCTACATCAAATAGTTTGTAAAAAAATTAGAATGAAAGGCTGAAAAATTATCTTTAATCTTCTAGGCTACGGGGACCTAATTAGATGCAAAAGCATATAAAAATATGTTACGACCAGGAACATAAAATAAAGGAATCAATAATAAAATAGTTATTGATACAAACAATTTAAAAAAAAAAATATAAAGGAAATGCAAAATGTCACTAGAGATGAACTTTTTAATCGTACATTTACTTCACATGCCCTTTCTGACTGTGTGGAAACAAGTTTGCCAAGACGAGCTATTAATTTTGAAGTATCTTGATGTGAACCACATATTTTAGACTATCACACATATTTTAGTCTTGTATAACTCATGAACTTATTAAAAAAACTTTATGTTTCTAACAATAAAAATAAATTTTATGTATCGCAAAACCATAAGTATATATGTAATTATATAACTGAATACTACGAAGTATTCAGTTGAAATTATTTTTCCAAATTAAACTGAAATTTCAGCCTTGCCTAATTATTATTATAATTAAAGTCTATATTTTTCATTAATATCATGCTAATAATGCATTAACTGTTTTAAATAAAAAATAAAAAATTTGACAAACATTTGCAAAAATAGTATAGAAAATATAGATAAAGTATCTTTTCATGTTATTATTATTCAAAAATATAATATGAGTAATGTAGTTTAAGATTTCATCATCTATTATCTATTCAAGACCTGCCTGTAAGTAAGTCTTCTCCGTCACATGCCATGACATTCGATTTTAAGCTTTTTCCATCCAACCTTTTCCAGCCAATTTTTATAATTTTATCTGTCCCTCTCTCTAGTGGTCTTATCCTTTTGTCTCCCGGATCATTGCTATTCCATTGTCACTCTTTTGGTCCATGTTTTATTGCTCATCCATGACACCTATCCAGCCATTTCCATTTCAGTTTTTGACAATGATTTAAAGCATGTATAATTTTCACTTTTTCTCTGATTTCTTTTTTCCTTCTTTTGTCTAATTGTTTCAAATTTGACATACTCTGTTCCATTGTCTTTTTGTATGTTTGCATTATCACATTAATATGATTATTATATATTCATGTTTGTAACGTATAGGAAAGTCAAGGCAACAGGCACGAATCTAGAAATTTCTTTTTGCATTTGCTTCAAAATTAAAATTTGAATATTTGTTTGAAACTCATACGGTTACACTAAATACGGTTAAATATTCTGATTTCTGTGTTAGAAATTGATATACTATGTAAATATGTGTCCATTGAGCTATGATCGGGATGATATAAATAGATATATATCTTGCAAACCAAAAAAATACTTTTGGTTTATAAGATGTTTAACTTGAAAATGAAAAATTTATATTTATATCTTCTGTGGATTTGACAATCATATGTAGGTTTTTTAGACACCTTTCTATGATATCATTCATGGTTTGTTGCTGTTAGATAACAAAGTTTTTTTTTTAATGTAACAATATATTGATTATATATTATTTTGGGTCTTGCTCAATATATTCTTACTATTAAGTTTTTTTGATCCTCAAATGAAATTAAATTTTATAGAAATTCAAGTCCAGTTATAAAATTAGTTAATTTTTGGACTAATGGTTAAATAATATACATTGATAAATTTTAATTTTAATGTAATCAGGCACAGGTTCTCTCGTATAAGATTATTTTTCCATCATCATATTTAAGTTAGTTAAAGAACCTTTAAAAAAATAATTCAGTTATACATATCCAATATTCTGAACTATTGGAAGTTATTTTCACAATATTGGAAGTTTTTTTCTGTAGCAATAACATTTTCTTGTAACTTTCTAAATGTGCATCGAATATGTTCAGTTTTTTTAATACTGTATGACGTATAAGCTATGAGTTACCCTTAACGTGAAGTTAATAATAAATTACAGCTCATACACGTCAATATTTTTAATTCTGGTAACAGATTTATAAATTGATAAATTACAAATTTGATAAATGAAGCTCTGAACACCATATATTTGACCAATATATTAAAAAACACTTTTTCTTATGTGTAAGAATTTTATATATTTCAGGTGGTGGAACAACCGTTTTTATCGAGAGAATCCAAGGGCTTTAACAGTTCGAGTGGGCAGCGATTATGCCATTGTGTCGGGAGATCTTCACGACGTTCAAGAAATATACTTCCATCCTGCATACAAACCTAAGACACTAGAGAACAATATAGCTGTCATGCGATTGGAGATACACATTAAATTCAATAACCACAAGAAGAGAATAAAAATTGACAAACGGAAGAATTCAATGCCAATTGATAGCAGTGTGTACATTTTAGGATGGGGGGCGAAGACTGTAAGGTTCTTTTGTAAATATCTCATTTACCTTTTTATTTACGATTTCACTATTCATACTTTCAGGTTATCCTTTGTAGATGTCGGTGATGACATTTAAAGATAGCAAAGCAATGACAACTGTAGTTAAATTCAGTACTATGCTTTCAATGCTATATATTCTTTATGTATCATTTTAATACACATTTGATTTTTTTCATGAGAAAATTTATTTATGAACATTTTCTAACAGCAGTAACACATTGTTTTCATTTGGTTGCTTCTCACTTTACAAACACACATGCATTCAGATATCTATAGAGAGATATTGAAGAATCTTGATTTTTTTACTTTTGTATTGATGCTTGGACTCCTTCTATACAACATACTATACCGTATTTATGTATTATAAATAATAATAATAAAATATAAAAAATGACATGACAGTACCCAAGTGTTTATTAACTTATTATCAGATATTGCACATAGCCTTTCCGCACGGTCTCTTTATATAAATTTTTATGTACCTTCACACAAAATTATGTTAAAAAAATAATTGTTTAATTGAGTATCTGTATTGTGTTCTGTGTTTAAAACTGTATTCAACAAATTTTATCCCTTTCACAGCCCTTCCCTTTAGATTGAACACCCTTATTCCTTTACCTACTGAGCGCTCTTCGAAACATTTCTCCTCATCTGTCTTCTTTTTATATGGTGCACAGCTGACACTGTTTCTTGCAAGATGTCCTCTTTAGACTTGAGTCTTATAATTTTAATATTTATTATAATTAGTCATATATGTGTGTGAAACAGTAACTAGAGCCCAGTCGCCATAACTGAAGATCTATTCTCCTTGTAGCCAAAAAAGAATGAGATAAGTATGTTGCAACTTAAAATTTTGCTGTCTGTTTTGTTTGGCATACATGAAATAGTGCATCAGGAAAACGGACTTGAAGGCCAAACAATTAACGAAGAAAAATATTTACAGTTTATGCGTCGCCTCGGCAATACAGTGTGGCCATATGACCAGACCTGTATACAATGAAAATGTTGGTGCTCTACAAGAAAATGGATGGGTGCACCCATTCGTTCTTTTCATCTAATTCACATTTTCTTAGCAAAAAACAACAATTCTCTGCTATGCTGTCCTTTATAATCTGCTGAGATCACACTGTGACCATGTTTTTTAGTTACTTCCGACCTCAAAATTTCTGCTTAAATGGACCTGCTTTCTGTCAAAAGACTTAAATTTCTGTAAGAATTCTGCTTGAGTTGCTAAGATATTATATAACTCGTCTAAGTCTGTGAATTGAATATAATATGCCATGGGCTTTTTTATTAAAGATCTGTGCAGAATATATTTTAATTAAAGTTTTGATCCAAATTAAAATGCTTTTTTTTAAATGCTTAAAATTTCAAACCGATCAAACGTTCATTTCTCACTCTGGTTAAATATACAATGATGATTGTTAACCATATCATGCTATTATATTATTTATCCCGACATGTAAATCATTCAATTGAATTTCAACACATTCTTTACAACGATCAGATAATTAATTTTCATTTAATTCTTATATCAGGTCATAAAATATTCTTTTTTCTCTATATTTAGAAATTTAAAGTTTAGGGCTGTCTGTGAAAAACAAAGTTCTAAATCTATTCATAATTTCAAATTATAATTGAATAATGAAAATTGTACTAAACATAGAAATGCTCAAAAGGGTTATATCACAGTGATGCTGCTTTTAATAAAAAATCTAATCTTAGAACTTATCAGTTATGAGTAATACACATATTTACAAAGTGACATATACACAAAGAGATATATATATATATATATATATATATATATGTATATATATATATATATATATATACATGCATCTTGCTGTTATAGAAAAGTGATTCGAACTTTTTGTGTAGAGTGTAATTATCCCTAAACATTGAATAAATGCTAAAGCATTCTCAGGGTTACCTGTAACGCAGCTAATATATATTTGATTGATAATTAGTGATTTTTATTTATATTAGGCCTCAAACTTGATTCCCATGAGCCCTACCAATCTTCAATATGCATTGTTACCAATATATCCGACGAAACTATGCAAATCCGTCTACAAAGGGTGAGTTATCATTTTATAATTCTATCTTATGTGTTGGGTTAGCTAATAAGTAATGAGTGGCCATTAATGTTATAACTTTTTATTATATTTACAATTTAGAATTAATTAAATCGTCGATATAATAATCACCATTATTTTCTACTACATGTCTCCAATGCACTGACAGGGAGTGGATAGCATCTGCGTAAAATTCAGGTGGCTCGAAATTAAAAAATTGGCCTATGAACTGTTGTGGCTGATTTTCATCATCAAAGTTTTTTTTGCGTAAGACATCGCTGAGTGATCTAAACAAACAATAATTCAGTGGCTGCAATGTCTGGGGAATATGGCAGATGGAGATCTGTGTCCAACTTAAATCCAAAATTTAAGGTTCTGTTTGGCTATATAAGGACCGAGCTACGACTATGTCTAGTCTGAACTAAGTCCATGTGATACCCACGCACCGTATTTAAAGCTTTTCCCCAAGTAAGTTTTAAATGATTCTCTGTAGTTCCGTTGGAGCACCCAACTTCATTGTTAGCTAGCGTGTCTTTAATTGGCACTCTTCTTCAATTAACGATTTTAGCCTGTCACTATCCTATTCCAATATATTTTAGCCTGTCATCGGTCGACCAGTACGTGATTGATCACTTAGGGAATAAATGCCTCTGAGAAACTTCTAGAACCATCGTTTTGCAGTAAATTCCATAATTAAAAAACACAAATACAATGATTGAAAACAGCAGATTACAAAGGATGGAATAGATGAGAAATATTATTATTTGCTAAAAAAATGAATTAGATGAAAGATATTGCTTCAGTTTCATATATTGCTGTAGGAGCTACGCATTGAAAACTGTTACACGTAGCTTTGGCAGCAAAGTGACCAGATTGGTACTCGTAGAGTAGACAGTGTCTCACATGTGTCTTAATGTCGTCCATATTTCATAAGTGTCAACAGTGCAGTGTCTTAGTTTCTATTGAATCAATGAGAGTGTGTTGCACTCTTTGTATATTTTCTATCATGGAAGCTTGTTACCATATTTTCTAGATCATTTTAAAAAAAACGCTCATTACTTATTGGCCAACCCAATGTCTCCAATTTATATTCCATCAAATTGTTTATTATTGTCGTATCGATATGATACATTTTCACATCATATGTTTTATTATATTGTAGATAGATACTAAGTGCCATGGAAAAATTAATATATATGTTTATTATTATTGTACCTATTTTACTATATAGTATATGCTACATATATATATATATATATATATATATATATACATATATATGTATATATATATATATATATATATATATATATATGTATATATATATATATATATATATATATATATATATATATATAACAAAAATACGTAAAGAAAATTTCGATAATTGGAAGAAGAAATAACATTTGTGTATCTCACCAAATAAGATTAAGTTTATCTGTTAACAGTGTATCCATATATGCATATAAATAAATAAGTAAATATATATATATATATATATATATATATATATATATATACTTATCCTTTAACTACTGATGTGTGGTCATAGAGGCCGCTGATGTGGGACGATTTGCTATTTCACTGGTACTCAAATAAAAACAAAGATCGGGGAGTGCCTAGTTCATATACTAGATGTTTTACGTTACGTTAAGACTAGTGTACTAGTGCACTTGCTCGTGCATGGTTCTGACTCTTACATTCCGCTCACTCACTCGAGCAAGCGACTACACTACACATACATAGGCTGTGGGCGGGGCCTCTTTGCCCACGCCTAGCTACATCACTGTATATATATATATATATATATATATATATATATGTATATATATATATATATATATATATATATATATATGTATATACACTTGGTGTTTTTGTCATGTAACTAACGACGTATGGTCACGGAGGTCATTGTATTAATTTATATCTTAGAGCAATGGTATGTTAATAATATGCACTTTTATTTTTATGATATAATTCAATCTTTGGCCACTTTTGGCAACGTAAAATGTCTCCTCCATCAAAAAAAAGTCAAAATAATTTTTTATTCACATAAAAATAAAATTAAAAATTTTTCCAATCGTGTAGAAATGCTGCTAACTAC
Organism: Druceiella hillmani; assembly: GCA_039881145.1. NCBI lineage: Eukaryota > Metazoa > Arthropoda > Insecta > Lepidoptera > Hepialidae > Druceiella > Druceiella hillmani. Next base: position 21,487,845 of record JAYKKI010000031.1, on the reverse strand, counting down.
AGAAAACAAATAGAAATTTATGATGAAAACTCTGAAAACTGTCCAAGGTCAAAGTCACGATAAATTATAAGTAGATGTGTAAAACAAGGACTCTATGAATACTTGCAACTCAGTCATATCCATTTCCTGTAATTCTGGTTTGGTTTCATTCACATATCTTGATCTGTATTCTGCTAATTTGACACTTATCCAAGTTAAAATCTCTAGAAATATTTCATGACGTATTTTTCCCATATAGAAAATTGATCCTTATTATCAGTTTCGCTCAAATTAGATGAGGGTAGTCTTCAAATAATATTGTGTTGTGGTGTTAATGGGAGGTGTACATGCTCATTTGTATTTATCTTTCCCTCTGAAACATCTAATTGTAGACAATCGGGATATCTTCATCGTCAGACAGTGATAACGGTACTTCCGGCAGGGTAGAATGTGAAACCCGTGACTGCAAATAATGTTCATTGTCTGATAAACAATCAGTATCAGTCTTAGTGTTGTCATCACTGTGTTTAACTAAATGGGTACAACCTAAAGCATCGACTACCGAACCACTTGAGCCTTCATCAACTATCCATGAATGCATCATGTTCCCGAAATTAGCATTATTCGGATTGACAGCCACTCGAGATCGTTGATTAACAGCCACTCGAGGTAATTTTTTGCATATCGATGAAGTCGCAGAAAAGTATCTTTTCTCACCAGATGGACCAGGGACATGTATTTTACAAAAATATTTGTTTTATTTGGAAAATAAAACCTATAACAAAAAAATATCTGTATACAAAAAACTTACGTAACTACTGACGTATGGTCACACAGGTCCAGTTGAAGTTTTGCATGGATATAACTTACTGAAATTGCACTTTCTGATACCACTTACATATTTGACGGTCCTCAGACGGCTGGATTCAAAGCTACTCAGCGGTGGAGACCTGTGCTATGAGAGGAAGGGGTTGAAATAGCAAATCGTCCCACATCAGCGGCCTCTATGACCACACATCAGTAGTTAAAGGATAAGTATATATATATAGATATATATATATATATATATATATATATATATATATTTACTTATTTATTTATATGCATATATGGATACACTGTTAACAGATAAACTTAATCTTATTTGGTGAGATACACAAATGTTATTTCTTCTTCCAATTATCGAATATATATATATATATATATATATATATATATATATATATATATATATATATATATATAACAAAAATACGTAAAGAAAATTTCGATAATTGGAAGAAGAAATAACATTTGTGTATCTCTCCAAATAAGATTAAGTTTATCTGTTAACAGTGTATCCATATATGCATATAAATAAATAAGTAAATATATATATATATATATATATATATATATATATATCTATATATATATACTTATCCTTTAACTACTGATGTGTGGTCATAGAGGCCGCTGATGTGGGACGATTTGCTATTTCAACCCCTTCCTCTCATAGCACAGGTCTCCACCGCTGAGTAGCTTTGAATCCAGCCGTCTGAGGACCGTCAAATATGTAAGTGGTATCAGAAAGTGCAATTTCAGTAAGTTATATCCATGCAAAACTTCAACTGGACCTGTGTGACCATACGTCAGTAGTTACGTAAGTTTTTTGAATACAGATATTTTTTTGTTATAGGGTTTATTTTCCAAATAAAACAAATATTTTTGTAAAATACATGTCCCTGGTCCATCTGGTGAGAAAAGATACCTTTCTGCGACTTCATCGATATGCAAAAAATTACCTCGAGTGGCTGTTAATCAACGATCTCGAGTGGCTGTCAATCCGAATAATGCTAATTTCGGGAACATGATGCATTCATGGATAGTTGATGAAGGCTCAAGTGGTTCGGTAGTCGATGCTTTAGGTTGTACCCATTTAGTTAAACACAGTGATGACAACACTAAGACTGATACTGATTGTTTATCAGACAATGAACATTATTTGCAGTCACGGGTTTCACATTCTACCCTGCCGGAAGTACCGTTATCACTGTCTGACGATGAAGATATCCCGATTGTCTACAATTAGATGTTTCAGAGGGAAAGATAAATACAAATGAGCATGTACACCTCCCATTAACACCACAACACAATATTATTTGAAGACTACCCTCATCTAATTTGAGCGAAACTGATAATAAGGATCAATTTTCTATATGGGAAAAATACGTCATGAAATATTTCTAGAGATTTTAACTTGGATAAGTGTCAAATTAGCAGAATACAGATCAAGATATGTGAATGAAACCAAACCAGAATTACAGGAAATGGATATGACTGAGTTGCAAGTATTCATAGAGTCCTTGTTTTACACATCTACTTATAATTTATCGTGACTTTGACCTTGGACAGTTTTCAGAGTTTTCATCATAAATTTCTATTTGTTTTCTGTAGTTAGCAGCATTTCTATACGATTGGAAAAAATTTTTATTTTATTTTTATGTGAATAAAAAATTATTTTGACTTTTTTTTGATGGAGGAGACATTTTACGTTGCCAAAAGTGGCCAAAGATTGAATTATATCATAAAAATAAAAGTGCATATTATTAACATACCATTGCTCTAAGATATAAATTAATACAATGACCTCCGTGACCATACGTCGTTAGTTACATGACAAAAACACCAAGTGTATATACATATATATACATATATATATATATATATATATATATATATATATATATATATACAGTGATGTAGCTAGGCGTGGGCAAAGAGGTCCCGCCCACAGCCTATGTATGTGTAGTGTAGTCGCTTGCTCGAGTGAGTGAGCGGAATGTAAGAGTCAGAACCATGCACGAGCAAGTGCACTAGTACACTAGTCTTAACGTAACGTAAAACATCTAGTATATGAACTAGGCACTCCCCGATCTTTGTTTTTATTTGAGTATCTCATTTACTTTCTTTCGATATAACCCGGGGTGGCGGTGGCGTTGTAACTGTGATTGGTTACATTGTGATTGTGTTGTATGATTTGAACAGTTTTTTATAAAACAAAATATTTCCTTTTATTACCTGTGTAAAATCATCACTAAGTATATAGTTCAAAAGTGACTGTAAGTTTTGTTTCTTTGAATCTTTTATATTTATTTTGTCCTGGTTGAATCACAAAACGAGTAATTAAATCGGATAGGTAAGTAATCAAATTTATCTAATTATTCTACTAAATTGATGGGATTTCTCATAATATAAGAATTATCCAGGTAATAGAACCTGCGTACTTTTGAATTGTCAAAGTCAGATATTTATACATCGTGCAATTTACAATATTTTGACTGAACTGCGAAAACTCGTATCGGAAGATGACTGTGTCTGTGCTCTTTTTTATAAATAACTATTTAAAGTTTGATAATTGATTTCAGAGCAGTACACTAATTAAAACACCCTTTTACCATCAGTCTTAAAATTTTTGCAACCAGGAGTGTTAGCAGTGTGTTTAACATTTAATGAAAGTTCTTTCTAAAATATGAAACCCATTTTCAAATTATATAAATCAGTTAAGTAATTATTTTTTAAAGTAAACCACCCCGCGGCAAACATTAACGAACTGGCTGACTAACGGCGGCAGGCTAAGAATCTAAGTACATCACAAATGTGACATACTTTATATCAAAGGCAGAGCTATTCAAAAAAAGGTTGCATTTTTTTGTTCCTGACTTCCCCCACCTATTAGGTCCTAGGTACCTAGGTGAAATGAGATGAGTAATAATGATTCTCATCTCATTTCATAAAGTATTCTTGAGAAAATAAACTTAAATTCACCGTTATTCGCATACCTAAATTACAATATTTCTACAGATATTATATCCAACCCGAGCAGAGATGGAGATGCGTATCAAAAGTGGGAATCTGGTGCATCGAATGAAAAAGAAAAGCTGAGATGGACGTATGGTCTGAAATAATTAATTCTCAAATGAATGAAGAGAAGATGTCATGAGAGGAAGTCAAAAACAAAGGACTTCCGACCACTGAAACTACAGAAATACAGAAAAGACGTGGCTAGAACCAGAAGAAGCATGCAAAGTGAATCCAGCAAAATTATAACTGACATTATGCCATATGTTAGAAGTTCCCTTAATCTTAGCGGGGCGTCATCATAAGTTAATGTTCGGGAAAATAAAGAGGAATTAAGTAAACTTGAAACAAATGATCCAGGAAAATGGACCCTTCCGATAAACGATGCATACCGTCATGGTCTATTCCAGTGTGGTCCCTGACAAAATTTAGATCATAGGCAATGAATGTTATCCAAAAAATGAAAATGGAAGACACTTTTCTAAATTTTACTTCACAAGGCAATAGAGCAATGGCGAAAATCAGCATCGTAAGTGGTTAGTGTATTCAACTTCACAAGATAAATATATTGTTTCAGTTGCAAACTTTTCTCTAGCTTACAAGCACAGATGATTCTAGGCTGTAATGATCAGAAACACTTAGACTACTCTTGAACGCCACGAAAATAAGAAAGAACATAAAAAAAACATGGTTCAATGGCTAGTATATGAAAAAGGTATTAAGCATGGAAAGACTTAAATCAAGAAAACGAGAGATTGATTCAAGAAAGTCAGAAACATTGGTACAATTTATTTGAGAGATTGGTTGATTTAATAAATTATTTAGCTTCACATACCTTGGTTTTTCGAGGTATTCTCTATGACCTTTTGATCCAAATCACATTGGAAATAGCGGCAATTTCTTTGACCTGTTTAAATTATTAGTTAAATATGATTTGACGATGCATAACCACTTAAGTTGTATCAATGAAAAACACCTAAATCAGAACTATTTAAGTCCTCAAATTCAAAACCAACTTATTTCTTTGATGTCAGAAACCATTGTCTATGCTTTAATACTGGATTGCACAAGAGATATCAGTCGGGTCAAACAAATGTCCTTTATTTTAAGATTTGTGAAACTGCACTGGTATTATAGAAGAACATTTTCTTGGTTTTTTAGTTTTTAACAAGTGTAATACTTAAAGAACTAGAGAAACATCAATTAAATATTTAAAATTGTAGAGGCCAAGGCTACGATAATGGCGTCAATATGGTCGACATCAACAAGGGAGTAAAATTAAGAATGACTATCAATCCAAGAGCATTCTTCACTCCTTGTGGCTGTCACATGGGAATTGGTAATGGTTAATTTGAAGATTACCTTAAAATTGTTATCTGATACGAGATGGGAAAGCCGAATCGCTTCAGTGAAAGCATTATGATTTCAGTTTGATGATATTATCAATTGTATAAATAGCCTGGAAAATCAATCTGAAGATGCAGATATGCTCTGCAATTGTCAAGCAATTGTAACCGAAATGCTAACTCGAGAATTTATTATTTTGATACACGTGATACGAAATATTAATCCGTGTGAATAATATAAGAAAAATCTGGCAAAAAGTCAATATAAATTTGAAGGTCGCCATTGACAATTTGAATAATTTTTGTGATTGGATCCAAAAATTTCAGGAAACAGGCTTCAATTATTGTACTGCAAAAGCCTACAAGTTCGTAGAAAAGAGCAGCTATGAAATTCCATCGATATTTAAAGAGAAAAGGGTTCGCAGAAAAAGGAGAAGTGTCCAGTCAGGAACTGAAGATGAATCTATTCATTCTGCTGAAAGAATCTATTTCTTTACTGCAATGGTTAATGCCACAATACAAGACACTGACATGAGATTTACTGCACTTACTCAATACTACAACAATTTTGAATTTTGGACGAAACAAATAAATTGAAATCTTCAACAAATAGCGAACTTTTGAAGCACTGTAATGAGTTAGATACAGTACTTCAATGTGGCAAAAGCAAAAATATGGAATCTTATGAACTATATAAAGAACTACAACTTTTAGCCTAATAAACCAGATCCTATTAAAGACACAGTCATTTAAGTGAGTACATGATTAAAAATAAATTACAAGACATTTATCCTAATGTTTATATAGCTATCAGAATTATGCTGACCATGCCTGTAAGTACAGCTTCCACAGAAAGAAGTTTTTCCAAGTTAAAAATGATTCGACAACTAGTATGAAAAAAAGCCGAAGGTCAATATTTTTGTAAAAGACGAGATCACGCAAGTTACAAAAAAACTTTTTTTGGAACAAGTATGTTTTCAATATTTTCCCTCCGTTCACTTATATTTCTTTAACTATCCTATGTATGTCATAGGTTTAATTCGCATACACTAATGCGACTCCTCCTTTTCTCGCTAATGCGTCTCCGCCTACGGCTAGATTAGTCCATGCTACGCCACTCTACATATATACGAATGTATATACTTTTTCATACACTTTACTAGAATTTTCTTCATTTTCAAGTTAAATTTGTTATACTGTTGACTTCAATTATTTATTTTATTATTATAGTTACGTTTATTTTACAGACTAACTGAAGTAGCCCCCAACATGTTCTGCGCCGGTAACTTCTTTGGATCTCTTACAGCCTGTAATGTGAGCTCTTTTAATTAATGCCTATTACATTCTAATACATTTTTACATGTAACTTAATTCCCTTGAAAATAACATATCATATTTATTTCATTTTCATTCAATATTGAGGCACCAAATTTTATTTTCAGTTCATTTTTTTACCTATTAACATAATTATATCTGTAAAAGTGTATGAAATAGTTAAATGGATGTCTGTTACAAATTATTTATGGTCTTTTATAGACTTCTAACGCCTTTAATGCCAATTGATTTGTCCTGTTTGTGAGACGGTAATGGTCATTTGCTTGTCACTAACATACCTATATTTAGAGTAAGTTTAGTGATTTAGCAGATTTAGTTTATTTGTGAAATTGCTAGTGGTAAATAAACGTGTAGCAGTAAAAATTTAAAGAAGTTTAAAACTAATAAATAAAAAGAATGACATCAAAACGTACAACATTTGCAACAGCACAAATAAAAGTTTATTTATATTTTTATATTTGTTTGTGTTCATGTACTCATTTGTACATTATAATTACATTTGTTGTGTTGGTACATATTTTTTCCTCAGTTCATGTTATTCCCTTTCAGCTTCACATGAGTAAAGTTCTTTCAGTGAAAGAGGATGATCGCCATCTAGTAAAAGAAGAAGGAAATTTTTAAAAGATTAAAACGTGAATTAGTCACATATTTGTCTGAATTGAGTAAATATATTTCTGAATCGAGTAAATACAATTCACTAACTCATAACAAAAAAGAAAAATAAAACACACAACAAAGCATTTATAACTTTTCACACTCCCTTTAATGTTGCTTTATTGCAATGTCTGAAGAAGATTCTCCTCAAGTCACTTGTGAAAGAAAAGTCATCAAAATTAATCCGTCCAAATCAGAAATGTACTTTTTTTAATGGAAACACAATACACTATTAGCAGTGTTACAAGCTCACAAAAAGAGACACTTGGCATATATCTACCAAATGTAATATTTTCATAACCACATTTTGAAGGTATAAACTATAATTTTAGCACGATGAAGGTGGACCAGCCATCTTAGACAGCCGTTTGGTCGGTATCATCAGTTACGTTTCCACGGATTGCTCCAAGTCTACACTACCAACGGTATTCACTCAAGTAGGATATTACTCGCAGTGGATAAAATCTCTCGTTAAGCAGGTAGTGGTTGTTAAAATATATATATATATATATCTAATACATAATTCTTCTTTTTGACTGAATCCCCCATTTCTGAGGATCATGGCCCTCTTTTGATAACAGTTTGTTTTTGTGATGTCTTTCCATAAGTCCTTATTCTCGCACTGTAGGGCATCATGTAACAGAGTACCGAGTGTTTCCTGGCCGATCCAGTCTGTCAAGCAACTAGGGCAATACCTCGTGGACTCTGTCCTTCAACCATACTAATAACAATGAACTTCTTAGTGCCATTGGCCATATAAACATCTACATAAATAACAAAACTGTAATAAAAATTTAACATTGTTCAAACAACTAATGACAAAATATATTGCGAAAATAAAATTCAATCTTTTTTCGGGTTTTACAAATTAAAAAAGAACTGAAATTTCCCATAGGGACTGTGTAAGAAACATAGAGGCCGCTGGAAAATGTGAGAAATATATTTTTGAGAAACTAAACCCCCTATTATTTTCATGAATTAATAAAATGCTACTAATACAACACTATCATAGTTAAATATTATAAATCATTTTAATCTATTACGATATATATAAGAAAAACTGACAGTAATGTGATCAAAAGTTTGTTAATTTGTCACCAGATGGCACTGATATTACTTATGCCCTATAACCCAACTGAATATGTTCGTGCTCACATTTTTTTCTTACATCCGCATTAAAAGTATAAATCTTAAATTTCTGAAAGATTTGCTTTTAAATTTTTAATTTACTGTTTTTGCTGTGTTATCAGAGCAATTTAGTTTTCTTTTAACATATTACAATAACATTTTGAAAATAATTTTTATTTTTCATATATGACAAAATGAGAGTTAAGTGTTCTGTAGTACATCAATAGAACAGGAATTTACAATTCTTAAATCTTGTATTTTGTATAAATTGAAAAAATGTCCAATTCACTAAATAAAATTTATCCTAATTCCTGTTATAAACAAATCCATGTGTTACTAACATGTTAAGGTTTGAGATACACTTGTTATAAGTGTAAAACGTTGCAACGGTAACGAAAAAGTTCATACATAACTTCTTATATAAAGACAGGAACCCTTATAAGATGATATTTGTTGGGTCATTGTATAACAAATTCAATTTTTCTATACAAAACTGTTAATACATATAAATACCATATAGTACCCTGAAACTGATTAAATTTAAAAGTTCCCATCTTAATCTTTAGTTACACATTATTTTGTAGTTTAATGCAATGAGCAGAAATTGTTTTCAAATCAAACTCATACAAGGAGAATATTTTTTATTTTTTATTATGTATTTATTTTATTTTTTCTAATTAATTTATTTGAAATCAAATATAATATTCCTTAAAAGGCCAAACATAACAAATCAGAAACACAAGAAAAAGTAATAATTTTAAAAGACATAACAGGCAATAATAATTACTGAACGTAATACGAGTCCTGCTCCATTTATATTCCTCTTTCTATGACTAAAACTTTTTCATAAAATTTCAGCCTATGTGTCTATTTTTTACAGTTCTATTAAATATTTTTTTCAAATGAAATAATTTCTTAAGCTTCCTTATTCCTTGGTAGTTCAGTCTAACTTCCAAATTCATTTCAAAACAGGAATGGTTTACTTCTCTCCTGTATTTCTTCTTTTGTAAACGAACACAAACTGTTATTTTGCAAAACCATAAACTCAATAATTTTTAATGCCCGTTTACCGTTTTTTTTAGGAAACATGACTTGCAATTATTTTCGAATACAGTTGAGTTTCTCTAGATCAATATTACAGCATTGTCTATTTTCTTGAGGATTTTATATTGACAAAATCACCAAGTCATAAACTTTACAAGAAGCGTTAAATTTTTTGTAACTTAGCCTTGCTGAAAATACTCTAAAGTAATTGTATTAATTTAATTTTAGTCGTATCATCATTAATAGTTATAATAATGTCCTGAAAAGCACAAAAGCCAATGAAATGTTACAGACTTTTTGGCCACTCTCTCATTCCTGCTCATTATACATATGCACTTTATTCAGAAAGTTTCCACGGATCTTCATTTAACAATACATGTTTTCCCGAAAAGTAATATTCCTCAAATTTTAGTATCGGTATGTGAATCATCTTCCATGTATCTACTATCATAATGGATAGAGGAATGCTGCGGGGTATTTCTCTTATTCTCTGATCTCCTCCTCATATCTTTCTGCATTTTCTTACCATTCTCTTGCATGTTATTGTTTTGGTAAAACACTGTGTGTAAACATATATGATTTGATTCTCCTGTCTAACTAAAACTGCGGAGTAGTACCAAGTCCTATACTTTTAGAGTGTATTTTTTCATTTTGTATTAAATGCTTGTAATGTTTTTACCCAATTTTTTTATTTTTTTAACTATATACACGAAAACTTATAGATTAATTTTGGAAATATTAGTATGACACATAATACTTTAACTCAGTGTTACAATGTAGACAACCAAATATATGAATTCTTTCTTTTGAGCGTAGACAAAGTTCTATGACTAATTCAACAATGTGCAGTGGAAGTATGAAGTATGGTCATACTTTCACTGCACATTGTTGAATTAGTCATAATCTCCATTGCAATTACCATTTGTATACAGATGTTCTACAAATTTATGGACATAATAATTTTACTAATATTCATACAGCTATATTATCTCCCTATGTTTGGATCTGAATTGGGTATTTGGCTAAATTTTTTTTATTTCATTAATCATAATTTCAAGATACAAGCTGATGATGATCTTAAAAATTGACCGAGTTATAAAAGTTTAAAATTTGATCTTTAGAGAAGGACGGCAATACTGTGTAGTGAGGTCATTTTTAATATTGCATATTATATTCTTTGAGAGGAAAAGAGACAGGGATACACCCAACTCTATCCGTATGTTCAAATTTAGAAGCCTACAACTAGCTTATTTTTCAATCAATTTTTGAATTTTTTTCAAGACTGGTTTTTAATTAACTTATATTTCACAATATTGTATGAAATATATCAAAATTTAGAATGAGTCAACTACCGTATTGAATCAGTTACTGGGATCAAATGGTGGGTCTATTAGCTAATGCATTTAAATCTCGGGCCCTTGTCATTGGTAGCAAAACCTTTTTATACCACTCTAAAGGAACTGGGCCTTAAATCTGGGCCTAAAGAATATATTAAAAGATGATAGATTAAAATCTTACTTGGCAACCTCTAGTGAATGATGTTTCCCCTTGATCCATTTATCCTTCTATTACCTACAATTGACTATGAAGATGTGTGCTATCCAGATCTTAATGACTAATTATTTAAAAAACTAGGAAACCTTCAAAAATATCTCCATTACATATATGGCTTCACGAAATATGATCACATTTCTGAGTTCAGATCACAGTTTAAATGGATAATGATTTGAGTCGGTTCTAATTGTATTGTTGCTTTATAACCTTTTAAAAATTGCTCACAGACTTTCTTATCTCAGTCCCAGATTACATTGTTCATCCTTTCATGAATATTTCTTCTTTGTTTGCCTGCACTTCATGGATATTCCTTCTCTATTGTCTGCACCGGCCAAGTTATGGAATGTATAGAATAACAGAGTTAAAACTTCAGCATCAATATGAATATTCGAAAAGAATCATTCTTCTCCTAAACCGATGTTTCTTTTCCGTTCATAACCTGTTATTTTTTTAATTTTTCAAAAACAACATTTTAATCAGTAATTACAATATTTTACAGTTTACCTCGGAACTGATTGCTTACCTTCCTTAACTATGGTATATTGGAAGAGATTGTTCTTTTAGAAATAAGTTCGTTATTTGTGCATTTATGTAGCATTAAAAACGAAATAATGAAAATAAAAATGAAAAATGTTTTATACCATAGGTTCGTCCAGATACCAAAAATGTAACTACCACTGTGTTTACCACTACAACCACCACCACTATCAGTACAACGGTAATCATTAATGATGCCCCAATAATGCCAGAAGATCTAATGTATCGTTTCGAATATAAAAGTGACGAATCTGTTGAAGAAAAAAAAGTCTCAGAGAAAACCTATCCTAAAAGTGAAAATGAAACCAGTGATGATGTAAGTGATTATTACGCCGATGACATGGAAGCTTTAAATTCAGCGAGTTCACTGGAGATTGACACAGGAAGTGAAATGGTATCTGATGCTCACATGAGACATCAAGATGTACAATCAGATAAATATGTAAATAATAAAGAATTGGACTACGTTACAACGTATCCTGACATAATTAATTTGAAGACCGAGGAATCAAATGAGAAGGAGAAATTGAATTTCGTACCTACCACCTTTAACACTGACGAATCAACATCACTTACAATTATAAAAGAGAATGTCATTAACTCAACCATTAAATCTGAAAAACCGATTGAAGCTACTCACAGATCTTTAGGACGCGCAACTGCAATCATACAATTACAAAGTGATAACATAAGACCAACAAAGATTACAGTAACTCCGACACCATCAATATCTAAACTAAAGAGTTTAAAGAAGTTACTTACTAAAACTAGGATGACAAAAGACATTTTTAAAAGTTCGTTATTGGTGACGAAAATTCCATTCAATGAGTTGATAACATATACTACTGAAAAATTAGGTAAAATTACACCTAGGGTAACAATTTTCAACTATAAAGGACAAGTAAAAGGTCGCAAAAGACCTTCAATTTTAAAAAGTCAACAATTCAAAACAACAAGTCGCTTGATCAATACAAATTTCTATGATATTACTCCATATCTCAGAGATTCAATGAAGAGTGACTATATAACGCACAATTTGAACCCGAAACAACTCCCTGTTTTCAAAATGCAATCTAAGGAAACAATATTACCCAATAATGATGCCAAATATGTTAAAAATGTTGCACCAGAATATAAAACTACCATATCATTCATTGGTGCGAGTATTAACAAGGTTGCATCTTACTTAACGGCTTTAACTCAAAGATCACCGTATTTAAAATTTCCAAAATCAATAAATGTGGGTAAATCAATATTGGAAGATAACTATAATAATCTAAAGAAAATTGCTAGAACAATCAATAACAAAGATAATGATGAAGACTCCAAGGATATAAATGAGTATGGCCATAAGGTGAAAATAAACGGCGATAGTCGTTTATATGATTCTGAAGAGAATACCCATGACCACATGAAAATATTTAATAATGAAAAAGCTGAAAAATATTTGGAGCAAAACAGGGACATGTTTAAACAGAAAAGGGTCTACCAATTTCGCGGTGTATAGATCTTGGAAAACTTGAATTTTAAGAAATATTACAATGAATTTGTAAAATTATAAAGTTTCATTAAATGTAAAGTTTTATTAAATGTAAAGTGTAAAATTTCATTAAGCAAATATGAATAAAATAATACCTAATGAGGGCTGATATTTTTGTACTCACCAGATGTCATTACTTTGCACGGAGGTAAATGGTCATCTGTTTCGCATGTTATCTGTCAAAAGCATGGTGAATTATATTGTATAATAAATATGAAATAATCAATCTAAAATAACATTAGTTATATAGATGACCTTTCAATTACTTTTGCTTTGCTTTTACATTTACTGGGGTGCCTTTTTTCTCAGTTTGCATTTTAATACTTCAACATTTATAAGTCCGTAGCTTAATTTATTCATTTTTATCTGATACAAAAACGAACTACTGGTATACAAGTTGGAAACACAAAAATAAACTTTGAATTTGAAAGTTTTGACCTATTATGTACATACACGATGTGCTTTTGACATTTCAATATACCTCGCTCCAAAGTGGCACCACCCTGGTGGCAAATAAAAGATACATGATAAAGCCCTCATTTTAATTCTTTGGTTCCATCTTTGTTGTGCACTTACAGTTTGATACTTTGTTTATAATAATTTGTAAAAAATAGGACAACTAAATTTTGCGGGGTCAGTCATCATTATTAAAAAGAATGATTGAATAATTAACCAATATATGGAATAGAATTGTAAGAAATAGATAGGTTGAAGATGTCTAATGATAAAAAATAGAAACATAGTAATGTTTCTATTTTTAAAAAAGTATGTGTAGGAAAATAAAATAATATGAAAAGAAACACTTTCTGTAGTATAAAAACATTTCATCAATTCTTCTTGAAAATTATATAAAATGTAAAATTCTTGAAATAAAAGTGAAATTGATTCACTTCTTTTTTTATTTAATATAATTTCCTAGTTATAATAATGTTTATTAACGTTAAATACTTCCTTTCTTAAAGTTGACTTAGAATTCCTGGGGGTCTACAAGATGTGTTTACAATGCTCATCTTGTAAAAAGTCATGCCCATCTTGTAAGTAAAATACTATTTCTTCATAGAAATTAAATTGAGATTAATCATGATTAACTATAAATAGATTGAATTACTAGTCTATGAGATATCATCAGACCTAACTCATAAAATATTGTCACTAGGAAAACACCTTTAATATGTTGCAATATGCCTCAAATAAATAACTGAATGAACTTTACGAGGGCATTGTAGAATTAGTGTGTTACTTTGTATGTAAAGGTGCTTGTGATACGTCTATTTATGAGCATCATTTAAACAAGTAGAACTCTAATGGGTAGCAAGGACCAGATCACCAAAGTAAAAACATGAGTATGAACTACCTTCAGATTGAAAAAATACAAACCGGGACACAAGCTGGTTCTGTCTAAAAGTCGAAGTATTTGAGAAACATGTCCTGTCCGTTTTCAAGTGACTATGAAAGTGACATACTAGAGGCAATCAAATCTATAAAATGAATCTGGATGCATTACCAGAATGGATGTGAGCCAGCAAATCCGAAACAAAAATGAAGATGGTGACATGCTGGCACTGACCTTTGTTATATTAGTATACTTAACTGGCTTTCCACAAAGTCATAATGAAGCAATTTGGTTGGTGCCATTTTGGAGCTGAAAGTCAGCGTCGACATAGTGAGTGTCCAAGTAACTAATGGTAGAGACGGAATAAGTCAATAAAAACGTTGATATATTAAGGTTGTCTATAGCCTACCAAGTATTCAATGATTTATTTATACAATTAACCAAATAACATGCTGTTAATCAGTGTTGATAATTGAAAATTTTCTATGGGCAGTATATGAATATATGGCAGTAAAGAAAAATTGGGGTACAGATTGACATGCAACTAAGCAATTGTTATACTTAATTTTATTTCGATTTGCTCAAATGATAAATCCATCAATATATCTGGCACATTGCTTAGAGATATCTAATCTTCGCGCCAGAGTCCACTATCGCCCAAAATAAGTGTAAAAATACACAGAATTCATCTTCCAGCGATGGGATTAATTTTGTTGGGGATTTAATTTCTTCTAATGTTTTTATTTTACTTTACAATAGTGACTCCGAGAGACAGTTGTAACGTTTTTTTAATAAAAATTGCAACCGGGCAATTTTTTTAATTTCATTCATACCTCTAAGATTAACAAAATAATAGAAAATCTAGAAAGTGTCGACACAAAACTGTGTGATATTATTGTGTATCCATATAGTGAATTATGATATGCTTCGATATGATATGTCAATACAGAAGAAATTTTTGGACTTCTCTAATTAAAATATGACGTTGGCACAAAATTATCAGAAACCGGATAGACAGGCGCCATACTTGGAAAGAACTTGCAAGTATCCATTTTTGAATTCTCAAATTCATTGAATTAAAGTAATATTTTTTATTAAAACAAGTGAAGAAAATGTTTACACATAAATCTACAAACAAAACTATTTTGAAGCTCACGGTGTTCTGATTTGAAATATCTATAAAATTCTTTACAATATAAAAAATTACATAGTTCATTACACAAAATTAATGTCTAATATTATAGAAGAATGAAAACCTTGCTGTCAAACTTCAGCACAATTAATAAGCACTTAATTAAATATATGTTAAAAACAGATTTTAATTTTTTTTACTGCGGGAGTATCATATGTGGTAATATCATGATACTTCCTAAAAAAATCACAAAATAGGAAACTCCAGGAGTGGAAGAACATTTTTGAAGTTATACTTCTTTAGGCGCGTTATGAAAAAAATGATGAGAGTGAAATTTTAAGATTCGTGACACAAAAGTTACAGTATGAAGTTGCAGTTATTGAGACTATATATTAATACCAATATTTTGTACGAAACTTACGTTGGGGGGCGTAACTCAGATGGTAGAGCGCTCGCTTAGCATGTGGCAGGTACCGAGATCGATACCCGGCGCCTCCAAGACAAGTTTTTTATTTTTAGATTCTGCATTTTATTTGTCTTTTGAATAATTTAAAAATGTTTGATTAATTGTGATTCTTTATTTATATTACTAATAAATCTAATATCCAAGTTTCACAGATAAATACTTATACAGAGAGGCAGATGATATTTAAAAACAATATTACCATTTGATGCAGATTGATGATGATTTTAATTTATGCAGATAATAGATAAAAACAATATTACCATAAGGCATTTAGCTTTATGGTAATATTGTTTTTATCTTTATTTTGTATTCACTTTTCATACAGAATTAAAATATCAATTAGTTTATAATTTCCTTACATCAGCGCAGCGCCATCTTTTGATAGATATGATTATTAATTTCACGTAACAAAAATACTTCAAGTACATAATATTGACACAGTGAGCCGCTTTTTCATTTGAATTTATTGGATAAAAAAATATAAGTGCGATTTATATGTGCTGATAAATTATATTCAGTAGTGATTTAAATTCAATATTTTGATTAATAAATTTTCTATTCGTAAATATTAGTGAAAAAATTGTGTTTATAGACTTTTTCAAGTGCTCTAATATAATTGAGGTTATCTATCCGTATGTATTATTTAATGATGCCAAAGAAGTATAACTTCTCACACGCGTACATAAGTACACGCACCTTTACTTTTTTTTATCATTATTAGCCTAATATTGATATCACTAATCAACAATATATATATAATTATTTACCGTTTTTTTAAAGATATCACTGGCTATATGCACTGCAATCTAAGGCTTGTTAAAATTCAATATTTTCTGTGTAGCTTAATTTACTTAAATTTTAATTGAAATTGTCGAACAGATTTTTCCATTATAAAATATTTTAAATATACCATGCGTATAGTTCATATTACTTATATTAAACAAAACGACATTGAAATATCCAGGATGAGAAAAATGTTAAGAAATAAAATAGTAATATTCCAGAAAATAAACATGATTATTTAATCATAATCTGGTAACAGTAAAGCAAAGTTTCAATCAATTTTTAATTTCTGTTTGTCTCGCTTCACCTGGAGATGTATGAATTTTATTAATGAAATATTACCAGAAAAAATAAAAACTTATAATTTTTCAATGTTATTTTTATATACATCTTGAAACTTCAAACTGGCAATCCGGTGATAGTACTGATCCAATCTTTCACCATTGGAACCATTGAATAAACACCGGGCATGTTCGCCCGCGCACAACCAGAACCAAACGAAACTAGGCCTACGAGCTTTCCATTCACCGTAGCTGGACCTCCGGAATCACCCTGCAAACATTATTCACTAATTTATTTGTTTATCATATTGCCAGCTGAGAGTGTAAACATCGGAACCCACTTTTAGTCTAATATGAAATTTACTCATAATTCAAAAAAGAGTGACGTCTAAGAAAATCAGCTTCATTAAATTTTTAAGTAGGCAAAAATGTGCAAGTGAAAACATTGAAATCTGTATTGTGTTTTTCAAATAGAGTGGCTAATTCTACACTTGCCTCCATTTTGTGTTGTCTTTTCGATACCTGAATTTATTTGTGTAAAAAACATTTCTGTGTGAGTTTTCAATCAATCGATGGTTGAAACATTACAGAGGTATATATAATGATAATTATTTACTTATCGTTTTTATATCAAATAACGACTAATACCAACTAGCAACTGATGCTTCTACTTCAAAAGTTTTGCAAAAGAATGCCAAGAATTAAAAGTCTCGTGAATTCATTACCCATTATGAAGTCTGCAATGCTACTGAACATCAAGTGAAATAAAATTTGTTACCAGAATGGAAGTAAAAAAATATGTAACTTTACATAAAATTGTTTCAAAATATGTAATACTTAGCCTCCTTCCATCACCATTTTCAACGAGGTAAAAATTTTAATTAACACTTCAATAACAATGATCTGCGTGACAAATGTCTTTAAAACAGCAAACAAAAAGGAAAGATATCAGAATAGAGAAATTAAAAAATAAAGAAAAAAAAAGATATACCATTACAGTATACCCACAGGCCATATTGACGGTTGCAAACTTAAAAGTAATAAGTTGTCAGATTGTATTACTGAACAAAACTTCAAATCTACAATATTTTTGAATTTAAAGAATAAAGACAGGTTCCAAATATTTGTAAAACATATCTAGTGGAGGCCTGGATTCTGAACAATTTACAATTATTTGTAAATAGAGAAAGAAAAAGAATTAGTATTACAGTATACCCACAGGCCATATTGACGGTTCCCGACTGAAAAATAATAAGATGTCACTTTGTATTATTGAGCAAAACTACAAATCCACAACATTTTTCAATTTAAAGAATAAAGGCAGGTTTTGATATTTGTAAAACATATCTGAATGAGGCCTGAATTCTGAACAATTTACAAATCTTTCAACGGTAGCATAGTAAATACGGATATCTACAAATCAGTACGTTTTCAGGAGAAATTTTTGATTGGAAAAACTGTATATCTCTAGTATTTTTGGAGGAGTTTGTTTAAAACTTTATACAATACTTTCTTATTTAATGCTTTATAATGTGAGATAAGCCAAATCATTTATATAATTTTATTTTCGGAAATATTGTAGTTATATTTTTCTACACCATTCAAATAATTGTACCATAAGAGTTAACTGCCATATGTCCGCATTTACTTTGAGCCTTAATGCTAGGCTGAAACTATTAATTTCAAGTTTAACTTTATGGGTAATGGAATTTTTATCTTATTGTAGCTTAGGCAGCGTGAACTGAAATTAAAATTATATGTATTTTCAAGCAAAAATGTAGATGTCTTTGTATACATTGGACCAAACTTTGTATACATTGGACCAAATCTGGAATCAATAAAGATAACTGCCACATGTCTGTTTTCTTTTAAGCTGTTAGTAGTAGTTTAGTATGGTACAGCAAGTAACTAGAATTAAAATGGAAAACCTTTTACATCCAAAAGAATATCAATTACGACAAATAATGCACAAATTTTAATAGATAACAAAATAATCTATACTACCAGGTTTTAAACTCTGAGTATTTTGCTTATTATAATTAGTATAGCACAGTTTTTGAACTTTGTGCTCCATAAAAACAGATTATTAATCTTTATAACAAAAAATAATCAATACTACTAGCAACTTTCTTAACAATTATAAATCTTTATGTTTAGACCACGTTCTAAACTTTGCGTATCGTACTAATTATAATTAATATCAAAAACTGTCCTAGTTTTTGATCTTTACGCGCCATAAAAACAAATTATTAATCTTTGTAACAAAATAATCTATACTACTAGCAATTTAACAATTATAAATCTTTATGTATTGACCAGATATTAAGCTTTGAATAAATAATAATACTTATCAAAATTACTTAATTGTGAAATACTGGAGTAATAAAAAACAAATATGATACTAATAAACAACGAGATCTCTTTTTCTTATAAACAATCAATTACTCCACATTCTAAAAATCCCTATTACTAAACACAAACATTATAAAAATTACTAGTAAAACAAAATGAAACGTGCTGAATAAAACAGAATTCCTCCTTAACCCTATTAGTCACTATTTGAGTTATTCAATTCTTGGTTAGTGTGTCTTATATTAGTTAAAAAATCATGATACCTTGGAGGAATTAGATTTTATTGACATTGAGTCTTTAAGTCATTATATTTGGCGATCGAAATTTGTAACTTATTACCGTATGCTTTTTCAATGCTGAATGTGGGGTATCTTGGACGAGAGTGAGTATTGCTTCGCTTTATTGAGTAGTCGATACATTTAGCTTTGTGTTCATGCAAATTGTTTTTATAAAATATACAATTAAGGTTATTGGGTGTAACTACTAATTCACGAACTTGATTCCATTTCATTTTAACCCTTTCATTTTCAGTGTTTTTTACCCATGTAAATTTTTTCAGGTGGGATTTAAAGTCTATAATGTCTTTGTGGTTTATCGCAACTACTTCCTAAGGCGGTGCAGTAGTTTTGCACCATGGTATACATGCTTCAGGTGGTGCATTCAGCATCTCTTGGGGTGCGTAAGTTGTCTTTAGAACATCTCTCGATAAAAGCGTGAATGCTGTCACCTTCTTGTTGTGTCCAAATATCCGACGCAAATATTGATATTAAATTTTATATAAGCATACAAATACAATAAATATACTATACAATTTCTATTTTGACCACCACAGTTATCAGACCATAGCCTAATACCCTAATAGATTTATATTCAATGAGATGAAACAGACAGTTGGCCACCTCTTTAGAACCTCGTTTACTGTCTATTTCGTCTCACATGCAACACTTTGCTAGCTTATTCCCCATGTCGAATACTATAAAATTAAACACCGATGGTTTTCGTTTGTAATAGAAGAAACTAGGTTCTCCGTAAGGTGCTAACAAAATATTTTGAAAGTCAAAAGTGACAGCGGCTATTGCATTGGGTTTTGCTAAGGCATGCTTTTTGTCTTCTTCTTTTAAAGATCTGACTGTTTGTCCTGTAAGTGCTTATTATATTTATCTCTTATGCTGCCACATGGATTGGAATTATTTTTGGAAGAGATGCAAATATTACATGGATCTTTTTTGGGTATCCAGAATCCAACGTTCATCTCATTTTTCTTAACTTCATCTGTAAACACTTTTGTTTTATTAAAGTGTATACCTCTTCGACCACGTTCACTGATTCCTATAGTTTTGTTGTATTTATCAACTGCCCTTCGAATAAACTGATTACTTATACACTGTTTGTGAACATTAATTTGCAAACTTTAATCACCTCAGGACTGCCAATATTTGTTAGTTAGGAAAAAAATTATTGAAACTAAATTTGAGTTTAGAATCTCTGTCGGTTGTATGCCGTCTTTCAGAAAAATGTATTGTATATTTCCTTATGAAACATCATTGTTTTTGATGATCTCCCATATTCCAAAACAACTTAAAAATGGACTTTCTATCCGCTACACTAAATTTAGTGTTACATTTGAGTCTCCAATTCTCACAAGCTGGTTTCAATTCTTTCTCCAGTTGTTGTTTTTCGCTTCTTGATAAATGTTCCTTTCTGAAATTTAGCAGTAACTTTCGTTTTGTATTTAATCAGTTATCCCTCGAAGCATTCATTCGAAGCTTCTGCTCCAGATGAGGTAGCATTAGTGGTAGTTTCAGATAAACAAGAGTCTAAATTCTCTAAATCATTATTAGCTAGAGTGATTGTGCAAGATTCTGTTTCATCTAGAGTCACAGTATTATCAGCACTATAGCACTATTGCATTGAGCTGTTTTCTGCAGGGGTCAAAATAGTATTAGGACTAGTGCAAAATTATTTGTATCGTGGAAGAATAGGTGTTACTGTATGGTGCCTGGGTGTAGTCGAATGAGACCTTCTTTGTGATGTATCGGTAGATTCGTTTTCACAAAATGGTGAATTTGAACGGCTTCTAAAAACTGGTTATTTTGATAGATATCTTGAATTAGGACTAGAACTAAATGAGTTGTATTGTGATGGAATAAGTATCAATGACTGAGATCTAAATGTTGGCATTACTGATCAGAATCTCGAATGTACCAATTAATTTGTAGACACAATTGTAGAAGCTTTTGGAGTTAAAGTGACAGAAGGTTGTAATATAGATGAAGGAGGATTTTGCACCATTGATGGGACCTCTTGCGTTGTCACTCCGCTATGTGTTGGCACAAAAGGTTAAGGGCTTTGATTTTGTTCTAATGTTATTTCAATTAAAAGTTTCGTCGCCAATCTCAAGCATTGAGTTTTATTCTGAAATGAAAAAAATTTTTTAAATTTTTTTAGTTATATCTGTAAAGAATAATACAAATTAGTACTCTTGTTTATGCTACAAATAAATTATAATAATACGAAGAAAATTAAGTTGAATACCATTAATATTTGGAAAATACTAATCTCACAAATAACCTACTAAATAAAACAATAAACTAATCTCAACGTATAATTTATTAGATGTCTGTATCTTCTTTCGGTTAAATTCTAAGTATAAATGGATGGTAAGTAACTGGCGTAGATAAAGATATTGTACTTGTGCATTTCTACTTGAAAATTGGTACTGTGCATTTCTACACAGGATTAACTTCTAAAAGAACTGATTTCGTTTTTATCAGCAAAATTTATCTTTATATCAATTAGATAAATATTCACTAAAAATATGCTTAGCAAAGTCAAATACATACCTTCAAAATGTGCACTGATGTTTTTCGTAAATTCTGTGAGATTTTTATTGTCAGCATGAATATCAATTTGTTTTCTGAATTCAACCAATTTCACCAATAATTTACTTCGTCTTGTATACATTGATTTGGTTTATCATCAAAATTTATTATGAAATGCATATATTATCATAAATCGAATAATATAATCAAAATTCGAAAATAACGTTCCAGCCAGTGTAACAAAGTACATGTGACTATTGTTTGTTTCTACGAGCGGCGTGATAAGTTTCGTTCCGTAGTAAACAATAACAAGACTAGTTGTCTGTATTTACTGTGACGCATATTTAAAAGTATGCATAGATATCTTTTTATACATAAAATATTTTAATGTTAATGGTCATTTTGAAAAAATATTATCACTTGAGTTGGCTTATGATTTTCATTTCAAAAATGCAATAAAAAATTTGCCAATTTTGTAGTTGTTTGTATTTACTTTGTTGTTATCGATTTGTAAACAGAGAAAGGAAAACAAAGTAAAAAGGACTACGGTATACCCACAGGCCATATTGATGGTTCAAAACTTAAAAGTAATAAGTTGTCACATTGTATTACTGAATAAAATTTCAAATTCACAATATTTTTCAATTTAAAAAATAAAGATAGGTTCTGATATTTGTAAAACATATCCGGAAAAGGCCTGAAGAGTAGATTTGGTAAAAAAAACAAGCTTTATTCTATGTTGATTGTGACGAACCGATGACAATGATTTTCTATTTACTGCCCAGCTCCGGCTTCTTTTTAGTTTGATGTACTAATGTTTGGTTTTTTATGGTTGCAAATACAAAAACTAGAAATATATCTTGGCTAATGTATTGCTGCATACAGATGTGAATCCCAATTTAGTTATCAAATTAAAATTCCTAAAGGTATAGGGTCTACAAATAAAGATGGACTCAATCTTTTCCTTATATATTTTATAGCAGACTTTATAAAATTAAGTTAGTCATGTACCTACAGGGTAAAAAATATGACCTTCATATAAGGGAACATATTTAAATTCCTAACTTTTTAAGAGGCTTATTTTTTGTAAAAGCATTCGTCCTGGTCAGCTATAGCTGATGTTAAAGTTACTAATATAAGATCTCTTCACTGCATTCAAAATGGTAACATTTGATGGATGAGCAGAAAAAATTATCAGGAAGAAAATCCTCATTAGTAGTAATTTATAACCATTAATCATACACAAAATTTATATAGTGACAGAAAAAAAAATAAGTACAAAAAAGTTTGAAAACGCTCAAAATTTGAAGTACACCTTACCTGAATGTTTTTTTTATTTTATAAGAAGAGAACAAAAGTTAATTTTCGTTTTTGTTGATTAAGTTTAATTAATTATACAACAGAAAAATCCCATCGTTTTTATAATTTTATTATAAGAGAAAACAATATCCAGATTGAAAAAACTGAGTATCAAGAAAGTAACAGTTATTTGAAACATGTTGAACAATCTGCTAGATCCTTAACTTAAAATGGTACCTAGGTGAAAAACCTGCTGAGCCAAAAAAGTGCATAAATTGAAAACCACAATATTTTATTGTATTTAATAATGAAGTAGATCCAAAAAGTATATTTGTTGTTTTACTTTCAAGTGATTGTGATTTTGTTTTTCCTTTATACCGATAATATTATTATTAGTTATATTACCAATTTGCTAGTTACATCAATTAAAAAAGAATAGAATAATAAATTCACTATAATATTTTTTATGACTATTTTATTCATGAAGAAAAACACAAAGTCGGTTAGATTAGGTTAGTAACTTTGATATAAAAAAAGTAAAAAAGCAAAAATATTATAAAAGTTTAGATTTATCTAAATGTAAAATTAAAGAGAAGAATTATATGAAATATACTATGATATAATGAAACTAATAGCCCTCCGATCTGCTGTAAATATATCGTGTTCAGATATTTTTAGGAGTAGTCAGTTTATAACAAGTTTATAATTGTGCAGGTAAGTAGCTTGTTATAGATTACACGGACCAATATTATTTATATGATTTTATATATGTAGACAGTGCTCTTTACTCTTTCAGTGGTGCCGATTACAAAGCTTCTAATATATTTATCTTACCAGATTTTAAACAAATTGACTTGTGGTTTTTTACTGTAAACATAAGTAAATTGAAACATTGTTCATAAAACCAAAGTGACACCTCATTTCTTTTATTGTTTATTGCATAAACAGAAAAATTATAGTGAACGTGTAATTTTTGAGAAATTCACAATATTTTTGCATCTGTTAACGATGATATGTTATAAGGGTAAAAAGTAATATTAATATTTGTAAATAGTTTACTTAAATTTAAGTAACACACCACAAGTGTGCCAATATCTAAATGTATATGGCACACTTGTAGTGCCACTTCTACTTCTAATTAGCAGCTTTATTGCCTTAATCCCACTTGCCTTTCCACCAACATCCTATAAGTTATGGTAGCCACTCTAACAATTAGAATAGTCCCATTTCCATACTATGTAAGGCTGTACTAAGATTTGTGTAGTATTTTTCATCTTGCATTAATGGTACTGTGATGATATAATTCCAACTTTATGGACTTGGATCTTTCGATTCTTCTGTTGTTTCATATCCATTATAAAAATATGAGTGTTAGTGACGAATGCAGATAAAAAAAACATGGAGCATCATTATCACTAGATACTCCAGCCCAGTGTAACATAGAACAGATAGATTTTTACTTGACAGGCATCTA
This sequence comes from Druceiella hillmani, assembly GCA_039881145.1. NCBI lineage: Eukaryota > Metazoa > Arthropoda > Insecta > Lepidoptera > Hepialidae > Druceiella > Druceiella hillmani. The sequence goes on along the minus strand of JAYKKI010000031.1, from coordinate 21,462,946 downwards.
TGCCGCCCTCAGGGTATCCTGCACAGAACATAGTCTCGGTAATGCAATACAATGGATGTGGAGTCATCTGACACTGGTCTCTTGAGACGATTGGAACCTCCACTCTCTGTAATATGTTTGCTGGTGAATACTGTAATAGATTTATATAATTTAATAAAATGTGCTAAAAGGGCATGCCTTTCACGCAATTCTTTAAATCATACAATTTTGTAACTTAAATGTATATGGTAACTCACTAGTATAACATCGCTATAGATCAAATTATCTACAGTTGCTAGAAACCTATATTATGATAACTTACGTTGTGCCTTTTCAACAGGGTTATTCACAATAGTGGAATATGCTATTTATGTTTCTATAAACCCAACGTATATTTTTTTTAAATATCCGTCTGTTTGTATATCCATTTATTTTAGGCACGTAAAGACAACTGGAATGATTTCGATATATCTCTGTGTATTTTTTTGTTATTAATATATCACTTAAGCCAAAATACCTATACATTACTTCTTTTTCACAGAAAGAAGCTTCTACAGTAAATGGTCTTGACACCAGCAGAAAAGTAACATTGCTATAGGCTTACATTAAAGCTGAACCCCATAAAAAATTCTGAGGCAAAAGGAAATTTCTTAAAAGGAACCATGCGAAAAATCTTCTAAAAGATAAGACAGAGCTGGAACATAGACCTGCTAAGCATAAATGTGAGATTGTAAATTAAAAAACAAATAAAACATCAAAAAGCTGTACAGCAAATTATGTTTAACACACCGGCTTCTATACCACGTTTGAGACCTTCAGTTTCACCAAAGTTTATAGACCGAAGACAAGTGAGATGTGACAGATATGCATTTCTTAAAAAGAACATGAAATTACAAGAAGAACTGGAAAAACTGAAAAAGAAGTGAAAGAATTACAAAAGCAGATGTTCAAGAGCCAAAAAGTCGAGCAAAGATTCTCATGAAAATAAATCTTTTATGTTATCTAGTACCATCAAAGATCATTACAGTTGATTGAAGACTCTAAAAGAAAAAATAGTTTTAAGACATTCGAAACAAACTCATTAAGAATACCAAAAATGTTTTAGATCGCGACATTAGGGCTACAGTTGGAAAACAAGAAACTGTAAAAAAACAAAAATGCTAAAACAATACTTACTGAGCACAATAAACAACCTTTATCGCTCATTTAAAAAAGAGATTCCTGGCAACATATGTCATATCCATATTTCATGAAACACCAGCCATTTTATGTAAAGCCGCCTACAGTTAATGGTAGAGAAACTTGTCTAGGCAAAGACACACATTAATGCGCAGTACATGATAAATGCTCTCCACAGAAATAAGATAATTCCTGACAGAAACATGAACAAACTTATCGCAAGCGTAATACATAAGTACAACAGATAGACGAGCTTGCATGACCGGTAATTGCCAATACTGCAAGACTAAACAAATACTGTGTCATGCACGAAATGTTCTTGAATCAGTTAAATGGTCTCAGTGGATTAGAACATCTGAAATGATAGAATGGTCAGGTAAAAAAGAAAAGATCACAAAAAATGTAAAAGAAGTAATTGAAGGAACTGTTGCAGAATTGTTACAAAAGTTTAATCAGACCCTGTTAGAATTTAAAAAACATATTTACAACATAAAAATGCAATATAAGTGTTATCAAACCAAAAGTGTCTCTAAAGGTTAGTATTGTTCTTCGCATCAATTTCGGTGACAACTATAGCTGCAAATGTTTCGCCGATAGTGTTGGTGGCTATATCAAATGTACCGCAGTTGAAAAAGTGGGCACTGATTCGGACATTTCTGATGCAGAAACCTTTTTTCACACCTGAAAGAGTTGTGCAAGGTCCATCTGTACTTGGTGACTGGCAATGACATTCAAATGTCTAAAAAACTGTACCTAAAAACCTAGTGCCTCTACTATGCAAGTTCATACAAGTTTTACAGATACTCCAGATGAACTACAGTATAGAGACCTTAGTTGTTTTTGCCGAAGAGGTTTTTGCATTTGCTTGAATCCAAAAACGTATTAGCTAGTTCCTGTTCCCGTTGTAACACAATCAGCCACTTTAAAGAAAATAATTATTTAGATGTATTAAACGAGATTTATTAACCAATATATCCAATATCGTCAGCGAACCTAAAAAAACTTACTACTATGTGGTTTATTCCTCCTCTTCCAGCTCTGATGATGAACCATTTGCAAATTTGGTCATCATATATTAGACGGTGTTTATGTTTTAGTTATAGTATCTTCTGTTAAGGACAAACATTACACTTACGTCAGCATTGCTAAAAGTGATGAAGAAGGAAAAGTCAAGATCATGTTTTATAAGACTGTAGATTGTACTAGTATAAGATTCAAAGCAATAAAGACTGATATTTCTCACGAACTTTATGATAACATTTCAGAGTTTGTTAGGAACAATCCTAATTAGAAAAGAATTCATTAGAAAAGGAAACAAGTATACTGTGATTCTGATAAATCATCGAAGATTTTTGAAAAATAAGACTGATTTAAATGTGCCTAATAATTTATAAGATGTTGATTTATTTTTGTTAATTTATTTCTGTGCAACTAATTCAAAGTAAGTCGTCACCGTTGTGTGTTGAGTTGAACACATGACCGTGCACCGGGAAAACGCGGGGCTGGAGAAGTCCAACTTTTCGAGGCTCTGTCAACCATTTTTCCATATGAGATCTTCTTCAACTCATGTGGACACGACAACCACAACAACAATTCAAAGTAACTTTGTACTACATCTTTATAATATTTTTTTTTAAACTACCCATATTACATACCAGAGTTGTTAATTTAAAACTATTTGCGTTATTTTATATTGCGTTAAGTCATCAGAAGTTAAATTTTTATTTTATTTTCGAATCTACTTTATGAAAGTACAACATTACTACTATGTTACTTTTTGTACCCCATTTTTAATAGCATTTGAAGTAATATTTAGGCTTAAGTTTGATTAATTAAAATGTCTTAACTTCCCTCGTACCTGTTATCATAATAAGTCAAAGTTTCTCTCGCTTGTTTGTATTAATTTTTGTTCTTTTTGTCATTACTTAAAGATTTTAAATAAGACTTCGGTAAGATAGTGATCTAAACTAAAAAAAAAAAAACATTTCATTGAACGGATTATTTCTGTGCTTTAACTTTTTGGGAGAACAGCATTAGTATACTAGTTTAAAAGTGTCATATTAGTGAGCTTAATTGTATGATTTAAAAAATTAAATTTAAGTTTAAAGTAAATTAATGAAATTTTTTTAATTTTTCGATCACCCAGTGTATAAATTGCCATAAATATAGTAAAAGCGTTAAAAACATTGCTGCAAATAATATACAAAGTATATTATAGAATAAACTATTACCATTCTATATCAACACTAACAAAAAGAAAATATTAAACTAAATTTCAAACTTTTTTACAAAAATGACAGCTCAAATTAGGCGTAGAAAAGTATTTTGACCGATATACTCTCTTACTAAGGGCAAAATGAATATAATTCCTAGTGAACTGATTTTGTATTATCACATTAATAGGATCATTTCAGATACATTGTTAAATCCTGCAAATAAGAAAATAAAATAAATAAAATTGCTTGTAGCTTCGAGCTCGGAAAACTTGAAACTGCCAATAGATTGCATTCCAGTTTTGTTCTACTTCTTTAGCCACCTCAACTGAGCTCTGAAACTGAGTTAGTGAATAGCTCTGTAATAGGATCAGCTTCCTAAACTATGCTTTTACATGATTTTAATTCAATTAATTGTTCTCTTTAGCAACAAAAAGACCAAGGTACTTGAAGACGGAGGTTCTCTAAAATTTTTGCTGTTATACCCTACTACATTCTCACATGGCATTTGCAATGTACTTGATCTTGGCATGGAACCCAGCCTCAGTAGATGCGTCTTACAATTGCCTACAGGATCTTCCCACCACCTGCCTATTTCTACTTAGAAGTACCACATCATCAGCCAAGTATTGAATTGACTGATTATAGACGGTACCAACTGTTTACCTTTCACTCAGCTGCAAATATTGTCACATCTAACAGTGATTTTGTGGATCAGTCCTTGAGGGTCACATTACGAAGCACATAAGACAATGGGTCGGGTTCTTCCATGATAACCCTAGTTACAATAGTCCATATATATTGGTATAGTTGGTGAATATAATTAGTCCATATATAGTTGGTACAATAGACACACTATTTTTATAATATATTTCCAGTAGGTTTCAAATAGTGAAAATTTGGCCAACCATTGTTAGGACGAAAGCTGCACTGGTAATCCCCCGTGGAGAGTTCTGAGTAGTTCTCTAGCCATCATGTTAATGTTCAGCCCGACTGAACTGAAAATATCAGCTCTGGTCAGCAATTTCTACCCAAAATTAAAAAGGGATATACACCAATAAGTAACATAATTAAATTTAGAGCCCTTTTTGAGGATGATGCAGGTGACCCCACTTACCATACTGTTGGCATCACCTACTCTTTCTAATTATGCAGGATGAGCTGGTGCAACTTTTGCTGGACGGGTTTTCTCCTCTTTTAAACAGGTCTGCTGTGATCATATCATTCTCTAGCCTTTTTTTTTATGCGTTTCAACTCCCACACCTCATTATGTGTTGTTTTGCTTACAAATGGTTCTTTGATTGCTACACCTGGTCTTTCATTGGAGATATTGAACAGACTGTCGAAGTGCTCCATCCACTTCTACAGGATTGAGCAATAAGCCGAGTCCTACAGAGGTGCTTTCATAAGTATTGGTGCGTTCATAAAAATATAGCTTCCTCTTTTTGTTCAAGAGTGCTAAGAAGAGCGCTCCCTTATAGGCACTCTCCTTACTGCTCTTTATCACCTATATATTCTCCTCATCGCTCTTTATCACCTATATATTTTCCTCATCGCTCTTTATCACCTATATAGTATCTTCACCTTTCCCCATTGTTATATATTTCTGCGGCATATGACCTTTGCCTCCTCTTTTGTTGGCATTACTGAAACCATCTGCCCTAAGTTTTCTGCTGTAGGAACTTCCTTCTTGCATCATTTCAAGCTGTCAAAGCACCTTGGCTTTCAATGTCAACCCATGAACTCCTTCTGACTGGCTCTTTGAAATCCACTATGCTCATTCCTACCATTGTTACCTCCATTTTGGTCTCTCTCCTCAGCTGTGCTGGTTTGACCATGTAATCCTACATGTGTGATACATATTTGGCTATTCCTTTCTTATCATGCCAACATTGAAACGTCTCTGCTTCTTCTCTGCTATTCTTGATCCTGCATATCTTTTGGCAGTACTGCTCTTTAACGAAGGGGTGGTCTGAATCCGCATCTGTTCCATGGTAGATTCAAACATCAAAAATATCAGTCCCATGTTTCCTGTCAATGACTATGTGGTAAATTTTGTTTCTAGTAAAGGTGAAAGTCAGATTGCCTTATGAATTCTTAATGTGGAAAAATTCATCACTGCTAAAATAGGACCGTTCATCACAACAGCAGGGTACAAAAACTTATGTAGAATTTTTTTTTACGTTGAAGGAAACAAAAAAGCTACTGATTCTAAAGATTACAGAAATAAGCGTGATCACTACAAACTTAATTTTTGCTGGTTATGGCGAGATGCAAATATTTTTCTGGAATTTTATTTAGTGGTTCTTTTGATGGTGGGTAAAGAGATAAAGAAATTCCCTATGTATATTGCATTGTATGCAAATCGCAATAACTAATTAACTTCTTTTGTAAACTAAAAAGGATTTTATTCTTAATGGGACAATTACATGCATATGTGCTATTATAAATATAAAAACTTACCCAAGGCACAGTATTTCCCCAACCAGTGATGGACAACACTGCTCCAGGCACTATATCGTTCATGTCACCTATCTGCACAGGTGCAGTATACTTGGACATAATAATGGGTGTGGTGAGTTTCAACAGTTGAAAATCATAGTTAAAGGGATGCTTGTTAAATTTTGGATTGAATTTGGGATGTGGAAAATGCTTTTCTACATTATGCACAATGCCGGCACCTCGCTCCGTGCTCCCCACTATTACGTACTTGCCTGTTGTTCTGTAATTAAATATATTACATGTTAAATTATACAAATATATGAAATATAAACTTTGGACATATATATAAAATTATTTTTACTCCAATATTTATTTGTCCTACAAGTATGGTGTTATGAATAAAACAGAACAAAAGTGATAGAAATTGCATAGATTAGAATAATTTAAAAGAAATGTATGTTTCTGACATATAAAAAATCATCATATTAAAAAATTGAAAACTAGCAAGTTTAAAAAAATTCAAAAAGTCTCAGTATCAACAATCTTCTCTAAGAAATACTAAAATATTGTTAAGAGAATTTTAACTTAATCAGATAACTTTGGGACACTTTATTTTTTATAGAACAGCAATTTTCTAGAGCACTTAATTTCTTATAATGTTTATCAGAGATGCCAATTTGTTCTACCTGAACATGTCAAAAATTGCAAAAAATTATTTTCCAAACGTCTATTGTTTCTCAGAAGTCAATTCTAAAAAATTTTATCATTTACGGAAAATATTCTCATTATGTTTGTTGTAGTATCAAAGTTTCACAGAATATGAACCTTTGATGCTACAACAAACATAATGAGAACATTTTTCGGTTATTGAAGTTTATGTAAAAGTAGTGAATTTAATATAAACTCTTAGACTGTGTCGAAGATGGTAAACTACTCATAACCCTTAACATTATTAAAAAAAAGAATTTAATAAAGTAAAGAATAGCCTGGTGAATATTTCATGACATTCCTTATATTTATAAATTGGGAACAAAACAAGGTGTTTTGAATCAACTTTATTCAAGAAACCAATTAACAGTGTGCAGTGAAAGATGTGTTTCGCTTAAATATATTCCAGAGACAGAGATTTCACTAAGAAAGAGTGTTAGGATATCGTTTAAATGTGGAGGGCAACGTTATAGTCGAAGTTGTTGTAAAGGTGGGTGTAAGTCTAATAAATGATGTTTTCGCAAAGGAAAAAAACTGCGTAACTCAAAATGCCATCAAAGCGGCAATTCTTTAAATAAATAAATATGTTACTTTATACTCATTTCCATTTTATAATCTGAGTATCCGTGAAACGAAGATTTAGCATTTTGTGTATATTTCTAATTTGTTTTTATTAAGTTTTAACTGCTAAGAACTAGTGGATTCTAAATGTAGAACGTCTTTCTAATAAGTACAAATTATAAATCTGATTATTCAAATTATTTAAAGTTTAGTTCATTTTAAGTTTCTTTGTGTTACTTATATTTTTAATTTGACTTTTATTAAGTTTTAACTGCTAAACTAGAACTATTGGATTCTAAATGTAGAACACTTTCCTCTTAATTATAAATTATGAGTTTGATTATTCCTATTGTTTAATATTTAGTTCATTTTATGTTTTATTAAGTTTTAACTGCTAAGAACTATTGGATTCTAAATGTAGAACCCTTTCCTCGTTATTATAAATTATGAGTTTGATTATTCCTATTGTTTAATATTTAGTTCATTTTATGTTTTATTAATTTTTAACTGCTAAGAACTATTGGATTCTAAATGTAGAACACTTTTCTCGTTATTACAAATTATGAGTTTGATTATGCCTATTGCTTAATATTTAGTTCATTTTATGTTTTATAATCATAGGTCAGAGCATTTATAAAATGAAGAAATTTTATGTAAAGAATTTAATAAATTAAAGAATAGCCTGGTGAATATTTCATGACTAAACTACTAAATTTTTATAAACCTGAATGGAGGTGACAATAACATAAATGTATATCTCTCTTTTCCTAAATATTTATATTTCTGTAGGTTAGCATATATAATAGCTAATACATATATTGACATTCATAATCCAATTTTCACTGTAGTCTTTCAATACTCGGTGCTATGTACAGTGCGTCTCTTTGAATTTCGACCAAATAAATTTTCCTACACACAATACCAGGCAATAAGCACTACTAGTAAAGGATAAAAACACTTTCTTTTTTCCAAATCTTACATAAGCCTTTTAGTTAAGGAATACATAAGTCACTCGGCAAGTCCTGTTGTTTGGTGCGAATTAAAGTCAACTAAATTTGGTTAAACACCTAAACAAGATACATACCAAGACAAAATAATTTGAAAAAAGTTGCCATCATTTGTTAGTCAATTATAGTGTTATATACACGTTTCATTATGTCGTCTCTAACACATTCCTCGTTAACAACGTCACGATGAAATGAACTGTTTGTTAAGCAAAAATGCACCATCTCTCTGAACTGTAGAGCAATAGTACAAACAGTTAAAATGAGGCATTTTTGATTTAGAGGACGATCCATGGCCGGGGCGGCCAAAAGATGTGACTACTTCTGAAACAGTAGCTGCCATCGCAACATTAGTTAATGAAAACCGCCGAATCATTTACAAGCAAATAGAAGAGTCTCTAATTATATCTGCATGGGAAGTAAATAAAATTTTGCGTAAAGATTTGAAATTACATAAAGAATATACACTTTTTGTTAATTTTCAAATTTACCACGTACTTTGAAATTTACCATAGCATCCTTAAACAAACAGTAAAAAAATACAAGAAAAATTAACTGAGGAAGCTAGAAACAGGAAATAAAATTATGAAATATTTATTGCCTTAATAAAGCATAATGAACACTAGCATCTAAATTTAAAAAAAAGTTAAAGTTACAAAGCAGATGAATAACCAAATTTTTCAAAGAAAACTACATAAAAACTATATGAAGAACAGATTTGTATCGTATGGAGTTCAGGACAGCGTACCAAAAGCTAATTATGTCAGAAATCATTGTCACCAAAATTGGTAACCTGGCGAAACTATTAACACATTTGAATTAATAGAATATTCTTTTAATAATTAGTATTTACAATAAATTTCGATACTTAAAATGTTAATTTTCAGTTATGAATTGCTACTTTTTAGATTCTAAAATAGAAAATAACAATATATGAGGGCAAGTCAAAATTTTCACAGTAACCCCCATTTCAGTGAATGTGGTTACTTGCTAACATAGGCTCTAATTAAGGACTAATGAGTGTATATATTATAGACCAAGTGATTAATGAGGGCAGTATTTATAATGCCCGGGCATTATGAATAATGACAAGCTACATCGGGTTAAGTGATTAATCATCATATAAATTTCATTATTTATCACACTTCCTGGAACATTACTACGTGGTCGTTGTGCAATCTGATCATATATATACATTGGCTGGGGTGCATGCAGGAAAACAAACGCTTGACACGCAGTGACCCATCAAAGCCCACGATGGCTAAGTGCAGATGTCAACCGCTTCATTGTTCACAAGCTCATACAGACGGATGCAGACAGCTTATATTTTCGTAATTCAGTTTCGAATTATAGTGAAGGACGGTTGTTATTGTGTGTTTTGGTAATTCACCATGGAAAAATCAAAATTAACTGACATAAATCATGGATTCGATGAAAGATTAAATGAAGTAGTATCACTAAAAGGACAAAATACTCAGTTTTTCACTAGCGAAAGTTATAAGGGAGAGAGAGAGAGAAAAAAACCAAAAGGTTATCAGCCCTTGCAAAGATTTGATGTCATTACTGTTAGAGAAACAGAGAAATTAATTGTCCCCGTCAAAGAGACAATATAATTAAATACTATGTGAGGAACAATGAAATATTTCAGATTCTACGAGACACCCACTGGCAGTTGGACATGGTATAAGAAACTGGATGGAGAAAGAGTTAAATTTGCGCCATAAAAATATTACGAGGAAAATTATAGTCATTTAATTAAACTTATGTGACAACTGCGAAAAGAAACGCAACATTCCAAAAAAAAGATTAGTGGTTAAACCTATTCTTAGCGAAAATAATGCAAGGTGTCAAGTAGACTAAACTGACATGCAGTCACAAGGAGATGGTTTTTACAATATTCAGTGCACCAAGTATTCCTCAAAGCGATAATGGTAGAGATGTCGATAATAACATTGTTCAGGAAGTTTGTAACATGTAGCCCGAAATGAACATTGTACATGGTAAACCGAGACACTCTCAAAGCCAAGGGTCAGTAGAAAGGATAAATCAAGATATAGAGAATATCCGAAGTACGTAGTTGGAAGATAACAGCACTAATAAATGGTTGGAAGAATTACGTTTTGTGCAATTATTGAAAAATAGAGTCCATCACACAGGCATTAACTGTACTCCATATGAAGCCATGTTCGGGACGAAGTTGAAAGTAGGACTTAAAAGTTCTTCTGTACCACACGAGGCTCTACTCGATATTAATTCAGAAGAAGACTTAGAAAAATTATTATTTGCTTAAGGCACTGTCAACAAAAAGTGGAGTCCCCGAAAATGGTCAAATGGAGTCCACCGAAAATGATCAAGTAAAGTCAATCGAAACAAACCATATGCAGTGCACCGATAATGATATAAATTTATTTTCAGCCGGTCCAAGTCAAGCTTCGCTACTTTATTACCTTAGATGTGCAGTATAAAGAAGTTTCAGATTCAAACCCAATACCCACAATTGAAATGGCTTCATCAGAATAAAACGTAAAGTGCAAGAAAAAAAATGTTATGCTAGTTAGGAAATCGGCTTTAATTAATTTGCCGAAACAGACTAATAAAATGTTGGATGCATCTAATGCTAAATATCCCATGACCCCAACGGGAGAAATATACTTGCAACCGTGATTGAAATAACATCCTCTAACCTTTATAAATTGGGAACAAAACAAGGTGTTGTGAATCAGCTTTATTCAAGAAACCAATTTACAGTGTGCAATGAATGATTTGTTACGCTTGACAATGTTCCAGTGACAGAGATTTCACTAAGAGAGTGTCTAAATGTGGAGGTCAAGGTTATATTTGATGTGGTTGTGAAGGTGGCTGTAAGTCTAATAAATGTTGTTGTCGCAAAGAAAAAAAACTGCGTAACTCAAAATGCCATCAAGGCGGCAATTTTTATAATAAATAAATATGTTACTACTTATGCTAATTTCCATTACATAATATGAGTATCCGTGAAATGAAGATTTAGCATTTTGTGTTATTTGTCATATATTTTTGATTTTATTTTATTAAGTTTTAACTGTTAAGAACTAGTGTATACTAAATAAAGAACCCCTTTCTAATAAGTACAAATTATAAATCTGATTATACAAGTTGTTTAAAGTTTAGTTCATTTTAAGTTTCTTTGTGTTACTTATAGTTTTAATTTACTTAGACTTTTATTAAGTTTTAACTGCTAAAGACTATTGGATTTTAAATGTAAAACCACTTCCGAACAAGTGCAAATTATGAGTTTGATTATTGCTATTGTTTAAAGTTTAGTTCATTTTAAGTTTCTTTGTGTTACTTATAGTTTTAATTTACTTGGACTTTTATTAAGTTTTAACTGCTAAAACCTTGGATTCTGAATGTAAAACCACTTCTGAACAAGTGCAAATTATGAGTTTGATTATTGCTATTGTTTAAAATTTAGTTCATTTTATGTTTTATAATCATAAGTTTTAGAAATTTACATTGTGTTTTAAATTTTGATTTAATATTGAAAATAAAATAATAGTAACAAAACATGTCTTTTTATTACTCCACCCAATAGGTGATAGACATTATGTATAAAGCCCGGACAATTGAATCATTTCAATAGTTAATGTCATATTGCCCTCTCATATTGGTTATTTTTAAAAATGCCCGTGCATTATGTATAATGTCCAATTAATCACTTGGTCCATAAAATATACACCGAGTTTCAGAGTATTTGTGTCATTAATCTTTTAAGATATTATTGATCAAGCAGCTAAATCTAAAAGAACATAACAAACTTGTAAAAATGGACTTTTGTGACGTTATCAAATTTACCACAAAATATACCTCAAGTTATTTTTATTAAATGTTATAGGTTTACAGGAACTGTTGTCCTAGTAAAACCATAACTTCAAAGTGGATAATCTCTTCAAGCAAAGCGAGAGTCAATCGAAGATGACTCACGCTCAGGATGACCAATTCAGACTACGTCTTTAAGATTTATAGAAAAACTTAAAATACTTATACGGGAAAATGCCTGTTTAAAGAAAAAACCGTTTGCAGAAATACTTGGCATATCATCTACAATTATTTTCATTATTCTTCACAATCATTTTGACATGGCAAAGATCAGTGCAAAATTATTGCTGAGAATGCTCATGCTGCCACAGAAACAACAAAGTATAGAAAGTTTGTACAAGTTTTTGAACCTCTGGAAAGATGACGGTGAACCTCTACAATGTTAAAGTGTTTGTTGATAGTTAATTATCACTTATAGTTGGGTTCATCATTACGAGCCTGAATTGAGGCAGGAGTGTCTGCAGTGGCATAAAAAGGGTACATCAGGTGTATCTATATTATTTATCTAATTTTGGGAAAATGCTTTCCAAAATTTTTTAACATGTAAATCAAAAATTTCCAGCTATAATCAAGTGACTATAAGTCAGCAATGAATCAAACTGATGGAAGAGAATATTTCCTTTTTTTAATTACATATTTTAATTTATCTGTAAAAATTTAATTTTTCACATACTTTGCTTTTACACAATACCCTATTTGTATATCACCAAAATTTTAATAAAACCAACAACATATTTTGTTTTAAAAATATTATGTAAAAATAAAAATATTACTATTCTAAAATTTATATTAGGAAATAAAGAAAATGAAATGAAAGATTCCATTTTCTTTTCCAAATTAATTTTTTTTCTATTATAATACAATCAAATTTTAATTGGAATTGCAAAAAATAGATTTTAGAAAGAGAATATAATTATTAAGACACAAAAAGCGATGAAAGACGGCTTTCAAATTTGAGAACCTATGATGTATAAAATCGACATGATATCAATTCAATCATGCGCTTGATTCACCATAGCCAGAATATATAAACTACTAAAAATCTTTTTAAAAATTTCTATATGAATAAAAAGGGATATAAAAACCTTAAATGAAACTGTTCAATTCAAATGAAACCTTTACCATTATTGCTTTATTATGAATAATATCTTCATTAAAATTAATGTTACTTGCTATACTTACATATCTTGTGTTTTTATGGTTCATAAGATTAATCCAAAATTTTCGACAATAGAGAAGAGATAAATTAACATTTTAATCTAATTCACATTTTAACAATAATCTAATACACATTAATACAATTTGACACTAATTAATTAAATTTTGAGTAATTTCATTTTCCCTGAGAAGGTAATGATAAACCCTGGTTCTTAACTTCTACTTGTTTTTGGTACTAAAAACAACCACGTTAATCAAAGTATCACAATCAGGCTATTCAAGGTATCACAATCAGGTAGTTAAATAATGGCAACTACTTTAAGGGACACAGATGATATACAACTCATTCCTTATAACGATAAGAGTGTTTCATTACTGCGCTGTGCTACACTGACCTGCTGAAAAATTTAAGAGATAAAGTGAGAAGGAGAAAAAATTACAAAAATTGGAGAAAGTTGATTGTGCATAAAATCGTACTTGTCGCCACATTGTGACGACTGCCCTTCATAATTGTGGTTTCCAAATGTTGAACTAGCAACCCTATAGTCTAGACTTGGGCCTCTACAATTATTATTTCTTTCCAAAAAAGGAAAGGAAGCTTCATAGTAAGAAATTTGTCAAAACTAAAGTGGTCAAGTCTGAGATTTCAGCCTGTTTTGAAGGTAAAGACTTAACTAGTTCATACACTAAAAATAACATTTTATTTCTAGGATATAAATTGAAAAATCTGAAAATTTATTAGGGTTAAGGGAGGATAGATAAAAAGGAGAAATAGCATCATATTTTTTTGTTCTCCTTCCCTTCCATTTCTTGAACTTTTTAATCTCCCCTTGTTGTCAGCTATGGGCTGCATGCAAGAAACATGGATTAGCTAAAAAAACGTTCACAGCTCCATATCACAGGAAACATATGTCAATGTATTTTGGTGTATATGGCTTCTTGTGAAAAACATACCATTAAAAAAAACCAGGTTCCGGCCAACAAACGTTAGCAGAATACGAAAAAGGAGAGAAATAATTGAACGCGGAATATGTTATAAATGTGACAGAATTTAATTCTTCAATAGAGTTTAAAATTACCGGGAGAAGAATGCACACTCTGGAAAATTCCATTTAGAACCAGTTTTTATGAAAAGGCCTAATTTTAAGAAAATTTTGAGAAGATTTCAAAATCGTTTAACATATAAATTAAAGATTTCCAGCTAAGATCAAGTGACTATTAATCAGTAATGAGTCAAACCGATGTAAGAGAATATTTTGTATTTTTTAATTACACATTTTTATTTATCTGCAAAAATATAATTTTTTACACTATACCATTTTTGTATATCACCAAAATTTTAATAAAACTGACAACACACTTTGTTTTAAAAAATATTATAGGTTAAATAACTTATAGTTATTCTATCAATGATTATAAAATTTTTAATACAAAATAAAGAAAATTAAAAGGAAAAAGATTCCATTTTCTTTCCTGAATTAAATTTTTTTCTATTACAATACAATCAAATTTTTATTCAAATTACAAAAAAATATATAATTATTTGACAAAAGGTGACTTTCGAATCTGAGAACCTACAATGTATAAAATCCCAGCCAGACAATTATTTATTTCACATAAAATTATAAAAAACTTTTTTAAACTTTGATATATGAATAAAAAGTGGTACTGTTCAATTTAAATGAAACCTAAGTATATAATAATACCTACTAAAATATAACTATAGTAAAAAAAGCAATAATGGCCATTTACTACACTACTAAAATATAACTATAGTAAAAAAAGCAAAATATTGCCTTTCTTTGAATAATATCTTCATTGAACTTTACATTCTTGGTCAAGTAATCTCATGTTTTTATGGTTCATAATTCTAAACCAATATCTTTGAATATTGAGAAGAGATAAACTGACATTTTCATCTAATATACATTTTATTTATACTTAATATAGTTAAGTTTCAATTTAACACTAAATCACTCAATTTTGGGAAATTTACTTTTCATTGAAAAGTTAATATTAAACCAATCATTAGTTAATCCCCAGTTGAATTATCTTTATATACAAAACATCATACGGAACATGCTCACCTACAATGACAGGCTGTAATCACCCAATACTCTGATAAGATTGCACCACCACACCAATTATTATAGTTCACCTGGTATGGCACCTCTGCTATACTGACGTCTGATCCTCCTACAATGCGATTCTGAACTTCAATACTACCTCCTCTCCCATCGCATTCGACAAAATCTCTAGCAGCCATGCTGAACATATAGCAATCCATAGGTATTGTGGAGCTTCTCTCATTACTCAGCTGACAAGACGTTGCTCCATTATTACTTTGGTCACTATCATTTTGATCTTGAGATATTCGTGATTGGAACAATTTGACATCATATACCTTGTATGGACGATAATATTGTCCATTGTGGCCCAATGGAGTATTCATAGATATTGCATATGTGCGAACATGGTTTGCTGAAATATTTTTTATGGAATTAGACCTTTTATCATTGCCATAAGGAATTTGAAATTGTTACACTGAGTTACTTTTTTAAAGATTTACAATTTTGTTTTTACATTACATTTCTTGCTAAAAAATTCACCCGATATTCTGTTTATACCTGTAGAAGCAATTTATTTGTTTCTTTGCGTATCTACCTGATTATATTTGCATAGTTAAATCAAATATTGTAATTTTGTAACTGAAATTTAGAATTAAAAATTGATGAACATTTTTAGTAATCACATATTTTTATGCAAGAAAAACAATATAACTCTAATGCCCGCTGTACACTCTCACCGAGACACACCGAGAGCAAATGTGTACATGGTGTCTCTCGCCTCGTCTTGGGCTCTCGGCTCTTGTCTCGTGGCTCTCGGCTGGCTGTTAATTTTTTGCACCCGAGTTATAGGATCTCATTGGGCCTCGCAAGGAAAATGAGAGCGACCATAATAGCAGAAAAGTAGTAGATAGAAGTAGAAAAGGAAACAGCCGCAGCAGTTTCTATGTCCATCATCGCAGGTATCTTCAGTCATCATGTCAGTTGTGACATAACAAGTGTGTACAGGGTCACCTCCCGTCGCGAGCCGCTCATTTATGTCGGCGAGAGTCTCGACCGAGAGGCTCTTGGCGAGTGTATACAGCTGGCATAAAGTGATGAATAACTCAAAGTATATTTTGGAAAACTTATTTCTACTTTGAAATTGTACAATTTTTCATGAAAGAAATTTTTAAAAAATTGGAAGGGTTGACTTACGGAAAAAGCACCTTATAAAAACAATTTTATTGAAATTTATTTTGGGAAGATATATCTTATCTCTCAGTTTAATTTTAGTTTTTCTACCTTGACAAATTTCATATCATTGTGCAAAAGTATATTTCATAGCTTTTTTTGACTGTAAGCATTGTGTGGGTATGTTCAAAGTAGTATTATCTTTGAAGTGTACAAAATGTTAAATTTAATCATTAATCACAAGAAATTCTTCATTCGTCTAACTATATTTTAACAAACAGCAACATAATGATGCTAAAAAATTATGCTAAAGAAACGTAAATGATGCTAAAAAACATTCAAAGCGCCACAGGCGATGGAAAGAAAAATTATTCTAAGAGGAAAAGAAATTAAAATGATTACTTATCTATCACCATCAATGTACCAATTCCGTTTTTAAGAACTGATTTATATTATTAAATATGGTTTTCAGCCAAAAAATATTGATGAAATACAAAAAAGTTTGAGTGAAATAAAAAACGTTATTGTAGCCAGCCTAAACTTATAGAATTTAACTTTAAAATTGGAATTAAAATTTTGAACCAATTAATTGCTAAGGTCAAAGGCAAAACACCTTTTTGAAATGAATTGTTGACACCAGGTCACAAATTATGAAACTAAGAAAACAAATGAAGTACTAAATTTTTGGTGAAAATGGTTTTACTCTGAAAAAGAACCACAAAATTTCCATTCAAATACAGACCTTGATACATATTATGAGTGTGGACGCTACTGAAAATAGTAAGATTTTAATGAATTATTGAATTTTGATGAGAAAAATGTATTCATGAATATTTTCTCATAGCATTCAAAATTTTTCTTTGTTTGCTTTACACAGTGCAACACATTAGCATTCAGTTGTTCACTTTCCGGGGTGTAAGACACTATGTTCTATCTATATTTGGACTCGTTTTATATGGCACACTACACAATATTAGACACTATAAATAATATTTATTGATTATAATGTGTATTGAATGGAGCTGTCACACTGAAAAATGATATAACACTAACCAATAGTTCATTCATTTATCACTAGATGGTACTTATAGCCTTTAGGGCAATATACCTTAATATCCCATTATTATCCTAAAATATTTTGATAACTAGCATAATACAATGAATGAAGATATAATAATTTGAATACATCACTTTAATTTAATGCATTGTAACACCATAAAACTATTCGATGAAATGTAATGTCATTCTATCATAGTACTTTATTAGATTAACAAGACAAAACAAAACAGCAATTAAAAAGAAGTAGTAAAAATAAATACTGGCAATTAAAAAAAAAGAAGATTGTCGTTACATTGCAACACATTTACAAAATTCTATATTGTTAAGCAACTGCTCCATATTCTATGGTTTAGTGGAATATGACTAAAGATTTGCTATTATGTGTGATTAACGCTTTCAGCCTGGTGTAATTCCTAAAGTAAATAACTTAATCCAAAAAATGTAACTTCAATTCTGTATATATAAATAATGTACATATATTTATCTTTCATATTGTTTTTGCTTTAAAGTAATAAACAATGCAATTTAGTAAAGCTTTGTAAAGTGTTAATTATTTGTTATTCAAATGTAAATTGTGTAAAATACTATACAAAATACGGAAATTACATAGCCCTGTAAATATTTTTTGTCCATGAAATATTTAGATTTGTCCTCATGAAGACAAATCTAAATATTGTGTGAATATACACGTCCTTGCCTTACTTCAATAAAAATAATTTTATTCCGCTTTTCAATGCAGAATTTTAAAAATATTCCAATTGCAAGTTTAAAATATCTCATAATAATAAATTTCTGTGAGGCCTTTCAACATTCGGACGTACGCAATATTACACGATTTATTAAATCACGGTGTTTGCACCGTTAAGTATATAGATCACCAGATAATAATATTATATGAATAAACAATTGCTTGAGTACAATATATAATGTTGGCTTTCTTTCACTAAGTTTTAATTTCCCCCTACTTACAATTTTGGTACAGAATACTTGCGTTTTAAAATTGGGTACATGTTTAATTTGTGTACGTCACAAAAAACCTTGGATATGAAAAATGAATAATTTGTTCCTTCAATAACGTATTAAACGAAGTATGTTTTAGATACATGTTGACATTGTGCTGACGTCATTGTCGTCATTGACGTCATTGACTGAACATTCTAGAGCTGAAATGTGCACAGTGACGCACAAAATTTAGTCAAGCTCTCATTTTTTGTTATGCGAGTCTGATGTTTGAATTATGTCTTTTTGCACTTTATCAAATAGCATATAAATAAAGTCTCAATATTGAATCTCAATACATATTTAGATGTTATTAATGCCCGAAATATGTACAATAAACACTAGATGAATTATTGAAAACGTTAATAGAAAAAAATATTAAAATAATGGGAATCCATTAAAGATGTTCCATGCTGAGTATCAATAGACTCGGTAGGGACATTCAAAGTAGGATTGTTTTGCACCAAAGTGTTCCCAATACAATTCTTATTCTACGTCTTCAAACTAGTGGCTATGTACCAAATCAGTTCTGACTAATTTTTTCTGTTTAGACTTCCTTTTCTCAAGAAATGCATTAGAAATTATTTATACAAATCATTTTCTCTAGAAAACCATTACAAACTTATTTTTGTTAATGTCGTAGCTGGATTGCACAGTCTACTCATTTACAAAGCGCCCAGGCCTTTTACAATATGTTGACTTTTCTAAAGAGACTGAATGTTGTTCATCTCTATTATCAATGAGTTGCATTTAATAAAATGGCTGCTATTCTACCACCACTTTGTAAAATCACTGAACTGCTAGCTGCTTTCTAATAAGAGTTTTTAGTATGACTACGACAAAAGAAAATCAAAAGGGAAGATCGTATTATTTTATTATTTTGTATTCATATACGTTACAAAATATACATATATGTTACAAAATTATTAAAATCACAATGTTTCATAATTTCTATAATATAAAATATAAATTAAAGAAGCCAAATTTGTTTAATAACAACATAATGAAATTATATTTGAGGTCAGATGTAGAAATTTCTGTATAAAAGTTCATAGTATTTTGACAGTTTTGTATTAAAATTGAAATTATCATTAGGAGAACTCCAATTAATAACCATTATTTGTAACTTCACTCTCGTTTTCGTTGCACGCTATCATTATTATACATACAGACATAATGGTAAAAATAGATTGTTCAATTTAGAACAATCCAGTCGATGGTTTTACACTGTAACACAAGATGGTACTACATTTGTCTACCTGCATTTTAGAATACAAAATGTCTTTACAGTCTAACATATTTTACTTGAACTGTTTTATAATCCTGTTGAATATAAATTTGTCTTGTTAGAAAACAGGAATATTTTGTAAAATGCCTACATGCTTTATAAATGGGCAGGTTTAAAAATTTGGCTGCAATGTAAACATATATCTTCATTCACTATGTGGACATTAGACTCCCTGCTCTCTATAATGTAATTTATTTTAATTGACTTGATTTAGATTGATAACAGCAATAGGAGTACGGAAGGTAGCAACTAGCAGGGCACTATGAGCCAAGCTTAACCGTTAAAGTGCCGACGAGTGTGCGTACTAACTAAATTTGCCACGAGCACGATGGCACTCGCGAAATTAGTTGCTGTTTAGCACACGGTAGGGGAGGTCGCTCGCATGCATCGCTAATTTTTTATCTTTCTACATGTTACATAAAGTTCAAATTATAATATTATTAGTAATTACAATATAAATAGGATGCAGGAAAAGAAAATTTTTAACCCATAATGTCGGAATACGAAAATAATTAGAGTGAAAATGATCGTTTTTCAAGTTGTGAAGAAAGTGATAGTGGGAGTGACATTGTGGTGCGCTCACAATTTGGCGTAATGCAAATTTTGAGTGATAGTGATAATAGTGACCATAACAATTATTTTGCTGATACGGAGGATGTACCAGACTGCAAAAATACGATGTGACCTTGTTTTCAGTTTTTGTTCACAATATTTATTTCCATAATTTTCTTTATATTTTATTAACCTTGTACAAGTTTTTATTAAGAAAACACCGAAAAAATTATTAAAATTGGATAATTTTTGGAAGAGATACACTTTTTTTTCGAGACAAGGGTAAATGACATCAAAAACAAAATATTTCTTTGGCATTTTTAAGTATATATGAGTAAAAAACCATGGCGCTAAACGGTTAAAGCTATATTTTGAGTTGGCTACACAGTTTTGATTTGACAGGCCAAATTGTTTACAGTACTAAATTTATACTAGAAAAGCTAAAAAGTTAATTTCTATACATGGTAAAAACTGATTGTGATCAGATGCAATCAGTATTATGCCCACAATGATGAAGGCATTTGGACTGTATTTTTGTGATATGCGAAAATATATTTCAATAGCAAAAGAAAGAATGTGAAAAAAAATTAATGGAGATATCATTGAATACTCAATAAAACCATACAAATTTAAGATTATATCATTAAGTCAGTCTGTTTGTTACCTCATTCTGCAACCAATCAACAAATTGTTAACACATTTAGGAAGAAGAGATTTTCATGAAAATTGGTATAGAAGTAGCTCACAATTTGAATTAATATATCGGGCACTTCTTAACCTGAGTAATAGCATATTTTCTATAGGGTAAAACTCAGTCAAGCCTAACGACTCAATTTTCATAAAACATGGGGTGAACTATGTCTTAGTTCATATTTTGTATAAAAGTTTATGCCACCATCTTAGCCTGAGAAATTGCACAATTCCTGTACAATAAAATTCAGTGTAATATAAATACTCAATAATAAAAATGTATTACCATAACCCACCATTACATAGTATAACATGATTATTATATTGACTGCTCAGAAGCCTTGAGAACCCAAGACCTGCATGCGAATCTCGTCACCGTGAACAACAATACTATTTATTTTTATTTTGTAATGTGGAGCAAGTAAAGTTTATATTTTTATGATTTTGCTATATTTTTGAACCATTTTATTTAATAATACAATTGAAGTTCATTTATTTAATAGATCACACCTCAAACTGAGGTATGTCATAAACGAAAACATATCCACTTTTGTAACTCCGAAAATTATAACCGAGTTCCTAACTGAATATAATTATGTAGTTTTAGATTTCCCAAATGGCAAGGTTTATTTACGACACATTTGTTTACTTAATGAAAATCATTTTGATTTTCATTATTTACATTAATGAAAATCAAAATGTCAATCTGAATTAAAAATGATACTAATTTATAATTCTGGGGAATTATTTGTTTGATTTACTTAATTTACAATTTTTTTTTGATCTTAAAAAATGGAACACTATTAACAAATTTAAAAAAAAATATTTTTTTAAAATTTAAACATGTTCACTGTCATGATAATACTTCTGGAAGTATAAAATTAAACTATCTGTTTAATTAGTACATTTTAGAATTCTTTAGCAAAACTTCAACATTGCTAAATATTGATAGTATAATACTTTTTTAAATTAGGTGGCACACCAACATGACTCCTTTTCTTTTACAGTTTTATGTAGCATTGAAGACTTATAGAAACCGTCAAAGTGGAAAGGTTTTTCGCAGCCCTATTATTTCTTTTCTATTTTCGTGTTATTTAGTCAAATTTGTTGCAATAACTTTTTTCATTTAATTTTAGACTTTATCTATATTCCATTTAATGTTTTAATCAGTGTTCGGTAAGTTTGTTCTTTTGTTTTATTTTTGGTATTATTTATTTTTGTGCTTTAGCTTTTCTTTGCGAAAATAGATTTAGTAATTTCCTCCTAAACCTCCAGACCCTTCTTCAGAAGTCTCCAATTTGTTAAACTGAATTTGCTTCTCCTACATCGCCTGCAAGTTTTGTTACTGTTTCGGATTCTCAACAAGAACTGAAACGAAAAAATAAAAATTGTAAAAAGCCCAATTGTAAAAAAAATAAGTTTAAAAATTTTCATCCGTCTGATTCTTCATGTACTGAAACAGAGGATACAATCCCTGGTAAGACCCCTCGCACTGCTCTTTCAGAAGCAAATTCAAAATTACTTCCTTCAACCCCGACCTCTTCTCCTCCCTCCCTCCCTCCTGATTCTTTTGAGGGCCTTTTATACGTCCCTGGTGACGACCCCAGCCTAATTCCGGATTTTCATTCCATGCTGTGAAATTTGGTTCCACTTTAAAGAATTATAATGTTGATGGAATTATTCGTTATGGAGTGAAACAAATTGGCAGGAACAGGATTTCGGTGGAATTTTCATCTGCTGATGCCGCCAACCGATTCGTTACCACTCTGCCTTCTCAGGTCAAAGCAAATTGTTCATCCCCTCCTTTAACATCAGTCGTATGGGCATTGTTCGCAATGTTCCAGTCGATTGGTCTGACGAGGAGGTTTTACACAACATAAAAGTCCCTGAAGGGTGCGGTAAAGTTACTAAAGACCGCCGCTTAAATTTAAAAAAATAATGATGGCCAGCCTAAATATTTTCCGTCTGAGATGATGGTCATTACCTTTGATGGCCAAGTTCGTCCCCAACGTATATATATGGCTTACTCATCGCTTCCGGTCTCAAAATATGAATTCCCTACTATTGTATACAGTGCTTCAAGTGTTGTAGGATTGGACATGTGGCTAACAAATCTTCTTCGATCTTCTGAGCGTTGTTTCCGATGTAGTCAAGGTCACATTGGGAGAAACTGCCCACTTCCTCTTGACAAAGCAAAATGTATCTTTTGCAGTGGAAATCATAATTCCACTGATAGAAATTGTCCAGAATTTGAAAGACAAAGAAAAATCAAGTTCGAAATGTCTGAAAGAGATATTTCCTATGCGGAAGCGTCCAAATTGATCCCCTCTGCTAAAAAATCATACGCCTCCTCTTCCTTCTCCAATTTCTTCCCAAAGATTGCTTTCTCCGTCTCGTCCTACCAACTCTTCTCACAAAAAAATTATTTCTCTGAAACCCCGATCCCATTCTTCAACTGGTTCCAACCAGGGCTATGATTGCTCTGCTCTAGAACAAGCCTAGACAGACTTTCGAATTCCTCAACCTGAAAATGATTGCGGTTTAAATCAACAACCTTCAGCTAATACTTCTACGAGTATTATTCAATTTCTTTTGACCACCTTGGTCAAAATTCTGAGTTCCCCCAATCAAATACCGTCCAACGTTGCCTCATCTATTCTTACTTCCCTTCAATCCCTTCTTTCTAATGGCTCTGCCAATAGTGGCGAGGGTCTTGCAATGGAATAGTCGCAGTATAATTTCCAACAAAGCAGATCTTCTTCACCTCCTTGTCAAGTATTCTCCATCCGTGGCTGCCATTTCTGAGATTTGGCTGAAGCCTGGATTCCATTTTAAGATCCTAGGCTATGTCTGTCTCCGGAATGATAGAGCGGATGGTAAGGGCGGATCCGCCCTATTACTTGACAAATCTCTTCCCTTCTCCCAGATTTCTCTTGGCTCCCGCAGTTGTCAATTCAATATTTTTGCTGTGAAAATTAAAGATATCACTATCCTTTCTATTTATGTCCCCCTTCCAACATGTTCCGTAGCATTAGAACTGCGGGATATTTTATCTTCAATTCCTGGCCCATATATTATTCTGGGAGATTTTAATGCTCATCAAGCAACCCTCTTGGGGTCTTCTTGGTGGAACTCCAGGTTGATTTTGGCCTGTGTTTACTAAATGATGGCTCTCCAACACGAGTTCCTGTCCCATTTCAGAATCCGAGCTCAGTAGATATCTCTCTTTGCTCCTCATCCTTGGCATCCTTGGTCTCCTGGAATATTCTTTCTGAGTCTTTTGGAAGCGACCATTTCCCCATTTTGATTTCTTTCCCTCATTTAAATTTACATATTGAAAAAATTCCCCCTCTTCAAAAATACAACCTACATAGGGCAGATTGGGTGGGTTTCCGTACTTTCCTCAGTGTCGAAGTGGATTCCCTCCCTCCAGTGGACTTGGATAGCATTGACACTTGCTATGACCAATTTGTAAAGGCTATAGACCTATCCGCTCGGAAATTTATCCCACTTGAAATATTTAACCACCACTTTAGATCCTCTCCCCCCTGGTGGGATGGAGAGTGTTCCGCAGCGGTTAAAACCCGCAAAGAGGCTGAAGCGATATATAAATCTAATATGTCGGAAGCAAACTTCCTCTTGTTTCGAAAGACCCAAGCTCAGACTAAACGAATTCTCCTTAAAAAAAAGAGGGAAGGCTGGAAGAAATTCTGTAAATCCCTCTCTCCTTTTACTCCCTCTCGTGTCGTCTGGTCTAATATAAAACGCTTTCGGTCTATTTTTCAACCTGATCTTCCCAAAGCTGCTCATGGGAATTGGGTTGATCAATTTTTAAATAAACTTGCTCCCCCATCCGTCTCAAATTTAGATGAATTACCTTTCAGGTATAACTTTTCTACCGCCAATAATTTTTTAGAAGAAGATTTCTCCAGTAACGAATTGGATTTCACCTTACATCTTAAGGATTCTTCCCCTGGTATTGGCGGAATGTCATATTCAATGGTGAAAAATACTTTACCATCTACTCATTGGTATCTTTTATAGCTCATTAACTGTATGTTCAAATCAGGTTCTATTCCAAAGTCTTGGAAAACTCAAATAATAATTCCCATTCTTAAACCTCATAAAGATCCCAGTGTAGGTTCATCCTGTTCTAGCGAAGATTACGGAACATTAATTAAGAACCGTTTGGAATGGTTTACTGAACATCATTCCATTTTTCCAAGTAACCAATTTGGCTTCAGAAGAGCTAAAAGTACTATAGACAATCTCAGCGTCCTAACCACTGACATCAGACTTGCTTTCTCTCGACAAGAGTTTCTGGTTGCTGCTTTTTTAGATCTTTCTTCAACCTACGATAACGTAATCCTTCCAGTCCTCCAAAAAATTCTTCATAATCTTGGGATTCCGATTAAGATTATAAATTTTCTCCTCAATTTTCTTTTAGAAAGACCTATTATCCTTAGATCCCCTGGATCCCCCTCCTTTACAAGAACTAGAGGGGTCTTCCCCAAGGTTATGTTTTAAGTCCATTACTTTTCAATATTTACTCCTATATAATTCTCTCAACAGTTAATCCTTTCTGTCGTGTTTTGCAATACGCTGATGACCTGCTTTTATATTCTTCTGATAAATCAATAATTGTTGCCGAAAATGCTTTGAACTCTGCCCTTGTTAACCTAAATAAATGGGTTACCTCTCATGGTATGGATTTATCCCCTTCCAAAAGCGCTGTCTTCTTCAGTGTGTAGTCTTCTCGAGAAGGAGAATTACTCTTCCGTTATCTATTTCTTATAATTTCTCTTTGATCCCTGTTCTTTCCAATACCAAATTCTTAGGTATGTTCCTAGACTCAAAATTATCCTGGAACATTCACATCAAATATGTCATCTCCCAATGCCAAGCTAATATGAATATCCTCCGCACTCTTTCGGGAGTGTGGTGGGGCTCTCACCCTTCCACATTAAAGTTAATATATAATGCTCTAGTCCGTAGTCATCTAGAAAATGATTCATTTCTACTTAATCCTATTTCCAAATCCAATGCCACTAAATTGACCCGCATTCAGTCTCAAGCTCTGAGGATCATAGCAGGTGCTATGAAATCCAGTCCCATAAATGCCCTACAAGTAGAATGTGTTGATCCTCCTTTAAGTCTCCGGCGACAATACCTAGCTGATCGTTATTTACTAAAGGCAGCTAGGTTTTCTACTCACCCTATTTTTCCTAAACTCACCCTCCTCTCTAGGTTTACTGAACATACTCCTTTTTGGCGTTCTAAGTCCCGACCTCTTATCGTTAGCTTCCAAAGATTCAAATCCCTCACTAACCCCGTTTATAAAAATTCTTCTCTCCCTCTCTATAGCTTCCCATTTGACTCGGTATTTCACAGGCCAAATATAAATTTGTGTTTTGGAGTTGATAAGGAGTCCAAAAATGCTAATTCGCTGTTCAATTCTATCTTGAATTCGTTTTGGATTGATTGGACGCGAATATATACAGATGCAACAAAAACCGGTAGAGATGGCTATGTCGGAGCGTCATTTTACTCTCCATCCACCGCTCATTCAGCTTACTTTCGCCTTCCTAAGGAGTGTTCGGTATTCTCCGGGGAATTCCGTGCTATTGTGGAGGCCTTGAATTATGCTCTACTCAAAAAGATTCGCAGACTCCTTATCTTCTCTGACTCTTTAAGTTGTTTACAGTCCCTTCTCGCTAATCCATTTTCATCAAACTGTGGTTTCCTGATTCTTCGGATCAAGCAACTTACGCTTGATTTGGAGAGATCAGGATCCGACGTCATTCTTGCATGGATCCCTAGTCACTGTGGCATAGTAGGTAATGAAATAGTTGACGCAAAAGCTCGGTTTGCCGCAGTGAACGGGGATCCATGTTTCACTATTAATTTCATTGAAGATCTTCTTCCCATGACTCGTTTCTGGATGGCATCTGACTGGCAGAGGGCGTGGGAAAGATCATCCCAGATTACAGGTGCGGGATACTTCCAGATCCAACCTTTTATACCCACAAAACCTTGGTTCTCAACATTTACTTTCCCTCGAAAGGAATCCTCTGTGGTATCTCGCATGCGTTTGGGCCATTGTTCTATTCCTACTCATTACGGCTAGATTGCGGGTCAGAGAGTCTCCAATTTGCGATTGTGGGTTTGGAGAAGGTGATTTAAATCATCTCATTTGTTCATATCCTTTGAATAATCAATTTCCCTCATTTGTTTCCAAATTATTAAAATATAAAATTCAATTGCCCATCAACATAAGATCACTTTTATTTATTGCCAACAAACCCATTTTAGGATTAATCATTCTGTTCATAAGAAAGAATGACATCAAAATATAGAATTTTTTATACTTATGCTCATGTTTATTTTTTTTATGTTTGTATAGTTGTATGTACTTATTTTGTACTTTCTGTATATTATTATGTCGTTTTCTTCTTTTAGTTTAATTGTAGCCATCTTCTTATTTAGTTTTTGTTTTATTGTATAGTTTTTTCTTTTGTTAACAAGCAACAATGACAAATATCCGAAATATGATTTAATCAGTGTTGCATAGCCTTTTTTCCACACTTGACATTGGCAAAGGTTCTCTCTGGAGAGAACGAATGCTATATAATCAAAGAAAGAAAGAAAAAGAATTGAAGACTTAATTTTAATGTCAACTTGACATTCATGAAAATACATTTATAAATGTCAACTTGACATTCATAAAAATACATTTGCATACTGAACATTTTTCCTAGCACGAAAATAAGTTACTGTGTTTTCATACACAATGCATTTTTTCTTAAGTATCCGTAATTACAAAACCTAATCTTAAAGCATTAAAAATAAGAAGTATGTAAATATTTGTATCCTTTGATTTGTAAAACAAATGGATTTAGCGATGGTTGAGTTTGAAAGCTAATTTAAATATAAATAAAATACCACAACTGACGACTGTGACGTAAAAGTTAATAATATGTAAATTAAGAAGGTAGTTTTTCCGTATTTAACTATGCTTCTTATTTTTTCATGTATTTTATTATGAGTCGTTTTTTTGTATTGGCAATAAAATTGTCAAATAAGTTCAGCCTTTCTGTGATTTCCACCCAAATGTTGTAGGCAATTCAATATTGCAGCACTCTATTATCATAAGAGACCCATTATTTATACGAGACACAATAAACTGGTAACCACTTTTCCTGCCACAGCCAAGATACATGCAATTAAAGCCAAATGTGTCTCACTATTTATTACAATAACAACTATGATCTCGTAGGGAGACTTTCTTTGCGTCACTAAATTATCTAGCACAGCGGAGACCTATAGCGTACTAATATCTCGGACCATAATTACAAACTTGTATTAATTTATTATTTGAAAATTACATAAACCTTCAATATAAAACGACACGGAATCATTAAAAAAACACACAAATCTAAGTTTAATTGTAAAAATTTATTTTGTCACCTTCAAAGTAATCCCCATTGTTTGCAATTCAGGTGTGATAACACCAAACCCACTATTCATAGACCGAAAGTGGTATGGCATTTAATTCCCTCTTTGAATTCCATTTGATGTCTTCCTATTTTTGGTAATTTCAGTTTTGGAAACAAAAGGAAGTCCAACAGTGGACAGTCGATGGTATTAATTGAGTTTTTGTCTTTGTATTCGGTCACAATTGTTGCGCAATGAGAAGGCGCAAAATTCATGAGTTATCCTTCCATAAATCTGGCTTCTTACGACAAACATTCTTGCACAAACATCTCAAAACATTCAAATAATACTTCTATTCACTGTCTGTCTCTCCGGAAGGAATTTAGAGTGTACCACACCATGGCAATTAAAGAAAACAGTAAGCAACACCTTCATTTTCAAATGGCTTTGATGCGGTTTTTTCGAAACCGACTCATTTTTTTTGGCCAAAGCGCCATTCGGTCGATTGTTGACTTATTGATGTATTCATAAACCCATGTCTCGTCTCCAGTTATGAGGCGTTTTATGAAGCCTGCTCCTCTAGAAATTATGTCCTGCTTTCCGTGCTCTTTTTGCAAGAAATTAAGCTCTTCCTGAAACAGTCTTGCGGTGAAGCATCTCACGTGCATAAAAGGCTATCTAGCATTTATCATAA
Source organism: Druceiella hillmani (assembly GCA_039881145.1). NCBI lineage: Eukaryota > Metazoa > Arthropoda > Insecta > Lepidoptera > Hepialidae > Druceiella > Druceiella hillmani. Next base: position 21,433,889 of record JAYKKI010000031.1, on the reverse strand, counting down.
TTTATGGATGCTATACAATTCTGAGCAGGTCAGTCAGTTAGTGAAACTTGCAATATCGTTCTTAATAATATAAAAGGTATTCTAAAATCAAAGTCAACAAAATAAAGGCCTTGAGGATGGCTATAAAGAATATTTCTGAAGAGTTCTGCTAATTAGACATCACTTGTTATGATGAGATTTGAATAATAGAATAATAATAGATAAGAAATTTGGCTTTTTTTTTAACAGAAAAAGAAAATATAAATATCTGGCAGTAATGACAAGTTAATTATTTGGTATGCTAATACAACCTAGAATGTTACGCCGATCGATCAAAGTTTTATCAACAAATGTGTTCCAAAAACATGAAAATTTTGATAGTCTTTGTGAGATATACAAAAAAGGGAATGATCATTTTACTCACAGGCACAGTTTCCAGTAGAGTGCTAAAAAAATTGGAAAGATATAGTATGAAGTTAACATTTGTTAACAAAGAAAAATAGAAAGAAACTAGTTGGTCCATGTGAATATTTGCAAGTCACCGAATAGTAATAACACCACCATGTTACCGAATAGTAATATATTGTAAAAATAAGTAAATGAAAGGTATTTTATATAGTTAAACTGTTTATATATAGTAGGCTCGTGCATTGAGAAAATTTTGAATATCTTTGGCGTTTATTTTGTAGAACTTCATTATTCCCAATTAAATGAAACTACGTGATATGGTATTATTTTTACTTTATTTAAATTCTTTACCACGACCTATTTTGATGGTGATTTAATGCCTTTTTAATAATAAATGTATATTTATAACCACTGTGTATCTGTGTTTTTGTCTGTTCACACATAATTTGAGTTATACTGGATTGATCTTGATGGGTTTCCACCATCAGTACAAATTATCTATTCTGTATACAAAACATTAGTGTAGATATCGAGGTTACGGAATAATGTCAATATTTATGACGTACATCCTAGTGTGCGGACAAGCAGGAAGAACTGCAAAGAGAGTGGAGAGTTGGGATGAGGGAGGGGATATCATTTTATCTTTAAAGTTCAATATCATAGTTTCTGAATAGTTAATAGACGCTGCGAAACTGAGTATCAATAAAACACTAAAAGGAAGAAAAGCAATTTTTCTGTTACTTGTTATTCACATAAAAATACGAAAGCTATTCAATTTCCTTCCCGAATAATTGGTTAATAAAATAAACAGCAGAAGTCAGTAATGTTTAATTTATTATCTCACAAATTAGATAAAGAGGCAAATACCCGAATATATATTTTTTTCACAAATTGATATATGGTTTCGTATGAAATAATGTACAAGTTGTAAAACATACTTCGTTTTGCATATACTAAAATGTGATCATGGTTTCTCCAATTTAAGAACAGCTTCTCAATGATTTCTAAGTTTGTTATCAGAAGAATACATACAAAAACTACGACTTTCCTTTTCATAATTACTGTACTGAGGATTAGAGCAATAGGTGTTTTCTCTTCTTTATTTCTGCTTATATTCATAGTAAAACAACCAAAGCATGAAACACTCAAATGTATAAAACAAGAGTTCACATATTCCATTTTATGTTATGTTTGTTATATGTTATGTTATGTTTTATGTTATTCACAATTAAATGAAACTATGTGATGTAGTATTATTTCTACTTTCTTTAAGTTCTTTACCACGACCTAGGTTTCATTGTATCAAATGTCACGAATCAAATGTCACGATTTCTTTGCTAATATCCCACCTGAAGATGTAATACAACGAAACCTAGGTTGTGGTAAAGAACTTAAAGAAAGTAGAAATAATACTACATCACGTAGTTTCATTTAATTGTGAATACATCAGGAGGAGAGTCATGGAGGAAATTACGCCTGAGGCTGCTGGCAATATTATTATTAGTTGTGATAATAACAAGCACCAAAATATGAAACCCTAGATGTGAGTTAGAGGTGTGTGATATCAGTATTTTTTTGTACATATAACTAGATGCTAAAAATACTAGATACATATATCTGTTATAAAATACTAGGTGGTACGCAGCACACATACTTGTTTGTCAGGTGTTTGGTGGAAGTAGGAAATGTAAACACTTGACATAAAATATTCAATATTTTTTGTTTGTTACATACCAACTTCCAGCAGCGTCTTTCTATACAAAACGAGGCTATTTAAGATATTGATAACTTTTCTGCATACTTTATATAACCTTAGGAAGGTATGCTATAGAAAAAATTATTGTCTTCTATTTTATTTAAATAAAACGTAACTGAAAACATGAGTAAACAATATGCTGATGGCAAATGAGAGATTATATGTTTATGGCTTCCGAATTTCAGGCGCAATTCCATTTTTCACGCTAAATAGTCCTAATTGATTCCATTGCACTTCTAACACCGATACTGTCGGATTTTTCTTATTTAAATGTTTTTTTTAAATGGGATATAACAGTATGGCAGGTGTATGCCCGTAATAATTGCTTTGTTTCTTTTGCTCAGATAGTAGTTGTGTCATTACGAACAGAGACAGATTGCAAGCGTATTTTGCAAAAGATATCTGCAGAATGTCATATACTGATATGTCCATTTGACAAATATACTTCGTACTCATACAAACTATAATATATACACACCACCTCTAATTGAATGTCGTTTTCAAACCTTTGTGATGTGGTGATATCAATTTTATTATTTTTAATTATAAGTGTAAATATACACATATTTTGTTTGGTGTGTATAAGCTTATTTCAATATTATTTATATAATAATATGTTTGAAAAACTTAGCATTTTGTGATTATTCATAGTAAATCTCAAAATGATGATTTACAAAAATTGAGTTGCTAAAGTAGGAAACATTTGTTGTAAACAATTTAACAATACTTTTTAGGTCTCAATTGTAAGATATTAAGAATAGAATTCATCTTTGGCATTGAAGAATTCCAATAAATTAGAGTATTTTTATCATTATATCACATCTATTACGAGTACTTTTCAAATTGTTTATTAAAAAAATTGAACAGATCTATTACTATTGAAGAAGAAAGGGGAATTTAAGTTGATTCAAATACAAAAATTGCTTCTAGTTGTTGGTTTTAATTTTTTTCTTCATGCTTATGATAATAGGAATAAATATATCTAAGAGTAACTTCGGGACAGAAATATATTTAATAAAGAAACTATTTTCATTATTTGGTGTGCAACTTAGATATTTGTTTTGCCTAATTTCCATTGCGTGCAAAAACTAGGTCCAGTTCCAGATAGAATATAGAAAGTTGATTGCAAATCAATATATTTACTTTAAAGTAACGAACAAAAAAATTTACAACCTACATACTAGGTGAATTTATCTGTAATTTAATTGGATCCAGAATTCAATTAGAATGCATTTCTTTCAAAAACCATATTCCTCTGGGCTACGCTTTCTAGAAATTTGGTGTTAATTAATATTAACGAAGTTGTAATCTCAAATTTTGGTATATAAAACTAAAACGAAATATATATTTTCCTGTCCGCGATTAATTTTCTGACCCATTACTCGTATCAATGACAAGCGCTTAAACTAAATAATAAAATTTTAAATTAACCATATGTAAAAATTTAGAATAAATATCTGTCCAACATAAATTATAACCTGATTGTAATATTCAAGATCAAAGACAAGAAAGAAGCGGGAACTGAAGTGTCAACTTATACAAATTTTGGAAAGATATTACTAATAACATAATTTATTTAATTATTATTATTATTATTGACACAAATTATATCATATATAATATTTTTCCGATTATTGAAATAAATAAATCTAAATTATTTGATAAATTACATACCTTCACATCTTTTTATGCATGGAAGTAGCAACATTGTCCATAACAGAAGTGCAAATACACAGTACATTATGATATTATACTGTTCACTAAAAAAGTATTATTTCGAATAATGTGCACACTTGCGCCCTCTCTATGTCACTACTTTTGCCTATGCAAATTGGCCCTAGCTGATTTAAACTTGGCCTCTGAGGCTAATGAACAACATTCTCATGAGCCCAGATATGGCTACGAAATGCTAAAGTGACTGACCAAGCCGCCAAATACCCACAAACAGCTCATTTGTTTAAATCAAATGTAGCAAAATATGAAGCGTATCATCTCATTAAGAGAAACGAATTGTCCGTACAAGTTTTGTGATTATGCTAATAGCGTTGATAACAATATTTTATGCATACAGGCTTTACACGAATGTAAATAGGTGTTCTCATTTTTGACATATTTTCCAAGATTTGTATCTTATTAATATTTAAACTATTCCTGGAACTAATCTATGACTAATACTCGTTCAGTACTCTCTTTAATTTTTACTAAGAACTATCATTCTTCTCTACTGTATTTATAAACTAATACTTAGTTTCCTACCAAAAGTTTGTCCATTTTTGACTCTCAATTTAATTAGGAGTACTTTGTTAGATGTTGACATCTTTTGTTTGAACAATGTTCTCAGGAAAACACTTTGACGGTTTCATCTATGGCTATGCTTTAATTCGTCGGTCATTATCTTTTGTATGATTGACCGCTTTCAATACAGTTCTCTGAAAAGTGTTTCTAAGACTTGGCATGAATTGAAATGTGATGCAAGAAAAGAACCTAGATGATGACATGTCCCATTTTGTTCGAGCTGCATAATATTGGAATCAATTGGCTCCCGGCCATGAAACCCACTCTCTATAAAAGTTTTCATAGGATCGTCCTAAAATTTCTACCCCTCTTAATCCTTTATCCCTACTGCTCTTTAATTCCAACTTGCTTCACTTCCCTATATTATAATTTTTAATTTTTTATTGTTTTTTTCTTAATGTATTTTTCTGTTTGTTAATTTTGTACTTAATACAAAAAACTATTGCAATTGACTGAGAAAAAATTGTACTTTTATGTAAGACAATAATAACTTTAAGCAAGCAAACAATTAACAGAAATAAAATAATAAAAGAACTGGAGTGTGATTATAAATGCAATTGGTGAAATCAAATTCAATCGAGTAATTAAGTTTTAAAAATTAAAATTAATTTTCTCATACAGAGTAGTAAAAACTTAAACTTCTTGTCTAGATTTGATAAAGTAATAATATTTATAATTTATAATACATATAAACACATACCAAAACTTACCTTCACCTAGAGAAAAATACTTAAAATATATGTTAAAAAGCTTAGAAGCACTATTTCAATCATAAATTTTCACAATAATTAAATGTTTTTTTATTACATAACCCACCATTAAATTTCGATTACTCAAAAATATTATTTAAGAGCACAGATATAACTTAGACCTGTATTAATGTAAAACACGTATTTACAAATACCTTAACAACTATCATGTAAATATATTTTAGTCAGCAACTTCATTATGTAAATTTTTGTTGCATTGTAAAATTACACTCTCATAATTTTTTCATGGCGTACTCTTTTAAAGCATAATTTCAAAAACTGCTCCAATAAGTCTGTCAAATAAGTCGGTTCAAAACAAGTCTGTCAAATGTATGATTTTTAAATGTGTATGTTAACATTTTAAATGTTTAAAATAAATAAATATTTAAATAAATTTTGATTATTACTTATCCAATGTTTGATTTATTCTAAAAATTGGGAAAACTCTCGTTAAATGAATAAATATAATTTACGTAATCTTCAAAAACAAAGAAGGATAGTCAAACTAATTTAAAAAATGTTCAAATTTTTAAACAATTATATATTTGCAAGTAATGATTAGATCTGAATAAACTAGAACTTATTTAGAAACTTATACTTTCTAGTTTTTGGATAAATATCTCAAAAAACTTTAATCGCCTTTCAACATTTGGCTAAAAAATTAGACAAATTAACACTTAATTTTTTTGAATTTGATAACGTCCATGGAGTGCAAAAAATGTTTTTGAAGCAATTGGATAATTATATTTGGAAACGTGTTCTTTTCTCCTGTAGTCTTTTTTTTTATATTCTTGTACAATCCATTTTGACAGGGTTATTAGTTGTCAAAATAAAAATTATGCTTGAATTTGTATGCCCATATATTTTATGCTTATATAATTAAAAAAAAAATTACATTATTTGTCTAGTAATCACAGTTTGAAAAAGATGGTAAAAAACTATATTTTTTTATTCCTTAGCAATTTGATTTGCATTTTGTTAAAAAATAAAGGAATCTCCAATGTTAACATGTTTTCATTTAGTTAATAATACTTAGAATAATGAGTAATCCAGAAGTCGAGAACACGCGAGATAGTGTGTCCAAAAAACTACCCACTAAATGCGTAGTATCAAAACACGGCCGTCAGTGCAATTTAAGACACGGCTCTGAAAGGTTCCGTGACAATATAGCTTAAAATTCCGGCTTGTGCTATTCCCACCTGCAAAAATATCACTGGACTGCAAAACAACAAATGGGGAATACTTTTCATACATAAAAACTTTCATTTAAATTAACCGTGCAAATTTAAAATATCGAAGTAGACTATTATTAACAGAAGCATTGGTGTTGTCACCTCTTAAAAAATTGTTTACCCAAATTAAAACATCTTAATTGCTCGATAAGGAAAAATGTAAAATTGTATTTATATATATATATATATATATATAGTAAGTATGCATAATATATAGTAATTGCAATAAATTATACCTTGATTTGTTTAAAATTAAACTATAAATTTAAGAAAAAACCTTAGTTTTATTTATACCACTGAAGAACCTATTTTCAAGATTTTCTCTACTTATGACATGCATAATAAAAATGAATAGTTCGTACTAAGTCAAATATACTGTTGTCACGTAAATATTTTAAACTATTTATTAGAAATAAAACATTGAGCAGTATACAAAGGAAAACAAAAAATATACTTTTCCTGCTTCTACTATAGAAAAAAAGTGGTAAAATACAAAAATCAAAAAATTATTTGCATAATTACCAAAATAATTTTGTAGATTAATGTGTAAACACACACTCGTAAGCATACGCACGCACACACGCATACGTACATGTGCACATGAACGCGCATACGCTCGTGCACATACATACATACATGTTTAATAATAATATATTTTAATACATATATAATAATAATAATATTTTTTAATCAATAAAATGGTAAAACTTGACAAAGTTTTTAATTAAAATCTAAATACTTTGGCCATTGGTTGTGGTCGGAATAAATATTTTAGAAATATAACATAGCGACCTTAATAATACTTCATACAAGCCAAGCCATGACCATATAAATCAATGCAAATGTGAATCATACTGCCGCAAGCAAATATATATTTATATGCGTCGATTTCCTGAAGTTGGTGGGTAAATTTTTTCTGCTGATAACACCGTGCGCGTTGGGGGAAGGCGCTAGTAGATGGAGTGTGGTGCCCCCTCCACTGATTTTTGGCTTCACCGCGACCGTGAAGAAATTTGTGCATATGTGCCTTCTGGATTGCTCTATAGTCTAAGTTATAATATCAAAAAAGTGCCAAGTATCAAGTTGTTGCAATTTTTTTCTTTCGAATATTTCATTTAATTTAAGGTTAATTTTGTCCATATTCTCCAGGAGCGAAAAATAATTGTTTTTCAGAGAATAAGCGCTCATTCTAAAGATTGTATTAACTATTTTCGAATAAAAATATCAACAGATTTGATTACTTTTCACTGCTCTTTACTACACGTGCAAACCACAAGTAAAATCACGACAACAATGAGGAAAAATTAATCAAAGTAACTTGAAACTTAGTATATTCTTTTGTGATTTCATTATCTAAAAAAATATATAAAGATGTTCTGCCTTTCCTTCATAATGGCGATACAATTACTAAAAAATGAGATAAGATGTCTTGCAATCCTAGATTACTGAGAAAAAAATTTTTCATCCAAAATCATACAGAAGCATTCTACCGGACAAATTAATTAAGAAGGATAATTTCAGATTTTTAATAACACTGTATTATTTATTATTATTCCAAAGGTATTGGCGTTCTAATTCAAGTACTTTTTTTTAATTTGACAGCTCATTCATTTAATAAAGATCATTTAAGAATAAAAAAATGTATTTAATGAAGAACAAACTACTAAAAGCTTCTATTCAATTGCTTGAAAAAAAACTGCGCTTCATGTGCACTTTCAAAGTTTATAAAAATTATCGAACAGTTTTCCTAACTCTACCAATGTTTTGTACAAAAAAGGGATAGGTGATTTTTATAAAAAAAAACTTGAAATCATAAGCTGTCAAAAATGTTCTAGTTACTTAAAATTTAATTATTTCTCACAGAGATGTAATAGTTTTTTGAATTGTTTTCACTATCCTTTAATTTTTAGAGTTTATGTTTTTGATAGAAAGTTGCCGCCATATTTAATTTATATAAATATTTTTTGTCAGATTTGCCATACATACAGAAATTTAATTTAAATATCGCTGTAAAAGTTTTATATTTTGGATTCAATGCCATGTTTATATCTCTCAATGGTTATCCCAAAGAAAACTTTGTTTTCCTGTCATTTTAATTTACTTATTAATTATTATTTATTGATTGCACAAAAATTGAGAGACACAAAGTAATTACACAGTAGACAGCGCACAGGTATATTTATCTTTGAATCATAACTCACTAGATAGCGGTGCAGGCACACCGTGGCATAGGTTACTCTAATTAATTAACTCCGTGCCCATGTTTGTTGTAGTGAGTACAAAACATATGTATAATAATATTATCCATAGCGATAAAAAATATTAATTTTACTCTTTGACATTTATAAGTTTTTACTGTTCAACCTTTTTCTTATAGTTATTTATTTGAAAACAATAGAAGTGATGCTTCGTGGTACAAGATTTGTACTGGGAAATTTTGTTGGCGCTTTGATTCATTAGATGGTTTAAACGTGGTTTCTTTCACTGTTTTTAGACTTAAAACTATTTATAAAACAAACCGTATTTCAATATTTAAAACTTAATAAATTATAAACAATTAGATTAATTTAAATTAAATCATTTCTTTGCTATTTTTTGAAGGATACCCCACAATATTTTATAATTTATTTTAAATTATGAAATAACTTATAATATAACAAATATTTACAAAAATTCAAATTCTTTCTTGAAAAATTAAATCAAAATGTAATTTCTAATTATTTTTACTAATTATGCTACATCAACCATTTTATATTAACTCTTATAAATTTAAAATTTGCACCGAAGTTAACACATCTCGAGCGGAACCTGTATCCTTTACTACGGTAAAAAGACAATTGAGGAACGCTAACTTGTTTGGTCATGTTGCTGTCCGAAACCCTCTGTTAAGGCCACAAACAAAAAAAACGAATACAGTTGGCTCTTGCTCATCGAGATTGGACTAAAGATTTTAAAATAGACTTTTGGACCGAAAAATCGAAGTTTCAAATATTTGGTTCAAAAAGCAAGTTTATGTTCAACACAGCGCCCGAGAAAAGTTGCCAAATTGTGTAATGCCATCCGTCATAGCGGTGGTTCTGTTATGGTCTCGGCCTGTTACTCGGATCATGGAACTGGCAATATTTAGTCTGAGTCGAAGGAATAATGAAAAAAAACAATATAAAGTAATCCTACAGCAAAATGATGTTACTTCCAGGATAAAATTAATTGGAAAAGGGTTTATTTTTCAACAAGACAATGACCCAAAACATACTTCAAATTATGCAGAGGTCATTTAGAACAAAAAGATACAGAAGAGGTGTTAAAAAACACGGTATGACCACCTCGGAGTCCTTATTGCAACCTGATTGAACTTTTATTATAAAGCTTGTCACAAGAAGACATGTGGAACGCGCTACATGAAATCTAGAACAATATTTCCCAAGAAACAATCGACAAATTGATTGCTCATGCGCCGAGACTCGTGAAAAATGTAATTAAATGAAAGGGAGAATTTTTTATGAAGTCTGTTTAGATTATAATGACCATTTTTTAATCAGTGATTGACACTTTATGAATATTTTTAAGTATTTAATTTGTCCATGAATAATAAATCTGATAATTAAACCTCTTTCTTCGTACACTCTCATTTGTTTCAATTTTATCTAATTTTCCAACTTTACTTAGGGTGGTCTCAAACTTTTGGTCGGCAGTGTAGGTATGTCGAACATGTCCAGTCTATTCTGTTCTTTATCTATGAAAACTACCTTGTAGCGAGATGAAAAACTTCCGGACAACAGGATATGTACTATCTTTACATGTTTTAAGATATCACATACTGGACATACAATATGCTTCGCTTGAATGTGAGTACCTATACATACCATACCACCAATACATAATTTAATATTGGGTACTTTTTTATATAAAATGTGTTTTTATTCTACTCATCGAATCGGAGTTTTACTCTATACCAAACACACTCTCCCCATTCTTATACATGGATTTATTCCATACGTGGACTGAATGTTAATACTGAATTTATAATAAAACAAATGCAGTATGAAAGTGATTAGGCTGAAAATTATGAGATAAAAAATAATAAAACAGAAAAACAAAATATTCCCGTTTCTGTAAAGCCGAGTCTCCTACGACCATATTTTTGTTAGATATGAGCCCTAACATGTTTTTCTAACAAAATAGGGGCATGGCCAAAATGTTTTATTAAACAAAAACATACAAACATGTTATCCGAGACAAATGGATAACATCCCCCGTTCGCCTGCGGAGGGAGGGAAATGTTTATGCCACCGTTGCTTTCAAACATGGCATATGTCACTAGTTTCTGTTGTTTACATCGACAGTCGGGGAAATATTCAAATTATGTGTATAGTATTTTGAAACTAATATGAATTGGAATAAAGACAATACATTGTTGTTTATTAATCTGATCTGTTTCTTTTTCTTGTTTAAAAAATAATTTCCAAACTGTAAGTACGTCTTCCTCATCTGAATTCATTTTAGTTCAAATGAAAAATTATTTAACATTGAGCGTTGACTTTTCGTTTATAATGCAGGAGATGATTATAATTTGCTAACATGTTCAGTAAACATGTTTTGTGGGATTTTTGCGCAGGAAACCTGCCTTAAGAAATAAAAGTTAATAAAAGAAGTTTTTACAAAAACCATAAAGTATTTTTTTACAAATACCATAAACTACCATAATAAAGTATATACAATAATTAGATGGAAACATAAAATATATCATCTTAACAAAAAATTATCTGATAATTTTCAACAAAATACAATTTAAGTGATACCTATTTGCAAAGCGAGCTCAAGAAAGGGTATATTCCTACCTAATCAACATAAAACTCCTCCCTAATCAATATACAGAAATCAAAATAATGGATCTAATGGTAATACTCTGTAGCGTAGAATACTTTTGCCACTATGATTTTTCGAAAATTATGTGTGATTGAATTTTGGTTGAAACTTATCAATGTTTTTTGTAAAAACTTTTCTTTTGTAAACTATTATTTCTTACAGAAACAGAGAAATTTTGTTTTTCTTGTTTTTATTATTTTTTACATTCGTAATTATAAATATGGCACAAATGCTTCGACAATGTTGTAACTACATTTCTTCTATCTACGCAAAAACTTTTAATGTGCTAAAATCAACAATTTTGGAGTTACTCATTTTTTTATCGACATGGCATGAGTGTCGATGTTACGTGAAAGTAACCTGCTCACTGGAATAGTTACGGACCTCGTGGAATCAATATTGTTCTTAATCCCTTTCAATTCAGCCAGATGATTGTATAGCTTCTTGTGGAGTTACATTGGAAAAGTGTTTTAACATTCCTTTTATTTATTCTTTGCAGTTGCAAAATTTATTATCATATAGGAATAATTATTCCTATGAGTTCCACACGTATCGCTATATACTCTTGGTGTAACTCTTAGTTATATACTCTTGGTTATATTATATACTCTTGGTTATAAACACTTGAGATATACTGTTTCAATGATGAGAAGCATGTTTTAAATATTGTGCAATACGCTGTGCACAAGACATAGCTTGGCACCATCAAAGTGATACAATGTTACCTTAGATTTTAATATTTTTATTTTTTATTTTATATTTTCCATTTTGCTTGTATCACTATACAAGCAAAATGGAAGAACCTAAAGTAAATACTGAAAATTAGTATTATTGGTATTCAGTTTAACGAATAATACAATTAAATAAAATTATTTAAAATTAATTGTCAAATTATAATTGAGAGATTGAAAAATGTTATAATTTTCATCACATTTTAAGAAGTCAAAAAAAATTCTTGCTAGATAACCAACAAACTGTATATGAAGATTTAGTAGTCAAATAAGACAAAATAAAGGCTAAATCTCAGACTGATGGAGAAAAGCCGAAAATTTGCATAGACCTTTTCGTTGACGTCCTGAAGACGTGATGAAATCTCAAGATTTTTTTTGTTTTTGCTTGTCAACATATCCAGTCATGAAAAATAATTTTTTTCAAATAACTCACTTCCTATGCCTTGCATATTATTCGAGGTTACATAGAATTAAGGATAATGCTATGTAAATCAGATAGTGCCACTTTACAAGGTTAATAATATGATAAAAATGTTATTATTTATTAAGTTAAAAAATTGCTTATTCATAAAAAATATTGGTATATATCTTGATTAACCGACGCAATATCTTACGACTAGCTAACTTTTCAGAATATAGTTTGAACGCTCTATGCAAATATTCAGTTTCCTACTTTCTCATCCTTACTTGACTATACTAACTGTATATAATGTGGACAGCATGTCAATATAACTTTCCCAACCTATCTGCAGACACACTAGAATGATTTTATTTACTGATCTATTGTAAAATATTTGAGAAAGACTGCACTGTAATAAATACATATATGTATCCAGCAATAAATAAACAACACTTTATATGAATATGCTTTATTTGAATATTTTATACAATAAATATAAGGTACACAGTGAGACTTTTACATTAATTCCGTCATAATGCTCGATCCACGGACAACAGCACCACCTGTCGGCAGATACCTGCAAACACACGCAATACATTTTACAACCACTCTTTCTAGTTTCGTTTACTACTGTGAGTTACGTGAACGGTACAGTGCTACAATTTATACTGAAAATATTTAATTTTCAGTATAAATTGTACACACACAAAATGAAATTTTTACTAAAACTCTTGTAATAAACAATATTTAAGAAAATGATAAAAATATGATTATGTTAAATAAACATTTATTTAAAAAAAATTAAAGGAAAAAATTAAATTTTTACTAAGTACTCAAGTTCGTAAGATCAATCACAGTTTAAACCGCTAACAGAATTGGGTATTTGACTAAATTTGTTTTATATCATTAATCATAATTTCAAGGTACAAGCTGATGAAGAGTGAAAAATTTTTTAATTAATCATCAAAATTTACCGAGTTATAAAAGTTTAAATTTAACCTTTAAAGGACGGCAATACTGAGTTGTGAGGTCATTTTTAATATTGCACATTATATACTACAAGAGGAAAAGAGACAGGGATATACCCAACTCTATCCGTATCTTCAAATTTAGAAGCCTACAACTGGCTTATTTTTCAATTTTTGAATTTTTTTCAAGACTGGTTTTTAATTAACTTATATTTCACAATATTGTATGAAAAATATCAAAATTTAGAATGAGTCAACTATCGTATTTAAACGACGGATTAGTCATAATGACTGTTTATCTTTGTTGAAAGTTTAAACTGTAGATTATTTTTATTAATGGGTCTGGGTGATTTAAATTCCTCTTCTTAACTTAACTGCAGCAATATAATCACCCAGCTATTTGCATTTCTGAATTTCTACCGAACTATCAAACAATCACTAAAAATTAATAGTTTATAACATTAAAAGAGTTAGATTACTAGTTAGCAGGTTTACATTATTTATTATTAAGTTTATCAAAACAAAATAGGAAACACGAGAGGCTATTCAGAGAATTGTATTATTGTTGAATGGTTTTAACAATAATTTCCAACTCCCGTACATCGCTAGAGCGCAGATTGATAATTTTATCTTTTGGAATAACAAAGACCAAATTTGCATTTCGCCCTCCATAAATTTGGGCGTTCTCTTGTGTAATCTCCACATTATGAATTTACAGGCAGATGTATTTGTAGAAAAGAAGCTTTCGCTAATTCAAATATTCAAAGATTATCAATAATTTTATCATTTATTTGCTGAAGTCCATATAATAATTTATTTAGTCAATAGAAAACTCCTGTGTTGCAAATTACAAATAGTCAAATAAGATCATAATTAAATGGTAATTTCAATTTTACAATAACAATAGCTTTTAGTTATTGTAAAATTGACATTACCATTTAGATGTAATCAACAGATTAATTATAAACAATATCTGATACCTGTCAATATATTTTGTCATTCAAAAGGCCTATTTTATAGGTAACTTTTAGCAAGAAGTTATATTTAAAAACACTATTAATTAATTTTTGAAATATATTTTTAATATATCGAAATAGTTATAGTTTTGGCTTGACAATTGATTGACATTGGCATCTTGAACTATGTCTGATACCTGGCAACATATTTTATCATTCAAATACTCTATTTTATGGGTAACTGTTAGCAACAAGTTATATTTAAAAACCCTATCAATTAATTTTTTAAATATAATTTCTAAGTTTTGGCAACCTGCAAGCGCTGCACTTAGCTACAGTAAGTCAAGGTACATTTATATTTTACTCAAATAGTTTACACAAATTTAATAATATTAATGTCACCTAATTTTTTTTTACCATGTACAATAAAAAAAATCATTTTCGGAATTTTAAAATTTTTTCTTTCACTTGTAATGGTTTTTATTCTCAAAAAATGTTTAAAAAGAACAGACTAATCTATATATTTATTTACAGACTTTACTATACACAATTGGTACATATGGCAGGCTTATCGATAAGAGAGCAATCTCTTACAGCCTACCAGAACATTAGTCCAGTCCCGCTCAACAAGCGGCCAAGAATTGTATCTACCCATAGTCCATCGAGACATCAAAGGCCCTAAAAGCCTAGGATTAACCCAACAAACCACGGCAACTTTCTGATAAATAATAACTTAACTCTAATTAATAAAAACGTCAGACACAATATTGACAATTTTTAATGGTAAAAATTTATGAACATGATTGACTCGAAGATTGAAATCATTTAAAATATATTTAAATCTTCATTTTCGAGTCAGGCATTAAGGCATTTTTCTGGCATTAAAATCAAAGTCACATCCTTAGACATTAGGAATATACTTACTAGACAGAAAATAACTGACAAAAACAACTCACATTTCTCCGACAGACTCTCCTCAATGAGCACACTTGCAGTCAGATCCTCTCCATTCTCCAGTCGGTCTCGCTCCTGCACGACCGGGTACTCCCTACCTCCATAAACTTCCTCGGCTACTTCTTCCCCATCCTTCGCACCGCCCAGCTCCGCCTTCCACTTACCCAGTTCTGCCTGCATATCTACAACCTCTAAATCGGTGACAGCACTCCCTAATTCAGGAGTAAAACCCTCAACGAAATTGGTGAATCCACTTTCTTCATCCAGCTCCAAGGAACCGTCTATCACAGTGCACGTTATATCCCTAGCAGGATCTAACACCAAATAACTCATAGCGACTTCTTCTGACTTATCCGGAGTTCCATCCGACCGCGATTTCTGCTCGGAACGTGGACTCTGAACATCTTGGTGATTCGGGTCAATAATGGTAGCTGTAACATCGTTGATGGAATCCGTGATTATGTAGGATCGAGTCCTGGTATTGTCGGTGATAATGAAGGTTTCGGAACTCTGCATCTCCTCATATGAGGAGTTGTTGTCGGCGCATGAGAGCTCGTCGAGAATGGCGTCCGATGGGAATGTGTGCGACTGGGATTGCATGGAGAGCAGGTCCAGCTTTATACTGTTTTTGGCTGAAATATTACAATATATTTGTTATAAGATACTATTATGTTAGTAAATTGTTAATTTTAAACCATGAAAAAACTTAAATGACAAGTTTAATGGATGCCTAGAAAATTACAGATAATTATTTAATAAGGTACTGGCAGCGACATTATGAGAGTGAATCATAATGCAATATAGTAATTGAATATGGAATAAGGTAAAATAAAAATGCTGACAATCAACGTTCACGCCAACATCACGCCAATTAAATGTAAGCAGCGTGATTAAAATGACACAAACATATACGTTTCTTTACAGTCAGAAAACTTGCGTAAAAATGAATTGAGTGTGGTATGATACGTATAAGCTTTAAATTAGTAGAGCTGGGCTGCTGGAACGAACAATTATATGTTTGTGTTATGTTTACTATTGCAGATGCAAGTGTGTATTATATATATATATATATATATATATATATATATATATACATACATACATACATACATACATACATACATACATACATACATACATACATACATACATACATACATACATACATACATACATACATACATACATACATACATACATACATACATACATACATACATACATACATACATACATACATACATACATACATACATACATACATACATACATACATACATACATACATACATACATACATACATACATACATACATACATACATACATACATACATACATACATACATACATACATACATACATACATACATACATACATACATACATACATACATACATACATACATACATACATACATACATACATACATACATACATACATACATACATACATACATACATACATACATACATACATACATACATACATACATACATACATACATACATACATACATACATACATACATACATACATACATACATACATACATACATACATACATACATACATACATACATACATACATACATACATACATACATACATACATACATACATACATACATACATACATACATACATACATACATACATACATACATACATACATACATACATACATACATACATACATACATACATACATACATACATACATACATACATACATACATACATACATACATACATACATACATACATACATACATACATACATACATACATACATACATACATACATACATACATACATACATACATACATACATACATACATACATACATACATACATACATACATACATACATACATACATACATACATACATACATACATACATACATACATACATACATACATACATACATACATACATACATACATACATACATACATACATACATACATACATACATACATACATACATACATACATACATACATACATACATACATACATACATACATACATACATACATACATACATGCATGCATATGCATATACATATAAATTGTTGTAATATCAACATTGTATTTATTGGTATATTTTTTTAATGTACCTGGTTTCTTCTTAAAACTGATAAAATTTTGAATAAGGGTGTGATAACATCAGTAAACATTGTCGAAAGCGTCACTTTTACATATGAAATATAGTAGTAATATATAATGAATTATACATATTTGGATAAACAGTTTTTTACGAATAAGGGACTATATATAACGGAATATTTATTTGTCACTTGAGTAAGTAATGCTAAATATTTCCGAATTTTCATTTTGATGTACACAAAATTTATCCACCATGGAATTTAATGGCACACACAATACACCGTTTTTTATCATTGTACTTATTTCCATCCAAATGTTTGTTCAGCTTATACCGTTGGAAATTTCGATTTATCTAATTTACAGTAATATATAATATTTTTTAGTGTAAAACGTTTATAATTAAACAACACACTAATTTGAACATTTTTATTTCAAGGTATTTAAGGCACTATTATTGATGTTAGCAACTATTTCTCAAGTAATTATAATCTCTATTTGAGAGTTAAACTCCATCACATTAATGACACGGCCAGCTATAAATAGCTTCTACCCTTTGTCATTTATACTTTTTCAAATTTAATTGCAACAATTTCATTTCTGTCACAAAATTACACTATTTTTATGCAAAATCTATGGAAATTAGCACAAAATAAGTTGACCCTGCTCATTGTGCGGCTAACTGACTTATTGGTCTCTGATATTGCACAGCGACGTTTGATAAAATTATTTAATTTCAAGATGTTACCTTGGCAAGATAAATGCGAATCTCTCTGCCCTATCACCTGGCACAGCTCATAGTCCTGATAGACCTCTCCCACCCTCGACACTTGGAATCTAAAAGAAACACCAACAACAGCGATGTATATATTAATGATCCTGTTAATATATAGCTAAAAGTAAAGAGGTATTTACATATATAAAATTATCTCAAACAGAAGATCAACTAAAGGCCTAGTAAAAGAAACATAATGAGTGAAAATATACGCCAACAGAGTTTTTTTTAGCAATTCCAGCTATAATATATTTACTGATTACCAACTAAAATCTTCTTAGTGATTAATGAAGCTATTAGAAATGTAACACTATAAGTACAAAGGACTGATTTGATAGATACTGTATTTCAGTTCTTGGCCGAAGATTTATTAACATTTTTTCACACCGCATTGTGTATTGATATCCAGAACGAGCTGAACATTTTCTCAAACTATAAGAACATTTTTAGTTGGAACTCCTAGGAATATATATGTATATCGGTATTGAAAAAAAATTAAATATAAGAGGCATCCATTTTCATGTCGACGAATGGAGCGCGCTTGTTTGGGTCTAATGTAAACAACGCAAACTCTTTAAGACATTTAAAATGTTGATTTTATGCATCATTCTTTTAAAGCAGTGAGATGAGGGCATGCTTCAGCGAGCACATTCCACTAGTTGCTCACAACGCTCGCGCCCACGACCGCGATCAAACCTATTCCACTAGCCTGTCAACGATGTAACTGTCAGTTCAAGTGGAACGAGTTATGAACAATGTGTATTCTAACTATGAGCAATGGGCGGGTATTTGACAAAAATAAAGAGATTATAACATTGTATTTTTTCTTATGTATTAATCGATAGGTAATATTTTACACCTACATTAATTGCAAAAGTGTAATTTAATTTCTATAAAAATTTGATGATTGTTTGCATGTTTTGCGCCTTTTTGTGTAACCTTTACTTTTATTATGTATTTCTCGGAGTTGCATAGAGTGATCCTCTTCGTCACCATGTTTAATTTTAAGACAATAAATTGATTTACGTAAATTTAATACATCAATGATGTATCAAAGCCAAATTGACAGATAAACGACCACAACGACCCACGTTGATACGTGAGTCGGCATGGGCTCGAAGCTGTCATGAACAATGACACCATCAATAACGTTTTGATAACGACCGCAACAACTGCGGTAGCCAAGTGGAACGATACAGTGAGCGTTTTGATTGCCTAGTGGAACGTACTTAACAATGATGAAGGCAGACTCTCAGAGTACTATCGCCATCAAAATGGCACTTTCAAAATTTTTTTTTTGTGATGTCGATAGATTTATTATCAGTAGTCATAACTACAGTTTTATAATAAGCACTTATTGAATTACTACCATCGTAATTACACTTTCAACTAAAAATGTTATCATAGTTATTGAAAAAAATTCAAAAACAAAGTTTTGGTTAATAATTATAAATCAGCAAGGAAATTTTACTAGATTATTTGGCAATATATTGTTAATAAAAAATTGCAGTTGGCCTATAGTTTAATATGCCATGAAAATTTAAAAATCCGTTAATACCATTTTTCATTTGGTGGCTGGCTTATGGTTTGAAATTTTAAATTTCATCTCTGGAAATAAATAACTTTTTAGCAATCTCTATCTCCAAACACGCACTAACTACGATTAATCCATATCTGTATGCATAATGTATAACGTACTTTTGATACCCAGTTGTTCTTGCTTTTTATGCAAAACATAATATATTTGATTAAATTAGGACTATTCAAAATTGTTGATGTTCAAAACTCCATTCATTGTTAACTTTATTATTAGGAGAATATCATGAAAATAAAACTCCTAGCCTAGATCTTCAGAATTGAAAAAAAAACTTAAATTGTATCCTTTAGACTATATCTACCGATATACCTGGAAAGGTTGGGTTGGTGCTGTTGACTGGTGCTAGTAGGTGGCTCCTGGTGGCCAGCCAAACTGTCTGACCAGCTGCTCACTGCTCCAGTACCTGCATAATGAAATTACATACGTCAATAACTCCATAGTTCTGGTGCAATGAATTTCATTGAAATAGAATTACAGTAGAAGCTGACAAAATTGAAGAACTAAATTATAAGAATAAGAAAAAGATACATTTGAACATTTGTGTTGTACTTTTGATACACTGAGCAGATACAGAACATATAGCCATAAGTCAAAAGATAAAAAAATGGAATTAGAAATTTCACTAATCCTCGTTAATATTATAAACGTGAAAGTGTGTTTGTCTGTTGTTTTTTCACGTCGCAATATATCATCGTGATTTTTTGTACAGAGATAGTTAGCAGGCCAGGAAATAACCTAGGCTCTTTTTATCCTGGAAAATCTCATTATTTTGGAAAAAATCTTATTTAAAACTGAAAGTACACAAAGGCAATAACAACTAAGCAACATCACAATGGAGAAATGGACCTAAAACTGAAAAATAATTATGACTGAAACTTTTGACTAGTAAACTGACGAAATGTTAAAACTAAATTTTCAATACTAATTAGTCATGACTGAAAATTTTGTTGACAAATGAATTGTGAAAATTTATATTGAGATTTGTTTAAATTCAGTACATCAAATAACTTATTT
The DNA here is from genome assembly GCA_039881145.1 of Druceiella hillmani. Taxonomy (NCBI): domain Eukaryota; kingdom Metazoa; phylum Arthropoda; class Insecta; order Lepidoptera; family Hepialidae; genus Druceiella; species Druceiella hillmani. The sequence continues at coordinate 21,413,094 of JAYKKI010000031.1, read as the reverse complement.
GTGTCTTTTAAGACTAATTCTAATAAAATTTTCCTTCATATGGCTTGGTCCTTAAATTTATTGATTGTCTATTGATAACTCCATGTGTTCCTTGCTTATGAGAACTAGTTATTTAATATTCTTGAAATATACAGTAAACGGTAACAAATTTGGATTTATTTCAAACGTCAATAATAATTTTTGTGTCAAATATAATAAAACGTATTGAATCCATAAAGGGTACGAAATAGCAGTATTGCTTTTTGCTTTCAATCTGCTCATATTTACTGAAACTTAAAGATTTCTAAAAGTCATATTTCAATTACGCAGAAATCAATACCATAAAAATAACCAAACAAATGTTACAATAAAAAATTAAATTTCACCTTGATATCCGGCTGGATCGGACGTGACGCTGGCCACTAACAGATCAGATTCCTCCGTATTCGGTTCCTGATTGTATTCATTCTGTGTGGGAAATGAAAAGAAATAAATATATTTCAAGAAGTTACATTAACCCTTTGATTTTGCGGCAAGATATACAATCATACTCCTGAGCAACCACCCCAATTTAAATGGATAAAGATTTGCAGCCGATACAATTTCTGCACTTCGCTAACAAGAACTCTCTTCTAGTCCTTAGCAATAATCCTTAAAACTCCTTAAAATTTTAGTCCATGGAACAATATTATGCAATAAACTTAAATATATAATAGTGTATTTGACATTTTTTGAAAACTGTTTATAGGTTCCATTAAAAAACTATTGATTCTCATAAGAAAATCTTAGATATAAACTATGCAAAATGGATGCCATTTTTAATCATTTTAGTGCCATGGTTTTTTACTCATATATACTTAAAAATGCCCAAAAAATCTTTTGTTTTTGATGTGATCCCTTGGCTCGAAAAAAAATGTATCTTTTCCAAAAATTATCCAATTTTAATCATTTTTTCAGTGTTTTCTTAATAGAAACTTATACAAGGATAATAAAATACAAAGAAAATTATGGAAATATATATTGTGAACAAAAATTTTAACAAAAACTCAAATCAAGGTCACTTCGTAATTTTCGCAGTCTGGTACATCTCTGTATCAACAAAATAATTGTTATCGTCACTATTATCACTATCACTCAAAATTTGCATTACGCCAAATTGTGAGCGCACCACAATGTCACTCCTACTACCACTTTCTTCACAATTTGAAAAACGATCATTTTCACTCGAATTATTTCCATATTCCGACATTATGGGCTAAAAATTGTCTTTTCCCGGATCCTTTTTATATTGTAATTACTAATAATATTATAATTTGAACTTTATGTAACACGTAGTTAGATAAAAAATTAGCGATGCATGCGAGCGACCTCCCCTACCGTGCGCTAAACAGCAACTGATTTCGCGAGCACCACCGCACTTGTAGCAAATTTAGTTAGTATGCACACAAGCGCGAAGACGCTCGTGGGCACTCAAACGGCTAGACACCCACCAGATTAAAGCGATGTTAACGCCGTTATTCCTCCATCATTGTCTGTCATTTCGTAACAGGTTATTATGTTTATGTGAATGGTTGAAATAGTTTTGTCAAAACTTACTTAAACTGTTTCACATTAAAATTTACTACAAAAACTTATGAATAGTTAATGACGACAAGATAATTAAAAGTTTTTATAAAAAGTGTGGGATTTTAATGAACAGTGTAGAAACAGCATTAAAAACAACTTTGATATATGTAAATAACATTTAAATTACAGTAGTAACTTGTATAAAAGAGCAATAATATGTAACCTACCTATTGTAACAAAATATAAATTTATGTAAAAAAACATAAAAAGACACTCTTCCTAGATGTACACTTTAGTCAAATTGAATTTTTATCGTCGTTTTATTTGAAAGCAAAGTTACACTAAATCATATTTTGGTTAATTACAAGTGCCACTCGCTAAATAATTTGTTAAAAATAGAATTTTACAAGGAAATTACCATACAAGTTATGAAGTTTTTACAAAGAAACTTCACGAAATGACATTCAAAATTAGACAGTGCCATTTTTTTGACACATTTGCCTGGTAGTAAAGCGGTTTTCAAAATTGAATTTTTTACTAGATAAAATTGCGAGTGTTGTTTGTAATTATCAAAATTTTTCTCCCGAAAAAGTAAAAGGGAAAATTTAATTAATAATATTAATATATATATATTAATAAATAATCATGTATAATATTATATATTAATAAATAATCATGTATAATAACAAAAAAATCTTCAGCATAGAAATTATATTCACAACAGTGAATGGTTGTTTTTAGGAATAATTATCATAAGAACCATATTGTAGTTGTCCATATTTTTACCACTTCAACCTTAATTTTGTAATAGCAGACACAGTTAAAAACACTTAATCCGGACACCTTGTTGATGTAGGAATTCACACATCGAAACAAAACAAAAATTTAACAAAAAAGAAAAACTATTACACACTTGGATTCAAGAGCAAACTCAGCAAGGGTCCTCTTAATCTCGCTATCATCCAAACCAAGGCACTCGGTATTATTAATACACTGGAAAACAATGAGGGCTACCATGCTTTTACTTGCACCAGGGCGACACAACTTTGGAGCGAGGTATAACGAAATGTCAAAAACGCATCGTATATGTGAGGGCTACCACGCTCTTATTGGACACCAGGGCGGTGGCACTTTGGAGCGATGTATAACGGAATGTTATTTCATACTCATTCTATTATATTTATTTCTAATCTACTATGCTTTTGACAGATAGGATGAGCTTCACAGATAAACTTATACCTCGGTCCAAAATAGTGACATCTGGTGAGTATAAAAATATTAATCCTCATTGTAGCGAAAATAGCAATGAAGATACAAAAACTTTTTCTGCCAGCCGCAGATGGTTCATTTGCTTTAACACAACATATTCATTGCATAATATTCAAGTGCAAAAAGAGAGGAGGCTAGTGTCGATATCATGGGATTGTTTAGAATCTTCCCGGCATATTAAAAGAAATCATCGAAAGTGGGGACTTTTCACTGAAACAAATTTTCAATGTGAATGAAACTGGTTTACTTTGGAAGAAAATGTTCAACAGCACTTTTAGGCTAAAGATTACTTAACCCTCTTGTTGAGATCAAATGTTTAAGGCGATCTGAAATTAAAACCACTTTTGGTATAAACCTATAAATTTTCAGACCTATAAAGGTCTGAAAATCCGAAGCTCTTAGAAATTATGTCAAGAATACTCTGCCAGTTATATGGATGCTTGTAAATGTTATTGAGACCTTTACGATATACTAAAAAAAAAAAGATGCAATACAAACTAGAATTGGTGCTCTCTTCATGCTAAAGGTATAATTTATTCTGCTTCTAACTTGTTTATATTTTATCATTTATAATAAAATCACTAAATCAAAAGCAATAATCTAACATTATATACCAAAACTAATAATTCTTTTAATAAATATATATTTTACAGACTTACTTTCAGTAATATAGCATTTTTCTTTAATATTAAGTATAGATGTATTTTTAATAAAAGCAATCATCGAGCCTAACTCCTGAATTATTGACTTATGTCTATTCGATTTACGCCGCATATTTATGGAACCTAACATGCTGTAAGTACGAAAACAGCCTGCACAACACTTGAATAAATTTATTATCAGATAGCCTTTAGTTGTTCATTAATTAAAATCAGTTGTATCTTTGTTTGTCTCACCTTACTCCCCGCAGTAACATGAGTCATACCGGCTGCAGGGGGAGCAGGTCGGTGGCCCATGCTGAGCTTGCTGAGCTCGTGCTCCAGATCAGCTAGTTGCGCGACGCGACGCAGACGACCGCCAACACGCACGTCACACTCTTCATTCTGCGGATGCAGAAGTGATATTTCAACAATAATAAACGTTTTATTCATGTACATATATTAAGACCCAATCAGCACTGATAAAAATACAATAGGTATGGACAAAACAGTATGTTAATGATTATAAATAAGAATATAAAAATATACATACTGATACCGTTTTTTATAACTTTTTACTTCGGCACTTTATCTATAGTTACATCCATTTTGCTAAAATTTCATTATATGATTTAAAATACACATAGCGCCATCTATTGATATACACTATACATTTGTGAAATGACTATGTGTTGAGTAGCTAGGCACTCATAAGAGTCAAATCACACTACGAGTTACATCCATTTTACTAAAATTTCATTATATGATTTAAAATACACATCCGAGGGGGCGTTTTTAAGTTCGTGGAATGGCTTATCCTCCATTCCACGTGAGTGAGAATAAAAATGCAAAATTTTTTCTCTTTTTTAATGTGTTCACCTGCTACCCTAATACATTTGTCAGATCTTTCAATTAGCGTATGTATACCTTCATAAAAAAATGTTTCGTCTTTGCACGAAAAATAAGCTGAAACTGCGTCCTTCACTTCTTCATTGCTTGAAAACTTCTTTCCACAAAGTTCTTTTTTAAGGTTTGGGAACAAATAATAATCGCTGGGAATCAGGTCAGGACTGTAGGGTGTGTGTTCCAAAATATCAAAGCACACCTTGTGCAGGGCGGCCAGCGCAACGCGGCTCGTGTGAACGGGCGCGTTGTCGTGCAAAAGCAGGACACCCTTCTTTGATAGCTTCTTTTAACCTCTCTAGAATTGAAGCATAGTATTCTCCGGTTATGGAAACACCTTTATCTTTATAATCCGTCAACAGGATCCCTTCTGAATCCCAAAAGACTGTCGCCATTATTTTTCCAGCCGACTGTGACACTTTAAACTTCTTGGATGGTGGTGTGCCTTTTTTGTGCCACTGCATTGAGTCTTGTTTGGACTCAGGTTCATAATGATGAACCCAAGTTTCATTTCCAGTAACAATTCAACTCAATAGTCCATCCTTGTCTTCACTACAGAGGTACAAAAACGCACGAGAACACTCCACGCAGCGTTGTTTTTGAGGCATGCGGGCGCATTTTCGGTACCCATCTTGTGCTGACCTTTATCATGCCAAGATGATCATGGAGAATTTTAAAAATTGTTGCATCTGATACTCCAACCATCTCTGCAAGCTGTTTCTTCTTTAGTCTGGCATCTTCCAATACTAATTTTTGAACTTTTTCAATAATTTCCGGAGTAGTCATTTCGATCAGTCGATTGGGGCGTGGGTCGGCTTCAAGTGAGTCTCTACCCTATTTAAAGAGACTATGCCACTGGTAAACCATGGTTTTACCCGGGCAAGAGTCCCTTAAACGGATGCCATCTCTTTCAGTATGGTTTGAACCGACTTTCCTTGCTTGGTAAGGAACTTTATAAGGGCGCGGTACTCAATTTTTTCCATAGTTCAGACTTTCTTCCAGATTGAGTTGTTTGTACGACGATAGTTCAAAGACTAATGATCCGATTATGATAAAACTTGGTATTTATACTAATAATGAGTTACTTAACTAGCTATCATTCCGTTAATCACCTTTAGTAATGGCCTACCTTTCCATTCCGCGAACTTAAAAACGCCCCCTCATAGTGCCATCTATTGATACACTATACATTTGTGAAATTACTACGTGTCAAGTAGCTAGGCATTTATAGAGTCAAATCACATTACGTATTACATACATATAAGGAAGAATGAGCAAAATAAATTGAGAAACTTAAAAACGCCCCCTCCTATGTGTATTTTAAATCACGTAATGAAATTGTGTACCTTGTTTCAATTTAACTTTACTTCATATGGACTTTAACCTTTTCAGTGCCATGGTTTTTTATTCATATATATTTAAAAATGCGAAAGAAATCTTATGTTTTTGATATCATTTATCCTTGTCTCGAAAAAAAATTGTATTTAAGGTTAATAAAATACAAAGAAAATTATGGAAATATATATTGTGAATAAAAGTTATAAACAAAGACTAAAATCAAGGTCACATTGTATTTTCGCAGTCCGGTACATCCTCCGTATCAGATAAACAATTGTTATCGTCGCTATTATCACTATCACTAAAAATTTGCATTACGCCAAATTGTGTGCGCACCACAATGTCACTCCCACTATCCACTTTCTTCACAACTGAAAAACGATTATTTTCACTAGAATTATTTTCATATTCCGACATTATGGGTTAAAAATATTCTTTTCCTGGATCGTTTTTATATTATAATTAATAATAATATTATAATTTGAACTTTACGTAACACGTAAAAAGATAAAAAAGTTAGCGATGCGTGTGAGCGGCCTCCCCTACCGTACGCTAAACAGCAATTGATTTCGCGAACGCCATCGCGCTCGTTGCAAATTTAGTTAGTACGCGCACGAGCACGATGGCACTCGTCGGCACTCTAACGGTTAAATGATTAGTCAGTATTTTTGATAATGATATTACAGTAATGATATTTATAAAAGTTCATCCAAATAAGTTTAATAACTAAATTAACAGATTAAATGGACAATAAAATACCCTTATTACTCGCTAATTCCCCTGATTGTGTCCGTCTTTCGAAGCAGCAGAAAATCAACATTACAGCCTGGCAATGCTGAATGTGCAATTATATTGTGAAATGACTGCATTATCAGCCATTTTATTAGAATAAGAGTCAGAGTGATCATAGTAAAAAGAAATTTTTAAAAATTGTTTTTCTGTATATATAAAAGAACACCTTACTGATACCACAGTAACAGATTATCTTAAAATATACTCTGTATTTTGCTACAAGCTAACAAACCAATGTGTACCTACCTTATGCTGAGACTGCGTGTGATGGGTCTGCGTTTGGGAAGTGGCCGTGCGTCCGTGCGTCGGTGATAAAGCGGGGCTGTAAGATACTTCTGACGGGGACTGCGGAGATAGCGGACCCTGGTATGAAATAATGTTGAATCAATCATTGCATCAAACACAAGCCATATAGCAATATATATAATATATAGGCAAAAATAATCTACGCATGTATTAAAACTATAACAAGACCATGTCTCTGCAAGCATCAAGAACCACTGGACTGATTTTACTGAAACTCTACAGTTTTATACCTTTGAGGCTTGGTCATCAACTCAACAACAGAAATCATCATTCTATTCCTTAAAATTGGTGAGCAGCGCTCTTTAATAATTATTTGTAGGAGTGCTTACATTATTTTTAATAAATAATGCATTTTGTTTTCAATTTAATAATGCATTTATGGCATATATGCATAATTCATCTATGGCAATCACCTGGATGGACTTCAGAGGAAATATTTGGAAATCTAAATATGTGTAAAATTGAACGACTTTTCCAGTGGAAAGAGCAGATACCACTGCCAGTTTTTTAATAATAATTATAAGCAAGAATTGATTTCGCAAAAATTTTAATTGACAAACAAACTAAACCATCACGTTAATGCGATACCATAAATTATGATCGCAGACGCTAGTATTTTTAGAATATCAAAATGTTTGCTTTTTCTCTCAGCAATTGGAAAAAAAAAAAAGTAAGTACAAGTTATAATCATAATACAAATTAAAAAAAAGTATCTTGACAAATACACACAAATTATTGTTAATAAGAAATAAAAATCTATCAAAGTACATACAATTACAAAAAATAATCAATAATGATTGTTTTTTGCCTAAATTAATTGAAAATAAACTGCTAACTGACATTCAAATTTATTCTGTTGTCTTTTTAACTCTTTTCGAGTCTTACACGTTTTTTTTTGACAGACTTGTCGGACTTGTGGGTTTAGTGGAATAATGTTAGGAATTGCAAAAATAGCATTTAGCATGGTAATTACAAAATACATATTAGGATGCTATTGACATTTCGTGACATGCTATTTAAGTATTAACTGTAGACGCAAAATAACTGTTACGTTCCTAACAGATTTGTTTTTGATTTATGGTCGTTACAGTATTTCACACCATGTGGAAAGCCACGTACGTATGGCGTATTATTTTAGAAACCTAGAACTGCTAAATAAATACTATTCATATATTCAGTAACGGTAACTCCCAAAATTAATGAAAGGACATGTACAAAGTGTTAGAAATCCAAAAATACAAAAGCATTCATAGCAATTGCGTATATTAAAAACAAACTTACAAAACATTTTAAGTATGTCTCTATTCCTTTAAATTGCACACTTTTGAGCAAATTGGAAAACTATGGCGGTTAGTTTTATTTTTAATTTTTATTTCAGCGAGTTGCAAATATTACAGCGTATACAACAGAACTAAGAAAAATAGTATATGATTGGGATTTAATACGTAAGATAACTTTGGCTATATCAGACGCCACCACAAATATACAACTGGCCCTGAATTTAAATGGATGGGAAAACTGTTTTGTGTATAGTATCAATTTAGTAGTCAACAAATCATTGAAATTGGTCGATGATATAAAGCTGTTGCTCATTTTAAAAAAAAAGTTAATAAGCCACAGATAAATCAAGCAAGCGCAAGAATCACCGCAGGCAAGGCGTCATATAACAATGGTACCAACTTGGTAGAATTCAACATTTTATATGTTGAAATGTTTTTATGAACTGCAAGAGGTTTTGGCAATATACCAAACCCGAAGATAGATTTAGTAATCATAACGTTCGAGGAACGGACTGTTATTAAACAGTATATGTAATGTTACAACCATTCAAAGAAATTACCTCGAAAATATGCACTGAAAAATATTTAACCACAAGCATAGCCATCGTCATCACATCAGGTTTACAAGGCTTGTGTTTAAAATTTAAAAAAGGAGGATATTTTGGTAGAATTGTACAATAAAACAAATTGGTAAAACACCTTCGTTGATCCGAGATTTAAAGACATAAATTTTCAAGTTCACTGGCTGCAGACATATCACAAAAAGATGTCCAAAATATTGTCGAGGATTTTACAAAAAATAAAATCAGAAAAATCGATGATAGTGTGAATGTAAGTGACAAGGCTGAATCATCTGCTAATGTTCTCCATGTGGAACAACACTCTGATAAAAAAATTCAGGAAGCGGGGTTAGCATTTACAACTGCCTCTGTATGTACTTCTACTAAAGCAGAACAAGAAGTAGACATGCACCCAAAAGATACATTACTTAACAGAAATAAATGTTGAATGGAACAGTGGAAACAACATAACTTTTGTTACCAGAACGTATCTGAAATATTTATAACAAAGTGCCACATTTGTATATCAGCACTGATATGAATGGATATTCCCAAAAATCAAAAAAATTTAGCCCTAACATGTAAATAAGCTACTTAATAGACACTTAAAGAGGTGATGAAATAATTAAATATATAAATATGCGAGTAAAAGTTAAATATAAAAAAGTATGATTTAAAAAAAATAGGTGTATTGCAATTTACCCATGATGCATTATTACGGATTAAAGTCCTGAAGTTTCCTTATTTTAGATATTGTATTCTTTTTATCCTTACCTTCAAAGCAGGTGAGGTTGATATTTGGGGAGCTGAACAATTTTTGTCGCCATTTTTATGTTTCTGGCTGTTTTTACATTTATGATTTTAAAGTCACAAAAATTAAAAATACAACTGCCATAGCTTTCATACGATTTTGTTTATGTAGTTTTTACTGTCAAATACAACATTTATCACATATTTTGACATATATTTCATTTGTATCCAATACTGGATATTTAGATTACTTGCATACATCACAAATAACTACCAAGTGTCATTTAATGTCTATATTATACATAATAAAATCATAAATATGTTTATCAAAACATGCTGACGCTCTAAACACCCATAATAAGACACTTCCCAATGTTATAAACCTGCTAACACTAATACACATAATAAAATATACTTCGCAAATAGCATCTGTCACAGAAAGTCTGTTAATTTAACATTAGCATTGGTATGCTAATGTCAAATGCATTAGCAGAATTAAAATAAATCAGCATTAACACCCATCGTTAATTAATATGTTAGATCTGTATGTAGAGGACACAGCAAGGCACTTTGCTTCAGAGTTCAATAACAATTCTTTAGAAATTGCAAACTGTTATGAAAAACAACCTGACTTTTCATACAAAAATACAAAACTTCACATGTCTAATCAACGATTCTAATAAGACTTTTAACTAGCTTATTTTTCATTTTCTCAATTTATTCTTGTAATACTCGGGCCCAAATGCTTCTTTGGATTGAGAAGACAACTGAGGTTGAAACTCATCAGTGAGAAGACTAAACTAAAAATCTATAAAACACGGTTTATGCAAATGAAAAATGCACCCTTAACATAGACACACAGCTGGACACGTTTGAGCAAAAGGTCCTCGGAGCTAACTATAAATTACCCAAATAATCTGTAGAAACAGATTAAGATTGATTGGTCATGTGGTGGAGAAATGTATGTGGAGAAGCCCAGAGTACCTAGTTCCTACTAAAATATTAACATTCAAAAAACCCGAGGGTACTCAACCAAAAGGTAGGCCAACCTCTAGATGGATGGATGACATCGAAAAAGACATAAAATTTATGAACATAAGTAATTGGAAACGAGTTGCAACTGATAGGAGACGCTGGAGAATCAAAGAAAGCAGCGTGTAGTAGAGGCAGCCAAGGCTTGCAAGGGGCTGTTGCATTTGTAAAGAAAGAAGAGATGAATAATACTTGGGCCCAACACTATATGAATTTAACCGGTTTCCTATATAATTGAATTGTTAATATGCCTGTCAATGTCCTACAATTTTAAAAACTGAATTGTGCCACCAAGTGCTCATACTGACTACCTTAACCGTTTTAGTGCCATGGTTTTTTACTCATATATATTTAAAAATGCCAAAGAAATCTTTTGTTTTTGATGTCATTTACCCTTGTCTCGAAAAAAAAGTGTATCTCTTCCAAAAATTATCCAATTTTAATAATTTTTTCGGTGTTTCCTTAATAAAAACTTGTACAAGGATAATAAAATATAAAGAAAATTATGAAAATATATATTGCGAACAAAAATTATAACAAAAACTGAAATCAAGGTCACATCGTATTTTCGCAGTCCGGTACATCCTCCGTATCAGCAAAATAATTGTTATTGTCACTATTATCACGATCACTCAAAATTTGCATTACGCCAAATTGTGAGCACACCACAATGTCACTCCCACTATCACTTTCTTCACAACTTGAAAAACGATCATTTTCACTCGAATTATTTTCGTATTCCAACATTATGGGTTAAAAATGTTCTTTTCCTGGATCCTTTTTATATTGTAATTGCTAATAATATTATAATTTGAACTTTATGTAACACGTAGAAAGATAAAAAATTAGCAATGCGTGCAAGCGACCTACCGCACGCTAAACAGCAACTGATTTTGCGGGCGACATCACGCTCGTGGCAAAGTTAGTTTGTATCGGCGATCAAACGGTTAAGCAATAAAGTTTCAGCCGCGAGTTGCAATAAGTACTCGTTGAATAATGTATAATATAAGTAGCAATTAGTTACAGGTCGCTACAATTATATTAGCAAATTACACTGTTCCTAATTTTATAATAAAACAGGTGACAGATTTACACAATAAAATCACAAGACAAAAGAATATTGGTCCAATGTATTGATGTTAAAATGTTCAAAAGGATATAAACCACAACAGGAAATAAATATATAAAATGAATATACATCAGTGTGACTTTTTAAAAATAAAACATAATCTGATGTACTGATTATTCGCTATTGAAGGTTGTGAAGTTTATGCAGATATTTAACAATATATTCCTTTCTATTCCAAAAAAGAATGTTTATAAAGAAAGCAAAATGACAGGTCAGGTATTATAAACATCTTCCTTGCGTTAAGATCGGTAAAATAATGTGGATTTAGTGGTCTTTGGGAATAAAAAATATAATTTTCTTCTTGGTACTGGTTGTTTTTATTAGAAGGTATAATAAATCATTCATAATTAGATAAATAACCATGCACGGTGAAACACTCGACCTGGAATCGAACCCGGGGCCCCTTTAGTCGAGCGCTAATCTTAACTACTGTGCTACACAGGATCGTGCATATCATGTCTCAGGATATATGAATAATGCTGAAAATTAGCTTGTAAATTCTTAATTATAGATAATTAAATGAAACTATGTGATTTAGATTAAGAGGAATCTTTGAAAATTTAGAGGAATCTTTGCTAATAGCCCACCTGAAGATGTAATACAACGAAACCTATGTTGTGGTAAAGAACTTAAAGAAAGTAGAAATAATACTACATCACGTAGTTTCTTTAATTATCAGTAATGAGTTTCTACAAATTTAACGCCAAATATATTCAAAATTCTTAATTATTTAAAATAAACCATAACTAGCATACAACCCTACAGTAGCAAATAACAATACAATTTATTAAGACACATATTAAAAGCGACTTACGCTATTGGAGATGGAGGCGAGTTTGGCCTGGAGAGCCATCATGTAGGCGTCATACGATTGACTCTTCTGTGGAGTCGTCGGCTGACTCGAACCTGTCGAGTTCACGTTCGTCATCACTGTAAGCAGTAAAACATGAACAGTTATCGTCACCGAACAACATCATTGTAACTTATAAATTATGCTTAACAATGATGCAAAAATTGAAAAACAGTCATATCAATAAAGAAACCAAGATATTATAAACCTTCGTAAATTAGATATCTTTTTCCGTTTCTTTATTTCTTTTATGGACCGAAAGACAGAGTCAAAAGTCAAACCTAAAAATGTGGGCGTTTCTTACAGAGCTGTGCTAATACTTTAAATAACTGACACAACATGAGCCTAACATTTTGAAATATAAAAGAATGATACATTATGGGCTTACTAAACCAATGGATTCAAGATTCAAATTGCACTAATATAATAAATAGGAAAAATTTTGTTTGTTTGCTTGGGAGACATAAGCAATGCGAAAGTTATATGTCAATATTACTACTTACCCTATTGACATAACTTTTGCATTATGATAGCTTATATATCACTCTATATAGTATGTAGGTAAGTTATTTCATTTTTCTAAATACAGTCAATAATGTTAACACATCTATATAGTATGTAGGTATGTTATATAACTTTTTAAATACAGTTAATAATGTTAACACACTCTATATAGTATGTAGGTATGTTATATCATTTTTTAAATACAGTTAATAATGTTGATAGTTTATAGTTCCCAGATTACCCAGGCTATATAGTATGTAGGTATGTTGTATCATTTTTGAAATACAGTTAATAATGTTAACAGTTAGAGAAAAAATTACTAGTCTAGGCGCTTTCATGACTAATGCTGACAAAACTATTAAAGATAAATTAATAATACGTATTGGGGTATAGTAGACCTTAAAAATGTATAAACAATAGTCTGCAACAGTATTTATCTTTCCTTTATGAACATTTCACGGTAATTGTTTTAAAGTGAAAAGGCAAAATTTTGTTTCTTTGCTTGGGAGACATAAGCAACAAGAACGTTATATGTCAATATTACTTACCCTATTGACATATAAATTTAATGATAAATTAATAATATGTATGTGGAATTTTATGTCTTAAAAATGTATAAAGAATAGTCTGAAACAGCATTTATCTTTCCTTTATGAACATTTCACGGTAATTGTTTTAAAGTGAAGCAACGCGAACGTTATAGGTCAATATTACTTACCCTATTGACATATAACTTTTGCATTATGATAGCTTATATATCACTCTATATAGTATATAGTATATATATCACTTTTTAAATACAGTTAATAATGTTAACATAGTTGGATAACAAATTACTAGTTTAGGCGCTTTCATGACTAACGCTGACAAAACTATTAATGATAAATTAATAGTATGTATGGGGGACTTGTATGTCTTAAAAATGTATAAAGAATAGACTGCAACAGTATTCGACATAAGCAACGCGAACGTTATATGTCAATATTACTACTTACCCTATTGACATATAACTTTTGCATTATGATAGCTTATATATCACTCTATATAGTATGTAGGTATGTTATATCACTTTTTAAATACAGTTAATAATGTTAACACAGTTGGAGAACAAATTACTAGTCTAGGAGTTTTCATGACTAAGGCTAACAAAACTATTAATGATAAATTAATAAAACGTATGGAGGAATAGTATGTCTTAAAAATGTATAAATAATAGTCTGCAACAGTATTTATCTTTCCTTTATGAATATGTCACGGTTATTGTTTTAAAGTGAAAATAATCCATCAAGTACAAGTAGAACACTAATTTAAGTAACTTATAAAACATTTAAGGGACAATAATATTTCTATTAAACCATTTACAAATATAAATTGTTCACAAAGTAAATATATTGCTTACTGTATCTTTTATAGGTGTAAACATTTGATGCGTATTTAAAAAATTATAAAATCCAACTGCTATGATATATAGTTTTTTTGTGATCTTAATAAATAAGGGTCGGTAACCCTTTTTTCCATGATTATTGAGTAAATATTTTCAAAATAAACGGGTTGAATGCTGTATTTTCACACATTTCTTAGAATATCTTTCTTAATATGAAATTCAAAATTATTTTTGTATTCCTCGCATTAAGCCCCTCCACATGATATACAAAATTTTAAAAAACATTTAGGGAGAAAGGTGGTAAATAACCAAAGCCTTTAATTCTTATGTACAGATGATAAAAATATCAGCTAGTACAAAATATGTGGGTCAAATTTCAAGTTTCTATGTCACAAGTCTTTGAAAAAACTGCTGTGATAGACGTACTGACAGACAGACGCTGGAATGATCTTATAAGTATTTCATTTTCCAGTTTGAAACATGGAACCATGAAAAAGTGTGTGGGACAAAAGTTGCGACGTTTATGTCAATTTATTAATTCTCATTTAAATAAATATCAGTCATTTAAGCGTTTTCGGCAGATAACAATTTTGGATTAAAATGTTTGGAAGTAAACAAAAACAGAAATAAAATTTTGACGATATACAGGTCATATATTGTGTTTTGTGTGAAGATAAGGAACGAAAGAGGAAGAGGAAACAGGTACCCCTGGTAAATCAGTATGACAAGGGCTTTATTTTACAGTAAATTTTTCACTAAAAACATTAAGGGCAGGACTGCGTTCATGAAAGACGTATCAAAAAATTTTAATTGAATAATTTAACCATTTTAGTGCCATGGTTTTTATCATACTCATATATACTTAAAAATGCCAAAGAAATCTTTTGTGTTTGATGTTATTTACCCTCGTCTCGCAAAAAAAAGTGTATCTCTTCCAAAAATATTCCAATTTTAATCTTAATTTTTTCGGTGTTTTCTTAATAAAAACTTGTACAAGGATAATAAAAGACATAGAAAATTATTGAAATATATATTGTGAACAAAAATTATTACAAAAACTGAAAGCAAGATCACATCGTATTTTTGCAGTTTGATACATCCTCCGTATCAGCAAAATAATTGTTATCGTCAGTATTATCACTATCACTCAAAATTTACATTACGCCAAATTGTGTGCGCACCACAATGTCACTCCCACTATCACTTTCTTCACAACTTGAAAAACGATCATTTTCACTCGAATTATTTTCGTATTCCGACATTATGGGTTAAAAATTTTCTTTTCCTGGATCCTTTTTATATTGTAATTACTAATAATAATTAAAATTAGCGATGCGTGCGAGTGATCTCCCCTACCGCGCGCTAAACAGCAACTTATTTCGCGAGCGCCAACGTGATGGCACTCGTCGGCACTCAAACGGTAAAATAATTAACTTTTTATACTTCTAAACGATGTATACTCCTAACACGTAATTATCACAGAATGTTTTCACAGCAAAATTTAATCAGAGATTTAAAATTATATTTTTACGTGAATATTTCCCTCAAACATATCATTCAAGGCAATTAACAAAAAATTTTCAAACACCTTATTATATAAACTACTTATACACGAATAAACACAAGTTAATTTGTTACCAAAGCATTTAAAGAGGGATTTTTCACATATTTGGGGGTAAAAAAATATTTAATTTATTTTTGGCCTATATGTTGTAACGAGATATTAACTCAAAAAAAATGTTAAATTAACCACAGAAATAGTTTTTAAGGTTCTTTACCTATCAAAGTGATCATAAATAACTAATGCATAATGAAAATTTTAAAAAGTTGATTTGGAAAAAAATTAATTAAGGTTATGAAAAAAGTTATAAATTAGTTATACAATAAAGAGAAAAGTTTTGTTTGTTTGTTTGTCTTTAGTGATTCATACAAAAACTGCTAATCGCATTGACATACAACTTTCACAATATTATAGCTTATAGTTTTCAAATTGCCATAGGCTATACAGATTATACATAAGTTGTATAATTCTTTATATTTAGTTAATAAAGTCAACATAGTTGCTGAAAAAGTCTGGCTGGCACTAATAGTATCTATGGGAGAATTGAAAGTCTGGAAAGAGTCTAAAGAAAAGTCCACAACAGCATTTACCTATCTTTTAAAAGTAGAAATGGGCATTTTAAGGACGTCTGATGTAATGTATTTGTGTATGAACACGGAGCGAAACAGGCGCAACGGCATCGTGACGTTGTACATTATTATATTTTGGTTAATTGAAATAAAGCATGGGACTACGTCCATAAAAAAAAATATATTTCAAAAAATCTTAATCAAATAACTTAATTGTGCCTATACAAAAACTTCATACGAGTAAAAACACTTTATGTGATTTATGATGTATTTTAGACATTATACCTTAATTTATACTAAAATGTGAAAGCAGGATGGGTCGATAGTATTAGCATAAAAAGCATTATTTATTTTCATACCATTTGTGCATACAAGTTCTAATTACAACTTATACTTCAGAACTACGTTTAAATTCAGAAATCTACAATATAATTTGGAACTCATTATAATTCAAAATACTACGGTAGTTGACTCATAATAAATTTTGACATTTTTCATACATTGTCAAATATAAGTTAATTAAAAACCGGTCTTGAAAAAAATTCAAAAATTGATTGAAAAATGAGCCAGTTACAGGCTTCTAAACTTGAAGATATGGATAGGGTTGGGTGTATCCCTGTCTCTTTTCCTCTTGTAGAATATAATGTGCAATATTAAAAATGACCTCACAACTCAGTATTCCCGCCCTTACCTAAAGATTAAATTTAAACTTTTATAACTCGGTCAATTTTTAAGATTATTAAAAAATTTTTTCACTCTTTTTCATCAGCTTGTACCTTGAAATTATAATTAATGAAATAAAAAAAATTTAGTCAAATACCCAATTCAGAAATCCCGATAAATTCAAAATTGTTTTGAGAGTTGTGTCACATTATAAGGTAACATTTAAACAATAATTTAATATAAATAAAATGTTTGGTTCTTCAAACTATCTTTAGAGTCACTCTTTATATTTATTTATGTCACTGTTTGACAAAAGAAATATATGCAAGTAAGTAATACTTTTATTTCCAAACACGTTTACCCCGCATGGAAATTCATTGGTGAAGCGCATTTTTGACATAACCATATTTCGAAACAAAAGTTTAATTTGTGCAACAGTATTTAAAATAGTGTTTTTCTACGACAATCTTAAAAAAATTACCCTCCAAGTAAACTCACCACCCAAATCGCCAAACTCTGCGTGACTATTCGCCACAGCCCGCCTTGCGAGCGCGTGCTGCATCACATTTTGTGCGAGGGCTGCCGTGCGCCCTGCCAGTCCGGGCTGAGCCAGAGCTAGCCCGGGTTGGGCCAGAGCGAGCCCGGGCTGAGCTAACGCCAGCCCGCTCGGCACTATGGGCTGTCCAAGCTGATGCACTGTGCCTCCGAGGGCAGAAGCTGATTGTTGTTGAGCTGAAGAGTGAGTAAAAAGCCATATTAATGTTGTCTGCTTCATACTATTTACATTCTTATGCTATTTTTAAATAGATACTACCCTGGTTCTCTTCTTTCGTTGACATTCAATTCACATATAAATATGTAATATACCCTTAAGCTATTTGGTGATATCATCTAACCTGTCTTCATTAATCTGCTCTGGCTTTTCATTAAATGCAAATCATTAAACAGGCACATACAAATTTTCATATTATTTTAATTATTTCGACTTTGGCAAAAGCGAGGTGAATATTGCCATACCAAAATTGGAAAAGCTTCTACATGCCAGTTTTTCAATTTGGTTTTTCCGACACATTCAAATAAATGTGTCAACCATATATGGCGGCAAATGAGAGGCTGCCGGAAACACTGATGTCTGCCATTCTTTAATAATCTTTAACAATTCCAGTGTTACATTTGAAAATGAAACATAACATTTAAAAGTTAAAATTATTAATCTATCATTTTCATGTTTAGAGATTTGCAAACCAGCAAAGTTTTAAATTATCTCACATCTTTTCGTAAATGCGAGAACTGATCCCTACTTTAAATGATCATTGCACTACGTGTATATCACAATCACATGAAATTTTCAAAAAAACAAGACATGAAGAGAAAGCACAAACATGAACATGCAAAAAATCTTATGTATACAGCCCAATCGGTACAAACCTATATAGCCCGTGTTAGCCGTTCCCAACATAGGCTGATAAAAATGCTTCTGCTGCATCGGCTGATGATGATTCAAGTTCTGTTGGTGTAGGTGGTGGTGCGCAGGCTGCATAAACCTCGCTGCGGCCAACTGGCTCTGTATGTGCATGCCGCCAGTCGCTAACAGGCAGAAGGTTAGTCAAGCGTTGTTTAGATAGACAGGCTGAGCGGCTTATGTACAAGTTTATAATAGAAAAAGAGGACATGCTGTGATATAAGAAGACAAACGTTTGAAACAATTGAAAAAGAACTATTTCAATATCATAGCGGTAGCATTCAAAGGCAGTTTAATTTAGGAAAGAAATCTTTCCCGCATCTCGGATATGCCATACTAATGAAGAGCCATACTGCTTAATCTGAACATACTTCACTTTTTACAGGTTTTTTTTACCATTTTCTCTGACCATTAAGAATCTTAACCTTCAAGTGGTAGTGCAGCATCAATTCGACCACTTTTCCCTTCAAGGTATTCATCATAGGCTGCTTAAGCCGCCTGTAATAGATTTATTTCCTCACAAATAACTATTACCACCCCTTCCCTGTACTTCCTATGATGCACAAATAGATTTTCTTCAAGTGCAGATAGATATCGAATTGGGTACTTGTGCCTGGTATAGAAAAGTTGACACATGACTCTATTTACGAAAGTTTCTTTGTGTTATACCAAAATTATTGTAGAACAAAGTTCATATTATTGTGTAGGTTTTTATTACAAAGTTTTATAGCATATTAGTGACAAAAACATAGTGCAAATACTTGTTGAAGAAGATCGGGAGAGAGAATCGACACTAAGTGGCCCAGGGTCAGAAGCTTCAGATCACTTACCAGATGTACAACAAATTGAATAGATGCAATCTTTAGTTGAAACAAGTAGCTTGGACGAAGGAGATGTACTCCTATCATTAAGAACTTAATTTTTTACAGATCATGATGAGATAACCAACTAACGAAAATCTAATTACCTCAGAGTGAGAAATTAATCACAAAAATTCTTTAGAAAAAAGGCTGTTGTGTGTATTGGTAATTACTTTTGCACAAGTCTGGAACTTATTCATAAAAACAAGGCTATAGTATACAGCGAGCTTGTGACTGCAAAACAACTGATACCGTCGAGATCTGAGCATTGTTTGGACTACTCTACGTTGGTAAAATTTTGCAAATGTCACGTGCGAACTTAGAGGATTTGTATGGTTTTTTATTTCATGTTTAAGTAAAATTTTTATTACCAAAATATTTTGGGATCCGAAGATAATGTGTCAATGTATAAAAAACATATATGCGTGCGACTGCTTGAAGGTTGAGAATTAAATGTTTTTCATTTGTTACGTTATTAATTTATACGGTATTAAAATATTATTTTTTAATTTTTTATTCCTGAAAACTCTCTTCAACAATAATCATTGATATAAAAATGCCATTTCAATGAATTTTTTTCATTCATAACTACATTTTTTTAAGAAATCACTAATTCCATCTCCTGCAATTGTCATAATACACATTTATCAATAAAATGAAAACTGTTCGATTGTAATAATTTTGTAGCCAAGACGATTAATAAAACTAACTTTCAAGAAGCAATTACAAAGCATTGAACAAAACTTATACAAAGATTATGAAGTTAACAACCCACAAATTTTTGAGCTTTTCCAGTAAAAATTTCTCATTTTTAGGGACAAATATCACTGTCAAAATAGACATTAGATAGAACTATTGCGAAATGCTATGATTTCTCTAGGTTTTGTAGAATTTTCCATTTGCGATAAAAAAAGGTATAGAATTTTTGTATGACATCATCTGCTGGCTACCCTGTAGTGATATATAAGCACTCATACAATATGAGATATTTATAGTATTTTTAATAACATTAATACTATTATTATAGTATTTTTATGCATTACATACCAGTGTATTTATCAGAATCTTTTGAAGAATTTGTGGACATTTTCAGATTTATGGAATATTAAAGTAGATAATAGGAAAATCTCTAATTTTTGTCATCATTCTAAGCTACAATCGATAAACTGTAATAACAACAACATCATAGATATTTTAATTTTCACATCTAACTTCATCAAATGTTTCCCATATAGTGTCTCCAGTTACTAGACAAAAGAATAGACGTTATATTAACGGCAAGATAACAGTTTATTAACGAGTTAGGCAATATACAAAAAGCATAATATACACTGTTACGTAGTTAAAGATAAGAATTTATACATTTACTTATAAACTAATAACAGTATACATAAAGAATGCAACCTAATTTTTTCTTATTTAGCTGTTTGTTGATATTATCCGATTTATTAATTAAATAGACAATTCAGTGGCCATTGTTCTGTCAATTGAAATTTTGCTAACTTCCCATTTTTCCATGCATTTCTTGGTTTTTTCCCTTACAATAAATTATTCGATAAAACTAACACAATAGTAGTTAAAAATATGTTTTAACACAATCAATATGACTAAATAGCCCGTAACCACAAATGCGGTCGAATAGAAGTATAAAAATACGAAACTTGATTGTATTTTAAGTTTTATTTTTAAAATTGAATGACACTTATTAAAATAACAAAAATTCATTACAAACAACCATATTTACAAACAACCAACATTTTTTTTACACTGGCATCTTGTTCTCGCTAGTTAGTTTTAAAGTTCGTTTCTCACTAGTTATCATTTCGGAGTGCTTCGCTAATAATTCACTTTAACTTTAACTATCACTAGTATGGATAGTTAAGAAAATTAACGTAGTTAAGAACAATACTCGGTTTTTACACAAGACCCACTTATGATCGTACATAGCAATATTATTTAGTATCCTTTCATTTTTATATAATTTAAACAAAGTTATCATCGCCTGCGAGGTATGGCTAGTCCTCCTTCCCACTCCTCTTCAGAAGAATGCATCCCAGATTTGGGAGGTACCAGGATAATGAAATAACTAGAATGGACCAAAACTAGTACTTTCAGAACTGGTTTTTTTCAAAGACACTACCTTATTATATCACTCTAGTATAATCAACATCACGGTCTTGACAAATAAACCAGGAAAATCCAGCCTTAGCTCCCAGCAATCCTTAAATAGGTGAAGAGTGTGAAGAATCCCCAGGAGGAAACTAAAAATAAAAACTTTACGCCTAGGCGAATATATCACTATGCGATTTGTCATTTCGTTTTCTTATGATTTAAAAGTGTCTACACATCTATCTCATTTTAATGGAAATATATACATCTGAACACCGTGAGCTCAAGTGTTGCTTATAAGCAATAATGCTTATCATCTTTATACCTCATCTGAATGCTCTCCGGATTGATCCCTCCACATTGAATTTTGGTAGAATTCATTTTCCCAATTAACGTACCTCTACTCCATTATTATAACTACAAGAGAATGTTCTCATAGCAATAAATCCACCAAGTGTATACGAAAATACAATAAATAAATTTTCCTTCTGGATTCAAGGTATGCAACTGCAATCACACTACTCAGCGTATTGTTAAGTATAAAACAGACAGAAAACGGTTAATATTACCTTATTATATACATCATTACATATAAGCTCAAGTTATTGTATATAAACAGCCTGCATACATCATACAGTTTGTGTAAGCGTAAATTAAGAGCCAGACGAATGCAATAAACAATTTAATTTTTATGTCATCAATACACACAGCCCTATAGGGTATTGCTTCTATATGAAAGTTGTTATATTGACTTTTTTACGTATCAATGTCACATTAAGCCCAATCAAATTTGTTTGTAATTGGCCCTCCCACTTTCAAACTATAATTTTTTTTCATTCCCTGTCTAATTATTTACACGACAACAAATTTAAAAAGGTAAACAAATCACTTTAAAAAGAAGAAATTTTACCCCCCATACAACCTGGCGATAAGTGATAAAGATTGTGCTGATTTAATTCAAAATTGTTTTTTATAATTACATATAAAAAATAAAATAACTTTTTGAACAAAATCTACCATGGATTTTGTTAGATGTCAAATATACAATTGTGAAATTATAATTAATAAATACATAATATTTGGTACATAATATTTGTTACGGTACATAATATTTGTTACGATACATAATATTTGTTACGGTACATCTCTAATAACAAGGAAATATTTTGATTTCAACTTTGATTACGGCATTTGATCAGTTATAGAAATATTGTCTCATTTATGCTAAACTCCTGATTGTAACATCAAACTAAACGCACTCCTTATCCACATATAAAAAAATTATGATACTGGCACAAATGTTTATATACAGAAAATATTAGTTGCATACTAGTTTGTTTGTATATGTAAAGTACTTGTTTGGGAATATCAAGGTTTATTGTTATTTGGTAAGTACGGATTAAGAAACAACGAGCCCAAAAACCCCAGCCATTCAATATTTATAATTCGCTCCATTCGCCAAATGTTCTTAAGTTTTACAGAGTTAAAAATGAAAGGGGAACACCCACACTACTAAGGAACACAGTGTCGTATCAAATATAGTTGGGCCTGAATGAAACTTAATTTATTTTGTGTATTCAGTCAATATATTCAAGGAAAAAAAACATTCTCTGTATAAGTATTGGAAACAACTAAATATTGACAATTGAAGTCGAGCATGGTTTCTGACGTTCAATCACTACTTTTTACTAGGTATATCATTTAGTATAATACTTAGAACTTCAAATTAGGGGCTAAGCCTAACAACTATAGAGCTATCAAACTATGAATAAACCCACACGACTCTGGTCTGTTTACCCAATTCAAGGTAAGCCCTGTCAAAACATTATTAAAAAACAAATATATACAACATGTACCATAATCATATTTTATTTATATATTGAATAAATAATACCACATATTATATGACACGCTCTATACTCAATAATTAGTTTGGTGAGTTTGTGAGTTGATGTTTTCTTCACGCTCTATACTATTACGTATGGGTTTATACAATGCAATTTTCAATGATATTAAAAAAATTTATTGAATCAATTTAAAAAACACTATAGGCTATTTGACTTGAATTGAATTTCAAAAAATATTGTGATTTCTTTACGTTTTTTTTTTAATATAAACTTATTCTTTCAAAAATGAATAGCAATATGCTTATTTACGTTATAATCTAATAGGATGGACCCGAATTGTGGTATATTTTCAAAGTTGTCAAATAGCCTATTCCAAAACAACAAGACAATTCAAGAAAAGTAGCACAAAACGAACTGTCAAAACTTATATCTCCATAAAATGAAAACAACACTACAGCCATCTTGTGCGGCGTGATTTTAATAATATATTTGGTGCCTTTTTCTGTTATTAAATTCGGTTATGGAATATAATATTCATAAAGGTAAGTTATAACAAAAACATGATTTTTGACATTTATTAGATAGTGGTACAATTTAAAAATAACCAACACCACTAGTGGACACTCCCCTTTACAATATTGGACACTGATAGACTTAATCCATAGGCATCCTTTAAAATGTGAAGACGTGACTGCTGTATTTTATTACACAGGTCCTCCAATGCTTATTACTACGACAGGGCTTCTATGACACTGATACATAAAAAAAATTATGATTGAATTCCCGATAAGACCCAATAAGATTTCAGATACAGACGCATCTCATTGAGGCAACGTATGCATATTTGAACTACTACAAGTCGTCACATACTTTACATATTTTAGATAACAATAATGACTAACTATTTAAATTATCAAAAGAACCAACCTTGGTTGATGGCCATGTTGGACGCAGCATTACGCATCAACTCGTGCTGCTGCTGGGAAAATTGAGAATTGAGAGTGGGCTGTGACGCCTGCTGTCCAAGTAGACCGAGCAACTGCGGTGTCGCCATAGCATTCTGTTGACTGGCAAATTGCTTATCGTTATTAAAGTTTTTAAGTATTTTTAAAAATTTATTTTGCTTTCATTTTTATATGCAAGTTTATTCATCCTTAAATGTACTTTATTGGCCTTTTATAACTTTTTCAAATTTTAGATCATTCACAGTCCCATCTAAAAATTCCACCGTTCATATATCTATCTTCCTAATAACGAGTCATATGTAATTTAAAACGAAACAAAAGGAAGTTAGCAAAAATGGAGTGTAAATATTGAAAAGGGACAAAACAAAAAAAACTGCTAAGTGAGAGTAGAACTCACATTATGAGGTTTCAATACACTTAAGGTACACTGAAAAATTCAAACTTTTAATATATAACATTTTTCTAAACTACGTTACTTCTACACATTCACATAATATGACTATGTCGTCCTGCAAAATGTCATCACAATTAGTTTTAAACTGAAAGAACAATGATGTTATGATATTCAGATGGACAGATGGATGTGACGAAGTTATAAGGGTTTCATATCTGCCACTGAAGTACGGAACATTAGGTTACATATGAACATATACATGGAACATATGTACGGAATATTAAGTTACGTATGAAGATACAATATAAACTGAATGCTATAAAAAAAATTCGGACACAAAAACTTTATCAATTTGTGTTTTAAATGTTATAAACATAGAATTAGTATATTGGGAGTGCTGGGAAAAAAATTATTAATCATAAAACGCAACTCTATTTGTCAACAACAGTTCTTGGAACCGACGGAAATATCTTCAATCATAACTGTTAAGAATTTCCATTTAAATATTACTAAATATTCAAAATACCAACTTACTTCATGATATTCTGTTGCAATAGCATCATGGAAAAATTTTCAGCATTCTGCATAACATTCGCAGTGTCTGTTATAATTGGCATCTGACCCAGGTTGGAGGCCATGGAGAGACTCAGTGCGCTGCTAGCCAACAGTGGATTAGTGACCATGTTCAATGAGGCTGCATCTCCGGTCAATCCCAAAGGCGTTACCACCTGGCTACCTAACGGGACAAATTGCGAATGACCTGTATCAGTCGCTATCTGTAATGGTGTCATCAAATTGCTTTGTAATACAGGTTGTACTTCTTGTTGACTCATCACGTTCACATTACTCATTACGGTTTGGTTTACACCGAGCGAGGCTGCTTGTACAATTTGCTGGACGGGCTGACGTGGCTGAACATCGACCTGCGATGTAATCTGACTGGTGATGTCTAACCTTTGATCAGCTTGCAAATGCGGTGGAGCCATGCTAGCAGTTATGTAATCATATTGTTGAGGTTGTTGAACTATGACCTGTGATGGCTGGACATAATTCTGCTGAACGACCGGCTGCTGTTGCTCGATGATAACATTTGCTGTTTGCGCATTAGTACCGAACTGCGATGTGGCCATCTGCGGTTGCTGGTAAGAAATATCAGCAGTTGTGGGCAGATTTATGGGCGTCACCATTGGTTCAGGAGGCAATTGCTCAATGTGTCCGTTTATCAGAGGCTGGACTGTTAATAATGGATCATCCTTTACACGATCAACTTTAAATTTAGACTCAACCGTTTTAACTGAGTCAGCTTGAGAAGTTGGTTCAACTGCTTTAATCATTACATCTTGTTGGTTTAGGGTAGTCATATCATTTTGCACATTGCTTGCTGATGTAACTTCATCTGGTATAGTCGTCGGTGCAATTGACGCTGGTAAAGGCGGTATTTTCCCTTCCGCCACAACAATCGGCTGTCCAGTATCCATTTTGTCGACGACGGGACTGACTAGAAATCTCGATATCTTCCTCGTGGGTTTCGGTGGTAGTTTCTTATCTACCACTTCTTGGGGCTCAACAGTTAATGAGTCCTGTTTCATTAAGGTCTTGGAATGGACCTCGGTTTTAGGTGTACTGCTCTCAGAGGTATTGGAGCCTAAAGAGGATGTAGTGCTGATCTTACGACCGCACACTTCTTCACTGGACCGTGGGGGCCCCGACTCGCTGACGAGGGGATCCGTTTTGAGGTCAGCACTATATGCGATAGAATCAGGAGGCGGTGGTGGCTGTAATATTGTGAAACATATATTACTTATCGAGGTATTCCTGGTTTTGTAGGTTTGTTGCTATCTTATTATCTAAATTTTCAATGTAGTAATTATAGTTAAGTTTAATATATTCGAAAATATGAGCCCATAGCAAATTCAGGATGGCTTAAAATTTTACATAAAGCAAAACATTTCTTGTAGTGGGTATATTATAATATATAAATAGTATTAAAATTGTTTTCCTGTCATTTATACCACTTATTAATCCCACTTAAAAATGGTGTAAAACATGAGTCTTTTCCTGTTTTAATAAACTGATAAATGATGAAAAACGACAGATTAAATAGACACACTCTACAAATGCAAGTGTCTTTTCATGCGAAGACAAATTATATTACCTTCAAGGAATAATCAAGGAGCTGTTTCCATAAAAACTTCTGTATATAGACATACTTGTTATGTATAATAGTAAATGTCAAATTTCAAGACCAGACATTTAGTATTTTTTCACCAAAGTGTACCACAAAAATTTACAAATTGATATAATAACATTTAATAATTTCTTCATTTCTAAAGTTAAAACAAAAATTTAATAGTTGTCAACGATCATCCTGGAAATTAAAAAAAAGATGTAGAGAAATAAAGATTCAATCACAAGACAACTTCAAGTCAAAAGACCAATGCCTTATGAATCATCATCTGAATATGTAGCATTCATACAGCATTCTCTCCAACAGTAATAAAGTTAGGTGGAATAAGACTGGAATATGATTATTTTGAAAACTATTTAATACCAATGATTGTGGATTTCTTGACTTTGATTATTATAACAAAATTTTAGTTACTGCTGGGTGGAATAAAAGTGGAATATGATTATTTTAAAAGTGAATGAACGCCAATTTCTTTGTAAATTGTAAATTTCTTTGACTTGATTGAGTATAACCTGACTTACTGTTGAGTGGAATAAGACTCAAATATGATTATTTTGAAAGTGAACAATTTTGGATTTCGTTACTTTGAATTTGTAGCATTCATATTAGATCCTCTCTAACAATAATAAAGTAGAGTGGAATAAGATTGGAATACAATTATTTTGAAAGTGAATGAATGCCAATGTTTGTGGATTCTTGACTTTGATTATTGTAATGAAATCTGATTTACTGCTGAGTGAAATAACACTGGAATATGATTATTTTGAAAATGGCCAATGATTGTGAATTTCTTGACTTTCATTACTGTAATAAAATTTGTCTTACTGTTGAGTGGAATAAGACTGAAATATGATTATTTTAAAAATTAACAACTGTGGATTCCTTGTCTTTGATTACTGTGATGAAATTTGACTTACTGTAATAAAAAATTTACATACTGTGCATCTTCGTTATTTAGCTTATAAAACAATATATATTGTTTAAGTTTCTTCAAAATGAATCATGTAAAATATTGCATAGCGCTAATTTTTAAATAAATTGTTCAGAGATCCATTTTAACTGATGGGTTTCAAAAGGTTCTGTGTACCCAATATACAATACGTAAAAGTTAAACAAGATTTAAAACAGCAAACATGAGGGAAATAATATTACGCAGCGCCTATTGCGTGGCTATAGTATGCACAAGTTGTTGGGGACTTCATATTTTCGGAAAAGTACATCTTTTGCCTGGAAAAACATTTTTAATGATCATTTAGTTTATTGAAATTTATACCAATGGTTATAAGTGACATGAATCATCATTATCCACTACCTATCCTTGTCTATTTGGCAAACAACGGATAGCATCAAAACAGAAGCTCGCAGATTTCAAATTTAAAAAACTCATCAATGAAGTCTCGGAGAAAAAACTTGGACGGTACCAGGTCTAATCCAACTCAGCTCCAATAATTTTAATTAAATAATCCAATATGAGGATGCGCATTAACATGCGGAAAAAAAACTTTTATCATGTCGTGGGTGTTGCCAACGGAACTCAAGTGTCAAATTTTTAAGCTGACTGCAATAACTGAAACTGTTGTGGCAATAGTTGTGTTACTGGGGAATATTTCAGAATATATAATTACATGAATATCTTACCAAACACACTATATAACCTTTTTGCGATGGGGTCCGCTTTTTAGCATCGTTTGCCCAATTGTTTTTAACTCAACCATTGACGCTTATCTATACATATAATAAAATTGTAACAGAGCGAATTCCGTACAATGAAAATATTTCAAAAAAAGTGATTGATTTAGCATAAAGAATGATAACAGAATGTGTCTCTCTGTATGTTAATTTATACAGGTATCACACAATATCTACTAAACGGATTCTGATCAAATTTGTTATGGTAATAGTATACTTACACTCAAGAGCAACATATAAGATAAAAAAAAAATTTGTTCTTCCTCATAGTCATAGGCACAAATAGTGGATAATATTTACATACACCACCACTTTTTATCCCCAATAATAAGGTGGTTCAAGCAATTGACCATAGGCCATAAAGATTAAAGTTGTGTACAAATGTATGTCCGTACGAAAATTGAGTTGACCATGACTGTCACAAGTTGACCACAAATCACCTGTACCATGTGGTGTATCCAAACATTGCTTGTATGTGTAGACTTCGCCTAACTTGAGTAAATGTTTCTTTACAGTAGGTGAGAATTCTTAAGTGATTTTAATTTGTTAATATCAAAACCAACTTGGTTAACTAAATGTGAGTAGATCCTTATCATGTAATTGTCATTCCAGAATGACAGGAAAGATCATCTTACAGTAGCTTCACAGGCAACATCGGGACCTACTCTCTGAGATACGCTGCATCTGGCTTTTGTTACAGAAGACTAGATTGAAATTAATAAAATAAGCACTGGCACACGATGGTTTCCAAAATTATACATTTTTCATTATAGCCAAACTATAAATTACAAAGAATGTGGCAAGCTCTTTACATGTATAATATGCTTAAAGTTTCTCAAGAAACCTAAATATTCTTTTTTTTTTAAAATTACCTTTACTTATTATGCAACTTGATATTTAGTTGATAGTAAACGAGTATACATCTCCTGACTCACCATCTCGCTGCCCCCCTCACGACTTAGTTGCCGACTTAGCAATCCGCTCTCGAGTGAGCCATCACTCCCCTTCCGCTCCTCGCTCGGTGCAGAGCTGAGTACACCACGTGATCCCAACTCCGCTAGCGCAATATTCTCGTGACTCGCAGTCGGAGTTGTACACTCTGAGTTGTCCTGATTCGAGTCAGTGAGATTCTCTTCGCGCTCAGCCGTTTCAGAGTCGTAGTCAGTCTGTGTGGAAGTAGCAAGGAAAATTGATAAGATGTAATTTTATTTATATATTCGCAAATCACTAATATTAACTTATTAAAATATAGAAATTTATACATTTGAAAATCACTAATAATAACTTACTAAAATAAAAAATATAAAAAAAAAATTGCATTTACAAAATTAAATAAGCCATAATTTGGGACAAAACACATCAAATATCTCATGTAACTTAACAAAAAAACTAATTCTTGAAAAAAAATACCAAGAGAATATTCGTTTTCATTTATTTTTAAAAGTACAATTTTTAAACATAAAAATTAGTTATTATAATATAAAATTAGTTATTACAATATAAATATAAAAATGAGTTATTATTAGTCACTCCGCCAACATCCAAGGTAGGATCAATAAAACTAAAGAAAAAAGGGTTGTTGGTGGATAAGCATGCATCACTAGAACTCGATTTATATAAGTATGTATGTATATACGTGCCTATTGTAAGTACAAATCATATCAAAACTATGTTTATTGCCATGTCAGTACAAATCGCATCAGAACTGTGTTTTTATATGTACATGTATGCATGTAAATCTAACTATGTGCCTATTAAAAAGCTAATAAAATCTAAAGGCTGAAATACCATCCGATTGGAATACCTAAATATATTGCTGAAATCATTATCCCTATTTGTGAAGACCGTTCAAAATCCGAATTACAGAGAGATTCAGGCAGTTTAATGCATAATAATAAGGAATGCTTCAATTCTTTATTACGGCTTCCTAGATCCCGGTGCACTAAGTATTATAACAACCACAAATCGAAATTGGTCTTAATCTATGTTAATATTGTATCAAAAGAGATAATAAGGGTGACATGGTGATGCCCTTACGAATAGTTTAGTAAAAAGAATATCTAAAAATATCACGACTTCACAGAGCCCAACGGCAATGTTGAGGAGGAACCTTCTTATGAATGTGGCATTGATGACGTAAGCATATATGAAATTGTAATTGAAACATGAATCAATTGTGTTTTTCACAAAATGACTTTTTTCATCCTGGCCAACTAACATGATAACTCAGACACCAAACACATTTTTTAATGAAAATTGTTGTAGCGCCATGGCCATTATTAAGAATAACTGTTTTCTATTTCAAAAATTTAAATTTTTTCAGCACCTTCAAGAGACTTTAAAGAAATTATAGGACAAAAACCACTCATATCTTTAAAAACAATATAAAAGGCTACGATTAATGTTAGCAATATTTTTAAAAAAATACTCAATTGTTCAGTTTAAGATGAATGAGGCTCAAGATTTTACGTCGGCTATAAGGTGATATTAACACACTGATATGAATACAACAAAATTTTTAAATCAGTTATTAGAGACTATAAGTAAATTCTCAAATTGTTGTACGTATAATTTATAGGGCATTTTAACTCAACCTTAACTCACAGGAACGCTAAGAAAAACTTTTAATACCTCCAACAAAATTTTTTAATCAGTTATTAGAGATCGTAAGTCAATTTCCAAATTGTTATACATATGATCTATGTGTTTGGCTATAATATCTAAACATATTGGCATTAACAGACTCAAAATTTTAATTCAATTTTTATCTTACCTTTTCAATGTTGAGTCGCAACTGATGCTGTGCAGGTGTCACAACAGGCATTACGCCCGGATTGGCCACCAGTTGACTCACAATATCCTTGATCATTTCGATGAAGGTAGCACTTTGAGACTCAGGCAAGAGAGTGTTGGATACCTACAATAACAGCACATTCAATGACTTCTTGGTATTGATTTCCTGGTATATTGTACAGGGTTCCGTAAAACACATATGTCTTGTAATATGTATAATATAATAACCACTGGATTTTTCAGATTTTCATGACTTAATTCCAAAATTTTTCCAAGACCAATTTAACTAACAGAGTCAGTGCTTATATAATATAAGAAATATTTCAGTCATTAGCTGTGACACAAACATTTGTGTATCAATAAAACCACTATTTATTAAATTTTGTATCGTTAGTACAAAACTTTACAATAACAATTACCACTATGTTGCATCATGTTACTTTAGAAATAAAATAAATGTTACGAAATTATTAGCCTTTTAACAAATGTCCGCATATTATATAGAATCTTTATTTTCACAGCTACATAAGTAAGAATGGCGCCTTAGTTCACTTTATGTATAGGTAGACTGCTGTACTACTGTTTTACAGTAGCCATTAAGGCTAACTATAGGTTATTTAATAATGTGTTTCGACAATTCAATAAATTCCTTATTATCCTTATATGCGTCATTTCATAAAAAGTACATTGCATTTATAGAAACACCAATAAAATCCCTACTCGAGAATTAAGGGATGTCTCGGATCCATATGTGCTACCAAATAATAATTTTAAAAAATACTTTCAACTGTTTAAAGAAATAACAAAATTTGTTTCAACGATTTGAGGCTGACTTAAAAAGTGACAGTTGAATAAAAACTATTTGACGCACAACCAAAACAACGTAACCTATCAAAATGCATCTCCTGCCACCATCAACGAAATAGCTCTCCTCTTCTTTCTGCTCGTAAAATTATATGATGCTACTCTTTTTTCTCGTAAAAATGAAAAATAGTGTTAACTTGTGGTACGTTCACATTTAATAAAGGGAAATATAAGGCAAGTGCAGTACAAAATGCCAATTTTTAAAACGAACATTAAGGGATTAGTTAACATATACATTAAGTAATGTAAATGGTACAACATAGGGCTGAACGCATATTATATATGCCTAAAGCAGTTATACTTAACCTTTTAGTGATGGTCCACCAACTGTTTCGAGATAATCTAAATTATTATGACGTTATTATACGATTGAAACGCTGAAGGATTGTTGCCCAAATTTTTCTGTAAAACTGGAGAATCGAGAATAAGCAAGCACTCATGACAAAAAAAGTAATTGGACTAAAACAAAAGCAAATGGAACGAACCAAACGATACACTCGCTGCACACCTTCGTACCCGCATCTCTCCCAGGCTCCGGCCGCTACTGGCTCTTTAACTTTGACGCATTGTCAATTAGTTGCCATTATATTTAATAATTGTATAATTTCTGCGGGCTATTTCGGGTGCTTTCAAGGACCATCAGTGGTTCACGAACAACTGGTTAAGAACTACTGATCTAAAGGAACAGCACATAGTCATGACACAATGATTTCAGGTACAATGTAAATCTCTCTTATATTAATTTAAGATATATTCTGAAAATTCAACTTTTCTAAGGTATAACTATCGTCATAAAATTCCATAATTCTTGTCAGTGTTTCCAGCTTTACAAAGTCTATACCCAAATTTGTTGAGACGAAGAAAAAATAAGTCTATTCCTATTCAACCACTGTCAGTCAACAAACTTGAGCTATGAGCATTTAAGTTTCCCAACTTACAGGGTATCGAATGCATCATACATTTCTGTTTTTACAACAACTTTTTGCTAATATTAAATTAATAAATATTATTTCAAAATCCTTATTAATTCTTACAAATAAACTTTCATCACAACCACAACAAGTACACTTACCAGATTACTGGCAATCTCTTCGGGGTTGACGTCAGTCACATCAAACTTGAATGTGACCGTCTTGGACTTGGATTCGAGCTGACATTCCACCACTGTGAAGTCATCTCGAACGTCCAGCACTGACAGCTTCGGAAGCTTGTCCCTGTCAGACTTACCGCTCCGCTTTTTGGAACCCCGTTGCCGTTTATCCGCGGGTATAGGGGCAGGCGTCGCCGTAGGCTGTGGTTGGGGTGTCGTGGCTACAATATAATAATTTTATCATTCAATCGGCAACCTCTAAAACTATCCTCAGCTATTTGGACTAAAGTAAAAATATTTAGAAGAAAAATGTTTAAAATAACAATTACAGAGTATTTAATGTATATAAAAATAGTAATTATCATATTTTGGAGTGAGATAAAGAATTAATGGACATTTTGAAAAAATTATTTTTGTGACAATGACTGTTATCTCATAAACTACTGATACTATCAAAAATAAATAAAAATTGTATTTAATGAAAAGAGAATTTGATCCTAATGAGATATTTGGTAAAAAATGTTTTTTTGAATCTTTGATATGCTGGCTTTTAAGGCAAAAATTATAGAAAATATAGTAAATCCACAAGATTATTGTTTGTCATTTTAAAGTTTGATCAACAGTGTGCAAATTAGTTTCAAAAAAAATTTTTTTGTTTGTTTTAATGTATTACAACTCTAAATCGGTAGACTTATACAACAAACACTTTATATAAAAGACTAAAAAACTTAATGCTCTTAAATACATTTTTTTTGTTTTTATCACAGTATTAATGGTTCCCAAAATATTAAGCTTTTAACATTTTCACAAAGATGGTAGATTTAGCATGACCTGCAAGACCGTGAAAACTTAACAAATTATTCTAGACTTAGGTTGTATACCTTAAAAAGTATTGTCAAAAAAAAATTAAATTTGAATAACTAAGCAAAAACCGGCGAAGTGCGAGTCGGACTCGCACACAAAGTGTTCCATAGTACCAAATAATATTGAACTTTTAAGTACGTTTGTATTTCTCAGAGATATTGTGAAAAACAAAGTTACTGCTGCGGTCGGTACCAAAAATATCCCATATCTCAAAAACTGCACAACATATCTTATTCAAATCAATTTTCGTTTATTTTAAGTTTTACTACTTAATTCTTTTTAGAATTTTACACACGTTAGTTGAAAAGTTAGAATGTGCGAGGCATACTTTTTAAGAATTTTGGAAGTACATATCTCACCAACTATTGACTTAAATAAAAGTAATTTTGGAACCTCTATATCATTTTTTAAAACCTGCCTGATGATAGACCACACGCCTATGTGCACTAAATTTTTTTCATTCTTTAGTTACATGTATGGAGTTCCACTCTTAATATAATTTTTATCATATTTCCACTATTTCATTGTATAACGGTTCAAAGAAGACACGCACCATCTAAAATTTCATCTGTATAGATAGACAGGACAAAATTATAAGTGTTCCGGTTTTGCCATTTAGCTACAGAACCCTAAAAAAGTATAATTGTACTGGACTATGTGGGTCATTTTCATTTTCGGTGCAAGATACATTTGCGACATTTTTTCAATGCGCCAACCATACCATAATGTAAAACATTTACTATTCACGTGGCATTTTAAAAATTTTCATATTTTATGTAATAACTACCATTTGTACAAAACTGAACCTAAATATTATGATTTAATATATTCTGAGTGTGGCTGTGTTCCTGGCGTGTCCACAAGGAACAAAGATAGAAAAAAATTAACCAAAAAAACTACTTAATGGTTTTGTTTAAACTAACAACCCATGTAAAATTTGATTTTAATGCAAATGTATTCCCAGTAGAAAATTTTGATAAATAAGAGGAAAAACTAAAACCTGACCACAGAAAAAAATATTGAAATATATACATACATAGCCTGGGGAATCCCTAGGTCACTCTCTGGATCATAACGAATCTAAGGACACCTCATTTGCTGAAATCAATTTAGTAGTTTTGTCTGTACGAGGGAACAAGCTAACTCGCATACATACATACCCTGGGAAATCCCTAGGTCACTCTCTGGATCATAACGAATCTAAGGACACCTCATTTTCTGAAATCAATTTAGTAGTTTTGTCTGTACGAGGGAACAAACTAACTCACATACACACATACATACATAGCCTGGGAAATCCCTAGGTCACTCTCTGAATCATAACGAATCTAAGGACACCTCATTTGATGAAATCACTTTAGTAGTTTTGTCTGTATGAGGGTACAAACTAACTCACATACACACATACAAACATAGCCTGCGAAATTCATAACCCTTCCTCTGTCGTACTAGGGTATAAAAGTGGAAAATGGCCCACATAATTATTTGGCACTAGAATATTTTTACTTCGTAGTTTTCAAAAATTCATGACATGAACATTTCTAGTTTCATATCTCTTCCACTAGAAATAAAGGAAATAAAACAATACTAACGTTCGACGGTTGATCCGCTCTCATTCTTATTTTCCTCGACGGCGCTTAGCATAGTCGACTTCAACGCATCCAACTGTGGCCCAATATTAGCAGGCATCTCTGACATTGGAGTCAGGAACTGTTCCTTCTGCACCTCTATCCCACTTTCCATGGGCCCCGAAACTTCTGAAGGTGCTGTGAATCCAGTCTGATGCTGCTGAGTGGCCAAGCTCTGAGGCGGATTACTATAGTTCTGTAAAGGAGTACCCTCATGACTAGATATTTGCGACTTAATTTGCTGACTATCAACTGAAGCCAGACTTGTGTAGTTCTGGGGCAAAATCTGCTGCTGAATTTGATTCTGAACTTGCACAGATGATATTATGGGTTGCTGGGCGATAGACTGTTGGTTTATCTGCTGCGTCTGATAGTTAGTGTCTTCAGAAACTGGTAAAGAATGTTGTTGCTGCTGCTGCATTTGGTTTGGTTGTTGTTGCTGTATCTGACTGGGTTGCTGTTGCTGTTGCTGCATCTGGCTCTGTTGTTGTTGTTGCTGTTGCTGCTGCTGTAACTGACTCTGTTGCTGTTGCTGCTGTTGCTGCTGTTGTATTTGGCTCGGTTGTTGTTGCTGCTGTTGTAGCTGGTTTGGTTGTGGCGGCTGCTGCTGTATCTGACTTGGTTGCTGTTGTTGCATCTGGTTTTGTTGTTCTATTTGATAGACTGGCGTACTCTGTGACATTGGAACTGTCTGTTGATACATTCCCTGCTGATCCAACGATATCTGCTGAGACTGAGGCATTCTTTGCTGATACTGAATATGCGTCTCTGACATCCCATGCAGCTGTTGATGATCTTGATTAATACTCTGTGTGTCAGAAACACTCATCTGACTCTGCTCTGAAATTTGCCGCTGATAATTAGGCCGCTGCTGCATGCTTCCATGCTGCATGACATTCTCTTCCAAATGCCTTTGCTGTTGGAAATGTTGACCCATTATCTGTTGATTTTGTGCAAGTAAAGCTAAATTCTGCTGATCAATGAATTTCTGTTGTGTCTGGAGTTGAAGTTCCTGTTGTTGGAGAATTTGCTGTTGATGAAGATTTCGCAAATGCTGCTGAGGACTCAGGCTCTGTCCTGCTAATAACCGCTGCTGTGTTATCATCTGCTGTTGTAGAGCTAATTGCTGGTGGGCTAACATTTGTTTCTGTGTATTGAGATTCTGTTGGGCTTGTGCTAACTGCTGTTGAGCTCGAGCGTTCTGATCAATAGTTTCATTAAGGATAGTTTGATTTATAAGCTGCTGCTGTGGAGCTAACAAATTTGGTGCTGACTGCTGGAGCTGGACTCCTATCAACTGTTGCATTTTCTGTTGTAGTAGAACTTGAGCTTCCTGTTCCGCTGCTTGCTGATTAGCAGCAGCCTGGAAAACCTGAGCACGCTGAAAGTCCTCAGCACTCTGTTCAATTTGCTGGGGTTGATTACTAACCAACTGCTGCTGCTGGTGAATCTGCTGAAGTTGGTCTGCATCCGAATCTTTTCTGCTGTGACTCTGACTTCCTTCAGGTCTTTGTGTTATTTGGGTCAATATACTCTGTAGGTTCTGTAAAGAAGGATCAAGAGTTTGACCTGAAACCAAAGTTGTGGGACCTGTATTAGCAGTAGACCCAGGCTCAGGCACACTCATCTGATGCTCCAAGTGTTGATGGTGCACTACAGCCTGCTGAGCTATAAAATTTTGCTGTTGTTGAGCCAGTTGCTGCTGTAATACTTGGTTTTGTTGATTTATGTCATTATTGAAATTCAACTGTTGATTTAGAAGTAGATTCTGCTGCAACTGGCTCTGGGTTTGCTGATCAAATAAAACATGTTGTTGAACTGATTGTTCTAAAAAAGCCTGTTGACGATTAAGTAAATTTTGCTCTATGATAGCTTGGTGTTGCTGATTCATCATGTTTTGTTCAAGGATGGCTTGCTGCTGTTGGAGAATGTTTTGATCTTCAGGTGCTATGGATGGGGACATCCTAGCTTGCTGAAGTAGGTTATGCTGAAGGAGATGTTTGAGAGTATTCTCCTCGTTTATGGTAAGTGGCTGCTGGAATTGCTGCTGAAGAAACTGCTGTTGGGCTTGGAGGAACTGCTGCTGATCAAACCTGTAGTGAATTGAGATTGAAAATCACTCTTTAACTGAATAATTTATTAAATAAATATTTCCTCACAAGCCAAAACGTCAAAATTGCATGAAAATAGCCAAATTCGGAAAGTTAACCAACAGAAATAAAAACTAAATCAACCAAATACTCCGCGCAATTGTGTTCCAGAAGTCACAAATAAAGAAAAACCAATCAAGTCATAGAGCCTTGCACTATATGGAATTAACCACTTTACAATACATAATATGGGATTATTCAATATTTATATATGACGGCAGTTCTTTAAGCAAAATCGAACACAGGCAATTCTCAATCTAGGAAAACATAATTTAATTGTAGATTTGTAGGATCTGTCAGCTACAAAACTATGATATATAATGCAAATGAGAACAATACAATAAGTGTATCAGTCAATTAATCAACAGTTTAGACTCAAAATATTTTCATTTGATAATCGAGGAATAGCTTTATTTGTGAAATTTGCCTTCTGTGCTGCAACAAATAGTAACCTAACATGTCCAAAGAATAGGGTACACAAAACTATACTAAGCAATGCTCAAATATTATTAAAAGAAAGTTTTAAACATGTCCAATGAGGTTGTACTTAAAATTGAAATAAATAAGCATGTTAAATGCTTATTAAAAAATATGTACAGAAATTATTTGAAAAAATATATTAAAATTTATTCTTAGACAACATAATTAAAGAAAAATCTAAACAACATTTTTATTTCCATGAAGCAACTATCAGGTTGTTTCCTAGAATTGCATATTAAAGCTTTTTATGGAATAAAAGTTTTGGATATCCAAGAGACGTTAATATAAGGAATTATAATTTCCATTGTTATTAAGAACACATACCACTGCTGCTGTTGTGGTGCCTGCATACTGCCAGAGTGTCCCGTCTGTGCCATATTTCCACCCTGGATCAGAGCACCTTGTCCTCCCACTCCATTCAGCAGCTGACCCTTCAGCTGTTCTGACTGATTTGCCATCATCTCTTGCTGGTTCTGGATCATTTTTACCTGATAATAAGGTACTCATATCAGTAAATAAGAAAGATAAACACAACAAAACAAACACTATTTAAATTAGAGGGTTTTAAGTCAGCTCTAATCTGAAA
The DNA here is from genome assembly GCA_039881145.1 of Druceiella hillmani. Lineage (NCBI taxonomy): Eukaryota > Metazoa > Arthropoda > Insecta > Lepidoptera > Hepialidae > Druceiella > Druceiella hillmani. The sequence goes on along the minus strand of JAYKKI010000031.1, from coordinate 21,374,052 downwards.
TCAAAATGTCAAAACAATGCCAATCTACAACGTAATGAACTTGCGCATGTATTGATACTTCAGTCAAATTTAATATACAAACGACCAGTTATTAATGAAATCCCGATTTTAAAAAAATTATTGAATAAAAAAATATTGAGGTGCTGGTAGGTTGAAAATTTGATAATATATGTTTTTTTTCTGAGAAATCAAAAATTATAAAAAAATTTAGTCGGAAAATTAAAAAAAAACGAACGAAACGAAAACGTAGAGAGAAAGAAAATGTGCGCGCGCATTGCTCTCTCTTGCTCCTACAGTGTGATACAGACAATAGGCTTGCACTGTGTCTTAGATATACGAAACATAACTGGCTATGAGAGAAAGAGAGAAAGAAAATGTGTGCTCGCACCTCTCTCTCTTGTCCCTACAGTAATATACGAAACGTAACGCTCTCTCTCTTTCTGTCTTCACTAACTTATATCTCCCTCTCAACTTCCGTTCGCCTCGCCCGATCACACTTTTCGTAACTCTCTCGTTCTACTGAGTTCAACTATAGCTAAGAACCATCCAGGTTACCCCATAAGTACAAAAAAAATTTCATTAAAATCGCTTAATACTGCTTAGGATAAGAATTATGAACACTCACACCAGTAATTTATATATTGATTTTGGCACATTAATTACAGTGTTGAGTTGCAAGCAATTCCCAATTTTTTTTACAAAATAATATTTTTACAGTTGCAACAATTTTGGCACCAAAAAATAGGTCATATGAAATATATCACTCAGCGGAATTGATTTATATAAATCAGTGGAAAATGATAGATTAACTACCTATAAATTTAAAAAATACCAAAATTTGAAAAGTACTGGTGCCTGGTCATCTTCCGATTTCACAAATACAACAAAATTTCTACTCAACATTAGCTGTTACCTGTCTGGAAATAGATCCTAAATAATTGATTACTTTCCACTGATTTTATGAATTATGTATGAATTAGTTATAAATTAATGATCATGACGCTTATTGTCCTAGCAATCTGAACATTACATAATATTACTTATATTACATAAAAAACATGTCAAGCGTGAGCAGAACTACTGTGAGCGTTCCATACACATTTAGGCGCTTAAAATTTAAGAGTATTTCTATTAAACAATTTACAAATATTAATTTTTCACAATGCAAACATATTATCTACTATATCTTTCACAGGTATAAAAACATTTATTTATTTATATACTTTAATGTATCTAATTTACACAGGCAGTTTTATTGCTGCGAGAGCAATCTCTTACAGCCAACCAGAACACCAAACCAGCCCTGCTCAACAAGCGGTGCCTCAAAGTGCGCCACACAGTCAAAGGCCATATGCCTTGCGTTCAACCCAACACATCAAGGTGTAGACACATTGTGCACACTTAAAAAATTAAAAGATTTAAAAGACCTAGGTTGTGAGAAAGAATTAAAAGATCTAGGTTGTGGGAAAACTTAACTTTAGCAGTTTTATAAATAAGAGGGGAGTTGGGAGTTTTGGAATTGAGTAGTTTCGGATATGAGTACATACTTTTTGCATGTTTTTTGAAGATAAACTACCAAAAATTATAAAAAAATATTTTTGAGGCGCTTGTTAACTCTTTCAAATGATACTCTACCCTATATATGGGTGAAAATTTTCGAGTACGTAACTTGGGCCACCCCATCCAAATTTACATATTTCTGAGATATCTGCGGGTCAATGCATGTGCTATGCCAAGTTTCAAGTTTTTATATCAGGCGGTTTCTGACGCTGCAACCGACAGATAAACAAATGTGAGTGATCTTATAAGGGTTCTATTTTTCCCTTTGAGATATATAACCATAAAAACATATTAATAATAAGAGCATAAACAAAACACGTTTGTCATATGACAAATTTCAATTTCATAAGAAATAAATACATGAATGGCACTCAATTAAGATTGATGAACAAAATTATGAAATACCATTATAAACTTTTTTATTTATTACCATGGATCATTAAAAACCGGTTCTGGTTACCCTATAGGAAAAAGCTTCGTAAACACTAAAAGTGACATCAACCAATCTTTAACTTATTAGTTCAAATTCAGACCCTGTACTAAACTGTGTGTGCAATAGCTTGATACCCGGCCAATGCAAAAATTAAACATACTAGTTTAAATAAAAACCACAAAATACTCACTTAATTGCATTCAGCCAATGCCTATAAATAGTATGACTCAGTTGCCAACATATATAAAGAAATATCCATCTTACATAGAGGCGGACCAAATAGAAAAAAAATATGCATTGTACAATAAAACAATTGGGTATTTGACAAATTTTTTTTATTTTATTAAACATAATTTCAAAGTACAAGCTGATGAAGAGTGAAACAATCATCATATATATTAATACGCTAAGGTTAAGATGTTACTCTCCCTTTTTAGAAAAAACCTCACAACTAATCCACATAAATTATATATCATTTTATAGATAATTGCTTGCTCTACCGGCATCCACAACTAAAAAATTTATTATTGCTATTGTTTTTGCAAATTAATTAATTATTATAATTATATACACAAAACAGCAATGCTGCCATCTAACGGCTCAACGTCAATATGATTGATGGTCGGTAAAATTTTTGTTTAATTTCAAATCCACTCACGTATAAATAAAGTTGCGCATTAGCTCAATGCTTTCGATACTTGCGCCACTATATGTCAATTTTAGTAAAATATTTGTTTGATCTGTCATCTGAGCTTCATAATGGAATAAATAATGCGAAGACTTCGCACGGGTCACGCTAGTTTTTAAATAATCTTAAAAATTGACCGAGTTATAAAAGTTTAAATTTAACCTTCAGATAAGGACGGCAATACTGTGTTGTGAGGTCATTTTTAACATTGCACATTATATTCTACAAGAAGAAAATAGACAGGGATATACCCAACTCTATCCGTATTTTCAAATTTAGAAGCCTATAACTGGCTTATTTTCCAATAGATTTTTGAATTTTTTTAAAGACTGGTTTTTAATTAACTTATATTTCACAATATTGTACGAAAAATATCAAAATTTAGAATGAGTCAACTACCGTATTCATAAAATTCTCCCCAAAAGTACAAAAAACTAGTAAACGAAATTTACTCCATTAAAATCAAGTTTAGTTAAGGCCAAAATTGTTAAGCTATACTTTCCATAATTACTGAAATTTTCAGTATAATACTAATGAGTTCCTTTCTTAAATGAGAGGTATTACAAACTTGTTCTCAGGAATGGTTTATTTTTGGTATAAGGTATAATAATTGCTAAAATTTATAAGACTTTTTTAATAAAATAATAATAAGTCCCATGATACTTTTCTCAAAACACAATTCTTACTAATACCAAGCTAGTCTAACATGAAATACTAACATTTTAAACTTAATTACTTACCTGTCTCAACTGCTGTTCCAAGAGAATTTGCTGTTGTTGCCTATTTTGTTCGTTTATTATCTCCTGATTGAATAGAAGCTGGGCTTTCTTCTCTGCACGTTCCCTGTAAAATAGAAAAAGTATGTATTAGTACAAATAAACTGCTACATATATTGGAAGAAAAACGTCTGGTACATGAAATTAAAATTTTGGTAGTACTATTTTACTGAAGATATAAATGATATTCGTTAAATATCTACAATATAACACACAATGTAGATGAATAACTTTCATAAGTGGTGAATCCACAACCGACAACTGCTCACTTTTAGCAGACAAGGTCAAGGTCGACTTTCCATCGACTCAATACATACGTCGAGAGGTGTAAGCGATCGACTAAACATATCCGTCTCCATCAGTGCATGTTCAATCCTATGTTCTATCTTTACCACCGTTAGCACGTCTTAACTCGCAACATACAGAATGGCAAGAGTTGGCCAGAATCACTACAATTCTTTAGCGTTAAAGCATGTCCATTAAATATCATATGTCCCACTTTCTCCCATTATTGTAAGCTAACTATTGTCGGTTACGTATATTGTGAATAATGTTAACTCTTAAATTTTTTTTTATGAATATCCATATGAATACAAAAAAATTTATTCCTGAGCTGTTTTCCAGATCAATACAAAGTTATAATAAATCAAATTAACAATTCCGCAGTAAATATAAAATTTTGTAAAATTACAATTCAGAAACAAAATAAAGAAATAAAACTGCAATATAAGGTTTCTCTCGTATATAGAAAACCTATAACACATTGCATGTACATAATTTATACGGAGTTATTATGCCAACACAAGTTTCTCCGCTTGATTCGTTTTTTAGAAATTTTAACCAAATACATATTCAATATCGTTTAAAAATATGTGTGCGATAAATCACAATGAAAACAGTTAATAAAAAGTATGCAACAAAATATTTTTTTTTACTATAAGAAATAGTGCGTCATGAATAACGGTATATGTACCAGGATATACATAGAACAGGCAAACAGTTTACAAAGAATACTATCTAGAGATTTTGCATCACTTCTTTAACACTGTATGGCCTAAAAGACCAAATTTGTGGGCGTCAAAAACGTGTCGACTCCATCATGATAATGCAATCCACTCGTTTCATCTCAACAGGGGATTCTTGGAGATAAACAATACTCCTCACTTACACCATTCTTATTACTTTCCTACATTGCTTCTTGTGTAATCGCCATCTTTGGCAAACCCACTGATAGGGAACCTTTATGAATCAAGACGTTACGCAAAAAACTAATTGGTACTATTTCATACAAAAAGAGAACTTCCACAAATATTTCCAAAAGTAGCAAGACCACTGGAAGAATTGTTTACTATCTAAAGGACATGTGGTAAAAACCTGTAAGTAAATATATGTATTTTTTCTAAAATCAAGACCGATAGTTTTTGAACATATGCTTATACAGGTGTACCATCATTAAATAGCATCACTTAAATCCGTAATAATACATTATGGATAAATTGCAATACAAGCATTTTTATTCAAAATCGTACCACTTTTTTTCTGAACCTATATTTCCATAAACATAAGAAATGTGGCAATATTGTATAAGTACCCTTCTTAGCAATAGATAGTGAATTTGATTTTACTAACTATCCCTTTCTTTTGCATAGTTTTACAAAAGTAGGTTAAAAAAAGAAAAGGATAAAAGATAACACAATTTAATTTCAAGGTCAGTTTCATTTTAAGGTCAAGGTTGTTTACAATTCATAAATAAAACTTATCGTCTTTTGAAAATCTTCAACTTTCATAATTCAAACAAATATTAAAGATTATAAAAAATACTATCATAGATTTTTAAAATAAACTTATCTGCATAACTACCAATACGATATTTTTTTTCAATTGTCATTTAATTGAATTATTATTTGATGATAATATTAGTGTGATTTTAATTATGGTTACAAAATAAATCTATACGGTTTAGTTATTTTTTTGAAGAGATAGTTATTACTTGCAAAATAACAGTTGATTCGTGTTATTATATAAGGTTTATCAATGGTTTTTGTTAAATATTTGGAATACATTCTCGAGTGAGTGGAATTAGTGAGGACATAGTTTTTATTGCAAACATATATTTGTATATGCCGAATGCAATATGCAATTGTAATACTGGCGAAGGCCTTAACATAAAATTTACGCAAGTGCAAAAATACTTTCTAATAGAAAATAATTTAAATTTTAATTATTGTGTACGTTTGCATAAAATAATGTTCAAATACAAATATGCATGTCATGAAACACCATACAACAACATACTTAGTAAATGAATAAATGACAAAAGGAAGCAAATGTATCGAATTAAGCGCAGATCTTTTTAACGAAATATCTTTAATTTACTACTTATTACCAATTTAATAAAGTAAAGTATGCTGAGTCAATTAATAAAAAAACCTAGGTATTTGTTTTCTAGTTTTTTCCAACAGATAAATGACAATTCATCAACATGAAATGTGAAACCATTTGACAATTTACAATAAGTTACAGTTGCCAAACTGACAGCTGGTACTATTTACACAGGATGTTAATTAAATAAACCAAAAAATTATTTATCTTTTAAAAATTACTTTATAAACTAGGCGAATGATTTTACACTATATACTAGTAACAAACATTTTGAACTTACTAATCATAAGTTAAGCTTACAGTAGCTGGAAAGGCAAAGATGACACATCACTTTCTTAAATTTCACTTAATATCGATTCACATAGTGACCATACCTTAAAATCTAGGTAACAACAGCGTAAAATAACTATTTTTGTTAAAAATCTCTAGCCTGAAACTGTCTTAAATATTTTTAATGTAACAAGTTGAAAGCACAACACAACATTAACAATTGTGAATCAAAACATTGAAACACTAATTAAGCAAAGGAACTTGATAATTTTTTTTTTGGAACAAACTCATTTACATTGTTTGTATATAAAATACAGATAACATTTACGGACTAGGTCAGTAAGCTAGTCACTTGTGTCAATATTCTTTATAGGAGTTGATGTCAGTTGAAAGAAGAAGAATATCTATTCCGTCTTTCTGAACTTAAAAGAAATTTGCAGAAGAGCAAGAAATAAACTACGGAAAATGTGATTGATGTATAGACAAAAAGAACAATTGGCACATGCTGAGAGCAACCATAGCATTACAAGTGTACTGTGTACATTAAGTATTGACAATAGATTTTCTGACTCTATGATCGTGCAATTTAACACTATTCAATCTGACCGGTCAATAATTATCTTAAGTATAGCTACAAACAGCAGCAAAAAAACATGAGTAGAACTCTCACTATGAGAGTTCCATACAGATGAAGGCACTTAAAAACGTTTAAGAGCACATAGAATTTCTATTAAACTATTTACAAATATTAATTTTTCAAAACATAAATATATTACCTGCAATAACTTTTACAGATGTAAAAACATGATGTATATTTAAAAAATTATAACATCTAGAATAATAGCTATATTTCCTACAACCTATGCGTAAACTTCTAAAAACGCTATTTTTTCATAATTGTAGGTTGGATAGTTTCGGAAATAAGAGGGGACATATACTGATCTCTGAAGATATAATACGTAAAATTGCAAAAAATATTTGTGAGCCCTTACGTTTAACTCTTTCAAACAATACTCCACTGTAATCAAATGTAGTATTACTATGCCAAGTTTCAAGTTTCTGCGGAAAACAGTTTCTGAGAAAAATTACTGTGACAGACACTCAGATAAACATTGATTCTTAAATAGAAATTCAAATTTCTGACCAAATAAATGCCGCCAACATCAACAAAAAATGCTCTGCTAATTTTTATAGTAATCTTACTGATGATAAATATGTGCAAAATATATGAAAGGTATAAGTTAAAATGAGGGCAGAAGCTATTTAAAGCCATCCATATTTTTAATTTGATATAATTTAATTCTTAAATAGAAATTCAAATTTCTGACCAAATAAATGCCGCCAACATCAACATAAAACGCCTTGTTGATTTTTATTATTAAGAGATGGATAAAATTACCGAACACAGTTTTCAGCCAATAAATATTTACAATATATACAAAAAGTACGAGTAAAAATTAAGGAAAGAACTATTTAAAGACATCCATGTTTTTAATTTCATAGAATTTAATTCTTAAAAAGAAATCCAACTCGTATGTAGTTGCCAACATTAACAAAAAAAGTCTTGTTGAAATCAAGAGACAAGATGTAGTCTAAATCTAAAATAGATAATAAATTTTTATATAAATTATAATTGAAAAATATAATTGAAAAATGATAATAACTTAAAATTTAATAAAAAAGTTTTTAATCTGAAATAGAGTAGCAATATTTGCAATGAAATACAATCTTTGAAACATATGACTTGTATGTGTGTGACAAAAAAGAAAAACATAAAAAAAGGTTATGTTACAACATAACATGAGAATAGATTTTTAAAAAATTAAACTCTATCATTAAATTAATTATTATGAAAAAAATGTACTTATGAATATTTCTAAACAGTACAGATTCATCATTTTTGTCTTTTTTTTTGTCGAATATACACAGTCGATTCTATGATGAGAATCTCGGGCAAATAGTCATTGCAAACCTTGATGTCACCGAACAGAAAAAGGAAGTGTAATGACTGAGTCACGGCTTTCATACACTCTATCATAGACTAAAGGGATTGCACAGGAAGAGGCACATTACCATATGCTTAATCTATTCAGGTCATCTCTATATTTTAACAGTTTTCCGTAATGGCAAACACACTGACATTTGGGAATCTATAGAAAGATATGGGTGGAGCTTGATTTTAATAGTATCTACAGGTGTTTGGTCATCCTTTTATAATGCACTACGCTATATTTAGTCATTTATCATATATAACAAAAAGTTATATTACTCTAAGCAAAGATTTTGCCAAGTTACCACAAAACGGTGCTGATGGCATTTTGTACGATCCCCATAAGCACTAGCAACTCCTAAATGACATTAAACTAAAGAAAATGCTAAAGAATAAAAAAAACTGAATTATGAAATAAAACTGTCAATAAAATAATCATATTAACCACTGCAACAAGAGTGACACAAAAAAAAGAGTTAAAAGTTAGTAAACACGCAAATCATGATATTACTTGGTAATAACCTAAGTACCCAAACTCACTTTCTATTCAATATAATGGTGATTAACTTAGTGAACCTTTGGTTAGTGTAATGAGTTCTACACAATACAAATAAAAAAAAAAAGTTTATCATAGAATATTTATTCATCGTACTCAAATGCATAGATTTTTTTTCCGTAGTCGTGTAAATATGTAAACAGATACATCTTCGTTCAAATTTTATTCAGAGTCCACGAATTATAAAAAAGTGCTTCAACAAACGTGCATAAATACAAAATTTAAAACTCACCAACAAAATTGACTTGCCAAAAAAGAATCATCAAACCAATTTGCTCACCTTATGCTCTTTTAAACCATTTCAATAATAAAACTTGTATATAAAATGCACGATAATTCATATAATTACATAAATGTAGAATGATAATTAGTTTCATACGCCCCCAACTGAACTGCTGAATCAATCGAGAGGTAATATGCTAACAAAAAAAAATAAGAACATATGTTAAATGAAGACAAAACTAAAGAAGTGAACATTAAAACTGGACTTTTCCATTTTGAAAGTAAATATTTATTAATCAACACAAACTAATACGATGTCAAACCAAAGTGATACAAAAGATGCTCTTTGCATAGAGCAAATCTCGAATTTCAAAGGTTTGTCAAATTTTATTTTTCTTTTACATTTGAGTGATAACATCAATATAAACACAACTCTAGTAAAATAAGAAATATAAGTTAATAGTAAAAAAATATTTTTAAAAACAAGCTTTTATTGAAATGCTCTAAAAAGAAAAAAAATAAACTTTAAATTAAATCAAACCCATAAATTTATTACATTGCACAATTGATTTGATATAAAAGCTTGTCACGAGATTTACATATTTTATAAAAAACATATTTTTTTCTAAGAATTAATTATGTTAAGGTAAAGTTACATATTGTATTCTTGTTCATCTACACAGGTAAATTTCGCAATATGCTTATATATCATATAAATTGTGTAATGTAAAAAATTTATGGGTTTGATTTTATTTAATGTTTATTTTCTTCTTTTTAGAGCATTTAAATAAAAACTTGTTTTTAAAATTGTTTTTTACTATTAATTTATTTTTTATTTTCTTAGTTACCGCTGGACATACTTCTAAGTCATAATATAATTCATTTAATGCTTTCATTAATGCATAATACATTTGATTTAATGCTTCATTATTGCATGATCGTTTGTTGGTCTCCACAAAATTTGTTCGAGCACCACCAAATCCTATCCCTAACTTTTGCCGAGTTATAACGCTGTAAAGTTGGTATGGCGGCCATCTCGTTTTCCGCCATTTTGAATTTTTTTCCCCTTGAACCTTTTCATTTGATATCCATATCAAGGAGTACATAAAAAACATAGTCCACCATCTTTAGTAGTCCGCCATATTGGATTTAGAGTGACGTCATTTCATTTTTCATATTCTTCTCAGCAAACCCTTTCATTTGATACCCATATCATGGGAGTGCATAAAAATAACTAGTTCGCCATCTTGGGCGGTCCTCCATATTGGATTTAGTATGACCTCACTTAGCTAACCATGAATTGTCATGCAAAATTTCAGCTCAGTTGGTTGAGGAATTCAATTGCAAGATTTGACCCGAACAAACATACAAACATTGAATATATTGGCGTTAATTTTGTAGAAATTCATTATCCACAATTAAATGAAACACTGTGATGTAGTATTATTTCTACTTCCTTTAAATTCTTTACCACAACCTAGGTTTCGTTGTATTACAACATCTTCAGGTCTACGTGATGTAGTATTATTTCTACTTTCCATAAGTTCTTTACTATGACCTAGGTTTCGTTGTATTACATCTTCAAATGGGCTATTAGCAAAGATATTCTTTACTAATAACCCACCTGAAGATGTTGTAATACAACAAAACCTAGGTCGTGGTAAAGAACTTAAAGAAAGTAGAAATAATACTAGATCATGTAATTTTGTTTAATTGTGAAACATACAAACATTCCAAGTTAAATAAAAGCTTGTAATAAGTACCGGAGCAATAAGCCAATCATTAAAACTTAACAATAACCTTGTAGATTCCATAATACAAACGAGAAAACGAAAAAAAATTTACAATTTTGCCAAGCATCAGATTAAGTAGAAAAAAGAGTTTTCTCCTGTAGATAATATTCCTTGCTCACTGTCTTATATTACAGAAGGAGCTGATGACAGCATCATTAGAATGAATCAACCGAAACTCCAGTCATCTTTGCAATGTCCCAATCTTTCCCAAAATTATTTACCATGTCTCTAACATATACATATTTATTACATTGCACACACATAACTACACGTTCGACAATATTACATGAATTATTATCTTTTTATACAAACATGTACGCAAAGCTTTCCTTTCGCCACGATGTTAGTGTGCAGTTCCTACCCTATCAGTGTGTGTTTGAACTCAGTGGTGTTCAGACGACTGCACTGTCACGTTAGCTTAATTTGACCAAATTTTGAAAATAAAAATACGAATAAAATAAATATACCTTCTGTAAAAAAACTATCCAAGATATCCGATTTAAACAAATCAGTAAAATCCTATTTTTCTTACGTTGGTAGAAACTTCCTTACCGTTAGAGTGCCGACGAGCGCCATCACGCTTGTCCGCGTACTAACTAAATTTGCCACTCGTGAAATCAGTTGCTGTTAGGCGTGCGGTAGGTCACTCGCACGCATCGCTAATTTTCATCTTTCTACATGTTACATAAAGTTCAAATTATAATATTATTAGTAATTACAATATAAAAAGTATCCAGGAAAAGAAAATTTTTAACCGAAAATGTCGGAATTCGAGTGAAAATGATCGTTTTTCAAGTGTGAAGAAGGTGGATAGTGGGAGTGACATTGTGGTGCGCTCACAATTTGGCGTTATACAAATTTTGAGTGATAGTGATAATAGTTACGATAACAATTATTTTGCTGATACGGAGGATGTACCGGACTGGGAAAATACGATGTAACCTTGATTTCAGTTTTTGTTCACAATATATTTCCATAATTTTCTTTGTATTTTATTATCCTTGTACAAGTTTTTATTAAGAAAACACCGAAAAAATTATTAAAATTGGATAATTTTCGGAAGAGATACAGTTTTTTTTCGAGACAAGGGTAAATTATATGAAAAACAAAATATTTCTATTGCATTTTTAAATATATATGAGTAAAAACCATGACACTAAAACGGATATATATATATATATTTATATATTTATACATACATACTACATACATACATATATATAAGTGTGAATAGATGACTACGAGTTTGACAATTTTACGTAAATTATAATCTTTTTGTACAAGCAGGCATTGGTTTCCTATCGGCACGATATTAGTGAGCTGTACCTACCATATCAGTGTGTGTTTGAACTAAGTGGTGTTCAGCTGACTGCACTGTCATGTTAGCTTAATGTGGCCAAATTTTAAAAAGGAAAACAGGAATAAAATAAATGTACCTTCTGTAAAACAAGTATCTGGATTTAAACAAATTGCTTAAAAGAAATCAGTAAAATCTTTTTTGTTAAGTTGGTAGAAACTTCTTTAATTACCAAGTCAAAATTAAGCACGATATGTCAACTTGTGTATTTACAGTAGCTGTACTAATAGGTCAACCTCACAGTTGCTCTGCGAATTTTATTATGAATAAATTAGTTGAACAAAGAGTTTGCCTTCAAATGGAATTTCTTGCATGAAGACGTTAAAAATGTTGAAAAAAGGTCTGTGGTAACTCAACTATATCATAAACACTGGCATGCATGTGGTACAAATTGTTCAAAGGGGGGCATCAAGTGGTCAAAGATTTACCTTGTCCCGGACAGGCTTCAACGTCCACTAACGATAACATCGAAACTTCAACGTCCACTAACGATAACATCGAAACTTCTATGTCCACTGACGATAACATCGAAAAATGAAACAATTAGTGCTTGAAAATGAAGAGTTGGCTCAAGAGTTTTACATAGATAAAATAACCGTTCATGGAATTTTAACCAATGTTTTGCGCAGTAGACGTGTCGCTGCAAGACTAGTTCTGAAAAAGCTTAATTTCTTGCAAAAAGAGCATTGAAACACGATAATGCGCCTTCTGACAAAGCAACAATTGTGACCAAATACAAAGCCAAAAACTTAGTTAATACCATCGACCATCCTACCGTATTCACCGGATTTAGACCCGTGTGACTTTTTCTTGTTTCCAAGATTGAAATCGTGACTGCGTGGAACCTGTTTTAACTTGATTAAAGACATCAAATAGAATTTTCAGTGAGAATTAAAGGCCATACCACTTTCGGTCCATGAGAAGAGTATGGAAGAGAGGATCAGGCAATATCACAGTTGTAAAATGTACAATGGGGATCACTTTGAAGGTGACAAAATAATATTTGATGAATAAACTTGTGTGTTTTTTTAACAATACTGAGTAGTTTTTATGCAGAAGGTCGCACGCAGTGAAAAGACTAATTAACAAAAAGAAATTACGACCCTCGCAATAACTTATCTAGTTAATAGAAAATGAGCCGGCATAATGGGCATAATTATTTACAAATGGACCAAAACATATATTTCCATCTTCTTTTTCAAATTGTCACCAACATTCAGTTATGCTTGAGAATGCACATTCTGATCAAAGATGCAGATGAAAATTCCATCAAGGTTCATGCCGCTTTTGCAATCAAAATGCTGGCACAGAATTATTATACATCGCAACATTATTGTATATTGCGTCTCACAAGCATGTTCACACTAAAAGAGTGTTCATGGTTGACTGCCGAGCAAGTGGTTACGTTTGTACCAATGTTAATATTGGAAGAGTAGCATATTTAACACAGTTTGGCTTTACTTCGTTAAATACCTTTAACGCCCAGATGCCAGAAACTAACCTTATTTACATCTTATATAGGAAACAACATTGTCCGATATACAGTATATACTGTATACTGACTTAAGTCTAAAATATGTGTGACCTAAAACATTTAATTTATAGTACTGAATCTCATAACTGAATTTCTTAATTTATAGTACTGAAATAAACAATAATTTAAAAAAAAAATTGAACCAACTTCAAAATGTAGGTAGGTGCCCATACCATTTAACGAAATAATAAAAACACGATTAACTTAAAAGAAAGAAATAGGAAGTAGTATAATATTCACGAAATCAATCCAAAATCCAAATCAAAAGTAGGTACTATCCTAAATAGGTATGCTAATAATTTTTTTTGAGGTTGGTGCCAGCCAAGATAAGTTTTTTGTTTTGTTGGGTTTCTGTATATACATTTAATATACCAAAAACTTTTTGGAATCCGATTATTAGTTTCTGTAAAATATGTGGTCAAACATACATACACACATGCACTTATGAAATTTTGTACATTCGTTTAGAAGTTTCTAGTTAAAACTAACATGCCTGAATATTTTTAGTTCCAATAATATTACAAACCTTTTTAAAAGTCGGCTAAAAATTACATTATTCCTTCATATCCGTGCTCTAAATTGAACTATCATTAACTTTTTAGTCTCTTATTAAAAAACTGTAGACTCAATATTCCAAGTAATCAGTTAACCCTAAGCTAATACTGTGAAAGAAAGATAGATAGCAAGGATTGAGAGTGCCTCCACTTTAGAAAAATTAAACACAAAATTTCTAAAAAAAAAGAGCCAGTGTTACAAGCATGACAATCTCATACAAGTTTATAAGAGCTAAGCTACTTCATAATGGCCTGTATCAATGTTATACTACAGTGTATAAGCGTTTAAGAAATTAAAATCAAAACCTTCTAAGAAAAGAACCAATTTTACAAGCATACACAATGTCAATTTCATACAAATTTATAAGAGCTAAGCTACTTCACAATAGCCTGTATCAATGTTATACTACCATGTATAAGCTTTTAAGAAATTAAAATCAAACACTTCTAAAAAAAATCCACTTTTACAAGAATACACAATGACAATCTCATACAAGTATATAAGAGCTAAGCTACTTCATGATGGCCTGTATCAATGTTATACTATCATGTATAAGCTTTTAAGAAATTAAAATCAAACACTTCTAAAAAAAAGAACCAATTTTACAAGCATACACAATGACAACCCCATACAAGTTTATAAGAGCTAAATTACCTCACGATGAACTGTATCTATGTTATACTATCATGTATAAGCTTTTGATGAATTAAAATCAAACATTTCTAAAAAAATTCAATTTTACAACCATACACAATGACAAATCTCAAGTGGCAACATTGAATAAGAGCTAAGCTACCTCACAATAAAAATCAAACACTTCTAAAAAAAGAATCAATTTTACAAGCATACACAATGACAATCTCATACAAATTTATATGAGTTAGCTGTCTAGCTACTTCACGACTGCCTGTATCTATGTTATACCACATATAAATACTAGATATAAAAAATTAATTACCTATAAAATGTTATATTATTACCTAATTTTGAAAAAATTTCAATCCTAAACAAGTGTTTAACTCACATCTATTGACAAAAATATTTTGATGCAAAATGGTATTCCAAAATTATCGTCCCACTTTAAAAATAGGTAAAAGTAAAACACAGTGTGTGTTGCACTTTTATCAATGATATCATAAATAAATAAGATTGGCCACGCTCCAAATCTAACATCATTCATCAATAGGAAACAAATATTGACATGGGCCATTTGGCACGATAAGAGATATAATAAGAAACACTGTGCAAAATGCTTGTTTGCAAAACAGTGTTTTCCCTGTATTCGAAATAAACAAGTACCTGGTTTTCAAATGAAGATACATGCATTTTCTCGACAGAGAGAATTATGAAAATTTATAAGGGAATAAAATCTACTAAACGCATGCTGCATCTCTCCAAACGTACTCTTTTTACTTTGGCTCTAAGCTACGGACACGAGACTAAATTAAAATATTATGTTAGAATTAAGATGATTCTAACAAAATATATTTCAAATGGATTCTGAAAAGAACGCACTAGCATGATTTTCCGAATTGTAGATGTTCAAAACAACTAAAATTACTTTCATCACTGCTATTCACCATGAAAAGATTCTCATCAACACCGCATCAGTTGCGATAATCTCGAGTGGAGTAATAGCGCAAACCATGCATGCAGTGACAAAAATGTCAAAATGTGATTTTTTGATAACTACAAAAAATCAAATATTGTGTCAGTGATTTTTTTGTAATACGAAATATAATTTGAACAATAAGTGGCAACATTGAATAAGATTTTAGGGAGTATGTAAATAAGAAATTAACACTGTTACTAATAAAAAATGCTTAAACTTAAATTATACTATTGTTATTCTGAGAATGCTTAAACCGTTCATAAGGTTGGCACAACGAACGTATTAAATACTACAAATAAACTCCATAAAATAATAAAATAACTATTCCGTAGTTATTTAAAAAATTCAACGTGGCAAAATCATGTTTCATAGACAAACTTATAATATATTAGGTTGTGTCTAAGATCGTGAATACGAATTACATCTATAGTGTTAAATGGCATTTTTAGAGTATTGTTAAAATTTTTATTATTCTTTGCTTGTGTGGTTCTTGAATTTTCTCTCGTTTCCAATTATGAAAGAGCATGTGATGCTGAAAAAATAACATGAGCTATCGTAAGTAGACGTCATTAACCGTTTTAGTACCATTGTTTTTTACTCATATATACTTAAAAATGCCAAAGAAATCTTTTGTTTTTGACGTCATTGTCTCGAAAAAAAACTGTATCTCTCCAAAAATTATCCAATTTTAATAACTTTTTCGGTGTTTTCTTAATAAAAAATTGTACAAGGATAATAAAATACAAAGAACATTATGAAAATATATATTGTGAACAAAAATTATAACAAAAACTGAAATCAAGGTCACATCGTCATTTTCGCAGTCCGGTACATCCTCCGTATCAGCAAAATAATTGTTATCGTCACTATTATCACTATCGTTCAAAATTTGCATTACGCCAAATTGTGAGCGCACAACAATGTTACTCCCACTATCACTTTCTTCACAACTTGAAAAACGATAATTTTCACTCGAATTATTTTCGTATTCCAACATTATGGGTTAAAAATTTTCTTTTCCTACATCCTTTTCATATTGTAATTACTAATAATATTATAATTTAAACTTTATGTAACACGTAGAAAGATAAAAAATTTGCGATGCGTGCAAGCAACCTCCCCCACTGCGCGCTTAACAGCAACTGATTTCGCGAGCGCCATCGTGCTCATGGCAAATTTAGTTAGTACGCGCACGAGCGCGATGGCGCTTGTCGGCTTAAAACTCCTTTTACTCAAATGCTTAAAACAGTATGAACAAATAATGGTTAACTTTATTAATATTACTTAAACTTTATTTAATTTAAAAATTGTCATTATTAAATATTGCTCTTGATCCAGCTACATGCAGTAAATTAATACTACTTCTCCTCGATACTCTCGATTGTACGAATTGTATTGTAGAAAGCAGCTTTCTTTAAAATAATCATAACCACAATCGAATTACAAAAACTGACCTACTGTTATATGTACTTGTCGCAATGTCAACTTTTTTTAAGTTATACCAAAATTGAAAACTTAAATAGAGGTCGAAATTGACAGATGAAGTTATGACGAGCTTGCCATAAACTGAGTTTATTGGTAACATTTTTATCTATTATCTACTTATACAAGATATAACTTTCTATTCCAAGTTTATTCCTAGCTGTGTAAAGTTTATATGAGGATAAATCACTAAAACTTCTTATTTTAAAACATAATTTTTAGCTATTGAATATTTTTGGCGTTAATTTTGTAGAAATTCATTATTCACAATTGAATGAAACTATGTGATGTAGTATTATTTCTACTTTTTTTAAGTTCTTTACCACAACCTAGGTTTCGTTGTATTACAACATCTTCAGGTGAGCTGTTAGCAAAAATTGGTCACAGCTCACCTGAAGATGTTGTAATATAACGAAACCTAGGTTGTGATAAAGAACTTAAAGAAAGTAGAAATAATACTACATATTGTAGTTTCATTTAATTGTGAAGAATTTTTAATTTTATATATATTGTACAATTAACACAATGGACTTGTTACAAAAAAGTCACTATTTTTTAATAGTTCCAGGATGGGAGTAAGCCATTGTAATGTAAAAAATGTCAATTCAAGAAAAAGAAGTAAAATGTAGTAGCCAAATCTCAATTCAGCCGTACCCCGATTTCTATATGAATTAATTAGAGACTTGTGTTTGAAAAGAAACTGCACAACTTCTCAAATATAGACTAGATGCAAAGCATCCTCTGTGAGGTGCTGAAGATGATAACGATTTTCACGGAACTAGAAGCTTGGTGTCCAACAGTAGCATCAAACTCTATTTTATACATTCCCATCTAGATTTCATCTCTGAAAATCTTGGTGATTTCAGAAAACAAGGATAATGCTTTTAGAAGGACATCAAAAAGTTGGAATATTATACCAAGATCAATGATATGTAGAAAGTAGACTACTCTTGATCGATAAATGTAAAGTTCCAAATCCAACCTATAAAAAAATCACAATTTAAAATAAAAAATCAAAATATTGTTTTATGGAAAAACAGAAGATATCACAAAGAAATCCATCTTATCATAATTAAAGTATGTATTAGATAGTTTGGTAGCAGTTTTTAAAATAAACAATTTTTTAAATTATTAAAAAATATATTTTTCTTATTAAAATATTACAAGAAAAATAAAAAAATATCTCAAAAAAAATCATTTGCCAAAAATTACACACGAGCCTAAACTTGAACTATAAAACAACAACACAACAATGACAACAATAACATAACTTTTATAATAAATGTGTGTGGCTTATAAACACTTTTGCGCTGAACCTACCGGTAATTTCTAGAATATTCTACATATTAGTTACTAAATGAGAATGTTAGTAAATTCTAAAAGATCCCAGGACTATCATTTTTAGACTAGAATTATTTTTAGCTTACCACATACTTTTACATGGAGTAATATAAATTAGTAACAATCACAATTTTCAAAAGTAACAATCACAATATTTTATTTATTTATTTATTCACGTACTTTAATGTATACAATTAATACATATGGCAGACTTATTGCTACGAAAGCAATCTCTTACAGCCATCTGAAACACCATCCAGTCCCGCTCGAGCGGCTGGGAATCGACCCCGGGTTCTTATGATGCATCGAGCCATCAAAGGCCGTATTGCGATAAATTTTGTGAATATTCTGTCTTCACCATGGTGTGACACATAGTTTATAACAATACACAATTTCAAAACACCTTGCGACAGTTGTGTCGACATAATCGTATGTGCCAAGAAATTTATTTCGACTTACTTAACATTTTTACTTATGATTTGTGACATATTATTAAACAGCCTATAACAACACCCACCTCTCAGCTCAAGTCAGCAAAAATTGCATGTAAATACACTGTATAATTCTAAAACATGCACTACACTACTCGCGAAGTTGATCGAAGTTATGTGAGGAGAATAGTATAGAGAAGTACTTCGATTCGCTTTGTGCAACCTCGCCTAGGGCGACTTTCGATCGCTATTGGATTTTTGCACCCAAGTCAAAGGACTTTGCAAAATTACATGAAGCATCTCACTACACTACTCAGCGTACTTCAGACGTCGTACTGTTTACACGTGGATGTATGCGGGCGACTCTTGACTACTGAGTTTCTCGCGAGGTTGCATGAGTGTGTAGTCACGAACTTCAGACTGCTATCAACTTTGACGAGCACTTCGTCGAGGAGTGTAGTTCACGAGCAGTGTAGAGGGAGTATAATATTTAGTAATAAATGACAAATAGGCTGAATTTCTAATACATAAAAATCTTGTTGATTTTAAATTTTCTACTAATTTGACACAAATTCTTTATGTACATACCTTTGTTCAAAAGTCACGTAAAAGAGTGTAAACAATCTTTATTATATTAATAAAGTGGAAATAATCATGTTTATTTCCAAGCTAACATGACTAAAAGATACACCTAACGTCAAATCGATCATAAACAATTTCTATACAAACTGTATCCCTGACACAGTTATACGATTATAATAAGCCTAATTAAAAATTTAACTTCCGTTCCTTAGCGAGTGTTAAATTGAACTTGACACGTTGATTATTGCAATTTCAAACTAATATTAAGAAATATCAGTCGATGCAAATTAACATCACATGATTATACACTGATCATTAAAATCAGCACTTATTTACTTTATGACACTTATTAAAATATAGAGTGACATTTGACAGCATTATAAAATTTATTTAATTAGTAAATATATTAGTGTTCTGTAGCCAAATCGCAAAAGTGAAGACGCTTCAATTTTTGTTTGGTGTCCATCCCTCTGTCCGCCCCGCCAAACGCACACGTTTCTACAATTTTAATCCTATGTAAAATTTTGCGGGTAAATACTTTTTATAACGATCTTGATTAACATTTAGGAAAACATTTCTAAAAAATATGTTTTTAAAATATGTTTTTAATATTTTTCCAAAGTGACGTGCGTACCGCCTTGCTCTAATTTTCCAACTAGAGCTTCGAAACAATTAAAAAATGTAAGATTATAGCGTCCGATTAAAACTTTGAATTTATTTGACACATTCACCAGCAGTACCACGGTTTTTCAAATTGAATTTTAATAATATGGCATTTGTAATTATCAAAAATGTTGTTTGATTTAATTTTTCTTCCAATTAAAAAAGAAAAATGCACTTGCAGTTTTGATCACTCTTCCTTCTTAATTTTCTATCAGAAGATGGTTAAAAACACTTAATCTGGACGTCTTGTTTATGTTGATTTGCACATAAACAAGAATATACTTTGTTTTTTAAACGTTTTTTGAAGTTGATGGGTACTCCATTTTCTCCGTTTTCAGTGGGAAATTCAAAATACTACTTATTAAACGTTTTAGTCCCACTGTTTTTTACTCATATATACTTAAAAATGCCAAAGAAATCTTTTGTTTTTGATGTCATTTACCCTTGTCTCGAAAAAAAAACTGTATCTCTTCCAAAAATTGTCTAGTTTTAATAATTTTTTCGGTGTTTTCTTAATAGAAACTTGCACAAGGATACTAAAATACAAAGAAAATTATGGAAATATATATTGTGAACAAAAATTCATTTTCGCAGTCCGGTACATCCTCCGTATCTGCAAAATAATTGTTATCGTCACTATTATTACTATCACTCAAAAATACCATTACGGCAGTGGTAAAAATTAGGCGTGCATGCGAGCGACCTCCCCTACCGCGTGCTAAACAGCAACGTATTTCGTGAGCGCCATCGCGCTCGTGGCCAATTTAATTAGTACACGCACGAGCGT
Source organism: Druceiella hillmani (assembly GCA_039881145.1). NCBI lineage: Eukaryota > Metazoa > Arthropoda > Insecta > Lepidoptera > Hepialidae > Druceiella > Druceiella hillmani. Next base: position 21,353,038 of record JAYKKI010000031.1, on the reverse strand, counting down.
GATGGCGCTCGTCGGCACTCTAACGATTAAACTATACTTTCTCTACAACAACTAAAAATTTTTCATTTCTATAAATAACAATAGATGTAATTATGTCGAATATACAAAAATTTAGATTTGTGCATGTTCTCCATTCCATGTGTATGTATCATATAACTGAAAAATGGTAGCTTCTTTCTAAGATAGCCATTCAAATTAAAACAATCAAGGTTTTTCAGAATTTTTGCAATTTGTCAGAGGTGATAACAAGACTAACTACCTATTATCTTAGCTGCTTAAATATGCCTTGAAACCATTTCTATAAACACCAAAGTTACAAATTCACCCATTTTACAAATGTAATAAAAAATTTAATCTTATCTAATAATTCTGTAGTTAATTAAATCAGCGCATTGTAACTACACGAGTCCACCTAGACCACACGTGTTGAAGTTATCCAAGCCAAAAAGCTTTAATAAAATTGACACATCCAAATTTTTCCACTTATTCTTTCTAAAACTTCTCAACTCTTCAAGCATCTATGTCACTTATAAGTGAATGACAAACACTACCAGTTACAGCGATTAGTGCGACTCAAATGTAAATAGTCAAGTTACACCGAATAATGAATCAAATAAACCGAATAATACAGTTGTCTGTAGCTTACAGATATTTTTGACACTATTTTTTAAAATTGTGTGTTTTGAAAGTGTTGTGTCTGTAATTTTAAAACGAATGTAAGTATATATCTATTATTTGATGCGTAGTTATTATTGTTGTAACGCCTATTTTGTAATGATTGATATATTTTTGTATAACATAATGACTTTTTTTTCTGAAACTTACAAAATATGTGATAATATTGCAAAAGTCACTTTTAATTATGAAAGATGTTATTAAAATTATTGAATTGTACATATTTAAATAAAAGATTTCATTATGACAATAGAGAAGTAGTTTATTTATTATTTGAAACAGTAAATCTCAATATTTTTTTATATTCATTGACTTATGTGAAATTTTGCGACCATTACCGAAGGACTTCATTTTAAATTTAATATTTTGTTTATTTTTTCTACGTAACATTTACTTTTTTATTATTGCTGGAAACATTGTTTTATATTAGTTTACAGCAGTATATAATGTTTTTGGTTTATTTCCATACATAAATTAACAAAACGAGTAATTTCAAAACTTTTATTTTTTCCACTTTTTCTTAGTTATTGCATTTGAAAGTTTTTAAAACGTTTCAAATATGTTATAGTATATTTTTTATCGTAACTGCATATGGAATTAATAGCATTACTTTTTAGCATTGCATTTCGTTGCAGTAACTTTTTCTGTCTGCTGCTTTCGATTGTTATATTCTGCAGACAGAACTAAATATTTTTTTTTACGGTTACGTTTAATATTGTTTATACTTTTTTACAGTAATAGAAAAATTACATTTTATAAAAGGCTTTATAAGCTTCTTTTTTTCTTTACAAGCTTTTCTCTTACACAAATGAAGGATTTTTTTTTATTTGTTTCCTTATTCTTTACACTCATAATTATATAAGTATGATATAAATACTTCGACTACTTTATATCTAAACTTTTTGTCTATATAAGTTAAAAATGTCATTACAATTATTTTTGAGAGTTGTACATTATTGTACTGAGCGAGTGCCAATTTTACGTAAGTGACATGAGTCCTCGAGGGGCTAATTGTAGAAGTTATTTCAAAATAATATTACTACAAAATGCAGAAGTCAAATGGATTTGCAAAAACTGATTGCATGAATAGGTATTATATCTTCATACACACATGACGCTGATACATTTGTCCAGAAAAGAAAAATGTACACAATAATATAAAATAAATATAAAATTAAATATATGTACAAAGTGAAAATTCTTTATGAAAAATGTAAAATGAACTAAATTTTAATTCTATACGGAGAAGATGTAGTAAACTAAATTTGGATTAAGTGTTTTTAAATCAAATCTCCATTACGAAAATTTATTCACTGCAATTTTTATAGGCCATTGATGTGGCATCTGATATATTTACACACAAAGGTCTAAACTATGAAATAGCATGCTATCCCAAGTCCACATAGTCATATTATTCAAAAAGAAGTATCACTTTTGAAATTCGCAACAAAAATAGTAAACTATGTAGCTCACCGCTTCAGGCTGATGAGCTGCGATTTAAGGAGCTTGAAGACAATGCGCGTGTCCTCCTCCATTATGAGACCGGCCTTCGCCATATCGCGTGCCACCTCCTCGCAGTCGTCCGACGATATGTCGAACTCAAATTGGATCGCCTCGTTTTCCTTGTGGGTGTACGATCTACGCAAAACAATAGTTTCAATATAATAGAAATACTTAATGACATATTAAGTATCATGGGACGAATTTTAGAGGCAACCACGAAAACATATATTATTAATAGAATTAAATATTATATATATTTAAAAATTTCATCTGTCAATTTAAAATGACAATTTATTTTTCCCAAAATCGGCAATTAAACTATAGACTACAAGTTGGTAAGTGGTTTTTTCCTCTTCAAGAAATCAAAGTGAAAGACACAATAAAGTATATATGATAGATGGTACAAAAAGAGAAATTGTTTTCTTAATAAGAATATCACATTAAAACCAGGTAAAGAAGAATAATGTTTACCTTTTTTTGGGATCAATAATTTTCAGTCTAAACTCTATTTTGGTTATGTCGGAAGATGTGACTAGATCGCGGGACACTATCTCCAGCCGGAGACCAATGTCCTCGCCAAAGAACTCGTGATTCAGGAGGTCCTTTACTTTTGGCCTGAAATGCCGAAAAAAATGTTAGACAAGCGGAAAATAATTACAGCATAAACTAAACTTTTAAATTTTTTATAAAGCATCATACAATACATGAAGAAATTTTCTTTTAATCAAAAGCTTTTATTGGTAATTAATTACTTTACATTCTTTTAACATATGTATTATGCACTTTGTAGTCCCTTTGTCAATAGTAACCAGAAAATATTTGGTCATTAATTTATTTCTAAATATTAAGCCATTAAAGTGCCCGAGGGCCCTATATGGCACCCAATATAAATTTACGCAGATGGCCCAAGAGCCTGATATCAAGCCCGAAACGTATACTTTTACTTGTTTGGGGTGTTCTGCGTCAATCCACTAATTATGGGTCTGTAGGGTTAAGCAATGTTTCATAAACCCATTTTCTTTTCCCACCCGCATTCAACTCATTATAATTATTCTTTGATTATTACATTTAGTCAACCTTACCGAGACCAAAAATTAATTAAAATCGGTTATGTATATGTGCCAGCATTTAAATTAAGAAAAAAGGATTTAGTAAAAAATTGTATTATGTTGAAATATCACTTTAAATTACCATCCAATAAAATATCTAGAAATAGTCCAATCGAGCCATACGTGTCAATATTTCCTTTATTCTGTACTATCACTGAGTTTATTCAGAATATGCAAGAAGAATAGAAATATTGATCAAAAGCCAGTTTAAATTTATTCGTGAGTAATCTTGTTTCACTAAGTCAAATGACTCACTGAATCTGAATCAGTATAAAAAATAATCATTAATCTCAGTAAAAAGAATTGATTCATGATGAACGACTCTATGACCAATGAATCAGCAGAACTGTATCGATCAAGATTTAATGCAATGGGTATATGCACAAATTTATTTTTATGTTTATTCAACTTTGTTATTATTTGTTGTAGAAATGAAAGATTTTTAGTCACAGCTGAAAATATGTGGTATTTTCAATTTCACGCCAAAACACACAACCAATTCCTGTGACGTCATCCGTGCGTACTATCATTCATCACGTTTATGATAATAACATTAGTTTAGTTGACTAAATTTGAGAAAATTCGTAAATACTTCACCTTAGAATCTATTTAACCCTAAAAAATTATATTTTTCCAAAAATCAAACATTTACAATATGTATTTTGTGTCTTCAAAAACCAATTTAAATTTACTTCAAAAATGCTCAAGATGGTTATGGCGTCTTAAATAACATCACATGTGTGTATGGCAGCCACTTCTTTTCTTTCATTAAAAATGAATTCATCTTTTTATAAGTACTATGATATAGTTGTACTTATTACAACTATTAATATGCCAATCAAATTAACTATATACGGTCCAAACAATGAACAAATATGAAAAAATATGGCTAAAACTTGCAACAAAGGATGCTCATAGTTTATCTATTACAACTTCAAGAACGTATTTTTGTCAAGACCATTTTGTTTCAAGAAATATTTATTTGCAATTTAAGTACTTATTTGATAAGCTGTGTTTTCTGCTAGAAAATCATTGCAATTGCAGTCCTGTATTACAACAATGACTTCGATTTAAGTTTTCTATAGAAACACATTAAAGTGTGGAAACTCTGAGCTAATGCAGTTAATCACAAAGAAACAAATTAATATGACTCGCACAAAATCTATTTAAAATCTAAAGCAATTTTAAAATTCTTAAAAATATTGAATTGTGCAGTCAATATTTTTAAAAATTTTATTGATAAAATAATAACATATGAGGAGTTGAGGTTGAGTTGTTTTGGTCTTATTATTTAAAATCTTAATGGAGTTATATTATGGGATAAACAGGATGTGTTTACTTTAAAGATCTCATTTTAAAGAAACTGAAATGATACTATTTCAGCTTATAATACACTTTATCTTATTTTACACTTGTGTATACCAACATAGAAGTTCTGAAATTCTGATAAAAAGAAGACAATGTCTGATGCCAAAAATCTACCTAGCATAACGGCTTCAATTTTGGGCAAATTACTACTTTTTTTTACTAACACCAGATTCCATTGCGAATTATACTTATCTTTTAAGGTGTAGTTGGGAGACAACTGTGTCAATTTGACAAAAATTGTTAAAAATAAAAAATTAATCAAATATGAATCTGTATATGAAAATGTCAACCAAAACAATGGCGTTTCATAAGGTGTGACGTAACGCTTTCCGTTTGGTGTTCACTGTCACGTGACTGAATTCGTAATTTTGCCAAATTTATTTCCTAAAAATAATATTTTTAATAATAAATAATTTTGTTTTTTTTTTGTTATCTCCATATCTTGATTAATCACTAGAAACTACAATCCGTCCATTTATTCTCAATGAACAAAAGCCTGACGTCATGAAAATATTTTCAATATGTACATGATAAAAGGCTTTTTTCCACTAAGAATAGAATAGAGAAGTCAAATTTTTTTTTGACACTGAAAGTGGACAAAATGAATTACCCTTCAACTTCAGCATGCAATGTTTATGATATTATCTCTCAACTTCGGCAACAATTTACATGTTACTTACATATACCGGAGTTATTTTTCTAAGTTCACTGCTAGAATTGAAAGTTACATTCTGTTCATAAAAACTCATCATGTCGACATTAACTCTTGGTAATTTACTGGAATAGGTTTTAACAAACTCTGAACCATTTTTATTTTTTCCACTATTTTAAAAATAAGAATAATGGCAGATATCACTTGGCTCTGATTGGTGATAACAAATAGCATCCATTTTGAATAACATAAGTTCATTAAGATTTTGTGATGAAGATCAGCATTATTTATATGGAAAATTAATTACGCACTTTTTATTACTTCATTGATAACACAATATTGAATTACAGGTTGTTTTAGGCATGTTCCCCGTTCATTTGATTTTGAATCAAATGGCCTCTAGGATTACGTTGTATACATTGAATGATTGGAAAAATTTATTTTAACTGATTAAATTTTCCTTCGACATTTCCTGGATTAGGACTATATATTATTAAGCAAATGCACACATGTATTTTTATAACAACATTGCACTTTTAATATTAATGCAAGAATGTATTAAATTCAAAAAACAAAACGAAAGCCTGCAGCCATATGTGCAGCTAATCAATATCAGTACACAAATATCTATAATATAGGATTTTTCTGCAAATGAAAAATCATTTGACAATTACAACTACATGGAGTAAAGAAACATGTTACTAAGGTAAATATCGAGGGAGTCTATAAAACAAAAGTATTTGTTATGAAGAAATGTCAATGAGTCTTTGTTACACCAAACGTTCGCAAAATGTCAAATGAATCAATAAAACTTCAAGTGAGTCATATAGCTTAGCGAATCAGTATACTGTATTGATTCTTTGGATTAACTCACTCACCTATTACTGTGTATGTCTGGTTGGCTTAAGATCCGTACGTAGCACAAATAAAAGAAAACATAAAGTTTGTTATGTGCACTACAACGCAAACTGCCAAACTTGTAACTGATATTGCTTTGGTAATTAAAAAGTGGAATGATTTGACATAACATTATTTTTAATTATAGAGATTGCCCCCATTTTACTCATATTCTACAGGTCACACTTGTGAGTTATTAAATATATGAAGACGTCAACAAATTCATCGCACTACTTTTTATTAAATAAATTATAAGGCACAAGAAGACTGGCTTACCTGTCCGCTTTATTAGGCCTGATGCACGAATCGATGATGTTCCTGACCTCCGGATTCTGCACCTTCTCAAAGCTCTGCGGTTTCACGCCCTGCAAAATTTACAACACGTTACATAAGACTTCACTTTTTAATTGTTGCTTCTGACCATCAGCATGTAATATAATGGGGTAGTCTTCATCAGTCCAATGTACTTATCTTCAATACATATTATACTTTTATGGAATATCTATGTAGCTTATATATGTGTTAGTGTTGAACCTAGTCAGTAATTTGCAGTACTTATATAACCCAATATTCATATAAAAGAATCAAGTAAGGTCATAAAAAATACAAAGAATACCAGTAAAAAATAACGGAGTACTCAAATCCGATACCCGTGTATAGTTTACAAGTTTATAGAAATAAAATACTTATGTATGTTGGTACATTAGTACTTGTATCTATTCAACTACTTACTGTGAAGCAATACCAACCAATTATGAGTACTTACTAACTAGTAACTACCAATTTTTCATTTAGTGTAATAAAAACGATAATAACAAACAAAAAGTCAATAATTGTGTAATATTTAATTTAGATTGAGCGTCCCGGATTATAAAAGATATAATACGGTAGTTGACTCATTCTAAATTTTGATATTTTTCGTACAATATTGTGGAATATAAGTTAATTAAAAATCAGTCTTGAAAAAAATTCAAAAATTGATTGAAAAATAAGCCAGTTGTAGGAGATACTGATATAGTTGGGTATATCCCTGTCTCTTTTCCTCTCGTAGAATATAATGTGCAATATTAAAAATGACCTCACAACACAGTATTGCCGTCCTTCTCTAAAGGTTAAATTTAAACTTTTATAACTTGAGTCAATTTTTAAGATTATTAAAAAATTTTTTAACTCTTCGTCAGCTTGTACCTTGAAATTGTAAATAATGAAATAAAAAAAATGAGTCAAATACCCAATTCCAGGTTAATAATAAACAAAACACAATTAATTGCAGCTTTGTTTTGTCCTTATATGTGAAAGTAGATTTTTAAGATAAATTTATACTGTTTTCGAACAGCAACAGAGATATCAGAGTGATACCTCGATATCAATTTCTAATTTTCTATACCATATTTCAATTTAAATCCTGCTACAAGTACTTTAGCAATACAATATAGCGAGTATTTTTAGTGAAACTTCAACTCGTGTCTTTCCACCTTCATTTGGACACTTACATTAACAGGTTGAACCACAGATTTACAATATTATAAAGCTGGTGACACATAAATAATCGGACAATATCTAGCAAAAATCATAATGACTGATATACTTTCATTTCATTCTTTCTTTCTTGATTGAAAAAATTGGCCCTGATCACATATGCTCCACGTGTTTGCTTAATTCGAAATAAACGTAATGCTATGGCTAGGATTGACAAACTGCATTGTGGACATTAAATTTAATATTTTATTTATAATTTTGACATTTATGTAAATTATTTAGTCAAGAATTGTTCTTAAAAATGCTTATATAAATGTGTAGTACATACTAAAAATATGATACCGTTTCACATAGAAAATTGTCAATTATTACATATCACTGTAAACTGAAACAATCAATATGAAGTTGATTGTTTCAGTTTAAAATTTTCTCATGAATGATTGTGAAATATGTGTTATAATTATTTAAGCATTCAGGTTTAAAACTTTATATAATTGTTAATGTATCCACAAGTTGCAAATACGTTTTGGACTTACCTTTTTAAGTTGAAAAATATTTGTGAATCGTTAATCGTCTAAATATACTCAGAGGCGTGGAATAATTATTTACCACAAAAATAAAATTATTTATTTTACACTTTTGCTTGCTTTATATGTTAGGGAATGTCCAACAAAAATAAACAAATTTTTATTGGCAATGGATTGTGAAAAAAATCAGTAAAAATATCAGTAAAAAAAATAATTCAAAACATTTCAGGAATACCCTGTTATAGGAGAGGCATGACGATTTATATTAATTTAGATTTTGGTTAACATTTTACGAAAAATGTTTGGTGGATTTGGATTTTAAAATAGTTTTTCGAATATATCAAATTTTAAGCTTCCCATCCATACAGTTACCTACTTGTTTAATATTAACCAAATGATATCTGTTTTAAGGTCGATTTCAAGTTACTTTATGGTACCCAATTTAAAGTTTTTTTGTTCACAAGCTTATTCTGCTAAAAATTTAGGCATAATATATTTTATTAGAGATTAAAAATTTATTCTATTATTTATACATAATTTTTTTATGTATGATCACGTATGACGTACAATGTAATTTAAGATCCAATCATCCATTTTGTTTTAAAGGTGTTCTCTCACCAGGAACATTCGCCTGTAACATTCCAGATTCGATTTTGAGCATTACGTTACAATGCGGCTTCCCTGACTGACGAGCATTCGCCTGTAATGTAAATTTTCAGATTCGATTTTGAGCATTACATTGCAATGCGCTCCGTGTCCGCGACACGGCCAATTACAAGTGGTGTGCATCGATGTTACAAGTTGTATCAAAATATTACAGATTGTATCATTACAGGTTGCGCACTGTAATGCTCGGTTCTCCTCCCACACTGACGTAATGCTCGAATCTGTAACGTTACATTACAGGCGAATTCTCCCAGCACCTTAAAGTCAAAATAAAAAAAAATATTGCAGCAATTTTAAATAAATATACAATGAAGTATACAATTGATAGACTTAATTTAAAACATCACTTCCTCATTGAATAAACACTTTTCAGCTCTACTCTATGCAGCAGAAAAATAAAATTGAAGTGACTATCTGTAGTTTCGAAACATTTTAATTATAATAGTGTACGCATTTATTTACATGACGCCAAAGCACAAAATATCACTTTTATAATCTAAGAAAAAGATATTAGCAAAAAATATCAGTAATTAATATAACAAATGGAATATGGCAGCTGTCAATGTGCCTGTTGGTATCGTGTAATTGCGACGACTAATTTGGAATCACTTTTAGTTCAAATGAAGGTTTCAGTAAGTTTAACCAATGTTTAAGTTTAAATATTTATACATTAATATTTACTCATCTATGTGTTACCACTGCATCAAGCCACACCCCTGAATATTAGACTCCACCTTTTATTACGGTGGTCATGCAGTTATACGTCATCTTCTTCTCATAAACATAATTACATCAAGCTCAAAAATAAAGTAACCCTCTATCTTTGTTTACCGTGACGTTAAGTGGAGCATATGGAAAATTTCAGCAAGGTTTTTCGTCAATTCAATCAGTACATACCGAAACGACCTTCTTGTAAATCTGAGCAGGTCCCGAGCACTCGCTGTAAGGGTACTCGCCAGTGGCCATCTCGAGCATACACATGCCGAATGCATATACATCTACACTCTCATCGTAGTGCTCCTCGTACATTTCCGGCGCCATGAATTCCGGTGTGCCTGCAAGTATTTCAAAATTCTAATAAATTGTGCCAAATTTTAATTAAAATGAGACTCTATTATCATCTCTGTAAGAGGCAAACATCTTTTTATGACATTGGGATGTGAAAGGAGAACACACGCCTTTAGTATTGGTTAATTATAAATAATGCCTCCAAATGTCAAAAACCAAGTTTTTCTTTAACATGGCTGACACTAAATGTAATAAAATAAGTTGTTGGTAAAATTTAATAACAGAAAAAGGATAATGTGCAACTTCCTGTTTTGAATCTTTCATTTTATGACAATAAAATTGGACAATGAGTTTTAAAATATAACGTTAGTTTTGAGCAGTGTGTCTTATATTATTTTTTAATTACCTTCTAAATAAAAAATATAATTATTGTACTGTAATTATTGTTTGTAATATACAAATATTTGTTTTAATATCTCATATTGATATACCCCACATCAGTCATATAATAATGTTTTGACTTACCCGAATTGAGAAAACGATGGACGTATTCTATTATGTTGGTAGAGTTTCTAAAGCTTATACTAGATTATTGATCAAACAGTGATGAAAAAATAGTGGTAGAGCGTTAACAATATCACTTAGATAATTAATTTAGTTATTCCCAAGAATTACGCTAACAATTTTTTTTCAATTTCAATATTTTCACTGGATACAACAGAATAAAGTAACTTTCAAAAAAGCTCTTGATATGAAACTGGGTTCTGTAGTGATGTGGGCATTCCTCCTTTGGATCAAGGAACAGTCAGTTCACAAAGAAAAATGGCAAAAATCTACATAATGTTTGGCAAAAGTGTTACAGGAATAAAAAAGAAATTCTTAAATAGAAAAAATAAAAAAAATTTGCTCCTTAAAAATTTAATTTCAATAGCTAACAAGACAAACGAGAAATCTTGTATATTTATATCAAAAATCATTTTTAATAATAGTTTGTACATGCTATTTCTGCAAAACTCTTTAAACCAGCAAGATGGATGAACCAAGAAGACAACATATTAATTATCGAAACTTGTAGACACTACAGGGTCGTTGGAAAAAGCTATGTAAAAGTTTAAAAGAAAGAAAGACATTTATTTTGACATCGACAGAACAAATGTCATTGTTGGTAAAAAGTTTTTTTTTAATTAATTTAGGCAATGGCTACGAATTAAAAAAGTAATCAGTATTGATTTAGACTACAAATTAAAAAAGTAATCAGTACTTTTTGATAATCATTTCTATAATGTTATTATGTACATCATTAGATTTTAAATATTATTTTTATTCATTGTTAACCATTAAAACCATAATATATGCACATTTATGAAGATAGCTTTTTTGTTGTGTATTATGGTTACAGATTTAATTTTATTTTTTGCACTGTCAATCAACAAATTGTTTGCTTTTTCATATTTTAAAACATACCAGCTTTTTAAAAATTATCTTAACCAGTTTTCTTTATAATGTATGCAAAGAATATTCATTGCACTTGAAACTTCTTAGAAGGGAATGTTTCGTCCTACCAAATGATGTTTGACGTTGCGTAACCTCAATGATTAATCAAAAAAGTCTTTACAAGCTGTTTCAATATTCTACTCTATATGAAGTTGTCTGATAAAAAAAGCATATAAATATGTCTCGTACATAAAAAGAAATTCATATTTGTAACAATACCAATGACCTTCACGAAATATAGGAATTCAATTAGCTTTAATTCACTGTACCATATTTAAAGAAGTTTTAATTGAAATTAAATAGACAATGAAAGTAGAAAAAATATTTTTCATAAAAATTTTGAAAAAGATATGTTTCTCTCTTTCATGTCTAAAAGTACGAAACTAAAATATAATTTTCTAAATAAAGTTATTGGTACGCAAGTAGCTCTGTGCGTAGTAGATATGATGCAAAAAAAATTAAAAAATAAAAGATATGGTATGTAACATACTGGTAGAGATAATGAATGTATAAAAAAATTTTAATTAAAACAAAAGCACATTTCTAATATAAGGAAGCTTTCAAGATTTCATTTCATTTCAAAATTACTTCTTTTTTTATATATATTTTTATATTTTTTAACAATTTTAGACCCTCACGACACGTGATAAACAAAAATCTGACATACCCACTGCATCTCATTTCTTCTTATGGATAATTTTCCATAAGAAGAAATATAGTTTGAATCACTATAGTTCAAAATTTGTGCAAAACAATATTTATCACAAAATATTGTAATGAAAAATAAACATTAATTTGGTAGCAATTTTTTCATATTCGTAAAAGTGATTTATTTGCAACATCACAATTAACGAACATTAAAATAATTTCTAAACAAGTTCTGTTTAATTTTTCATTTTAGAAATGTAGCCTAACTCTCCTCCCTATTGTCAATAAATAAATTCAAATCACATCCATCCCCGCTTTCCTCTTACCGCCACGCAGGAGTGTTATTGTAGCCATAAGGAAATAACTAGGATTTGATCGTCCTAAATATGTGTATTGATATTATATGGAACGCAGTTATCTACAAGTATGGTATAAAAGTATATACCATTAAGAATAAAAATCAATTTAAAAAACTGATCTATTTGAATGCCTGAAGAAGAAGCTACTGATCATAACAAATCAGATGATTAATAATAACTTTTGAAAATAGGAAAGGTGATTATGTAATGTTCTATAGAGCAAGAAACATATGAACCACTTGAAAACTGCTGTTTTCAAATAAGAACTTTTGGTTACATGTTTATCTATGAGAGCAGAATTTTTCTGTAGAAAATATCATTGATGTAAAGACTTTTAATGATTTTTGAAAAACTAAACACTGTATTATTAATGTGATACCTATAATGGCGCTTTTGGATGGGAGTTAAAACGTTCTGATGGCATGTCGCGTCTTGCCATTCGGCCAGCTTTGCGTCTTCTTGGCTCGGCTCTCTCTGGCTTTATTCAGTCAGCTTTCGCGTCTTGTTTGCCATTTGACCAGCTTCATGTCTCATCGGCTATTTCCCACTTAATTTGGCCCGCATCTTATCAGCTCTTTCAGACTTAATTTGGCCAGTTTTACATCTCGTCGGCTCGTTCCGACTTAATTTGGCCAGCTTTGCATCTTGTCAGCTCTTTCCAACTTAATTGACCAGCTTCGTGTCTTATCGGCTCTTTCCGACTTAATGCTTTCACCTATACTAGCAATACTATATTATATATATAACGTAGCATATGTATGCTACGTTTAAATGTAGGTGATAGTGATATGTGATCAATATACACTGTTACTAAGTGTATTAAAAGTATATTTTTCTTCTCCAATTATATTTCATCTTTGGAGTTCCTTTAAATATTTTTTTAATAGTTTTCTATGTACGGTGTAAAATTTTATATTATCGAAATTCAGATTTGATAATCAAAATTATGTTTAAACAAAATTGTGTTTGTACAAGAGTTCTTTTCTAGAAACTAAATTGTTATTCTAAGAAAATTAAGAATACTCATCTAAAATAAATATGGGTTTTGTACAAACTCCAAAACTAGTACTACGCAAATATCTAGCCGAAGTGTGTTTTGCAATATTACCGCACAGAGCGTTAGAGTGTTTAGAAAAATAAGGGAAAATCATAATTCTATGACGTTAACTGAGGAAAGAAAAATGTCGCCAGTATTATTTCATATTGCATGCCAATTTCTTTTTATCTAAGATACACAGTACGTATTCGCGTTTCATTACACAGTACGTATTCGCGTTGCATATTCACTTCGTGATTTAGTTTCATTGGATTATATCTACTTTTATGAGATAAAATAACATTTCTTTGACACAAATTGTATCAACATTGAATTATTCATTCATGTGAACGTATACATATATAAGAAGTTAAATACTGTTATATTTATAGTCAAAAATAAAGAAATTGAGCTGTCATTAGATGCCTGGCATATATGAAACATCCAATTTTTTACCAGCATCATTTCTTATCTACTAATGTTTACAACTTTACTTATTTATATCGGTGTATTGCATTAAACTTTATAAAATGATAAAAGCATTCATTAATTTAAAATACGAGTTATAATGACAGTAAGGTAATAATGAAAAAAAATTTAGATGTTTCACATCTGCGAGGGGTCCCAAGGATCGATATTTTTGATTAACTATTAAATGGCTTTTGTACCACAAATTAAGGATTATAAATAATTTTGACTGATTAAATATTTCACAAAAAAAAATTACAGCAGTGTAACCAAATGTTTATTATTTATTATTAACTAAATCACTAAAAATTTGACATTTCAAATATACAACTAAAATTACTACAACACTGTAACACAAATAGGAAATTGTTCCAGTTACAATATTCACACGACAAAATACTTTGAATTAAACTCCAATTGTGATCTCTTAAGATTGTAATCTCATTATTCTTATCTAAACAAATATTATACTAACTATTGCATATATACTCACCGATAACAGATTTAGCGAAACTCCTATTCTTCAGTGTCGCCAGGCCAAGATCTCCTATCTTCACACTGCCAGTAGTACCAGTTATGAAGATGTTGTCACACTTGAGATCTCTATGGATGGCAATATTCATTCATTTAACTGTCATTTCAATAATACACAATTGATTAATCTCTTACACAAACAAATCACTACCGCTAAAATCTTTATTGCATACAGATAATAAACACCTTCAGCATAAATTGGGCACCAAAATATACAGTGAAAAATGTTTTTATAAATTTCCGATCACTTTAATCTTTCAAAAAAATGAGCATAAATATAACTCGCGTTACGAGGCTTAAAGCTGTACACTTTTGAGCACTTACAAATATTTAAGGGTACATAATATTTCTATCATACTATATCTTTCATAAGCGTAAAAATAAGGTGCATATTTAAAAAATTATGACGTCTAGAACCATCGCTATACTTTTCCTACAACCTTTTATGTGGACTCTTAGAAATCCTATTTGTTCCATAATTTTAGATTTAATAGTTTCGGTAATATGCGGGAGGGGCAGGCATATCTTTTTGACATATTTTTCAATATATCTCTGAAGATATACTACCTAAAGTTAAAAAATATATTTGACCACATTAGCCATACCCCCACACTATATATGAAATTAAAACGATGTTTTCCCAAATACTTAATTTGCTACCCCTCAAACACCCCTAAAAATTTCCATATATATATTTTTAGAAAAACCGTTGTAACATATAGACAAAAAGACAAGATGTCTGGCAGCTATGATAAGTTTGTTTTCCATTATGCCTTTTGGGTGGTTTTACTATGATAAAAGATTTTAAATACAGTTTATATTCAGCAATAAAAAGTATAAAGAAAATAACAAATTAATGTTATTTTTTTTAAATATAGTGATATTTTATATTTATAGGTCATTTACGGGTTTTTAACCTAATTATGACTACCAACTGTAACTATAGTCATTGTACAAAATTAAAACATGTTTTCCATACTTTCTAGGTACTGTTAGTTTTATATGTAAAATAAATATATCCCTGGCATGCCTATCCTGAAAACCTTATTAAACCCCTCGAGTGTACCTGTTACTTATAAGCAACACTATGCTCTTGACTGTTAAAATTTATATATTTCTGTTAAAATGAGATAAACATATAAATATCATAAAAAAGAAATGAAATAAGGAATCTAATAGTACATTTTTCAATGGTGTACAGTTATTTTGGCCGCTATGATTTTTTTCCACGTGAGAAAACTGCCATTAAGTTTCCCAAATATTTTTGCACTTATAACTACATAAGTAAGATACAAATGCTTTGAGTATGGTGTAGCTACGTTTCTTATCTATCTATGTACAACATTTCATTACACTAAAATCAATATTTTCTAAGTAATACATTATTTCATTGACATAGTGCATGGGGTAATGTCACATAAAAATGGCCTGCGCGCTCAAGGGGTGAATTAAGATAATAATTTTGCAAAGTAACTACAATCACATTAAAACTACAAAAGAAGTTCAATGACAGAAGTTCAATGTAATTAAGCTGGCGCAAGATCATAAAGGCACCACCTATACTATGAGTTAGTTTTTATGTATTCAATTTGATACAAAGATATTTACTATTTACCACCACATCTTACATACTTTTACATTATCTAACGCTACAATCATTGATGTATTTCCCATCTCTGGATGGCATTTCTCTCCAGTTTTGAATGGCAAATTTTGCGATTGTCTTCAGAGTTGAATTTGAGCATGTTCTTAAGCACCTATTGATCTCCCATTCAATAGACATGGGCCAGCCGTCTGAGCCTCTAAATCTTGGTGTCTACCATCAATGAAGAGTTATCGCAGAGCTTGTAAGGATCTAAATTATTCTATATCCTGCAGAACCTATTTCCACAAAAATTTCACCATAATTCTTATTTATAATTTTTCATTTTCATGTGTTCAATAAATATTCAACGCTTCTACTTAGAGTCCAAGTTTCCATGTTGTGTAAACCCCTTTTGAACACAATTTTTTACAACAAGAGCTTTTAGTTGTCTTGTAATGAAAGACAATTGAAGGTTTTGAAAATTTAAGCATCAGCAGTTTCTTGCTGTTCACCAGACCTAAGCTCCCAGATAGCGCCCCATTATCTTCTGTGATGGTTTTATCTAATGTATTTTAATTACTTCACTCTTTCAAAATTGTATATTTTCCTCAGTTGATAATTCACAACAAATCATAAACAAAATATGTAACAAGCAATATATAAGAAATGGAAGAAATTACCTGTGAATGATAGGAGGCGTCCTCGAATGAAGAAAGTTGAGACCCTTTAGGATCTGCCTGCACCATGACTTCAGCACCTTGGGATTAATGCGCTTGAATCGACGAAGATATCTGAAACATAAACGACACATTAAAGTTCTGTTAAAGGAAACGTGCAAGTGATATCTTCAACATATATTCTGTATCCTTCATCTTGTATAGTAGAATCTCTGTTGGAGATATCTATTGCTAGATAAACACTGTAATCATCTTTCATAAGATCCTCACAAAAAGTGACTGTACAAGTCTTTGGTTTTTTGCAACATTTAATAGCGGAGAAACAGTGCATAGTTAATACCAATCTTGTAAAGTCTGTTCATAACTTTACATAACCTTATCTTTTCACTTAGGCCCATATTTGAGTAGGAAATATGGACGTATTCCAGTTAGAAAGATTTCAATGTACTTTACTTTTTATTTTTTATTGTCGGCATCCACACGACCAGTATAAACAGATAATAGAAGTCACGCTTTTTTACAACAGGAAAAAATATCATAGGTAGTGTCAAAAGACAAGGAAGGATTGGTTTGACGCTGAATGTTATTCAGTCACCCAAAAGAAAAATGCTTAGCAGAAAGCACTCAAGAAACTCAGTAGAAGATTATAAAGCAGCCAGAAGGGAAGAAAAAAGAATACAACGTGGGAAGAAAAGGATATTCCATGATGATCTAGTCAGAGACGTTGAGCATCTTAAAGGATCAAATGAAAGCAGAGCTTTCTTTCTTGAGATAAACTTTGACCGCAGGGACTTGGAAGCCAAGAACAGCCTTCTGCAGAAATAAGAATGGAGAGATAAAAATCCTTAAAAGATGGAATGAACATTTTCAGAATCTTCTCAACATGGATCATCCACAAAATGTTGAACACTCTACTCGAAACAACAATCAAGACCTAATTGCACCACCATCACTGGATAAGGTTGTGGAAGGAATTAAAAAATTGAAAAGCCATAAGGCCACTGGCCCAGACACTACTCCATCAGAATTTTTTAAAAATTCAGGAATAGACACTGAGAAAATGATCCACCACTTAATTCTACCAGTGTAGAACTCCGAGACATTTCCCCATGATTAGAAGCTCAGTACAGTCTGTCCCATACCTAAAAATGGAGATGTCCTCAACTGCTCCAACTACAAAGGAATCAGTCTTCTGTGTACGATGTACAAAATACTTTCAAACATACTCTTCAATAGACTTTCTTCTTATGCCAAAAACATCATTGGTGATAATCAGTGCGGATTCAGAAGAGATAGATCCACAACTGAGTAAATTTTTAACCTCTGGCAAATCTTACAGAAAATAAGAGAACTCCAAATTAACACTTATCATCACTTTATAGACTTCAAAATGGCCTATGACTTATCAATAGAGAATACAATATGACTTATCAATAGATATGTTCTCTATTGATAAGTCATAGGTTATAAGATAAGTCATAAGTTCAGATTAGATAAGGATAAGTCATAAGTTCTCTATTGAGGCTCTGAATGAATTCAACATTCCTGATAAACTGGTTAAGTTGATTTCCCTCACTCTAACTGACACGAAAATGAGAGATGTAATTCAAGGAGGCCTCTCTGAACCAGTCGAAATAGCAAACGGTGTTAGACAGGGTGATACATTAGCGTGTCTTCTTTTCAACATTGCTCTTGAGAAGATTATTAAGGTTCACAAGTCAATACAATCTTCTCTAAATCTGTACAAATTATTGCATATACGGATGACATTGATATTATTGCTAGAACTCAAAAAGACCTCAGACAGGCATTTGTAGCACTAGAAAGAGAGGCCAAAAAATGTACCTCTCAATAAACATAATATATAATATATTAATAGACCAAAACCAAATACATGACAAACCCTGACTCCTCCCCGCGCATTTAAAATTGGTAATTCCAAGTTTCATCTACCTTGGATCTGAAATCAACACCACCAAGGATTTGGCTCCAGAATTGAGAGGACGAACAAAAGCAGCCAACAGATGCTTTCATGGACTATGAAGATTTCTGAAATTCAATAATATCGGAAGAGACACTAAACTACTTTTATGTAAAAGCTTAATCAGATCAGTACTTACATATGCATCTGAAACGTGAACATTGTCACAAACTGGTGAAAAAACCCTTGCAATTTTCGAACGAAAAATCCTCAGATCCATCTTTGGTGGTTTCTTTGACAATGGGTTTTGGAGAAGGAGGACTAATGCCAAACTTTATCAGTTATTTAAAGAACCAGTTATAATACAATTTATAATAATTCTACACATGAAGTCGGCTGTAATTAAAATTCAGAATAATAGAATGACAAATCAAATTTTTCTGGCCAAACCAACTGGCTCAAGAGGAAGAGGAAGACCCAAATTAAGGTGGGCGGACTGCCTACAAAGTGTTTTCGACGCTCTCAACATAACAAACTGGAAAACCATGGTGCCCAGAGGGAGGGCTTGAAACAGTCTGCTTGAGAAGGTGTCCACCGAGTATTGAAGCGGTCCACCGAGTATCCGAGTATCCACCGACTATCGAGCTACTAATGATGATGATGAAATCCGCTGTTGTGCTATATTTCGTGATATGCATATTTGTATTTAAAAATTGTTTTGTGCATACAGAAAAAAAAAATTTAAAAAAAAAAAGCGTACAGAAAAAAATTCAAATTATTTTGTTTCAGAACATATTTCTGCACTTACCTAAATTTTATCGGCTTCACCAGTATTACATCCCAAAGGCTTCGTTAGTATTATTATTGCTTTCGGCATACAATCAAATTATGTCCAGATATTTATTCACACTAAAAACCCATTCAACTCACTCGAGAATGTTTTACATTTATTTAACAAAAAACCACTCATGCGTATTATACAATAACACAAATCAACTGTCATTTCGCAAACTATAACTATCTGTTGAAAAAGTTGTAGACATTTGTGGGTGGGTGTTGCTATATTAAAAAATAAATAAACCACGCAGATTTATTTTGAAATCATAAATAAAACTAACATTTCATTAAGAGGCAATCTAAATGACAAATCAAAAAATATTGTATTAATAGTTTACTTATTGAAATCGATAAGTTTATTTTAAAAATTGAGATAGTATTGTTGATAATCTTAGATATTTGGGCAAATTACGGATGTGAAAGATTTTCAAATGGCAATAATTATTATTTACGAATTGTAAACAATATTAACATTGAAATGAAATTGAATTATAACACAATCTTTATCCTTTTCTTTTTTTAACCTTATTTTGTAAAACTATGCAAATGAAAGGGATAGTAAGAAAAGTCAAATTCACCTTCGATCGCTAAGATCATTTTTGCAAGATTGCCACTTTCTTACATTTCGGAAAAAAGTGGTATAATTTTTTAAAAAATATGTGTATTGCAATCTACCCACGATGCACTATTACGGATTGAGGTGTTACTATTTAACGATGATACACTATGTGTATACATTTATAAGAAAAATTAATTTTTAGATATACATCACGGTTTGAAATAGGCAATAATACCTAACAAAAGATAAGGAGTATCAGAACTGCAAATTCAAAAAAAGTTGATAGCTTTTGCATTTTTGCTCAGGTCTACAAAATAAGATTTGAATTTAAAAACCGCAATACCAAATTTATTACCGCTGGTTCCTGTTCACAAACGGTCCGCTGACTTTTCCCAGTAACTCATGTGCTTTAAAAAAAAATGTATTACAGCCCCAGGGTTCAACAGCAGTGGAAAAAAGTATGAAAGGATATAAAGATCAGAGCATAATTTGAATAAAACCACTGTAAAGTATGTGAGACATTCCCTAACTCAGATAACAGTGTTTCCATACATAAAACAAAGAAGAATTAGTATAGATGTACCTATTATTAACTGAATAAAACTGGTAAAATATTATCACTCGACTCACGCCTTAAGTGTCCCGCTTAGCATCAGCTCGGTGATGAGGACGATGTTCTTCTTCTTGGCGACAGTACCCTCCCAATAGTTGTAGAAGCGCACTATGTTGGGGTGCTGCAATTTTTTCAACATTTCGGCTTCCTCGCGAAACCGCAGACGTTCCGTTTTGTTCAGCTTTTTCTCCTAGATAAGTGAGATGTCAATTCTACGTTATTGATTTATCACAAATCTAAATTCTTCATACTATCATATACACCACAGTATTAAATATTTGAATTCATTAGTGTGACCAACGCCATAATCAAATTCACCCTGGTATATATTAGTTGAAATCTCAAAATATACAAAATATTTCAATAATAGTCTTTGAGGAGATACAAAAGTCCAAATTTAAATTACTCGAGGTATTTGGTATCAAAGTGGGATGTGTTTGTTTTATGCGCCCTAACGAGAGCTATGCTAACAATATTGAACAAAAAAAATGTGAAAATTAGAACAATGGAAAAGCAAGATCACATTATTGACCTCAAATTGGTAAAATTTCAAATTGTAAAACATGCCTTTCATAATCTCAGGAACTAATGTTAGAGTAACCATTTTTTTATTTTGATAATGATTATTTTTATGGGAACCCCTTATTTACAGAAAAATTGTTTTAAAAATTTATTGCAATTTATTAAAATTTTATTTAAAAAAGCTACAGCCTAACAAAAATATTATTTATGCAGGTTAGAAAAATGTCTCATTTTCTTTTTCCAAATGCATTCTTTTCACCTGAGTGTGAAATCATTTTTACTCAGACTTTCGACATAAGATTTACACTATCGGTAATAATAAATAAAAAGCATAATCCTCACCAACAACTCGCACCAGGCAACTGCGACCCCTGTCTGTGTATCCAAGCCGTGATACACAGTTTTGAAGGAACCTCGGCCCACCTCCTTATCGTACTTAAAGAACCTGAAACGGCATAAAAACTATATTGCAGAAAAGCAGACTACATCTAGTCATCTAATACCCATCTATATGACCTCCACAAAACAAAAATTAACTGATATCTATATAAGTACAAATAAAATTGATCAATCATAATATTGATACAGTACAACTTACTAGACAAAAAAATAACTGATCATAAAGACCTATGTTTTTATGGCCATATTGTCAATTTTGAATATTATAGTTAAAAATGTATCCGTAACCAAATTAAAAGAATTAAACTGAAATAATAACTACTCTTTTCTAAAAATAATAACCTAAAGTAATACATTTTCAGGATCTTTCCAACAACAACAACAGTTTCAGGATCTTTGATAGTTAGAAAATACTAAAACACTGCATTGACTTTAGATCTTTAAGTGTCCACAAATGGGGCAGTTTGGATAGACATCACAGTTTGAATTATATTACCTATTCCTAATTGAAGAACATGTTACCTATTCCTAATAAAACACTACAAAACTATTAAAGCAAACAATACCTTCCGCATGGTGACACCCCTATGGGTTCCTCCTCATCTTCTTTCCTGCCGTTTTGGTCCTCCTCCTTCTCCAGCTTCTTCTGCAGCTCGAGCTTCTCCAGGTCGTAGATGGGCCCATACACCAGGCCTGGGAGAAACAACATTTTTTTGACTCACTTCAGTAAATTTTAAATTTTAAAAAACAAAAACAGAAAGAATTTACAATTGTTTTTTGGATGTACGAAAATCACATGATTCCCAGCCAATTTTGATAGCAAATTCAAATTTGACTATAACAGGTAGTCTACATAAGAATTTAAAACCTAATGCTGTAAGTGGCTAGATATGACCTAACGATAGCGTGTCTGGTACAATGTTTGCTGCTTTAATTTTGGTCTACATATCCAAAAATACAAGATTCGCTGCTAATAGTGGATTCACATTTCTGCAGAACCAAATCCCTGCGAATACAGGATCCCTAATATACATCTATGATTTGAATATTCATATATACTAAACCACTTCTTATCCACTAATAAATGGCTACATTAATTGTTAGTAAATACCATGTTCATTAAAGATTTTCATAGATTCTCAATTAACCCCAAAATTAAGTTCTTTTCCTTAAATTTGCATACATATAAGTATACGACAGATTTGAAATAATACTTATTAGATTACCACAAATTTCTTGTTACATCATCTTCATCTTACAGAATCTATTTGCAAAGGACAGATTGAGTAACTCTCTACTACCCTCTAGCACTAGTCATGTGAAATAAAAATGTAAGAAAATTTCGTTTTTTTTAAACTTGACCATCCCTGTAAAGTTCTCTGGTCAACAACTAACAAAACTGAATAAGAATGGATACATCGTTTGCTTCATTATATAGCTGATTTTATTGCCGGCAATATCAAACCAAACAATGGTCTTTTTACATTGATAACAGCAAGTTTGATTTCCTTCTCCTCCTTCTTCAGCCTGTATCCGTCCTCTCCTCGAGACAGGGCCTTTTCAATAGTTCATATGATGTATATGAAACACGTATCTTAAGCGAGCTACATATACAACATTCCTACTATTCTGTGAATGTTATCCCACCAGCAAAGTGAAAGAAAACTTATGCTTCGAATCATGTCGTACGAAACTAGTGAAAGTGGGTCTGGCGTTATTGTTTAGAATATAATTTTAAAGAAGCTCATATAAAGGCACGCATATTACATTTTTAATATGTCAATTATTGTTAATAAGAAATAAAAATTACAATAAAAAATCTAACATAGTACATAATAATTTTTAGAAATGGTAACAAAAAATTATAAATTAATTGAAGCTCTTAGCTGTCATTGACATTTTGTACTGTGTTGCCGAACCGGCAACTTTTTCACTCTTTTTGGGTTTTATTTGATTTTTTTCTATGACCCTGTCAGGTCTGAGGTTTTCCTGGATTAGTATATTACATGTGTGTATGGAGGATACTACGGGACACAATCCGTATTTTGTTTCATATTACTGGTACAAAGGGACCTGTAGAAATAGCATTTACAAGCTATTATAAAAAATAACCTCACTTTTCATAAAAAAACACAAGACTCCTCATTTGTATGATCGACAATTTCAATAAAACTTTTAAGAAGCTTATTTTTGCATTTTCTCTGTTTAAAATTGTAATTTTTACTTTCGTAACGCCTGCGTCCAACACTATATGAATTTTTAACCATCTTCTTCATTATTTACTGTGTCTATATTATCTTTATTTCAAAAAGTTTTAAAAAAATTACACTAATTATGTTGGTTTTACAAAAATGGTATTTGCCTTAAACACTGTTTCTGAAAAATTAATTTCTTATCACTTTCCTGTTCTATGAAAAAAAAAACATACTAAAAATTTCATTTTTTTTCAAAATTAAAAATGAAATAAACACATTACAATGTTCAACTGCAATAAATCAAAAATAATGTTGTATTTTGAACTTCACAGTTAAACACTGGAACACAAATTGTCCACAAACCAGAATGAGTGACATCGAAATGCACCACATGACTAATCAATGGCCAACTTCGAGTAATTGTGTGAGTAAGATAGCATGATCCTATAGATTGAATTCCATAAACAATATTTATCTGTGACTATACAAAGACGAAGTGTGTGAAGAGACTGAACATCACTGACATCAATGTGACATCACAGAATTTATATAACACGGGACTAAATATTTTGACGCAAAACATTGCATGACTACAATACCAGTAAAGCCAATTTTTTCCACTTAAAACACATTTTTTTGGAGAAAATATCGCAATTGTAGATTATATATCAAACACCCTGTTGTGCCAATGTTTTATTACATTAGTAGATGATGAAACATGAAGAATACTGATGATATCATTATGATTAACCTTACAACCTTCTTATATCCCTTTATATTTTCCATAAATTTTACACTCGGTTATTTCACTTCAAACTAGCCAAAAGAAAGCACCTCATACTTAGATAAACAAACACAAAAATTGTATACTATACATAAGAATCCACCCAACGTACCCAACGTCTGATACATTCCATCGAACAAGAAAACTGATACACTTGAAACAGCAAGTGGAATTCACGGCCATGCTTCAAATATTCAGAACAATCGCGTTTCTATCGATCCACAATGGAACAAAAAAGCATTAGTTATATCACCGCAAACCTAACAGTGGAGATGTGAACGAAACAAAGAGTGTGGACAAAAAATTTAGATACTGTAGGTGATGGCTTGGGATAATGTTTCACTCGGCCACTTAATTACTGTGAAGTGTTAATATATGTGTCACCAAGGCATATGGTATAGTTGCTGCTGCCTTCTATTATATAGCTATAGTTTCGATAAAAAGTATGCTTCCAAAAGACCATAATAAACAGCAGTATTTCTGGTGTTTTTCAAATGCATAAAATTTGAAGGAAATATGTCGAATTGTGTCATATACCCAAAGATGTTTCTGGAATTGGCAAAATTTAGGAATGATATTGGAAAAACTAATATATCAGTTATGAACATTCCCCCAAAACATAACCGTTATGTGAAGTGTTAATAAATATGTCACCAAGGCATATGGTATAGTTGCTACTTTCTATCATGTAACCATAGTTTCAACAAACAGTATGCTTCCAAAAACTCATAATGAACAGCTGCATTTCTGGTGTTTTTGAAATGCATAAACTTTGAAGGAAATGTGTCGAATTGTTTCAAAGACCCAAAGATATTTCTGGATTTGGCAAAATTTAGGAATGATATTGAAAAAACTAATATATCCTTCTAAACATCAAGAATACATTATTCTTTTATACAGTATGTATCGGCACTAAATAGCACCACTTCACTCCATAATAGTGCATAATGGCTAGATTGCAATACACATATTTTTTCCAAAAATCATACCAATTTTTTCTGAAATTTAAAAATTATCAGAAGTCATTAACATGGGAATATATCAACCTATTACCTTGTATTGAATATATTTGGCGTTAATTTTGTAGAAATTCATTATTCACACTTAAATGAAACTACGTGATGTAGCATTATTAGTAGTATAAGATGTTGTAATACATCAAAACCTAGGTAGTGGTAAAGAAATTAAAGAAAGTAGAAATAATACTACATCACGTATTTTGATTTAATTGTTCCTAAGTTATGTTTTTGCTTTACAAATACCAAATGACAATTCATTCTGACACTTGACAATATGTTATATATTGCCCAAACTGACAATTGGCACTATTTAAACTTGACATATATGAGAACACTTAGTCTCTTTTAGAGGCAATCATGTTAAACCTAGACAGGAATCCAGTAAAAGGGACCTTTTTGAACTCGTAGAAGACGTTTGGGAAAATCAGGACCTGCTAAGAAGACCATAGGCTCCTAGCATAAGGATGTTATAACAATTTGCACTTGGGCACTTTCTAAGAATATAAAGAAGCCCTCACACCATAACTGAGTTGGTTAGAATTAAGCACTTGCAATTACATGGAAAGGTCATTTGATATTGGTGCTCTAACTTACTGAGCTAACGAGTCAGGTCAATCAACCAGGACCACTGTTAAGATTATTATTAATCAAATTTAATTTACAACCCTAAGGCCCGATTTTTCATCCAGCGAATAAACTGCCATATGATAATCAGTCTGATAACGATGACAATTTTTCAATAGATAGATAGTCATTTAAAGTTTTATTCTACGCTACGACAATAATATTTGTGTATAAAAGCAGTATCGCCAGAAAATCAACTATCTGACATTTGTCAATACGTACAAACATCCCATTGAAATGTACCTACCATTATCGACAGCTTTCTTTTGCATGTATTGTTTCAATAAACTCCACGTTTTTACAAAATTCCATACAAAAATACGGTTGTAATTTTAACATCAATATTAAAATAAACCCTACTGTCTATTTGATAAATGTAAATAAATGCTGTTTGGATCTTTAATCAACAAATAACTTTATTCATTTGATACTGGGTGTTTGCAGCTATTATTAGTCATAACTGAATAATTCAATTATGTTCTCTCTGACAAATAAATTGCAATTATTGCAAAATCAGCCCCTTAAAGTAAATAAAAAATAACAAAAACAATATTCACAACATATGCTATCAAAACAATATCACCATAGTAACGTGAACACACTGCGGCCATCTTCTATTGTGCACATACGCCAGCTTTATCACACAGCTCAGTTGTTGAAAACATTGTATTAAATGTATTTTAATGATTTAAAAACAACTATATTTGACAATAATACACAGAGAGCTAGGTCATTTTTAAAATCACAACCAAACTCAATGGACAACTACAAAATGTCCAACTAAAACTATCAAACACCATTTAAAAAACATGTCAGAAAAACAATGCTTACCAACTTTTCACTGAACTTTGCAACAGTTTTAAACTTAACATATTTAAACAATTAATATTTATAACTGTCAAAAAAAACAAAAAAAAACTAACTCTCTTGCAATTTGCACATGACAGATTTCAAAATTGCAATCTTTGGTTTCAAAACTGTCGTTCTTGACAGATATGTGTAACTGCATCTCACTTCTTCTATAGCTGTCTCTGTCACAAGACAACTGGGGCACCTTACGATACTTATTCACTTTTAACAAAAACACAAGGACAAAATGAATATCCGTCTTGTTAGATTTAGAGAAGAATAATGAAATAGTTAGAAGCCCAGCAAACTATCAGGTTATTTTGTTTTTTTTATTTCGTTCACAATGACAATTTCAAACTTGTTTGTAACACAAACATCACTCAAATAATGATATAGCTATTAATAATATTTTTATATCACAAGTTTAGAATTAAATTTAAACTACTACGCGTATGTCTCAACATTCAAAAGGAAAGCCAGAAAGAATATTCTATATTTAATGTTTTATAGATGCCTCAACACTGATAATGTGGCTAAATGAGGACATTTCCTATCAGTAATTCTAAATTTCCTCATCAACCAGTATTTAATATGAATCAGAATACAATTTCTGCTTATCTTACACACCATGAACAATTCTCAGAAATTTAGTTTGTCATCTGCTTTCTCATTTTTGCTCCAGCTCAAACTGATTATTTCAAACGTCAAGCATGATGTCGCTTTGTATTGTTTCCAATAACTATTGCATGTTAAGTAATGCAATTTAGATAAATTGTTATCTATGTGTGTTTTATATGTTTGCGTCATTTATCAAATTCTAAGCTATTGACAATTTAATAGGGTAGTTGCCGCCAAGGAAAATGCTCATATTATTTGTTCTGCATAATTGATTTGTTCCGCATAAAAAGTTTAAATATTACGTAAATCAAGTTTAGTCACTAAAATATTTACGATTATTTAATAATTCTAAAAAATAAATACATGCAACTAAAGACACTGATCACGAAACACCGAACACCAATCAGGACACATGACGGTCACATCTTGCCAAACAAGTTCTTATGGTGGTCCTGTAATATTTGCTCTTTTCTGTTCATTTTGACTTGTTTTTGAGGTTTTTGTGAGATAACAAGAAGATACCCATAATTCTTTGTGATAAAAGAAGGTTTACAAAAGCCGATAGCAATAATTTACCCAAAATTAACGCAGTGATGCTCGGAATATTTTTCTGATTTCTGCTCAACTGTATTTCAGAATTCACAATTAAATGAAACTACGTGATGTAGTATTATTTCTACTTTCTTGGTGGACTATTAGCAAAAATCTTTGCTAATAGCCCACCTGAAGATGTTGTAATACAATGAAACCTAGCTTGTGGTAAAGAACTTAAAGAAAGTAGAAATAATACTACATCACGTAGTTTCATTTAATTGTGAATAATGAATTTCTACAAAATTAACACCAAATATATTCAATATTCAAAATTTCAGAATATCAAAACTTTTTTGTAAGTATACTTATAACTAAACAAAGCCCAACTTATTTAAAGCTATCGTTTAACAAAAAATTAGCGTCAAGTTGTGTGCGTAATTATTGATTAGATACGTTTTTAAGTTATGTCAAAAGAAAAAGCTGAAAACTAATTTTGTTTAATATATCTTTGTAATATAATTCTCCATATTACTTTGCAACTGTAATAAACAAATATTTGTAAACATTACTGTAAAAAAAACAAATAATATAAAATTAAACTTTGTGCTTAAGTTTAGAAATATGCAACAAAAACTACATCAAAATGGTCTTCACAAAAGTACAAGGTCTCTGTTTGCAAGTTGCATTCACTTTTTCCATATTTCAGGCTTATGTGGCACATAAATAAATAATTGGTTTGGTTTTGGTTGTCGGACTGTCACATTGTGGCACAGCACAGCACTTGTAAAACTATGAAGTCAACATAAAAGTTGTTTTATAAACACATACTATCACACTCAACATCACAGCCGTTTATTCGGCAAGACGTGATGTCACACTAGACGCCGTGATAGTTCAGAGCGTTTCGGTGGGAAATGCAAAATAAACCATGCGAAAGTTTGTTTTTTACCGAAATATTTTTTGTGTATAGTAGACTGCAAGCCAACGTATTAACTAGTAGCCAACATATAAAGCAATCGTTAAAGAGTCAGATTATATTGGTTCTCCTTTTACTAAAGAGTATAGCTGTTTTCGCAAGAGAGCAGGTAGATGTAAGAGGTTTTCTTTATGATACCTGCATCGGAGCCTACTTCCATTCCTTTTATATATTGTTAGATGTTGCCCCTCTTACATATGCCCCTTGCCTAAGGCATACCAAGCTTCAGGGCATGTAACTCACCCTTAACAGAAATATGGGAGATATCAACATCTAACATTAAAACAATTTTCTTGGTTATATTTAAATGAGGCAAACAAATTTTGATAATAATTCTGTGTACCGTAATCTACGAATTGTACACTTCATGATTTTTAAGGTTACAAACTTCAAAACGAGAAACGGAACCCTTACAAGATCTGTCACATGTCAGTTTGTCTGTTACAGCCATTTTTCACAGAAACTGCTTGACATAGAAACATGAAATTTGACATAGTAATAAAACATATTAACCCGCACTTATTTAACTATATAGTACTTACTATCAATAACTAATAGTCGAAAATATTTCAATTAAAATTTTAGGGGGTGGGGCCATATTAAGTACTTAAAAAAAATTGTTAATTTCATATATAGCGTGAGTGGAATACCATATGTAGTGTGGGGATATAGTTTGAAAGGACTACTAATAATAGCCACAAAAAAAAATTTTACGTAATTTTAGGTATTATATCTTCAAAGATATATTGAAAAACAGGCAAAAAATTAATAAATTACTCAACTAAAATTATGAACAAAAAATTGGGTTTTTAGAAGCCATCATACAGGTCGTAGGAAAACTATAATACTTATCCTAGGTTAATATTTGCAAATATTTGAAATAAAAATACTTAGTACAATTAAATATTTACAAGAGCCTAAATGTGTACAGAACCCTCGTAGTACAAGTTCTACTTGTAATCGATTGATTTTTTCTATATAACAGAGCTTAAGAAAAAAATTAATTTCATATTTACGGTTTATTGGAAAACTCTAAAAATTAAGGAGAAAGAATAAAAAAATTATTCATATACATTTAATAAATAGCTAGGTTTAATTTTTGCTTCATTCAAATATCTGTCATAATTTATAAAAAACAGATTTAACCCAACCATCGAGCATTGACTTCTACAGCGCTGTCTAAGATAGTTTGGACACATGTGCTGCATAAGCGAGTCCCAACTTCTTCACCGGTTTCTTGGGTGAATTTGAGCAACCAAAAAAATGACTTATATAAAGCAAAATTCACCCCATCTGACCAAAAAGTAGAAAAAGCTCATGGACCAGCTGCGTAATGGCTTCAAGATCGCCCTCAAACAGGTGCCATCCGAGGATCATTCATTAATTTTTAGTTTAAACAGCAAATCAATAAATTTATAAATGTTTATTGTTATCCATACGTATTGACTAGTGTTCCCCAAGATGGGGATGCTG
The DNA here is from genome assembly GCA_039881145.1 of Druceiella hillmani. Classification (NCBI taxonomy): domain Eukaryota; kingdom Metazoa; phylum Arthropoda; class Insecta; order Lepidoptera; family Hepialidae; genus Druceiella; species Druceiella hillmani. The sequence continues at coordinate 21,322,430 of JAYKKI010000031.1, read as the reverse complement.
ATAACTTTTTTCTTTTCTTTCTAACTTTTATTTGTTTTTTACCAAATATTTTGCATATTAAGTAAACTCATTTGTGTATTTAAATTCGCATTATGTTTTAATCAGCAACATATTTTTATTTATTTATTTACGTTCTTTAATGTAAACAATTAATACATATAGCGGACTTATTGCTACAACAGTAATTTTTTACAACCAACCAGAACCCTAGTCCCATCCTGTTCGACAAGTGGCCGGGAATCGAACCCAGGTCCCAGTGGTGTGCCGCGCCATCAAAGGCCATATGCCATGATAACGAACACACCATGGTGATGACATATAGCAAACAAATAAATAACTTCATATAAATTAATGCAAAGTGACCAGTTAAATTCGCCACATGAAAGACATCATAAAATGATTACATCCTTATAAATTGAAAAGTATCATGATCTAAAACAATAAAAAAACCTCCATATCATGCACCAAATAAAATCTCAAAAACCACCAAGTAAACACCAATACTAAGTAGAGGCGATACTAAATACCGGCAATATTGAAACTAAGTTGAACCGATACTAAGTACCAGCAATGTTTAAATTATAATGTGCCACAGCATATAGATTCTAAACCATCCATTCCCTACTATCCATCAGCACTTATAATTTTTTTATGCGACACGAGTGCATAAGACAATCTAACTCACCGTTGAGATCAGAAGCATCCGTCTCTCCCTCGGGAGGAGGAGCAGCCGGATGCACCGAGTCTGCAGTGCCTCCACCTACGCCAGGACTGTGACCCTGCAAAACCTTCTCCGTTGCCGTCGCAATCTCGATGTTCTCCTCCTGTATGGTAGAAATGAAATAAATTAGAAGGTGGTGAACGAACTTAATGAAATTTTTAAACCTTCTAAGATGCTATATAGTATGCTATTAAATCTAGGTAGAAAAATACAATAGCAGATGTTGTCGGGCTCATGAGGAGCCATCTGAGACAATTAGGACTCCTAAGTGACGCTGGGACCCTAATTTTCCTCCATCAGGATAACGAAATAACTTTAATTTCTGTACTTTAAAAGTCGTAAAATCAATAACAGTTTAAACCAACTGTTTAAAATTAATCTGTTGATACTTCCAAACGATAATTTTAATATTAACTTACTTTTCAGTTGTACCTTTATTCAGAATTTTAAAAATTTACAAAAGATTTTTATTGATGAGATACTTTATTATATTGGAATACAGCGAATAGATGCCAAATACGGTAGTTGACTCATTCTAAATTTTGATATTTTTCATACAATATTGTAAAATATAAGCTAATTAAAAACCAGTCTTGAAAAAAATTCAAAAATTGATTGTAAAATAAGCCAGTTGTAGGCTTCTAAATTTGAAGATACGGATAGAGTTGGGTATAGCTCTGTCTCTTTTCCTCTCGTAAAATATAATGTGCAATAATAAAAATGACCTCACAACAAAGTATTGCCGTCCTTCTCTAAAGGTTAAATTTAAACTTTTATAACTCGGTCAATTTTTAAGATTATTAAAAAAAAATTTCGCTCTTCATCAACTTGTATCTTGAAATTATGATCAATTTAATAAAAAAAAATTAGTCAAATACCCAATTCTTAATAGTCTGCTATTATTTCATTACAAAAAGTATTTTGGGGAAAATATAACTGTTTTTAACTATAAGGTTAGATTTACACAAAAAATGTCCAATTTTATAGAGTGGAACGGAGATAGATCTTTACAGTCGATCTTAATCATTCGAAAAGTTATTATGGCTAATATGGGACAATTACTTCATTAGAATAGTTACTCCCATTTCGTTTTGATAAACTATTAACTTAAACCTACTGTCCAATAATGTAATTCTATTAACCTATTAATATAGTTAACTAATTCCAAAAAGTATTTTCTAAACAACTGAAATAACACGACTATTGGACAGTTTGCTAGAATGACAGAGACATAAACAACTGATATAGCTGGGCGGCCGTAAAGCAACAGTTAATTTGCGAAGGGGAGTTTAAACCATCCAGTTCCACCAGTAAAAATTACCTAGAGTTTATACTTTCAACAAAGTTAAACCGATATTGATCTTATGAAATTATGACTAAACCGTCGTTTAAACTCTTCAAGCGGCTTAAACTATTATTGTACCCTTACGGGCTTAAAAACGTAAAGTGCAGTTATATTCTGAAACTGAAAAACTTATAAATTTGTTTATATTAGTATGCCACAAATGAATGCAACAAATGAGTGCTAAGATTTTTTAATCTGCCGAGGAGTTTAAAAATTTTTCACAAATTAAAATTTCGAAAATAGGTGAAAAAATATAATAGTGTGCACTCAATTAAAAAAAAACCAATATTTTTTAGAAAAGAACATGTTTTCAACTTTTGTTAATTATAATTTCTTCCTAATCTAACTTAGAACGCCTGAGGCAACCGCCTATAGTTAACGAAACCCATCCCTGTATCAAATTTTATAAATCTGCAATAATTCAAAAGCTATGTCCACATATCAAATGGATGATCCTATAACCCATTTCTTAGCATTTAAGCGAATTTTAAATGATAACGACTCCTATTCGTGATTCGTGATTAACAATGCCTCACAAAACCGTCAATAAATATTGAAAGCTGAAAGTGCTGTGTTGTATAGAAGTCTTTAAATAATCCATAAAAACAATACAGCTGAAAGTGTTGCGTTGTATAGAAGTCTTTAAATAATCCATAAAAACAATGCAGCTGAAAGTGCTGCGTTGTATAGAAGTCTTTAAATAATCCATAAAAACAATATGGCTGAAAGTGCTGCGTTGTATAGAGGTCTTTAAATAATCCATAAAAACAATACAGTGTTCAGTTTTCCAACTTTATTGTCTCATATCATTTGTAACCTAACCTCTTTACGTTTAATAACAATTTTTTTGTTGCATACATAAAAGTGACGTATACCAAGGTGTGTATTTCAATATAAATTGTGCTAAGCTTTATTGTAAAATCTTAACAATTAAAATTTATTATAGAATTTTCATAATCTACTATGGCCAGAAATTTTAATTTCTATTTCAGAAAATTAAATTCTGTCAAATTATATGGCAGGCTTAGAGTAGTTTCTTCATTTTAATTATACTTTAATATTATTTTAATCATATTTGCTTGATAAACAGCTGTAAACTGTATTTTATCCGTATCTTAAAAACATAAGAATTGCAATGATATTGACAGACTAGTAACCAAAATGTTTTACTGCTACCATTTATAGCACCGTGTTTGTTTTTTAATGACCTCTATGAGTACGTTCCCCTAGACAATCGCAACGCTCAAAACGCTAACTGTATCGTTCCACTTGCCAACCTCAGTCGTTGTGGTCGTGATCAAAACGTCATTGTTCACAACCGCTTCGAGCTTATGCCGACTCGCGTATCAATGTGGGTCGTTACGGTTGTTTAACTATCAATTTGACTTTGACACATTGATATAAGAAATTTACATAAATAAATGTATATTGTTCTTCAAAATTAAACATGGTGACGAAGAGGATCACTTTATGCAACTCCGAGAAATACATAATAAAAGTAAAGTTTACACAAAAAGGCGCAAAACATGCAAACAATCATCAAATTTTTATAGAAATTAAATTACACTTTTGCAATTAATGTAAGTGTACATTATTACCTAACGATTAATACATAAGAAAAAATACAATGCTATAATCTCTTTATTTTATCAAATACTCGCCCTTTTTTCATAGTTAAAATACGCATTGTTCATAACACGTTCCACTTGAATTGACAGTTACATCGTTGACAGGCTAGTGGGTTTGATCGCGATTGTGGGCGTAAGCGTTACGAGCGGCTAGTGGAACGTACTCTACGTTTCTTGGATGGCTCCTATATAAATTAGCAATTGACTTAGAAAAGTACTCAAATACTCTTATGCACCAAGTATTTCAAGAAACTAAAATAAGGTATACAGATACGCAGTACTCGAATGACTGTTTAAGTACTCCCTATAGTAAATAACAGCTTAGATTAGAGAATTATGTTCGTCAGTAAACAAAATAAATTTAGCTCTTATTGGGTATTTGACTAATTTTTTTTTATTTCATTAAACATAATTTCAAGGTATAAGCTGATGAAGAGTGAACATTTTTTAATAATCTTAAAAATTGACCGAGTTATAAAAGTTTAAATTTAACCTCTAGATAAAGACGGCAATACTGTATTGTAAGGTCATTTTTACCATTGCGCATTATATTCTACAAGAGGAAAAAAGACAGGGATATACACAACTCTGTCCATATCTTCAAATTTAGAAGCCTACAACTGGCTCATTTTTAAATCAATTCTTGAATTTTTTTCAAAATTGGTTTTTAATTAACATATATTTCAAAATATTGTATGAAAAATATCAAAATTTAGAATGAGTGAACTACCGTATTGGTTGGTATTGTTTCACAGTAAGTAGTTGAATAGATACAAGTACTAATGTACCAACATACATAAGTATTTTATTTCTATACACTTGTAAACTATACACGGGTATTAGATTTGAGTACTCCATTATTTTTTACTGGTATTCTTTGTATTTTTTATGACCTTACTTGATTCTTTTATATGAATACTGGGTTATATAAGTACTGCAAATTACTGGCTAGGTTCAACACTAACACAAATATAAGCTACATAGATATTCTATAAAAGTATAATATGTATTGAAGATGGATACATTGGACTGACCAATAACTGAACTAAACTGTTGCCTCATTGTCGAATTCAATGCACGTGTATATAAAGCACTGAACAGATCAGTCAGAGTTTTGTATATATATTTTTGACTACAAACCCTATTATTAGTTCATCGTTTTGGATTCCAATCGGCTTAATCTGCAATGAGTCACAAATATGATTTAAGTACAGTGACCCAAAGGATAACATTAGCGTTCACACTTATTACCATCTGTTTATGCTTAAGAGATTACTTCAACAATTGTATGAACCTATGTAAAACTGTTTCCATCTATATATTGAGCGCTATACAATACAGTTATATCAACAGCGAAAGATATAAAATTTTGTTTATGTAAATGTGTAAATTTTTTATGTAATGTGTATTTTTCGAACGAAATTCTTTTACGCAGCTTAAGTAGAGAGAATTGGCAGAAATAGTCACGTAAGGAAAAGTGTTATGCCCCCTCCACGTGACCTTTCCCTCTCTTTCTCTCTGTCTCTTTCTATTATAATACGATTGTACGTGTGTGTGTGCATGTGAGTATCGACATTCAAGCAGCAAGCATTATGAGCGGTCAGCTGTATAACCTCAATTGTAAACACGTGCAAATATTATTTAAACTTATTTTTTTTCGTTTTTTTTATGTAATCTGTAAATTGTTTATGTAAAAAGTGTTCAAACAAAATCAAAACATAATTTTGGTTAGTTAATAAGTGCAGTATAAAAAAATATTGAAAAGTCAATAGTCAATAATAAAGGCACACTATATTTAATTTAGCTTGAGAAAAAACTGAAAATACTGACCATTTTTAAAAAAACTGACTTGTCTTGAAAAAATTGACTTACTGATTTTACTGCCCTGTTTCGGACCCTGTTTTTTCTTTAATAGGGGGAAAATTTTGAAAATGCCAAGTATTTTTAAAATTGACAGAGCAAAACCCCTTCTATTGGTTCCTGAATACAAAATTACACCATTATAAAAAGTAAAAAATGTTCTTACAATTTATTGCATTGTCCAGATACACTTCTATCATTAACTAAAGGATTAAACATCCGTGTTTTTATGTTTTTGTTTCTTTTACCTGGGGGTTCTCTTTATGATAATAAAACCAACAAATATAATTTAGTGATTGATAATGTTTTAATTAGTGATTGATAATGTTTAAAGTAATATTTTTCTCCTTAATAAAACTTTAAATCAAAAAATTTTGTAGTTTATTTTAATTTTATATTTTCAAATAGAATCCGAAAAAATTTTGGCTTTACGAAATAAATAACACATATATAAAATAGGTAATATCATCGTATAATGTTTTATACGTGTTGGAATGCCTTATACTGTGAATAACATTCCCAGATCTAACGATAAATACTAAAATACCAAACAGAACTTTAATAAAATAAAATCTGACTAATATCCAATAAGCTGCAAAGATTCCTTGACTTCAGAAAATCTAGGAATTTACCAGTATACAAAATATCTGGAAACTTTCCACAGCCATCGCTCACTAAATAACAATTATGTTTTTCTCACACACTCACATAAAATGCGAGATTAACTTACCAAATCTTGCTCGGATATAAAAGCATCGTCCTCGAGCCGTGCCACCAGCTTGTTCCCACTGTCATCAAGTTCAGGGTCGGCAAGCGCAGAGCCCTGAGGTCCACTTTGGCCTGAGCTGCGACGGCGGTATCCCCCGACTACTCCGCAGCCTACTGGTTGATTAGCCTGAAAGATATTTTTAAAATTATTATTTATCAATCTAAATATATTTCATAAATATGAATTTTTAAGCTGTGAACAAAAAAAATATCAAATATATCAATAACACATACTCGCTACCTAATAGGCTAGTTGACTAACTTTGAGAAATGGATTAATACTTTACCTTAATATCTATTTTACCCAAAAAAAATTATATTATCCCTTCCACTATTATTACACTTCCATTATATATTTTGCTTTTTCAATAACCAATTTAAATTAACCTCAAAAATGCTCAAGACTGTCATAGCATCAGGAATGAGGTCATGCTGTGCATTATAAATCAAAACGATCGTGTGTCTGTGTATGGCAGTTGCTTCTTTAATTAAAAACGAATTTGTCTTATTACAAGTACTATGTAGTGGCCCAGTATAAAAGCACAACGTAAAATGCCAAATAAATTATTTATATATGTTCGAACAATAAACAAATATGGAAAAGTGGCTAAATCTGGCAAGGAGCTCATAGTTTATCTACAGATTCAAGAATGTTTTTTATGAAGATCATTTTGATATAAGTATTTATTTGCAATTTAAGTACCTATTCGATAAACTGTGTTTTCACTAAAAAATCATTGTGATTGTGGTCCTATCTTAAACAATGACTGATTTGTGTTTTCTAATTAAAATGTCAAAACTCTGAACTGATACAGTTGATTACAAACAATAAAGTTAATATGACACACACAATCTATTTCTAAATCAAAATAAATAACTTAAATCTAAATTTAAATAATAATCAAGCATAGCGGCGACAATTTTGGGCAAATTACTACTGTTCGGTTTGCTAAAACTTGATTCCATTGCGAATTATATTTGTATTTTGAGGTGTAATTGAGGACACTGTATCAGTTTGATAAAAACTATTAGAAATGAAAAATTAATCAAATAATCTGTTCTATATATGAAAAAGTCAATAACAACAATGGCTTTTCGCGATGTGTGACGTAACGCTTTCTGATTGGTGTTCACTGTCACGTGACTAAATGCGTAATTTTGCCAAATTTATTTCCTAAAAGTAAAGACAATCTTTACTTTTAAAAATAAATAATTTTGTTTTTTGTTATATCCATTTCATGAATAATCATTAGAAACTACAATCCATCCGATTTATTCTTAATGAACACAAGCTTATTACTACAGAAATTTCAATTTTGAACTTGAATAACTCTAAAATAGTTGAATAACTCTAGCGACTTTCGAAAAACAGTTTTCGCAGTTTTCTTCAGGACACTGAAGAGAATTGCCTCTCCCCATCATTGTCTCATTCAATTTTACATCAGTAAAGAAATGCCACAAAAATGATTCTATGTACAAATATTTTTATATCAAATCTAGCATCAATACTTAATTTAATGACAGAACAAGCAAATACAAAACTAACAAGTTGTGTTTACATGTGTTTGATGCCCTAGAGTTTAATTTCCCCAGCTTTGTCGCATACAACTTTACACTTTGTAAAATACTGATTATACAGAGTGTAAAGTTGTATGATCAAACATTGCCCATAAAAATAAATCTACGTATAATATAAATATTTTTATAGCAAATCTAGCATCAATACTTAATTTAATGACAGAATAAGCAGATACAAAGCAAACAAGTTGTGTTTACATATATTTAACACCCTAGAGTTTAACTTCACAAATTAGAAAGAATTCTATTATCTCAGTGAACGATGTGATAATTCAATGCAAGGTTTGTTTGTTTAGATTAATGTAACGACACACGCTGTGATTAAAATATATGTTTATTAATTTCTACGAAATTAATTCTCTTATCAAAGATCCTTAACCCATAAACTATGCTAGACATTTTTTTATTAGATGTGTCAAAATATCCAGTTGCATCTTATATATAAATCTCGCGTAATACTTATAGCCAGCCGATTCACCCCCATAAGTCATAAGTTCTGAATTTAATACCATCATTAACGACATCAGACCTTTCCAAAGGTCCACTGCCACAAGTGGTCCTCTGCCTTTAACTTTAACAATAAACCACTTCCTACCGACTTTTCTAGGTTTTCAGTCTATTTATTTGAGAGACGTGTCACACACTACGCTTCGATGTTTTGTAATCTCTTTTGGTTCTTGGGATTTTTGGTTCTCCAGCAAATATGACCTTCCCATTACTATTTTCAATTTGCTAATGTTGAGACACACCAAGCATACTTCAGTGCAAGCATCACCAACGTTCACTGGTGTTAGTACGATAATAATGAAGTATATAGCCTAATTGCCCTAAATTCCTCATTGTCTTATATAACTATATGTTATACTAGCCATAATTTTATTTTAAATATATAACACAATATTATTTCTTACAGTTTTCTTATTTCTGTCAGATGAAGGTAGCCTTCCTCTCTTATAAGTTATCTAAAACCAAGTACAGAGCAAGTCAATAAAAATAGATTACAATTCAAGTATTTTTTCTTTTGTACTAAAATACAGTTACTCGTATTAACTCACCACGCTAGTTGTCAGCGAGTTGAGCATATCGAAGGTGGTACTCTGTTGTGTGGCGATAATAGCCAAAGCCGCCGAGTAGGGCCGGCCAGGCAGGCCCCCTCGGAGTGGTCCCTTGGCCACCATTACTTCAGGCGCTGGGACCACAACCTGAAACACGACGGGAAGTCAAAATTAAATTTGATAAAGAATTACATTATGAAAGATAGATTACATATATATTTTCTTGCTATCTTTTTAAACCGTAATATATATGCCCAATGATATAAACATTAGGCTAAATAAATGATAAAATACGATTATTTATATGTGATGTTAATGAACAATCAATATTTTCTAATTTTTATTTTCAAAATATTCCTTTCAAACACAGAAATTGCCTGCATTCTTCTATTACAAAATTAACTGATGCTTACAGATACATAAACGCTCTGGACCTGTAAGAAAAACGGAACCAACTATCTTTTAAAAGTGAAATAAAGAAATAAATTGAAATCAACATCACCTTTCTAATGTGAATGATGTGCAATTTAATGGTATTTCAGCTATATTACCCTCATTATCAATTGCCTGTCCCAGTTTGGACATAGGTGTCTCAAATACAGGGATTATTTAAAAATAATGCCCATAATTGCCACACCAGCAGGCGGGTTGGTGATTGCAGTGCTTAACTTCCCACACCCATAGCATCTGATTTCCCTCTGGCCCTGTTTTAAGAGTGGCTGGGAATCGAACTGGGATCCCCATAGTGCACTACACCGTCAAAGGACGTAAACCTTGTGACCAGCACAACACACCACAGTGAAAACCGTATATTACCATATTGCATCCAAATCAATGTTTCCATTCACGAGTTATAAGTAACCAAACATTACAACAGACGAGTTGAATCTACAATCACTCCTTTATTTCAAAATCACACATCTGCAAATTTTAACTTTTATTTTCCCTTTTTGGACTTGATAGCTGAACTTAAGGTATTTTGGTGCACTAATTACGAATATGTACTTAGATTTTCCCCATCATCCTCAGTTTTTCTGGAAAATATGTATGTGTGAAATCGCAAAAATATGTTTGTCTTGGTTAGTGATTACTAGTCTGAAATAGATCTTATAACCGTTACTTATGAATTCGGTAATGTTATGCTGCTATTTTGTCAGCATAAACTGCCCACAAATATAACAAAAATTTTCGGGTGAGTTTATTATTAGACGTCTTTTAAGTGAGCGTTATGAATTACACAGAAATACTGATTTTGTAAAAACAATGATGTTACTATTTATACAAAAATTTATTAATCTACCCTCATTAACCCTCTTCCAATGATTTAAGTTCATTTTGGTTAAATGAGGTCCTTAAAAAATTTAAAAATCCATCTTTTTTCCAATAATAAGAGTATGTCAGTTAATTATGTTATATTTAACTAACTATTTATGAGAACTTATTCATTGTCATCTATTGCAACCATTCAGTGTGTTTTTTTTTCAATAAGAAACAATTAAAATATCAGTTCTTGACTAGGTAGCTCTAGGTACTTTGGAAAAACAATTATGGTAAATAACTAAAAATCCTGACAAGATGGAATTTTTTTAACATTTTTCCTATAATCAGCACCCCAAAATATATATATATATATATATACATATATATATATATATATATATATACATATATATATATATATATATATAATAATATATATTCAAATTTTCCAGGCATCCATTCTAAAGTTACTATTGACTAAACAAACTAAAAATACATAAACATATTCTATTATCTATACATATTCTAACGAAATCGTCTTGCTTTTTAAAATCATGGTAAAATTCAAAAGATAATGATAAATTAGAGGCAGAGACAATTAATATGAAAATGAAACACTCCACGACAATATTTTCTGAAGTCTTACTGCGCAGTGCAAGAATTAAAGAATGGCTACAGTCAAAATGTAAGTATCCAATTGTGGTAAATTAAATAATTTAAAATAATTAAATGAAAGGCATCATAAGTGTTAGTGAAGCACCAGAACCTATTATAAGTATCTTCAAGGTGCTTATCTTCAACTACGACCGATTCTTGTCATTCAAATCAAAACTAAAATTTTTTCCGATTTAAAATTTAAACAAAATTATCCGTACCTAAAATAAAAATGGTATTAATTTCACACTGTCTTGTTGACTGCAAATAAAGCACAAAAAATAATTTATCAGTAACTATAAGATTGGGACGCTTATTAATACTTCAACTGCCAAATCAGCCAGTAATAATAAGAACATTTTTCCTAACGTAATTGTTAAAATAATTAATAATGATTAAATCTATTTAAGCTTATTTAACTATATTTAAGCTAACACATTTGGATACTTTCATAGCTTTTTATGCTATAAATGTTGATACGTTCAAAAAAAAATTTATATGTTCAAAAAATTTCAGATACAAACACATTCAATTTCGAAAAGAAAAATTATGAACCTAATTTTGTTTACTGTTTAGTAATTTTGTTTAAACATTTAAATTTACTGTGCAACCAAGTCTAAGCTTATAAAACTTGTGTTAAGGGTGTGGAGTCGTTTTATCAGGTTGAAAAAAAGATTGTTTTTGCCCATAAATTAATCGAGCGTTATCCTACAACCAAGTCTAGTTATTATCAATGCAATATAGGAGAATATAGTCCATCATTTCAGTGATATCAGGTGATACTTCTCCAACACTATCGATAAATATGGAACAAAATGTGTCAACTCATTTTAGAAGGGAGCAAATTTCGAATGCCAGACGCACAGAGTAGATAATTTAAGTCAAAATTATTGTTGTCAGTTGCAAAAGTACAATAAGTGCAGTGAAGGCACTTAACACGGAAATGAAACATGAAATTTAGGTAAATGTGAATACATTCAAAAACAAAATAATTTGTGTTCTAATTACTATGTACGTTGTTTAAAAAACTAGGTTTTTTGAAACGGATAAATGACATTTCATTTTGACCCTTGATAGTTTGCAAAGTTTGCAATAGGCATACCACGTTGCCAAATTGACATTTATTGTAAAGATTATAAGGTGTTAATTTAAAATTAATTATGCTTTCTTACAAAATTTAAACTTCAATTATTTTATAAACTAGGCGACTAATTTAAAAAAATAATATATTGTCGGATTACACATGATTAATGGGACAAGTGTTTGAAGTGACGTAGCTTCCTTAATTTACATACTATATAATAATACTGTAACAGAGTGAATTCTGCACATCGAAAATACTTTAAAAAATAATGATTTATTTAGCATACAGAATGATAACAGAAGCTAGAAACTTTTTTCAGACTTTTTGTCTGTCTGTAAGTTAATTTGAGCGGGTATCACGTAAAATCTACGCGATAAATTTTGATGAAATTTTAATATGGTAATAGTATATACCCAGGAGCAACATCTAAGAGAAAAAAAGAAAATTTTTTTTCTTAATTACATGCCAATATTAAAAAATAATTAACATAAATTGTAAACTAACATAAATGAAATTACAGTTGAAACTTGAATACTGATAGTTAATAAAAAAACTAAAAAAATACTCTATTTTTTTATTTCAGACGAACAAGGTCAGAGATTTCAAGTCAACCGTGATGATACATGTTTTAAGGATCTTCATTTGCTTACTACTAATTTTGAGGTTTAGTTTTTTTATTAAATATTGGTTGAAACTACTTCATAATGTTAGTACTAATACACCTTCCTATTTTATGTTTTCAAAATCACAACAAAAAAAAAAGAAAGCTACTTAAGTTTTTCTTACTTTTAAAGTGTATCTTCCCCCGTAATGAGATTTCTGTGGCACCAAATTGACATAGTCACGTAATAAAAACATAAACTTCCCATTTTCAGCTATTCATTTTTAGCATTGATTCTTGTAAACTTTCAGTATTATTTATATCCAAAATTATCAGGATGTATGAATCAAAATACTGATAGACATCATTGCGGTTACAAAAAATATGTCTTTTTCCAAATTTAAATATCCTTACAATTATTTTAAGGACAAAATCACAAATAACAAAAAATATTATAAACATACGGTTTAAATAAATACCGATAAATTTGATCATTAAATATGTTATAAAACATAACTAAATATTAGGCACAAAATCTAATAATTGTAGAAACCTTTGGCTAAACATATCAACCACAAACATACCGATCTAACCACAATACAAACCATGTTAGTGATTAAGATTGTAGTCAATTGATCATAGACTAGACCTTTTCAATGTTGATATTAATATACCATACTTACTTCAAACCGAGACGAGATATTCAGGGAAACACTTATATGTGGCTGATTTGGGAGATAACTCAGCAAATTAGAAAATCCAAAATAGAGAGAAAACCGTTATTTTCAATCGAAAAGATCAGTAACTTAATAAAAAAAACTTACTCTTTTACATTGGTAACTACTACTTTTAAATTAAAAACAGCTTTTTCTCTACTTAAATACAAATTTAAACATAACTTTTAAATCAGAAAATGTTTTGCAAAATAAGTGCCGCATTTGTTAAACCGAAACAAAAGATGCTTTGATAGAAAAGTTATAATTTAGATATATCTGTACGGAAAAGGAAAAAATTTATTTATATGTTTTATTTGTATATATTTTATTTATATGTTAATTAAAACTATTCCGTTTACCTTGAAAGTCTTCTCCTTGCCGTGCACAGTCTTCTCTTTAGCCGATGCGATGACTGAGGACTCCATATGGTGCCCCGAAGGTGTGACCTGATGACCGTGTCCATGGCCGTGCAAATTTGGCGTTATCTGAGTCATTGTTTTATGATATTTAGTAAAAAAAACCATTACATTTCATTAAAATAAAAAATCTTTTTAGGTGAAAACAAAATTTACACTTAATAGAAAATTTTTATAAAAATGAAGTTTGGAAAAGTTGAAGTAAATTTGACAACAATGGCATTACAATTGGAGAAAAAGACACATATAACAGGAGTCTAAAAAGGTTTTCTTTTACATAGGATACCATATCTTGAGGTATAGAACCAAATTATGTAAAGATACAAGCATAATACACATACATAAAATCTTACGGTTAACTTACCAACGCAACTGATAAGTTTCCGCATAATTTGAAAACTTTTACTAGTAAGAATGCAAGAACTTTCTTAGCAAAGTTATAGTAAGTGTTAGCATATTATGAATTCATTTCAAACTAATTCTTCAGAAGTAGAAACCCATTAACAACAAGAGGAGAGATAAGAATGCTAAAATTATCTTCACGATTTCGCTTTAATACATTTTTACAAAAACATTCATGCTAATTATTCATGCTAAGTATTAATATATAATATAACAAAAACATTCATGCTAAGTATTTCTATCAAAGTGAAATTATCAGATATACAGACAAAACTAAGTTACTTTGTTCTATTTTCAGGAAATTGATAAGAGTTTTCGAACGCACACTTTTAAACAGAAGGAAAGCAGCTTCAAAAGTAACAACTTTTCCGCAGATCTAGTAAAATTGGTTTTTGTAAATATAGTTCCAATCAGTAAAATTCAACATTTTTTATTTTTTATAAACATTTGACTACAATATTTAACTGTTGTGATCAAAAATGTTCATAGAAGTCTAAAAAATTACTATGTTTTTAATTATAATTTATTATATTCATTCATATCTATAAACTTTTTAACTTGTGTCCAAAGTATATACCACCTCTTTTTTTTTCTTAAAGATTAAATCAATCTCATCTTTGGCTGCATAACAGCATTTTGGTGAAAAACCAAAAAAATAACTGCTTGAAATCCTCAACATTTCTTGGAATTCTGGCAAACTGCGAACTTTTTAGAAGACCTTCATTGCAATTTCAATCCTTAAACCAAATAAAGATCCCTCTGAATATAGAAGCTACAGACCAATCTCACACAGCTACCGAACAATCTCCTTTTTCAAATTAATGGAGCCATATCTTTTACCAAAGTGGTATGAATTTATTAATAGAACACAAAGAATTCATTTCTATCAACAGGGGTTCTTTATAACACAGAAAATCAATTTTCTACCTCTGCCAATAAGTAATTATCGGTCGTCAGGAGAAACCACATAAGGAGACTTTAACACAGTGCTTTTGACAACATGCAACCCCAAAAACTTTTCTGTATTATTCATAGTAGTGGTGGCATCAAGAGTAAGGCACTTGGCATAGAGAAGACGAAGGAAATTCTCTATCAAAGTTAATGGGAGTTCTGTAAATCTCGCAGACCTTGCTCAGGAGTGCTGCAAGGTTTTAGCGAAGAGCCTGCGTCTACTTCATTTCATACAATATAATATGAAATTAAGTGGACGCAGGACTAAAACCTTGAAATAAAATATACATCTTCCTATCCAAACACCTAAATTGCATGCTTTACCGACAATACTGCTACCTGGAATTCTCACATAGTTAAAGCATATGAAAAATTTCTTAACCTAACTTCGAAAGGCTTTATAAATTAAGCTGAGAACCTTAAATTGACTATAAAGCAAATTGCTGCATATTTACAACAGACCGAAGATGCAGAGGCAATTTTCATAGCCATCAAAATGATAAAGTCTTTTATTGATATAATAATCCCCTATTTTGAATATATTTGGCGTTAATTTTGTAGAAATATATTATTCACAATTAAATGAAACTACGTGATGTAGTATTATTTCTACTTTCTTTAATTTCTTTACCACTATTTCTTTTACACTTTTTCTTGACCTAGGTTTCGTTGTATTACAACATCTTCAGGTGAGATATTAGCAAAGATCTTTGATTTTTATCTTCGAAACCTAGGTTGTGGTAAAGAAATTAAAGAAAGTAGAAATAATACTACATCACGTAGTTTCATTTAATTGTGAATAATAATCCCCCTAAAATACCAAGGAGTCAGACTCTGAATTTCCGTTAGCCAAAAAAATGAACGTACAGAAAATAAAACTTTCTAGAAAATAAGAAAATCCTTCCAAACTTACGGGAACCAATTGAGGTTCAATACCACAAATTTTGAAACGTACAAAACTGATCTTGACAATTTCTAGAATTTGCTCACCATCTTGTGTTCATCCATTTGTAAAATCAAAACTTGACACCATTTTTTGTGTCAAAAAAACGTTATTGATGCAATTTCCTCAACAAACAACCAATTGAATAAGGATGAGATTAAATCCTTAGAAAGCTAACGCAATCTTGCTATTCTGAAGTTCACAAAAAGTTAGAAAGTAATAACGAAGAACATATATCCAACAAAGCCTTCAGAACTTGGTATGATTCGCCGAGACTTCTTAGAGAATCAACATTGCATTTTGATAGCGATCAGGAAACCAGTCTTCTTAGAACACTCCTCTCTAAATATTCCACAAGAACCTCTTTTTTCCAAAAAGTCTCCTGCTGATACTAAGATTCAATTATATTTACTGCCACCGTGATCAAAAAAAGAAGATCCTCATATTGTGAAACAAAAGAACTTACAATTGTTCTTTAATTGTAAGTTCTTTTGTCTCCAAATATAACAGTCGCTTACACTGATTGGATATAGTAAAACTACATTACTTACAACGCGAATGATGTACTACATCAACTTCAAAGTAAATAAAAATTCGTTACCCTTCGGTGGAAGGTAACCCATGAAAACACCATGGGTAGGTAACCCATGAAAACACTGACTGAAATAAATGTGTAGACTCGTTCGCCAAAAAGACGTAAAACTTGAGCCAGACTTCTCCTACTATAACACTAGCAAATATACACGGTAGCTGATAAAAATTCTGCATTTGTCAATAGCCAAATTCACTTTTCAATCAGCTCCTAAAGAAATCACTAATTACAGATTTTAGTTGTTCCATAAAAATAGCATCAATTATACCTTACCAAGACTCGGCACAAAACACTTACTACAAAGACATGAAAATGCATCCCATCGACATAAGATTCTGTATTAATTTTATAAATTTTTCTGATACACAACTAACTATAGAACTTATTTTTGACTATCCAGCCATCGTAGCATCTCTTTTTAAACTTAATATATCACTACAGATACTTCTCTACACCCCACAAGTACCTGACCTGGCAGCTTTGGTTATGCAGGTTTTTGAGGCTATTTAATATTGCATTAATCATAAGATGAAAATAAAATTTAAAAAAAACAATAAAGTACAGATAAAGTAAAAATTACACATGTAAGAAGAGTATAATAAGGGTTTTCTCAATATTCCCCATTTGTGGCATATCTTCAAGTTATTTTCAGATTCTAAAGAAGTGCTAAGAAACTGCCGTATAGAACTACAGTGCTTCTAAGAAATTACAAAGATATATTCCTATAATCATAAGTTTTAAGATAAATTCTATTTTATTAATTTTAGTGCATACACAAAAGTTTATTAATACAATTCTCGGCATGTGAAATACCTCAGATCAAATAAAATAAAAAAATGAAAAAACAATACCAACCTGCCCGTAACGTGACGAAGACAAATGTAAATTCCTATTCTTATTAGAAAAATCGAGCCGTTTGCTCAATCCATAGCCACCTTTCGCTTGAGCCATCAACTTCTTTGGTCTATCCAGTCTTTCATTTGAGCCTAGCTGCTGTTCATTCTGCTCCTCCGAGCTGGCATCTTGCAGCCGCTTCGACGTGGTTGTCTTCAGCCCCCTCGTAGTCCTAAGAGCCTTCTCTGGCGACTTGTCTTGTTTCCGAGTGATGAGGTTGTCTTTCCGCGTCTTTGCATTGCGAAGGTGCAAGCTCGAAGGAGGGTTGTCCATTTTGCTCATGTCTCGGCCGGTGGTTGCGCACGAGGCGCATCAACAAATGACAAATAAGAGAGACAAAGTTCTACAATTACGCAATACGTATTTGACTACAGAACGTATGACTCTGAAGCTTTCATTATAAATAATTGAATACGTTAACGCTTTTACGAGGGGGAGTAGAATAAGGGAGCAAATATGTAATTAAAATATAAATTTTCTTTTAGCAATTTCATTCAGGCAATCGAAATTCGTTCAAACAACAAATACATAAATATTTCCAACTAATTAATTGTTAATAAAATAAATTGCTTCTTACTAATAATAATAATAAAGTTTACAAAGGAAAATGCTTGTAAAAAACAATAAAAAATATATATATGCGTTTGCGAGTATGAGATTACTTTTAAATAATAATTTATTTAAATTAAACAATAATTATTGGGGTACATGGCAACAATGGAGGACCTCCATGACACGTTGTAACGAATCGCTTCGTTAAAACATGTAAACTCTCCGAGGTGACAATTAAATATTAAAAGAAAAAGTTACTAAATAATTCTATTTATCACAAGGGAGAAAATACGCTTGGTTTTCCATTTATACGGCTAAAACGTAAACAATTTAGTTTGTTATTGGCGACTGGATGTGACGAATAAAAATTCAACTATTATTTTTAAACATATGCAGCGGCGATATTAATTTTTAGATATAATTATATAATATTCAATATTAAATATATAAAACAAGTCCGTCTTTTTAATCTCTCTCTTATGGTTCCAATCGGCTTTTCGCTTTCTTTTCTTTCGTTTTCGATAGATACTCTCAAACTAATAAATTTTCTAATATTATTATATAACAAGGGTTGCAGTCTTTTGGAAGATATCGGAATTGATTATAGTATTGTTAAATGTTTCTCAGAGTGCGTCTTCGAGAAATGCCGTCTTCGGACAACCTGAAACAAGTAAATCGAAAAGTTAGCTTATCACATTTAAAACTCTTTTTTGCTGCTATTAAATATTTTCAAACAAAAATTATAAATTTACTCAAAAACTCTCAAAAACATACTGAATACAAATGTCAAAAACATACTGAATACATCATCACTACATAATATAAAACAAAGTCTCTGTCTGTCTGTTTTATCTGTCTGAACGCAATAATCTCAATAACTACTGCACGGATTTCCATGCTGTTTCACTTCATAGAGCGATTCACGAGGAAGGTTTAGATGTATGATTTATGAAGCTTTTGTGTAATTTGGCCGAATTATGATAAAAATTGTTAATTAAGTCGGAAAAAATCATGACATCTGAAAGCTCAATGTATGGGCAGTGTAAATCATTAGAATATCGGAGGTCGCATATATGTTTTGTGTGATAGTGTTGTCTGTCATTTTTTTTTAGTGGCTAGCATTTGGAATGGCAATAGAGCATAGAGCCAGACTTTAAAAATTGCTGGAATTGATCTAAGCGTTCAATGTTTTTCACACGGCCAATTGTACAGGCCCTGTTACATGTGACATTAAAACATAACATGTTCAATGTTTTTCACACGACCAATTGTACAGGCCCTGTTACATGTGACATTAAAACATGTTTGTTTTCGCACCTAATCCGGAGTTTTAAATGTTGTATATAAAGAAATATTTTAAGTTTGACTATAAAGACATGCTTTCTGAATTGTTAATTCTCTTAGAAGGATTATTTCATAATTCGTGTTATAATACACCTCACTTAAATTTGTAGTTAACATTTAGTAACCATTATGTTGTTTTATGAATAAAAAAAGACTCAGCAAAAACTCCACATCAGTAGTTTTTTGATCTAACCTCCAAGCTCTAGGTAACAATCCAATAGATACACTTATTACTTCATTATGCCAGACAAATGATGTGGACATAGACACTTAATGCTACTTCAAAGCTATATAATTGATGTAGGTTTTGACTAAATTGGCCGAATCGATGGCGACAAATATTGATTAAATAGGAAAAAAATCCATTTGAGAATTATTCTTTCCATCCCCTACCCGTGCGAAGCCAGGCCAGGTCGCTAGTTCTAATATACACAGACAAAATTATTGAAGAAATATAGAACAAGAATATAAAACAGCAGGAGTCTTTAACAGCAGTTAACTGACTCACACAACAAAGCGTGTTTTTCCTAAATAATTAAATGGTTGGTAATTCTAACTATAATTTAACTTTCCTATCGCAAAACACTTGAAATTATGTTTGTAAGAGAAAAATAACAAATTCTCCTTATTGTAGAAATAGTCTTAAGCATTCCTCATCAAACTCGACAGGTTTGATATCATTTAACAATCAAAAGATTGTACTAAATTAATACAAACAAAAGATTGTACTAAATTAATTTGTACAGTGGTCTTTATGGTTTACAGCTTATGACTCAATTAAATTGATGAGGATTACCAAAATTATTATTGAAAAAAGTTATCGGAACGAGGTGTAAACCCCAATTTTGGGTTATTTACCCACTTGGCCACATTTTAAGCAAGACTTAATATTATTCTTTGATCTTTTTGCTTATTCATATCTAACTCAAATTAAAGCCCATGATGTATAATAATCTTAATCCTCCCGAGGATAGGTCTTAAAATGATCCCATGACATGGTCCCCAAATTCGTCAACATTTAATTTTCCAAAAGCTTTAAGAGCTAAACCTTTATTTCAAGTAAATTAAATTTAAACAATTTTAATTGACTTGAAATTAATTAACAAAAAATTTACTTCAAGTAAATTATAATTGCTGAAGCTGATTTATTGCTGAAGCACCATTTAACCAAACGGAAGCTCATTCCACCGTTTATCTAAATTTTTTTTAGAAACACTAACAGAAAACAAATATTTAAGTCGTTTGTTATTATGACATTTAATTATGAAAACAAAATATAAACACAAAACATTTTATCAAGTTTCACTTTTCATAATAATTTTTTGCATTCTGATATTATGGAAGTAACAAATTCACTACAAAGTCAGAGTTCCATTTAAAACGTTAAAAAAAAAATACATGATGGAATAAATTAAAAAGAAAATACACACATACTGAATATCAAGAACACTTTACATTTCGTAGTTCAGAAACAATTTTTCATGACTCCTAAAGCATGAATCACAAAGTTAGTCACCAGGTTGGTATCGACCCATCTTAATACTACCTGACCCCAAAATGATTTCATTAGTGGATATGGTTAAGAGGAATTAAGTAAGAATTAATTGACTCAATTTGCAGTGTCCTCGGCATCATCGTTACAGACAATTAACAGCTAAACAACGTGTTATTTCATAACAATGACAATTCACATTTTAAAAAACTCTGTAAAATAATATTTATCAAAAACCCCCAAAAATAGCACATTGTATAATTGAGACTATACAAACCAATATGCCAAAAAATTAACATTCGGCAAAAAGCCTATTTCTCAGAGTTTCATAAGCACAAAAGATTTTTGAAAATCAAATAGTTCTGACAACTTTAAGAATCCAATTCAAGATGACGGATGAAAATTTGAATGAAAATTAACTACTAACAAATATTTTGGGTGAAATTTGTTTTCATCCAAAAAAAAATGTGTGCACCAAATGACAGAACAAGAACTCCTATGATAGTTCTATTTTATTTTATTAATTAGATTTAAGAAAAAAAAAAATAATGGAACAAAATACTAAATAAATTTGCAGAACATTATATTTATTACAGTCGCAAACAGTAAATGCATAGTATGCGTTCGGGAATCTACTATTATCAGTTCTAAAACTAAATAATTTATAATACCGGTAATGCATTTCGATACAAGCACACTAATAAATATTGTGTAGATCAAACGTTATCCATGACTAACTTCTCAAGTCTGAATTTTCAGATCTGGCATGACACTTAACTACAAATTCTTTCACACAATGCCACAAATAGTTCCAGATGTTGACAAACTACGTTATATAAAAGAAACGCCATCGCACCTAAGTTCTCAAGGCTCTTTGTTACAAATGATTTCTCACCACGTGTAAGAATTTCTATTTCAAAACTGCGGAGACATGAGCAACCTATTCAAAAATAAAGGAAAATTTACAATAAACTCCTCGAGGGCATTACTTATACGCAAAGCTTGCATTTACGCCATTCAAACGTATATATTTTCTTTAAAATGAAGTAAACATATAGACTATATCTCGTTACCAAGAGAAAACAATAAATGCAATAACAAATTGAATGGTATACATGCATTTATGGCGTGAAGTCGATAGAACTGAAATGGCTCACCAAAAACTTAACTGTTACATATATTTTCATCAGGATTATCGATTTTTTATTTACATTTAAGTTTAATTATTGTTTATTTTTTTATGATAATGACAAAAACATCATTACAATCAAATCAATAATTTCAGAGTTATTTAGTACTTTATGTTGTGACTTCTTCTCAATCTAGGTAAAAAAATATCATTACATTAAAATTAATACTTTCGGAGTTAGTTATTATTTTATCGATATAGCGCAAACGCTCATGTTATGAAAAAGAGGCCCGTGCGCTCGAGAGTTATCTAAATGCTATAATTTAATGAGATACCTACTCCAAAAAATTTAAGTTAAACGTACTAACGGATATTGAAATGTCGTAATGGAAATTTAATTGTAATTGTAAAATATATTCCAAGTGAATTTAAAGGAGATTAATTAAAACTTAATTTCAGATATCCATATTAGATCTGCCAATATTGAATTTTCAAATGACATTTCTGTCGTCAAAATGTTTAAAACAGCAAATAACAAAACCAATTTTAACATTTGCAATACCAGAACCACTTGTATATAAAACTTTACTTATAACGTGCAGAGTTTATATGCATGTATTATATATAATCAAGACGATTCAGTAATCATTCCTATATGCAATTTAAAATTGTTTACCAATCAATTAAATTGTGTTGCTGGTGAGATCAATAGCAATGATGATAAAATTTAGACCAAAAAAATTTAAACATAATTTCTGATCCCCTAAACAGATGAATTTTATTGTTAATGTTTACATCCCAGGGAAGTCTTACATATAAAAAATTGCACCAAAATCAGTCACTATAACAGAGTTCAAATGAAACATACAACGAACAGTGTAGTTCAAGTGCTCAAACATTCCCTCTCTCCATTAGATTTTAAAGTCAGCTGTGTGTCACTAGTTACCGATTAGACGGAGAAAAGTTAACAGTAAAATAACGTAAATTTTTATTCTCCATCCGACAATAGACAAAATATCTCAAATAGAACATGAAATCTTACAATGACAAGAAAGTTTAATAAACTTACAAAGCCTTGGTGAATGCTAACTCAGTAGCGATGAAGATTACAAAATATATCAAAGAAAAACTTAATTGATTCTAAGAAACTGCATTAAGTATCTTACTTAGCATGTTTTAAAATTCCAATAATCATATCCAAGCCAGTTATCCATCAGCACAATAAAATAAATCCACAGCCTTAGTGGCCACTATTTATATTCATATTTCACACCTTCTTATTTACGTGACATTTATTCTGCAAGCGCCTTGACGTTGAGGACTTTGTGACACTATTGGAGGACAGATATAATACAATGGTTGTGTTACAAACTGTGACATCAACTTCAAACATGCTTAGTGCGAAAATACCAGTTTCATTTTCCTTTAGCGGCTAATATCAAAATGTAAACATGACAATTCAAAAAAAATGAAAATTACGTCATTAAAATATCATCAGCTTCTGAGACATTTCTGATATTTGAGGGTGGGGGGTCGGCCTTCCTACCATCCTTCCTCAATTCAGTATGATTTTCAGTTAATTCAGGCATAAGGCCCATTATCGGCATGTCGTTCTGGATGGTTCAGCTCCAAATAGTGGGTGTGCAACCCCAACTTCTCTTGCACTCAAAGAAAATAAAAATTAAGCCATTAAAATATCATCAACTTCTGAGACATCCCTGTTATTTGGGAGGATGTCGGCCTTTCTATTACGCTTCCTCCATTCTGTGTGATTTTCAGATAATTCAGGTGTAAGGCCATTATCTGCACGTCATTCTGGATGGTTCAGCTTCAAATAGTGGGTGTGCAACCACAGTTTCTCTTGCACTCTTAGATTATATTCTCTCATTATTTGACGTTTATCTAAATGTCTGCAAATTTCAATGTATCCAAGATGTATCAGATCGCATTATTTTTAAACTAATGTAGTCTTATTATTTATTGTAGTACATTGCACAACTTCATTTTTGCTTGTCTACTTTCCACATGCCACAGCATTCAGATCCATAAACCGTGCCTGGCTTGTTTGCACATATATATCTGTAACCTTTATTTTTATGGAAATCTTTACATCCCAGAGCACACCAGTGAATCACCTCCATTTCAACCGTGCTTATTTTGTGTTCAATATAATTTTCGACAGATGTTGATTTTGGATTTATGACATAAATATATATTTTTTCCAAAATATGGTAAAAAAAATTTTTAACACAAAAATGTAACAATTAAATGAAACTACGTGATATAGTATTACTTCTACTTTCTTTAATTTCTTTACCACGACCTAGGTTTCGTTGTATTACAACATCTTCAGGTGGGATATTAGTAAAGATCTTTGCAAAGAAAATAAGAAATTAAATAAAGTAGAAATAATACTACATCACGTAGTTTCATTTAATTGTGAATAATGAATTTCTACAAAATTAACGCCAAATATATTCAATACAAAAATGTAACTCGAAAATTATTTTTATGAAGCTTCTACTTTTTCCTTCAATGGATACTTTTGTATCCGCGCACTTTAATTGGAGTAAATGATATCAAACATCATCTGATATCATTTTTATTCCACTTAATATGCACTGACTGTTGAAACATCAAATACAAATGGATAATCTAAATTTAGCTTTGTTCAGATCAGATCATATCGAGATTATTATCACAAATTTCTTATAATTCAAATTTGTTATCTCGTCTAGTCGAGTGAAAAAAGCTATTTTAATATCATAAATAAAAATGATAAAACGTCTGATAACAATCTACTCGTAAAACAACGGATCACGAAGAGGGAAATATTGAACGTTTTTCTATTACCAATGTACTGAATAAACTACATATAAGGGCAACACATAGTCACAAATAAATTGCACATTGTCTCGGAATAAATATTGATACAATAATAAAAATAAAGTTAACTCCAAAAAAAACCTGTCAACCGCGAATAGAACTCGCACTACGAGGGTTCTGTACACATTTAGGCACTTATAATCATTTAAAGGTACATAGCAATTCTAATTAAATATTAATTTTTTGCAACGTATTATAACGTATTTATAACGTAATATTACTTATTATATCTTCCAAAGGCATAAAAACAAACTAATTATGATAATGTATGATTACACATACAGTGAGAGAACATTGATTTTGGAATTTTGCCCTTTACTTGTGCTGTAATATATATTAAGACCCTAACTAATTATAAAAATGTATGATTACCCATAGAATTAGAGAACATTGATTTTGGGATTTTGCCCTTTACTTTTGCTATAAATAAGACCTTTCATTAGGCCGACTTTATACGCCTTTATATTTTATTATAAGACGCCCTATACATTTTGATGATCAGTAAGACTATAGTTAGTACTTTAAAACGCCATATCTTTTTGTTGCGTGAACCAAAATACTTAAAATTTTTACAGCAATGTAAGGCTATAGGCCTCAATATACAATATTAATTCAACTTGATATCTCAAGCCGTTTTTGAGAAAAAGAGAATTGTATCATTTTTAAGGTTCCATACCTCAAAAAGAAAGAATGAAACCCTTATACCTCACACCTTCACTCATGTCTGCCCAGCTGACCATCTGTCTTTCCGTTTTCTTTTCAGAAACACTTTTCACATAGAAACTTGAAGTGTAGCTTCGTGATACAGCATATTAACCCACACAATAGTAATAAACTAAAAAATATCCCCATGGAATTATTTGAGAAAGCAAACAAATTGCTTGAAATTTTTTTTTATATTTTATATATCTCGAGTGATGTCATTTGAAAAAACGATTAATAAAGGTTCCGAAACCATTTATTTTCAATTCCATGAAAATATACACAGTTAATAATATTACTTAATATGTCACTGAAAGATTTTAGAATATCAAACATAGAATCGGCTAACGAGTTTGTAATAGATTTATTATTTTCCAAAATAGTCTGGAACCAGATGGAACCACTGAGGGAAGCAGGGAACTTTCACGGCCTTTCGAAGGCAGTCAATGCTCCTTCGGCGTTTGGAAATTGTATTCCTGACCGTTTCTATTTTATTCTTTCTTATTTTAATAGAAATCGAATAGTATGAGGTTGAGACTGTTTAGCAGATGATCCATAATACTTACATACCTATCATAATCAAATATTTTGTCATTTGTCTGACTGGGCATGCAGATGCATTGTCATGATGAAGGAGCACCATTGCAAGAGAGTTGCTCACAAACACAATTTCAAACACAACATTTGAGTGACCTCCATCAAATTCTTCTAACATTGCGCATCATCAGTCACAAATCAACGTAACATTATTTTTGAGTTTCTATCGAAGCATGATGCATCCACCTCCTGCACAAAGCTTCCTGATGCCTAATTGTTCATATAGAATTTTAATAATTAACTCATTTTCTGGATGTTACTCTCTTGTCAGTCTTTCTGATGAGCCGCAGAGCATTGACGACCCTCACACAGATCAGTACGACTATGTTCAAACTTATTAAAATAATTTAAAACAGTAGCGAGAAACGGAGCTTCATCTTCAAATGCCAATCGAAGAACATCATAATTTTTTTTGTTGATCCAGACAATTTTGAAAATTTTTATCTTGACGTAATATACACATAAGTTTAGCCAATTTGTAAAAACAAATGATAAATTCCAGCAATGTACCTAAATGGATTACCAAAAGATAATTTTTTATTACCATTATTACAAATGGTCAGTCCTTCAAACTTTCAATGCTACCCTCGTATTATTAATTTACTTATTAGTTCAATAATATCGGCCTTCATGAATCTGAACTTAGCCTAAGACACCGTGATGAAAATGATAATACGGAAATCACACACACATCTATGGATTAGCAGACTACCAATTTGGGTATGCTATTCCCAAATAGGAGTAGCATCATTCCGCATCAAAGTAGACGACATTTTGATCAGATAGTTTGAGATCAGCAAAGTCAGAACCATCTTCTTACAATAAACGTATGAAGAAAATTAAAATAAGAACCAAATTGATGACATAAACTAATAAATTTTAAATTTCATGTATGCAGTCAACACCGCACCTGAAGTGGGATACCTATAGAATGCGATGACCAGAATGGTTGAGTTTTGAGGAGAAATGTTAAAACCTTAATAACAGGTCAATACAGTAAATTTTTGATAAACAGGAAAAGAAAGAAAAATATGAGTACCTTCCATATAAAAACTACCTGGAATTGTCAAAAAAACAATGCACATATTTAAATTTGTTCATCAAAATTTGTTACCTTCAAAGTAATCTCTATTGTTTGCAATACAAATGTGATAACGTCGGACCCACTCTTCCATAAACTTCCCGTGTATGACAGACACGGAACGGAATAAAAATACTTTATTAAGTGGTATGACATTTCATTCCCGCTACAAATTCCTTTTGATGTCAATCCGGCAAATACGGTAGATGATATTGAGTTTTTGGCTTTGTACTTGATCACAATTGTTATTCCATGAGATGACGCATTATCATCTTGTCATGCGGCGACTCGTCTCATACATAAAACATTGGTTAAAATTCTATTAACTGTCATTTTATCAATGTTCAACTCTGGAGCCAAAACACTGAAATAATGATTTTCTAGCACTGTTTGATTTTTTCAATGTTACAATCAGTGGTAGACCTTGAAGGCCCCCCTGGGCATGGCAAATCTTCGACCAGTTCATGTCCCTCTTTGAACGATTTATACTACTCGTATGCGTATGTTTTCAACATAGTCGAGACACATTTTTCGAGAAATATCGTTTGATAACCAAAATCTAACGCCACCTCTTTGTTCAACTAATTTATCCATAATAAAATACGCACATCAACTTTGAGGTCAACCTATTACGACAACTGCTGTAAACACACTAGTTGGCAGATCGCACTCAAGTTTGGCTTAGTAATTAATGGAAAGTTCTACCAACGAAACAAAAAGAAATTCACCAATTCCTTTTAAGCAGATCGCTTAAATGATAATTCTGGATAGTTTTCGTACAGAAGGTATATACAGAAGATATATGGAAGCCTTGTGAAGCATAAAAATTCAGTTCAGTCATATCCTAAAAGATATGTAAAGAATAATATTAATTTACAAGGAAACTTATACGCCAGTGAAGAAAAGTAATAGAGCAAATCAGCAGCAGACAACATATTGATTCATCATTGTTTTCCACCACATCTCCAGAAAAATTATAAAAATAATGAAATTTTAAATATCCTTTTTTCTGATTAAACAGCCTAATTTTTTATTAATAATGAAGATATATTTAGCATTTAATTTCAGATCATACCATATAGCACACTATTATGGCAGCTAGGACAACTTCATAACATATATAAATGAATAAACACATTAACTCGCATAAATTAATAAATTAAGACTAAAAATAAAATCAAAGTTCGCAGGAAATCTCCGCAATGTTAATTTACTGAATAAACATCTGATAATTACCTTATCAACTTACAATCGGTAAATAAGACCTACGCCAAATGCCGTACCCAAATATTACCTTATCGGCGCACTACATCAGTAACTAAGAGATGAAATTGCGCACTTAGAAACTATATTCCAACGTAACAAATATTATGTTTCGAAAAAAACGGAACAGAAATACTTTATTATAAGAAATTAACATTAATTAAGAAAGGACGAGTAACCGTACACAATGGCCTTTAGCATATAATCAATTACTTACGGAAGTGTATCAAGGATCTTGCCGAAGGTGAATGGAACCAGATATAATACAAAAATAATGAGATTATTAGGAAATGAAGAAAGTAAGAATATTATACGATTATTAACAATATTCCCACTTATATTTACAATTTTGCTCAAGGGAATGAGACATACAATTATAAACATGAAACTTGTTCGCATTAAATATTCATTCCCTCTAAGTCACAGTTTGATACTAGGTATTTTCATTATTATTGAGATTTTTAACACTTAAATACAATAAAAGTCTTATTTCATCACTGTATATGAATATAACTTAGTTACAGTTTTTCAACTTAACGGTTACATTGCAGCAACTTAACATTGATTAGTTTTTTATTAATATAACTAAACTACATAGACAACTTCATTATTACCATTTTGTTCTATGTTATATTCTCACTAAATGTTGTAAGTTTTAATAATGACACATGCAAACATTTTATTGCTAAAATATATAAATTTTTTAAACTAAAATTCATTACAAATTATCAAAAGGTTCTATTTAAAGGGAAAGGCTTAAGACATCTCTTCAACAGCCCCATATCAATTGTGAGATATCTCATCATCTGTCCATAATGTATTGACTATAGATGTTGAGATAGCATAATGACATGAACCTTTGTGTTATTCTGAATTAAATATAAACACTTAGAAGAATTTCATAAATATTGTTGCAATTTATTGTTGCTAACTGAGTAGCTTTCCCCAGGCCCCCATAAACATCTTTGAAAAAGTTATAAGTGATTATAGTAAAATGTCAATGCCCTTATGGAAATCAAATTATGAGGCTGTGGGATCTTCGAGACACTCCTTTTATTATGATTAAAAAAAATTATTTAAGGTCATGTATAAATATTTTTTCTGATAATTTATCACTATAATTTTATACCTTGTGAAGTGGGACTTTTATGTGTGACGTAAAAACACTATTTTAAGGTTAGTTTTATACATATAACAAAATATTTCTGTTGTTTTGCGCTGTGTTACAAGTAACATTACCAATATGCATCGATAAACAAACTACACGTAATAATGACAAATGAAATCATAAGAGGAACAAAAAGCTAACAAAGTTAGAGTGTCCAATTTACATTCACTAAATATAACTAGCAACAATTTTATGATTTGGTAAATATCTGACAATCGCATTTGAAAATAAATATAAACAAAACTCTCTATCTTAATGCCATCTTTCCTAGGGTTCTTCAGTTCATAAGATAAAATTTGTTACAATATTATTCATAATGTCAACATCCCCCACAACATGTAAACATTTTAATTGATGTACTCATTCTAGTTATCATAACATATAGGTATCTTCGATAGTACACAATGAAGATGACAGCACTTTGAATGATATTAAAATTGAATTATTACAGAATATCTACAAAAAATCCCGATGAAAAATCACAATATTTAATGGGAATACAACATACAAGATTGTAATAATAAAGATTTTAATGTAATTTAGTCATATTGAGAAAAATAAAAAAATCAATAACAAATACTTAAGTGAAACAAATGACTAAATTAAGAAATAACTGAAAAAAGATTACATAAGGAGTAGTAACAATAAATAAAATGAATTGTTTGGATAAAGATACATAGTTTTAGAAAAAAGAAACTGGATTGTTAAATACAACATAACATAACCACTGTTTAGTTAAAAGTAAATTGTTATAAAATAAACAAATTAGCGTTAACCTAACTTGGCATAATTTTAGTGAAAAGTTATTACACTAACATTGACATGATCATTATGACCCAGAGACAAATATCTCAAATCATTAGGTAATTTTTCAAAAAACACATCGATATATTTGAGATTATAAATAATTGGACATGTGTATTCTAAAAATAAAGTAATGTTAACCAAACGGTAATGGTAGGTAATTTAATTAATTATTAATATTATTTTAATTTAAGGTAATTTATAGACCATTATAATAAGCAACAAAATTTAACTCTCCTGTATCTCTCCTTGTCTCCAATATTCAGCTAAAGATGAAAAACAAAGAGTTTTATCTAAAATAATGTGTCATATTATAATTCAAACACTCTCGTCACGTTTATACACGCAAGCGCCACAAAAAATAATATTTATGAAATAAAAAAGATTTCCTACAGGCTTACGATGTGCTAATCATTTGGTGCACCAAAGAACAGAATGTTAACTCCAGCTACTTAGAATTTCATTCAAATTCGATAACAAGTTAAAAAAAATAGAAATGAAACGCATCCTAGTTCATTGCCACCTAACCTCAATAACGGCTGGTTAAAATTGAAGAGAAAGTAAAAATAGTTAATACATATATTTGATTATTCAAAAATAATAGTTCTAGAATAATGACGAATTATTGCGAATAGAATTAAAAAAGAATTGAACCATCCATTTAAATGACAATTGCAAAAAATCATTATGCCAAAATCCTTTGAACTTAAGAATTATACTTAATCTTGCTATGTCCAGTTAAAACTGCACTAAAAATTATATTAACTATAATTTTGATTATTGAAATTAGTTAATCTAAAATAAAGCTTTTTAAAATACAACATCATTACACAACAGATTTGTTAAATATAACTTCCAACACTTATTGTAACAGTTAAAAAATATTTAGCTGTATTGTAAATATTACCTTTACAGATTAAGATTAAGGATAAATGGTTTATATACAAACCACTTACAATATCCACTCACTGAAATTGTCTTTAATCGATTAACCTGCATACTATTACTAACCAAATTATTGAAAGTTATTTTTGAGAGTAAAAGCAACAAATTTTGCGTTAAATTTTACTTTATCGTGATTTATGTCGGAAATACATGTAACTACATGCTTTCGACACGTAAAATATACACAATAGCGACTCTCCGAGCGGCGATGCCGGTTCGCAGTCTAGCATATAATATGCACACATGTATATAAAGCTAATGACTTGTCAAAGTTAAGCGAAAAATAGTTTTTCTCATTACAATAGCACACAGATCATAATGTAATTGCTGTACAAAAATACGCCATTCCATTATAAACTAACATTACAAGGCTAAAATGTATTTACCAAATAAAATACAAGACAAATGACGTCGATTCAATAGGTAAGATATACGAACTGAAGTCTATCTGACATTTGAGATTTAAGCACACTTTAATTATGGTATTTCTTTTATACAATTAAAAAATGCTGAAGAATATTAATACTTGCAAGTATCCGCTCAAAAATGTATACAAGCGAGTACAATTATAATTTAAAGGGCATGGATTACTCAAAAAAGGTTTTTGCAATTCGGTTATAAATGTCGTCGTTTTAAGAAGAAGGCCGTAATGATACATGTAAATGTAGATTCACCGGTTAGTAATACGTACTGTAAAAGACTATTGTGTTCTAAAAATACTTACAAATAATAAAATGTGTTGGAATTACACCATTGTTTTTTTTTCGCACTGCACAATCGGAGAAAACCAGTGAAACCGATATTGGCCATAGACGAAAACAATATAATTTTTTTTACGTCATATGGTCGAAGAAGTTGAATGTTACTCCGTATGCGGTATTTTAAATAGATATCAGATTTAGATCGTTGGTTAGCGTTGGCCAAGTTTAAAATTATATGTGGTAAATATAATAAAAATAAATTGATAATGAAATTATAAACTGCACTTCTAATCAACTTTATAGTTTATTGCTGTAATCTTAAAATATGCAGATATATTCAGAGACTTGTGATACTGATAGCATAGGTACTTAGTATTATATGTATGGGCGTATAGTAAGAAAAATAAATAATTTTCTCACATGAGCAGTTATTTAGGTTTACTAAACTTCTTTAAGTTTTTTTCGGTTTTTGTTAAGTATTTTTTTAAGTGTAATTCAAAAATTATTATTAAAAATGTTTATTATTTATTACTGTATCAGTATTAGTTTATATCAATTAATACTTGAAAATTTAATTTTATCTGCAAAGCGTAAAAAGTCGTTTCTCTCGGGTGTCATACGAAGAGAAAGCAAAAATCTACTTTTACTTTTTTATTTCAAATACATTACTGAAATAGTTATCTAATTAACAAATATGTTTCATTTGTTTTGTTGTGAGAATTTAATTGACATATTTACATCGGGTATTACCAGACATTGGCAAAATTTAATATATTCCCTTAATGTCATTCAATATCCTCGAATACTGTAAATTGCAATTTGTCATGGGTATTAGAGGCAACCATGAAAACAGCGCCATCTAGTGGTTCGAGTTGTTGGCAGATTAGTTCAAGGAATTGCATGGAACTAGAGCTATTTTAAAAATAGTTATATATATATATATATATATATATATATATATATATATATATATATATATATATATATATGTATATATACGGTGTCTGGGAATAAGTGTTGGACAAAGAAAAATGTTATAACTACTCGGTTTTTTTGGCTAATTTATGTCTATTACAATTATAATTTAAATTTTCATTAATTTCTTATATGTTACAATGGCGCCAACATTTACTTGAAGTGAATATTTCAGTCACACACTCCATCTTTTCCTGAAAAGAATACGCAAGGGTCTACCTCACTATTACTGTCGCGTTACGACTGAAGTAGTTCTTTAGCCATAATACCTCAGTTTACGTTTAAAGTATCGCATTATCTAGAGTAATATCCTTACAATCTTTCGATCTAGCAATAGAGAACAGATGTTTAGCATAATCAGTAGTTAATCTGCGAGTGAGTAATAATTTAAAACTAATTATCCTTCATATCATTATATGGCAACTTTAAAAGCTTCAATATTAGACGGTTAAGCATTTACAGAAGTGGGATTAATTTTTCTTTTATTGAAATACGCTACTTATACCATAGCATATTACATCCATACATTGTATATGAAGAAACAATTTTACAGGGCATTTTTCATATAATTAAACTAGAGTCAGTAAATATTACGTTTTTGAAATATGTTCTCTGTCAATAATATATCATCAACTCACACCAAGGGCGACGCTAGTGTCGAGTGTTGCTAAATATATAATTATTCGAATTACACTTTATAGTATGTACAATATTTGATAACCGTTACAAAAATAAAGTAAGCCCCATAAAAATAATTTTGTCTCTTTTGTTCAGGCAGCGCCATCTTTCATCAATATTACAAAGTTTTCGTTACCAAAGCGATAATTAAAAAACACAAATCGGTACTTAAGATTTCATTGCAGTTGCTGGTCGCCAGATGTCGCATCTTTCAACAGACAGAGTAAAACTAATAATTGTATAATAATGAATTAATTAAAGTGAAGACGGGATAATTATTTCAAATAAACACTCTTTATATAAGTGTAATTTGCCAGTTACATTTTAATTCAATTCAAAATGATTGTTTAACATAATGGGCTTGTGATGAATAGCATTAAACAACAGCTATATTTAACTTTCTCAAGCAAACTCAATGTGTGAATAGATATTAAGGAAATGACTTATTTAGAATAAGTGCTAATTGGAACCACTGGAAATTATTTTGCTAATATGCTAAAATCATATAAATGGATATAAAGGTTTGGTTAAAATATTCGATGAATTATCCTGATTTTATTAACATTGCTTAAAAACATGCCATTATAAGAAAACAAAAAAAACTTCGCGTAGTCGGTTGCACATGGCGACACGTTGCCATACCGTACACTCTACTACATATAGACTATATATATGCCTTAGTACAGCATGGCCCGTCGTCACGACAAGCGTCGCCACGCCAACGATCCGGTTTATACCTGCGCCTATAGATGTTTCACATCAAAGTTATTTCGAACTTTGAAGTACTAGTAAAATAAACAAAACTTATCCAAGATTTAAAATAATTAACATATTTTGCCATTAAAAGTTTGTACCTATTCATCATGAAAGCTACAAAAATAGGAATCAGAATCACTCCATTTTCATCATCACAGTATCACATTCTGAGAAAAGAATTACATCCTGAAAAACGTCTTATTTCCTTTTTCTGTTCCCCGGGTTTTATTTAACTATAGTCTTGAAAGATCAGGCAAGATGGGGTTGCGGATCTTGATTTGAATTAGTTAATCATATTTGTTTCAGCATCTGACAGCACGCCGCCATGACAGCTCTCGATCGCACAATTGTGTCAGTACAGCCGATAAACAATTGTTTTATTTATAACTAAAAAATTGATTTAGCTCGTTGGTATTTTAAAGTTTCTTTATTATAGATCTGGCATTGTTACTCTGTGGATCTGGCAATGTTTATTGCCAGACGAATAATTAAAAAACTTTACGTAAAGGACCTGGTTTAGAGTCGTCAACGTTTATGGCACTCTCCAATCTTTTACATACTATTTTAATGTCTTCTTTTTAATTAAACAAAACTCAGGCATGTTTTGTTAGCGATTTTATGTCTCATTAATATTCATTGAAATATTGACATTTTAATTATTTCGGAATCAATTTGAATACAAAATTTAATTACGAGTTTATGTTGCTGGTTTTTAAAGATGAAAATTTAATTATTTCGGAATAAATTTGAATACAAAAGTTAATTAGAAGTTTATGTTGCTGATTTTTAAACATTTATAAATCAAAGTCACGTTAATATTTACATCGTCGTTTCAATTGTCGCAAAATTAGTTTAAAAAACATGAGGAAAACAATGGCTATCTCTCCCAGAATTATCCTGACATGTTTATGTTCTTCTTATAGTACTTGAACTGACTCACTTGCACACTGAGTTGCTATGTCAACATTCGGTGGCAAACAGTGTAATGCCATTTTCAAAATTCAGCAGCCGAATGGCGGAAAATAATTCTTGTTACTTCGTTGCGCCCGTCTGTTCATCTATTTACCCACAGATCTTCTATTTCTCATAAGGCCGATTGTACTGAAATATTACGCGAAGAGGTGGTTGAATTACATAAATATACATAATATTTTTCTTTAAATATCTCCACATGCTTAAATTTTTAAATATGTCTCCATATTTCGACTTTTAAATACTTCGCAATAGATCGATCTTTAAATATTCCCCATACACCAATTTTAAATACTTCCCGACATTACAAATTTTAAACATCTCCAAACTCTTAATCCAAACTTTAAATTCCTTCTCATACTTCGATTTTTAAATACCTTCTCATACTTCGATGCTTAAAAACTTTCTCATATTTCGAATTTTAAATACCTTCTCATACTTCGATGCTTAAAAGCCTTCTCATACTTCGATTTTTAAATGCCTTCTCATACTTCGATGCTTAAAAGCCTTCTCATACTTCGATTTTTAAATGCCTTCTCATACTTCGATGCTTAAGTCCCTTCTCATACTTCGATTTTTAAATACCTCCCTATAACTCAATTTCAAATGACTCAATACTTCAATCATTAAATAATTCTACATACTTCGAATTTTTTTGAAAAGATTTTTAAAGTGTAATCGAAAAATATCTAGTATTTTATTTGCTACTTCTTCGTGAGATATGAATGTCTCTAAGGTTTTGTATTGTGTCCCCACCTCTCCATTTTTATAACCAGGTATGTGATAAATAAAAAAATCACTATAACGGCATCTAGTGAGCATTTTAAAATGATTATTTCAGATAACTTGCATTAATAATTAAAAGAGGCGTTGCCTATCGAAATGTTTGTTCTACGCCTTTAAAAGATACGCTAGACAATATTTTTACACTGTGAAAAATAATTTCAACGTTTATAAATAAGTTAATAAAATACAATGTAATGCAAATATGCACGACACCATAATAGTACTGGCTCTATTTAATGTGCTTCATGTATACGAGCAAACTCTCAGCCTAAAAAATAAAATAAACTAAAATATTCAAATTCAAAATCGGAATAAACTGCCTCCTCTGTTAATCTATGTAATAAAAAGGTTTATTACCTCTGGTAGATAAGTGCGAAAATATACTTTAAAGAAAATAAACGACACAGCAATTTATTTATTTAAAGTTTACCAACGTTTCCAAATTCCACGCCAAGTTCGAGAGATAAATCGAGAATCGATGAAAATCCACTGTAGAAAGTTATCGCGCCCATCCGAGAAACTTTCAAAGTAGTCGTGGCTCATGCTAAAATATCATAAACAGATTTATGATATCTATATACAGATTTAAGAAGAAAAAAATAACCACTTCAGCAGATAAATAAAAAAAAATACATATTTTCATCCATCGTGTTGGGAATTACTTAAATTTTATTTTTATAGGGGACAATAGTAAGGTTCTTTGCTTTCAAATTGATACGATTAATTAATTTATCTTTTTACTAGTTTTTGAAATGCTACATATATACTTGAATGAATCAATAACATTAAGATTAAAACCATAGGCTGATATTGCAAACACGAATATTTTCCGTATTAAAGTCGGGAGCACATTTTTATTTTCCCAATTTATTTAATTATTCCAAATTTAACAGATTCGAGATGGCGGGAAAATATTCAAATAAAATATGGGTATTCTACTAATAATTATAGACAACAAATTTTTTCCACGTGTCAAAAAACGTTATGTGAAATTAGTTGCCATAACTAAGCGTAATTCTTTTTCGTGGATAATTAATAATTTGGAACTAATTCTAAAAAAAATTAATATTTTTTTTAGAGTTATTCAAATAATTATTTCAAATGTGTTGCATTATGAACGAATTTACAATAAAGTCTCAAAACCTTCATCGCAGTCTTCACCTATCGCTTACAATTTTTAGATTAGTTTTAAATTGTTGTGTGTGTGAAATGAAAACTGATGCTTTATTTAGAAAACCTGTGCATTTTATGTCGTCCGACGTAGCATTACGAACAACTTTTTTAATCTAATTTTACGATTGTATCTCGTAATTCGTACAGACAAACCTTTTGAGCTGGTTATGTCTCCCCTCATTATCATCTATTAAAAAAAACAAATTAACGACAGAGAGAAGGCTGATGACACGATGCAAATGGAAGCGTCGAGTGCGTCTCGCCTGTATTTAGTTTGAAAATATATATAATGTATATGTACCTACATATATAAAACAATGCGTGTAGGTGTACTTATGTGGATACTTACATTTATATAAGCCGCTTGCGAGTGTGACTTACCTGTCTGTACAGCGAGACGCGATAATTTCCTTAGGGATGCTATTTACTATCAATCTATGCTTATTAAAATGTTAGAATAAACTTATTTAAAACTTTTATTTGGCTTGCTTTATTGTCCGTCTATTACAAATTATATACTGGCATTTCACCCACTTCTCGATGGATAAGAGACTTAAAACTTAGGGTAAACTTAGGGTAAATACTTGTTTCCGGTGGCAATACATGATGATAATGATGGAGTCAGAATCTGATGATATACATATAAAGAACCCACTTTACTTCCACAGGTTCGTTTTTTTACGGAGAATAACAGTTACACTTGTCTAGAATAACAGTTACATTTACATTTTTTATGGGGTAGATTAAGTATCTACAGATGACAGAGTCAAGATCTGATGATAGAGATGATAGGTGGGCAAAGGATCTCCTTAGCCCTCTGTAACCTCTGGATCGACTATGATTTGCTTTTGAACTCTCTGAATTGAATGTAAAAAAAAAGAATTGAAAATATATATTTTGTTGTAAAATATTATAAAATACGATTTTAGTGATGCGAAGACCTTTTTTAAATCACATATTAACGACCTCTGCTAGGACAGTGCAATAGTAAGTTGCTAACAATTTGTTCTGAAGAAAATTATCTTACTTTGGTAGAAACCTCGCCACTGATTTAAGCTTTTCTTAAAAAATGTCAGAAAAAAACAATTCAATTCAATTCAAAACAAACAAAAAAGAAATAGAATTAAAAAATAGAATAAACCATAGACAAGTATGCATTACAAATGATAAATACGCTTTTAAAAGTACAAATGTTCTCTCTGGAGAGAACGAATGCTATATAATCAAAGAAAGGAAGAAAGTACAAATGTTCAATGAAAGAAGTCCTTACCGTTTATTTCAAAATATTGTGCACACATGTTGATATACAATCTGTAAAGTATCGAACTAGTTTTTTTTATTATTTACAATCTTTCAAATTAGCAGCGATAATTAAATGACCAAATAAAATATCTTTTGGAAGTTTGTAAAAGACCCAAAGATTTAAATATATGAGGAAAAGTTACAAAGCGTATACTTTTTACGCTCTGTAACTTTTCTTTTTAATCAAATTTAAAATTCTGCATGATGAAATTTTGAGAACCTACCAATTTAGATCTAAAGGGCATAAAAAATAATTTTTAAAAATACGTTTTGGGAATGCGTTTCTATCGCAAAAAAAGATAATATAATTAATATTCTCGGTAAAAACATATATTTGAAAATGATTAGACAGAATATTATTATTTTCAACGTTATTCGTCTTGGATCAGCAGAAATGTCTTTGATATTGGAAATAAAGTTTAGAATATATATGGATGAGAAATTAAGGTGTTTTAATTTATTTACCCGATATATAATTAGATGTCAAGGTATAATTTAATATACCAAGGAGGTTGTTATATACAAATTTATATAAAGAAAAACTTACGAGAGATATCGAGGTAAAGATTGGTATCGTTTGTCTAGTACTCATAAATCTAAGTGGATTGTCTAACAACAGGTCATTATTTTAGTCAAGTATATTTTTCTCACTTCTTAAGTGCTATCGAAGTTACACACAATTTTTTTATGTACAATTTTTTTTTATGTTTGTTTATGTACAGCTTGCACTCAAGTAGAAAGTACACGTGAAATTATTATTACTAGTGGTCGCCCAGTGGTCAAAATTCGACCGTAATGTACCTACCTACTCACTTTGTTGAAAACACTAACAAGCAGGCGAGAGTAAGTGAATTCAGATTGCCGTTACAAAATTTTCCTTTTGCAATAGGTGTATATTAAGCAAGCTAACATATTTTTTTTCTTTTGCAACTGGTGTATATTAAGAAGGCAGTATTTCACTAATATATGAAACAAAGTTATCTATTACGTAAAATATAAAATAAACGCTTTTTTGCTCCACAGACTATTGAAATAGGAACATTTAAAATCACACAAAATTCACAGCTCGAAATTCATCCAGTTAATCTGACATTTTAAAGTTCTTTGGCGACAATCTTTACTCTGTGCGACTGTTTGACCACAGACAATTATATGTTTGAAATTGACAGTGTGAACGTCAACAATGAACCTATTAATGTATTTGTAATATATAATTTAATGTATTTGAAACACACATTATGTGTAAATTTTAGCTTTCTGCACTCCTTCTCCATATAAACTTTAGCTATGCCAAATATCACGTCCTCCGTCCGCGCAATAATGTTAAAAGGGATACAAAGTTTTCTCTTCACTTATTCTAGAATATAATTGTAAAATTTCGAGTCCAAATGTCTAGAATTAAGTTATTTATTATATTTTTAATCATTTAGACTTTAACGTGCTTATACATTTGTCAAATTTATTGTTACATGTACAATTCTTCCAGTCCCTTTCAATATCTTGCAATCAGCGAAAACATTAGTGTCGTGAAAGAATGAAATAAACTGTCAGTGAAACATTATACAATTAACTATTCAGGTAAAATGTAGCAGTTAGTGATTGTTATATAACCACATAGTAACAGGCCTGATATTAAGTAATCATCAAATAATTTAGGTATCAATATAGATAAGGAAAGAGTTGTGATAAGAGAAAACGAATAGGGT
Source organism: Druceiella hillmani (assembly GCA_039881145.1). Classification (NCBI taxonomy): domain Eukaryota; kingdom Metazoa; phylum Arthropoda; class Insecta; order Lepidoptera; family Hepialidae; genus Druceiella; species Druceiella hillmani. Next base: position 21,281,950 of record JAYKKI010000031.1, on the reverse strand, counting down.
AGTGGTAGGGAATATATCTTTTTTTATGGCTTTTCACAACCTGTATCGACGATGCCTTTCGAAGGTTTTGTTCCAGAATTTGGCAGTTTACAGAGTGCAGGAGTACTTCTAGAAGGTGGTGTTATTTATCTCTTTCTTGAAAACCCCATGCATAACTTAGAGGTGTATCCAAAGTGTGTGGAAAACGTAAGACAAATGGTTCAACGCACGTGGAAAACATAAGAATGGTCCAAGGGATGTGGAAAATATAATACAAATGGTTCAAGGCATGTGGAAAACTTAAGACCAATGGTTATAAAGCAACAACGAATGAGATAGAAAAGCAGGAACAGTATAGGCTAATTGAAAGTACCCAGGAATACGAATAATATCATTTAATGACCTATGGTGTACTACCAAGCCAATCCATAACTTCATTTCTGAAGCAGCCAATAGAGCAGAAAATAATATCTAGACTGGTTACATCTCGCCATACTAAGTTGAAAAATGTGAATACATGAAATACTGATGAACGCTATAGTATATTCGACAACACTAGTAGCAGCCAGAAGCACGAAGCGCTACGAAACCCAAGATCGGAGGATTATCAACGCAATGATTTGATAATCAAAAAAATGCATGATCAAAAGCAAATGCTGTTGGAGGTATAACAATGATAATACCCATACATTTTGTAATACAAAAACTATTAAACATTTTAAATTTTTTCTCCAACATGAAATATAGAAACCAGACGACTGCATTTTTTTTCAAGAATACTACGGGCTAAAGTATTAAATATAGTAATGATACATTCTATATCTTCAAAATTGTGGAACAATATGCACCATATGGCAATTCGTTAAACCCTGCAAGGTTTTAACTAGTTTTGACGACATGACTGTGAAATGTGAGATCAATATCCATAATGAAACTGAGATCCCAACCTGAATTCAATGACCTGATTGATATTTAAACTGAGATTCCAAACTGAGAAACCAAAATCCTTTCGAGTGTAGTTCTATCCAGCTCATAACTACCCACAAGGAGGATACGTAATCCAGTTATGTTTAAGAAGAAGAAGAGTGAGGGGGGACTCAGAAAGTAATCCAATGTCATGAGCCTCTAGGGCTTTGAATCTAGAATTAAAGTAAAACGGACCACAGGGATTCTTCAATGTGTTGAAGAGAAGACATAGAACATATAAATTGTACAGATCATGTATTCCAGTCCAATTAAGACGTGATCTAAATTCGGAAGCATGTTCTTATATAATTAGCCTAGCCCACGTATTCGTCTGTTTGTCACAGAGCTGGTTTTTTAAATTGCTGAAGACAAAGGCTTTCGTATATCACAAAACGGGTACTATAAGTTCTAGATTGTGTTAAAAGGGAAGCGAAGTGTGGATGTTGTTGAGAAATAGGTATTCGAAAAAATGCTCTCTGTCTCGCTTTCCTTGTGCTTCTACAGACTGTGCGAGAGGAAGAGTCGTAGGTCTACTTGTCCACAATTTGGCTGTAAAACGGACTTCCGGGTGACAACGTCTTCCTATACTAAACCTTCACCAATTTTCATGATTATGTTGTCTTGTCCTCGATAAAGAATAGTCTAAGGCTTCTTATTACTTGCAAGCACTTTAATATGGCGACAATTTATATGGACACGTCCGATTTTGAGGTGCAAACATTTTTTAATTCTATAATATAATCTGATATCGAAAAAAATACTTAAAATTCTAGATATAGCTAATATCAGATATATTGTCAAAAATCAGCAAGATCGGTGCGGTTATCGGGTAAGAGAAACTTTGCCGTACATTACGTCAAAATTCGACAATCCTTTATGATCTTAGATAAATCGTATTGATATTTATTATTTGTTTTGCTTATTGACACCTCTTATTTTATACTACATACAGCGTTGACTTGCAGCTTAGCTCACGTAGAAAATGGAAAAAAATGGTGGTGTAATTTAGAAATAATGGTCTTGTGAAAACATTGGATCTAAGGAACGATTCAGTATTGGAAATGGCTAAGTAGTTTGCGATACACAGATCTGAAGAAATGAAACGAAAATAATGTAACCTGTCTCTTGAAATAAGAAGTTACAGGCAGCGCCGTTAACTAACGCCCAGCGGCATTGTTTCACCTCTTAACGAAAATTTCTGGGTTGCATGAAGTCTGCACCCGTGTCATAGCTTTGACTGCTGGCTGGCGGTCTAATGTAGGATATAGGCTTTCTGAATTAGAAAAAAACTTTGTACTAGAATAAAAGGTATTGTTCATTCATTTTGCATGAGAATTTAGTGGAGAGTAGTTGCGAGTTGAGGCATGAGAGCGAGATAAGTAAATTCATCTTCGCATTTATAATACTATGAGTAATTACTCTTAAAATAAACCGTCTATTTACTTTGAAATACGTTTGATATATTTATTAATTAAATACAATATATTAAATTACTATCATGCATCCTGCAGGCCCGTGAAGGATTACAGAATCATTAAATAAATGACACCATTTCTACTTGTTGGGCATGGTACTCATGTACTTGGTGACCGCTTTCGTTCCTTCGTGAACGGCTTGGTCAATTCTCCCGGCAGAATCAGCCTCACTGCCGTCTACACCTCCCTACTTCCAATTGTAGAACGTTTATTGTAAGTTGCCAACTTTGAAACCTCTGAAGCTAATCATTCGAAGATCTTTTTGACGAAGCTGTTCATTATGTTTATTACTTTCTTCTAGATCCCGACGTTAGGGTGCACTTGCTTCAGAAACTTGTAGATATAGAGCGAGTAGCTCTCCTTCCTTCTTACACGTTTCTTCTTATCCCACTTCATTATTGTCTTCGGCTTGTTCACTGCATTCATGAATTTCACCGTCTTCGGCGTTTTCAGTCCCATTGTGGAGTTCGAATATAGTTTGGATGTGAGAAATCTAAATTACTTTAGTGGATGTAATTTAGTTGTTGTTAGAATAAATTTATGAATATAAATGAGCAATGATATTTAAAATATGTGAAAAAAATAAAAACTTTGTGTTTATAATACTAGGTAGTTAGGACTACTTAGGAAACGACCATTATTCGATCGGTTTTATGTTCGAATTCAGGCCAAGAAATTCTTTGAATTTAACTTTTGTCTAAGGATTGTCATGATATCTGATACCAGTGTAAAATAGCGATGGAGAAGAGATCGATGAGTGGATCAGTCAACTTTCTGGGTATAATACACGGGGCGAAGTATGGTTCTTCCATTACAAGATTAGATATGTAATTCGCAGTCTCATTGAAGAGAAAAAGAAACATAGGTCATGGGGATTGCCGACAGGAGCGAAACTTAAAACAATGAAATAATAGTGTTTTTTCAAATTATTAAATTAATTGTAGTATCAACATTTAAAATTTCATAATTTGTAAATTAAAATTATTAACATTAGTCTGATTTTCACATTTATCGGCACTCCGAACAACAATTAAGTACATTCTTATATGGTTTATTTATTAGTCCCAACATATGATGTGCTATGTAAACCCAGTACAAAAATCCAAAAAGCGTCCAACGCGCACATCATACAGTCGGGTAAATATATATATATATATATATATATATATATATATATATATATATATATATATATATATATATATGCACTGCCGGCCAGGAGCAACACGTCATATTCATAGCTACAGATACACTGTTAACATTGGCATGTCGGTGGCGCGAAGCCATAAGATTTTCCTCTTCTAAAAATCGCTCAACCCGTCTAAACAAGTTTTGACTTCAAAAATGAGCGCGTCTACTGGTGAATATGCTAAGTATTTATCATTATCATGATTATTGGCACTATTATCGTTTTTCCTTACGAACAAAAAATTATGACTTACCAATATTTTCATTTGTTTCATGTAACGACTACAACATAATGCTCTTAAGTATGTAGTGATTAAAGATATATACGAACCGATTATATTTATTTGCTTACACGTTTATTTAGAGCTAGTACAGGGTGTCCAGTGGCAGATTTCAATGTTTGAAAATTGTAAAAAAAACTACACCTCTAATACAAAGTAGGTTTATTTTAACTTTATAACAACAAATGCGGATTATATTTTTTTTAAACCACGTTTTCCAAATCGGCGGCCATCGAGTCTGACACACTCTTCGAGTCTAGCACGCATGTTTTCAAAAACGCGTTTGCAGAGCGTCTGGGGTATCCTACTGACTTCGGCTCGAATATTTTCTTTAAGTTGTGTCACAGTGCTCGGATTTGTTTTGTAAACAACGGATTTTAAGTATCCCCAAAAGAAAAAGTTACATGGGCTTAAAGCGGGTGACCTAGGTGGCCACGGTACGGTACCGTTTCGGGATATGTTTTTTTCTGGAAATAACTGCCGCACTGCATTCATGGACACATTAGCAGTGTGAGCTGTGGCCTCGTCCTGCTGGAACCATGTGTTTTGGTTGAAGGATGGACTATTATGTAGTTCTACTCTGAAAAAGTCATTTAATATCTGGGCATATCTCTCCGAATTCACAGTTACAGTTTGGCCACCTTGATTTTCAAAGAAATAAGGCCCTATGATTGTAGATGCAGAGATGGCACATCAGACTGTTACTTTAGACTTATGTAAAGGCTCTTGATGCATTTGTCTTGGATTGTGGACATCCCAGTAACGAAAGTTCTGCTTATTCACATATCCTCCAATGTGAAAGTGAGCTTCGTCACTAAAGAATATGTTGCCCATCCGGGTAGCAGTACGAAATCTCAACATCACCTCCGCGTAAGTTTTTCTTAATTCAAAGTCAGAATCGTGTAAATCTTGATCAATTTGAATTTTATATGGATGGAACTTGAGCTTTTTTTGCGTAAAGTTGATTTCGGAATTCCCAATATCGATGAATGGGGATTTTCAACGACAGAAACCATAACATGCTCGACATTTTCATCCGTGGCTACCAATCGTGTAGGTCCTGGCCTGGGCCTATTTAATGTTGATCCTATAGCTCTGAACCTTGCTACCCATGACTGAATGAGGTTGATCGATGGTCCATCACGTAATCGACGAATACTGTAACGATTATTATATCGACGGCGTGCTACAGACAGCGAAAATCCACTTGAAATGTACGCCTCGACGGCAAAAGCGCGGTACTCTCCACTCCACTATTCAATGGCTACTAAAATATCCGCACAGCTTGCGCTTCTAACGACGCCCCCCGCGCCCCTCTTATGTGTTGCGTTCAGAAACTATGTTTGTTCAAACTTTGAAATCTGCCATCTGTAGATAATCGACAGGTTGTTACAATTAGGTACGCGAATCGCAGTCGCATTGATTTAGAGCAGCTGAAATGAGTAAGATGAATGAATCTTCCGTTAGAGAATCAGCTTTTTTGAAAACGCTTTCTGCTCTGTAAAAACGAGTTACCATGTCAAAATAGGGGTTAAATCATTGTGGCCCAATATTGCTTAGATTTTTATTTAGTCCGCTCAAACTTAAAAAAATATTGTTTAATACTTTACAGCGTTATAATTCATATAAATAAAGAATAACTTAAAAATATATAATAATAAAGAATAAGTTGCCCCATAAATTACAGAGAATTTATTGTTTTTCTCCTACCGCAAACAATACTATACTCGGCCTCTCGATGTTCTACTCGTTCGGTCGTATTCGGTCTACCGCCGAATATACCCGAAGCGCATCAAGCTGGTTACGTGACGCTAACTCGCAATTTTTCCGATGAAAAAAATTTGACAAGACGAGCCAAGAGATATTTTCACTTTAAAAATCGAAGTATTTATAGCATTGTGTAATGAAGAATATTTTGTATATTTCATGCTAACACACACACACACATAAATATATATATATATATATATATATATATATATATATATATATATAAATTACTTCATTAAATATGAAAATATTTTCCTCGGGATATATATATATTTCCAGCATTGAAATAATTCGTTTTCAGTAATCCAATTAATGCCATTAACAAAAAATATTCAGTATTATTATTTGGAAATTAATATAATAAACAATTTATATTAATTAAATATTCAACAGAGAATATTACACTATATCACATGTTTTCATTTCAAATTATCAGTAGGCCTTGTTCGGCCCACCTTCGAGTATACTCGATGTATATAATTGGACATATATAATTGGACAAGTTGGGAAAAAAGAAGTTTTCACTTCAATAAGAAACAACATATTTTCAAGTGTGCTACAAGTACTTGCAGCACACTTGAAATCTTACACATATGAATTAATGGAAATAAAATATTTCTATTGAGAATATATAAATATGATAAGTAATTTACTCCGCAAACTGTAATAAAAGCAATCTTAAAAATAAATACAAAAGCAAAAGAATCCATTATTAATGCACATACATTGAAAGTACACTATATACATCACAATACACGACTATATAACATTTAAAATATTCATAGGAACATGACAAATACTTTACCCACGAATAGGAAATATAATAAAAAAAATCACAATTTCGAAACTACGAAAAATAATAAAAATAGATAGAGATGATATTAAAAAAGGCAAAAAATAAAATAAATAAATACAGTAGCAAACATATGAAAATACAAAAGGAAATATAGTCGTAAAAAGCACAAGTCTTAATGAAAGCCACTTATGCTTGATAGCGAACAGCCATTTTGAATGCATTTTGACAAGAAGAAACTTCTGGAAATTTAAAGTACAATGAAGTTGGCCGTGTTAGAAAGAAATAGCAACACAGTTAGTAATATTTGTATGAAAATTTAATTTTGTATGCGGCGGCAGAAATTTGAATATAATTGGCAATATGACAGCATGTAAAGTTTTAAGATATTTTGGATTTCTGCCATAAAGCGGAGCTAATAAATTTCTTAATTTTTGAACGGTTAAAAGGAGACATTGTTAATCCAGATCCATAATGCGTAGCTTAAGAGAAAAACTGAAATGATAGAGAGACATTTTCGATATTGTCCACTCGTTCGCCGACAGCGGATACGGATGTCGTCTCCGGAGCGGCCGCCGCCGGCTGTACCGCGCTCTGCCCGTCACGCCACGATACGGTCGGCCGGCAGAGCGAGAAGTTCAAATCTGAACAGCCATCTTTTTAATTCATATCCGCGCGAGGTACCGCTGGTCGTACTGGCCGCTTTTACTCATAGAGCACGGGGATAGCGCGCCGCGCCGCTCGCTTCCGAATGCTTCTAGTTTTTAATCTATGACTTCATATCGTCTACCGCTTGAATATATCTGGCCGAGGTTAACGCTTTTGCCGGTTTGAAAAAATAAGATAAACCTCAAAGGCGAGATAAATTTTGAAATTCATATTTTCCTACTAACCACTGTGTACTAGTTAGTATGAAAAACAACTAGTTAGTATGAAAAGATAATAACCATTCAGTAAGTGAATATTTGACTAGCACCAATGATTATGTAACTAATTCAATTTCTCATGAATTTATTGATCACTGTTGGATATTTACAAATGATCGACTGATAATAATTGATTGGTATGAGAAGCATGTGTTAATTTAATACGAAAAGTTGGTTATAATGAAAGTTAAGCAAAATAATGTTAATGTAATATAAAGTACTAATAAAGTCCTTTACGATTAAAAGTTTTTAAAATTTAAGAAATAGAACCATCATGGAACCAAATGAAACTATCAAGTTCGATATTTATTTATTTTTGTTCAAAATATTCTCTATAACATCATATACATAGTTTCACTTGATGGAACTACTGAGAGAAGACTCTTCCTTGGAAATTTCTTTTACGGTCTTTGGCATCTAGGAATCGATTTTTTGTATTTTAGCTTTAATTCGTTTACGTAGTCAAATATTTGGTCATTCGTCTGGCTGGATTCAACCGTGGGGATGTTCCTCTGGAACATTTTCCAAAACAAGAGGTAAATAATTGATAGTACACCAGTCTGCGGTAAAATTCTCTTATTTGCAGAATAATTATGGTATAATAACCCATCCATCTGAAGAACGAGCCGATTATCTTCCTTCCAGCACCGTTCTAGTAAACTCTTCGGAAGAAAGCACCCACTTTACAGACCGCGTTTTATTTTTAGTTTCGTAACAGTATATCCAGATTTGTTACCCGTAACGTTGTCAGATACAGCAATTGAGTGACCTCTGTAGATGTTTTTTAATACTTCACGATTTCAACTTGCTTACTTAACTCATACCAAGGCCTAAACTCGCCCGAATTTGCTGCTAAGTTATTCTCTTGTCAGTTTTATTATGAACCGTATACCAATGATGTTATCTTCAATTGTTCATGTCGAGGGACGTCCCTCGCACAGATAATCATAGAGATTGGCACCACCAGCTTGAATTCATTCAACCAATTGTAAAGAGTAGCCTGGATTGGGCTTCATTACAATATCGATTGTAACTTTGTTATTGATTAAGACCGAAACGAAAGTCGTAAAAAATCATGGAACTCCAAATTTTCTCATCTTAAATGCATCCTGGCGCGATGCACATAATTTTCAAAATTTGACAAATTCAAGGAAAGTATCCCATTAGGTTACTAAAGAGTTTGATATTCGAAATTTGAATTTATTTTTTATTGCCATTTTATTTACAAATGGCCAGTTCTAAAAACTTTCAATGATACCTTCACATTCAGAACTTTTTCAAAATTTTCGAATGTATAGAGCTTTTTATTTGGATATTTACGATATACAATTAAAAAGCTCTTTAATTTTTTAATTGTATATAGTGATCGCAAGTCAATTTAAAAGCTGAATATTTCACAAACGTAAATAATTATCATATAACAATTCTTATTATTTGTATACTAAAAGTGTCTTACAATACTGAGATAAAATATTTATAACGAGATTTTAAGAGGTTGCTTTTATAATTTATCAGAAAAGTAGATAAACCTGATAAATATATTTTAGGGTCCACTAGTAAACAAACGATCTTCATAATTTCGTCATGTTCGTCCGTCCATTTGTCACAGTGTTGCAGGTTCTCCAAATTTAGATCTATTTACAATGGATTTCGTAAATAGATACTTCAAATGAGATTTAAGTTAATACGTAGTAGACTATTTTTCTAATGTAACACCCATAACCGTAAAGTGGGAAAATTGTATTGCGTTTGGGTCGAGTTTGATAAAATTTGATGCGGCACAAAAAAGTTTGATAAAATTTGATCTTAACCCGGGTCTCCCGCGACTATATTGTTCGTTTATAACGGAGACGGTTATGTTTTGCTAACATGTTCAGTAAACATGTTTTGTTAGATTTTTGGGGGGAAGGAGACCCGCCTTAATATGTTCACTAAACAAGTTTTGTTCGATTGTTTTGTTAGGTTTTTGGCGCAGGAGACGGAGAGGAGAAGTCGGTAGCCATCCTGAATATGTTGATAATTTCTCTAACGCCCATATATACCATACACGGTCAGGACTGTCAGTCGGACTTACTAACAGTTAAAAACGTATTTCAGTTTCTCATTAGCTGTCAGTTGAGCCGGAACATGAGTCTACTTTACCGACCGTGCCCTATTCCACGGTCCAATAGGGACCTTACTGCCAATTTCTTCCGTTAGGGGTTTACCTGTTCTATAACGTAAACATCATAGATAAACACGATGTGACATTTTGTAATTTATATCCGACTATCCGTCTGTCTTGAGAAGTACTGAATTTCTTTGGTTTTATAAGGATTAAATCTTAATTTACTAAAAAATATGCATCGATGTTGTGCAGTTGGATTCTGTTGCAGTTGGAACAGTTGTAAATATAGTTGTCCACATTTATTCCGTAAGGACAAACAACGTCGAAAATTGTGGGAAATAGCTGTGCGTCGCAAAAACTTTAAGACAATAAAACAAATCCTCGGCTTTGTTCAGAGCCTTCATTTTATTTTGATGTTTTAATGCTAATATAGTGTTTTAATTCTACATACTCCTTTTCACATACAAATTTTCAATTTTGTACGCCATAAAAATCTACTGATTTTTTGACAGCTAGTTTTGTTTAAGCCTTATTTCGGTGCGCCATCTACGCTGAGCTTGAGTAAGATTCCCAATTGCTAAAGTATCCGTACAAAATAGGTTTTCAATTTTAGTAAATCCGACTGAGAGTCCTGACCGTGTGTGATGCATACGGGCGTAAATAGATTGTTAGAAGCAGAATGTTTGGTGTTATAATCACTTTCCATCTTTAATTAGGTTAATAAATACAATTTCACAATAAATAGAATTTTCGTGTAGCAAATATATTGAACCATTCAAATTATCAAACTGTGCATGGCTTGTGTATAATTGTTTCAGAAATGGGACATAGGACATATTAGAAATAAATGATATACATCCCAACCAAAATGAAGTGACTGAACGTTCTCTCCGTTGAGATTACGATATACTACGAATATATCAGTATGTTCACGATGTTCTACTACCCGAGCTTACTCCACTACGACGGAAAATGTCTTGAAGGGTATAACAAAACTTAGCTTAGGTAATAATGACTAATGTTACTGTAATGATCAATATGGCAGCTATCTTTATTTAATTAATTCAAATATAATAAAACATTCTTTTTAATATACTTATATATATATATATATATATATATATATATATATATATATGTGTGTATATTAAAAAGAATGTTTTAATACCTAAATATATATATATATATATATATATATATATATATATATATATATATATATATATATATATATATATATATCCTATCTATTTACTTTGTTACTTTCTTGCTAGTGATAGAACATGTCAAATGAGTCCAAACTCAATGAGTTTACTTCTCCTTACATTATTAGATCCATATCACTCAAACTTTATCAAGGCACTTGTACTGTTCATTGTTGAGGAATTCTGTGGTATGCCTTCAATTTTCACTATCAAACTCTAGCCAAATGTTCACAGAACCAAACTGACGATATGTTTTTCCAGATGACAAAAGAATTATCCAAATATTTAATCAATTTCAGAGATATAAGGTAACATAAACAAAAAAATAAAAAAGTCTGTTTGAGAACCTCCTTCTTTTTTGAGGTCTCTTAACACAGGATTCATATTATCCTTCCATAATATGTACATTCTTAAAAATGTATACTGATTTATATTAACTTTTACATTAAAACTTGTTTTGTCGATGCAGTGATTTTCAGTGCTTTTTTGGTTCGTAATGAATACCACTTGCATTAATATTTATGAAAATGATGAATTGGTACATAAGTGAAGTAAAAAGCATAAAATTGACAAGAATTCGGTTGGTGAACTGTGATTAAAAGAATTTTTATAGGAATCAAATAAAAAACATTTCATGTAAACAATCATACAATATATTTTTTTTGTACCTCCCTAGTTATCTGTTTTACACAAAAAGTACGGTAGGCCACTGTAAATGATAAATATATTTTATAAGTAAAACCTGTCTCATGTTAGTATAAGTTCTTCCTGATATAAAACACTTATAAATTTCTTATAAATTACTTAAAAATTGGTAACTCATCTTCTAACGCACTGCGACACCAGTTGGATTAGTTGTGTAATTATAAACTCAAGTTACAAATAAAATATGTATTATATTTCACTTATTACATTTTACTTATATTATAAACAATTTTATTTCTTACGCTTAAAGTTAAATAATGTAATCGATATCATCGTCCTCTGACTTATTGTTAATTCGATGATTCTTGGCCTTTCTTACTATTTCTCGAAGCTTTTTGAAGGATCCACACTGTTATATATATATATATATATATATATATATATACACACACACACACACACACATATACATATATATATATATATATATACACATAATGTTGATGACTCATTTGAAGGCCATTTCGTTAACGTAAAATATAATTTTGTTAGTTTCAAATGGCCATTTTGAAATTTTGCAAATATTTAGGGACCACGCCGCTGATTTGCCATCCAGGCTCATATGTCCTATGATGAGGTACATAATGCGTAGCATGTACGTTGCATTGCAGAACTTACTTCTTTTATTCATACTATTTTGCTCGTTATGAAGAATTTATCCATCTATGTCCGCAGTTTTTTCACTGATCGCTTCATAGCTAGTTATCCATAGTTTACACGTTCAATGGATGCGAAACTTTTTTAAACCGGGTATCGTCATGTGATACTGGCGCATGTGCATGTGAAAGAAAAATGTTTTTCTTACAAAAATGTTTTTCATGTAGTAGGCTCTTCGTTTTTCAGATTTTTGTAAAACATTACCATGGCATTATTTGGTTTATCAATTAACATAAATTTTGTAGCAGTTATGAATGTAATTTTTATAAATTGAAACTAAAATGCAGCTACGGGTGGAGATCGATGGACTGACAGGCATATCAGTGAGTGTAACAGAACTGCCAACTTGCCATCGGAAATTTAAAAAATACAATGGTACTAAAATTATTTTGTCAGTTAATATTATATATTTTTTCTTAGCTGACTATTTTCAGTTGAATAATCCTGGTCGTATTACTTTTCGGCTTCTGGCATCTCTTCATTTACAATCTTGTAATCAAGTAAATTTCGCGTATTCATATTAGAAAATATTTCAGAAAAAAACAATTTTTATTGGTTTAGCGGGAACGTACTGCACTTGCGTCATCGACACTGCCCTGGATAATGAGTCGCTCCATGGGGTTATGTCTTTGGAATATCTAAATGTGTAGAATCGAAGAATCTGTAATTGCATAACAATGAACAATGTTTCCTGGTGCGAATTCTTGGCGAAAAAGATAAATTTTTATAGTATTGTATCCATGATATGTTATATCTTTATTCAATACCACGTTTCTAATGCATTTTTTCTTTATAATTTCCTCGATTTAATCGTTAAAATTTCTGTTCCGGATACATAAATGCAAACATTCCGACAAAATCCCTCCATAACTTAGATGGTTTGTGATCATTTTTATGATGTTACTATTCCGTGTTTTAGTGTATATCAAGGAGCCTGTGGATAATGAGAACTAAAGGAAGATTTCAGTTTGTTATGAAACAAGTCTTGCAAATTGGGCACACTGTCAAATTCTCAAAATAAATACGAACAACCCTTTTTTAAGGGGCGTTGTGTTATTAAATAATACAGCAATTTTAGTACCCTGGAACGAAGCCACATTAATTTAAATGGAACGATATGACTTCCTGTCATTTCTTAAGATGCATGTTTTGTTGATTTTTTAATGTGTCAGGGAGACGTTACCAGACAGAAACGTCTAAACAGTCTATGAAAAAGACTCTTTTAAGATTCTTTCCACGTTAGTGGAAATGGAAATTCAACTAAATACAATAAAGTTTAACTTGGAAAATATTTTTCACTGAATCAGAGTTAGCTGGTGTGCTTTTCTTTCCTCGATGTTAGTCTCCCACTTTCGTTTAAAAGTATCATTGGCAAATTATTCAATTTGAGATAAGTTTGAACCACAAAGGGTTTAGCTTTTATCTTTTTGATAGAGATATAGCAATGCAATCTATTTACAATATATATCTACTGATATGTTTAAATAAACTATTTCGTTTTAAAATGGAATTAGTCCAACTATTCAATGATACGATATTCAATGATCTTCCGCTGCTAGGAAACTCAATATAGCTATGTGGCATTGCTTTTTTTTAAATAAGGTAGGTATTTGAATATATTTTTTTTACTAAAATTGACAAGTATATATATATATATATATATATATATATATATATATATATATATATATACACATTTATGTGTGTATGTAAAAACTGACTACGATTTGCGCAAAAACGTCCCATACAAAACACAACTGGCTTATGACGTTACTGGCTTGTTATTGAGCATTTATTATAAGGGAGTTTATTAAATATTTTTATTATCTCGTTGAATATTGCTTTTAAGTTATACATTGCATATTATAATTTTCTCATTTTTTTTGTGAGGAAACTAAATTCTTAATAACTTTTTCCATTTAATGAAAAAAAAAATTGACACGTTTTCCTATTTAGAAGTTTCGATTAATTGTTTGTTATTTGTATTATTTTTTCATCACAAGGGTTTTTTTAAACCTACAGTTTTAAAACATTTTTACAAAAAATATCGACATAAAAACACCCTATACTCCTTTTATTTCTAAATCATATTAAGTTTATGAGAATTTCGTACACATTTAGGCGCACATGAACATGCACGGTCTGTAGTATTTCTTTTAAACTGTTAACAAGTATCAATGTTATTTTTCACTATGTAAATATATTTCCTAATTTCACAGGCATAAAAATATCGTGAATTGCACAAAAAGCCACGAGTTAGCTAAAGAAAAAAATTGTCACTATAGATTTCAGGTAAATTTTAAATAATGAGATAATTACATGTTTTTCGGCATATATCTATATATATTCTACTTAAAATTAGGAAAAAAAAATATTTTTAAGATCTTTTTTGTTGCCATTTTGTTAAAACAAATAATGTAAATTATGTATATATATATATATATATATATATATATATATATATATATAATGTAAATAGGGGTCCTCCATCGTGTACAATTGTCTCTCATATAATTGTTTTTGGCTATATATCTAATCTAGTTTGTCTACGCTAAAACTAACTCTTTTGCGATTCGCTTCCGGTTCACTAATCAATGTGTTTTAACACTTAAAGAAGTTAAAAAACTACGTATAAAAATGTTGTCGAGAAGTAACTATAGAAATGTATGTGGATTAATAGGCTTTATTGTAAAGTTACATTTTAAACAGTCACCTAAAACGGTTTCTGAGAAAACTGTGACAGACCTATAAATAGACGGACGGGTAATTATAAGAAATTTTTACGTTATTCATTAAATTTGAGATATTAAATTTTTATAACTAGATATGTACTTCAGAAGCCAGGTAATACTTTAAAATTATGAAGAAAAAATAATATTTCAACACCTAACTGGATCGTTAATTCTGGCTAAATCCGCTTTTAAAATTGCGAAATCACATTGCCCAAATGCGGGTGGTCACTTGAAATGAGCCCGACCGCAAGGTTTAGACAAAATAGAAATTAAAAAAAGACAATGGTGGTTCGACCTCAGAATTCGGCCGGAAATTGGAGGACTGAATCATTGACAATAACAATTTTATAGGTAACACATTTCCAATTCGAACTTCCGTTTAAATTAATGTAAAATGGGAATGCCCACCAGTGGTATCGATTATTTCTGAACTTTGAATTTATGAAATAGATGTCAAAATTAATGTTTTTATGTATAATATCTTACCTCCCATTATGTAGATTAAACTCCATCGTTGAATTTAATAAAAAATAAAAAGTAGCTAATTGGATAAATAAAATTAGGCGGGAAATAGATGGCACTGCGTAACATAGCTTGTGTCATGTAAATATATGTTTTGACAGAGCGCATTGATAATATATATTTTTTAAATTGTTTTGTTCCTTTAAAATAGTGTTTTAATTTGGCTTAATAAATTTTTTGTAATATCATTATTAAAAAGGATAGTCGTCATTGTACGAATCCAACACGACTTATTAGCAGTATAATCTAAAAAAAGGTCATTAAAAACTATATGTCAAGAATCTATATTTAGTCTTGAGTATAATGTGTCTAAATTTAAAAAATGTAAATGACATTATTGATTGAGTAGCTTATAAATAAAATATGGTTATAGAAAATATGATATATACTTGTTTTTATTTCTACTGTCTTTTTGTCTTTTTCTTCACTGAGTCGACTTAGGTACTCTATAATGTTGATAGATAGTGAATTTAATGATTACACTACATTATATTTCTGACAATATTTTAAAGAAACAGTTTATTTATTTTAAATATTTATTTATACATATATATTTATCGATAAGTTACATTACACTGTCTTTATTTATCGATAAATTACATTACACTGTATTGTACTGTCCGTAACGATAAGATTAATGGTTTTAACAAAGTTTAAACTCACAATTAAATGAAACTACGTGATGTAGTATTATCTCTACTTTCTTTAAGTTCTTTACCACGACCTAGGTTTCGTTGTATTACAACATCTTCAGGTGGGCTATTAGCAAATGTGCTAATATTTTTCTTTGCTAATAATCTCTAGATATCTTTGCTAATATCCCACCTGAAGATGTAATAGTAATGGTATAGCAAAAAGGGGTGATTGAGTGAGGGCAGGAAATTGTCAGGTACGAAGAATGAAAGTTTACTCAATAATACGGGGCGTAGATATTTTCCTTTTAATAGCTGGAAGATAAATTTCATAAGTATAACGTCTCTTCGAAGTTGCAAAGAAAGAAAACATAGCAATACCCAAGAGGAAATCGGTAGGAAATAGAAAGGGGAAGTAACCATGCTGTCTCATATACCTACAGATACCGGAGCAACGTCTTTTGGACACGTTCAGTCATCAAGTTGTGCTTGGTTTCGTGTGAGCTCTACATAATGGAGCCAGATTCTAAACGGCTTTGCAGAAATGAAGTCTACAGCAGGTGAATTGATGACATGGTTTGAAAATGCTTTAAATTATGTGCCGATTTTTTGCTACATTCGCCATATGCCCGCAGAAAGTCAATCGCGTATCAAATCTGACTCCCAAATCTACGACTCATCCAAACAATGCAAATCTGACAGTGTTATGATAGAGAGGCAATGACATTGCTCAACTGCAATCTCGATATATAGTCATCCCTAATATTTCCATTAGGAATATGTTTTTATTTCATATTTATTGATAAATTATTAAGCAATAAAGTCAATTTCGTTGAGGTATAACTACTTTAGATACGATAGTGCGTCCCATTATAGCGTGGGTATTCCCAATATAAATCATAGAACTGTTCCTAGTGTTACCATTTTATTAGAAATATAACTTATTCGTTTTTATAAAAAAAAAACCAGAGTGCTTTAGACCACACGACTGAAGTAAAACTTCAAATTCACAAAATATGAACTTTAAAATGAATTTACAATTTTATTGCATATATATATATATATATATATATATATATATATCTATATATATATATACATACACATATATATACATATATACACTCCTTTGCATAAAAAACGGGCGGTTTTGATTTTGTCATATCATTAACAAAATATTATTTATTAAGAGGTTGTATTAATTGTAATTGTTACTGGCAGGTATAGTGTATTCTGGCACATAAAAACGAACGTTCTAAATTTGAAATTTATTCTTTTTGAATGAAAATTCTCTTTCACTGACAAAAACGTATTTTTTGGCGGTAAATGAATTTCAACTCTTATTAAATTTTTCTTCATTTGTTAGGTTTTTTATTTTAACGAATAAATTTTAATTAAATTTCTGCTGTTTGGTTCACTTCTGTTTGCTGTGTGTTTAGTTTGCTGTGGTGTTTAGTTCACTTCTGTTTGCTGTTCTCAGTAAGGTTGAAAAAACGATAAGAGCTAGTACTTAAAATTATTGCGCTGCTTGAAGAAGGCTGTAGCCAATATTAAGTGTCTCAGCAGTATAATGTGAGCCGTCCTACCGTCCAAAGGACTTGGCAACGATACCAAGAAACGGGCTCCGTCAGTAGAAGGCCTGGTTCTGGAAGGAAACGGTGCACTGAGCCACGGGACGACCGCTTCATGGTCAGTCAAGCGCTACGAAATCGTCAAGTTACGTACGTGGATCTCAGTCGAGCATCGAGTTGCCAGATTGAGCTTCGCTCAAAATTTTTCGTCATGGACTCAACGAGACTGGAATAGTGTTTTAGTCTTCGATGAAGCTCGTATATCGATTAGTGGTGAGGATCGACGTCGGCGGAGAACGCTTCGTAGAAGTGTGCTTTGAGGAAATCACCCCTTACGGTGGAGGCTCCGTAATGTTTTGGGCTGGTATTAACTCATTCCTCATGCCCAACCCGCATTAACAGCAGTTGGAGGCGAGTCAATTTTTATGGACGACAATGCTCGCGCCCGCCGCTCTAGTGACGTTGATGCGTATATGCAGGAGGCCGGAATTCGTCGGGTAGATTGGCCAGCTAGAAGTCCTGACCTCAATCCGATAGAACACATATGGGATAATCTCAAACGACACGTCAGAGCCGTAAAACCAGCTCCAGAAAACATTCAGGCCCTTAAAAATGTGATCGTCGCTGAATGGGAACGTATTCCTCAGGAAAAAACGTCGTCGAAAGCATGTCTAGCAGATCAAGCATTGATTTTAGCTAGAGGAGGCCATACTCGTTATGAAAACGGTCGTCTGTGGACTTTACATCGTTTTTTTAAATAAAATAACTCTGATATGGTTTATTCCTATAAGTGCCCGTTTTTTGCAAAAGAGTATACATATACATATATATATATATATATATATATATATATATATATATATATATATATATATATATACACATACATATATTTAATTTTTTTCTTTTTTGACATAAGTTATTTTGGAATAAATTTTGACTTAATAGTAATAAAGTAAGGAATACATAATAATCCAATGAAATAATAAACTATGCGCTTAAAAATTGAGAAATACAATTGCGGTTAATAATTTAAATAAAAATAAAAGCATTAAAGTCAGTTAATTTTCCGAAGTATAACTTCTTGTTGCTTAGTGGCGTCGAAATCGTTTCAATAACCGTCACCAAAATGTGTAACGGAAAAAGTGTATTCGGAATGGGGATGACGTACTATGCTCCGTTAATTGAGCGTAACTGCTTAAATTTGTCAGATCTTCACTCTACAGATTCAGCAATCAAAGGACCTTACTGTCTCAAATTTCAAAGAGAGAGCTTTTAGCTTCAATGCAACATTGTGACACAATTGACGAGAAAATAGGCAAACTTGAAATGACCGCCTATTTGAATTCAACCGAAGTAGGAGTGGATGTGATTGATAAAAAATGCTCCATCTCCACATGCAGTTTTCGGGCACAAAATGGTTTGTTGTGATTATTTATCGAGTGTTAGACTAAGCACGATAAATGCGTATGTTCTAAAGTAGAAGACAAGGTCACTTCTTAAACCTATATGGGCCAGAAATATGGTTTTGCAATAAATTAACCACAGAATTTATATTTCACAAATGTCACTTGAAATAAAGCTCAACATGAGACGAATTTTGGATGCAAATAGGCTAACTGAACCACAACTAAATGGAAATCAAATTATTATCCTCCTAAACTAAAATGGAAATCAAATTATTATTGTTTTTTGTGTAAAAAGTATTTATATTATAGTTATATTGTGTGAAACAAGTATGTCTGTAAAGCCGATAAACATTTGCTTGTCAATTTTGTTATGATGTACGGGACCAAATATTTATATTATTTTAAAAATTGATTAAAAGATTTAACAACATTTTTAACAACATTTTCTAACACCGAAACACTTTTTTTGTGTTTCGGTGTTAGAAAATGTTGTTTTTTTATTACATAAGTAAATATTTATCTCATATTTATTCTGTGGATGATAAAGAGTACAAACATAGTGACAACCGATGCGAAATTAAAAGAAATACTTAGAATCCACAAACTTTTTTTTATTTATCCTATTATCCTATATGATACGCACTGAAAATAAATTAAAATGTTGGTAGGTTGTGGACTTTCTTTGTCGTAAAATCACACAGATAAGACAGCGAACTTTACACAAAAACCACGTCACCAAACAAAGGTTATGTTTCCCATTAATGAAAGAGAGATGGTGTTGGAGTAGTGTGACGTGTTGCAGCGTTACGAAACGGTTTTATCCCCAACTTTCATAAGTATAATTGTAAAAAGATTCAATTGTAAAATTATTAAATGCGATTAGTTTCTATTTTTTATTCCACGTATTTTTCATAATCATAACAGGATAAAAAAACGTTGAAAAGTTGCAATAATTTCCCTTTAGTTTTTCTTTTATTGAGGCTATTTTTTAAAAGTTTATTTCGGTCAATTATTTCTGAAAATGAATATGAACATAGAAGTAAATCGAATATTTTAATGAAAGTAATATATGCTAATAATTGTAAAAAAATCATATAAAATACATATTTCAAGTAGACATATCAAGCACTTCTAAATTATATATTAGGAGTTCATTTTATGACACATATTTTTTATTTGACTAATTGTGAAATTGAATAGTTAATTTTTAAAG
The DNA here is from genome assembly GCA_039881145.1 of Druceiella hillmani. Taxonomy (NCBI): domain Eukaryota; kingdom Metazoa; phylum Arthropoda; class Insecta; order Lepidoptera; family Hepialidae; genus Druceiella; species Druceiella hillmani. The sequence continues at coordinate 21,261,819 of JAYKKI010000031.1, read as the reverse complement.
GTCTGTAATAGACAGACATATACTAAAGTATCCCTCTAAATGTTCCGTTTTACTTTTTATATACGGAATTTCAAAAATAGTGTCTTTTTAAAAATTTAGAAAAATAAATCGAAAGAGCCTAAGTAGTAGATTTAAAAAGATATATCCACAAAAATAATTTTACACTTTTATTGCGTTTCACAACTTTGTGATTACAACAAACAAAACTCATTTCATCGTGCGAATATTTATTAGAGCAACTAAGCGTCACGAATCCATCGTCAAATATCCATGTAAAATCCGTGACTAGCTAGTTAAAATGTAATAGTTTATTTGTAACAACTTGATTCAGATACAATCGTGTTAATATAAATTATAACAGCCTTCACATCAATCAAACAAATTCCAAAAAAATATTTAAATACATTTCATTTGACATATCTCCAATGTCCTTGTCCACAGCAACTGCTCCATAGCTGACTCAACAGCGTAAATAAAGAATATTACGCTATTTTCATGCCATAGACTAACGACATTGCGATAAAAATATTATTATGGACTTTTGTAATGAGATATCTATCGCTATCGTATTGTAGCGAAAGGTTTTTGTTTCACGCAATTGACTAATAATTTGAAGCACAGCTCTGTTTCGCAAATCATATTGTCTTTGATGTTTTAATGACGGTAAAATTGGCGGGAAGTGATTTCGGTTGTTTTTAATTTTTTGTCTGCTTGATGGCGTTTTCTTATCTCATTTTTATGGTTGACTTACATCTTATTTCCATGTGTCACTAAATTTTGTTTTATTAAATATTGTAAACATGATCGCAAAAGGGAATGGTCACTTTTAGTTTAAGAAAGGGTACGAAATTCGTACATATGAAATTATAACTATCATTAAGAGGAAAAGTTACATACGAAATTCGATTTACCACACTTTTCCACAGCTTTAGTATAAGCTATAATTTCTAAAAAATGGAACCTGATACACGAATGATATGATATTATAGATATTAAAATGGTAGTTTAGTATATTTTTCATGCCGTATCTCGAGAAGATGAAGCCTTCGTTAGATTGAGTGATTGAGTGTGCGCTTCCAAAAAAATAGTTATTTGGCTGTGGCACAGACAAAATATTTCTGTATGGTGATTATCTTAGAGTTATGAAGAAAACATTTTTTGTTTTTTTTGTCTACGGTAACTTGATTGACGATTGCTTTACTATAGATTTATGTAGTATAGAAATGATTTCTCAATCTGCTTGTGTTCGTTGTTAACCCAATTCCCAAATACTGGTAAAATATTTTATCGATTGGTAAAACCTATGGATGGTACTATATTGAAAAAAACTCATCGCAGGTCATATTAATGGATTCACCAGAATTTCGATTTGTAAATAGGTCATAACATATATTGAAAATATTTAGAAAAATATCTGGAGTCAAAATAGAAATAAGTCAAAATAATAAAACTCATTGTCTTTTACAGTTCTGCAGACCGGGTTCTATTTACATATCATCTGCCTTCGTCTTTACACTTAATTTGATGCATAGCTCTGTTTCACAAATTATATTGTCTTTGAAGTTTTAATGACAGGGAAATTGGTGGGAAGTGATTTCGCAAATTTTTAGAGCTTGATGAATAGTATTTTTACACCTTACTTTTATGATTTCCTTATATCTTATCTCGCTCTGTTACTAAATTTCAATTTATTATACATAACATATGAACCCAAATTTTGTCAATCGTAACGATTCAGCTCAAAATGTCATCCTTATTCTATCTACTTGCCAAGAGGGTCATGAAAATGATTGCAGAAGGTACTCCAAACATTTCCCCTAACTGCTTTTTCTTTAAGGCGAAGATGGTTATGAAAATTATTGTAGAAGATACTCCAAGCATTTCTCCTAACTGCTCTTTCTTTAAGACTGCTCTTTCTAATCGGGCATCTTAGAATAAACGTTTTTCAACTTTTTTAACAATGTTCGAGATTATGTTACTTATAAATCATGGTTTTACTAGGGAAAGAGGCCCCGTAAATCGTGACATTTCATTCAATATGACATGTGGTGCTTTTCCTTGCATTGTCAGGATTTTTTCTTTCTTTTTGGAAAATTCTACTGTATCGACAGTCGGTCATTTCTTCCAGAATGAGTTACTTAATCGATTATAGCTCCGGGTTTAGTGACACAGTTAAACTACCACTTGCTATATATACTCGTAATGAGTCCCTCATTAGTGACTATGTGAGTAAGCAACTCCAATCCTTCTTCGCTCCTCCATTCCACGAACTCTTCAACCCAACCTCATAGTCGTCAAATGTTCTCGTAGCTCGAAATAGTCTAGTTATAGATTCTTATCCAGAGGTGTGTGTGGACATGGATTTCGTTCCGATAAACGTCTTATCCATAAATATGATACGTGATTTGTGAATGCTAATTTTATGTAATGTGCTAAACTGTGATTTAATAATTTATGCACTGTGCTAAACTATTTTAAACTGTGAAAAAATTTAGGCTCAATTCACAACTCGTATGGAGACGTTTTTTCTTGTGTTATTAATATGGTAGTAAGACTACAAAATATACCAACTTGTACATGGCAGATATTAAAGAAATAAGTAAAGAAATAGACTAAATCTTAATAAAGTGAATAATTTGAAAACCATTTATGAATATAGCCATTTATTAATATTAAATTGCATTATTAATATTAAATTGCCTTGCTGAATATTAAATTGCATCAGATCAAAACCTGAGATTTTCTATTGGAAAAGCCTTTTTGAGGAAAATAAATTAAGGGCAACTTGCCAGCAAAATGGTAATTGTGATCTTACCTTTGTGAACGAACCTTGCGTAAACATATATAATTTTGTAGGAAGCGCATAAGGCAACCATTAGACAACCATTGGAAGGCAACCATTGAAAAAATAGTGACGGATTGACGAAAGATAGACCGTATAATTGTAAGGGAACCATTAGATGCGCAATCATATTGAATAAATACTGGCGGATTCACCAAAGATAGACCGTACAATTGTAAGGCAACCATTAGACGCTCAATCATATTGAAAACATACTGACGGATTCACGAAAGATTGACTGTATAGTTGTAAGGCAACTATTAGACGCTCAATCATATTGAAAACATACTGACGGATTCACGAAAGATTGACTGTATAGTTGTAAGGCAACTATTAGACACTCAATCATATTGAAGAAATACTGACAGATTGACGAACGATTGATCGTGTTATTGTAATGACTGGCGGTTTATTGAAGGAATGTTTAAAAATGCACCATCAATATTTTGTCACTCTGTCAGTGTTTCTTCAATATGACTGAACGTCTAATCGTTACCTTACAATTATACGGTCAATCTTTCATCAATCTGTCTGTGTTTCCGTCGTCTGAAAAACAATATCAATATTACAAGATAAGCAGGTAATTAATTTCCGTTAAAATGAAAATTTAAGTAAATTAAAAACAACTGCAGGTCGGTTTCGGTCGTGTTTATTATATTACACGTAAGTGGGTTGTATTAAATAATTATTATTATAATTAAATTACAAAACTGATCGTAATGAATTACAAGGAAATCCGGCAAGGATGAAAATTTGTTTTTCTTGATGGATAATTGAAACTCTCCTTCAATACAGTATGCCTACACATGTATATTTACTCACACATGTAAAAATATAGTTTAGAACCAAGTTTTTAAACATAAGGTAAAATAATTTTAATTGACAAAAATATTTTATAAGAATCCATTGCGAAGTTCATCCTTTGCAAATCCTGCGCCCATAACAACGATGAAACACGTCGTCTCTTCCACAGAGCAGTAATGTTCTGTGGTCTCTTCATTATGCATAGTGTAAAATATACAACTTAACTGATATTAAACTGATATAATTGATAAGTTGAGAAATTACATAAGCTACTTCCTAACCCAAGAAATATTATTTTTTTGAGAGAAATTATTATTTGAAACTGAAAAAGTATACGAACCAAATAATGGAGCAACTTCGCAAAGGAACAATGGAGCGACGGATTTTTGAAGCAAAACTTCTTTACGCACGCTTGACTTGGGGAGTAAGCTGATGAATGGGATACGAGAGCGTTACGAAAAGTGTGAGGCGAACAGAAGTTGAGAGGGAGATATAAGTTAGTGAAGACAGAAAGAGAGAGAGTTACGTTTCGTATATTACTGTAGGGACAAGAGAGAGTCTCATCTCTCTTTCTCTCATAGCTAGTTATGTTTCGTATATCTAAGACACAGTGCAAGCCTATTTTCTGTATCACACTGTAGGAACAAGAGAGAGCAGTGCGCGCGCACATTTTCTTTCTCTCTTCCTCTCATAGCCAGTGCATGATATATATATATATATATATATATATATATATATATATATGCAAGTTTGCTAGCGTTACGCGAACGGTGATTTTTTTGTAATTTCTAACAACAATTTTATAAATTATTATTTTGTTCAATACATTAAATATTCTACGTTTAAAGTGAATAAAATTGTAAATTCATTTTAAAGTTCATATTTTGTGAATTTGAAGTTTTATTTCGGTCGTGTGGTCTAAAGCACACTCGTTTTTTTTAAGTAACGCAACTTTTCGGAGGAGCAACAGAATTATCCCCTTCAGTCCCTAATTTTTCATTCTAGAAGGATTTTATCATTGTCACTTGTATTACATAGTATAAAATATTTAGTATTTCATTTTCCCTATTCATTCTAGATGGCATTCAGTGCCATTTTAATTTACCCCTATAAGTTTGCAACTATAGGGGTACAACAACCACGCGAATGAAGCCAAATGTGAAGGTTAATTTACATATTTGTAAATATACATGATAGCACACTCACAATATTCTCAAATATTTAGACTATTTTGTAACAAAATTTATAAAAATTCATAGTATTCTGTATCAAATAAATGTCCCTACGAATTTTCCAGTTTTATTTACAAAATATGTTAGTTGCCGACCAGTGTCTTATAAAAGGAAAACACACCCTATTTTCAAATAGACTGAAAATATATACTTTGTGGTATATACTGAATGAATCGGTCTTTTAACGATAATTTCAATTTTGGAAATATAAATAAACCAGTCGCTATGAGGTCAGACAAGTGAGAGGTTCGCAAAATGATCGTTGACTTATGTTTCGACAAAATTTTACGAAATAATTATCGAATATACGTAACGATGTTTCAAAGCATTATTTTCATATCTATATGGATTTTTTTAAATTTTGGAATACGATGGAGAAATTTTGAAAAAGCTTTTTAAAAGGGGGGTATAACATTTTGAATTGACAATTTTCAACTTCCCGCATCTAATCATCAAAAACACTAACTTTTATGTGAGTATTCTGTATCCTCTGTCTTTTTTATTCATTTTTTAAATATTTGACACAAGCTCATATGTCCCTGCTATATATCTCGGTTTGATTGTGCGTATACTTCTCACCTATGAATATAAACCTTAAGGGTACTAAAATTTATCATATGGAATTTCCACAACTTCTTTTACATCGAATGTATCGTGACATTTTTTAACTCTTTTAATAACATTTTAATATGATTTAAATAGCGAACCTTCATTGTTGCGCACTAGCGTCATCTTTATATTGTGTTAAAACAACGAACTAAGCAATGTACATTGTCTATGGCTCTCACTCGCTCTGGTCTCTCTGCTCGGTGACAGTTTTTATACTGTATGTAGTTGTACATAAATTTATTTAAATCCGTGTTAATCCTTCGAAGTGCACCACTTTTTACTTTAAATCATCTTTAAGAGGTGGTATTCTTGAAATGGTAGTATTCTTGAATCGTCTTTAAGGGGTAGTATTCTTGAAACGGTAGTATTCTTGAATCATCTTTAAGAGAGATAAAACGGTAGTATTCTTGAATCATCTTTAAGAGGTAGTATTCTTGAAAGGGTTGTATTCTTGAATAATCTTTAAGGGAGATAAAACAGTAGTATTCTTGAATCATTTTTAAAAGGTAGTATTCTTGAAACGGTAGCATCTTCAATTATCTTTAAGAGGTAGTATTCTTGAAACAGTAGTATTCTTGAATCATCTTTAAGAGGTAGTATTCTTGAAACGGTAGTATTCTTGAATCATCTTTAAGAGGTAGTATTCTTGAAACGGTAGTATTCTTGAATCATATTTAAGAGGTAGTATTCTTGAAATGAATGAAATTATCTGGTCTCCGTTCGAAGCTAAAAATCGTCTCATGGTAAAAATCGCCTCATGAATGAGAAGATACTAAAAATATTCAATAGGTTTTTGTAGTCGTAGTAGAGATTTAAGTATTCAAGTCCAAAGCGTTTGTTTGTTTGTTTATTTGTCTCGCTTTTACGCCTCAACTACTTACCCTATGTTCGTGACGTTATTTATAAACTTTATTTATAAACTCAATCATGGAGATGAAAATAGAATATTTTTAAACTGGAAATAAAGTTAATTTTGTTTCGGTACCTATAATTTTTTTTATTAAAATTTTCGTAGTTACGTTAAGGTTAACACGTTTTACACGATAGTTGTGTAAAACGTGTTGTCGACGAAATTCTCTGATTTTTTAAATATATTATTCAAACTATAAATAAAAAATTATTTTTAAATTAAAAAATTATTTACCGTTTAGTTTCGGTAAAAATGGCTCTCAATAATTCTACAATTAATATTACAGAAAAAGTAGTAATCTCACCACACTTTTAATTTTATTTAAAGAACGCGTCGAGCGATATGTCTAAAAAACTAAGTTAATGTAAAATCGCGTTATATTAAAATTTTGAAAAAAAATATTTACCGTTTAGTTATGATAAAAATGGCTCTCAAAAATTATACAATGAGCATTACAGAAAAAAGTAATAATTTCACCATAATTTTAATTTTGTTTAAATAACGCGTTGAGTGATTTGTCTAAAAAACTAAGTCAACGTAAAATTGTGTCATATTAAAATTTTGAAAAACAAATATATTTACTGTTTAGTTTTGGTAAAAATCGCTCTCAAAAATTATACAATGAGCATTACGGAAAAAAGTAATAATTTCACCATAATTTTAATTTTATTTAAAAAACGCGTTGAGCGATTTGTCTAAAAAACTAAGTCAACGTAAAATTGTGCCATATTAAAATTTTGAAAAACAAATATATTTACTGTTTAGTTTTGGTAAAAATCGCTCTCAAAAATTGTACAATGAACATTACAAAAAAAGTTGTAATTTTACCAAACTTTTAATTTTATTTAAAAATCCATCGAGCGATGTCATATAACGTCATAATGTCATATTAACATTTAAAAAAAATATTTTCAATAACATATTTTATAATAACTTTGGCCTTTACTATCACGCAAAAACTACCTTAACACTCTTATGCATGTTTTTGGATAATTAGGAGCGTTAATACGAATAACAGCATTAACATATGTAAGAGCGTTAACATACGTAGAAGCGTTAACATAAGTAAGAGCGTTAAAATATATAAGAGCGATAACATAAATAAGAGCTCTAACGTTAATATAAATTAGGGGATCGTTAATACGAATAAGAGCATTAAAATATGTAAAAGCGTTGACGTAAGTAGAAGCGTTAACATAAGCAAGAGCGTTAAAATGAGTATGTAATAACCATCATAGTAACATGTCATCTCATGGCTATCTAGTGCAGGGCAAGAATTACTTCTTTCAGATCATTTCTTCGATTCTTTGCATTTCAAATAAATTAGCCATTTCTAATGCAAGTTTTTTATGAGAACCTACACAATACTTTCATAGGAAAATAAATTTTAAATTACACCACTGTTTTTTATTTTTTCCACGCGTTCGAAGCCGCAGATTAACGTGAATCGTTCCTAATCTCTAAGTTAGGAACATTTTCTCATTCGGTGTTTCTTTCTACGAGTACCTCTTTACCAAGATATTGTTTGCTTTAGAAAACCATTATTTTACAATTGTATATTATGTGCATTTGTAAATATATTTTATTCAGGTTTTTATTTGTAAAATGTTTTAAATTAAAATATTAAATTTCTATTAAATTTCGATCTTTAATTTTCACATTTTTCGTGTTGGAATTACTTTTAAGAGATTGATTTCGTAAAAGTGACTCCGCCGCGTGTTAATTTAGATTAATTTTCACATTTCAACAAAGTATTCAGTAAATTAGTTGCCTATCGTATTTTTGCCTGGGCAAAAAGTTACCATGACCGTATTTTATTTTATTTCCTTTTTTAAATAATAATTATTTACGGTATTTCCAAAGGTTTAGTGATTTGTTCTGTGTTTTAGTTAAAAAGAGAATATTGCGAAATGAAAATGTTTATAATATACATTCTCTAATTATTGCGTATATACATACTGGTAAGTTCTTGTAAATTGTATTGTCACGAACATTTTTTTAAACAATATTTTAATGTATTATTGGTTAAAAAACCGGCACACTTCAATTTCCCTCACTTAAATCGTTATTACTCATTAATTCTGCCCATCTGGACGTTATAAACCGTATGATGGTGAAAGTTTCATTTGATTTGGATAAGATCTTTTTTGCCATAGTTTAAAAAACAAGTTTCCTCGTAATGAAATCAGCGTAATGAATTACAGTTGCATGTATTACGTACAGACATACAACCCTTCTCTAATTTAAAGGATCACTCATTGCCTTTCTTTCGCGTATTACATTCGATTAGATTCGATTACATTGTTTTATGTACTTTGTATTTTCTGCAATTCTTTTCTATTAATGAAAACATGGAGTTTCAATTAGAAATAATCAACGCTCAAGTGCTGATGTTGCGAATATACGAAAAAAAATTGGTCCGCAATGAACACTTTGGCAACCAATATAATTAAAATTAAATAACAAAAATACATACGCCTATTATGTAAAATTCTACTCAACTGAAATATTATTAAAAAATAGAACATAATTTTTGAAAGGATCATCACTCGGCCGATGCCGAAGGGAGCCGAGTTTACCCGAACAATCGCATTTCATAATTTTTGCATCGATCACACTTCATCATTTTTGAATTTGGAACTCGCTTCGTACGAGTTACCCGAGTTTACCCGATTCAGCGTCACCGACCCGAACCTGACAGCTCTGTTACGTTCACTGTTCAGAAAAAGTGCGCAGATGCACCTAAAAAAGTTTTCACTTCAAAAAAGTCCTTCTAAAAGCATGTGATTAAAACAACATTAAAACTTATGTGAATATGGAAGAACGCTGAAAAATTATTAGAAGACTATAATTTTTAGGTTCTAATAATAAACGTAACAGCAGAAAGCAAGATTAGTCTTATTTTACACCCATATATTTCGGTTTTGCAACAATAAACTTCCAAAATAAATGAACTCAGTCGCCTCTACTTTCTTCAATCATAAAAATAAATAATCGTAATAATTAATTACATCTAATAAAACAAGTTTATATTAATTAAAAGTTTAATAAACCAATTAATCATCCATTGTATTCTCTTTCTAAGTGATTCTTCTTTAAATTCTTTTCATAATCGCGCTATTGTAGTATCTAGGAAAAATAACTTAGACTCAAACCGAACGCAGCGCGTCGTCGAAAGTGTATTTAGTAACCGCTACCGTCGTCCGCTCCATTGTAGAAATAACTTTTATTCATCTCAACGAGAAATAACAATAATTACTAAAATGATTTACAATGTAAGAGCCGCGTATTCTTTCTTCGCGAGCGGCGGCGGCGTACACTAACACAGAGGGAGGCCGCTTGGCGCGTGCCGCGCCATTTTGTGTTATTTTTTCTTTATTTTTTCATAAAAGGCGACCATATTGTTTGTGGCCGCGTTCGGTTTGGCTTCTTGAGGAATGGCAGGGCGCATGTTTGTTTTTTCTTCAACTTATTGCAAAGCCACCGTTCGCTACGCGGTGATAACTACGAGATTTTCTGTATACATGTTTCAACGAATTTTTATTCGTTCTTATAAAGATGAATTTCAAAATCGTATTCATTGCCACTGAAGATCTAAAATTTATATGATATTCTATATTGTCGTTTATCAATATAATATATTTTTTATATGTATTACAGTTGAAACTAACCTGTCGTAATTAGAGGTGTACTATATCAGTATTTTTTATACTAGATGACCCTGTTACGAGTATGTAAAAATAATAAGTACGTATATCTGTTACAAAATACTATGTCGTGCACGACACACGTACTTGTTGGTTAGGAGTACGCAACATAAAAACTTAACAAAGTTTGCAATATTTTTTTGCTTGTTACCTACCGGAATTTCCGGTAGTATCTGTCTATAAAAAAGATAAGATATTAAATTTTTCCTTCATACCATATACAAGTTTATGACTATGTAGGAAATGTGGTCTCCTGTATTAGTTAATTAAAATGGAGGTAGGAATATGAGTAAATAATACACTTTTTTACGCATTTCAACCTTTAATTGCAATGTATACATTAATTAATTTATATCTTCAATTTCTCTTAAAATATTTTAGCACTATTTAATCCTTATAATATATATTTATACATACTTTGGTATTTCACTTATTAGGATTAAACTCAACAAAAAGATACAAAAATAACATCTAATGGTTATTTTGTGAAAGACTGATTACAACTTTAAAATCACAACAAAATGTGAAGATATTTTTTATCAATTTCAATTAGCCTTTTATGCTAAACTTTGAATATTAAAAGTTATGCTGAAAAACAAAATTTGTATTAACTTTCTACATATCATTTCTGTTCTTGTAAAATCTTTTGTCATGAGCATTCAGAGACTATATGCGCGCCAAATCTCTTTTTAAAATGAAATGGAGTTAATATGAAATGGACTTTTGAAATGGAACTTTTTAATATAAAATGGAGTTTAGATGGATTTGAGAATATCTAATGAAGCAAGCAGAAAGTATGAGAATTGAGAATACATGGGCGCCAAATCTCTTTATAAAATGGAGTTTAGATGGATTGGAGAATATCTGATGAAGCAAGTATAAAGTAAGAGAATTTAGAACTCTAGTTTGTCCAAGAGGTGATATGTTACAAATATGAACTTATTACGTGCAATGTTTTCTCTTTCAACCTTTCCAAAGAAAGGATTTACACGATGAACAGGCTAGCTTGCGCATGTCGGTAATCGTTGTTTCTTTTGTTCCTATACTATTATATCATATGCTAGTATACACGTTCCGTACATATACTTCGTACTCGTGCAGAATACAATATATACGTCCCACCTCTAGCAGTAATCGCCTAAAATAGGTGTAGCCGTTAAGTTTTTGTTAATTATGTGTAGTTGGTATCAATTTACTTGCTATACCTAATTGATCTAACCTCATATAAACTACAACGAGGCGTAACCATTTATAAAATTTTGGATGGTTGCAGTGTCCCCACACTTGGATGGTTCGTTTCGATTGATTAGCAGGTTTTTAGTATTGAGCAACATTATAGCCAACAGCGACTGATTTAACCTAATTCTAGCCAGTTTAAATATGATTATACCTAGTTTCAGCTCATTTCGAAAAGGTACATCTAGTTCTAGCTGTCTTTGATAGGTTGCGCCTAGGTCTAGTCGGCTAGATATAAGTGTAGCCATATTTTGACTTCGAACCGTAAATATGATAAATGAGAGGTAATTCTTGCTGAATCTATGTAGATACTATAGATAGACTTTTAATTTATTAATTAGTTGAGAACAATGTTATTGAAGTACATTTATCTATGAGGTTTGATTGCTATAAGGAATTGGTCAACATAAACAGCGCTCATAGAATTAGTAGCTGACGAAGTATAAAAAAATTAATGGTGGATTTTTTGAAAGCAATTGTTAAAGTGGTTTGTTAAAAAGGTCATAAAAACATGTTAATAAAAATGTTTGTTAATTATTATCGTTAATAATTTATTGTTGAGACTGTTAAATTTCTATTGGCGAATTCCATAGTCTGGATTGGGGAAGATATATGTAGTTAAAATTGTTAGTTACATTAAAATTTCTGCAATTCTAATAAGATATAAATACTCTGGAAGTTAGGAAGGTTTAAAGTTTAATTTAATTAATTTGCACCAGGTTGGATAATTTCGGATAATGCAGACGTAGTGAAGGTTTCGAAATGCCACACCGTACATTCCGCTTTGTACAAAGTTACACATTCTAGTCAGACTAGTTGTTTAAAAATATTTACTGCAATATATATATATATATAGTCGATTCTGATACGAGAACAACAAAAATAAAAAAAAACTGTCAAGCACGAGCAAAACCCACACTACGTGGTTTCTTTACACATTCAGACACTTAAGGGTACACATATTGTAGGGTACGTAGTATTTCTAATTAAATTATTTACTAATGTTAATTTTTCACAAGGTAGAGATATTGTCTACTATATCTTTCACAGGTGTAAAAAGAAACTAATCATTAATAGGTATGCTTTCATACAGAATTAACAATAATTGATTTCTGAATATTTCCCTTCCATTGTGCTATAAGACTACCCATTATGCCAACTTTCAAGAATGTAGGTCGACCGGAAGTACCCTATAGGTTTTAATGATCTAATAAGACTATGTATGAATAAAAAAATACGCTTTAAAGGGCTATACTTTATTGTTAAGTGAAATAAAGAATTTACATTTTACAGCAAAATAAGGCTCAGTACACGATATTAATTTCAATTTGATATCTTAAGCCGTTCCTGAAAAAAAGGGCTTTAACAAACAGACGGACGGACAACCAAATGATCCTGTAAGCATTCCGTTTTTTATATTGAGGAATAGAACCCTATTAAGAGAATCGATTAAGAATTTAATTTTTTTTATGGTTTCGAACAAACGTACATATGTTCGTGCACAAGTCGTATAAAGTATGTAATAAAGGTTGCATTCTATATTAAATCTATCTCTCTCTCTCTCTCTCGATATATATATATATATATATATATATATATATATATATTCATTTTAATACAAGTTTTTTTTGTATATCACGGCATTCTCCCTTGAAATCCCTAAAAATATTCATTGAAACCGTTTGCAAACTTGATTGCTACGGTGTAAACATGGACATCTTAGTTATTATATTTTATATTACTTTTCGATTGCTATTGGCAATTCTCGATTTCAAAATTTCCACTTACGAAAATAAATTACAACTAGAAGATTTCGCATCTAAGCAAATGCGACCACTTTTCAAACGGACGTAACGTACTCACATATGAGCGCATACTGATGCTCACCTATCTTTCACACTCGCACACTCACAGTAACTCATCAACAGTTAGTTATTCCCTCTCTTTTACACCAACCAAATACACGTTTACAACGACCGCATAGACTTCGCAGTGATTTCTAACATAGCGAAGGATGTGTCGTTTTTTTTCGTTTTAATTACTTAGATTCAGTCCCTCGGTCTTGTTTCAGAAATAACAGTAATTATAATTATATTATGGTTACAACGACACGTTAATTAATTGTTTTTTGTCCATGTTTATTACTTCTGTAAAATATTTTCACAAAATATAACTATTGAGTAGAAAAGGACATTTAAACAGTTAGACATAAGTTCTGCGAATAAGAATTTTTAGGATGTATATGATTTGTTTTCCTGAAACTTTTTTGATAAAACCCAGAACCAAGGCGAAACAACTATACCCAGATTTCCTTTATTAATAAAGCATTAAGAAAGTTTATATATGTGTTGGGTAATGTCAGGTGTTCCTTGTGTTTCTTCAGTATGTTTAACTATAGACGTCATTAGTATGAAGTAAATGAGAAGCGAGCTCAGTAACTTAGAATCCACAAAAAACAAAGAGTACAGCCCGATGGTTGAAAGTGTTTAAAATACGTACCTACCCAAGACAGGGTTTGATTTCTTTTCCTTCTCAATTTCTTTCGATGTTTTTGTGCCAGATTTCCATTCTTCATAATTAACAAGTGATATTTCATTTATAATAGTTTTTATTCTATTGTTAAATGGAAGAGATCTATGTCAAACGTTGTTAAATATACTCTCGTCAGTCCTCTATTAATCATCTTTTCGTAATATTAGCATCTAGAATTCAATTATACATTTAATTCAATTATTCATGTATTTAACAGGCTTAGAATATAGAGTAATGCAGAAGGCGCATACGCACAAATCTCTTCGCGGTCGCGGTGAAGCCAAAAATCAGTGGAGGGGGGCACCGCACTCCGCCTACTAGCGCCCTCCCCCAACGCGCACGGTGTTACCAGCAGAATAAATTTACCCACCAACTTCAGGAAATCGACGCATATAAATATATTTGCTTGCGGCAGTACGATTCACATCAATTTATATGGTCATGGCTTGGGTCATATGAAGTATTATTAAGGTCGCCGATTCTAAAATGTTTATTCTGACCGCAACCAATGGCCAAAGTATTTAGATTAAAATGATTTAAAAACTTTGTCATATTTTACCACTTTATTCATCACTTAACACTTTTAATACAAAAAGAAAACAATTATCTTAGTGTCTTAAAGTAAAAGAGATGTGAAAAAGCTCATAATAAAAGTTTGAAAATGTTCGATCTCATCCAAAGAAATTCAAAATAGGACGAAACAAAGCAAAGTTTCTTCATATTTTAGACAATATCGGTTCGCATTTTTCAAGAAATTAAAGAAGACGGCGGAAATGAATGAATGTAACATGCGTTTCTTGCAGTAATCCTACATATAGTGATTATATACGCAATACGTAAAATATTTTAAATTGAATATGACAACGGAAATTCAAATGTTATACCAAATTCTCCAACGACATTTTCAAAATCCCGATTTTTTACAAATAAAATTTTACATTTTTCAGTATCGAGCAATCAAGATGTTTTATTTTGGGTAAACAATTTTTTAAGAGGTGACCTCTTATAACACCAATAAAAATGGCGCGCTTCTGTTAATAATAATCTACTTCGATATTTTAAAATTGCATAGTTAATTGAAAATGAAAATAAGTAAGAGTTATTACGTATGAAAAGTAATCCCCATTTGTTTCTTTTGCAGGCCAGTGATATTTTTGCTGATGGGAATAGCACAAGCCGGCATTTTAAGCTATTGTCACGTAACCTTTCACAGCTGTGTCTTAAATTGCACTGACAGCCGCGTTTTGATACTACGCATTTTATGCGTAGTTTTTTGGACGCACTATCACGCGTGTTCTCGCCTTCTGGAGTACTCATTATTCTAAGTTAACAGGTCATTCGTCAGCCTACATTGGCCCTTGAGAGTTAATTGTTTATTGACAAAGAGTAAAATAAATAAATAATGTTTCTTATACCTTTATTAAAAAATCATTTTTTTCGATTTTTATTTTGGCAATAATAGTTTTAGCGCTTGTATATTATGATCTTAAAAGAGGTTCTCTTTCAGCAGTGTTGTCACTTTGCAATTGACGATAATTACATTTGATCATAAATATAATATGCGTACAAATTATTATTACGTTAGATTTGAATATTATTTGATTTGAGAAAGTATCTTGGATCTATCACACCGCT
This sequence comes from Druceiella hillmani, assembly GCA_039881145.1. Lineage (NCBI taxonomy): Eukaryota > Metazoa > Arthropoda > Insecta > Lepidoptera > Hepialidae > Druceiella > Druceiella hillmani. Next base: position 21,246,312 of record JAYKKI010000031.1, on the reverse strand, counting down.
TTGCTTCGACGTTAGGTTGCCACATAATTTTAAAGGAAGAGTCAAATATGTGAAACCGTCGATATTCCAAGCTCTTCAAATAAACTGTCTCACATAAACCTTTGGCATAATTTTCAGGTAAATAATTTTTTCTAGTCTAGTATGAACTCAAATGACATGCAAGTTACCATAGTTACAGCTTAAGAATGGTAAACAATAAAACATTTTAATTCATTTTTATCGAACTGTAATTCACAGCGGGGTATGCTTTGATGTGCACGTAGCTGGAATGTTTGCGGGTACGCTTTTTAGATGTCATACTTTCAGTTGGTCTTTGTTTTGTATCTTTGACCAAATTTTTGCTGTCGGTCTTAGCGATTTCGTTCAATTTATATTCGAGCAACGCCAATCAAAACAAGGTCATAAATTCGATCGGTTTTTATGTTAAGCGTGCAGACAATCGAAATTATATAAAATTTCGCCCATAACATCTATTCATAGACCGTTCCTAGGTCGTATGTAATACAGGCCTGGGGTTATTCCACATGTACTATGCAGTTTCTATAATGATAAAAGTAATTTCTGAAATAATTTTTCCAAGAAACCTTTTCGTACACTGACTAAAATCTTTTAAGTGACTTTGGTCTTAATGACCTAAATCACCAGTTATTATCATGGTTTCTGTATAAGGTGTTCTTCTATTAGGAACATTACGTGATTTGTAGCCTAGGTGTTTATTGAGATGAAAGCAGAGCGGTAAGAGCTATGGTTGTAAAAAAAATTTTGATTGGATTGATTTTTATATATATTTTTATTAAATTATTGGAAATTGTATCGTCTTTCATTCATTTTTTTATTTCAAGGCAGTTTTTTCAGCATAGATCAGCATCAAAGTTTCATTTTTAGTAAAAAAAGAAATGAATGCGAGTAACCTTTACGCGCGGCTGAAGTAAAATTTCTTTAACGTTGTGGCTGGTATTATCTGGTCGTGTGTAATTTTGCCAAGTAACAACAACCAGTAACCAATATCTTGAAACACGGTTGATTTACGTCCGTCCGTTAAGGAGTTACATTTTCCAGAACTCATCATCAAATTTTGACCTGGTCGATGGTATAGTTATTTTGCAAAAAAACAGCTACCAGTAATGAATATCTCGGATCACGATTGATTTATTACCATTCGTTAAGAAATTCCATTGTTCATCTCCAGAACTCATCATCAGACCCTGACATGGTCGATGGTGAAGTTATGCTGCCAAGTAACAACTATCACTAGCAAATATATTGAATCACCGTTGATTTACTACCATCCGTTAAGAAGTTCCATTGTTAATCTCCAGAATGATACAGCCAAGCATTAATTTCAAACTCATCACCAGACCCTAACCTGATCGATGATGAAGTTATTTTGCAAAGTAACAACTATCAGTGGTAAATGTCTTGAAACACGGTTAATTAACTATCATCCATGCAATGAGATGGAGATCCTTTGGAGATGGCAATGAGTTCCATTGTTCATCTCCAAAATTCATCATCAGACTCTGACCTGGGCGATCGTAAAGCTATTTTGCAAAACCACGTTTGATTTACTACCATCTATTAAGTAGTTCCATTGTTCATCTCAGAACTCATCATCAGAACTTAACCTGGTCGATGCTGAAGTTATTTTGCAAAGCAACAACCATCAGTAGCAAATATCTTAAATTACGGTTGATTTATTATCATCCATTTAAGAATTACATTGTTCGTCTCCAAAACTCATCATCAGATCCTGACCTGGTCGATAGAGTGGTTATTTTACAAAGTAACAACTATCATTAGTAAATATTTTAAATCACGGTTGATTTACTACATCCATTAAGGAGTTACATTGTTCATATCAAAACTCATCGTCAGACCATAATCTGGTCGATGATGAAGTTATTTTGCAAAATAACAACTACCAGTAGTAAATATCTTGAATCTCGGTTGATTTACTACCATCCATTAATGAGTTCCATTGTTCATTTCCGAAACTCATCGTCAGACTCTGATCTGGTCGATTGCGAAGTTATTTTGCAAAATAATATTTATCAGTAGCAAATATCTTGAATCACTGTTGATTTACTACCATTCGCTAAAGAGTTCCATTATTCATTTCAAAACTCATCTTAAGACCCTGACCTGGTCGATGGTGAAGTTATTTTGCAAAGTAATAACAATCAGTAGCAAATATCTGAATTACGGTTGATTTACTATCATCTGTTTAGGAGTTCCATTGTTTTTCTCTAAAACTCACCATCAGATCCTGACCTGGTCGACGGTGTAGTTATTTTGCAAAGTAACACTTACCCTTAGAAAATATCTTGAACACAGTTGATTTAATACTATCCATTAAACGGTATAATTTCTCATTTCTTCGGAATCTCCTTATCAGATCTTATATTTATAAGGAACCACCTCGCTAGTACACACTTTCAAACAAAATAATTATTACTATTAAACTTCACAAACATAGAATTGAAATAGATTCAAATATATATGTGTACATAACATATATACTCATAAAATGCTATCAAATACACGAATTTTACTGAATGTTATTTCCACCCGTAAAAACTCAGCGTTATCCTTAAGTTGTACCTAAAAAAATTTTACTTTAATTAATTGATTTTTATGCAGTATTAAATTAGGACTACTTTTACCACTTAATGATTAATTATAGTCAATTAATATTAGTACAGTCAAGTGTCCATTAATAATTTAAAGTTTGTTTTTGATAATGATATTAGCTGCTTTAGAGAGACATTAATTCTATCTTATAATGGAGTCTAAATAGCAAATTCCATATTGATGAAAACATAAACTAATGCCTAAAATATAGCTAATCAATAACATGTGGGTAATTTTTAAGCCAATGGCGGCATATACAAGTTGATTTTTCTAAGTTTTTAATATGAAGTACCTTAGTGCAGTTATTTGAAATAAAAAAATAAAAAAAGAATATTGAAAATTAAAAAAATATTTCTCCTTTTACGACCACGTTATTGGCACATTTAGCGTACTAGAATTTGCCATAAGGCACTGCTGCGAATTTAAAAAATAAATTCTATCAAGGCTGTGTTGTACTTTTTTTGCAATAAACTGGAAACAGATATATTTATCTCGGCATGAGGGATAGATGACATTCATATTTACTTTAACTATATATATATTCGAATATTTATAAATACTAACTGGTATTCCCCTTAATATCGATAAGAGCTACTCACGCTCTGTTTATTTAAAATATTATATGGCCATCTAAACAAAATATGGCTATAACTATTTTATTATTATGTACATGTAGAAATTTCACGACTTCCGGAAAATCGACCGGTTTGCTGTTCGGGTTTTTCACAATTTACATACTTACAATTTCTAGCTGATTATGTCATTTAACGTATGTATTTATTTTCTGTTTTTTTTATTGCTTTTTATTTTCTGTTTGATGAATATATAATTTGTTATATATTAAGTAGAATATCTTAAAATTGCTAAATGTGTTGCCACCAAACTCTGAATTACGAGGATTGTTTTATTAGATAATTAAAAAGTAAATTCACACTGAGTTTTGTAAACACTCGCTTGTTTTGACAGGTGAAAATGCACTCAAAGTGTTATTGTAGGTTACATCTTGACTATTAATAACAAGCCCCTGATTATTGTAAGATATTTATTTTTTTGTAAGTTTAACGTTAAAAAGGTTATGAAATACTAGTTGTTTTGAAAAGATTCAAAATGATTTTAAAATATAGTCGTCAGCGTTAACTCATGTGGTAGAAAAGCCGTATATTTTAATTTCTACAGCGTGAACTTGTTTTTCTATTACAATATTTTAGTATGCGAGTAGCGCTTTTATTATTTAGAGCACGAGGTAAGGCTAACTTAACCTGGCATCTGTTCCATAAGGCTTTTTAATTTTTCTAAGTTTAGAGTAGGAGATTAGCCATGATATATATTGCTTGAGAGATCAAACATTTACTTCCTGGAATCTTTTAAAGTAATGCTTTGCTGTGTCATAGAAGAATAGGTCTTTATAATGATTGGGCATATATTACGTGTTGTATTGCTTGATTTTCAACCTAAATGGAATTTATGAATTTATATATTTTGTTTGGTTTTCCCGTCTGAAACTCAATTGCTAACTAAGTAGAAGATTTAAAGCAACACTCTTTATGCATCTACATTTGAGAAGTTTCTATAGCGTTCTAGAAATCGATGAAAGAAGTTGTCAAATTTCATTATTTACAAATGTAACAGAATATAAACATATTACTATTTCTTCTCGTCCTAATTATTTTCATAATAAAATTTTTTAATATTTTAAGTTACACATTGCCGCTAATTTTAGTTGTGATGAAAGGGAACAAGTGACAAAATAAACTCTGAAAATATTATTGTCGCACAATTAAATATTTAATATTCTATAACCCGTAAGTACTGACAAGCAATTGTACTATTTTTGTGACAGACGACATGAACTAGCAAATTTTTATCACTGGTGATAAAAATTTGATAAAAAATTGTGACACCTAATCGTTAGTAAAATTATTGGGTCTTCTTATGTGGAGCGTTAAGCTTGTTCTGGATATAATCTACACATGATTATAATATAATGGAATTATATGGATAATTATAAGGCTTTCAACGTACCTTTATTAATATTTACAATATTTTTATGTAAATAATCTTTGTTCTAGCGGAAAAAATTAAGTTTCTGTAGATCAATGATTAGCCTTTATTCACGTTGTGTCTCTGAAAACTGGTAAACTATTACGTTGAGATTGGCAACTGGAAATATAATTTTTATACTTCCTTCTTTTCTCTAGATAAGTAGAAACAAGGCTAGGTAACTACGTTTCCAAAATTGCCGTTGAAATGTGAAAAAAGTAGAAACTTTACAAATTAGAGTATTTAGGGGATGTGTTGGCATTGAATTATTATACATAACATGTTTATCATAGTAATTAGTTTTTTTAAATATATTTATAGCGTTTTGTTTAATAAGCCAAAAAAACATTAAAAAGTCTAAATATTTTTATGTAATTACACTTGAAAAAATAATCTTTGATTTTATACCTAACGTGGATGTCCCTCGTTATGCTTAGAAGCCTAGCCTAGGTTATTTAGTTCCCTGATTCCAGTTTAAATAAATAATACATATTTTTTTTATTTTTTCCCTTAAAAAACCTTTAAATTATTCACAACTACCATTAAAATTCCACCTAACTTTTCATTATAAGTACAATAAAATATATAAACATATCTATTTCCTTTCTACACACAAGTTTTACCCAAGGAAAATCTATATTAGAAAGTAGATACTCGATATAAGACAAGAGTTACGGAACTTTATGTTTAATCTTAGATCGTTGAGAAAATGAAACACGTGTTAATCTTTAATGAAATCTTTAATATATCAATTATGCTGAAAAACTATAAAATGTTTTATGAACATTCCTTTACCTACCATTATTTTTTTACTGCAGGGTAAACTACACTCAAACAATCGTAGAGTCCAATTTTGGATAACTGTCTTATCTAATGCTGAAAATATCTCATTTAAATATTAGCTTACATACGACAGAAATGATGGAATTTTTGTAAGGAGTACGTACGTAAGTAAGAACACTTATTGTAGGTGATCGATGTATAAAAGAAAGATACGGTACGCTTAAACAGTGCGTGGTCCGCGTAAAACAGGTCCAATGGACCTAATTTTGTTTTGTTCGATTCAGTCGTACGTAGACCGGCGGTTCGTATAGACGCGGGGTTTTTTAAATTAGAATTGTCAATATTTTCAGTCAAATTGATCCAAAAATGCCTTCTTGTGCTTTTACCACATACATTAACCATTCACAAAATAAAAACAGGACACATGGATTTACTTTTCAAGTGTAATTACATAAAGATGTTATTAGTTCTCAAAAAAAAAATTTACTTTATTACTGTCATGTTTGAATGATAGTGTATGCGTAAGCGCCGCACTATCAGAAACTAGAGTATTTTATATTTACGTAAAATAAGAGAGTACCGTATCTTCCCTTTTTACATCCATGTTGTAAGTAACTTAATTAAACTTGAAGTAACCAAGAGGAAATAATTTTTACCTTAATTTTTGACTTGGTATCTAATTTGTTTTTCTTCGCCATTTTTTCCTTATCATTCCCAATTTAAGCATTGATATCAAAGGATGATAGATCGAACCTATATAAGTCGGAAGCGTCATTGCCTTATTTTGTTGCAGACATGCGTTATGTACAATGTGATCTGCTTCCATTGGTTTGTATATCCGCCTTCTGTTATTTGTTTAAATTATTTATTTTCTATCCTTGTTTGTTTCTGTAATTATTTTAATTATAAGTAAAAAATCATTTTGAAAGTAAAACTTCTTTAGGCGCGACTTCAAAATATCTCGGACGGAAATGACGTTCAGTAAAGTTTAAAATTAGCTTATGCAGTTGTAAGAATCGGCTGATTGTAAGATTTTGCCAGTATATGTGCCATATACACATATATACTTGAATTTATTTCTATTCTGTTTTTTTTTCTACTGGCTGTTGCTACTTTGCAAAATTGAATTTGGGAAATGAATAATGGAACTCCTTAACGGATGGCAGCAAATCAAGCGTGATGCAGGATGTATGCCACTGTTAGTTGTTACTATGCAAAATAAATTCACCATCGTTCAGGTCAGGGCCTGATGATGATTTTTAGAGACGAGCAATTTAACTTTATAACTGAGGGTAGTAAATCAACTGTAATTCAAGATATTTGCTACGGTTAGTTATTACTTTGCAAAATAACCTCGCCCTATATAAATAACTACACCCTCGACCCGGTCTGAGTCTAATGAAGAGTTTTGGATATTAATAATGGAATTCCTTAACAGATGGTGGTAAGTCAGACGTGATTCAAAACATCTGCTACTGTTTACTGTTACTTTGAAAAAAACTACACTATCGATGGGATTAGGGCCCAATGATGAGTTCTGGAGATGAACAATCTAATTCCTTAATGAATGATAATAAATCAGACGCGATTCAAAGTATTTGCTAATGATAGTTGTTACTTTGTAAAATAACTACACCAACGACCAGGTCAGGGTCTGATGATGAATTCTGGGTATGAACAATTTACCTCCTTAACCGATGGTCTTAACTCCACCGTAATTCAAGATATTGGCTACTGGTAGTTGTTACTTTGCAAAATAACTGCACCATTGTTAAGGTCAGGGTTTGATGATGAGTTCTGGAGATGAAAAATGTCACTCCTTAACGGATGGTAGTAAGTCAACTGTGATTCAAGATGTTTATTACTTTCCTCTTTTTATATCTACCGTTTTACCCCTTATTACATACTAACAAATTAAGGTTTAGATCGCCAAGGAAGTTTCATTTCTGTCACGTGTACTGAGTTGCACGCGCAATTTTCATTAATACTTGTCACAGACGTTAAAGTGGTTTTACTTTAACGACACGTAAAAGAAACTTGCATTCACATTTTTTGGTTTCTTGAAATTTATTTAAAATTAATTCTACTCCTAATCCTAAAATATATACAATAAATATATAAAGTTATGAATAATGCATATATTATTAATATGTAACACCATTTAAGAGAAGAATTTTCATATTGATTTAACGAGGTTTCGCTCTGTACTGAATTTATAAGTGTGCGAAATTGGCATATATTAAACTTTTAAAATTTGATCGAATCTGACGGTTTACGTAATTTTTATAGATATTTCAAATTTAATAAACCGATTCGTTCCTTACAATAGAAATCTCTTGCACCATGTTAGAAGTTCCTACTCCATTTAGTAATTATTTTTTTTTAAAATTAATATAATAAAGCAAAGCGTTATAAAATATTGACACGTCCTCCCAAAAATGACAACTCCATAATCACCGCACACGGAAACGGGCCGTAGAGCGGCGCGTGCGCATCTACTTGTCCCCCATTATTTTATAAACGCCCTCCGTCTCTCTCGCGCTCACCCCAGTCGCTCGCACTCCATCCCGCTCCATGAACTATAGTTTGTAGAAAATTGCGACGTGTAATTACGTGAGATACTCGGCATGGAAAGATTATGTTTTGTTGTTGTTGCCTGTGTGTGTGGCGTTCGTACGCCTGTGTATGTCGCAGTGTCTGCAGCTACAGTAATAATTGAGGCTACTGACCAACCAAGCCGTGGATTTGTTAATAAGTAAGCGTAGGTACTCGACATCTAAGCGGAGTTTCGTGAGTTTTCTACGTTCACATTGTCCTTCGCTTGGAAAAACTTAGGTTTGACGACAATGGGCATTGTAATGCCACAGGCTGTCTTTGCTTAATTTTTTTTCACTTTATCCCGTATACGTAAATTAGAAAATAGGTGTATTGGAACATTGAAAGGGATTATAAATATAAAACATTAAATTAAAACTGGTTAATGGCGTGTCGAAGCGCACAAGTAGGTTTCCGTGATTGTTTATGACTTGAAATTGTTGATGCAATTTATCCGCAATAATTTTAAATCAACCTTCTTAGCAAATGCTGGTATCTTAATTTTTTTTATATCTTTCAAGGTCGTAGCTGAAAAATTAGGGGTCCGTCGCATACCACTTTGAAAGCATAATATTTCGCAAAAGGTATTTAATAGAATGTTCTTAGCAAATGCTAGTATTTTAATTTGTTTTAGATTTCTCAAATCCGTGTATAAAAAATTAGGGGTCCGTCGCATATTACTTTGAAAGAGTAATATATTTCGCAAAATGGCGCTGAATAGAATATTCTTAGCAAATGCTAGCTAGCACCTTAATTTTTTTCAGACTTTAAATCCATATCTAAAAAAATAGCGGTCCGTCGCACATCACTTTGAAAGCATAATATTTCGCAAACTGTACTTAATAGAATGTTCTTAGCAAATGAAAGTAAATTAATTTTTTTTAGATTTTTCAAACCCGTAGCTGAAAAGTCAGAGGTCCATCGCACATCATTTTGAAAGCATAATATTTCGCAAAAGGTACTTAATATTATGTTCTTAGCAAATGCTAGTATCTTAATTTTTTTAGATTTATCAAATCCCTAGCTGAAGGTCCCTCGGACCTCTAACTAGAGGTCCGTCGCACATCATTTTGAAAGTATAATATTTCGCAAACTTAATATAATGTTATTAGCAAATAGTAGTATATACGATTGAAAAATTAGTAATATACTTCATAAACCTATGTTCTCAGCAAATGCTACTATGAATTTTTTTATATCATTTAAATCAATGGCTGAAAAAATTGAATATTTTAATATTTCGTAAACGGTATTCACAATGAAACGTGACATATCGTACCTGAATTTCGCTTTGAAAAACCAGCCTTTGTGACATATTCCCTTCAATGGGGGTGTAAAAAGAAATGTCCATCAACATTAAATAAAAATTAAATATTTTCTTACATAATAATTGAGATTCACCTTTGAATAATCTATTTGCAAAATTGCATGTACCAACATAGATACAAAATTATAGAAATTATAGGGCGGTGTTGTATTGACTGCTTTACTTACCTTGGTTCTTGTGTTAACAATAAGAATGACACTATCTCTGAAATTCAGAATCGTATATCATCGGCCAATAAAGATTTTTTGGACTAAGCTCCATCTTTAAATCTTGTTTTCTTACAAGAAAAACAAAATTATTAGTATTTAAACTTTTATTAGGCCAGTTCTAGCATATGGTTCAGAAACCTGGCTTTTGACTAGAATTGGAGAGAATAAAATAGCAGCCTTTGAAAGAAAGGTTCTGAGGAGAATTTTTGGGGGTGTCAAGGAAAATGGTATTTGGTGAAGACGTCTTAACTCAGAAATCTATAGGTTTGGTGAGCATTGTTTGGTGAGCCTGATATCATAAAAACCATCAAAATCAAAAGAATGAACTGGGCTGCCCGCGTATCTAGAATGAAAGATGAAAACCCAGTAAAGAAAGTTTTCATCGCAAAACCACTAACAACTCGTAGAAGAGGTAGACCAAAATTAAGATGGATCGATTCAGTGGAAGAAGATATTAACATTCTCGGGATAAAGAACTGGAAAACTGGTTTCCTGGAAGAATCTCCAACAGAAGGTCTTGGCCCACCCTGGGCTATCGTGCCAAATATGATGAGTGATGATGATGTTGTATTGAATTGAGAGTTAACCATTAGAAACACAATAATTCACAATTAAATGAAACTACGTGATGTAGTATTATTTCTACTTTCTTTAAGTTCTTTACCACGACCTGGGTTTAGTTGTATTACAACATCTTCAAGTGGGCTAGTAGCAGAGATAAATCAATTCAATCTTTGCTAATATCCCACCTGAAGATGTTGTAATACAACGAAACCTAGGTCGTGGTAAAGAAATTAAAGAAAGTATAAATAATACTACATCACGTAGTTTCATTTAATTGTGAATAACGAATTTCTACAAAATTAATGCCAAATATATTCAACACAATAATTGTCAAATCACACTGTATTTCCTGACGTCGAAAACTTGGCAAACACAATAAAATAGTGTTTGAATATAATTTATGTTGCAAAAACTAATTCTAAAAACGTGGTTTCCCGCTGTACATTAGAGCTATCCCATATGTGTGGTCGGTTCGTTTGCTGACACTTCATTAGAGTGAAGCAGATTAATAAAGTCTGTTAAGTCTGATTGCGATTTGTCTTCTGAGGGATCTGTACCATTACGTTATATCATATTATCGTGAACATTAGTAAGTACTTAACAAATCGCCGAAAAGAAAAAGGTTAAAGCAAAAAATTAAGTTGTCAGGCGATTATTTCACGTAGAATTAGAAATTATTTATATTTTCCTTTACTTGCTTCAGACCTTCCCTTCTGCCAAATTTTAAGGTTCTAGGTTAACGGGAAGTACCCTTAGCAGTTTTGATGGCTCATTTTGAAAGTACGTGGTATTTGAAAAGCTGTTTCTTTTAATTGTACTGAGTTAGAAGCTTATATTTTTACAGAACTCTGGTGCTTTAGACCATATATATTTGATATCATTTTCATTTTAGCCGCCAGAAGAAAAACAATCTTGATGAACATACAGGCAGATAACAAAGTGATTCTATAAGGGTCCGTTATTTTTATTCTGAGATCTTAAATTTTCACCATTGACGTCTGTATACATCCACCGTGCACCGTGAAATAATTAACTTGAGGTGAAACATTAATCTTATTCTTCCATTCAGTGTTTTTGATAAATTTTCTTCCGGACATTTTAAGTTTCACTCTTTACAATTCAAGACAGAGATGCTTCTAACGAGTCTCGTGTCGAAGTGAAAATAAAAGAAAAAATTCCCTAAGATTTTTATGTATTTACTTCTGAATGTACCCTTTTGTCAATGGTGCTTAATAATTTGTTGCTTTTAAAGAGACACTATTTTCATATAATACCATCGTTCAGACCCGAACGACGGAGAATTCTACAATTTAGGCTGGTACTAAGTTGTTAAACCATGTAATCACAATTGCATGAGAAGTGTGAATTAAACTAAGAATGCAAATTATATACTTGGTTTTGAGAAGAGTTGTTATGTCGTTTTTACGCATATTTTGGTTTCGTAAAACCTAGTGATAGTTAAAACTTAGCAGCCGGTGATAGTTAAAACTTAACAGCCAATGACAATTAAAACTTAGCAGCCGGTGACAGTTAAAACTTAGCAGCCGGTGGCAGTTAAAATTTAGCAGCTGGCTACAATTAAAACTTAGCAGCCGGCGACAGTTAAAATTTAGCAGCCGATGACAATTAAAACTTAGCAGTCGATGACAAATAAAATTGTGCGAGTTTCTCGGGACTGGGTTTCTTGTTTTACTAAGGAACTTCAAAGAACTGTGTGGAAATTTTTTAAAATCCATAGAAACATTTTTTCCCAAATTTATATTTACTTTTCCACAATTTTATATTCATTGGCCATAAGATAAGACTCCTTGCGGTGGACCCTTGATTTATATTCTTTTTTTTAATTTAACCAATCTAATAATCCTACATGTTAAACATATTTATCTTTTTTAAATCAATAATAAAAATAAGTTGGGTAGTTTAAATAGTTTTTGGTTCAACCTTTTGGAGAAAAATATTTTTGGTAAACTTAAATTTTTCCACGATATGGAACTTATTCCTATTAAAACATCTCAAATTTTAGTCTATTTATTGTAAGAGATTTCAATTAACGAGTGATCAGGGAAATATCATTTTTTGTAACGCTTAAAAATGCATTTCTTATTAATTGATTGCAAAACTAGCTAGTCCCGGCTTTACCCGAACAAAAATGAATTATGACTGCATCTAGCTTTAGTCACTTGTTATAAAATTAATTACGGGTAATTTACTAATGATGTTCTCGAAATTTTAGTATTTAGTCTGTTCTCAATCTTAGAGCATAAAAATCTATTGTAAACAATATATAATAATTAATCACATAAATTCTGAAATATTTTGTTAGATTTCATTATTATGTACAATTTTTTCATATATTACTTTCATTTAGCTATTATAATGTAAGTTGTTTAATTCGATATAGTCACATTGTAATAAAAAATAACTGCTAAATACTTTGTACATTGTAACGTTGCCTCCGATACATTTATATGTTAGTTTAACGCAGTTACAATGGTTTAAAAGTTTAATTCAAATATACGTCTGTAGTCTAATTTTACAACATAAAACGATCAATAGAGATAAATTGTAATAAATAGTAATAATTAAACACTTTATAGATGTTTATATTACTTATGATGTGTTCATACGTTGGGTTAACGCAGTTACAACGGCTTAAAAGTTTAATTTAAAAATACTTCTATGGGCTGACTTGCAACGGAAAATGGTCATAATAGTCAAATTGTAATAAATGGTAACCATTAATCACTTTCGTAGATGTTCATGTTGCCTACGATATTTTCATATGTTAGTTTAACGCACTTACGGTGGCTTAAAATTTAATTAGAAAATACTTCTATAGTCCGATTTTGTAATGGAAAACGATCATAATAGTCAAATTGTAATAAATAGTAAACGTTAAACGCTTTGGTACATTTTCAGGTTACCTACGATATGTTCATACATTAGATTAACGGAGTTACAATGGCTTGAAGTTTATTCAAATATACTTCTATGGTCTAAATTGATAAAAAAACGGTTATTATGGTCAAATTGCAATAAATAGTAACCGTTAAACACTTTCGCAGATTTTCTATTTGCCTACAATGACAGAATGCAATGGAAATGCAGTTACAATCAATTGAAAGTTTAATTCAAATGTACTTCTACGGTCTGTTTTTATAACGGAAAACTGTCATAACAGTCAAATCGTAATAAACAATAACCGTTAAACACTTTCGTATATTTTTATGTTGCATACGATACGTTCGAACGTTAGGTTAACGCAGTTACAATGGCTTAAAGGTTTAATCAAAAACTGCTTCAATCTTTGGTTTTCTTGTGTTAAATCGTTATTACTCGTTATCTTCATGTTCTAAAACATATTCAATACCCTACATACGGCTGTACACTTTAAATTTAACAACAGTGCAAGTTTTAAAATATTTATCGGTACCAGTTAATACTTCATATTCTAACCATTCTGTTCGTTTAAAACATCAATAAAAGTGGTTTGCGGACACGTGATGCCTTTCATAGATAATAAACTTTCAATCCCTTAATCTAATCAATAGCTGAATAACATGGATCTAACACGAAAAAGAAAGCGATTGCTTTAATATCTAATATTTAAAATAACTTTGTAATAATGAATAATTAAATTGGTGATTTATTTCATTTGGCAGACAGCTGTTATATTAATGGAAGAAAAAAAAAGCTATTCATTGATCAGATCAAAGAAGAGCACAAAACTAAATTAAAATACATGCAGCGGCAAAAAGAAGATAGAGAAACAACATATGAAGTTCGCATGTCAGAGTATATAGGAAAAATCAAAATTTGAAATTAAAAAAAAACTGTTAGATAAAATCAAAATGATAATAGAATACCGTTTAACCTTTCTATTTCTTTATATACATTGAAGTATAAAAACTAGCAACGATCTATTCTCTTTTATAAATCTGACAGTTCTAAACGTCCAAAAGCCGTTTGTGTCAAAAACGGTAAAAAAGAAATAAAAAAATCGTGCCTGTACTTATGTACGCACGTTAGAAGTTATATTTCTTTGGTATAATACAAGAATAACTTTATTTAAGCACGCAAATAATTAATAGAAATAATATAATAAAAGGACTGAAGCGGTTGGTAAAACCTAAATTCAATCAAATAATTCAATTTTTAATAATTTATAATGTAAACTAGTATATACCAAAACTTAACCTCACTTAGACAAATACACTTAAAATATATTTTAAAAAGCTTATAAGCACTATTTCTATCGCGAATATTCACAAACATAATTAAAAATTAATAATAGTTAATTAATTTTTAATTATTGAGAAATATTACCTAAAGGCACAGATGTAACTTACATTTGTTTAAATATAAAATATGTGTTGCGTATTTACAAATACCTCAATAACTGTCATGAATATAGTATCAGTCACTGCACGCATGTTTAGTGAGCAACTTCAGTCTATCGATTCTTGTTGCATCGTGCGCGCGCATCGTAAAATTTTGCTCTCATAATTTTTTCATAACGCGTTTAAAGAAGTATAACTTCAAAAACTTTGTATCATTTGTATAATATTAAAGACAATTTCATTCTAAATTCAACTTGATCAGAGGCGTTTGGACCAAATCTAATATTGGTATTTAATTTACGCTTTACTCTTAATAGCCCGATAGATCGTTCAACCGTAGGACACAAATATTTAAAATACATTATAGTATTCCAATTCTTCGTTATAATATAGTATTTGTCCCATATATAAAAACAATCTGATTAAGTATGTCATTGTTTTTGAGTTAACAATAACGATTAACGGTATTTAAGTGCAATAAATTTAGCATAAATATTTTTATTTAATTATTGAAATTGGAAATAATATTGGCTTTATAAAATTATAACAGAGTGAATCTTGTACATGGAAAATATTTTAAAGTTACCAATTAGATCGCTTTATGTTAAAATCATATTTACATTATTTCGTAATGACAGGCCCATAGGAATTTATATTATTTCGTAATGACTTATATTATTTTGTAATGACAGGCCCATAGCAACCGAAATTTCATTAGAAACGGTGCTAAATGGCGATAATAACACCGTTTCATTTCAGTTGACATTTCGATTCTGGTGAGTATGTTTATCCCGAAAACAGTCAAAAAATGCCGAATTGTGTAGTAAAAATATGGTTAAACTACAGTTCGAGAATTTAAAAAAAGCTTCATGTATGTTACCTTCGGTTAATAATCGTTTCTCATACATATTTTTGTGACCTTGTAAGGGCGTGTTTTCAAACATTATTTCTTAAATATTAATTTTTCTATGCTGTGATTTTGGAAAATCTCCTGATGAGTACTGTGCCGAAAAAACAAGAAACCTAAGAAGCAAAATTAAATAATATTTGTCCATCTCTCTGTCACATCAATAACGCAAAAACTGCAAAACCGAAATATAAGTAAACAATGTTCATCGGTTTGAGATATTTAGTGATTCAGTACATCCAACGCATATACTTGTTGACAAAGCCTATACATGGAAGACACATGTTTACACACACGTCGTGTTTTTAATATATATATATATAATATATATATATATATATATATATATGTATATACATATATATATATATATATACAGAAAAAAAAAATATATATATATAGACAGAAAAAAACATTATAATGACTTTTCTTATTCCGAATTTCAAGCGAACGAAGTCATAGACACAGCTAGTTTGAAATATTCGCAAACAACTCGACATTGCCTTATCGCTCTCTAAAATCAATTTAAATTGATTGTGTCAAATGTTTGATTAATTTTTAAATCAGGGAAGAGTAATTAGAAAGAGATTTTTTTGTTAAGGATAATTAAAACAGGAAATCAAAACGTAATTGAAAATGATTTAATGATATTCGGTATAACTTTTAAATTGTATTGTGACAGAGTTGTCGAAAATTCGCGTTTTGTTATATAGTTAGGTAGAAGTTAAACGTGGTACTGAATCAGTTGGTATCTTTCCATATATCTTGCGCCATTGCGCGTTGGTATCTACCAATTTTCCGCTAAAGTAATGAACAAATATTTTAAATTAAAATAATATGAAATACGAGACCAGGGTAAATTATTATAGAAAACATGCTGTAGATATGTACCTGTATATAGGCGGAGAGCATTATAACATTGTGATTTCTTTAAGATAAATTAATTTTTTTAATCTTAAGATTTTTGATGACAACATGTAAACTGATGAAATACACATCGGTTCTTGCATAACCGTCTTACAAACGACGACAACTATGTAAGCAACCTCCCGGTACAGAGAATAAATAAAACTGATGAGCACAGAATGAAGTTGGGATAATTAAGCCACCTTAATTTTGAATCGTTCCCGACGTATCTATATAGTATAGTGCCTTGTATCTATCTATTATAATGGCCTTTTTTTAACTTAAAAATAACTTTTTTCATTACTTTACATAAATTACAAACTGTTTAAACATTGCTATATCAATATACATGCAAACACATTGACAACCATTTTGTTTAGTTTGTTTAAAATATAATAAAATAATATAACGCCACGACAAGATTGCAGCTACGGTCGCATACAGCCGGCCATGTTACTGACGAAGTAGTTTCGTTTAATTGCAATAGATGGCGCACATGAATTGCCGTTGTCACTTTCTATTTGGTTTAATGTTCCTTTGGTCGTAACTCGATATTTAAATCAATTGTTAAAATGCACTACACAGATAATAATGTGCTAATAATAAATGACGAACTTCAACTGATTGTGTGAGCAAGATAGCGCGTTCCCATAAATTGAATTCCATGAACAATATTTATCTGTCTCTAAAAAATGATGAAGTGATAAAAGAGATAGAACTTCCCTTTTTCTAATTAATTATTTGGATCATCATGACGCCTTAGAATTTATGTATCATGTGACTAATTGTTTCGACTGTAATAAAAGTCAATTTTTTTTTCAATTTAAAACACGTTTCTCGGGAAAAACATCACAATTATATGTTTAAGAGATACATTTTGAATAATTATAAGCTTTTTCAAAAACATAAAATACTGTATTATGTGCCAATGATTATTATTATCCATAGATTTAATATAAATTTAGGCAAGACTTTATCTACATTCCAATTACTACATTTGTTATTTTAACTCTGCTTAGGCCGCGTATATACTATTTAACGTTCACACATATTACGATAACAAAAACAATGTTAATATATATTTATATAAATATCGCTAGCATTTAAATAATTCACACATTACGAATTCTACACCGTATATAAACAACTAAAAATGTCGAAAACAACTCAATTTTATCGTAACATTGTTCACAAAAAGGTAATAAATTAAATCAAATATGTATTTTGAGGAAAGGAAATTTGCTTGCGTGTCATTATTTGGTATGTAAGGAAAGCGATGATGTTTTCCTCATATATCAAACCAGCTTCTATGCGCGCTGCCGATCGCGAGAATTGTGAAAATGTGAGATCGTTGGTAAAACAAAAAATGAACACCCCGCGTTTTTTTCTTTTGTTATTATTATTTTAATATGGGATATTTGTTTGTTATTTACGTAAATAAGCAATGCGATAAGTTTATATCAGTTAATTATGTACGTAAAGAAAACGATGGCGTTTTCCTCATGTGAAATCAGCTTCTATGCGCGCTCCAGATCATATAAATTGTAATAATACTAGATCGTAGTAAAACAAAGAATATAAACTCCGCGTTTTTTTCTTGTCTTATTATTTTAATATAGAATATTTGTTTGTAATATTTACATATTTAAGCAATGAGATAAGTTTATATCAGCTAATTATAAATAACAATTAGGCAAAAATCGATGAGAAACCTTGTCATCTATCACGCCTTTGCGAAATCGATCCGCGAATTGTTTTTATTTCCCAATTTATCGCCTGAAATCAATCTCCAGAATCAAAATTGAACTTCTTATACTTCACGTTTACAGATGGATCACCATACTCTATCTCTATATTAAACTTCCAAATGTTACACCCAATACTTACAGAAAAAATCACCTGTGACAAACGGACTAACGGATACTAAAGTGATTCCATTAATGTTTCGTTTTGGCACATTTGCCATAACATAATAAAAATTGTCTTCCTTTTATGTTCTGTTGTTTAAATGACATTTAATCATTAACGACCTTACATATAATGACGTCACATTATATAGACATGTTATTAGCGATTTAAAAGTGTTCCTCGTAAATGAGCCGATTAACACACTTTCAATACGACTATCTCTTTTATTTATCTATGTACAAGCTTTCTTTGACACTACCTCTTTCATCTTTGTCCGTGAGTGGCGCTACTAGGGACCATATCTTCTGTTCACTTTATATTGGTATAACATGTCTATAATAACAAATCATATTCGGTTTTAAGGTTCCTTAATAAATTCCATAATCAATACTCAAGTTCGGTTTTAAGGTTCCGTAATAAATTCCATAAAAAAAAATCATGTTCGGTTTTAAGGTTCTCTAAGTTTCATAATAAATAATCAAGTTCGGTTTAAGGTTCAGTAAAATTTTCACCCAGTTGTTGAGGTTCCGTAGCGAAACAAGAAAATCAGTCCCGAAAAATTAGACAGTTTTCAAAATATTCACAATGTTAGACCCAAAGTGATGGCCACTTAATATCCCAAAATATTAAAAAAATAATAATGTATTTTTTTCGGGCACCCATGGAGGGGATCGTCATTAGAGTAATATATTTTTTACCATTTTTTTTTAAACAATGTTTGCGAAATATTAAGCGAGACCTTTTTAAGTAATTTGCGACGCTTTTGCAAAATTTGGAGTTAGAGGAAAAAAAAATAAAACTGACTTTAAATATAGTTTCAAAATATCGCAACTGATACACGAACGAGGTTATTTTATTTTTTTGACACCACCAATTATGATGAACGGACTGAATTTGAAACTACACTCTTTTAGTTAATCAACCACGAATCATTCGTTTGCGCCAAAATAATACAGACGATCATTGCTTTAAATAATATAGATAGACTTCGAGCATACAAATTATGATATTTATGTGAGCGTCATATCTCATATTAAAATATATGTATGTGTATATACATATTCATTCCTCTATCTCTTTTAGCTTGCTTTTGATTTGCTGGAGGAAAATGCTGGGAGTGTCATGGACAGAATTTCGTACAAACACGTCCATATTTCGAGAACTCGGCATCACGCAACGTCTATCAACCCTAGTACAGTCTCGAATTTTGAAGTTCTTTGATCATGTCTCAAGGCGAAACAATGACTCCATAGAGCGTTTGGTGATCCAGGGAATGGTGGAAGGAAACAGGTCGCGTGGCAGATCTTTCATGCGATGGGCTGATCAAATAAAATCAGCAGTTGAAGGCCCTCTACATAAATGCACGAGAATGTCGGCCAATATGTTAAGATGGCGAGAAATTGTGAGGACAGTCACATCAACCACCAATGATGATGTAGCTCTATCATGACCACGACCGCTCTGTCAAGAACGACACGACTGAGAAGATCTCTTTTACACTTGCTACAGGACGAATTACGTAGCTTAGGTCTATATTCTCTAAGTTATTTGTCTCTTTCATATCCGGACACGCCGTGTTGTTTATATCTCTTAGTGTCGACACCATTTTGTAAACATTAAGAACACTGAATTATTTCTAAATAATTAAGATTTATTTAATACGTTAAGCTCACGCGTCGAATCCTATACCTTTGATATTATTTGTGTTATGACTGGTGGTTTAACATTTCCAGAAAGAACTTGAAATCATATTGGCTTTTAAAAATGTTTTCCCGAAAACAATTTCTTTTCACGCACGATCACTCGCAACGGCTATCTTTAAGCAACTGACGCTAATACGCGTGTCTGTATACGATCTACTGTGGTTTTTTTTTGTGAGCTCAATTTATGACTAGTTTTTTTATTTTTTTTTTATTACAATTTCTACCCTAATAACAGGGATAGAGGAAATAACTTACAGACTTCTGCTAAAAGCAAAAACATTAACAGCGTTTTACTTTCCAATAGCATAACTTCGCAATTATCAAACTCAAACTAAAATGAAAAGCGTGCGTGTAAAAATTAATTTGAGAAAAATAAAAAAATAATTTTTAGTAATTTTTTTGCTCTAAGGGCGTATTAAATAACGCGTGTTACGAAGCTAATAAAAATATCTATTACTGTTTTATTTCGAATCATGTTTATCACATAAACACTTAATCAACGTTATTTACATAAAAACGAGATAGAGGCTAAACTCTAATAATAATGTGAATTTCATTTAAACTAAAAACTCTATAATACAATAATTGCAAAATATATTAGAAAAAATTTTACCATTTCAAAACCATTAATCGATTTTACGTCAAAAGTTTGATTCCAAGTGACTACAATTTTGTTGCTTATAAAATATTCATAAAGTTTTAGCTATATTATTATCATGGTTTAATTTATTTTTATTAAAAAAGCCTTATTTTATTTTATAGTCTCTTTCCTGTTTTGTGAGTGTAAAAAAATATTCAACAAAAACCTGCAATAGACTTTTACATTTGAAAGCGACGTTTAATTAATGTACACATTCACCTTTCTCCAGCGCCAATTTTAATAGCAAAATTTGTTTTTTTAAATGTTTTATTGGTTTTTTTTAATTGTCACTTTTGCTAGCGTTCGAAGGTATTCGTTTGTTTATTTTGTTGCATTTTAATTGCAAATATATACCGCCGAGTTATTCGACAAGATCAACTTACTCGTATTTCTGCTTACTGTGGTTAGCCTCAGCGAGTAAGCAAAAGTATAAATCATTTGTGTGAGGTAAGCTGTAAAAAATAGTGGAAGCCAAACAAACAAACAATAAGACATATAAACATACCAGAGAAAAAGAAACAGGTTGTCAGAAAAGTGGCATGAAAGTTGTGGTATATTGATAAGAAGATCAATTATGTATGCGGATAGGAATTTTCAGTAAGTTTTCTCAAAAAGTTTAAAGCCAGGTTACAAGGACAATGTTTGAACAGATCTCAAAACAGCCCTCTATACTCTTGTTAAGAACTGCTCAATCGACTCATAAAATTGTTCTGTTAGTTAAATATACTGAATCTCAACTTATCATAGCTAGTAAAAAGCTGTTTAAACTTGCATTTAATAATAAACGTCACATCAATTACTTCCGCTTTAACGATTAAAAGACTTCAGGCTGTTGATCGAGCAAAACCTTGGCCGGCAACTTTGAATTAATAACGGTGGTCGTTGTATCTTCAGTAAATTCACTATATTAAGGGCTTTTTTTTTAAAGTTCAGCGTTGAAATTAAAGTTCACAATTCTCAAATGCCCTTTGATTATATATAGTGTTGCGTGCCATCGAAATCTCCCGAATTTCGAACCCTTAAAATCTGAATACACATTATATTTTCAGCCAAGAATACTTTCCTCAGAACGACTATTGAAGGAGTTTTAGGAAAGTTCACACTTATCAAATTCTCGTATTACTTCTTCCTATATGAAGTATGTAATCTAGATCTTACTAAATATCACTTTTATGAATCAGAATACAATTAAAATTTGTATATTCCTTACATCATCAGCTAAAAAAAATATTCCTTAAAGTAACTTTTGAGGATATTTCAGATAATTTAACCCATATTAAATACCCTTATTACTTCTTACGTGATCCGCTTTCCAGATCTCACTAAAGATAAAGGTCCCATCTTAAGGAAATCAGAACAAGATTAAGATTTCTATACTCATTACATCTTCAGTTCATAAATTTCAATAATTTGAGCAGTTCAAAAATGGCACATTGCTTTAACGAAGGCATCGTTTGTATAATATATTTTATTCAGATGCCATTGAAGATCATTTAAATAAATTAGAGTATATTTGTTTAGATAAACTTCACAAATTTTCTTCATTTTTCTGGTGATTCAGATTGTGTGTACTTGTTACATTTCCGACCTCAAAAATATCTCCCTGAAAATCATATTTAAGGACGTTTCAGAGAACTTTATACATATCATTTAGCCCTTATTATCTTTGCTACATGATATATGCTGTCCAGAACTTACTTAAGATGATTTTAATAATTTAGAACATCTTCACTTCTCATTATATTTTTGGCCTCAAATAAAACCTTTCTCAAAATAGCTGCAGAGAATTTTTTGGGGCATGTACTTTGCTACAAACTTAACAACTGACGTCACTCACTCTCCGTTCCTATTAATGAGACAGAATCAAGGCTGTATTCCTACTAATGAGACAGCGTCAAAACTGAAATGACCCAGAAACTGAAGCCAGTCGCTCCAGTTACGCGGCGCGATCAGTGAACTGTGCAGCCGGTGCAGAAAAAGCAATCACGTAGGAAGTGACATTTTCGCGAAAGGAAAATAAAAATCGACGTGAACACCACTCATCGCGGTACCGGCGGCGATTGTGTGCGACCTGGACGTGATCATGGATCGTGAACGATCGCGACGTTCCACTGCTACTGCAGAAATGTACGAAAAACTTTTAACTCCGTTAATTGTTTGGTCTTGCTATAGGTAGTTTAATTGCTATACAATTATCTTTTCGTTCATCGTCGTTCCTCTACTTTTTTATACCAGAATCGATATGGTTGAATCCTGCCTTATAATATGCTAACGATGTTATTAGATGCTCTTATTTTAGATCGATAGCCTTCATAACAAAATTGTGACTTTATTTGGTCTCATTTTTTTGACCTAATCGCCTCCGAAATATACTACGTGTAGACATTTACAAGACTTTCATAATTCTTGGAAATATTTCTGGAGCACTTCTTCTGGGTCAACCGACGCAAAAAGCGGGTTTTTTTTTGATTCGATTATAAGAACAAAAAGAATTACGCTGGTGTTAGGTCAGATGAGTAAATAGACTGTGCAATGAACATCGTCTTGTGTATTGTTAAACATTGAGGTATCCTTTGTCTAGTTATTATATTTTTACATATGTTTTCCTCTGGAAGGAGTAGGGTTTTGATATTGCGACGACTGTGAGAGACTTGC
Source organism: Druceiella hillmani (assembly GCA_039881145.1). Classification (NCBI taxonomy): domain Eukaryota; kingdom Metazoa; phylum Arthropoda; class Insecta; order Lepidoptera; family Hepialidae; genus Druceiella; species Druceiella hillmani. The sequence continues at coordinate 21,223,104 of JAYKKI010000031.1, read as the reverse complement.
ACCATGTAAATTAATCTATACAGAAGTAAAGACAAAGTGAGATCTGGATGTTAGGTTGTTGATTATTCTCTATATGAATCTGCGACCAATTATTATCAAATTTTAAACTTAGTATTTTGGGAACATCCTCCAACTGGTTAACCTTTCTCTACCATAGGCATCATAAATGCATTTTTTGTTTCTTAATAAAAGAAGAGAGAAAAAAGAGGATTTTGCGATAGTGTTTTCGTTAGAGACCAGAAACAGTAAGAGGGACAGAGTGAAAGTGAGAGAATGTTAGTACCATATAGAGAAAGTACCACTAGAGTAGTTGAAAGAATGTTCGCTGAGATATAAGATGAGATATTCAAATCAAAGATGAATGGTGACGGTTGTGTACAGGAAATTTTGGATTAAACCAGTCAGAAATTGAAGATTTTAGGTAGACGACTTTTGGAACATGGAAATTCATTCTTTAAATAAACGGGATCAAACGTTTTCGGTTAATTCAGAGTTTGCTACCAGACAGACTTGTATTTAGATAGATTCTCTATGAATATTAAAAAATTGGCTAAGTGCGAGTGGGACTCGCGCGTGAAGGGTTCCGCAGCACTAAACAATATTAAACTTATAAGTTTGTATTTCTCAAAGATACTGTGGAAAACAAAATTATTGCTTCGGTCGGTACCGAAGATATCTCATATCGCAAAAACTACACAACATATCTTATTCAAACCAATTTTCATTGAAAGTTCATTTTAAATTCTACCATGTTAATTTGTTTCAGAATTTTGCACACTCTTCACAATTTTAGAAGCGCATATCTCACTAAATATTGACTTAAATAAAAAAGATATATTGAAACCTCTATATCATATTTAAGACCTATATAACGATACTCTACATGCCTGTGTACACTGGAATATCTTCATCCCTAATTTACATATATGGAGTGCCACCCCTAGTACATTTTTTTCATAATACCACTATTTCAGTGTTCATAGAAGACACCTACCTTACAAAATTCATCTGTACAGAGTCGTCGTGTCGCGTCGTGGTGTGTTGGGTTGATCACAAGGCATACGGCCTGTGACAGCGCACCGCGGAGACCCGGGTTCGATTCCCGGCCGTTCGTCAAGCAGGGCTGGACGGGTTTTATAATTGGCTGTAAGAGATTGCTTTTGTAGCAATAAGTCAGCCATGTGTATTAATTAGATACATTAAAGTAGATAAATAAATAAATAAATAGCCTCCGAGGAAAATGGCTGGACATTTTCAACAACACATGGACAGATAGACGACAGGACGAAATTATAAGAGTTCCGATTTTGTCTTTTGTCCACGGAGACCTAAAAAACGGGCTTCAAACCCTTATTTATATCTAGAGAGAGTTTCTAGAAGGTTCAGCACACTTTTATGATAATAAACGAGTTTGATAGTTGATTCATATCATCTCAGAATATATTTTACATTTAAATAGTTTGAAGGGATTGAAATTTAAATTGAAATAATGTTTGAAGCTTTTACGATGTATTTATTTGTAAAAACCATACATTGTGTGTGCTCAATCAATAATAGCTCTAAAAATTGGAAGAAACATAGTGGGGCAAATAATAAACTTGCCTTCGCAGTTATTTCATCAATGGGGGCTGCTCCAAAAAGCATGAAGTTATTTTTCTATTATAGCATGAGGGTAGTTTTGCCAGATAATATGATTCATCAAGGCACCATTATTTTGCTCTTGTCTTTTGACCGCCCAAAGCGGTATAAGCCTCTTGCTGAACTCATCAAGGCTTTGTAATTTTTCTAAATTTTAATGTAAGAGGTCTCATTGGATAATGATTACGGGGAAAATAAAAATTTCTTGGAAACAGTCTATGATCAAAGAATATTAACTATTACTACGTAAAGGAGCGACACTCACCTTCCCCCGCCAATTTAACGTCACACGCAGATAAGGAGTACGATCATGTGTACGCGTTCCTAGGTTGCCGCATGCTGCGTGCGCGTGTGATTTGTTCAATTGTGCGATGTTTAGTTGAGTTTAATTTGTGTAATTCAGTGTTACTATTGTAATTAGTGTTACTATTATAACTATTTATAGTTATTAAATTTTTTATTATAATTCATTTTTAAGTTTATAATTAACTATTTATAGTAATTCAATGTAACAGTCCGTTATTGCACTGTGTGCAAGTGCTTTAAAAAGCAATAAAATCACTGATAGAATATTGTTTTGTCCCCATTTTTTTGTTGTAAATAATTTCATTTTGTATCACCAACTTATTTGGTTAGTACCTATAATTTTGTGTCAACTAACATGTCACTGAGCAGTTTTAACTTTCAAACTGTTCGTGAAAGTCATTGTTTTGTTTGAATGTGATGTGTTTGGAAAACGTATTCTTGTAGTGTCGGCTGTATACATGTTATATTGTTTATTAAGAGACGTTTCATATGAAGCAAATCTAATCAAGTCAAAAGTACAACGAAGACAATACTTCAGTGTATCACATTTATAAATAAAGAAAATTTATTTTTGTTTAAGATTTTATTTTTTACATATTTTTCAAATGTTATCTCAATATTATTATTATCAAATCAGTTTCACACAATTAAATGTATAGTGTAAAATGATTATTCATATAATTACATGTTTACAATTAGATAATAATAAAGTCACGTGCGCCAGTACAAAGCTATTGCGCCAGCGTGCTATCGAGACAGTCATTCGATCGATGCTATTGGTTAGAAAGAGAAACATATATGTTGCTGACGTATAGCATCAACTCGGCGCGATTGCACGAAACGATCGAGACCGATACGTAGTATTAGTAAATATTTTTATCTGCACACTGCTGACAACCCTACATTAATTTACGCACACACACAAACGGATACGGATAGGCGAGTACGTATGTAAAAGTGTAGGCAATTAAATCTTTTCGCTAGTATGGAGTGCCGAGGGTGTGCTATGGTTGTGTTATGAGAAAGTACACCTTTACCCATCGTTGTACGTAAATTGTATGGTATTGCACTCACTTTCCATCCTAAATGGGATACATGAAATAAGAGCATTCTAAGTTCTCTTTCTGAAATATTCATATATTGTTTATTTCTTAATCACCGAAGCTCAGTTGTAAACTGAATAGAAGATCCGACGCCACTCTGTGTATGTATACCCTAACAGAAAGGGGAAATTATTCGAATAATTTCTACAACGTTTCTGAAACCCTCGCACCGTCCAAAGGTTTTTCCAATATATAATTTCAAATTTTTGAAATTCTTCTGAAGTCGATAGGCTAAACTCAAAGCAAAATCTTTATTTAAAAGAGTTTAATAAGATTACGCATGCAGTTTGATCCATTATAAATAATGTCCGTTAAAATAAAAGGAGGGAACCTTTTTAACGTGTTAACTGTTCACATGCTTGTAACCTTATGCTTACCAAAATTTGTCCGTGACAAAGTCTCATCTGAGGAAAATAAGATGATGCCGAAGAGGATTAAAAAGAAGCTACATGAATATCTAACTGAAAGATCGAGTTAATGGTACGTTGATCAGGTAAAAGATAAAAGCAAGAGACGTAACAAAACTCACACTGAAGTTAAAATAGAAATGGATAGGTCATATACAAAAACCTAAAGACGAAAGATGGTTGCAGATTGCAACAGACTGGATCCCTATCTATAAAAAAGAAGACGAGGCAGAACCGTTAAAATGATGGAGCGATGATATAGTAAAAATAGCTGGAAAAATGTGATCCAGACTAGAAAGAGAAAGAGAAGACTGGACAGCGATGACCGCCTAAAGCGGTGTGAGTCTCCTTGGCTTTCACCGCTTTAGGCGGTCATTACATTAGCACATAAACAAACAACTAACATATACCTAAAACTTCTAACGTAATTTTTTTCTCAATAATACCAACTTTACCGAATTAATCAATAATGTAACATGCAAATTTATTGTAACATTTAAATAGGTTTAGGGAAATAAAAAGCTTAAATAAAATGAATATAAACTATTGAATATATTTGGCGTTAATTTTGTCGAAATTCATTATTCACAATTAAATGAAACTACGTGATGTAGTATTATTTCTACTTTCTTTAAGTTCTTTACCACAAGCTAGGTTTCATTGTATTACAACATCTTCAGGTGGGATATTGGCAAAGATGAAGATGTTGTAATGCTGAAGATGTTGTAATACAACGAAAATGGCTGAAGATGTTGTAATACAACGAAACCTAGGTCGTGGTTAAAGAAATTTAAAGAAAGTAGAAATAATACTACATCACGTAGTTTCATTTAACTGTGAATATAAACTGTTAAGTTAAGATGGTTAATTACTGTATTGTTAAAGGATATTAAATGGTTTTTAGTAATATACATACTATTTTAGGGTTGTAATTTTTTCAAAAACATCTTCATCGTTCAGACAGATTACTTGTATAACGAACATATTTTTTAAAGTTTTTGAATCCATAAAATATTTTTTACAATTTTGTGTCCTGTTTTTTAGCGTTAGGCTAAAAATATTTAACAGATTTTAAAATAGTTTAAATTGTTTATTTTAAAAACTGCAATTTATTTTATTGAATTATCTTAAGGATATAAAATCGGTTTAAAATAATATTTGGGTTTTAACAAAATGATCACCGCTTTATAACGTAATTTTCAACTTGAAATCCAACATGCATTACAATATCAAACATTTTTCACAAAAATCATTTAGGCAAAAGCAATTTTTTATGAAAAATAATTTTAACAATTTTGAATATAATTCTTTTACTGATTTATCTTACGACAAAATGCAATGCTCTAAACTTTACAAAAAAAATGTCTCCTTATACACGACATTTTCCTTTCCGCAATCAAACTCGATATATATATATATATATATATATATATATATATATATATATATATATATACATTTTTTTTTTAACTCATTTACTCTAAATAAAAAAGTGATTATCAAATTGTTGAAAAGATTCTCTCCGAGTGAGTGAAGGAAAATATTCTCACACGCATGTGAAATTTTTTCCAAATTAAAACTCCGGCCGGATACTGAAAATTATAATTTGGTTAAAACTATAACGTTAGAATTTAGGATAGTGTGACTCATATATTATTATTTTTAAAAAGTGAGTAATTGTGAGGAATACTAAAAATAGAAAGTAAACATATTACATAAATGTTTTTTAATTTTTTTTACTGACCGTATAAGAATTTCGCGTCAGCCATATGATAATCCTTTGATAAGAGCTTACGCTGAACTGGGAAAATTGTCTATACGAGTGCGAGTTGTTCTATAACATCGTTGAAAACCTTGTATTTATCTTTATCGTTATCGTTGGTTTATAGTATCGTTACCTAATATTTATCGTTATCGTCGAAAACCTCAAATCATATATATTTGGATGACATACTCTTTTATCTTGGTAGTTATATGTTTTAAGGATTATTTACATGTCATATTATATAATAATGAAAAAAGTGTCGGTCAAAAATTAATCACATTGCTTGACTTCGATCATAAATATTTAGTTAACTTCTAGAATTATGCTATAAAGAGGGAACACAACATAATAAACAAGTTTCATTACAACAAAACTACTTCTAACACTTTATCGAGTACGATAGTGTCATGGGCATTTTCTTTTTCTAAAATTCTTAACATTTTATCATAATTGGTTTTAAGTTGATAAAATTGTGATAATGTAGCAGTAATTCCAAAATAAGACACATGTCGTATAATGGGAAACAACTAATAATTCTTGTTTTCGTTATTATTCTGGGGCACCTTGGCTTTGTTACCTTTGCTCTCGAATGAAATTGGTTTTCCCAGTTTCCAATCTTAACTCAATAAACATCACTTTTCATTCCATTATTTCCGAAAATGTGAATTGTTTGTAAGAATTTGTATTAAAGATGCTTCTATTGATCTACGCTTTTTTCACTCGGTGAATAAAAGAAAGGTCTAATAACGCTGTAAAATTTCCTCCAAAATAAACCAAAATAATTCGAAGTTTTCTGGTGACTATATCCCAATTCTGACTAAACTCTACAATAATCTTTAACTTCGTTGCTAATAGTTATCACGAATATATAGGCTTTATCTTCGATAGATGTCCGTTACACATAAAGAAAACCATTGAAAAATTGATATTAATAAAATAATTCTTATATGGAGAAAAATTTACATTAAACCTATTGAATGTGACGTAAAATGAAAGATAATTAAAACATAAAATAGATAAATTTTTTATTTTTTCCAGCGGCTCATAATTGGCATTTTCTGTGTCATTTCAGATTGGTGGTAGTAATTCAAGGAGAGTTATGTATGATAAAGAAATTTGCCCGCATAAGACTGGTGTTTCTCAAAAAAAACCCTTTTTATTTTACAATTTAGTTACCGGAAGTAGAAAAATGTAACCCCTTCTTCAAACTTTCTCCCATTTATAGTTATATATTAATCTTGTATGTTTGTATATCTGTAAACAATTTATTAAAATCGATTTGATAATTTCTTAGGTAAGCGTCCGTAGGTCTATAAATAAACAAGAAATAAAATTTTCCTATGTATATAATAGTATAGAAAATTATAATTATATAGAAATAGTACAGAAACGTATAATAATATGGAAAATATTTAAGTACTGACTAAAGAATCTTTTTTCGAAAATTGATATATTTGCAAAAAGTTGTTATCCAACTTACAACTAGCGGGTTAAACAGAGATGAACCCCAAAAATAATACAACTGAAAAATAGCAAATATAAAAAAAATTAAAAAATCTAGTAACTTGCTCAGTGATTAGCACGCACGTAAATTAATTAAATACATTACGTTTGTTATGTATTGAACTACGCAAAAAGTACAGACAAAAATGAAAAGCCGTCTCAGCTATAGAGTTGCAAAGGGTTCAATTTGGAACAGACTGAAGATATTTGATTTAAGAGATTAGTCTGCACGTAAATGATTTAAATACATTACGTTTGTTCCGTAATGAACTGCACAAAAAGTACGGACATAAATGAGAAGCCATCTCAACTATAGACTTGAAGAGGGTTCGATTTGGAACAGTGTGAAGATATTTGATTTAAGAGATTAGTCTGCACGTAAATTATTTAAATACATTACGTTTGTTACGTAATGAACTGCGCAAAAAGTACAGACCAAAATGAGAAGTCACCTCATCTATAGAGTTGGAGAAGGTTCAATTTGGAAAAGAGTGAAGATATTTGATTTAAGAGATTAGTCTGCACGTAAATTATTTAAATATATTACGTTTGTTCCGTAATGAACTGCACAAAAAGTATGGACATAAATGAGAAGCCATCTCAACTATAGACTTGAAGAGGGTTCAATTTGGAACAGTGTGAAGATATTTGATTTAAGAGATTAGTCTGCACGTAAATTATTTAAATACATTACGTTTGTTACGTAATGAACTGTGCAAAAAGTACAGACAAAAATGAGTAGTCATCTCAACTATAGAGTTGAAGAAGGTTCAATTTGGAACAGAGTGAAGATATTTGATTTAAGTGATTAGTCTGCACGTAAATTATTTAAATACATTTCGTTTGTTACGTAATGAACTGCGCAAAAAGTACAGACAAAAATGAGACCCCATCTCAACTATAGAGTTGAAGAAGGTTCAATTTGGAATAGAGTGAAGATATTTACTTTAAATGAAACCAAGATTTTCTGAAAAAAATAATCCTCACAAATTATTTTTTGGGAAAACCTAGGTTTTTAAATGAAATATGCTAATGGAGACAACGTAAAGGCGACTGGTTAAATAGAATATACACTTCCACACTTACATAAAAGTTGCTCACAAAAATGCTCCTAATACCCATGGGGATAGGATGACAATGTAATTTATAAATGTTCAGCACATCTTTAAAAGAGCAGTTTTTATGCCATTATGTCTAGAATAAAACTTGTTAAATGCTAATAATAAGATATGGTATTCGCATCTTTTGAAATATAAAAAAAATAAGGAATCTGCTTATTTTGCACTATGCTGTCTGAAATAGTTAAAGTGGAAAAAGGCGAAAAGTTTTACACATTATTTTAACTTTCTTTGAAGACTTGGTTAATCATATATATCAGTACCATATGTTGAGTAAATAAAAATTTGTTTCTTAATAAATTTTCCAGGCAAATTAATGCTCCATGGAAAATGCTTAAGTTTTCTTGTAATCATGCTTGTAATATGAGGGTGGCTTTAACAGTTTGCAGCCTCACACAGAAATAATTATAATATTGTCATTATATTTACCAATTATTTAGTTGATACTGTGCAAAGTATTATAGTTCTGTCGTGTTCCGGTTTTATACCGATTTAATTATTGCCAAGTGATTTATTTATTGAAAAATGTCAACCCCGAAGCAGATGCATCAATGCATGGTGACGATGCTAAAATAATCTGAGAATCTGCTTCGTTGTATACAACTGTGAAAAAAGTAGTCAGCTGAATTTAAACGTGGCAGAATGTTGAATATGAATCTTACACTGGACGGCTATCAATTGCATCTCCTGAAGAAAACGTTGGAAAAATCTGTTATTTAATCATGGAAGACTGCATATTAAAAATTAGAGAGATATTTGAGATCATGGGCATCTCTTATGACCAAACTCAAAACGTTATTCACAATGAAATGGGATCTTCAAGTTATTTGTGAGATGAATACCGAAGCTCCTTTCAGTTGGACAAAAACACGACCGACTCACGATTTCGATTGATCATTTGGAATTGTTTTAAGCTGATTCACAATAATGTTTTATGCAAATTTGTGACCACTGAAGAATCTTTACTGAGTGTTGTTTTGACTACAGAATGAAACGGCAAATGTTACATTATGTAGTCAAAACAACAGTCAAAAAAGTGAGAAGACGGGATCACAAGACTCAAAAAAAAGTGATGTAAAAGCTTTCGAAACCAGATGGAAGAAGTGCATCGAAATAGGACTATATGTATATTGGTATATTAATAAATGAAAATAACATAGTAAATATTTATATTTATTTTTATATCCAGGACCAAACTTATCAAATAGTCAGCTTGTACATTACACGGGGCATTTTAATATTGAATATTAGGATGGTTTTAAAAGAAGGGTGGTTTATGGGGTTAGTTTGTCATAGGTTACAGACAAATTGTGTTTGATGTCATCGTGTGATAATTTTAATTTAAAATTTTTAATTTTAATACAATTTTTTTTATTCCAAAGTTTTCTTTCACAAGGCTTTTCTTTATTTCTTGCTTTCTTATTAGTATTTACTGTAAGTAAAATACAGTTTCTCAAGTTTACCATTCAAGAGTTCAAAAGTTACCCCCTGATGAATAGATCGACAGGCAAAGGAAACGCGGCACATGACTCTATTGTTAATTTTGACAGTACGGAGTTTCCGAAGTGAAATTGAGAATGCTTATAATTTTGTCATATCCGTTAGTCTGTACGTCGGTTGTGGCTCCAAAAATTCTACAGTTTTAGATCTAAACTTGTCCGAAACATTTGGCAAATTCATGCTTCAACTGAAGATTTCAACTGATGGTAGCAGAATATTAAAAAAAGATAATGTACATTCCCATCAAGTAAATAACAGGAAACAATGGAGATTTATTTTCCCTTATCCTTGAATAGATATAATTGGATAGGTTTCTTAGAATGAAAGATACGTTTTATATAAATGCCTGGGTAGCACTGAAAGTTCTTCGTACTGATCATTTCTAATAATTTTGAATATATTTGGCATTAATTTTGTAGAAATTCATTATTCACAATTAAATGGAACTACGTGTTGTAGTATTATTTCTACTTTCTTTAAGTACTTTAGCAAAGATCTTTGCTAATAGCCCACCTGAAGATGTTGTAATACAACGAAATTTGGCCGTAGTAAAGAATTTAAAGAAAGCAGAAATAATACTACATCACGTAGTTTCATTTCTAATAATGGTAACAAACAAATTATTAAAAATTGGACTCATTAGTAATCCATTGAGGTACTTTGTTTGAGTTTGTCATCTGTTTTTACAAATTGGCCACAATTTTAAAATTGTGTACGTCACGTCAGGATGAATTTAATAAGAGAAAATTTTCGTTCTATGATTTGTTTATGGCTTTCATTGTGATCTCGATCAATCTATTATTTACAACTGACAAGCTTGATCATACCAATTTCAGTGGTGATATGCGCGAGAGACATCCCCCAACAGCGATAATTGAAGATAATATTAATATCATGCAAGTGATGATAAAGACTGATAAGACAGTAAATCCGTTACCGGATTTGGGCAAGTTTAGGTATGGGTCAAGTACACAAAATGTTATATGAACAGTTGAACGCCAGGAATCTTTGTACTATGTGGACACCCTATGTTTTGACCGAAGCACAAAAACACCTTTGCGTTGATAGGTGTCGCAAAATATCGACAAAATTCGAAGAAGATCACTCTAACACTGTATTCGATATCGTTACAGGTGATGAAAGTTAGATATACTGTAGAAGCTAGATATAAAGCTGTATATACTGGAGATGAGTCTGGGATTGACTATTTCATTCTGTTTAGGTAAATCATTTACAAAGGTGAAGAAAGGACGAAGTGCTGGAAAAAGGATGGTCGTCTCGTTGCTTTGAGTGACAGATTATTATGCAGAAAAGTAAAAGCACATTTATCGCAGGTTGGTGTAACAGAAATTGTTTACCTGTTGTTTTGGAAGAAGTTCTAGATCAATACCTTCGTAGTGAGATCTTCTTTCATAACGACAACGCCTCTGTATACTCAGCAAGACGCATGATCGAATATTTGAATACGTCCGGTATAGAAATTATGGGGCATCCGCCATACATCCCGACCTTGCATCTTGCGATTTCTATTTATTTTCAAGAATAAAAGATATACTACGATCAATGTGATTCCAGGACGCTGAAGAAGAAGTGATTGTGCTCGAAAAGGCCGTGGGACAGGCGTTCAACGAAGAAAGAAGTGTTTCTTACAGTGGTTCTATTGATTGAAACGCTGGATAGAGGGCACCGAGATTATTCTGGAAAGTAATAAATAAATTACAAACTTGCTAGTTGATACCATTTTTGGTGTTCTAGAAACTTTTACTATTATATTACATGTTTGAAAATAGTAAATACTATGCGTTTAAAAATGTTGGAAAAGTAACTATAATAACAATAAGAATTTTAACTATCTCTGTTAACTTGCATAACAATTCAAGGGTTTACAGACAAATGCAGAATATTGTTTTCTACGTGTACTAATATACACTGATCGCTTTTCTTTGTTTCATTTTTGCTTGTATCTTTTTTGTTTTTCCTCTCCTATGGTTTTTTTTGTTTTGCATTGGTACATTCTACGCGATCCACCTATTCCCTGAAGAGCAGTAACAAAAATACTTCGTTTAATGGTCCATATATTTTGCCAAGTTAAAACTGTTCGAAATATCTTAACTCATTGTGAATTTTAAAAATTACGAGTGTTATTTTTCTTTGCTTAACATGGAAAATTTATTATAACCTTTCCTTTGGACCATTTTAATTTTTTTTTAATTGTCATGCGTTATATTTCTTAATAATAAGGAAACCGACTTGAAATTCAGAAACGTGTTTGCACGCGCCGTGGCGTGATGCTTTTTCTTTGACCATTTTTTTAGGTTCAAGTTTACTTACTTTTTTTCATTAATGTCTTATAATAAAGTATCATTCCAATAATGAAGTTTTATACTTACAAATTTTTAAACAAGGTTAAAGACGGTATTTCTGTCGTTGCTTACGGTTCTGTACTTGAAATGGAAAAATCATTTGTCTGTCTACATGTGTTTTACAGCCATTTAAAAAAAAAATGCTTGATGTAGACACGTGAAATATGACATAGTTATAAAGCATATTGACCCTAATTGAGCTAAAATATGTATTTGGAATTTTATGGAGGGGGTAAATTGAGTGCTCAAAAAAATATTTAATTCTTTTAAACTGTGGGATATGGTACGAAAGGGTTAGGTATAAGGGTCACAAAAATATTTTTTTGAACAATTTGAGATAATATGTCTTCAGAGATACCTACACTGAAAAATATGCAAAAAAACATATTATCCCCTTATTTCCTAAATAACTGAGCCTAAAATGAAAAAGAACAGAGTTTTTAGAACCCAAAGCATAGGTAGTATAAAGTTATAACGTTGATTCTAGATGTTATAGTTTTATTCTAGATATTTACCATAATATATGTCTCCCCTATTTAATTATATTAGGTATGATTAAATATTTATCGATGATAACTTAGGATTAAATATAAGTCTTAAGATTAAATATAAGTCTTCAAATAAGGTACTGAACCCACGATGCATAAGCCAAATTCGCATTTGGCTGATTTTATTTTTTATATATCAATGTCAAACTATTAAAAATATATAAAATCGTAACAGGTGTAGAAATGTCCTACGAAATTCTAGCACTAACTATAAATGTTAAACATAATCTTTGGCTATAGTTGGGACGTGCATAATTTATATTAAACGTGTCTTGCCCTATATCCTACTTGGTCAGTTACTTTAATCTAGTTGGTATGTAATTCTTTGAATACCTTGTTTTTTCTTCATATTTATGTAGATGTGCCTAGTTATGCAACGCCGCGATGCAGGAGAGGACAGCGCATCGTATCGCGTGTGAGGCGGTCAGCTTACGAGCTGGACTCACGCACAGCGACGTCTCGCTCCACTTGCCATCAGACCTGATTCGATTCGCAAAACCGCTGGTACGAATGGTAACATCTAACCATTTATTGGTCAATGTGTTAGGAGTTTTTCTGTATTGATAACTCCTGTCTGTTTTAGTTCTTCTCTTGACAGGAGTTTTGTCTGATAACGAAAAAAAATTATTGTATTAGAGTAAAAATTTATTATAAATTGAGACTTGCGATATATTTGACGTTAAGTTTAAGTAAGCAATCCGTATGTCATGTGCTGATGTATAGTTTGTGTTATGGCGGTATTGCCGTAAAGTGCTATATTTGATGTATTGTTTTGAGTAATTTATATATGGAACCCTACAAGTTGTATCTCTATTGATGTAAAGTATTTGGCGTAAAATTAATGTTTGACGTAAAGTTTGTGTAGACAACCCTATATGTTGTCTGTATTGACGTATTTGATATATTGTATTTGACGTGAATTTTGTATAAGCAACCCTAAATGTTATGTTTATACCTACACGAGTGTCATACAGTTGTCATCGTTACCTACTCGTTTTCGGTAAAAATAGTACGAATGTACTTGTTAGTTTTATTAAAATGGGTTACTTTTGGACGTAAAGATACGGCTATTATTTTTTGTCATTCCGCATTTATAACAGTAAAAAAACTTTATCCCCATGAGCCAAAGATTTGTCTTTGAGCCAGAAATAAATATTTGCCATTGACTTAACATTTTTATATCCACATACGAGGTGGAAGTGCGATCAAAATTAAATAAATTTATATGTTTGACCCCTGCATTTGCGAGTTATTCATGGCATTGAAGGTTTAAAACACCATCTTATTCTGATTTTATGTTATGAAGTATTGAAATTTTATTCTTCAAAGTTCTAACTTGCAGATGGGTTTCTTTCTTTGTTTGGAAAATAAACAATTGCACAAACAAGGAAAGATATTACCTGACAATTTTTCCTGGAATTTTGAGGTCTTAACAAGTATCTAAAAGTTTCGGGAAAAACTGTCAAGTGATATTTTAGTAACGTAACGTAATACTGAAACTGTGTTTCTTTTGATATAAAAATTACCACACGAGTGTAGTTTTTTTTCTGATTAACGTTTCAGAAAATAGTAATACCTAAAGACATTTTCTTAAGATTTTACTTCGGTTTGGAGCTTGACCAAGCGTGTCTTTATATATTTTTCCTATTCAATATTCATTTCTCTGTTATAATCTCCTCAATCACTGTTTCAAGTTCACCTTTGAAAACTAAAGCAAACTGTCAATGAGGACGTTAGTACAGTTTTAATACCTCATCATGTGCTTTCTGCTTAAAAAAGTGTACTAGAAGTTAATTCGAAGCCGAAGTTAATTCGAAAAGTGTACTAGAAGTTAATTCGAAAAGTGTACTAGAGAAGTGTGTTAGAAGTTAATTCGAAAAGTGTACTAGAAGTTAGTACAGTTTTAATACCTCATCAGGTGTTTTTTGCTTAAAAAAGTGTACTAGAAGTTAATTTTAATACCTCATCATGTGTTTTCTGCTTAAAAAAGTGTACTAGAAGTTAATTCGAAGCTTTTGTTATGACTTAAGTTATTATTTATATCGTTTCTGCTGTCACATTATTTGTGATAGCACTGATGTAGCTAAAGAAAATTGTAAAGGCGGATGTAATTATATTTTTCTTATTCTTTTATTTGAAAGAGTTAAAAGAAATTAACTTAGAATAAAATTTAAAAGTTTTGTTATGACTTAAGTCATTATTTGCACTATTTGTGTTGGCGCATTATTCAAAAGCAACTTAAAAAGCGAATTGTTAAGGAGAACGTTAATTACACCCTCCGTATTTTTAGGACGTTATTTTTCTTATCCCGTTATGTGAAATATCATTAAAAATATCCTGGAAATAAATTTAATACTTTTATTATGACTTAAATATAATACTTTTATTATGACTTAAATTTATTATGACTTGATTTTAATTATTTATACACCGTTTATGCTGAGGTAGCATTTGTTCGTATACTGACGCAAAAGCAACTTCGAGCTTAAAAAATTGTTAAGGAGGACGTAATTATATTTTTCTCATTGCATCATGTTGAGTATCATTAAAAATGTCCTTAAAGTGAATTCAAAACATTCATTTTGACTTAAGTCATTATTTATACCATTTGCGCTGACGCAGCATTTATTCGTATCCTGACACAAAAGCAGCTAGAAACATAAAGAAAATTGTAAAGGAGGACGTAATTATATATTTCATGACCGCAGTATTTGTTCGTATGCTGACACAAGAGCAGCATTGAAACATTAAGAAAATTGTTAAGGAGGACGTAATTATATTTTTCTTATTCCATTATGTTGAGTATCATTAAAAAGTGTCCTAAAAGTGAATTCAAAACGCTCATTTTGACTTAAGTTATTAGTTATACCGTTTGCTCTGACGCAGCATTTGTTCGCATGCTGACATAAAAGCAAGTTTGAAACATAAAGAAAATTGTTAAGGAGGACGTAATTATATTTTTCTCATTGCATCATGTTGAGTATCATAAAAAATTGTCCTGAAAGTGAATTTAAAACGTTCACTTTGACCTAAGTTATTATTTATACATTTGTGCTGACGCAGTATTTGTTCGTATGCTGAAACAAAAGCAAGTTTGAAACATAAAGAAAATTGTTATGGAGGACGTAATTATATTTTTCTTATTCATTCATATAGAAGATTTATGAAAAACAATTTTAAAAATTAATTTAAAATTGTCACTTTGATTTCAGGTTTGTGCTAATTTAATCTTCAATTAACTGTTAAATAACGTATTTTGCGCAACGTTTAATTTTTTTACAAACGAATCAGTAAATTAGTTTGTAAAAAAATGAACAAATATTACAGTATTAAGACGATATCGCCATTAAAACAATATTTCAAACGCTTAGCGAAGGTGAGCGTCGACGGTGTGGAGACGAGGTGGACGCGCTCGAGCGAGCAGCGCAGGGGGCATCGGCAGGAAGTACTCCCGGACACATTCCCTCGCAGGGGGAAAGCGGGTCGGACAGAAGAAGCAGTCCTCTGGCTATTTCGTAAATAGCTCCCAGCACCCGGTGTCTGGTCAGTCGAAAGCCGTGAATTGTTATCAGCTTATTTTCATTGAAAACGGTGCGCAAACTTTTAAGGTATTTCAAGATTATTTTAATAATAAAAATATCAGCGCACACCGATATAATTTTCCTAGAAAATTCGAATGATTTTCCATCTATCGAAGTACTTTAGAATTTAGATTCTATTGTTTTGAAAGTAGAGAGGATGTTTCTTTATAATTTTAGTGGAGGTTTCCCAAAAACCAGTGTGAAAAACAATGACGTTAATATTGATATTAGGGGATAATATTTCCCCTACAGGGAAAATTTAATTTTTTTAAAACTACAAAACACTAAAAAAATTTCATGATTTCAGATTGACCGACTGTCACAATCTTGAGTTTCTTTTACACGTGATCTGTGTTCTTTCTTATTAGACTCTTTATCAGAATCTAGCAACTTAAGAAATACAAATATATAAATATTATTTTTTATATAGCAGAATATATTATCCATTGCCTCCAAAAACATAGATGAAAAATATATCAACAAATATTTATCTTAGAGCTCATATTAAAAGGAATGTGTCGGTAACTCCCTGCCACCATTTTAAGTCAGGATAATTGAATACTGGCGTCGTAAGGCCCGTATAGGCCCAACATTGGACTTCTCCTTCCTACATGAATCCTACAAGATGCTATCAGTTCCATCTGGTGGTAAATTAACAAACTTTTTGTTGTTACTTGTAAAGTTTCCATAGCGTACATATTTTGTAATCAATTAAAATTATTTCCAAGGCCTAAATATGATGTGGAGTGTTGTAGGAAATCATTTTAATAATTAATAAGAACAGTACAGTGTTTAATCTTTCCAAAATTGAATCTTGTATTCAGTAGCCTAGAAACGAAAAGGTTTATTTATTTATTTATAGAAATGCTCACAAAACAAGTAACAGTCACGTAAATGTGTAATAAAAAGAAGAGAGCATAAACTAGACCATAACTCTTATTATGAGTGCATAAAATGGTTAGAGTATTTATGTTTACATTTTCAAGGGTTTCTTGCGTATTTATATATATTACAAAAGTTATTGACCAATTATTAAAGTTAGTACTAACTTAGAATTATATAATTTTCTAAATACTGAACAAACCATTAATTCTATCGTAGCTGGTTTTAATTTATAAATAATATATTTTGTATTTCCTTTTTAAATGTTAATAATTTCGGTTCAAAAATGTTCAAGGATGGATGTTGATAAACAATATCGTTATGTAATCGGCATATTCTAATTACGGGGTTATAAAAAGAGGTAGTATTGTTATAAATTTGTTGTATGAATAATCTCTGTAATGGTATACGGGATCTGAGTCGAGTGTTGAAGTTGAGTAGAGAGAGAATATGGGGACAATCAACATGTGAATGTATGTTTTTATATAAATATAAAATAGATCAGCGCTTTGTCTCCGTGTAGCTAGTGATGACAAATTAAATCTCTATAGCTAGATTTTATAAGATCTATAATCTCGTCTAAGATGAAGTCTGTAGCGAAGAATATTCAAGAACTTCTTTTGTAATTTTTCAATTCTATCACTGTGCGATTTGTAGTAGGGAGACCATATTGAATAACGGTATTCATATTGAATGACAATTTTAATAATTAATAAAAACAATACTGTGTTTAATTTTTCGAAAATCGAATCTCACATTCAGTAGTCTAGAAATGGAGAGGTTTATTCATATTTAATATGTTTAATATTTTCTGTCAATACAGATACTGATGTTAAGAATCATGGAAGCATAGATATTTCTGATCTTTTTCATGCGATGCTTTCTTGCACGCTTCCGGTTACAGTTGTCCTATACGGTTGCGTTTCTATGCGCATTGCGCATATGATTTTCGCAGTAATCCAGATCTTGTCGTCCAGATTATAGCCGTTTGTCATAATTTTTTTTTAAAGTATAAATTTCAATTATCCACAAACTATTTGCTAAAACTCCGTAATGAGGAAGGGGAGCCAGTTTCCTATTAACGCTGTAAAGTACAATAAAATTAACATTTTTTGACATTTCAATATAACATTTGTGAAATTAAACGCATTCTACTGATTAACAGTGTAAACAAGTATTATTCTATCCAGTTTGTGTTCTTTCAAAACTCTCAATGGTTTAAATTGAATTGAAATGAATTTTAGGATAAAAATAAAATGCAGGGACATTTTGGTTTGTTTATGCAATTACAAGGATATAATTTATTCAAGAAATTCGTTGTTTTCCTGGAACCGAGGTATGGCGAATTAAATTTCTTGTAAGATCTTTTTTAATTTTGCTGTCTCCAGGAATGTTCACAACACGAGAACTTACTTAAGAATATTTTGTTAAGGATGTATTAAAAAGCAGCATTATTTTTTACAACAGAAGTCTTTTTTCTATCTATCATTACGTTTTTACGTGCTTGCACTTTTTCTCGCCGAGTCAGTTACACGCCCTCGCAATAATAATGAAATGCAACGTCTTTATGGCAATGTCATTATGTTAGAAGACGTTTAACTTAAAAAAAACCTTCTACAATAAATGCCCTACGTGATGATGAAAATAGGATCAAAATTGACTTAAGGCTTTCTGAAATTAGCCGGAGCAATTAAGTTACCAGAAAAAGACTGTAATTACAATTACTTTATTAAATTGATTTTATTGTTTATTGGGCAATACAGGTAGGAAGACATTTTGAGGTTATGATCATGATTTACCCATATTTTCTCCCGATTAACTAACTGATTGTTAAATACTGGAGTGGTGAACTACACATTTCAAATTTTTTATTTATTTTAACATGGCGCCATCTTGTATCAACAAAAATAAAGCCCCATACCTCGACGAATACCACTTGAAATCTTTGCTAACCTATTATTAATATTGTTATTTTACTTATTATGGGTTTTTAATTTTATTATACCTATATCTATATGACACATGCGGATATAATCATGGAGTCTTGTATTACTACTCTATCCACTGAATGCACAATTAACTACAACGCTAACGTAATTTCAACTACTTCCGACATATTGGACGAATGTTTTATTAAATTGGTTGTTGGGGAAATTTAAATTTTGAATGCGCAATATAGTCCATCAACATGTGAAACCACTGAAAAATCTATCTTCTCGCTCTATCTATCTATACGGATCTTTCGAGTCAAGCTTGGAAATTGTTCTTCATAGTATCGCTAACGGAGAATGATTGAAGCATGCTGACGTAATTTCAACTACTTCGGACATATTGGACAAGTGTTTTATGAAATTTGGTTTTGGGGGAATTTAAATTTTGAATGCGCAATATAGTCCATCAATATGTCAAGCTTGGAAATTGCTCTTCATAGTATCGATAATGGAGAATTATTAAAGCATGTAAACGTAATTTCAACTACTTCGGACATATTGGACGAGTGTTTTATGAAATTGAGTGTTGGGGGAATTTAAATTTTGAATGCGCAATATAGTCCATCAACATGTCAAGCTTGGCAATTGCTCTTCATAGTATTAAATTAATGGAGAATGATTGAAGCGTAGAGCGAAGAATTCGTAGCTTGTTAGCATCTGAACTGCGGTATCGACTATAAAGGAGGGTCTACATCACGTTTATATAATTTGTGTCGATATGTAGTTGTTACAGTATATGTTACTTGTCGATAGAATGTTACTTATCCAGCGGTTTTCATTCATGTTGTTAGTTATACAATGTTAAATAAAATCTTTTTCTAGCTGCGAATTAGTTACAATTGATTTCATTTAAACATTAAATTTAAAATATATTGTCTAGAAATTCAATATTTAAAAGGACAATTGATAAAATTAATTTTTTTCTTAAAATTTCTCCAAGTTAAATTTGATTAAAGTTAACCCGTCATAAAATATATAAATTTCGAAATCAATTTTGAGGAACTAATAATTTCATTCATGCTTGAGAATGACGGTGACAAAAGATCTAAACTAAATCTGTAAAGCGAAGTAACCATGGGATCGTCTGATTATTTTTATTCAAGAAAAGAGAAACGGTTCACTCTGTCATGAAATAAAAAAAAATGCCATGTCTTGAAGTTTACTTTATCTATTTCATTTATCTATAACAGCAGGTATCACTATGTTCATGTTATTAAGATAAAATGTACACTTGAAATATGAAATTTGAGTCGAAAGCTCGCTAGAATATTTATTTTAAGCTCGTTCGCTGTAATATATTTTTATATATTTATTTTAAGTAAGTTCAGAAATTTCGGAATTATTTATATAAAGAAATGTATTGTGAGAGTTTTGATATCCATAATAGGAACTATTTACTTGCGTTTATTTCTTTAAAGTATTATAATTAATTATTGTTTATAATGAAACAGAAAATTATTGATTATTATCGGATTATTATATTTCTAGGTTTAAAAGTATAATTCCTGTATTATAATAGATCGAGACATAATGGATGTAATTATATATTGTCAAAGACGTCAAGTTGTAAGTACGAAGAAACATTCGAATTTTCATTTATTTATTAAGTTGTCGAATTTCTTAAGGTTTTATAAACATCAAACCTATTTATAAGTTAATTAGATTCAAGAACTCTAAATACACCTTTATATAAGTCTATTTGAAAAAGGAAAAAAAAAACATTTATAATTTAATGAAAAAAGTATAAATAATTAACTTATACGCAGTACATTAACGCTGTACAATAAAATAAAATTTTATTCAGGCAATCAGAACTGACACATTGCAGACAAAAAAAAGAAAAAAAAAGATAAAAAGTCATTCTCAATGGTGAAACGAGTTCGGACGAGACCGACGTTGATCGGGCGAGTTCGGTGCAACCACAAACTGGACAGGTGAACTTGTCGTCGTCTCTGTCGTGCTATAGGGGAGCGGCGCGCGCCGCTGTTGCCATCTTGCTCGACCGGAAATCAGAATTCGTCTGCGTTTGTGTTGGCTTAAAATTGTAACGGCTCAATATTATTATTGTTTAATGGTGCTTTGCTTTTCAAACTTTTTATTTGTAGCTCTGTTTTATAAATCATAGTCAGAATGTTGTATGGTACTTATTAGGTACTAATTATTTTATAGCTTGTTTTAAGTATAAAATATTTAGTACAAAAAGCAAAATATGTTTCAATTACGTAGCCACAAATTAAATACCAATTAGATATACATAGAATGTTTTTAAAGTAAACAACAAAAAACACCATATATTTTATTTATTGACTCAATTCATGCAAAGTACGTTGGATATCGCTAATATCAACAATATAACTACAACAAACTAGCATAAAATTATGAAAGAAAAAACAGTTTTAGAGTTCTCATAACTTATTCTTTCAGTTGATAGCCTGTATGAAACAAAAAATCTATTATTTCATACGTAATGTTGTGTATTGATACCCGACTCTCTAAAATTTCTATGTGTTTGAAATATTTTTAAGTCCTGAATATTGAAATATAAAACCTGAAATTTTGCAAAAGATAAAGCATATTAACCTGTATGTATTTCAATAACTGAAGTCCTTTTAGGGAGGGCGAATGAAATAATTGTAATTCTGCTTTTCTTACTTCATATATCATGTATGTAACTGAAAGTTCCTGGAGAAAACGGCCGTAACAGATAGATGAAAGGACACGTGATTAATTTTTTTTTCAACTTTTGATGTAGGGAACCCTAAAAATGATTATAGCCAATTAATTATGTAACAACCTAGAATGAAAAAAAACACTATTTTCTGGGTATATGAAAATAATAAAGCTAAAAATAATTTTTTAATAAAAAAAATTAATCTAAATAAATTACCTAGTCTTTTGGTCTACTAACTTTTTCTAAAAATGTTAATAAATCCATTTCAGAGTTTGGGCGTTTGGTACTAATTTTATTTGTCTAAGTTCTGTGAGTATTTGTTTTGAAAATGTTAAATTGAAAAATAATATACAAAAAATGATGTAAAAATATAAAATTTCAGCCTATTGAACGGTAATACAATTTTTTTATAAGAAAAATAAAAAAGGGAATTTGTCGTTACCATATTATCTGTAAGCGTGTGGCAATCTTAATAAAAATTAAAAAAAATCCAATTTAAAAAAGGAATTTCGTTCTTATAAATTGTTACTTTTCAGTATTTTCACAAAGCTAAAAAACGATTGTAAAATAGAGGGTGAATAGGAAATTTCAGAATATCAATTTAAATGCAACCTATACCTAATAAATAATATGTCTAGCAGCGAGTAGATAGAAAGTTAAAATAAAGTTAAGACTACTGTGTTCCACAAAGTTCTCTCTAATGTTGCGAAAAAAAATACGAAATAATTATAATGACTTTCACGCTTCAAAGTTTGAGAAGCGTCGCTATAGCAGCCATTGTTCCTTCGTAATTCAAAAACGACTTCTACAGAAGCGATGGTTTTTTCCCGCGCGCCGTAGACGCGCCGACAAACGCGATCGGCTCGTTCAGTTTGTTTTATATATTGATGTATTTTGTTAAGTGATAAACTAGAAGGTGTGGCGCGCTCGTAAATATCTATATATTTATGCCGTTATTAAACCTACAGCCGTTATGAGTATACGCTTGGTATAAGTAACGATCGTAGTGGAACATTTTCTTGTTAAGTCTGTTCGAACTGCTACCATTGTTACTGCGGTATATAATTCAATAAGTTCTAACTTATCAGTAGCTATGTATAATAATTACGTGGAACCAAATTTACGTATGAAAAAATGAATGTAAAACGAAACTATTACGTATAACAACTCGAACTCTTACCCGAACTCACTCAATAGGAGTGAAAAGAGATGTTTTTTTATGTATTTCAGATATTTTTCAGGAACGGAAAGTACTCCCTGCCTCTTCGTACATTTTCTATTCAATATTTCGTAGATTTTTTTACTAATTTGTTCACAAGTTTCGACAACGACTAATTTGTTCTTAAATTATTTGATATGGGATATTTCAGTCTAAAGTCTTATCAGTAGTGGTCTTTAGTTTTCTCTTATTTCTGTCGCTTGTTAATATAACTCTTTTATCGTTTACACTACCGCACTGTGCTCTGATTTTGTCAATTTATCATTTCACTGCGTTAACTCATGGGGCTAAGTCCTCTTGGGTCGTATCGCTTGGTTCATGTAGTTCAGAAGCTGGAGAGCGTTGGCGTTCACGTGGTGATGGAGCCTTTCTTCAGGTTCCTGGCGTGTTTGGTGATAGTCTGTCTAATAATGTTAATTCCTTCGTCTCAATGGATATCACTGTTCTGTTCTTTCACGGTGCATCCAAAATGTCCCTTAGGATTTTGTTTTTAAATCTTTGGATCATTTGTATTGTACTTTCGCTGGCGCATAGTCTAATGTGGTAACACCATGTAAGTTTGATAATCTGGTTGTACAGAAGTGTATTGTTGTGGATGGATAGTTTGAATTGTCGTCTCGTTTTATTTTACTTGACTCCAAGCTCTTGTCGTGTCTTCTTTACCTGTAAATGTGTTATTTTACAGTTTTAATGTAAATTTCAACTATATTCCTTATTTTACTTATTTTTCGTAATATACATTTAATATGTCCGTATCCGAAAAATCTTATCTTTATTCTTTGAAACTGATAATATACTGCTTCTAGTAGAGGATATAGGCTAAACTGACCACATAAACAATGACTTTAAGCACTATTCGTTCATTGGAAAAACCAATAACATATCAGTGAAAAATCAATCCATATTAATTTTCAATGAAAAACGTTTGATGATTAAATTTCATCAAAGTCCGAGTGGTAGATTTCGCGTACTTGAAGAACAAATTAAAATATAGACAGACAGACAATTCTAAAAAGGAGTTTTCTGGCTTCTATATCATTCTATACGTTAATTCAATCAACGGGAAATACAGGTTTTCATTTATTAACGTGTGTCAAAACACGCGGCATAAATTACAATTCTCTAAGGGTGTTTCCTGATTGTGTTAGCTTAAAAGCTTGCTTTTACAAATCCAAGGGTCGTAGCCATAAGTATTTTATATTAATTTCAAGTCTATTGAATATTTTATATTAATTTCATAAGTATTTTATACTAATTTCAAGTTAAGCGTTCCTGAGTAATAGGGTTTTGGTAGATCGACAGACTGACAACGAAATGATCCTATAAGGGACACTTTTTCGTTTTTAGCTACGGAACATTATTATGATTTAAAAGGAATAACTTCAACATCACACGAAATTTAAAAAAATATTTTCAGTAGAATCTCTAACTTTATATATATATATATATATATATATATATATATGCATATACATATACATATACATATACATATACATATACATATACATATACATATATATATATATATATATATATATATATATGTATATATATATATAATATTTACCACTGCGTTTTTAAATTGCTTTCAAATTAGTTGACAAATAAATTGATAGACAATATTAAATAATTGTACATCTCGCGAGATTTGGTTCCCTCTCGAATTCACTTTGTTATTAATCTGTTTAGGAAATGACTTTCGTTTGTTTGCATTTAAAAATTATATAATCAGACAGCTGCAGAAGTCCATTCATCGACTCGTCGATCGGCGGCTCAATGAAAACGTATTTCGTAAACAAACAAATAGAATTTCACCGGCGCGGAGCCGTACACAAATCGAATCTTGTTAAGTTCCACAACCGTTACGCCAACAGGCCACTTCCTACACGAGCCGCTAAACGGGTAGTCGTAACGAATTCACTCGTTAAACGAAATTTTACGTTAAACGAATCCGAACAGCCGTCCGCTTCATTTCCTCCATCCGTTCGGTCGAGCCGTTAACTCGTTACATTTCTAATTCGTTAACAATTGTATAAGACGGCCTATTATTCTTTGAAGGCGTGACCGGGATTTCGTAGATGGAAAACAGCTTTAACTGTCAAGTAGCAACATAAACCAATAAGTACACTGCTGGAACGTTTCCGAAGACCTCTCGGTCATATTTCCCATTTACATGATATATTTTATATAGGTCTGTACATCAAAAGGAAAAAGGAACCCTTATAAGATCATTTCGCTCTCCGCCTGTCTGTGTGCCGGCCAATACCTTTTTTCTCAAAAACTCGTGGAGGTATCAAATTGAATTCATTGTGAATGGCAAATACTTAGGTCTACGGTTTCTTACAGCTGTAAAAAATCAAGCTTCTAAGTCAACGCAATAAAAAAATACGGGCATTTATGCCGCATATTTTGACACTCGCAAATAAATCAAAACCTATAGGGTACTTCCCGTTCACCTAGGATCACGAAATTTGGCAAGAAGCAATTCCTCACAGCACAAGTAAAGGAAATAATCCTTAATTCGTAGTCATATCATGATATAATATGCGCATGTGAAAGATATATTAGACAATATATATTCGTTTTAAAAATTCAAATGTTGTACATAGTTTAATAGGAATATTATGTACCACTAAATGTTTATAAATGCCTAAATATGTACAACACCCTCGTGCGAGTTCCACTAGTGCTTGACAAGTTTATATTCCCTTCTCTCTTTAGTTCCCTATAAACACCTTCCTCCAAAATGGGATAAGAAATATTACATTGAAATTATGGGAAATGGAAAATTATGAGAATGGAAAACGATATAGTTTAATATTAATGTTATCATTTTTTGTGGACCTCATTTTCGTGGAATTCGGCCTGAAAATATTTTTAAAATTTTTCTTAGCATAGAAATTGCATATTACAGACAAGGAACCTTGCCTTACTAAAAAAAAGAATATTAATCATTGTGAAAAATGAATTTAACAGTATAATTTGCGAAATGGAAGGCTTTTGCGGAAAATAATTGAAATATTGCATCTTTTATCAGTAAGAGGATAGGACGAATTAAAGGATAAATGAAAATAAATAAATGATTGTCATTTAATAATAATTTATTTAGTTTTAATGGTTTTTACTCCATTTTCGTAATTTCAATTTTTCTTTTGATATTCTATTTTAATTCTTCAAAACAATTTTTCCTTTCTTTTCGTCCTAATATGCTCGATAACGAATTAAGAACATATAGTTTCCTTAACAGTCTACAACTCCTAATGATTTTTTTAAATTTTTTCTTTAAACATGTGAAAAGGACATTATATTTGTCCCGAGGCTTATTGTTTTGAACAAATATATAATTAGGATAATATTTTTATTTTCTTACAAAAATTAACTATATAATGTCCATCAACAACCGAGTCTGTCAACTACTGAGTATTTTTAAAAGAGTATTGTTTCATAAGATCTAGTTTGAGATGATATGTAAAACGTTTTAGGAGAAAATTTGACCGGAGTAGACTTATTTACTTCTAGTCTTTTCTACTTATAAAATAATTTGTTTTATGTAGCTTGCTTAAGAGTTAAATCAACCAGCAGCCTTATTGTTCGGGCACTGGATTGTAGAACTGGAAATATCGTCTAAAAAAAGTACTATTTGCAAATATAAGTATAGTAAGGTTGACATTTTGGTTGGCTATCGTTTACTTGCATATTTTTAATTAAACATAAGCAAATTCTAGCATTTTACTTTTTAACAACTATAATTTAGTTGTTAAAGCTAACCATAAACAATACCATTTATATCCCGACAGCAGATTATGTCCAAGTTAGAAGAAAATTAAGTGGATATATAAAAAGCTGAAAGAATGAAGAATAACAGCAGTAAATTTCAAAGTTAAAGCCATTTTTTTAACGACAGTGCGTGAAAAAATGGCTTTAATTTTTTAATTTATTTTAAATCTCTGTAAAATTTAATATGACGTATAATTATAGAACGATATATTCTAGTTGTCTTAACATGTAATTTATGTAAATCACTTATAGTATCTAAAGAAGAAATAAGTTTCAAAGAAGGATGTTGATTCATTAATTGGCTATGGAACAAACTTCGCCTTTGCGGCTTTATCTGAAATGTGTGATTGAAGTATTTAACATAAATTAATCAGAAATCTAGTTTAATACCACTACTAGTTTAATACTATCAAAAGAGTTATTTTATACTGTTTAATTATTACTAAATTTATTCACATAGACTGAGACGAAAAAACTAAGCATGAATAAACTTCTTAAACATGACTGTAACTCGTGCTTTGAGTACTTTCCAAGATACATACAGAAATTTAAATAGTTAAATTTAGTTTAGTAGAAGTGTTTCAATTTAACTTTTTACAAATATAGATATTATTTTTGACCACTTAAATACATGGCCTAGTACATCTTTCATACTTGTATAAAATGTACTGTGATGGTAAAGTGAGTATGTTAATTACTTGTACAAAATGTATTGTGATGGTAATGTGAGTATATTAATTACACGTATAAAATATATTGTGATGGTGAAGTGAGCATATTAATTACTTGTATAAAATGTATTGTGATGGTAATGTGAATAAATTAATTACTTGTATAAAATATATTGTGATGGTGAAGTGAGCATATTATTTACTTGTGTAAAATGTATTGTGATGGTAATGTGAGCATATTAATTACTTGTATAAAATGTATTATGATGATAAATTGAGCATATTAATTACTTGTATAAAATTTATTATGATGATAAATTCAGCATATTAATTACTTGTATAAAATATGTTGTGATGGTAATGTGAGCATATTAATTACTTGTATAAAATGTATTATGATGATAAATTGAGCATATTAATTACTTGTATAAAATATATTATGATGATAAATTGAGCATATTAATTACTTGTATAAAATGTATTATGATGATAAATTGAGCGTATTAATTACTTGTATAAAATATATTGAGATAGTAATGTGAGCATATAAATATCAAATGTACTGTGATGGTAAAGTGATTATGTTAATTACTTGTACAAAATGTATTGCGATGATAAATTGAGCATATTAATTACTTGTATAAAATTTATTGTGATGATAAATTGAGCATATTAATTACTTGTATAAAATGTATTATGATGATAAATTGAGCATATTAATTACTTGTATAAAATATATTGAGATGATAATGTGAGCATATTCATTACTTTAAGTAGTTCTATGAGCGAAAATCGAGAACTTAATTTATACATTGAGTGAATAATTCTCTTCTGCAAAATAAAAATTCATTTAATATTAGCAGCCCCACACCCGACAATACACCCTACGATATTATAATACGAAAATAGTTGAAGTAAACTGTATTCTCTAACTCGAATCATCGCAATTAGTTTTTAATCAAACTTTACGTAGACCTCTGGTGACATTGTTATTTGTATAATTTTAGGTTCAGTACTTCTGAAAATAAGGAGGGCGGGGAAAAGGAAAGTGTGTTTTTGCTTGTTTTTTCATATTTCTCCATATAAGCTACTTAATATTATATTTTTGGACTTCCTATAATTTGTATAAAATTTATTATGATGATAAATTGAGCATATTAATTACTTGTATAAAATGTATTGTGATGGTAATATAAACAATATCTCACCCGACACAAGAAATAAAAAATCCAGTTTTTAATTGCCTGCCGCTCTAACTTCTGTATAGATAGCTTGAAGTATGACCTTTGATTGAGATATATATGCGAGTAATATATTACCACGTAAATTTGAAGTATACTGAGCGGTTTCTGAAAAAAGGCTGTGTGTGTGTCCGACACGTAGGTGGTCTTATAAATGTTCCGTTTTTTAAGTGAAACTTCTTTAGAATTGTTATGATTTGAAACTCTTTGAAACGAAAATGCGTCACGACAAAGAAACTATTGAAGATTCTTTGGAATCGTTGTGATTTGAATTTTAGGTCTCCTCTTTTTGCCATGCTTCGTAGTATTTCCCTCTCGTCTACTAAGCATTGTACATATGTGTGCGCCTGAATATTGTCGAGCTAAAGCGAGAGAGCAAGCGTCGGTGTGTATCTACATTGCACACTGTCTAATACTTGTAAACACACTAATTGACGCTGTATTTTAAAGATATATAAATCAAATTGAAACTCAACATTTGTTTCCTGTTTTAATTACCATAAACCCCCCGTGTCATTTGTTCAAAGTGAAAACATGGGGACTGACTAATACGGAACATAATATATGTTAAATAAAATGTGAAATAACTTTTAAACGTGGTAAAAATATTATAAAACATAAACCTTACAATTATCCTATTCCTGATACTCTATATTTATCTCATTTTTTCGTAGGTTATTTTTCAGAAGTTTCACTTCTACCATGTGTGAATTGCACAATGTTTTTTAATTTGTTACTGAGCTACGGAACTTTTAAAATAAAGAGATATAAAGACGAATCGATTGATGATTTACTCAGATGTAGTCGTAACTATAGCTCTTACCCATTAAAATTACGTACATAACAATTTTTTTCATATACATTCAGTAAACTAAAAAAGCTTGAGAAGTCGATCCATCTCTATAACTGACGTAACTGTTTCCTTCTATTTATTACATGTAAATTGATACTGAGGACATCCTTGTCGGTAAAAGAATGAGACATTTCTTTCAACAAAAGATAAGGTTTGAAACCAATTGAATATGTGTTATTCCAAAACAACGTCGAAGCCATACCGATAAACAAAATATGTTGGAAAAGGAAAACAAATTACTACATTTATCTTGTACAACGTTTTCAAAAACTTAGAAATGGAAATTAGTTTTAAGGTGGGAATTAGTTTTAAGGTGGGAATTAGTTCTCAAAAATTGTTATCGAATGGTGAAAAGAAGTGAATAGTGCAAACATAATAATTATTTAAGTTTTGATTCTAAAAATATTTAAAAATACTACGACCATGATTTTTGAATCACGAGGATAATTTTAAACTTACATTAAGTCTGCAGTTTCCTTCTAATCTATTTTTCGTCCTTCCCAGCAGATAGGATATTTTTATAATTAAAAACATTGATTTCTTTAAATAAATGATTGTAAACTATACTCTTACAGTTAATTATAAAATTATCGAACTCTTTTAATGATCTATTCAATTTATGCTTCTTTAGACTTGTTATCAAAAAATGATGACAGTGAAATTTTACGATGATTCACTAAACATGCGTGTGATACTATATTCGTGATAGTTATTGAGGTACTTGTAAATATACAACACGTGTCTTATTTTCATACAAATTTAAGTATATCTGTGCTTTTAAATAATTTATACTTCTTTAGGCTTGTTAAGAAAAAATGATGAGAGTGAAATTTTACGATGATTCACTAAACATGCGTGTGATACTATATTCGTGATAGTTATTGAGGTACTTGTAAATATACAACACGTGTCTTATTTTCATACAAATTTAAGTATATCTGTGCTTTTAAATAATTTATACTTCTTTAGGCTTGTTATGAAAAAATGATGAGAGTGAAATTTTACGATGATTCACTAAACATGCGTGTGATACTATATTCGTTATAGTTATTGAGGTACTTGCAAATATACAACACGTGTCTTATTTTCATACAAATTTAAGTATATCTGTGCTTTTAAATAATTTATACTTCTTTAGGCTTGTTATGAAAAAATGATGAGAGTGAAATTTTACGATGATTCACTAAACATGCGTGTGATACTATATTCGTTATAGTTATTGAGGTACTTGCAAATATACAACACGTGTCTTATTTTCATATAAATTTAAGTATATCTGTGCTTTTAAATAATTTATACTTCTTTAGGCTTGTTATGAAAAAATGATGAGAGTGAAATTTTACGATGATTCACTAAACATGCCTGTGATACTATATTCGTGATAGTTATTGAGGTACTTGTAAATATACAACACGTGTCTTATTTTCATACAAATTTAAGTATATCTGTGCTTTTAAATAATTTATGCTTCTTTAGGCTTGTTATGAAAAAATGATGAGAGTGAAATTTTACGATGATTCACTAAACATGCGTGTGATACTATATTCGTGATAGTTATTGAGGTACTTGTAAATATACAACACGTGTCTTATTTTCATACAAATTTAAGTATATCTGTGCTTTTAAATAATTTATACTTCTCTAGGCTTGTTATGAAAAAATGATGAGAGTGAAATTTTACGATGATTCACTAAACATGCGTGTGATACTATATTCGTGATAGTTATTGAGGTACTTGTAAATATACAACACGTGTCTTATTTTCATACAAATTTAAGTATATCTGTGCTTTTAAATAATTTATGCTTCTTTAGGCTTGTTATGAAAAAATGATGAGAGTGAAATTTTACGATGATTCACTAAACATGCGTGTGATACTATATTCGTGATAGTTATTGAGGTACTTGCAAATATACAACACGTGTCTTATTTTCATACAAATTTAAGTATATCTGTGCTTTTAAATAATATTTTTAAGTAATTTAAATTTAATAAAAAAATTTTTTTGTTGTGAATATTCGTGATAGAAATAGTCCTTATATTCTTATTAAAATATATTTTAGGTGTATTTCTCTAAATGAGGTTAAGTTTCATTATGTATTTATTTACATTACAAATTATTTAAAATTTAATTATTCGATTGAATTTAAATTTTACCAAACCTATTTATAACCACCCTTCAATACTTTTATTATAAAATAAAGTTATTCTTGTATTACGCCAAAGAAATATAACTTCTAACGCGCGTACATAAGTACACGCACAACTTCTAACGCGCGTACATAAGTACACGCACAACTTCTAACGCGCGTACATATGTACACGCACAACTTCTAACGCGCGTACATAAGTACACGCACAACTTTTTATAAATTTCTATTTACTTTAATGTCTTATATAGTTTAATTCCAGTATTGTCAGTTAAAGTATAATAGATTGAACGAAATAATTGGAAATAATTAAAATATTGTCGTTTCGTCAATAAATCAGTATTTTAATCTCTGGTTTTTAAGTTTAAATATAAAGAAAAAGAAGACGGCTACAATATTTTTACTGCAAAATTATTATGTGCTACAAAACTGCCCGAGTGCCCATTACAGCCCCCTAAATTCATCCAAGCGTTGCAGGTCCACGCAACACATGGAACCCTAAACGGTACGTCCACAAGGAATAGCTACCTCTCTGCCAGTGCATTCCCACACACAACTAGGGGTCGTTAAAGTTGCAATTATCGGGGTGAATAACAAGTACTAGAACACCTGATGTATGAGCTTTTTATGGATTTTGATATAAGTTAGAATGTTTTGTCGATAAAAGTACATATATAGTTTATATTGACCATAAAATAAAGTCTATATTTTCTAGCTATATCAGTTAGAAGACTTCCCCGAGTATTTATTTTTCATTTCCTAACCGAAAATTACGAGTTAATATTAATTTATCAAAAACTGGGGCATAGTTTATTCTATCACCATGCCTACAATGTGAACATTCCTTAATAAAACACAGTGTATTGAAACAGAGAGCTAGATTCTGTGGAAGAGTACAGATGTTCTTAGAACGATTTCATTGAAATTAAGTAACTGAATCTAGCGAGTATTTTGTTAGGAAAACTATTAATATTAATACTTGTAACTGTTATTAGAGTATTCGTTAGTTACATGATGATTGGTTAGGTATAATATATATATATATATATATATAAATATATATATATATATATATATATATATATATATACACACACACATATAAACCAAGGAAATCTCTACAAATCTCCACAATTACGAGGTCTATGTACTTGGAATTGGGTATGTATGTTTGTCTTAGCTTCTGGGTACTCGCTAGGAAAGGACTTTTTTGAAATTTAACCCAGAATGGTGTGAAATACGGTTGTAAAATTGTAAGAAGACTTCAGATAATTAAAGTTAGAGACGAGAAAATTTATATTTATTAAAGTCGTAGATTGAAATAAGGAAATACCTAAATATAGCTAATATAAATAAGCGCAATCAACAAACTCGTTTTCCGTGTTTGTATGCGAAAATTTTAAAAAGAATCTATATAGTTTTTTTCTGAAATGATGAAAACAAATATAGATAAAACAACGGAACAGAATAGTTTGAATATCTTAATGCGTTATATGAAGATGTATTATGGAATTCGGATTGAATGTACATGAACCAAGTAGTTAGATGTAGTATAGGGGCAAACTTGCAAGGATAATGGCGTATATAGATTTTATAGCTAGTGCTATTTTCATTGGAGAAAATATTATATACTTCATTTAAATTATCTTTTTAATGTTCTTTTAACGATTTGTTTACTTAATTTGTTTTGCTTTTAACGTTCTCTTAACGATTTGTCCAATTTATCCAGTTGCAGCCTAAAAAGTGTTGCATATTTTCATGATTTTACTT
This sequence comes from Druceiella hillmani, assembly GCA_039881145.1. Classification (NCBI taxonomy): domain Eukaryota; kingdom Metazoa; phylum Arthropoda; class Insecta; order Lepidoptera; family Hepialidae; genus Druceiella; species Druceiella hillmani. The sequence goes on along the minus strand of JAYKKI010000031.1, from coordinate 21,190,044 downwards.
TATTTTTCTATATATATCTTGACATTAGTTCGTAACAGGTTGAAGTTCCACATTTGCGCTCATGCGACGCCTTATTTTCTCATAAGATCCTATTTATTTGAGTCACGACAAGAAGTCCTTCACCGTCCACAGAGTCTCGTTCACATTGAACGAAAGATAGTCAATCTTCCCACTAATATCAAATCCTGACGAATGTGGTAAACGCAAAAAAGTGTTTGTTTGTCCTTATCTTAGATCGCTACGGAACACTGTTAGAGTGATTTCTTCAAAGATAGTTGGAGAGATATGGGCAACTTTTTATCTATAGAAATTTTATTCCTTTGGGAAAATTCTTATTTGAAATTGAAAACATACACAAACGGATTAAGGAAGCAAAGACGCAACGGGAAAACCGATCGCATAATATATAAATATATATATATATATATATATATATATATATATATATATATATATATATATACACATATATATATGTATATATATGCAATATAAAGGAGCAATAAAATCACTCCTTTAATCTATAATTCAGAGGGAAATATCTTTGTTAATTATAAATATTATGTCGAGGGAAATTAATGTCGTTTATATTACAAAGTTAGGAAAATACTTAGTATTTTTTTCTCTATAAGTTTTTAACTATAAGCACGAGAGCGAAGCCGCAAGTAAAAGTTAAATAAACATATAACATGGCTATTTGTCTAAATCACATCTAAATGTACATCTAATTGTAGTCCAATCTTAGACAGGCCCATCATTTTAATAGCTGTTTTTAAGGGATGTAGAAATTAGTAGCTCTGTATTTTTATAGTCTTATATAAGATTCGAATGCGCGCTCGTGTTTATTAGCCAACTTATATTGTTTTTTCAATAACAAGCTTTATTCTTTGTTAATCAAGATCTATGTTACGTAATTCAGGTAACTTAAGTTTCTTTAAATGAGAAATTACATGTAGAATTATGTTCAATGCTAAAATTATAGAAACTATAAACTCGCATCTATTAAAGAAACTTAATTAGCTGCAGCGACTCATGCGGTTACCGAGTGGTTTAACAGCAATATATAAAAATACGGTTAAGGGCTGGTTTGGAGTTCGTTCGCGTGGTCGGCTGCGTACACCCGGCTGGATGAGGTCGTTAATAATTTGCAGCGTAATTAAGACGATGCACCTCCCTTATTTCACTCCCGTAGGTCAATTGTGTAAAAAATAAGCGCCGCACAATCACCTGCCTTTTTATTTTCGCGGATTATTATTTTCTGTCTTGTTTTTCTTTAAGCATTATTCCTTGTTTTAATTAATTATTTACTCCTGTTCGCTTATAAGATCTTTAGTTTGTAGCGCTTTTACCTGCGGTCTCGTTTTAAACTTGTTTTTTCTCGCGTTCACTTATTCTTTTCCATGCGCTTACAAGATTTCATTTTCTTGCTTTTCATTCCGGTGTCTCTGCAGGGATTTTTTCTACGGTATTAAAAGGAGGTGTTCAATCTTCTTCCATATTCTGTGTTTAACAATGTATTTTAACAATTTTGGTCTTAATTTGCATTCAGATTATCATTAATAAAATGATTAAATTTAGCGGTGTTTTTGTCTTGCTTAGCTTTCAGATTAACATTAATAAAAGATTTAAATTTGACGGGATGTCGTATAGCTGATGTTCTTTATAAGGTTTTGTAACCTTAGCCAGGAATCTTTATAGCTTCGTCATGTTTGTCCATCTATATATTACCTCTGGATCAATTCTTTTTGAAAGTTTTCTGTACTATTGATTTTAAACGGACTTTAAACGGTTTCTGTACTATTGAATTTAAATGTTACTATATCCAATGAGTAAGATAGATGTACTAGCAGAACCTGGTCCAAATTTCATAATTTTTTTTGCAATTTTGAATTTGCAGTAACTGCCAATGAATAACGGTCTTAAAATTCGACCGGCTGCTTGGTATTATCATTCGGGTACTGAATTCAGGTTTAGATTCTGAAAATTAGTTTTATCCTGCGCTAAGTTATTGACGTTTGTGTGTGATTAAAGTATGTAACCCACTGCTCGTGAATAATTACTAGTACAGCTATTTAAAGTTACGTTTTAGTGTCAATAATCCCGGATTTGCTGTACTGAATGTCGATTTAAAACCAATTTTCTTGAAAGTAATGTGCTTGAAGGTATGGCTCTGTCATCAAATGAACCCACTTCGGCGTATTTATCAAGAAAAACCTCAACTCCTGGCTAAAAACTTATTATCCAATTCGATATAACCTTTAATAATCTTTTATAAGTTATTTTTCTCTTACAAATAATAAATAACATTACGTATAGTTACAAGTGTTTAACAAGACATTCTTAGAGGACGTATTAAAAATTTAGGACTGTTTTGCAATTTGTGCAAATTCGGTTTTATACGTGTGGCTTTACTTTTATTGTACGGTTTATTAGGCTGAAGAGTAAATTTTGTTTTTATTTTGACATATTTTTTCTAATTCTCTAAAGAAAAACTAAGTACAAATAATTAGTGAAAAAATGTTGAAAATGAAAAAAAAAATGAAAAAATGTTATATATGTCTTTCATAATAAACTTCCACATTTGACGCAGCAAGCTCACAAATCTAGTTTTATCTAAATATCTCTCACTCTATTAAATTCGGAATTTTTAACTCTTCCTCCTGTAAAATATAGATATGATTTTGTCGCACCGGTTTTGCGATATGGATAAAAACGCCAAAGTGAGAAATATGTTATTACCACGCGTTCAATATTACGGAGAAAGCTTTCGCAACCGTGGTAAGATCATTAACTTCATTTCTATATTTCAAATATTGAACGAACGGTTTTGAATTTGGTAAAAGTATTTTTATTTGTTTTTGTTTGCAGCAAGCTTTTTATCTTATAGCATAAGAATAAGGGTGACATCACATCCAGATTTAAAACTTTACTTTCTTATATATAGCTAAATAAATGACAATTTCAAAATGGAGAATTAGTGATGGAAAAACTTTTCGTTGTGTATCAAAGGAAAATGCTTGATGATAATACAGCGATAGGAGTGGGGATATTACTTTAGGCCACAGTGGAAAGATTATTGCCCAGATTTTTCGTGTAGAGTTTGTGTCTTTGACAAGTGACAAATTCAATACGTAAGTTTTAAACTTTCTTTCTTCTCTAATAAGGAAACTGTTAGTTTATTTATGATTCAAAGAAAACAAATATCAGGAATAAAGACAATAACAACTTATAAACTAAAGCTCTCCGGTTTTAAGGAAAAATACACTTAACAATTTAATTAGATGTGATGATAATTTAAAACCTTTATGGCAATTTGGGTAACCGTTTTTGAAATTAAAAAAATTAATTGATATGTGAGAAAAGTTAGTGAATTCATGAATTACCTTGAATATGTATAATGCATCAACTTCATACACTGGTAAAATTAGTTTCTAAACATTGCCTGATTTATAAAGATTCACTTTTACTCTTGTTTTTTTATGTTGTCTACTCTGTTATGGCAGAATATTGTAACTTACTTACAAACACATAATACAGTGATGAATATCGTAAAGTGTTTTTATTCATTTTGATAGCTATATACATATATTCTTTCTAATTTTTTCTCGACATTTTTAAATTTATTAAAAAACAGTTAAAATCACATTTTAAACACTGATTACTGAAATGTAAATAATGAAATTGTTAATTTGTCCATAACGTAACGGTATTGCGCGTATCATAAATCTCTGGTTTAATATATTTAACTAGGTGAAGCTTCGACATCTCAGATAACGTTTTCAATCAGTTTCCACTTGGAGTATCAGTTACAGTTGACAGTATTATTTGTTACGCATTATATGGTAAAATTATTTCTTCAATTTTAGTTCTATCCTAAGTGACATTATGAGTGTGAAAGTGTTTTTTTTTCTTTGTTATTTAATAGCTTTTGAAGTAACGAATCAATCCTTACACAATTTCACACACGAAGAGAAATTATGAAAAAAATTAGTTTTAATCTCGGATTCTTTAAATAATAATAGAAAAAACCATTGTTAAGGCGCCGCGTGATTGCGTTACTACTTTGTTTAAGTAAATAAATAACCAATTACTTTTATAATTGTTACTTATATACTTATAAATTATATAAAATGTATATTTTTTGTTGTCAATAAAAAATTCATACACTGATATTTTTACACTAATTGTACCTAACGGTTTCACTCGCGGGAAATTCGGAATAAGAAAAGTTATTAGAATATCTGAAGTTTTACTTTTTTAGGCGCGTTATAAAAAAACTTTGAGATTGAAATTTTACGGTGCGCGCTCACGATGCAACAAAAATCGACAGGATGAAGTTGCTCACTAAACATGCGTGTAGTGACTGACACTATATTCATGATAGTTATAGAGGTATTTGTAAATACATAACACGTGTTTTACATTCATACAAATCTAAGTTATATCTGTGCTTTTATATAATATTTTTTTAGTAACTGAAATTGAATAGTGGTCCATATAATAAAATCTTTATTTATTGTGAATATTCGTGATAGAAATAGTGCTTATAAGCCTTATAAACTATATTTCAAGTGTATTTCTCTACGTGAGGTTAAGTTTCGGTATGTATTATTTATTAAATAAATATAATTAATAAATCACGATAAATTTTCATCATATTAATTTATTTTCGTTATTAATTAAACTTTTTTAGATTATTTTAGTAAATTTAACAATTTGTTATCTTTATTTAAATTTTCAAAATAATTAAATTCAGTTTTAATTTAATAAAAAATTAAAATAAAATTTTGAAAGATAAAAATTATTATTAATATTTAATTATTTGCTTCTAAATAAAGTTATTCTTATAATATGCCAGATAAATATAACTTCTAACGAGCGTACATAAATTTATTTTTCTTCCATATGTTGCTCTTGGGCCTGAACTATTACCTAAACGATTACCATATTTTTCATTTTAATCAAAATTCCCTCAGTGTACTTCGCGAACAAATTAACATACAAACAGACAAAAATTCAGAAAACAGTTTTTTAGCTTCTATTGTCATTCTTTACGCTAAATCAATCAGTGTTTTCAAAATGTTTTCTATCTATAGAATTCATTCTCTTACAATTTTATTGACATTAGATATAGATTATTTCGACGCAAATATATTTCTCTCCAATTACTCGTTATAATAGAAACATTTTTAAACTTGTCGATAAAAATGGATAAAATGCCGGCGAAGCCACAGATGGTCACATTATCTTCAACTTATCTCATACATGCAATTTGTTTCTTTTTAACTTATTGAAACCGCATAGCTATGGTTATAAAATGTAGTACAAACAATAAACAATAAGCTAGAAAGTACTTATATTTATAAAATGTAGTACAAACAAATAATAATAAGATAGAAAATACGCAGCAAATCAAATAAACATCACTCTAACTAGTGACCAGTCGTGAAACACCATGCTATATCCAATGGAGCAGAAGAAATATAAAGCCTAGACGTATCTCAGAATACTGTGATGAACAATGTGAGTTAATGAAAGACAGGTGAACGCTGTAGGATATATGTGCACGCTCGAGGTCGGTTAAATAAACTATGACATTGTCCTCTCGTTCAAAAGTCTGGACATTATACCCTACTGAGCTTAATATCGAGGCGTCATCAACAAAATTATTTAATGACTTAAAAAACCTGTCAAGTACGAACAAAAGTCGCACCACGAGAGTTTCGTATATATTTATAAACATTTCATGGTACATAATAGTCGTATTAAACTATTTACAAAGTTTTAACCGTTTAGAACGAAAATTTATTGCCTACTATATCTTTCACAGGCGCATATGTTAAAAAAGTTTATATGACATAACTACAATTTAACAATTTTTGATTTTACCCTTTATTTGTTCTGCTAGGACCTTGCTTCTTGCTAAATTTCATGATGTCAAAATATGCGGTGTAAATGGCCATATTTTTTATTGCGTTGGCTTAGAAGCTTATTACAAATTACAATTTTACAGCTCCAAGGAATCATAGAACTAAGTATTTGATATTAATTTCAACTTGATACCTCCACGCGTTCCTGATAAAAAGGGTCTTGACAGACATATAGACAAACGGACAACGAAGTGATCCTATGAGGGTCCCTTTTTTAATTTTGAGGTACGGATCTCTAAAAATGCATGACTAAATAAAATTTCCCTCGGAATTGAAGGAATCACATCCGACCATGTCCATTATAAAATTTGAAGGAAGTAAATAAGTATAGCTTTTTTCTATAATTTCTCCAGCATGAGGATATAAGAAGCTTCGTACGGAGACCAGATGGCTGCATTTGTTCCAAAAAAACTATAATCTAACATCTTGAACAAAATCACTATATATTCGCTTTTGTTTCCTTAATACCAGTATTACATTTTGAAAAACGGTTCAATCTCTTTATTCCCAAACGTTCTTCAAAATTCTACAATAATAATTTTCTTTTCATTGTAGAAACATTTGAAACCGAGTGAGTTCTCGCAACAGAAAATTATATACAATATATGATTTTACAGAACAGTTGGAATAAAAAGGCTCGACAGCTAAGGGCTAAAAGGACGTTGTCGTCTTCTTATCACCACTTTTTTTTGAAAAAAATTTTCATTGATCCTTTAACAAATGATTCAAGATTCACTTTAATATATTGCGGCCATATTTTTTAATTTGTTTGTTGTAATCGACATGGGGATATTATTTGTAACAATAAGTATACTATATGTAATTATGTAAAAGTTGCCATTGAGTATTTATTTATAATGACTGTAATTTATTGATGTCAGAAATGGTCCTTTTTCTTCTTTTTATCAGTTAATGTGCCACGTTCTTATATCAGCCAGAATTCTCTCATTGTTTATTGGATGTGGTTGTGTAGCTTTATACTGAGTGCAATGTTTTGCAATAATAAAATTTTATTTTCTGTTCTATTTGCAACGTTACAATATGGTAAATATTGAAAACTCTTTTCCGTGACCGCTTGTTAATTTTCTTTACGTATATTTATATCACAGAAAATAAGGAAAAATCTTATAACTTTTTCAGAAGTACAAAATTGAATTCGTTATATAAAGTAAACTAAAAAAAAAACAGTCGAAAAAAGTAATACAAATGGCGGATGTTTTAACACACAACTAACAAAAAAAATGGCATACGTTCGCCGAAAACTAAAACCGTATCTTAATCAGCCAGTCTCAAATCCAAGAACTACAATTGATGATATCACCAAATGCACACAAATCACCGGAATTAACAATCCAAAATACACTTCAACTAAACACGTCATACACATAAAAAACCTTCCCGTCTATATGTGAAAACATAAATACGTGTATATATAAAATAATTATAATAACAAAAATCTCGACACACATGTAAAAAGACGCACACATTAAGCCTATCTAAGTATATAAAATCAAATGTAACATACATAGTTCACAACGACACATATATAAACGCGTATATAATAAAGTAAATATATAATAGTTTACTTGTAAAGGTAAATGAAACCTCGCTGGCGGAAATGACGCCGTTCCACCTTACCGCATTTGTTGTCGAGAACTCGCGGGCTGCGCACGCGCATCCCCGATCTATACGTAAATAGATATTTATATATAAATATGAGATTAAATAGTTAATATATAAAATTATACATATAAAAGGGAACTCGCTAATTTATATGTAATATATAAAGCCCGAAGTGATATTCAATCTCTATGTTTAAAATAATTTTGTAAATTCTGAATATAATATGTTTGTGACTTTTTATTCAAATTATGTGATATTTATATGATAAATAGTGACGTGTTTCTTATTATAGTTAACTGGTTTATATATTAAAATAAAAGTTAAATACTCGTAACAATTTTTAATGTTTAACTATTGTTTTCGTTTTTCATTCGTGAATATTTTTTGGTGTTTTGCGTCGGACAATTGGCGAAAAGTGAATAATTAGTGTTTTTGAGCTGAAAATTTTTATAATACGTTAGGATTTAAGACTTTCAGTGAATTTTTGTGTTTATTGAGTTAGAATTTGAGTATTGAGTTCGAAATTGGTTTAAACAATGCAAATTTGCTATTAATTCTTTTCTAAAGTTTTTACTTATTTTCATTGTGAAAGATTTTAAAAGATTTTGGAGTTTTTGCGGTAAGTTTCATTGCTTAATATTTTGGTTCATTTAGAGGTTTTTGTTTGATTAATATCAAATTTTTAATTTCTCGATTGCGTTTTTTATGATAATACTAATGTTTTTTTTATGAAGTTTAATTGTTGACTATTGTCAATCAAACTTTCCGCTTTTATTAATCAAATTCGATTAAATCAAAGTTTAAGTTTATTTAAATTTATAATTTCGAATAACAAAATTGAGCTAACTTTAGTTTGAGTGGAATAAAATATAAATTTACATCTGTTTCATGTGAAAAACTTAAGCGTCTAATAAACTTGATTGCTTGCAAAGTTTACTGCTTGTAAAATTGGTATAAAGGAAATTATGGCTGTACAACTGGAAATTGTATAGTTTAAACTTGTTTGTATCGCGTATTATCGAATTATATTATTTTATTAAGTAATTCTTCTATTTTCACAATTTCCCGTAATTTATAACGGACGTTTCGCTATCATCGGAATTGGACGAAGTAATAATTTGTAGGAAATATAGCGTATTTGTGCGGATGGTAACATTTATTTTCAAAGTCAATAAAACAAAAGAATTTAAATTTTGTTTGTAATGAACTATATAATATTTTATAAAGTTCTATAGTTGAAAGTCTGATTTACTAATAACTTTAACAAATTCTTCATTCAATAAAGTTATCATAAAATATTTTGGTAACATTTACTTTTATTCATTATTATGCTTTATGGTTACGATTAATTTAAAGATCATTTTAATTGTATTTTATATATAATTATAGTTTAGTTAAAAAAAGATAAGGAAAACTTGATCAATCAATATAAAAATAAACATGTTTATAACAGGGACAATAATTTCTATATTATGGAAACTGAAAGAAAGAAAAACTTGTATTAACGCTCGTTGCGAGAAAAAATTAATTCATAACATAAAATTATTCATTTCATTTCATGTAAGTTTAATTAAATATAAAAACGATCAATTTAGAAAAAGCTTATTTTGTTAAATATAATTATCGGTATTTAAGAAAAATATAAATTGAGTAAATGTTTCTATTCAATAACCATAAATAATAGTACTTTTGCACAAAACTTTAATTTGAAATAAATTTTATGTCACGAAAAGCTAATGAAGAAGTTTAATAAAGAATGTACTTAATATAAATTAAATATATACATATATGCTAACTCATCCAATAATGGAACCCAGTCAGTCCCGAAGAGACTAATGATTTTTAATTGTATTTTATACTATAGGGTACTGTATTACTATGCGTTTTGTTACAGCTGAGATACATCGTAGAGTTACAGATATAGGTATATATATATATATATATATATATATATATATATATATATATATATATATATACCTATTCACGCTTTAATAAATATCCAAATAGTCAAGACGTAGTATAGGATGTTAATTTAACTTACCAAAATAAAATTGAGAAAATATACTTAAATTTCTGTTTTTTTCGACAGAAAAATATATTTGAAATAAAATATATGAAAGCTTCATGTTAAATATTTAATTGTGAGTATTTTAGTTTTCCTAATAAAGGATTTAGTTAGTTGATGAATGTAAGTCATAGAATCGCAATTAGCGGAGATAAAATATAATTTCCCACGTAATTTTAATAGATGGGCACATTAAAAATGTTATGAGATCATAACGTAAACAATCGGTAATCCTTGGTCAGTGTTGTTAAGATGTCGGAGTATGGTATATGTGGTGCAATAAGGGTAATCATTTTGATGATATTTGTGACTCTATTAAGGTAACAGACCCGAAAATTTTCATTTCATTTTGTTTTTTTTTAAATGTTATATTTTACGTTTTTTTCCGTCTGCTACTATTTTCATGTTCGGAAATTGATAGCAATAAACGAGTTCCTTACTGAAATAAAATAAGAATATTAATAAAATTGTATATGAAGTAAAAAAATTTCCATACCATTCAAAAATTTATATGGGTGTAAAAATTTATATATATATATATATATATATATATATATATATATATATGTGTGTGTGTGTGTGTGTGTGTGTGTGTGTGTGTGTGTATGTTTTAAGACCTAATTAGTTTTTGATTGGGTGGCAATAATTAGTTACTTAGTGAAAAAAAGATCATGAGTAATGAATCATTAGATGATGAAGTTGTTCAAGTAAGCAAATTAGTGGCGACGCCTTTGAACAGCGTCTTGAAGGAACTTTTTAGTTTTAATAGGGATTGAGGGGAAGTTAGATCGATGGGTAATGTGGGATTTTTAACCACTAAAACATCACCTTAATAACGATCAGCCTAAATTAGACTAGCTGGCAATTTTTATTTCATTTTTGTTATTATAGCTTGGGCGAAGAACTTATCGTATTATGGGGTTCCTATCAGTTTCTGGTCTATTGATTCATGAGGTTTATTTGTCTTGTGGGGTAGTCCCTTATCCGACACATTGAGTACCGTTTCTATCTAAAGTTTTCGTGATTCCACATAAAAGACTCCAAAAGATACTGCCTGTTTTGATATAATAAGAACTATATGGTTCCCCTAAATCCCCTAAATATCTTAGTCGATAATACATTCTGTTTTTACCCAAAATTTTTGATAAGGATATGTTTATTCCTTAAAGAATTATTAAGTGGCTAAGACCAAGAAAAGAAGTTTTCATATTTATATTTTTAGCAGAAATAATAAGATAACATTTTGAGGGAGACAATTTTCACAAAATTCTTGAAACTTTTATTCAAACTTTGTCTTTATTAGCGACTGCAATTGCTGATTTCTAAGTTTGCAGTTGGTTTGGGTTTAAATTTTCAGGTGTATGATTAACGGTATTGTCAACGTGAGACATTTGTCGCATTATGAAAAACAACAGAATATTACCGTTTTGCATTTCTATATTAAAAAGCGAGTTGCTTGAGATCATCATGAAGACAGTAAAATAATTGTTTATAGGCAATCTACGACTTCGGGTTAACTTATATTTATTTGCGAACAACACGAGTAACACTGGCTGTCATTAACAGTGCGATAAAATATGTCGATCATTTTTTAAAATTTTTATTATATGTAAGTTTGTTAAAAGAAATAGTAATTTTATTATTTTCAAATCTAAATATATACATTATGAATATATTATTAAAATAACAATGTAAGTATTGCAAGTATCAATTATCAAGAACTACTATTAAACCACCATAAAATATTTCTGTGCTTATTTCAAAATATATAACATAAAATAAGCATAAGTTTCTTTTTATAACGTCATACTCAGGTTTAAAATATGGCGTAAATTGACTGGTTCAAATAAGATAAAGTAAATTGCATAAAATTATGTAATAAAAATTAATTGCCTACGGACTGTTATTCATAATTTTGAGGTATATTCGCTTATATTTAAAAAAACCTAAACAAAGAAAAAAATTAAACCTTGGTTTTGTTTTAAAGACTTTTAGCTAGCAATTTCGACTCAGTTTGATACGACAGTAGCAAGAGGTATCTATTTTTAGGGTTCTTTGCAAAAATTCAAGATGTACTAAATCGATGTCTCCATTTCGTTTTAATGTATCTTTAGCAAGCAATTTCGACTCAGTTTGACTCGACAGCAGCAAAAAAGACTCAGTTTTTAGGTTGTAAATTGTGTTGTAATTGTGCAAATAAATTAAAATCCATAGCTCCATGTCGTTTTAATTTATATTTAGCAAGTAATTTCGACTCAGTTTCACTTGAAAACAGCAAGAAAGTGTATATTTTTAGGGTTCTATGCAAAAATGAAAGATGCACTAAATTAAATAGATGAAAATCGGTATCTTCATTTCGTTTAAATATATTTTTAACAAGTAACTTCGACTCAGCTTGACATGAAAACAGCAAGAAAGAGTCTATTTTTAGGTTTTTTTGCGAAAATTCAAGTTGTACGAAATCAAATAAATAAAATTAAATATTTTCATTTTGTTTAAATATATTTTAGCAAGCAATTTCGACTCAGCATCACTTGAAGACTGCAAGAAACTGTCTATTTTTAGGATTCTTTACGAAGATCTCACCTTTTTAATAATGGCAGGGAGAAATTTAAATTTGCAACTCACTAAAGAAAATTAAATTTGCAACTCACTATGAGTTGCAAATTTAATTTTTTTTAATTTTTTTGAATTTACAAAAACTTATTCTTACACTTACATCGAATGTAATAAAAATTTAACTAGCTGTATCCAGCGATGCGAGCCCGCCATACGGCTTGGCGCACTGACTCCACCTCATCTCCACCTGCAGGTCACGATGAGGGGTGCGAGCCCCCGGGGGCAGCCAGCGGAACAGACGGACACGGGTCGGTGCCTCTGGTCTTAGCCAGTGATGAGCAGTTGCCGGTCATAACTGATGCTATTTACGAAATTTTATTGGACTTATTTGCTTTTAGATGGACGACGTTCAATACTTTATGGATTCATTTCAAATAAAAAAATTGTAAAGTTGGCCATAAAATATACCAAAAAACCATTTTAAGTATCTGGTTAATCAATAAGAGGTAGCGCGAATTTTTTTTAGAAATAATTTATTTCTTTAAATAGACGGTTAGGGTCAGATGCTCCCGGTACTGGCTTAAGGCGAGCGTTTGTTTGATTATATACGGTTTCGTTTTATAAAACAGTAATTATTCAGTTCCAAGAAAAACCGTCTGTTTGAGTGGTTTTGCTTAGTGACGGCTTGATGATAGAAGTTATCGAATACGTCATAGAATGTGAAAGGATGTGTACACGAAGACTGATTAATTATTTGCTTGGCTAAAGTACCATCAACCGGCAGATATTATTATATAGTGTGAAATTATCATGCTTATAATATGGGAGATTATAAAAAGTTGTTATTTGATTTATGGGAGATTATAAAAGATGTTATAAATGCTCAAACCGGCACTTTGACGAATTCTGAAATGAGTCCACTGCGGCGAAATCGCACTTGGATAAGTAATCTGTGATAAGTTGGGCTCAAGATTCTATCAGCTACATTTATTGAAGAATCCGCATTTATTTTCTCGTTAGATGAAAATTATTTAAATGTAATATACAAATATTTTTCATGATAATATACTTGACTTGTTCCACATATTTACTTATACATTTTATAACCAAATATTGCTCTACGGACACGGACCTCGTTCTATTGTTATTTGTTCATCAAATGTCTAATTTCTGAGTTCTCAGGAAGATGGCGTCATATTTGATTTGCTGGAGTCCTTAGGAAATTAAATGTTGTTCCATATCTAACATTACCGAGAAACAAACATTCATAGACATTAAAAGACAATAAAGTTACTTTTATTTTATTTGTGTTACAGCACAAAATATAATTTGACTATGTGGTTTTTAATTATGAAATGAGTATTTTCCTTCAGCTTCCAAGGAATTAATGATTGTTAAACCAGAGGTACTGTTAATATTATAATGATTAATAAGAAAAATAAACAATTGGTACCCATCCTCCCTTTATTATGATATACCCAATTGTAACATACAACAAGTTTTTAAACATTACATAAAAAAGTGTAAATTTCATGTTAAAAGTATTTTTTAAACATTTATCTTTTTGAGTATTAGTACAAGTGTATGCTTAATATGCAAATCCGGTCGATAATGTTCATTAGTTTCGAATAATCTTTGTCGCTAAATATCCTGTATGCAAAAAAGAGCATCTGTTAAAGAGCAGTTCAAACTATTTTTCTTATGTCCGTTTTTTAAAAAAATTTCTAAACATTTCACGTAACTCGCAAAATGCAGAGTTGTTTGTGCCCGATATGAGAATTAATATCCGATTAAAAACAATTATTCATAAAAATGTGCTAATTTGTCATTGTTGCCAATTTGTCACTATTCTATTTAAACCATTTACTTTAAAATTTTCCCAAAATATTATTTGTACTAGGATGAAACAAAACAGATTTAAATTTAATACCAGAACAATTAATAACCTCCTTTACTTATTGCGGAGTATGGAAAAATTGTAAAAAATTATGTACATACATAACACTGCTTACATTTCAAATTTCAAGACTCCATACATTGGCATATTTGAAGTGATTGATAGATTTTGATGGTTTACCAGTGAGGGCCAAAATCAAGGAGTTTTGTATGTCCATATCTTGAAACCGAGTAATAAATATTCCTATGCTGACGTCTATTTAGTACACCAGAAAAAATATTAGTGAATTTTGTTTATTACTCAGTTACACAGAGGTGTAAAAACAAATACAAATGCTTCGTATAAATAACACTAATCATGAGTGCGACGACTTAGTCTTCGCACTACCCGTGGTTTAGATAAGGTTTTTAAAGTGTATTTTATTGGCAGAATTAAAAACTATAACTTTTATGCATTCCTTATAGCTTATACCGATCATTTAAACTTGGTATAATTATGAAAATATTTAATGTATTTTCAAAACCGTTTACTCTGTGGTTTCTGCAGGCTATTCAACACTTTATGAGGTTACCGATGAGTATGTTTAACCTTGGTGTGTACATATCTAGTATTTTTCTTCTCCCCATTTCCTCAATCTTTGACGTGATAAACTTCAATTCATTTGGTAAAAAAATATTTTAATTACATGTTGTTTTACCATTACTACTAAAAACACAAGCAAAGACGATTTATTTAGAATATGCTGACTATAAGTCATCTCTGAATTACATTTAATCTTTTCGTGTGTTATTCAAGTATTCTGGAGTTAGTTTGTATTCTTGCACAGAAATTTGGATGAAAGTAGCGAGATCATACGTGTTGTTTTTTTTCTTATTACATGTGATAAATAATTTCTCAAGCTGTAACACTAATGAATCTTACTATATAAATAACACGTATTCAAAATATATAGTATCACCGCTCAAAATATATAGTGTCACATGTAATGACACAAGACGGTATTATTACAAAAAGTATTCTTTAATGCTTCTTATATTATGGTTTTACAAGATGTAACTAAATGACCGAAAAGTTAATAAACTATTTCATTTTCTAGTTTTAAAAAAATTCCAAAGATACCTTATTTTTATAAAATAGGGATTCATAAAACTCAGAGATAATCGCTAAGTTGCAATAATTTTCAAAACTCTAACTTAATCCGAATTTTCTCTAAATGCGAAGAGACCATCAATATTTTTCAATTGTTTCAACTTTTATGGAATTATCATTTGGAAAGGTTGTAATGGAATGCCAGACAACTTTATTCTGATTTTTGGAATTAATAAGTTGGAAAGCCATTAATTTCAGAAGTTTTAAATTATTTTTTTACAGATCTATATTCCTGAAGCTAGTTCAGCCATATTTTTCTAATATTGTATCCCTTATTTCAGCAAAACATGTTCTCAACGTTCAGACATTATTCCTAATACTGAAATGGCCAAGTTATTTCAACGCGCCTTTTTATTTTTAATATCTTACTCCACTGTTGAATAACAGTGTTTTGTAAACTCTTTCCGCAGACATTTTGTGTGATGTTGCCAAAAAGCCCAATTAATTTTTGCTATATATATATATATATATATATATATATATATATATATAAATATATACATAAATATATGTTTGTTTGTGCACACGATGTTATTGATTGGTTTAGATGAAAGAAAAAATGTACACGATTAGATTCATATTCTAAAGAAAAAGAAAGAACACTAGATGAGATTTCAAGATATATACATATGATATACATATAAAGATATTGGTCCTCTTCTGTTAAATACTTGGTTAGGTTTAGACTTTCCTATTTTATACAATGCTACCGTTATGTGGCATTATCGACTACAGATTAATAAAGAAATTAGCCAACTATCAATATTGAAAGCGAGTAGTATTTCAACGAGATTATTTATAAACAATACCCTCTATCAGTATAAGAACCAATGACTATTACTCTATGATAACAACATTAGACTACGAAAAGTTCAGATTCAACTTTATAAAAATATAAAGAAATGAAGAAATAAACAGAATAAATGACTAATATTTAAACGTAATCCAGTACACATTTATAAGAATGCAACATCACAGATAACCAGTCAAGCAAAAATATATAAAGTTAAAATACACCGTGGCGCATGGCAAGGTAACACGATTTCACCAAAGGTTTTTATGGCGGCTCGCGAAGAGTTATTTTAAACCTCAAAACAAGGTGAGGAAAAATGGTGGAAAATTTTGTATCTAATATTATACTGAAAATTGTTGATTAGTTTGTTTGCAAATGACTTTGAATTTTGACGTCAAGGAAATTAAAAAAAGTAAGGGCAGTTAACAAAAAGCAAGTTAGCAGAGTTGGCTTGTTAGTCTTCACGTCTTGTTCATTGAAATTATGTGCTGTGTGATCATATAACGTTGTGCTGCATTTTCAGGCTAACTTTTTATTAGTTGTAACTTAACATCGAGATACGGATACAATAGACTTTCTTAGTATTTTTAGTCATTAGATCTATGGGGATATCAAATTCTAGATGTACATCAAAGATTCCCAAAATTTATGGACTTCAAGGGTTCGATTTCGATTTTCCTGGTGTTTTCCAAATGCTTACGTCTTGTGTACTTTTACAAAAAATTGTAAAAGTCCACAAGACGTAAGCATAGGTTTACGCGAGAAGATCCCGTTTAGACCATCATCATCAAACATCAACATCCAGGCGTTCCATAAATGACATAACACGGATTGTACGTACCAAAGAGGTATAATTAAATTATTATTTATTTGATATTTCAAAGAATTGTTTAAGTATCTGCCTAGAGTATCTGCTCAAGTTTTCATAAAGCAGCAAGTCATCGCACAAGTTATAAATGTTTTTCTTTTGTTAAGATTTTCTACTCAATAAAAAAAACCTACCGTGATGAGAAAGGCTGGGTAAACTGTGACAAGTACATTTTATGTTAATATGTTTAGGAAAATTCAATATTAGGTAAGAGGAGATTTACAGAACGAAAAAGAAATCGGAAGAAGAATGCAAAAAGTTTTTTTTAACCTCTCTTAATAAGTAGAGATTGAATAAAATTTAAAATAGAGGTACTCGAACTTGGACCAACTATAAATGAAAGTCATAATATTTATTACGCTGGCAGCAAGAGTACAGGTTCCCTAAGTGTAAAAACATCGAAAGGGACCCGTTAGGTATTGTGCATAATTTTCAATGTGTTCTATATACCCCACTACTGCAACCTTCTCGTTATAGTTTATTAACTTAACGATAGATGTCGCTAACTTTCTACAGATCTTTTTTTTCTTTGCAATAAAACACAACAAACAAACATAAACAATACCGTATTGGTGGAGTTAGTGTAAAATAGTTTACAATTTAAACTTTTTAATGCTTCTGTATTCAAATGTAAAAAGTGAAGCGAAATTCAATAGAAATATATTTTATTTTAAATTAGACTTAATTATCTATGTAATGACATATTTTTTATTACGCTTATCAGTTTCGGAGATACAAACATTGAATATAAAATATAATTTGTCGCATCGTCCACTGGTGTGACGTCTTTCTAAAACTTGATAAGATTGAGTTACGCGTCAAAAATTACGGCTATATCATTTATCGTGTTAATAAAAAATACTTTACTTAAAATATCAGTTAATATTAAAAAAGAGTTAAAAAGAATATTTAAATGAAAAATAACGAATACCAAAAATATATTGAAAAACATGTGTTATGTTTTTTAACTTACGACTTGGAAACATACTATTTCAATTCTTAATCAAATTACCATTAAAGTTGCACTAAATGTTAATAAAAATTATAGAAAAACCTTATTAAATAAGCGTATTTAAAAAATAATTGTATAACATTAATTATAATTCAAAGGTTTTCAGATATACCCGCTCGTTAAATATTTTCTACCATCCGTCCTATTACAGTTACAATGGCTTTGCCCGCAACTTCTTTCGCGTGGCCTACGGTAGTGCAACCTATGCAGGTGTACTTCATCTCTGTTATAATATTTTTGAAAATTCGTGCTCGTTCAGAAATAATATCGCTATTAAGTGGAAAAGAAAATGGGCGAATTTTCCAGGCTGTCTCACGCCAACTACGCTTGGACGTGGGAATTCTAGATAAACGATATAAAACTTTCAGCTAACATCAAATTTTGAGAATTTTCCTTATAGAAAATTCTATATAATTAAGTAAGAATCTAATGAATATCATTAAAAGATATATGCTGTCCTCTAGAAAATACTTCGGATTACGGAATAACTCTGAAGCCCATATATTAATCCAGGTTGTAATCTATTCGTAAGCCAAATTCGTCCAGATCATTTAAATAAGTATGGAATTATAGAGTAACATACATCCATCCATCCAATTTTTTCTATTTGTATATATTAATTAGAATTATTTTTTTTATATAATTGTTTTCGTAATATGCGTTTAACATAATTATTATTTTTAGTATATTAATTAATATATGTAGAGAATTGTTATATATTTGCGCCCTGTCCGTGTGATTTTTTTGCTAATTATCAATTTGATCATTACCAGCACATGATAATATTTTAATTGGCAGTTTTTGGGTAAATCTATGTCTTTGGCATCATGCATCTGGTTGGTTACAAACTAACGGTCTTTGACAGCACGGCATACCACCAGGTTCGATTTAACGAAAACAAGATTTTTAGTTTTCTCATTTTCAATAATAAGGTATTAACCACCCGGAAACCGGTTTCTAAACTGATCACAGTCCGAAAAACTGCGAAATATTTGGCCAGCAAATGTGATAAGCCCAAAAAAACCATGTGACCAAACTGAAAAGATAATTTAAACGATGTTTTAGTAAAAAAATAACATGCGCGGAAATACACGCATTTGAAGTTAAACTTTATTATGTAGTCTAGTGAAAATAAAATTTTGCTATAAATATTTAACATTTTCATTCTTTTTGTGTTCAGTTGAGGTATGCCTTATACTTTTGTATACAACTAGAATTCTGCCAGATTTTTTATTAATACGGCTAAGCTTTTCTCCAGTAAAAACTTATCCGAAAAGTACCCTTAACCGGGTCAAAAGTAATTTGTATCTTAACCTAAGCTTTAAGCTCAGTGAACGTAATAATCTCGAGAGTTTCTATTAATTTTTTAAACCTGTGTACGTAGTTTTAACTATGTGAGCGTAAATAATTGATTTTAAGTTATGTACAAATATTTGATCAGAAGAAATAATAGCTTATATTCTAGCTTAGATTATACATATTATTAAAGTTGAAATGTAATTTGAATTAATTCAACAATTTTTATGTAATATTTCAATAAACAAACTTAAAGAAGAAAATCGCCTAGAAATTATTGGATTAAAATAAAATGTTGCCCAAATTTATAAATCTGAACCTCGAGTATTATCTCAGTTAATATACCGTTCGAATCAGTTTTATAGTTTTTGGATACTGCTCTAACAAGCACAAAAAAACAAAAATAAAAAAAACTTCTACTTATTCCCAAACGCCCCCTGGCACAATATTTTTCGAAAATATTCAATATACAAAAAATTAGCCCTTCTGAAGTGAACTGCAAGTATTCTATATATATATCATTTGTATATCAATAATGACGTCACTTGACATGCACTAATACTCATCTGAGCTAGCGTGCTATCTGTACTTCCGCTACTTTACACCCTTAACACATTTACGTGATGGTGACTAAGTTATCTCAGATACACTATTATATCATACGGCAAGAAATTGTTGAGAGGATTTACTTAAAAAATTTAATACTGAAAATGAATTATCTTTAAATAATATATCTTTTAATATATCTTATTAAAAGATCTCATTATGATTTTACAATTAAGAGCAACTTGTTAAATTTTCACAGGTTATGTCAAAAAGAAACGAATGCGCACCTTTTGTAATATATTTAAACTAATTACGTAAATTCGATAAAATTAAACAATGATCAATGGTTTACGTGAAACACTTAAATTATAGGACAAAAAGAGAATACAGAAAAAAATTGTAGTTGAAACATGGCGACAAAGATTGAGAAGAAAAACAAG
This sequence comes from Druceiella hillmani, assembly GCA_039881145.1. Classification (NCBI taxonomy): domain Eukaryota; kingdom Metazoa; phylum Arthropoda; class Insecta; order Lepidoptera; family Hepialidae; genus Druceiella; species Druceiella hillmani. The sequence continues at coordinate 21,169,863 of JAYKKI010000031.1, read as the reverse complement.
TTGAAATAAACTTTTTTGATACTTAGATAGACAATGTCAATTATAATCGCCCTTCTATTCGAGCAAGCTGTTATAGTTCATGTAGTTATATTCGTGTTATAGTTCGTGTACGTGTACGTATTTGACTGGAAGTAAAGAGGTTAATCTAATTTAAAAAAATGCATTTAATCACGAATCAAGATTAAATTCCATACCAGGAGTACGTTATTTCGATAAATACACGATTTGCTGTTCCAAACTCAAAGTGCATACTGAAAACACGTTAAAAGTAAAAGCGACTTTTCGCGACGTTTTTCTTTCCAAGATTTCTTTGTTTAATTATGTACTTTAGAACGTTGTTAATCACTAGATTTATACTTTTATTGATTTTTTTATTACCACTATTTTGCTGATTTTTCGTTTTTTTCTGATGCTCATTTTACTTTCTTTTACAATTTAATGGTTGGTTGGTTGGTGTCTCTTTCGTTTAGAAGTCAAAATGGATATTGGAGGATAATAGAGAAAATAGCCTTAGTATTTGCAGGTCGTTAAAAGTTCAGAATTCATCGGATTAAAAGAAAGGAGCCTTCTTGATGGAAGGACATTCAAACTTTTAGTCTGTGGTTAGTTCCATATGACAGCAGTTTTCTACACGTTCGATAAAATATTGTGCTTGACCTTGAGACAACTATATTTTAATAAATGTAATATAAAATAGTATAATTACATTTTAATTACTACTTTGACGCATCATTAAACTGTGGTCCAAATATTTTTAACATTATTTCATCAATTCATAATCTTATTGATTTCCAAACGATTTTCCAAGTGTAGTAAATTTTACACGAGTGAGTCAAAATAGGGTTAAAGTAAAATCAATTGAGTTAACATTTTCTGGAAAATAAAGCGTAAAATCTTATGGTTTTAGAAAGAAAATAAGAATTCTATAGAACAATACAGATTTATTTGATTTGAATTTTCCTAAATCCTGACGAACGGGAAACGCTTTTCGTAATGTAGTTTTTTCATTTTCAATCTAACTTTCTTCCATTTTTAGTCTAGTCGTTCCATGTGGCATCCTCTAGGTCGCCCGGCTGACCCAGAACCCGAGTTACGTTAGTCTGTGCTCTACGGCGGCTCTGAATGACCGAAGCGTGGTAACTCTCCCACACTTGGCGACCATTACGTTTATTATATCACAATGGAGCTAAAACTCCACGCGCTTGAGATCCTATTCAAGAATCGCGTAATTGTTAATGTTGTTTACAAACTTGTACTTTCTTTGGGCGTTTCTTGGGTCGCTCATGGATTGTGGGTTGAGGTGTTGTCATCCATGTTAAAGTTCAGTGGATTATTTGAGCATTTACGTTTTGCGTATTGATTGTGTCAAGTTAATCAATAGGTAATTTCTAGTCAAGAGACGTTTTTAGTTCTTTCTACTGTGGTTTAGTGCCCGAATCATATTTTTAATTGTATTGTAATATCCGAATAACTTCATAACGTTTGCCCTACATACATTTAGGTAGCAATTACAAAACGCCGTATGCATAAGCCACAATGATGAAAAGCCATATTTCAATATCCTCTCATATCTGGTCTGTTTCAATGATTATCATATAAACAGTTTTGTTTCTCGAATTCTTCTCGCTCTTCCGCTTTATCGTTCCACGTTCGCTTTTTTAATAAGTATGGTTTTCATTAATCTTTCACTGCCTGAACGTTCAGCAGGACCAAATTATCTCAACAGTATTTACCTTAATTTCAGTACTAGAACTGACTTCGTATTAAGATAAATCTTAGTTCGTATTAGGATAAATATAATTTCATATTAGGATTATCTTCAAATATCTGCAGTGACATTATTCCAACTGCATACAATTTGTTTCGTTCTTCTTTTATATCGCCCAGACACTCCTCCGTACGTAATTGTTAGCTAAGTGAAATATATTTACGAATTTTCAAATTTTATTTTCTTTTTTCTTCCAATTAATTTTTGTAAAAGCTCTCGTGAACGTTTATTCCAACGGCAATTTATGAAGGTTAGGTGATGAAGTTGGAATTTGAGTATTTGAGAGTTATACATATTATAAGGGTTAGTTGATTACGAGTTGTATTAAATTAATGCATGCACTCGATTATATTACAGAATTAATATTCAGTTTCATACTACATGATCTATTTATTGATCTATACAAATGGATGGTCTAAATATGTGTGTATTATTTTTATAGTTATGTAAGCAAAATATCAAAAAAACTTTTTTAAATCATAGATTATGGAAAAACGTCGTGAAGCGTTTGATACGCTTTCCAATGTTTTTTTCTAGTAAAAGTGACAGGTTGATGGTGTGATTTATAATGGTTACGTTTTTGCCGTTTGACTACGGAATCCCAGAAAAAGAATTTTGATGGAGCATACGCTCCATCAAAATTCTGAATTTGAAAATAATGGTATGAATATGAAATTCATTTAAAAAAGATATGAAACTTAAAAATCTTGTCCCAGATTAGTTCTTATATCCACGTATTTGCTGCCCACTCTCGTTTTGTAACGATTGAATTGAATGAAATATTATAAAATTATTCGAAATAGATATGATAAACCTATAATTCTAATATTTTCCCCCAAGAACGTATTTTAAGCTGAAAAAGTTGACTGTTATTGCAGTTGTTCAAAGCTTCGCGTCAAAAGATTTAGTCACGTGATACATAAATCTCATGAAATCAGGATGCCCCATACATACGATTTAATTGAAAAGAAGAGTTTCTAACTCTTCTACACACTTCGTCATTCTATAGTGACAGATAAATATTGTTTATGGGATTCAATTTATAAGATCGCACTATCTTGCTCACATAATTACTTGAAATTAGCCAGGTAGTAGAACATTGTAATCCGTGTGGAGAATTTTGACTTGACGCGTTTTGCCGCAAATTATAAACACAATATTAAAGTAATATAATTTCAATCATTAAATCACAATATTTATATCAAATGTATTGAAGTTAAATATCGTTAAACATTACTATTAATCCAAAAAATAATGATATAAATTAAACAGACATTTTTTTAGACATGTTGCAAAAATCCTATCGTAGTGTTTCTTTGTACCTTTGTTCAAACGGTATTTAAATTTTGACAGCAAAATGTAACGTACAATGTAACTGATAGCATCTAAAACGAATTCAAGTCTTACATTAACGTAGGCTTCGACACGGTCAAACACTTTCACTTCTCATCCCATACTACGTTTAAACACTGCTGTACAGTTAAGTTCAAGAACTACTCAAATTTAATCCCTAAAATAACCAAAAGGTCACATTTTCCTTCAAACATATTTCAGCTCAGACTCATTCCGGAAGCGCTATAAATGGATAATTTACCAGTTTTACTGAAAACAGTTACAAATTAAACTTTCATACATTGTGTTGTGCAGTGTGGCGCTGGCCAGTAACGAACGGTAGCGGTGCGCCGATCGCCTGTACTCATTGTCACGGTGTTACGTAAAAAAATAACAAAAAAGTACTCGATACTACGAATAGAGCGGCGAAACGGTTGGGCTGCTCTCAAACCGAGATACAAACGAATTTTATGAATACATTGAAAAAATGACTGAAAGTACTGACATGAAATTTCTAATTATCATAAATAACAGAAAATGAAAAGCAATAAAAATCTTTAATGAAATATCACAGTGTTCGGTGATTCTTTAAAAATATACATTTGATGAAAAATTGCATTTTTAATCTGGCACATGTGAAATATTATCTTTATTTATCCTGTACACTAGACACGTTTTAGTTCAGTCATGATGAGATGGTAATGAAAATATGTTTAAAGACATTTTAAAAATATATTAAATGCAGTACGTCTTTTGAAGAATTGCGTCTAAGTATGTTTATGAGTGAAACCAGTTTTATTAAAATTTAATATAAATTCAATTTGATAACTAAATGTAGAAATTTATTGCTATTTTAAAAAAATCCTTGATTTAAAAAGTATTACATTGAAAGTGATGATTCTTACTGAAACCGTAATCACTAATGTATTAAAGAAACATCTACACGAAAATACAGTATCAAGGCATGACTCACATGAGTGATTAAAAATAATGTCACAAGAGAAGACTCACAAAAGTCTATATGGTGTTGGGCCCAGGTATTACGAGAATAAAAACGACACGTTTAAACAGAGAAAATGAAAACATAAACTCATATATAAGTTATATGTAGCTTATTTAAATCGTCGATCAAGTAAATGAAAAATCTTTCACTTATTTATTAAAAGTTAGTTTATCTTTTATAATATTTTGTAAGTGCCGATTCTACAGAACTCCTTGAATCAGAATGATGAAATAAAGTGCAGATTATGTCTTGTTTTATTCTTTATACCCAGATGTAACCATACTATTCCATGAGATTGCTATGCCAAGCCTGGTCGTTAGGAAAAGTCACATGAAAATCGGAAACGGGCCTAAAGGACATTCATTTTGACAACAGGATAAATATCATTGTCATTAACAGTTTAGGGACATTCCATGTCAATTTTAGGAAATATTTAGATTTAATATATCAGATTTTCATGATTATGCCATACACTTATGAAACATAGTTTATTAAACCTTTGAAGTTATTAATTTTTAGATATTTAACTTTTTATAAAAAAAATACACATTGTGGCATTTTTAATTGCCTGTAGGTTGGCAATCAGTAAAGATAACGACCTCTGACTAGTCTCATTTTAAAGCACTTGAATGGGGCTTTAAATTATGGGCTAACAATTGGGATAAAATTTCAAAAATTTCAGAACATTTCAAGTTGAATTTTGAAATTCAAATTTTTCGAAATGTGAATGTGAATTTAAAAAATAACAAAATAACTTTTTAAAGTCTATATATATATATATATATATATATATATATATATATATATACAATATATATATACATAATTTTGTTATATATATATATATATATATATATATATATATATAACAAAATTATATCATGGGGTCTTAATGGCATCAGGAGTTACAAGGCATCAGAAATGCACAAGTTTTGTAAATAATTTACCAAATCTAGTACCGTTTCAGAAAATTGTAATTGGTCTGTATCTTTAATGGTTGTCAAGGTAATTAAAATTACTTTAAAAGTAATTGTGCTACACAACTGCAATTTGGTATTTTTTCATAAGTCTATGGTATGTAGTGCTGCATACCAAAAATAATGAAAATCTAAAACGTCAAGTCAATCAGTGTGTTGATTTTACATGGAATGACCCTTCGGTTTTAATTAATTCAGGCAATGGCTATAAATTGAAAAAGAAAATATTCAATATTAATTCATTTTTGTAACAGTTTCTAAAAAGTTATTTTGTACTTTCTGTAGATTTGTATTTTTATTTTTTGTTCACTATTCTTGACATATTTAAAATACAATATTCCCACTTAATGGAAACTATTATTGAGCACATACCGCCCATAAAAATATACATGAAAGCATACACGTGTAGCAAAAGAGAGAGAGAGAGACAGAGTTCGACGTTTTTGTTATACTTGCAAGATATGGAGCCATGTATTGTTCATATAAGTTATTAACTTTCATAAAGTCTTTTCTTATGTCATTGGTATGGAAACAATTTGCAACTCAACAGATCATGCACCTAATAATGGAGGAAAAAGAAAAAGAATTTAACCTGCTTATTAGACCAAACCATATATTCGTCGTGGATTTCGGGACTTGATTTCTTATTTTGAAATGCATCTTGTTTGTCTGTTTGAATGTACGCAAAGTTGAAAGCATCTGTGCTTCGTAGCCAAAACACTGCTTTCAAATACGCCATGCCATCAACAATTTTTAACAATGAGAAATTATTTAAAGAATTTCATAAACTTTCAGCATCAAATGTGATCCAATTTATGGAGATAGTTTTTTGTTTATGGAGATAGTTTTTTGTTTTGCATATTCGTTTTTTGTTTTGCATTGTTATTTATTTCTTGCTCTTTCCTGATTGTCAATCGCTGAATTGTTTGCTTTTTATATTTTAAAAAATAGGACCTTTTTTAAAAATTTTATTCCATTTCCGTAACACCAAGCTCATTTTCGCCCATCTCATTTAATAAACTTTTCATTTAATAATACAAATAAATATGCCTGTGTAACTTCAGCCTACCAAGTCGACTGGATCAATCGGAAAGTAACTACAATACGCTAGTGAATTGTTAATTTGATTAAAGCGACACGCAATGAAATATTATAATTGGACTCGGATGGAATGCCCAATCTTCCGAAAGTAAACAATCGAAATGAATTGCTTCTGTTCACAGCCGCACGCTCGTTGAGTCATTGTTTCGGATTCAAGTGTCGAGTTTGGTTCACCTTTACGTTATTCGTGTCACCTTCACACAGCTTTTGCACACGATATAGTCGAACATACGTAAATAAACAAAACACGTAATCAAACATAATACGTAATTAAACATACAAAATACTTAAGCAAACATACGTTAAAATGAAATCATCAAAATTGAAACTTGGCTTTCTTTCTTGAACGGTTAACTGGTCGCTTTTCTAAATTTGGAAAAACCCCATAGAGTTTTACCTAAGAATCCTATTACTTGACTATAGAAGGAATTCTAGTTTTTGACACGTGAAAAAGGAAATATACCATTTAATAAGTAATATGCTGTCTTAGCTCAACTGCCGATTTCTTTTAAAGTACCTAAATTTAGAAGCAATTTTGTGCTGGAATTTTTCCTGTTAACAAGATATTAAACTGTTCAGTACCTGATTGCTAAAATAGCTTTTAAGTATGGTAATTTTTCCCTATTTCTTCGGAATGATAGATAAAAATCCTTTACGTTTATATATGTTTCATTAATTTGAGTTAACTCCTACGTACATCGAAGTCCTTGCGTTCTTAATTAGGATACTTGAAGCAGTAGTCTTAATTAATATTACAAATGTGTGTGTTTTCTTCTCAGGTTCCAAGAAGTCAGTATTATTTTTCAGAATTTTTTTTGTTTTGAAAAATTTCATTTCTTTGCAACAACTCTTATTTGATGCTGAAAAAGTACTCAAACGGCATAACGAAGCAACATTGCAATGGAGTAATAGATCGACGAGATTTTTTGAAACGCTCTACATGTGTTAAATAGTATTTCTTCCTTTAATCCCTAATTTGGTGAGAAACATTTTTGTTTTCATTTTCATTTTATTATAAAGTTACGAAAATAAATACTTATTATTTAATTACCACTAGATGGCGCTGCAAGTTTTAATTTCTCCCTTTAAGTTTGTTACTACAACTGCTTAACCAAAGCTGCGGAAAAGCAAGCTTTGTTATATATTATATCGAACCTTTCAAAACGTAATACTCAAAGTGTAGTTTATTGTTTCATAGATCGTATGATGTGTATCATACACATTGTTTTTCTTAAAAGTTTTCTTGGTTAAGTTTTTGTTAATAGCATATTGCATATACTTTGTGCTTTATCTGAAAATTAAGACACCGATTGATAAACGATTTTCACAAATGTATTTCCTACTTTTCTTATAAAAGCGTAGCGATCGACAGGCAACGCTTATGAAAATTACCATTTTTTTTCGAACACTTTTTAATGAAGTAATACAATTTATAAACAAACTGTCTATTAGAATTTGACTATATAGCTTCTCGAAATGGTAATCATAATGATATGAAAAGGACATCTTACCGAAAATATTTGTAAGGTATTAGGACTATAAACAAAATATTTTCATGAGGAAAGGGAGTTGCAGTGTCAATTATGTAACTCTGGGAAATGTCTACTGAAATTAGTAGATTTCCAACTATACAATTTTTATGATTTTATGCTAATAAAAACAATAAATAAGAATTAGAGAACGATCTTCTATTTTTATCCACACAATCACTTAGCCAATGTGCGCAAGGCTAAATTAAAATGTAAAATTTCGACAGGCGGTAACAATATATAAAGCGATTTTGTTTGTTACAAACGTTGGCCGATTTGTGACGGTCACTTCCGATTGTGAGCGGAAGTGAATTTAAGAAATATCACAGCATATCGGAATTCGATTGATCAACCGATCTAGAAAAGCGGTTGTTTTTTCTGCATTCACGTGATTTGAACTATTTCGAAATTTTAGATATATTTTGAGAGTGATTTTAATAGCGGAAACTATCAGTGATGCATGATTCCGTCCAACCGCTTGCCTGGGTGATTCGTCGAGTCTTGCACTACGAGCTATCTTAAAAATTAAATATAAAATTTATAAAAAAAATAAGTTTTCCTGTGGAATTTAAAAAAATATAAATGTTTAATTGTAATATCATTGATATTACAAATATTAACATTAATAGGAATAAAAATTTGATACGCTAAAACCTAAATCAATTTTTAAAGAGTTAAGTTTTGTAAAAAAAAAAAACTATTAAATACGCTGTGTAATTTTAGGAAAAACAGTTAAGAAAAACGAAGGAAAAACGACGTTTTTAAAGTTATTCATTATTTTCTTCTGTTTAAACTCACTTTTAATAATGCTAAATTAAACTAATTACATTAGACAAAAGATTATAAATAAGAAATATGTCGTATTTCAGTGAATTACGAAACTATATATTGTAACTTTAAAATTTTACTATTCGCTAAATTTATCAGGAAAATATAATCATATCATCTACATGTGGGGGAAGTCGGAAAATACAATTAGCAAACTTCATTTTTACTTTCTCCTTCATATTTAATATTAAGACCTTAATCTACATTGGGTGTGTCAAATAAAATTAGTATAAATTGCTTAATTTTGAAATACACATAAAATGTTTTATTTCAGTTTTTTTGTAAGAAAGCGAGTTTGCAACGATTATCGACACCAATCTATAAATATAGTTTACCCTTTCCAATTAACTTATTTTTTCGAGTAAACATTCGTTTGCATAAATTGTCATCTTAGTGTAACAATAATGTAGCGGAAGGGTAAAAGGGTTGTTTAGTGCGGAGAAGAATCTCATTACCTTGCTCTGTGTTGTAAATTTCGTAATCTAACAATTTTACACTAAAATGCGATGGAAATCTCCGGTTACAAGGGTAGTTTAGTGCGGAGAATAATATCATTACCTTGCTCTGAGTTGTAAATTTCGTAATATAACAATTTTACACTAAAATACGATGGAAATCTCCGGTCACAAGGGTAGTTCAGTGCGGAAAATAATATCATTATCTTGCTCGGTGTTGTAAATTTCGTAATCTAACAATTTTACACTAAAATACGATGGAAATCTCCGGTCACTCTCGTCAGACCGCAGCTAGCTGTTGTTTACACGGTGGCCATTGTTGCGTACGCGCCGCTCGCAGTTTTCATTTGGCAGCTGTCATTCAGCGGCAAATATTGTTGTCGGAGGCGGAGAAATGAAAGTGAGACATGAATCGATGACGTTCGATACAATTCCGTTTTATTCATGTCGATTTGTCGTGTGGGCCTTTTCGCTACACGTGCTCTAGAAAGGTGTTTATGTAAGGTTTGGCGTGTTGTACAAAATTAAAAAAATAATATAAATAAAAGTGTATCTATCTATTTTGTTGTATCTTTACGCCTTCTCTCTCAAAGCCATACGATCGTCAGATCCACGTGTACTCCACTTACTTTCATCTCATCTTTTATTATATTTCATTAAAGTATATATGAGAAGCAGTAAATTACATATGAATCATTAATTCTGTAGTAAACGAATGAAAGATAATATGAGATGAGATAGAATTGGGTTCATCTCATCTTATGCTATTTTTATACGTCTACTGCGATACGAATTAGCCACGTGTATTTTACGAAAATAGTATAATATAAGATGGAAGCAATTTCATCTCATATTATACTATCTGTCATTCGTCTACTGCAGAACGAATGACTCGCGTATATTTTATTGCTTCCATCTCATCTTATGCCATCTTTCGTATATTTTCTATAGATTGAATGACTCACATTTACTTTATCTGCTTCCATCTCTTCTTAAGCTATCTTTCATTAGTTTATTATGGATCGAATAAGAGACATACACTTCACTTATTCTCAAATCATCTTATGCTGTGTATTTTTAAACATATGTTTTAAGTTTCCACATCAAGCAAATTCTGAGAAAAAACGATTGTGACAGATAGACGGACACGTGAGTCATTTTATAATATAAGGATTTCGTTTTTTTTAAGGTCAAACCTTAAAAATTATTACTGTAAAAATTATTTTTGTTTAAAATGTCCAATATGGGTTAAATGTTAATTTTGAATTTTTTAAAAATAAATTAAATTTTTTTAAACATCATACAAAAATTTGTTGGAAAGTCTTATGTGAAAAGAAATAAGTTATATATTTTTAAGAAAAATTATTTTTTTAATGTTAATTTTAATTTTTAATGTTAATTTTTCTATAAGTGCAAATATTTCAAATTATTTAGCCTTCATCTCAACATCTCTCTATATTTTCCAGGATTTTCCTTCTTTATTAAAATTAATTATTTTTTTATATATGTGGTATTGCATAAAATAAATCAATAATAATATAAGTAGTGTAAATCGAATGGAAAATCTTAAATGGAACCCCAATTGCCCGTGTACCGAGAAACACTATTGCTATTAGAAAAATGTTCAAGACGGAGAGCCTTGCTCAATACCGAGTTTAGTGACAACAACGCAAGTAACGTCTGAGATTATAGGCGGATGTTTGTACGTGATCACGGAGGAAAAAACAAAGTATGCTGTTTCGCTCAAGCGTAACAGACGGGTATCAAAAATGTTGCCAATTACAATACAAATAATTTTCTAAAAATTTGCAATATTCTAAAACGAAATTTTACGTATGCTTAGTTGTAATTTAAGAATGCTGTCGCCGTTGTGAGATCGCCGATTATTTTTTTATTACTTGTGTTTCTGCGTCTACTTTTATTTGATGCCAGTAATTTTTTTTCATTATATCTTGACTTTGAATAGTTTTTGTACAGCCAGTATCACTTCAGTTAATAATTAATTTAACAAAACTATTTAAGGCGTATATGTCACATAAACATATAATTTCGATTGCATACTCAAAATTATTTAAATAACAACGTGATACAGTGAAAAAATAAAATTACAAAGCAATATAAGGTGATGCTTTGATATTTGCTTGCATTTTTTTGTCATGTCTAGGTTTAGAATTTAAAAAAAAACCTGTCTAGCTAACAGAGCAGAACTACGCACGAGGATTCCGTAAAAATTTAGCAATTTATAAACGTTTAAGAAAATATAGTATTTCCATGAAATAATTTAGAAATATTTATTTTTCACAATGAAAATATATTGCCTACTATATTTTTTGTAGACGTAAAATAACTGTTCATTTGACCACCTTAAGATATTTTTGATAGTCACGTTACACCAAAAATTCACTATACATTTATTGAAGACATTTTGTAAGAGACCATCTTTATGTATAGAGTTTTTACGGTGTCGATGTTGATCTTCTGAGGCTGATGCCTACGTAGCTAGTGGTGAAATTTTATTCGAATATAAATACTGTTATATAACAAAATACTACTATTAAATATAATGTGATGTATACTGTGGTATTTAAAATCACTAACCGCCCTTAATTACGAGATCATAGTTGCAAGCGTAACCCATACATACTGCACATAACCTTACACAATTGTCAAAAGGCAAACGCTTAATTATATATATATATATATATATATATATATATATATATATATATATAACGCGTATTATGTATATATCCAATTTAGTCTTAACTGAATTCTGGAAAATTTACAGAGACGCCACTTTTTGATTTTGTTCAAAAAACTGCCATCGATGTGAGCGTCGCGAGTGACTAGGCGAGTCACATGGCAAATAGCGAGCGAATTCGGAATGGGATCGTGGACAGCCTGTACATATATATATATATATATATATATATATATATATATATATATATATATATATATAATGCGCATATTCACACAAGGGGGAAAAAGAATGAACGAATTTTAATTTTTTTTAACAGAGGTAATAATTAATTTCTTTTCTAAACTTAAAGATGTGTTTTTTTATAATAAGTCTTTCTTAATATCTTTTATACTTGTCCACCGTTAACGCACCGAATTGCACTTTGATAACTATAATAGTTTGAAAATTATGAGCATTAAGAAAATATTATTTTTATAAATTCTGTTTAAACAAAATCACTTTAAAATACAATGCAAATAAATAAACTTGTACCTACATCATATTTTTTAAATTAAAAAGTACCTATTGTACCTAAGTATCAAATAATGTAAACGTAGAACACCCACAGTGCAAGATCAACTCGTATTTAGTTGGTTTAAAATAAATCTGCAAAATGTCATAGACTTTCAAAAAGTGTAGAAATGAGCAATTACAAACATACATGCGTGTTAACATAACAACTATAGATAAATAACAAACAAGTAAAAGAAAAAAAGTGTGGAAATTTAATGAATATGTGAGTGAACGTGTAATGAGAAGTGAAAATTCTTTGTAAGTCCTAAGCAGCTAATAAACTAAATTAATCGGAGATTGAGTTGATTTATGGAGAAAACTAAAGTTTTCAGAATTTAATATCTGTTAGGTCCGAAAAAAATTTAAAAAACGACATATGAGGATAGTATAGAGGTACGATAAGAATATATGAGGATAGTATAGAGGCACGACCTTTATTATCAAAGAACATGTCTTTGATTAAACTTTACTTGTAAAATATTTATTAAATTTTTACTAACTTCGTGTATCTTAATCTATTTTAAAACAAAATTGTAAAACACAAATTAATGTCTCAATTCGAGATATCTGTTCAACAACAGTGCGTTAACTTAGGATTTTCTCGTAATTTGAAGTCTTTGAAAAAGGATACACAGAAACATTATAAGCCATTATCCAGTCAAATTCAAAAATTTATTACAAGAAATCAAATCGAAAGGCTGCTCACAGAGCAGTATTGTGAATTATATTTGCATCAATGTCTCAATTCCAGATATCTGTTCAACAACATTATTATGGATTTTCTCGTAATTTGAAGTCTTTGAAAAAGTATACATAGTAACAATATAAGAAATTATCCAGTCAAATTTAAAAGTTATTGCAAGAAACCAAATCGAAAAGCTGCTCTGTGTTTATGAATTATATTTGCAGCACATCCGCACAAGACAACTTAGAAACTTTATTTACGGATTATTATTATAATAGCTATATTAATGGCTTACGTTCATAGCAAGGAAAGGCGTTCTCCTAAGTTAGTAACAGTTTTATTTTCATAAACAGGCATTCTCTATTTATTAAAAACTCAATAAATTAAGGAAAGCTTGGACGTGTGATACTAAAAACTTACAATTTAAGACATTTTTAATTTAAGTCAAGAAAAATGCGATATCGCTATTTGTAACGGTCTCCTTTATATATTTAGTTTATTGTAATTCAGTCGTATACCTAAACAATTCTGTATAATTAAAATAAAAAAAGCTGCATATCTAAAGTTTAAGAACCAGACTGCCCGCAGGCACAATCTAAACTTTTCTGTATAGTTTCGTCGGCGTTCAAAAGCATGTCAAATTTACAGTCTGTTATTTTTTATAGTTTTTGTTCCGAAAAAGGCAGCAGACAAACAATAAACAAAAAAAAAAACAAAGTCATATTAGTCGCTGGAGCCCGTGCGGAGCCCGAAAGTTCTTGAGCGACACACAATTTTGGTGTCACAACAAAAAAAATGAGTCTACCTTTAATTTTGAATGTTGGAGAAAGGCGAAGCCAGGTCATTTCAGCATCACATTTAATCGTAGAAAACGGTTTAATTTTTGTTTGTATTCAATTTTGTTTTATCTAAATCTACAGATGCAAAATAAACCGTTATTTTAAACACGGAAATATAATTTATTCACATTATATGGATTTTAAAGAAAATGCGTAATTTTAAAATACGTAATTAAATACAATAATTATTTAACTACCTCATCGTAATCATCATATAAAATGACTATCGATCCCGAGAATATGCTCTATTAAAGACCAACATGATAGCAATAGCAATTGTCGATATATTTCTATATATGCTGTCAGCTAGAATTACATTTACTAATGTAGTAAAAGATACGAATGATCCTGGAAATGTTCCATAAAGTTTTTGCTGCGTTGAAACTATAGATCGAGTTGAAACTATAGATCGTTTAGATTACTTATAGTCGATTCGCAACTTACAATTTACTTATGTTCGTTTCTCATTATATTTGATTTGATCTAAAGCCGTAAAGTGAGCAAATATAGATCATTTAGACGACTTATAGTCGCTTCGCAACTTGCATTTTGCTGATGCACTTTACTCATTATATTTGACTTGATCTAAAGCCATAAAATGGACAAAAGACTATTGGAAAATAAAAAATAACACCGTTTTTGAGAATGTTCCTAATACTTATTACATACTTTTCCTCAAGTGTAGGTAGTAAAATCAGTGAAATATTATTATATATGGAAACGATTGCCGTTATCTAAATACCCTTAACAGGTAGAATAAAAACTTCTTATTCTAACTAATATATAAAAAGTGTTTGTTCAATCATTATTAAATTTGGCATGCATATAGTTAGTATAATGTATCGAGATATGTATGGAATATTACTTGCTTATTCATTCCATATTGTAGGTCTATTTAAGATCTACAACTATGGGATGTTTATATTTATCACCAAATAGTGTAGGTCTGTTTTAAGATTTGAATAAATTACTTTTAAATTAAAAAAATAGAATTATTCATTTAGGATAAAAATCAATGTTTTTATTAAATAATAAGAATTGAGTGCAACGACACGCCAATAGATAACGTGCGTATTAAATCAAATGCTTACGTGGTTCGAGAGCCCAAAAACCTGCGTTTAAATCTCCCCACCGTGACGAAAAATCAACGCGGGTGAAGCCGTGAAAAAGGCTAATGTATAATAACTTTTTTGCACGTTTATCCATTCACGTAGAAACTAATGAGCCCAAATAATAAATAGTTTATTTGAACCGTTCGTTATGTAAATGACACAAATTTTGCTTTGTGGAAATAAAAAATTAGTTATGTATAATTAAAAATTTGGATTACTTCTAAAAAAAATAACTACAGCCATTGTGTGACGGTCGGTAATTTTTTTCGTTACCTGTACTCCTGTGTCTATTTTTATTTCATGACAGTAAGTTTTTTTTCATTATGTCTTGACTGCATAATTTTTATACAGCCAGTATCAATTTTGTAGTTAATATCTTATTTTAAAGAACTAGTTGAGGCGTATATAATTCATATAAATATATAATTTTGATTATATTCCTAAAATTATTAAAATATCAACGTGACACACTTAAAAAATAAAATTACAAAAATAATATGAGATGAAAGAGCGCACATTTGCTTGCATTGCTTTGCATTGCTTTGACACATCAAGGTTTAACGAGTAGAACTCGCAATACGAGGGTTTCGTACACATTTTAACATTTACAAACATTTAAGGGTACGTAGTATTTCTATAAAACTATTTACATATATTAATTTTTCATAACGTAAATACACTGCCTGCAATACCTTTAAAAGGTGTAAAAACAAGATGAAAATTTACGCAAATATAGAAATATACTGTCTACTATATATTTAACAGGTGTAAAAACATGGTGAATATTTATGCAAATATGGAAATATACTCCCTACTATACTTTTAAAAGGTGTAAAAACAAGATGAAAATTTACGCAAATATAGAAATATACTGTCTACTATATATTTAACAGGTGTAAAACATGGTGAATATTTATACAAATATAGAAATATACTATCTACTATATATTTAACAGGTGTAAAAACACGGTGAATATTTCTGCAAATATATAAATATACCGCCTACCATATTTTTAAAAGGTGTAAGAACATGGTGAGTATTTATGTAAATATAGAAATATACTGCCTACTATATATTTAACAGGTATAAAAACATAGTGAATATTTATGCAAATATAGGAATAGTATAGTATATATTCAGATGTCCAAAATTAACGATTTAGCTATTAGGTGGTGTAGGCACACGTATCTCTAATAAAAATTACCATTTAAAGCATTCTGTTTCGTAAATGGATCCCTGCATGAAAAAAAATATTAAGGATATAAACCCAATATTTTTGAAAGACTTATTCAAAGATCCCTTAAAAATAGGGTGAAAAAAATTCACCCTCACATGTAAAACGTAGGGAAAGTACCCTAAAATGCTTTCTTTTAAAGATTTTATTTCATAACTTTTTAGGCATTATACATATGTATATCCATGCAAAATTACATTTTTATAGCTTCAATAGTCTGCGAATAAAACGGCTGTCATATGCAGATGGGCAAACAGACAAACAGACATGGTGAAGTTATAAAGGTCTCTAGTTTGGCTACGGTACTCCAAAATATGACCGACTCGTATCGTATATATGTTTATTAATTTGTGTCATTTTTAAGTGAATTAAATATTTTCTAAATTCATCTAACATGATAATGATAGTGCAAAACTATAAAGTCGGACACTTGCTATTCGCTGATTAGTTCAACACGAGTCAATGTTGAACAGTCTTTGAACAACAGCAAAACTTTTGGCTACGCTGTTATGGATAAACAGCAAACGGCTAGTAAAAAAAACACTTGTAAAGCGTAAATTATAAATTAATCTCCCGCTAGGTTGGATTATGTACAAATGTCATAGTATAAGGTCGTGTCATCGAGCTTATTTAACGAAGTGAAATTCTGCCACTTTATCGGAACTCCTCTTATATCGGACACAATTAGGAAGAAGTAATATAAAACTTGGACTACGCCATTATGAATAGAGAGTAAGCGACCAGAAAGTAAAAAGACCACGTGTCTTTTTAAAGTGTATATTATAAATTAATTTTCCACTAAGTTAGATAGTGTAGCGCTATCATAAGTCTAAGGCGACATCGCTTATATTGGACACAATCAGGAGGGGCCGCTTTCCGGTCGCTTACTCTCTTTTCATAACGGCGTAGTCCAAGTTTTATAATATAAAACTTGGACTACGCTTTTATGAACAGAGGATAAGCGAACGGAAAGTAAAAATTCACGTATAAAGTGTGAATTATAAATTAATTTTCCACTAAGTTGGATTGTGTAGAGTTATTATGATATAAGACGGACACGGCCGCATTTGTTTAACAAAGTAAACTTTTGTCACTTTATAAGGACTTCGCTTATGTCGGACGCAATTAGGAGGGGAACAATATAAAACATGGACTACGCCGTTATACTCTCTATTCATAACGACCAAAAAGTAAAAAGACCACGTGTCTTTTTAAAGTGTAAATCATAAATTAATTTCCCACTAAGTTAGAAAGTGTAGCGCTATCATAAGTCTAGGGTCCCCGATTCTATCAGACGCAATAAGGAGGGGGTAATATAAAACTTGTACTATGCTATTATTAATAAATAGCAAGCTGCTAGTGAAAAAGACACTTGTAAAGTGTAAACTATAATTTAAACACTTCTAGGTTGAGTTGCATTGTACTACTATACACTATGGTTGTGGCATTGCGTTTATAGTATAAAACTTAGACCAGTGTGGTCACGAATAAACAGCAAGCAGCCAGTGAAAAAGACGCGTGTAAAGTGTAAATTATAAATTAATTTCCCGCTAGGTTGGATTGTGTAGAGCTATAATAGTATAAGATCGTATCATCGTGCTTATTTAGCCAAGTGATCGCCCTGTCACTTTGTCGGAACCCCATTTACAAGGGGAATACCCTCAACCGAAATCGGAGTATCTCACGGAAACCGCAACCGTATCTTCCAGCAGTTTTTTCGCCAACGTTACCGAAGAGTGCCGGCGGCTCTCGGCGACTGACGACGCAAAAAGCGCACCACGACTCCGCTGACCATTGTGTCGCGATATTGGCACTTTCTAATACTGAATCGGGCTCGGCCGGCGCCGCTCAACGGCTCCGGAGCCACTGAGACTTTGCAGAGCTGCGATTAACTGTCTCGTTGTATAACGCCGAAGTGTTTTTCGGTCTGCTTTTGCGGAAGACTCGACAAAACATGTGCTGCTGGCTAATAACCGTGACAACTGGATGTTCGAACCCAATTTTTGGCTATTAGCTTTTGTGTGTTTTGTGGAATTCAGCACGCGACACCGTCTAAAAAGGCAGTCCATTGTTGCGTTTATTAACATTTCAATATTACATTAAAATTAAATATTATGTAGTACAATCAAAAAAGAAACATTTACGTTATATAATGTACGAATGAGAACAATTACAGAAAATTAAGAAGTGTTCCTAATGTAATTTTCGCAGGCAGATCTTTGTTCAATTTATTTTGGGTCCAACCAGAATGGTGCCCTGGATTCTGGTAGGTGATAATGATGTTATACTTAATAAAATATAAGTTCGTTGTATTCCAACATCTTCAGGTGGGCTATTAGCAAAGATTCCTAGGTCGACGGTGGGCTATTAGCAAAGATTCTTAGAAACCTAGGTCGTGGTAAAGAAGTTAAAGAAAGTAAAAATAATACTACATCACGTAGTTTCATTTAATTGTGAATAATGAATTTCTACAAAATTAATGCCAAATATATTCAATATTTGAAAATATTTGTTAAAAATAAAATGAATACCGCCATCTAGTGGAGACTTTTAATACCAATTTGATGGTTATTTGTAACAGAAATAAATTTCCGTTGTCAGTTAATTACATAGTAACTTTGAGTAATAACAATCTTGATTACTTCTATTGCAGATGTTGACTAAATGTTTCAGGTATAAAAGTACAAAGTTATATCAAAATTCGAACTGCGATTTTTACACGAAGCACACGCATATACGATTTTGTTACCACTTTATTTGTATATAGTTGAAATATTACAAATCTTTTTAATTTCTATTAAAAATATTAGTGCAATTGCTTTCAAATTTTACGCGAATCGAAATTAGAAAAATCGACGCAGGAAAATCAAACAAAAACTGATTACGAAGCCCACTCTGTACTTTGTTAGGGAAAGCAGATAGATTAGCGTAATGAAAAATCGTAACGTAAAAAAAGTTAAAAACATTAATTTAATGAGGTCTGATTGACGTGCATAACGGCGTTTCCTACACGGCTAGCTGCCGTTGCGTGACGGGTGTTTTAGCTTCCTAGTTAACTGCGGTGTAGTTATATTCAGTTATCAGAATTACGGGCGTTAAGTAACAACGGCCACCAACGGATTTTGCATTAATGTATATTTTGCATTCCATATAAACAAAAAAGTAACATGTGGTTCCTGTCAATATTCCACGTACTTCCGTTGTATATATGTGGATAGGTATGGGTGGTTCGTCAATCCTGGACGTCTGCATGGATTTTGACGTTTGAATTGTCACTGGATTCTTTATAATTACACAAGTACCATGACGTCAATGAATTTCCTAAAAAAGGATGTTGATATCCCTTTGTACTGAATAGAACGACCTGGTGGACTTCCTGTGTGTCTTTCTTACATTCCATTTAACCAACATTACGGGTGGCTGGAAAGTTTATAAAGACGGTCTTAATTTTAAAGAAACCTCTTTAGAATTAAACCGCTTTCATAAACTTTCTCTAATAATGTGGCTAAATTTTGTATACGATAATTTCCATTGGAAAAGTCACGATGTATTCGATTTACAGAAAATGATTTGATTTTTGTGGTTTACTCACAAATTTTGCACTCTACATATGATTGATATACTTTCTGGAAATGGAAGCTGTTTAAATTGCAAAACTTACTTTGATAAAACCGTGTAAATCATTATAAATTCATAATATATATGTTTTTATTCCATAGTCCCCCAATCATCCTTTTTATCTCGTATTAAAACCAATTTTGTATTTTGTTTTGAGTTCCTTTCTTTATTGAATATATTTGGCGTTAATTTTGTAGAAATTCATTATTTACAATTAAATTAAATTACGTGATGTAGTATAATTTCTACTTTCTTTAAGTTCTTTTCCACGACCTAGGTTTCGTTGTATTACAACATCGTCAGGTGGGCTATTAGCAAAAATCAAGATATCAATCTTTGCTAATAGCCCACCTGACGATGTTGTAATACAACGAAACCTAGGTCGTGGTAAAGAACTGAAAGAAAGTAGAAATAATACTACATCACGTAGTTTCATTAAATTGCTCCTGTCTTTTCTATTTTATTAATCGAGGATTCTTCTATGCTTTTTGATGCCACAAATGAATAAAAAATTGTTCAGAGTACAAATTATAAAGAAAAGCACGAAAAAGCACCATTCCTTTAAATTTTTTTGTATATTTAATATGTAAGTAAATATAGAGTAAAAATTATGAAAAAAACACATAAAACTAATAATGTGAATAAGATTATATGTAAACAAAAACTTTATTTTCTGTTTTCTACTTTGACAGTTCAGGATTCCTTTAAATTGTTTCGTATATTTAATATCTAAGTAAATATAGAGTAAAAATTATGAAAAAAACACATAAAACTAACAATGTTAGTAAGATGGAAATGTATCGTAGTTATATGTAAACAAAAACTTTATTTGCTGTTTTGTCGTCTACTTGATAGTCGAGGATTATTTTAATACTTTTTGCATATTCAAAGCGAAGAAAAAACACATAACACCGACTATGCTGTTGAAATTGAAATGTGACCTTATTTTTTTTTTGTAAACAAAACCGGTGTTATTGCATTTCCGAAGTTTTGCGTAAAACAATAGGTATACACTCAAGAATTCCAACAGAAGGAAAAAAAGCCGTGACATTGGGGGTACTCCGCAAAGCGGATTCATCTTCACGCATTGCACCCACCTGACGCCTGCTCAGGGAACTGTGTCGGCGACGCCGCATGCTCAGCTGAGCACCGCTACTTGAGCACGCGAGCGGTCGGGATGAACGGTTCTGCTCCAGAGACTAAGCCATCAGCTGATGAAGTAGCGCTAACTTTGAATACGTCTTGTTGCGTGCTTATTCTGATAAAGTTATTACATCCTTCCGTCCAACCTTTGGCATATCACTGCAGAACAACAGTAGCAGACATTTTACGACTGACAGAACTAAGTGAAATGGTCGGTAAAACAGGAGATTAAATTCCGGAAGTTATTTTTACACAACGTGTATATTTGAAATATTATAAAATCGTCTGGTTGCTTTTTTTAGTGAAAAAAGAGGAAAAACCGCCTTAGTGTACATTAGATCATGTATAATACAGGGTTCCGTATTTATGTGTACCTATTGAAACAATTGATGCAAGTGTACTGAAATAATTTGAATTGAAAGTCCTAATGAAATGCTATTTGCAATCTTCTCAGGTTTATTTCAAATCCATGACTGAAGAAAAGAAGATACGTTTGGCGTCATTTTGAAGCTTAATATTTCGGAAACGGAAATGTTTAATGAAATCTCAACTCGTTTTGGGTGACCTATTTCAGTGATACCCCACTCGTCGGTCTCGACAATTTCTGTTCCCAAGCTTTTAAGCTCGTTTACGCGTTTCTTACCGCGTGAACGTCGATAATTTGATTTCAAGTCATTTAAAGAATATTCAGGGGTAGTCAAATTCTTTTATACCCGAAGCTGCCCATTCAAAAAAGTATCTGTTTAAAATACAAAAAAAATATTCTGCGTAAAAGTATATGCTCTCCATACACCGGAAGATTGTACATAGCGTGATGACAAAAGAAAAAAAATTGCGTGCAACTCAGTACACGTGAGAGAAGTGAAACTTCTTTGGGGATCGAAACCTCGATTTGTTAGAATATAGTAAGGGATAAAACGGTCGAGAGAGAGAGAGAAACAGATATTACTCACTGTTGAAATACATACAGTGCCTGCGCATGGATATAGAATTTGGCAAACATAAAAAAATGAAGACAAGTCTTTTTTTTTAAAGGACTCCATTTTTTATCCTGGCCATAAAATAATTTAATATTAATTTTTAATATGATATTGGCTGTAAGAGATTGCTCTTGTAGCAATAAGTCAATCATATGGGTCAATTATATACATTAAAGAACAGAAATAAATAAATAAATATTGTGTCCGAATAAATAATAATGATTAATCTAATATAATAGATAATTTTATGTAAGCTGATAACCTAAATTCTAAGTCAACTATACATAAATATATTCAACTATATATAATATATTTAACGGCAACGATACTTAATTAATCTATTTTTTTTTCAAAGATAAAAATCTCTTAGAAAAAGATGAAGAAATGTAACACCATCAGTATACACGTATTTCAATAAACAGATACACGTCACAAAATTGTGAAGCGACCACCGCCATACAACGTGAAGTATTAGTGCGAGATGACGACATAGCAAAAACGATAAACAGAGATTAAACTCGCCCAGAAACGACGTTACTGTAAACCATTGTGCCGGGACACCGCCCGCTCATTTTTGTCTCAATGGGACATTCTCTCACAGACTTACCACAAAGCCTCCGGCTCTATATATAGAGCAAGCAGATCACGAAGCGGCGCGCGCAGAGCGTGACGCCGCCGCGTCTTCGGCGGCCATGACACCGGATGTGCCGCCATTCATCTGCGCGAGCGGGCCGAATCGGCTTCCGGCGACGGCGGTGACATCAGCTAGTCTACGGTCGGTCGCTGGCGGTAGATCGGTGCAGAAAGACGGTTTGTAGAAGCGAGATTGGACGCGGTAGAGGAAAAAGAAATATGGTGACCGGTTGAAGAGGCAGGGGCAGAGAATCTGCTAAATAACAAAAGTGATATAGCAAAAAGCAAAGTTCTCCGCTTATAGGGTTTTCTTCGATCCTGACTGTAAAATATTTAAACCATAAAAAATAGAAATCCGTTAAAATTCGTCATTTTCGAAATAGCCAAGCAGCTAAATATTCCCACACAAAGATAATAAGAATGTAATGACATTCGGTATGCTCACTTTTCGAATTCTGTAGTCAAATTTGTGATCCATATAATTTCATCATCTCTGTCCGATCGTCTATCCGTCTGGCTATTACAACCTTAAAATTTCTACAATTTAAGACCTATCGTCAAGAATTTTCAGATAAATGTTTCAGAGTAAATTTCAATCAACATCTAGCAAAATTAATATGTGTTTCAAATTGCAAAGCGATAAAACTTTTTAAAAACTAATTGAATCGTTTTGTGATTCTGCTAACAAAAATAAAATTTAAGCATTAAAACAAAATACAATTTAAATTAATTTTTAATTAATATTTTGGTAAATAAACAATAATAATAGATTGACGGAAATAAGATAATGAAAGCCGTAACGACCAACATATTAATACCAACATAAACAATTCTTGATGAAACTTTCAATTTACATTCTTAAAACATTGATTCAAATAAACGGTCACATTAGTAGCTCGATTAGACAGTAAGGTTCTGATTGTGGTAAGTATATAGAATATTAGGTTTATAAGTGTACTTATTAATAAAGCTGTTAGGCAATATCACGGAAGGTATGAAGTCGTAACTCAAACAGCTGAAATCAAAAAATTATCGAGATATGATTTACTTAATGAGCGACTCAATTTTATTCGATCAATGCTAACGACCTGCCCTGAATTCGTAAGGATGCAATTATATATTGGGGATTATTATTTTAAAAAACTTTTTCTTTCAATAAAGTAGTCGCGCGTTTTATTTTAATTAATAAAAATATTATAATTTACATTATTTTAATGAGAATTAATAAATTGACCTAACCTTTTTCACTTTGGTTGCCTTACTTTGTTTTAACTTAAAAACAGTTACCGTGGCTTATCCATGAAAGAAAGATATATGCTTTCCCCTATATTTAATTTTAATATATTTGTAAGAGTTTTGCCAGCGTTCGTCACGATAGCGTCCATACCAGCGATTTCTTCTCCGACTACGTTGACGTTATTATTTATATCTCAAAAAATATATGATATATGTGCATTCTATATAGTCTATGGCATTCTGGAAACTATAATTATCATATTTTGAAAATTATTTGTCAATTATGTTAGTAGTGTTTGCGTGAATGTCTTAGAAACAAACAAAAATGTCTTCTTTATTATATTAGGAGGACTGTATCTTGAGAACTACTAGGCTGATCTTAATAAAACTTTCAATTTACAACAGCATAATTAATTTTTCTTATGAAATGGTTTTTTTTATATGTTTAAGCTGTTTTTTCAGCATTTACGATTGAAAAAAAAATGCCCACTTAACTAATGTTTTTTCGTGATTTTCCTCATAAAATAGTTGTATATTTTGTTATTTTGCTTTCGGAATACAATATTTTTTTCTGCATGATTTACATTTTCACTTTTCGTTCAAATTGCTTGACGTTAAGTGAAACTTTTCAATTTCAGATAAAGTTATATGGTTAACGACACCTTATATAAAAAAAAAATCGTGAGCAACGCAATACTTTGGCCATTTAACCTTGTTTTATAAGTATTAGTAAGAGGTAAACCGGTAGAGAAAGAGAGAGAGAGAGAAATAAACATTAATTATCTATAAATAATCCTGACTGTTGAATTACACACAGCAAATGCGCCTGCGCTGTATGTGGCTCATATTTCATATTTGCAAACATGCTTAAGGGCAGGATAAATATATGGAGTTGAATATCAAATAAATATACTAAGTGTAAGTTCATATATTATATTAAATTCACACAAGAAGATATTAATATTATACATTTAGAAAATTAATAAAATATCATGACAAATCGACGTAAATATCTAATAAAATGTTCATAAAAATATATATAGACAATTGTCAATAAAAAAAGCCACAATGCCAATATCAGGACACGGCTAAATGCGACTGAAAGAAGTTGAAATGCTCCTGTTGTAAATTATATTTATGATAACTATACGTGAGGGTCCATTACCGATTTATAAATAAATTAAGTACATGTGTTGTTAGTCTTGTAATGGATGAAGTACGTGCAAAATTAGTAATAAATGAATCATAAATAGATAAATAAATTGACAAAATTTTTACAGTTTACTTTTGACAGACATAACGTACGAAACAGCTGATAGCAATAGTGAGCGCCATTTTGTTGTCTTATTTTCGCGCATGCACGCACTTATTGTCTTATTCTATCGTGTTCATCTGTTTCTCTCGGTTGTTATTTAAGTACTTGCTTCCTTAAATCTATCGTCTTCATTACGATAGATTTGTTACATTAAAACGTTACATAAAAAACGTTCCACGATATTCAGCCTTAACATTTTACTATAATCGCCCCAAAGAAGTTTCACTTCAATATCTTCTAGAATAGTATTTCTAGCTGCACTTTCATAGAATCGATTCAAATTAAATTATTGCATTATTATCCCTAGGTTCATTTTGCTGTCTATATTTTCGTATTGAAACTCGAGGTTTTCAAGCAATAGGTTATAAATTCTTTTGTATGCTTGACCAAATAATCATAAAAAATTACAAGATTGTTAGAAGTGAAAACCACTCGAATTTTAATAAGAATAATATAGGTGACATCATTAATATTTATTACAAATATGATCTATATATATATATATATATATATATATATATATATATATATATATATATATATATATATATAATTTGTTCTTTCAATCGGCTACCTTTTGGAGTTGTTAAAATATTTGTAATTGTGGAATAAAAAAAATTACTTTTTTTTCTATGTATCTGGGTATGTATGTATGCATGCTGGGAAGAAATAAGATTTCTCCATCATTATCAGCAAGTCGTTTAAATTTCAATTTTAGAATGAATCAGTCATGCATTCAAAAAACGAAAATAGTTTATAAAAATAGTTTATTTTTCTGTGCATAATAATAAACATATTTTTTTTAATTATTTTGATATATGGAATATGTGTAAACATTATTTTAAAACGAGATTTAATGCGAGATAGAGTATTTTTTTACACAACTCCATTTTTATCATTACTGAACCTAACTTCTATACAAATAAATTAAACTTAAGGTAGTTGTCGTGTAAAACGCGTTTTCCACAAGATTCGCTGATTTTTTTAGAAATTGTTCAAACAATAAATATATAACTAATTTTAAAATTAAAAAATGATTTACCATTTACTTTTAGTAAAAATCGCTCTGAAAAATTGTACAATTAACATTGCGGGAAAAGTAGTCATTTAACCACACTTAATTTTATTTAAAGAACGCATCGACTTATTTGTCTAAAAAACTAAGTCAATGTAAAATTATGTTATTTTAACATTTTGAATAAAAAAATGCTTATCATTTTGTTTTGGTAAAAATCGCTTTCAAAAATTGTATAATTAACATTATGGGAATAGTAGTAATTTCATCACACTTAATTTTATTTAAAAAACGCATCGTGATATTTGTCTAAAAAACTAAGTCAATGTAAAATGATGTTATTTTAAAATTTTGAAAAATTAATTTACCGCTTAGTATTGGTAAAAATCGCTCTTAAAAATTGTACAATTATGAAAACATTGAAGAAAAGGTAGTAATTTCACCACACTTAATTTTATGTAAGAAACGAATCGAGCGATTTTTCTAAAAAAATAAGTTAATGTAAAATTATGTTATTTTATCATTTTGAAAAAAAAATGTTTCTCATTTTATTTTAGTAAAAATTGCTTTCAACATTGTACAATTAACATTGCGGGAAAAGTATCAATTTCATCACATTTTTAATTTTATTTAAAAAACGCCTCGAGCTCTATAATGTAAAATGATGTTATATTAATAAGCCTCGAGCTCTATAATGTAAAATGATGTTATATTAAAATTTTGGAAAAAATATTTTAAAATTTAGTTTTGGTAAAAACCGCTCTCAAAAATTGTATAATTAACATTATAGGAAAAGTAGTAAATTCACCAGACCTTAATTCGATTTAAAAGACGCGTCGAGCTATTGGTCTAAAAAACTAAGTCAAAGTAAAATGATGTTATATTAACGTTTAGAAAAAAAAAATCAATAAAATATTTCATAATAAATTTTGGATTTTATTGCCACGCGCCACCAAATTTTAGTGAAAATATTTGACGGCATAGGACGATATTTTAAAGGAAAAGGAAGTGGGAAATACATAAGCACAACTATACGCCAACCATAGACAAAAAAACTGGGCAGAAGACTAGCTTTCAAGTACCTCTCAAAAACGACCCGCCGCCTATGTCGCCTTAAAAACAAACCTAGCCATGAAAAGAGTACCAGCAAAAACAAAAAACCGCGGCACAAGGTCAAATTGCGACACCCGAAGCTGTTTGCCAACAGAATCTTGAATCGCCGCCTTATTTATAAATAAATCGGCTAAAAAATCGGCCTAAGGTCGCCGCTAATAAATAATTATTTCGATCTGCGCGGAAAAAACGGCTTCTCGATCGAAGCTGAGGCTAATTTGCGGGTCAGATCGCGTTGCGACATTTCGATGGTACGACCCTGGATTAGGACGCGATTTCTTCACAGAGAGACACAGTTTTTGTGACGAATCACGGCAGCGGCGCGCTGAATAGGAGATCAGCTGCTCATTCGCCGCTAACATCCGTGACAATCGATTTTAATCTTGCCGTGGCTTCTGTTTTCGAACGTTTTTGAATAGACGAGATCTTCAATCGTTTCGTGTGCGAGAATTGATGGTTCGATTACTTATCGTACTGATAATGAAATTTTTGCATCTTTACATACGTAAATTTTATCACAATTTTGACAGGATTGAATGTGGTACTAATATAGATAGTAGTTTCATATAAATTCGTTAAGTGGAAGCTGACAAATAGCATTTTATCATTTCGACCACTCTGTTGTCAGTTAAACTCGTTTGCCGACCGAGTTGCTACAGATAGCTAGACATGGCGTAAATACATGGACAGTTGACATCCGTAGTTATAAATTTTCAGTGGATATTTCAGAATTTGTTAAAAAATTCATTCTTTCTCAATGGCGATAACTCTAAAACGCACAACGTGAAATATTTTTATACGAAACATACAGAACGTTTTAACTCCAATCCAAACGCGCTATTAGGCGTTTGGATTGGTGTTCAAAAATTCTGATGGCACTTCGCGACGTGACATTCTTCTATCTTCGCGTCTTGTTGGCTAACAGTATTACAAACCTAAAAATATATTTTCAACAGATTGTTAATTTTGTTTATGTGTTTAGTTTTTTTGGTCTTCTATGGTTTTTTATATTAAACATTTCTAATTTTGTTCTCTATCCAACATAATATTGGATCGAAAAGCCTATAATTCTTGTGAGTGTACATGTACATTATGTCTGATTCAAAATATTGTATGTTGTTGTATAACAATTCTGGAAACCAGTATTTAAGATATATTAATTAAAATCTGTCTGCTCCATCACCTTTAATTTCAGAGTTTGTCTTCTTTATCTTACTTAAACAACAAACAAAAATTGACATCTTGGAAAAAATATAAACTTTTTTTTTGGTTCCGTACATCAAAAGGAAATAAAACCTCTCATAGGATCACTTCGTTGTCCATTTCTCAATCTGTCTGTCTATCGAGACCCTTTTTCTCAGTAATACGTGGAGGTATCAAGTTGAAACTAATATCAAATAATTAGCTCTACGGTCAAAAAAATCAAGCTTCTAAGTTAACGTAATAACAAAAAAAACCTAAAAATTTGGCATTTGTGCCGCATATTTTGACACTCGTAAATAAATAAAAACTATAAGGTACTTCCCATTGACCTAGAATAGTGAAATTTAGCAAGAAGCAAGGTCTCATAGCACAAGTCAATAAAAAATCTGAAAATCGTTAATTTGCAGTTATATCACATAAATTCTTTTTGTTAATATGCGCCTATGAAAGATATAGCAAACAATATATTTTTGTTATAAAAAATTAAAATTTTAATAGGAATTTTATGTACCATTGTATTTTTATAAATGCATAAATAATAGTACTTCGCAGAGGTTGATTTGATAAATTTTTAACGATGCTACAACGGGTTTAATTAAAAAAAATTACCAAAAGAGGACTTGAATCCAAAACAGTGCATACGGTCAGTTCTGCTTATTTTTTATTAAATAGTATAGACCTGACTGGCTAATAACTGATTGTACATACTTACTTGTCTGCCTACCAAAATATTAATTAAAAGAATTCATACACGTCGAACTGGGAAATCGCTTTTCATATGTCCCATGCTTTCCAGGTATATATTCCAGTGTAAATCAGTTAAAATTAATCGACAATAAACTAAATAACTAAAATAATTTTTACGTCGATCATTTGCCCTAACAGATCCAAAATTAATCTGCCCTAAACAGACCCAAAGTCCCTAACCAGGAATGAGAGTAATATATTTGACTTGATCCATGATATATTTGATTAACTTCAGCCTGTCAATTTAATAGTCCTAATCTGTGTTTTGTGGTTGATTACCTCATAATATATTGCCATATTTATGTAGCGTCACTAATCTACAACACGTTACGTTTTTTTTGCTAAAAATTGAGCGAGATATTTAGGTAAACAAATTAACTTTACAAAAAATAATAACTTTACTGTTAAACCGGTTTTAATCTTATTAAAGAGTCTATAGAACAGATAATGATTGTAACTTTCAAACTAAATTATGTCCTAAAATCGTATAACATTTCGTCGGTGGTAGCGATCAATTTATAAACACAAAACTT
This sequence comes from Druceiella hillmani, assembly GCA_039881145.1. Classification (NCBI taxonomy): domain Eukaryota; kingdom Metazoa; phylum Arthropoda; class Insecta; order Lepidoptera; family Hepialidae; genus Druceiella; species Druceiella hillmani. The sequence goes on along the minus strand of JAYKKI010000031.1, from coordinate 21,140,207 downwards.
ATTAAATTCAAACTTGTCCTCTTGATCTAAATACTTGACCCAAACTAACAGAATTTCTTAACTGTGGCATAATTATTTTTTTTAATTCGACTGCACAGCCGTTAAACTGGCAGCTCTGTGCTAATGCCCATAACGTTCGGCTTGTTATCAATTTAGTTTATAATTTAATAAAAAGCCTTAGATATTTAAGAGCTGGCTGCACGCGCGCGCAACGTAAATGCATTTTAGAAGTGATAGGTGCATTTATTATGTATTGAAGTAATATATTGCGATATGCAGTTTTTCTATGGAAATAGATCTTTTAGTTTGATGTGAATTATCGGAATGAGACTTAATTCTATTTTTATTTATTTAAGAAAACATTTGAAAAGATAAAATTTCAAAAGAATGATGGGAAAGAATTAAAGAAAGATTGTGAGTAATATCAAGATGTCGAGTATAATTTTGTACCCATATATGAACGAATTTTTCACTTCAAGCATATATTCAGGAATATATTCCAGTGTATTCAAGAACAATAGAGAGGGTTCCAAGAAGGATTTTGTATTGGATGTTTTAATGATATTGTTGTAAAGTCTAAAAAAACATTTTTATTTATTTAAGAAAACACTTGAAAGATAAAATTTCGAGTATAATTTTATACCTACATATGAACGAATTTTTCATTTCAAGGATATATTCAGGAATATATTCCAGTGTATTCAAGAGCAATAGAGGGAGGTCCAAGAAGTATTTTGTTCAGAATATTGTGTTAGATGTCTTAGAGATATTGTTGTAAAGTCTAAAAAACATTTTTATTTATTTAAAAAAACACTTGAAAGGTAAAATTTCAAAAGAATGATGAGAAAGAATTAAAGAAAGATTGTGAGTAATATTAAGATGTCGAGTATAATTTTAAACCTATTTTTGAACGAATTTTTCACTTCAAGCATATATTCAGGAATATATTCCAGTGTATTCAAGAACAAAAGAGAGAGTTTCAAGAAGGATTTTGTTTAGAATTTTGTATTAGATGTTTTAGAGATATTGTTGAAAAGTCTAAAAAACATGGGTCATGTTTTTCCTTCATCTTCGTAATTGCTAAAGTAAAAATTATGAAAAGAAAATAGCGTTAATACAAATTTACCTAAAGTTTATTGGATAATTAAAGCGCTCACTGTTTTTCATAATTTTTGAGATATTCACGATATTTTTACGGCTATAAAAGTTATACTACGCAATTTACGTAGTAAAAATAATATTAATATTTGAAAATAGTTTAGTAGTACTATTCCATATCCTCAAATATTTATAAGCTCATAAGCGTGCACAGAACCCTCGTTGAGCGAGTTCTACTCGTGCTTAGCAGGTTTGTTAAAATTTGTCGGTTAATCTATCCGTCTGTTCATCTGTTTATTTGAGTTCGCTTCGTATAAAAATGGCTACAGATTTTTAGTAAACTTTTACTATTCATATTATGCTATTTTATTCAGTATAAATTATTATGAAACGCGACCTATTTCTCCAGCTCTTAAATAATCATCAACTCGGATTTTGAAGTGAAACTTCTTTTGTATTACAAATGAAACGCTAGTGAGGTACATCTACAGTGTTTCATTGCATTGATACTATCTTAAAACCATCTATCGCGAAGTTATGTAAGTATTTCTATAACGCTATTTATGATATCCGTTGAAATTAATGGGAAATTTAAATTACAGATCACAGATGGGGCTCTTCATTAATTTTATAACTTAAAAATAATATTTTTTTTAAATCTTGTACATTTATTGAATGTATTTGGCGTTAATTTTCTACTACAGGCTTGTACATTTATTCTAATAACTTTCAAAATCTATAACAAGACGGTTGAAGTGAAATTTTCGTCATGTTATATTAATATTCAGTATTATTTTAAATAGAATTTACAACGGATATACGTGTGTAATTAAATTAATTTTAAATAAATAAATTATAACATAGAAGTTTCACTTCTTACACGCAGGTATGCGAGCATAAATTTTTGATGAAAGCATTTATAACGATAATTATGTCAAATTATTAAATTTATTCTAGAAAATAAACCGCTTCTTGAATTTATCATAGAAAAGAGACCGCCAAAAATAGATCTGTAGTTATAGAAACCGAACACAATTTTAAAAAAATTTCTTCTTATTTAATATAAACCAAACAATTAGGAAAGATATAGAGTCCTCGAAATTAAATCGCGCCATGAATAGAAATACAATAAAAAAACTAAGATACTAAAAAATCTGATAATTCTAAGTAACTCTATTCGTACTCTCTCTGCAAATTATGGAAAAGTTTATTTCGTTTAAGCACGAAAACGTATTTTTGAAAAGAATCAAACATTTTTTTCCGAAAATATCAATTGTCTAGCGAGAAAAGTCCTTTCACCAAAACAGCGATGTGAAATCGTGACATGTAAATTATATGTAATAGTTTCGCTCTTCAAACATTTTCATTTGTTACACTTGTATAAACAGAATATGCATTTACCACTAAATTTCCCAACTGGCTATTTGCTCTCGATCATCTCTCTTGTACCACGTCTTTTTACCTTTCGTTTTCCTTTTATTTATGGCTAACGTTTAGTCCCTTTATCCAAACACCGTAATTTTGCATCGGGGCCCGTTTTGCCCTGCAGCGCGCATTTGTTACAAGTGGCTCTGTTTATTACGAGGCTGCAACACTCGCTTATTTTAGATGGTTTGTTTCTGTGTCCTGAATAGGAGATAAGCTTTGATTAAGCTATCGAGATGTGGTCTTATTAGTGGTATGCTGAATATGGTGCAAAACTTAATTTAAATGACAAAGCGTGACTTTGTTAGGTACATTGTGTTACAATATGCTACAAAGTATACAATGTGTCTGGTGCATTGCCTCTATTGTAAGGAACATTTAATTGGGAGGAAAATGTATCTTTTCTTTAATATACTACGACGGTTTTTGTAAAGGCGCTTTTCCTGTCGGGGTCCCTTCGGCATTGGCCAAGTGAACTACATTTTTAGGCGCAAAATGAGCACTTTTTGATCCATATTTTATTTGAGATTAGTTTAACTAGGTAACACGCGTGTGTTATTATCTTTGAAAATTATAATCTCACATTGTTCCTGATTCGCAAAACTAATATCCACTATATAACATCGATATATATATATATATATATATATATATATATATACATATATATATAAATTATAAGTTTTCACTTCTGTCTGGTGGTCAAAAGCACACGCCAGAATTGTTTTATGAAATAGGAGAAAAATCATTTAAAATAACCATTTCTGTCACATAGTCCAATTTATGGACAATTTATATTGACACGCAGCTGTGAAAAGAAAAAACAATGGTGGAGACATTTTAAAAAAATTGAGCGCGTGCCACTCTGTACACCTAGAAAAAGTGAAACTTCTTTGACGATCTAAACTTCGATTTGTAAGTAAATAAGATGCAAAACGGCAAATAGAGGGGAAGACAAAATATACTGAGTTTAATTCCTTATATTATACTAAATACGAGTAAAAAGATTTTAATACTATTACTTTAGAAAAAAATAATAAAATGTCGTTACAAATCAATATAAACATCTAATAAAATCTTCATATAAATTTACACAGACATAGACTTTCATAGATGTCAATTAAAAAAAATGGCTGTGATGCCAGCACCTGAATACGACTAAATGCAGCTGAAGGAAATCTAGACGTATTGCTCCTGTTGTAAATTATATTTATGATAAATATATGTGCGGGTTCGTTCTGGATTTACAAATAAATTAAGTACATATATTGTTAAATTTATAATGGATGAAGTATACACAACATTAGAATAAATCAATCATAATTGATAAATAAATCGACAACATTTTGACAGTTCACTTTTGACACACATAAAGTACAAGATGGCTGACAGCAACAGTGTTTTTGTTTTTATTCTTCCACGCATACATTCTTGTCTTTTTCTATCATGTACATCTATTTCTCCCGGTTTTTGGGTAAGTACCTATTTTCCGTTCTTCTTCCAATCGATTTGATTACATTTAGACTTTACAACTAAACGTTGCATGAAAACTTTGCATACAAACGTTTCACGAAACTCGACCTTGACATTTTACTCTCATCGCGCCCAAAGGAGTTTCACTTCAAAACATGTTCTTATAAAAGAATTGGACATTTAGAATGTCTAAGTAGTTTGAGTTGTAGAGTGAAAAGGGAAAACTGTGCATTCTTAAGTATATAATCGTAGGTTGACATATTACCATAATGCGTTATAACACATTTATAACCACGCTATGGCTCCTATTCTCGGAGTAGGGCATCATGTAATGGAGTGCCAAGAGTTTCTCGTCCGTCTCTGGTCCGTCAAGCGTTTAGGATAGTGCCCCAGTGGTCTCCATCCTTCAACTATGCTGGTAACAATGATTTTTACAGAAATGTCGACAGGTTTCCATGCAATTCCGAAGTATTAGAGAACTCTTCGAATCCATTTGGTTTACAATCTTGTTTTGATTCCACATTCTTTCAGAATCGGGACGATGGTTCTGTGTTCGGCCCATGGGATGTTGAGTATCTTCTTTTTAAACGTCATTTCATTTTGCGATCAACTGAAAATTCAGCATCCATGACACAGCGTCGTACATAAAGTTGGATAAGATCAGAGTTGTTATTAAATGTGACTTGGTATATCTGGATATGTCCCTGTCCTTCCATACTTTATCTAAACGAGACGATTAGTCAGGATAATGTATCGAATTTTTCACTGTTTTTGATATAATAATCTTAATAATTTCGGAGTTTTGTTTATGTTGTGTCATACAACATTTTTAAAGTTATTTTTATTAGTGTCTTTTTTAAAGTTTAGTCCTACGATGTATTGGAAATTTTGAAGCAAAACAAATAAAACAAACTTACTTTCACATATGTGATATTAGATAGAATAATATAGCTGACCTTTTTTCGCTATTTTTTATTGATTAGTTTTCATAAATTTGAAGTTATGTTTATACAGCTTCATCGACAGACTTTCAAATTAACGCATATATGATTGCATAAATGTAATTGCACGAATTTTCGAAAGAAATATTTAAACACATTTAAAAAGTTTGCGGGATACGATATGACTTGGATGAAGCTTTTACTGGAATACTCATTGTGATTTTCATTTGTTATTTTGTGAACGTTCATCATGTTAACCTATTAAGACTTTTTGTAACTCAGAAAATATCATTTATATCGACGCTTTTTTGTAAGGCGCCACAAACTTGACTTTGAACCCTTGTAAATTTGTGGATTTAAAAAGGAATTGGAAATCAACACGAAACAAAATTCGTACTTCCGCTGGTTCTTTAAACACTTCTATCATGTTGTCAAAAAAGAGATAGGACCTCTAAAAAGTTTTCATGTCGGGCTACTAGTGGAAGGGTAGATGTGGAGAGGACGCTGTCTACTGCTTCTTGGTCTGATCAGATTTCCTCCATACCCGAGACCAGCGATGTCAGCCATACCGGGGAGAATAGAGCCAGATGGTTGACTGGTCTTCTCTTATCTTGTCGGTTACAGCCATTGTTATTGTCATTACCCCATTAGAAGGGGATATTTAATAAAATTTGACTTTCCCCTTTCCTTCCAAATTTCTCCAATCTGATCCGATCCAATATTTTCGATGAAGCCGCTTCATCCTCGTCGTTTCCGCTACTCGTCCGCCTCGCCGTTGAACCTCCGTTTCTGCACACAAAACGTAAATACAGTTACTACGACCAGGCGTTCTGGCTTCGACCGCAAGATGGTCTCTCGGCAGATTATGTGCTTTGCAATCGAGACGGATGGATTGCGGTCGATCGGTCGATATTGTGGGTATTGTGCGGGCCCCGATAGTGATGGGCCTGTTTGGCGGTTTTCAATTATGCGGATGCGGCTAGGGGTGGCGCGGTGGCGGTAGGGATGAACCCGTTCGGGCTAGCGATTGGTTTTTTGGTAAGTTTTTTCTGAGTTTAGAAGATTTGCGGTTAAGGAACTTTGTTAACATCGGTTTCTTGTCTAGTAAAATATATCATAAAAGATCAAAGATTATTCGTGTATACGTTGATCGGTGGAATAATATAGCCATAGGATGTGGCAATGATTAACATCAATTTATTTTAATTTTGGTATTTTGGTGTAACAATACGCTACATAAAATATTCAAAAAATAATTTTGAGAACACTTGTTTAATTACTACAGGTTATAAGTAGTGTTACGACGAATTGTTTTTTATTTTTAGCGTATTTATTATGACTTCGAATACTGTAAAAATCGTTTAAACGCAGGTTAAGCTAAAGCTTAAGGGCCAATCTCTTGATAATAATGAATTTATTAATGTTAATTTTGAATTCCATGTTTTCTTTTTCATTATTTTCATAATATCAAAGTATTGTTATGCTTATTTTTAAAATTTTCCTATTTTTGATTTTAAATTCTGACTATCATTTTATATATAATTATTGCAATTGTTGTTTTATTCAATCTGCTTATAGGTAAATACTCAATTTAGGTTAGTATCTTGATGAATTGAAAGACTTTTTTCAACGATATCCCACATGCCTAGGTGAAAAAACATTTTCTTGACATTTTTCTTTCAAAAACATTTTAATACTTGCATCAAAACCCCCTAAAATAAAATTGCGAATAATTTTAAGTACAACTAAGTTTAGATCAAAGAATCACTCAACATGTTTAAAATTTAAGTCCCCATGAATTATTCTTCATTTAGGAGTTACAGGATTCCATTACAGGAATCAAAATACAGGATTCCATTCAAACTATTTAAATACGAAAGCCCAAAAACCATAAACTGAGTTTCAGCTTTCACACTCTGACAGAATTTTATAGGATAACAAACGTTTATTTTCAGTGTTTAATGAAAAATAATAAATATAGAAAATGAAAAATTGAATTCGGAAAATAATTGCGTGGACATGATTTTAATGAGCCACTAGAGACAATTATATAAAGACATTATTTTTTTCTTGCAGTTAATTCACTGGTTTATTAAAACTTGTTGGTAACTACCTACCTATCTAAGGATACTAAAATATTAGACGGGTATTACTTTTAGCTAAGGGTGCTGATTACTTTAAGCGAAGGGTAGCATTTAATCAGACTAACTTTTTTTTTGGGAAGTTTTTACGTACAATAATGGCGTACGTAGCTCAGTTAAAGGGGCGTCCAGAGAACTCGCAACGAAAACTGTACGGATCAGAGTGACGTAATGGTATGATATTTTGTATTTTTATATTATTGTGAGTCCTTTCTACAGATTTATATGATGAATGATTACATAAAATTTCGATTAAAAATATTATATGCAAACGGTTTATATTAACATAAAAACAGAAGTTTCACTTCAAAGGCACGGGTTTCCGCGCAGCTTAATCTCTATATTGGCGATACGCGCTTGGAACGTAATTATATCTAGTAGATGCGTGTTCTTTCTTTCATAATAGCATACTATTATCACACCAAGGCTGTATGGCCAATAATGGTATATTGTAAATATAAAATAGTGAAGGTGGTTATTTTCTTTGCATACAACTTAAATTAAATGTTTTATACTTCACCAAATATAGCCTAGCGTTTAGTACCTAAACAAGGTTGTACCACTTCGTGATTCGAATTCAGACACTTTCTGCCACGTATATTATAGTACAGAGCCAATTGTTTATTGATATTATGTTTTAAATTAGCAATTAACAGATTTAGGCAAAGAAAACTAAAAATTAAATTAGACAATTTCGTTTAATGCTTCTAATTTACTGTAGTAATTTTATCTAATATTTGCTTAAAAATGTTTTATTAAACACTTAACTCAAAATTGTATTTACATTTTGCAATAAGTTTTATTTAATACGGATTCTATGAAAGTGTGAGAAATAAAATTAAGTTCATGAAAGTGTTGAATCGCTGGACGATAACAGAGAACGAGATAAACATTACGTGTCTTTCTGTATTTCATCTGAGAAGGGTGTAGAAAAATTGGTTTCATTCTTTAAAGTGAAATTTTTTTGGGCGCCATGAAATTAAAATGTCAAGATAGAATTTCGTGCAACCTTTTTATCCAACGTTTTCATGCAAGGTTCAGTTGTAACGTCTGAATGTAACGAATCTATCAGAAGAAGGAAAGAAAATAGGCACTTAGCTAATAACCGAGAGAGATAGATGAACAAGAAAGAATAGGATAATGAGTATACGCATGCGCAAAAACAAACAAAAATGGTGCTCATCACTGCCATCAGCTGTTTTGTGTGTCAAAGTAAACTGTCAAAATGTTGTGGGTAGATTTATCTATTTATAATTTATTTATTACTAATTTTGCGCGAACTTCATTCATTACAATTCTAAAAACATATGAACTTAATATATTTGTGAATCCACAATGAACCCGCACATAGAGTTATCGTAAATATAATTTTCAACAGGAGCAATATATACAGACTTTTTACTAATATTTTTAATAGACAATTGTCTTTGTAAATTTATAAAAAGATTTTATTTGATATTTACGGTATTTGTAATGACATTATGTAATTTTATTATTAATGTATAGTATTAAAATCTTAATTCAATCTATGGACTTATACTTAATATATTTTTTATCTCTCTCTGCCATATTACCCCTTACTTTATACGCCAAAGAAGTTTCAGTTTTGTACTGAGTTGCACGCGCTAAAATTTGTTTTAATGATATATTAATTAAACGATTCCAGGATAGTTTATCCTTAACTTCTTGACTAATTCCGTTTTCTAGCAAGCTCAATGTTACGTTCAAACTGTCACAATTTTGTTTTAATTTTTTTTAATTATTTATATTTTGTAATTGAATTACAGAATATCAATTCGTTTTAAGTTACCAAACACTTCGAAATTACCTTTCGTGATTTTCATAAAGGTACTCTCCTTGTGTTTACATCTTTTTAGAATTCCGTAGTGAAACCAGGAGTACTTATTATTTCGTCATGTCAGTTCGTGCGTCTGCCACATCCTCACAGTTTCTGCACACAGCTTCTACAGTCGTAGACTTACTTATGAGAATACAATTTTATAAAATAATGTGATATATGGAAATCTTAATGAATATGCCGAAAAATATTTTAAAGAAATATGTATATAGGCATCACGTATTTAAATGATTTTTTTTGGGAATTCGATGTGGTTAGGTTTTTTAAAATGAAGTTATGGTTTTGCTTACCATTTTTAATTTTAAAATCCCATTTGTAAATTGACGCGCAATGTGTTCCCTCTAATTTGTCATATATGCGTTTGAAACAGGTGAAAAAATTGTGGACACTAGCAATGTATTAGAAATTTAAATTAAAATATTATTGGTTAACTTCTAGAAATAATTTCGAGAGATATAGACAACTATAGAACCCTACTTTGCGCATGTTTTGTTACGAATTTACCTAATTTTTCTTGTCTAGTTTATTGTAAGTGATGTGTCTCTATATGTGTTCTGCAAAAATTTGAGTTTTATGCTCTAGTGCAAGGGTGAAATTAGAGGGGAGCAGAAAAGATAATCATTTGTTTCGCTCTCTATCTCTATATTCGTGCATGCGTGAATAAGAGAAAAAATATGTGTGAAGCGCGAGTACACCTAACGGTACGAGGCTTCTGTACACATTAAGACACTAAGATTTAAGACTATTGTACAATCTTTAGTATTTGTAATTAAATTTTGTTGGGGAATGTTAATTTTTTACAATGTAAACCTATTGCCTACTATATCTTTTAGAGACTTAAAACAAATTAATTATAAAAATGTGTAATTTCACAAAGAAAAAAACGATTTTTAGATTTTTCCCTTTACTTATATAAGATCTGACATTATGTCGAATTTTAAGATTATAAGTAGACCGAAAAAAAGTATGCTTTAAATGGCCATATCTTTTTGTTACGTAAACCAAAAACCTTGATTTTTTTGTTTTGCTAAGTTAGGCTACCAACTTGATATCTCAAGCCGGTTATGAGAAAAAGGGCTTCCAAAGACAGACCGCAAATAGACGGATAACCAAATGATCATATAAGGGTTCCATTTTTTTATGTTGAGAGGCGTAATCCTAAATACTGACACAAAAATTATATGCATTTCGTATGTGACAAAAATATCACTTTCGCAACCTGTTGTAAAAGTAGCTTCGGATTACGTAAAAGAAGGGGCTAACATCACTTTCAATTTTATTCATGCTTATGAATGAAAATAAAAAAGCGCAATTTCCGTTTTAGGAAAATTTATAGCAACTTGCAATAGAAACATCTTCACAATTAAATGAAACTACGTGATGTAGTATTATTTCTACTTTTTTAAAATTCTTTACCACTACCTAGGTTTCGTTGTATTATAACACCTTCAGGTGGGCTGTTAGCAAAGATCTTTGCTAATAGCCCATCTAAAGATGTTATAATACAACGAAACCTAGGTCGTGGTAAAGAACTTAAAGAAAGTAGAAATAATACTACATCACGTAGTTTCATTTAATTGTGAATAATGAATTTCTACAAAATTAACGCCAAATATATTCAATATTGAAAACATCTTCGTCTCATTCGATCGCCTCCACTACAGCCATTACGTAAACCAATAGCACAGCCTCGAATAGTGAAGCCCGGAAGCGCATGCCGATACGAATTCAATGTCGATTCTTAATATCGACATAGGTAGCGGTCTGAACCCGTTATTTCGACAAATAATCGGGCCGGCGCCCCGTCATTAGTGGTCACCCGTACGAGGCAATCAGTGGTACGTGCGTATTTCGGGCTACCTTAATCTTATTTATATATTTATTTATTTCTGCATATACGGATACAGGAACTCGTTTTGCAGAATTATTAAAGTTATTCGATATTTGTAGTTTAATATGTAGACGTAACAGCAGGAAAGTGCCAAGCTATTTTTACCTGATGCGCCAAATTATGTGACAAGATATACACCTTCGTGGGATGAAGCGAGAGATTGGAAGAGATCATCTCTTTGAGGTCGTGACACATAATTGACTGCAACCAAGCTCCATGTCCCACTGCCATAATTACGGCATTCTGGTAGTACATACTTTTTCCATATTAATGTTACATAGGTAATATTTAGCAAATCTCAAGTAAAAACAAGTTTTTCTTAGATTTTTTTTGATAAAATTACCGATTTCTATGTAAGTTTCTAGATTTTTTCAAGGTAGAAAGTTAGATATAAATCGATCTTTTTTTTTAATTTTCTGATCATTAACCGAGTTACCTGACTGTTGTTGTTATCAGTATATACGTAACTAAAAAATTTACAAAATTTATATTACGGTTATCGATTATTTGATCCAAAAATGAAAACGCATTTTCATCAATATATTTCATCAGTATATACTAATCCACACTTAAAATACAAAAAGAAAGAATATGTTTTTCTTTTTTGAAGACGTAACAAATATATAATAGACAAATGTTTTCGTATTAACGAACGATTTCCTTACGAATTGCATTTATGCAACAAAATCATTAAAAAGAATTAAATATTTTGCAATATAACATGATTACACCTTCTATAATCTCCTCTATAAACGGTCAATTACCGTATGCTTCAAATGCGTTACTAACACCCCCGTCACTTTAAAGAATTTCCTACAAGTATTTAGAAAAAAAAATTAATAATACGACAGGTAAAAGTTAATGTTAGCAAGTACAATGTAACGTCTTAGGGTAGGAAGCGAGGGTGATGTGTACGTCCGTTGCAACGGACAAACCTTATGTCATGGGTGATACTAATAGGTACATTGAACGTAAGGGTTGATTTGTAACACGGAAAAGTAAAAGAAGGTTAATGGGAGGACACGATATTTGATAGAATAGACCAAAATATTAGGGTGAAGTTTTCAGTTATTATCCACAAGGTGAAAGTTAAACATATTTTTAGTTCTTATGAATAAAGACTTGACAGAACAAATCCTATCCAAGGACACTATCGCCCGTGTCAGTTTTTCATTCGGAACAAACTATAGAAATTTTCCATAATTCTTTTTTCTAATTTGCCAAATTATATTTAAAGAACGGTGCAATTAAATGGATAAACGATAATACCGGTTGATATACCTCGATATTTTGATAAACATTTTTTTTCTCATATAAGCATCTATATATTTAATAATTAAACTAAAAATTATTTAACAAAAAAAGTTATTCCTCATCCTTATATTCATAAATCATATAATTTAATACTAGCACACAAATTTCTAACCGTCGAACAAAAAAACCATAACAACGACAGTAACACAACATAGTTTTACTGTACGAGCTTCGCTATTTATCTTTTAGCACCAAACTTCAATTTCAAGAATAATTCGGCAAAATCCTTATAATAGGAGAACTAGGTATTTTCACCGTACATATAATGAGAATACCTCATTTCTATGTAAAGGGCTATTTTCACCGTACATTAATGAGAATAACTCATTTCTAGGCAAAGGGGTATTTTCACCGTACTCATTAATGAGAATAATTCATTTCTAGGTAAAGGGGTATTTTCACCGTACACGTTAATGGGAATAACTCATTTCTAGGTAAAGGGGTATTTTCATCGTACACATTAATGAGAATTTTTATATAATTAATAATACCAAATGAAAATATACAATTTTTGTAATAAAGTGAAAAACTAACAAAGGAAATTCGGTTTTTTTGTAATCTTATTATTGCTTAAAACATCGATAGTTTTTTTGGGATCTATGTGTACCAATTTGATTTTAAGTCGTAGTAACGAACCAAAATAATACAGAAATTTACAAAAGAAACGTTAAATTTTCATGAAAATTAATTTATCTACGTTTTGAATTACTAATTACGAATCAGATAAAAGATTTGTAAAAATCAAAACAGCTGGTACAAAATGGCGAACGAGTTTTCCATTCTGGTCATTACGACAAAAAAAGGTTTCCATTGGCACCGTGTTCGTTGCTATTTATTTATTAAATTTAAACGTTTATTCTCAATTGAATTATAATGTACGTACATACATAGGTAGACAGTGTGAAGAAGCGTGTTGAATGTGATAATTCTAACATATACCTAAGAAGAGATAAATTTGTTGAAAAGTGAAGTGACAAAATGAAATATATTGCTAAAATGTATATATTTTCCCTTGTTTATTACTTGTTCACGAATATTTATCAACCCAAATACAAAATTTAATATAAAAACCAGTTTATTTTTATAAACAATTTCTTTCTTTTTCAAATGAAATAAGACATATACTAAATTAAAAATTTGAATGACATTGACGAGTTTAGTACATAACAGATGCGAATCGAACTTTTTTGTTTGTTATTACTTTTTTGTTTTTTGTTACTTTTTTTATTTGTTATTACTTTTTAAAATGATTTTAAGATTTTTATGAAGATACATAAAATCACCTTAATGTATAATTGAATAGAAATTACAATAATACATTTTTTTCAAAAGGAATGATACGAGGAAGATGCTGATGAGGCAGAACTTACACACATGTTGCTGATAATAACAATATAGTTTTTAAAACATTTATACCTTGGTACGACTGCACCTTTATACAATCAAATTTCCCTTTCTACAATACACGTCCCTTCGCAACCTTTCTTATGCCTTTATAATTGTTTATTACGCGTTTTGTCTCGGCAGGCAGGGGTCGACTATTATTATGTAGTAGCGGATGCAATGCTCGTTACAGCGATCGACGGTTGGCGATTCCTTACGGTATATTATTTTCGATTATATCATATTTTGTTATTTATATGGAAATCGGAAATTTAATAAATTTGTTGGTAACGTTATCGCCATTGTTCATGACGGAGCCGTATTGTTGTTCATACGTCGTTTTCGATAGAAAAATGTGATTATATTTCTCTATTCAGAAGGCAACTTAAATGGTCGGAAGTCCGTGATCTATAGACTTTACATACATCTACACTTTGAAAAGCAGTTCAGTTTTCTTTTTTCCCAAGCATACAACCAGCTTTTATGAAAAGGACAGACAATGAAAATTGTTTTGATTATGAAGCTTTTTATGGACAGTAAATGTCCAATCTGTGAAATATAGAAATACTTTTATGGACAGTGAATATCCAATCTGTAAAATTTTGGATTTGACTGGATCCTGATACAAGGAACAGGCTCTCCATAAATATTTTCAAAGGCCTTTGAAACATTCTCCCTCTCATAGCCCTTATTCTTATCCTTCCTTAACTTCATATTGTTCCTCTTTCCTTTATTGTTCACAGCCATGTCAAAGAATGTAATTATTTTTTAAAATTTTTATAATCAACAAGATTTACAATTAATATTTTAGCTATATTTGTGCATGTATGTTTTTAATTGTTTATTTCTTTATTATATTTTTTGCTTTTTCTTTGAAGGGCTATATTTTATTTTGTAAAGGTTAGAACAGAGTAGTCATGAAAATTGTTACACTCTTCCAGGTTACTAAGTTCTTATATTTTTAACCATTGTAGTTGTCTGGAAAGAAATCGCTCAAGTGACAATAAGTCCATAATGGCGTATACTAGAAATCAGAAAATTTGTTTTTAGAATTTTTGTCTGTATGTCTTTTTGCCTGTTAATTTGTTCTTCAATCACGCAAAATGTACTAAACGGATTTTGATGAAGTTTTGTATGGTAATAGTTTATACTTTCGAGCAACATATAGCATACTTTTTATCCGGATATTATAGATTTAAAAAAAAAACCCTGACTTGGTGGATATTAAAATATAGTTTACTAAAAACGCCATCTATTAGCGTTTTATTAAACTTTACATTCCTAGATATTGTAAAAACAAACCAAAAAAAAAACGAGAAATGATAATGTTCATTATTCCTTATAACTTTTCCTATTCGAAGTCGCAGGCATTGCTAGTAACTGAATATCCTTGTTCATGTATCTTGTGCATGACGTACCGTATTGTTTATCGTGATGGTAACGTATCATTTTCAGTAGTATCTGATTTGTCCTCGGTGATACTTTTAGTGACAAATGATAATAAATATTTCAACCTTTGTTCTCTAGTCACGGAATTGGAAACCATAACTTGACTTAGGATTGAAGCGTAACTTTATGGATTGGAAAACCAGTTGTGATAAAGATAACTCGAATTTTAAACTAAAAATCACTTTCCATCAGACACACGTCTTAACGAACCTATTTTTAGACCCTAAAAGGTAGGACGAGATACTGCTCGCCAGAGACTTCTAACTTCTAGCCGAGATAAGAAAGGGACTTTAAATTTACACACAATATCTAATTTCTTGGCCAAAAATTAGATATCGCATTTAAAATGACGTAAAATTATGTTTTGAGGATGTTTCCGAGTATTGAATAAAAAAATAATTTTTTTCTGTCTAGGCATATGAAACATTGGTGGAAACAAAATTTTGTTTAAAATATAAATCTTTTTTTTCTAACTTTCTTCTCTACAGTGATGCCATATTGCAGTGAAGTCTTTATACAGTAAAACTAGTCATAGGAGAAATTGAGAAAAGCGAATAAACAATACATTATTATTAAATAAAACATTAATATTACTTCTTATATTAAGAGAAGAAAAAACTTAGAAACAACTCTATGCATTATCTATGCATAGAGTTGTTTCTAAGTTTTTTCTTTTCTTAATTCAGATTTAGAACGTGTCAAATATAAACGGAAGTCTGTGTCACGCTTCAGTATAGCTTGCTGCCTGAAACAATGAGACAAAAAATTCGTTTTCATCTCTTTTTATTGCCTCTAACGATTTAAACCATTGTGTCGGCGAATATTTTGAAATTAAACAGTCTTTTTGTACAACGAATAACACCTATATTTGAGAAACCATACTCGGCTTATCATTAAGTGTGCTAAGGTTACGTGGTAATGTAGATATTATACAATTGTTATAGTGTTGTTCCGCATCGGTTTTTTTATAATCTTGTACCTGTTTTGTTAAAGAATTTTAATATCTAAGTAAGATATTTTTTGTTTCTGAATCGGAGGAAATAAAAAGATGGGAATGAAACAAAATGCAAGAATGTAAAGATACAGTGAGAAAAACAAGTTATTAATAAATTATCAAGGGAATAATTTTTGACCGAAAATTATTTGGTTAAATTATTTTTATTTTTTTAGATATTAACTATACATTTAATTACAAAAGTGATATGATGACAAAAAAGTTGGTATTTAACGCGAGTGGAAAATACGTCTGAAAGTTATAAAAAAAATAATAGCAGCGATAATTTTGTACGCCACAGAAGTACAAATATACAGAAAAAAACTGTCAAGTATCGATACTAGTGTTAACTCTATATATAGATACTAGTGTAGAACTCGCAATACTAGTGTTCCGTAGACATTAAGGCACTTATAAACAGTTACTATTTACGAATATTAATTTTTCATAACTTAAAAATATTGCCTAATATATCTTTCACAGGCGTAAAAATGTGGTGTATACTTAAAAAAAATATAAGATCTGGTATAATCGCTATAATTTCCCTGTAATCTTAAGGTCTGGTTTTACCGACCCTATTTTTTTCATGATTTTCGGTTCAGCAATTTAGGAAATAAGACAATTATGAGAATGTCCTATTTTTACATATTTTTTAAAATAATTTTTCAAAAATCCGTTTCAAAATTACGAAAAACAATACATTTTTGAATACTTTTTATATGGGGTAACTCCACTTTAATTCTTATATGAATATTTTTAAAAAGTTAGCTAGTGCAAAATACAAAAGTTAGTACAAAATATGTTGGTTTATAAGGTGTATTACAAATTTAAAATTTTTGTGACAGACGGACTAACAGACAGACACATGAGGTTCTATAAAGGTTCCAATTCAGACTGAGGCACGGTACCTAAATAACGTGACGTTTTATTAAGTCAATGTGTAATTTGTTTCACCTCCATAATTACAAGCTAAATAATATTATGAACTCAATCTACGCTATAGTTTATTTGTAGACCCTCCATTTTATTGTTTCGATAATATCTACAATTGACAGGTTTTATAAGCTTGTATTTTCTTTATTTATTGTTTATTTAAAGAAAAAAAATATTATAATTTTTTATCGAATACGAAAAGTATAGAATTTCAACCAATTTCTTTTTGACAAATTATAAACGCATTGATAACTTTATATCACGTTAAATGAAACTACGTTATGTAGTATTATTTCTACTTTCTTTAAGTTCTTTACCACGACCTATGTTTCGTTGTATTACAACATCTTCAGGTGCTTATTAGCAAAGATTCTTAGGTCGCGGTAAAGAACTTAAAGAAATTAGAAATAATATTACGTCACTCTGTTTCGTTTAATTGTGAATAATGAATTTCTACAAAATTAACGCCAAATATATTCAATATTTATATCACGTTTAAGACTATTCATGTGCATTAGCTTATATGTAATAGATTAAACACTCGAGCGAATTGAGATAATAAAAATGTTTCACAAACTTACGAATCATATTTGGTACATGATGTTGTATTTTTTCCCTCTTATTCGACACGTGGTAATAAATCGAACTTAGTTGTTCGTTAAGGGTTCGTAAGCTTGGGTTCAACGACTAGCTGTCATAATTATGCACCAAACAGGGTGTAAGTGCAACTAATGCAGCTCCGTCGCCACCCACCTGTTGGCTTGCATCGCGCCCTCTCGAGTGTCACTTTTTTTTTCTTTTTACACTTTATTTCAATTCAGTGAACGATTTTCAACAAAAGTAATTAGAGTAAAGTTGCGGCGATGTAACAAAGATTTGTGAAAAAGCATATCTTTTTTTGAGATAAATTGTGTTAATTTGTAAATATTGTTTAAATCTTAATTTATAAATACGATATACGTATATAGAGAATTAAAACAGTGAAAAAATGAAATTGGTTTTTGTTTATTTCAGTGGTCTTTCAGTGGTCTACAAAATTATCTAAAATTTTGTTTATCAAAATAACAAAATTATAATTTAACCTTTTCTTGTTCTTAAACGATCGCCTTTGGTATGAGCTCTTTAAAATAATAAGAAAACATTAAACAAACGAAAAAACTCTAAAAACAAAATAAAAAACATTAAAACTCGGACGTTTTTTGTTTATGTTCTGTTTATCCGTTCACTTAATATTTACGAATTATAGAAATTATTAATTTATATTGCTTTCATTTTGTACCTCCATAAATCGAACATCTAACAATATAATTTGCACAGTGTATACTGTCCCTTATTTCCATAAAGTCGTTAATTTTGTTTATTATTCTTAAAAAGAAAATAAAGACAAAAAAATAAAGAGTAAAAAATAAAGAGTAAAAAAATAAATAAAAATTTTATTATCATATTATTTTTCTTGTATTGCAAATAATAAATATAAATATTATTATAATTTTCTAATAATTATATTAACAATATCACAATTAATTATTTAAAAATGCTGGAGTGGAAAATCATTTTATGCACAGAACCCAGCGATACTGGCGTGATTACGAGGCTTACTAAATAATCGCTCTTAATAATAAAACAAAATGCAAAATTTCTATAAGAAATTCAAAAATAATTCTATTCTAAAAGTTTATCAAAGAAATCAGGTAAATACCTAAAAATTGCAGCTTGCCAATTGAAATCTATATTTCCGCAATACCAACAGAACAGTCAATACCAAAATGTAAAACCTGCACTATACTACTCACGAAGTTAATCAAAGTTAGGCGAAGATAATAGTGTAGAGAGGTACTTCGATTCGCTTTGTGCGTACTTTAAACTGTACTTCAGACTGCGATCAACTTAGACGGACACTTCGGCGACGTAACTTCGCGAGTAGTGTACAGAGCGTTTCAAGTTTACTTTAAACCTTTACGTTAATCTCGATGTGGAAATTATTATCATCATGTAGTAAAATCGGCTGTTTATAATGATACGTATTTTATAACGATTTATTGCACAATGTGAACGTAAAAGAAGGATTTTATGCGCAACGCAAAACAAGCTACTTTTGTAGGTGGTAAGTTTGCGGCCAACAACTGACTACTTTTGTGCCATAAGGTCAGTTGCCGACTCACCGCATAAGTCAAGACGAACGGGCCTCAGACTAAATGTCTACCATCTCCGTTAGTTCGTCTTCAGTAAGATACTCTATTCTTGTTTTCCTTAACGCATTTTATCTCGAGCCGGTTGGATTGAGAGGCGGCCAAAGTCTCCCCGATTTGTTTTTGTATATAACAGCCGAAAATGGCGGCTTTCTATTACACCCGTACCTATATATATATGTATTTATGTGTGTATGTTTTCGAACCTCTGAACCGAATTTGATGGTTCTTTTACCCGTCACGTCTTTATGTTTAAGGAAATGTTTAAAGAATCAGGAAATGTTTCAGAAATCAGGAATAAGGAAATGTTTAATGAAACATTAAAGTATCAAACATTAAAGTATCACACATACTTTAATAATTATTGTTCAAGAACTGATAAAGGTGTGCAACCTTTGCCAGTTTAGCGGTTAAGTAAATTTCAGTGGCCTCCTTATTCGGTAGTTACTCGAAATAGGTTAAATTGTTTTTAGATTTTAGTTTTATCTACAATCATTGTACGACGTCTGATATTGAAACAAATAGATTTCGGCGTGTTAGAGGATAGCGTTATCTCACTATTGCGGATGTGTTACATAGTTAATTATTCCTAAATTTGTTATTTAACAGTTTTTTCCCGCGTCTTCGTTCCCGAGGTATTAATAACATTTTTGTTTAATAAAAAGATAAAAAATATATTTAAAAATAAATTAAAGAATGAAAAAACAGAATAAAAATACATAATTATTTTTAGGGTTTTTATCCTCGTGACTGTTATTTCGAACAATAATGATTTTTTTAATTGTGAATGGAATGGTTAAGTGATTCTGCTTTTTCAGCGATTGACTGAAAAATAACGCTTAGAAAAAATAACGAAGGTAATATTTTACGCGGGCGAAGTCAAAAAAACATTTAAAAATTATAAATAGTATTAAACAATTTTTATTATTGCAAACAACAATAATAACATTTTACAAGATTTAATAATTGATGTAACAATTTTATAATTTTAATCGTTTCAATTTTCATCAACGTGCTGACACATTTATTTTTTTCGTATTGTTTAATATATTCAAAATAAACTTATATTTGTGTGTTTGTAAGCACATCACGCAAAATTACTAAATAGATCAATATACGCACGACTACATACATCAATACGCACAAACATACATCATACATCAGTACGCAAAACTACTAAATATATCACATCACGCAAAACTACCAAATATATCAATATACTTAATAGTTTTGCGTGATGTGCATACAAACACACAAATATACAGGTGAAAATTTTAAAAAATCATAAAAATATATCTAAACATTATAAATCTGAAGTTTTAAACTTATTGCCAGCGAAAATAATCCACTTTTCATACCAGGGCGGACAGAATTGGTTTGTACACCAAAATGCTCAATTTTGGTCATAAAAGTCATGTTTGTGGCAAGCCTGAAATCCAGTGGATAATGAAAATATTTAGAATGTATTATTTCTTGATAAAGTGACATTTCATACAATAACTGCTTCGTAAATGCATGGAAAATATTCACTTTACACCTCAAGATTATCACATGATAAATAACAATAAAATTTATCCTTAATTGATTTTTAATCGAAAAAAAAAATTTAGTTCTTTATAAAACTCACTTCTTGAAATACAGCTAGTTTATTTTGAAATACTAATATTAGTTGTCAAATAAATACTGTTAATTTTTGTTTTTGAAATCGTAATTAATTTGACCAAAAATCTGGGTCACGGGGTTAAAATATTGAAAACCGTTCGCGGTTTAATTATCCGTCAGTTAATATTATGTTAAAATAATTGTTCCTTTTGCACTTGTAAGCTGTGTATTTTGCATTTTATTATTAAATTTTATTGGGGTGGCTGGTAAGTAATAAACAGTCATTAATGTTATAATTTTTTATTATATTTAAAATTAAAATTAATTAATTGTCGATATAGTAATCACCAACATTTTGTACTACATATCTCCAACGCACTGGCAGGGAGTGGATAGCATCTGCCTAAGATTCAGGTGGCTTGGAATGAAAAAATTGGCCTATGAACTATCGTAGGTGGTCTTTCTTAACAAAGCATTTTCGTGTGAGATATTTCTGAGTGATCTAAACAAACAATAATCAGCCGTTGCAAGGTCTGTGGAATATGGCGGGTAGGGGATCTGTGTCCAACAAAATTCAAAATTTTAGGGCGGGTTTGCTTTGGCTTTATGAGGACCGGGCCACGGCTACGTCTGGGTCCGGGCTAAATTCATATGGTACCTACGCACCGTATTTGAAGCTTTTCCCCAGGCGGTATCAATCATTATCTATAGTTCAGTGGGAGCACCCGAATTAAGTTGCTAGTCAGCGTGTCGTCATTCAGCTATTTTCTTCAATTAGCAATTTTAACCTATCGCTATTCAATTCCTCTCATCGACCAGATTGTGGTTGATCACTCAGGGAAAAATCGCCGTTGCGCAACCGATGGAATCATCGTTTTTCAGTAGCTTTAAATATTGCTTCAGGAGCTACGCGTTTGTATATGTCACGCGTAGCTTTGGCAGCAAAGTTACCAGTTCTCGTAGAAAAGATAGTGTCTCACATGCGTCTTACGCCCATATACACCAGACAGTCAGGACCGTCAGTCAGACTTACTAACAGTTAAAAACTTATTTCTATTTCTCATTAACTGTCAGTTGAGTCGGCACGGTCCATTTGCTTAAGTACATTTACAAAATAGCTTTTAATTATCAGTAATCCGAGAGTCCTAACCGCGTGTGGTGCATACGGGCGTTAATGTCCTCCATATTTTATGCGTGTTAAGAGTGCAACGTCTTAATTACTACTGAATTAGTGAAAGTGTGCCGCCCCCTTTGTATATATTCGATCATGGAAGCTTCTAGAACGTTCCCACATTTTCTAGATAATTTTCAAATCATTATTTTTGCTCATTATTTTTTAGCCAACCCAATGTTTTTATCCTATGCTCAACAAGGTCCATTAATGCTTTCTTGGTTTAAAATGTGTTTAAAATCTTAATAACAATTTTCCGTTGTTGCCTGCTGATGTTTACACGTATTATTAAATATTGCTGTTTGGTGGCTTCCTTGATTGTTACCATTGTATTATTATACAATCTAATTTTCCTTCGTCATCTATGACTGTACTGAGATAAATGTTAAAATCGTAACAACGTAAAAGGCGACACCTTGTACGTTAATTTTACGACATTTTTTTAACCCGACACAAAGCCGCATACACTAAAATAACAATGACGCGACAGCCTCGGCAAGTTCGAACTTGAATGCTCATTTCCTCGCTACGCCAATCTAAAACAAAGCACAAACGAGACGCGCGTAGGCCGCCAGAGAGGGACGGGTATATGGATGCGCGTGCGCAGGTATTTCGACCGCACAATGTCCTGTCAGTAATGATCTATGATTTAGATCGCAGCCGTGATGCGCCTTAATCAGTGGGTTGGGTTAATGCGCGAGTGAGACGTTACATCCTGAGTTATAGATTATAGATCAGTTTGTGTTTTTATATGCGTTGAATTTACAAAATGTCTGATAGGTTTGGGTATTGAAGCCCTAATACTTGTTTGTAATCAATATTATCAATTCGAACTTTTAACCGGGAACACTGTACTTGATACAACAATTATTTATTTCGTACAAGTTGCTTATTTCGCACCTGCAACTTTGTATACTTAAAAGTATATTTATTATCAATTTGATATTCAGGAGTTGGTATTTAATAATTATTAAAGTTTTGTTTAAAAAATAAACAAAGATTATAAGTAATTAATGATAGTAAAGCGATCAGCGGCGTTCTAAAACGATTTCTCTCTTTTCGGCGGTTTCACTTTTTGTTCTTTATTATGTTTTGAGGAATTGTGTATTTTTAATTAAAATATTATTCCGTAAGATGTTCTATTTGAAGGTAAAATTTGGTCAGAGTCTGTTTATTTTATAAATAGTTATAAATAATAAAAGTAAATAAAACACTGTTACTTATATTATTAGTTAGCATTGTTTGTTTTTTACTATACATATGCTAGAGAATGTTGCGTCTTTTTTATTATTTTCTCAACAGTTTTTGTATTGTTGTTCAGTTGCAAAAAAAACATATGAGGTTTTTTGGAAACAATTATTTAATTTAATTTTTTCTAATAAGCAACGAGAAATTGTAATTCATAATGTGATCACAGTATCTATTTTTCTTAACATATTTCGCTTAATTTTTCGAGTATTAAAACTTTGCTTTAGTGATAACTAAATTAGGAATTTAATTAGAATTTCTAACTATAATTGATTGTATTCGAGTAATTACAAATATAATAGATGTTCGGACTTATATTTTAGAGTTTTAGGCACTTTCATGTCCTGATATAGTTGTTAATTTCATCTTTTTCTTTTTCTCGACCGTTTATTATTTTTTGGGAGATGATTAAGTATTCAGGACATTAAGTGTTTGCAAGATCCACTATGATTTCTTAATATAAATGGAAATTTAGTTCGTTATTTTAACTAATGTAACAGAAATAATTTGTTAATATCTGTATAGATATAGTTAAAATAGAGAAGTTAACAAACGTTTTCACCAAATATTTATTATTTTGTTTATTCAAAGGTATTTACTAGGATTATGTTCATATGGAGATATATTTATTTCACAGTCTGTTTAACGTGAACATACAAAAATTTTCTTTTTAAATTTCCGAATATTTTACCCCAAAACACAAGGGAAATGGTAGTGAAAAGTTGTATATTTAGCATTTTTGCTGGTTCTGAATAAAATATTGTAATAAATTGTATATTTTTATATATATTTAAATTTCCTCTTTCTGAGATGCCCCCAGTACGCCAATGAACCTTGGCAGTCTGGGCGCACTGACAGTGTTAAAAACAATAAAAAAAATAATTACGGTTGTTTTCGATTTATTTATTTACCTACTTTAATGTACACAATTAATACATATGGCGGAAGAAATTTATTGCTACGAAAGCAACCTCTTATAGCCAACCAGAACACCAGTCCAGCCCTACTCGATGAGCGGCGGGTTGATAAGGGAATGGAACCCAGGCCCTCCGATGTGCCGAACCGTCAAAGATGATACGCCTTGTGATAGACTCAACATACCACCGTTTATATAGCTTTATGACATAAAATTTTCCGATCAACGTCATGTCTTCTTGTTCTTTCTCACTACTTCTTTAACGCTGCATAAATTTACACACGAAGAAATTATTGCTATACGGACAATCTCTTCAAATTAATGAAAAAGAAGTAGTTCAAACCAATTAATTCTAAAGATGAGAGTTACGCACAAATGGTAACTAATTTCTCAAATAAAAGTAATTGAGAATGGTCAAACGCCTATCAGAATAGGCATAAGAATAACATAATGTACTGTAATTTTATATATC
Source organism: Druceiella hillmani (assembly GCA_039881145.1). Lineage (NCBI taxonomy): Eukaryota > Metazoa > Arthropoda > Insecta > Lepidoptera > Hepialidae > Druceiella > Druceiella hillmani. The sequence goes on along the minus strand of JAYKKI010000031.1, from coordinate 21,115,709 downwards.
TCCTTAATTTTTTACGCAAGATAACCTTAATTATTTTAGTGGAAAATCCTTACACAATGCAGGTAAGAAATTTTGCATTTTTCATACTCATAGCCGGAAAAATAGAGGAGAGGAAATTTTATTTTTAGACATGACGAGGGTTTCCATATTTTCCATTTAACTATGAAAGCCTAAAAACAATTTATATTAAAAGATATTTAAAAAAAAGTCTAAAGGAGACAGGCAAAAGTCTAGGTGTTGCGAGAGTAAAAAGTGTTGGGTCTAGGTGTTACAAGAGTAAAAAATGTTGGGTCTAGGTGTTACAAGAGTAAAAAGCGTTTTAGTCTAGGTGTTACAAGAGCAAAAAGTATTGGGTCTAGGTGTTACAAGAATAAAAAGCGTTGGGTCTAGGTGTTATAAGAGTAAAAATTGTTGGGTGTTACAAGAATAAAAATGACAACTCTGGAGAAAATGAAAAAAATAAGCTCCTTAAAAGTTTTATTTACATCGTCAATGAGATGAAATATTATATTTTTAACGAAAACTTGTTATATTTCAAAATGGTTTGTAAAGATTATTTTGTAACGGTATGATGAAACAAAGTGCAAATTGTGTCTTATTATATCCTCTGTACACATATGTGACATACTAATCCATGAAACGCGCAATCGCAAGTTTCGTCTAAAAAGTCACATAAAACTCGAAAAAAAAACAAATAGACATTCATTTTGACAATACAGAACAATTGTCAGTGTCACTTTACAGTTTATTTTTAATTAATTTAGGCAATTTTAAATTATCGTTTCTAAAAAGTTATTATGTACATCATATTTTTTTTAAATTTCTTATTGACAATTCTTGGCATATTAAAAATATAATAAACGCGCTTTTGTGAAGGTATCTTTTTTGTTTTGTATTACAGTTACAAATTGTTTTATGTTCTGGTCTTTCTTTATTGTCAATCGACAAACGTTTTCTTTTTTTATGTTTTAAAAAATACCAGCTTCTTTTCCGAATTATTCTCTATTCCTCTTACGACATACCCATTTTTGACAGTCTTCTTTGATATCTTAAAAGAAAAAAAGAGTATCCAACTTATCCTACCTGAGAAACATTTCCATATTTCGTAGAATCCAAAAAAATCATAAGCTGTTTCTGATTATCTTTCGTAATCTATTTTAACCTGGTCTTAAAGTTTGGTTTGCGTTGGTTAATAAGAAAAGACAAAAAAACCGTTACATCGAATGTCAAAGCCAGTAAACGTTTTTCTAATAATTGTTCCCGGTAGACTTTATAAAACTCATAATTTCTACAATTTTAATATCATTAAACAGGGCTCATGAAAAAACAATCTATTCACGCCCCCTAATGTCGGTCTTCCTGCGCACGTGCCGGCAGCCGCCCCTAGTCCTATCACCCCTGTAACGTTGTTCAACCTTTATCTTGGGGAGGTAATCTTATACAGCGCGTTTTAAAATGAAAGTATGATTTTGAAAGTGGCTCCCAGAAATAAAACATAATTAAAATATAAGAGAGTAATTTCGGTTAACCTAGTTAAAATGATTTTAATTTAAAAATATCTTAAGCAAAAAGTTACAAAATTTACATCTGGAAGTATTGGTAGAAAGCAAATTTTGGTGCCATATTCAACAATATTTTTATTGAAATCTCTTAGTAGTTTTGTAAAAAATGACATTTTTTTAAATTTAAAGTTTTGTAACTTATATATAGTGGTATGTACCTGTAGCCAATGTGCGTAATAATCCTATATCACCTTGATGAGATCACCCATTTAGGAATTAAATACGATTAACACTTTTTGTAATAATGTGGCGGATGTGGCAAACACTTTTGAAAAACTTGTTTTTGTATGACATAGTTTTGGGGGTTTCCGCTGCACGTTGTCTAATTGTTTATCCTACTTTACTAACAGGACAAAATAATTAAGGAAATTCATTCCGTCTAATCCGTTATAAAATCATTATATTAGAGATATTTTGATATATCGAATAATTCCGAAAGTTACAGCAATATTGTTTCCTCTATCTTCTTCGCGTTGTACATTGTGTTTCTGTTTTCCTTTTCAAACATATTTTTTTATTTTCTTTTTAACAAAAAGTACCCTGCAAAACAATGCATTTTCTTTTTAGCTAAAGGCCTTTTATTTGCAATTATTTCATATTTTAAACTAGTTTTGTCGCGTGTAAAATGCAAAAAAAATATTTATCTTGTGAAAATATTGGACTTTAGTATTTGAAAAAGTTAAGTAAGGTGATACATAAATAAATTTATTTATATATACAACATTTATATATTAGGTTATTTTTTTAATTACCAAAAACAAAATAAATTTTATCCCGAGATAAAAGTATTCCACGTTCATTTTTATAGCCCAGGCTATGGGTATATCATGGGGATGGATTTAGTAGTTGAGATCCAAAAGTGAACACCATGAAATTCTGTACGTTGATTATTCCAAACCGAATTGTACACACTGTATAAACCAATAATGAATGTGAATTCATATCAAACATGGCATCTAAAGTGTTAGATCTTTATTCCAATACGATTGCAACGGAATTTCTGTTCAACAGGTGCAGTGGAGTTGTTCGAGTCGACTGGACGTGCGCGCTTCAATTTCCGTTACATATTTAAGTTTCAAATAACATTGTTTAAACGGTATTAGCTCGATAATCTCATAATTAGGATGACTGTACGCTCGATCGATTTGGTTACACGTACGGTCGATTGATACATAGTGTAGACACTTATACGCTCGATTAGCTGATTTTTTTGTTACTTGACTGAGCGATTGGCCAATTAATTGGATAATGGTGCGATCGATTACTTTTAAACTATTCGTTTTTATTTCAATTTGGATTACCTTTTTTGTCATTACTCGGATTGTAGTTTAAGTTACTGTAATAAAAATGAATTTGCCGGTAAAATTTAATATTGCATTAAAAGGTTAGTGTGGAAAATGGCACCAATTGATTTGATTGCGTAATAATATGTCATAAGGATAGTTTTTCCGCAAACCGTTAAAAAAAACGTTAAATTCTTTTCGTAAACCGTTTAGAATTATTTTAAAGTTATTTGAACCCTTAACTATAGACGTAAATATTTATATAAACATATGATAAGCATTTTTTTTTATGAAAGTCTATGTGCACGGCAAGTTAATACGCAATCCTGAATCGTCAAGTCGCGTGTTTTTTAAATTGATTCCGAAAATAATAATTGTAAAATGTTTAAATATTTATAATATTTGAGACCCTATAAAAGAAATTAATATTTTAATAAGGTAAATAACTCGCTCGAATGGAAAATGTTTATTTAATGAAGTTGAAATTATCGCTGAGGTTTATTTTGCACGTTTTAAAAATTTATATTGTTACCGACACATCCGACAGCTGGAGTACGTACGCACGTTCTGAGTCCGCGCGACCAGCCGTTGCGATGTATCTCTCTCCTCGTGAATATTGACTTTTAGTCGCATTAAAACACATTCACAACACTTTTCTAAAAGCCTGTCAAATTGGAAGATAAGATAAGGTTAATATCGTCTCTATATGTCTATGGAAGAAACCTAACTAATATAATAAAACCGAAAGCGACTGTGGTTGTTCGTTTTGATTTCAGTTTAAGCACACAACTGATTTTAATATGTTTTGTACAATAGCTTATATTATAGAAATAAATATAGTATACTTTTTATTTCAGATTACTAACATTATAAGCCCGAAAGTAATTTTACTTCTTTATTAATTTGTATCGCTTTTGTGTCTCAATTATATCTTTGCAAATAGTTCATTAAAATTATTTCAATTGTTTTGTACTTATCCTACTACTCACTTATTGTAAATACAAATAACATTTTACAGGCTAACAAAAAGCTTTATAACAATAATACGTTAATAGAAAATAAGCCACTGTACAGAATACTTAAACTAACGATTTCAAACTTAGTAGGCAATAAAATAATTACCTATACAAAATTGGCATGTATTAAATAAGATTTTTACTGAAAACTGCATCGAAATTTAAAATTTTTCACAGATAATTTTCCCGTATATTTTACAGTACGAATAATACGTAACGATACTCACTCTAACAGTTTTCATCATATCGAAGCATTCTTCTCATCTCAAAATATTGGAGAAATAATTGGACCAATATTAAAGAATAAATTTCTTTAATATCAAAGTCTACTGGTCCATAAACATGTGGATATGCAAGCCAAATTTGAATACTCTCAAAGACCCTGGGCGTAAAATGAACTCTTGGAAAAATCGCGGAAATGAAAATCTTTTTTACTGGAGGAAAACCCCGGCGCCACAATTAAAATATACGAAAGTTCGTTTTTCGAAGGTCATTAGTGAGGTACTTTAATGATTAGGTCTTTAATGAGCCGTAACGAGTTCAGGTACTCATTATTGGTATAAATTGGAAGTTTTGTCTTAATCGGGCTATTGATCTTTGATCTATCAACGACCAAACAACTCAATCGGGAAGAAAGTGAGAAATAAGGAGAAAATTGAATACAGCTCTATTATAAAGTTCCTTATCAAGCAAGGAAAGTGGCACAGTATCTTTGAACAAAGCAGGAACTCACTCGAAGACGACCGACGGTCCGGATGGCCGACGGTTACTACACCGGAAATTATTCAAAACGTCAAAAAATTAATATTGGAAGATGTTGGACTAAAAAGGAACAACTCATAAAAATAGTTGGAGTCTCAGATACAACCATTTTTAAAATTATTCATCATCGTAGGATGAGTGACGTCAGTGCATGGTGGGTGCCGAGGATGCTTACTCCGAAACAACAAAAAAACAACACCGTGTGGAGTCTTCTTGCGCCTTCTTAGAGCTCTGTAGTGAAAACAAGGATGAATTATTGAGTCTAATTGTTACTGGAGATGAAAGTTGGTTTTATCATTATGAACCTGAGTCCAAACATGACTCTATGCAGTGGCACAAAAAAGGCACACCGCCACCCAAGAAGTTTAAGGGATCACAATCGGTTGGAAAAATCATGGCGACAGTCTTTGGTACTCAGAAAGGATCCTATTGATAGATTATAAAGATAAAGGCACTCCATAACCGAAGAATACTATACTTCAATACTGGTGGAGTCCTCCTGCACGACAATGCGCCTATTCACAGGCCTATCGAAAATAATAATAGATACCATGCATAAATGGATTTCAATATTTTGGATCACCCACCGTACAATCCTAACCTGGTTCCCGGGTTCCCAGTGATTTTTTAAAAGGGAATCGGTCTTCAAGTGCGGTTATTAACCAACTTCAAAAAGGAGGAGGTTCTCAATTCGTCGAAATATTTTTTTTATGTATGTTCAGCTATATTCTTTACAAAGTGGAGCGATTTCAATGAATCTCTTTTTTATTTGAAAGGGGATACTTTAGGTGTAGTCCCATGTGGATATGATGATGATCTAATATGAGGTCCGGAAATGAACTGTCGAACTCCTCAACGAGTGGCACTAAATCAACTATGATTCGAGATATCTGCTACGGGGGGTTGTTACTTTGCAAAATAACCACACCACATACCATGTCAGGGTCTGAGATAAGTTCTGTAGATAAACAATGTAACTCCTGAACGGATGATAGTAAATCAACCGTGATTAAAGATATTTGCTACTAGTACTTACTATTTTGCAAAATAAGTACGCCGTCGACCAGGCCAGGGTCTGGTGGTGAGTTCTGAAGATGAACATTAGAACTCCTTAACGGAGTAAATTAAACGTGACTCAAAATTTTTACTACTGGTAGTAGTCACTTTGCAAAATAACTATGCCAGCGACCATATCAGAGCGACTATGTCAGCGACCATATCTGATGATGCATTCTGCAGAAGAACAATGGAACTCCTTAACGGATGGTAGTAAATTAAAAGTGATTCAAGATATTTGCTACTGGTAATTATTACTTTGCAAAATAACTAAACCATCCACCATGTCAGAGTCTGGTGATGTTTTCTGAAGAATAACATTGGAACTCCTTATCAGATGATAGTAAACCAACCGTGATTCAATATATTTGCTTCAGGTCGATGTTACTTTGCAAAATAACTACATCATCCACCATGTCAAAGTCTAATGATATGTTTTGGAGATGAACAATGAAACTCTTCATCGGATGATAGTAAATCAGCCGTGAAACAAGATATTTGCTATTTTTAATGTTTAATTCGCAAAATAACTGCACCATCGGCCAGGTCAGGGTCTGATGATGAGTTCTAGAGATGAATAATGCAACACCTTAATTTATGGTATTAAACCAACCGTGTTTCAAGATATTTGCCTCTGGTTAATAGTTACTTTAGTTATTACTTTTCAAAATCTTAATATCAGATTTTGAATATGTAGAATGAAACTCTTCAAGTGGTAGTTGTTACTTTGCAAAACATGATATTGGACTTCGGATATGGAGAATGAAACTCTTCAAGTGATAGTTGTTACTTTGCAAAATATGATATTGGACTTAGAATATGGAGAATGAAACTCTTCAAGTGACAGTTGTTACTTTGCAAAATATGATATTGGACTTCGGATATGGAGAATGGATAAAAAGGATAACCATTAGCGGCTACTACTCTCGCTTTGTTCCTGTGTGTTGTTTATAACCAACTTTACACAAAGAGGAAATTATCTATATACTAGCTTTTGCTCGTGGCTTTTAAGAATTATACAATGTTTTAGGACAGAAAACAATTAAATGTTAGTTATAGTATGATGATTAATATTATTAATTACTCAAAACTCTAAAATAAAATATATTTTAAAAAACCGACTTCAAAAAAATAGAACGTACTAAAAAGTGAAAAATAATTAACTCAAAATAGGTGTCTACTTATTAGCAATCAATAACTAGGTTACTTATTTTTAAAGTTGTTGCCAGCAACGCCGATCCACTTCAACAAATGTAAAATTTTATATTATAAATAGGTCTTTTATGAATCTATTTCCTATTGTAAGTACATTAAAAGTAAATTTAAGGCTTTAAGCCTTAAATTTACATTATAAATTAAATGAAATTATGAATTTGTTTGATTAAGTCGACAGTGCTGTCACCGACTTCCAAAATACGCAACTTAATTATTGATTGCTAAGTAGGTACCTATTTTGAGTTAATTGTAGGTACCTATTTTGAGTTAACTGTTAAGCGTCTTCCAAAGAATATTTGATTATGAAATAAAAATTTCTTCTTAATGAATGATATAAAAGCAAGTAAAGAAATATAAAAAAACCTAGTTTTACAAACAAAATTATTTAATTACTCTTTGAGATTTGTGGACAATTTATATAATTGGAATGAGATATCATAGACATTTCATATTATGGAAAAAAAATTAATTGTGCTTACTTCTATTATCACTCCCTGACTGATTCATCAGAGTATTCAGAACTACAAGACCACAACTTAATAAAATTTACCAGACCTATTTCTTCAAAGTGCACGCTGAGAAGCATTTGAACGGATCCATGGTTACAGTTATGTTTATTTCAATTGCTGTGTCTTTTCTGTCGTATTCGTTATGTAAAGTGTAAACAACACTTATTCCTTATGTAAAGCATGAACAACTCTTAGTGTAAACAACACTACATTTTATGACTATTTTTATTTATGGTACTTCCATTTATACATGCTTTGACTAAATATGCAAATTGGGGGTTTTCTAGTAATAAGTAAATAAATACAGTTCATAACAAAAATATATAATACGCAAATAAGTAATAAAAATACATAAAAATATTATTTTTTTTCATAAAGTAAATGCATTACATACTTAACTTGCACAGATGGTGCGTAGTATCGTAGTATAGCATGGTACACTTTCAAAAAAAATTATGATCTAGGATGATTGTAGTAGTTCTCCGACAACCCTTCGCTTAGGCTTCTAACAAACCCTATTTTTTAGGTATTTCAATTTGAGTTGTTTGGGAAATAAGGGTGTAAAATATTATTTTAAATATTTTTCAGTATATTTCTGAAGATATCCCATCTAAAATTTGCCGTCGCCGTGGTGTGTTGGATTGATCACAAGGCATACAAACTTTCACGATGTGGCGCACCGCGGGGACCCGGGTCGATTCGCGACCGTTCGTCGAACGGGAATGAACTGGTGTTATGGTTGACTGTAAGAGATTGATCTCATAGCAATAAGTCCGCCATATGTATCAATTAGATACATTAAAAGTAGATAAATAAATAAATAAATAAAATTATGGACAAATATTTGTAAGATCATTATTATGTACCCTTTAAAGCGATATGTCCACTGTCTTAATCTAAATCCCACCGTCCTAATTTAAATTCAATAAACAACTATATATTGAATTTAAAAAAAAGTTTTGAGTACATAATTTTCCCTAAAATTTCCATACAAATATTTTTGAGATATACGCTGGTTAATATATAATAGAAAAACGGCCATTCCATTTTTCCTTTCGAGGTTCGGAACCCCAAAAAGCAAACAAATTGCAATCATGATCCGTTTTTGCCCGGACAAAGTCGGGACAGGCAGCTAGTATTTGCATCGCGACCAGCCTTTCGCTTTGGTTGTCTCATTTTCTTTCCCCGTGCTCCAAATTATACGAGAGCAGCGATCGCTCGAGGTTGTCCGTGCGAGTTATGACAGGGTATTAGCGCTGCTGCGCCACCGCAGGACGGCGCTGATTGCCGCCATTACGGTCGCTAGTTCGGTATTGGAATGCTTTAGCTCATTATTTATTATAATTTTTCTATATAATGTATTTTTATTAATATATTTTGTGGGATATATGTACATGTAGTGCAGATAAAAAGTACTTTTCCCTAGGTACTAATACAATACGCTATTTGATATTTTTTTATGTCTTAATCATAATTTTAAAGGAAAATTGACAGAGTTATGAAGGTTTAAATTTAACGTTTAGATAAAGACGGCAATACTGAGACGGCAATAGACTCATCATAAGATTATTCATGAGACAAATGAGGCAGGCAGAATTAGTATTTCATGAGAGTGAATGAGACAGGCAGAAATCACCACTCTATCCCAATCATATGTTTAGAAGCTCATAAAACCCTTATTTTTTTAATAATTTGATATGGTTTTTTTATTACTATTATAATTAATCTATATTTTCATGAAATTCCATTGATACCAGAAAAATCTTCGAAAATCAGTCAAATCAGAAAAATCATCAAAAATCAAAAGTTTGAGGAAAATCATCTACCCTGTTGACGTATTTCTTTTGATCGCGTACGAATATCATATATTATCTTTTGTTATAAAAAAACTGTCAAGTACGAGTAGAACTCGCAATACGCCCTTGTATTGCGAGTTCTACTTGTTCCATTTACACTTAGGTACTTATAAACATTTAAGGATACATAGTATTTCTAGTGAATTATTTGCAAATATAATTTTCTCACATAAATAAATTGCTACTATATCTTTCACAGCGATGAGAGCATAGTTCATATTTAAATATTATTTTTCACCATGTTAATATATTTTTCAGTTATAATAAATATACTTTTTTAAATATTAATTTATTTTCGCTGTTAATTATACCATATATAATTTACTGCGAAATTTTCACAGTCATTGGTATGGTGTTTTCATGAATTTTTCCAGACCAAACTACACGTCATACATACATCATACATGTGATCGATTATAACTCTAAAACGATTATTACTGCTAAGCAGCAATAAGTTTCCTTTTAATATCATTAAATACACTACTATAGTCAAACATAGCTATTTATTTGGTAGGACGGGGGGACAAGTAACTCTAACTAAAATGACGATTTTCTAGCTTTATATATTGTAAACATAATTTTCCCTAAAACTCCCTAAAATTTCCACATAAATAATTTTGAGTATTAATTGAGATATGTGTTAGTTAATATACTGTATTACTCTGAAAAAATTCAAGTTTCCACGTCAAATGGTTTCTGTGATCCTTGTATAGAAAAAGAACTCATGACGTACCTCCCCCCCAATATTTTTCAAATATACTACATAACGGGAGGTACCCTAAAGAACCTCTTTTTAAAAGATTTTGTTCAAAACTTTGTAGGCATTATAAACATATATAACAGCTTTACAGCACTAATAGTTTACGAGGAAAATTATTAAAATACACAGAGCACAAACATACACATGGACCTAATGAAATTATAAAGACTGCTTGTTTCGCTACGGAATCATAAAAAGTGCCGCGTGTCGGAATACGTACAAAGTACGGTTTCATAGTTATATATACATTTCTTGAAATATTTTATGCAAAATAATCAAGGTAATTTTGATCGAAAGTGTTAATAAATTTATTCAAACTAAATTAACCTAGAACTTCTTTTCCAAAGCCGTTGTTAATTAAAAGGCAGCCGGCAGAGCAGTAAAACCGTAGCGAATTCCTTTTTCGACTTCTGGCGCAGTAAATATGCAAACGTCGCATGAATGTACAAACAGTGAAATGCGAACATGCAAAAAGCGAAGTGAACATGCAAACGGCGCCGTGAACATGCAAAAAGCGCAGTAAACATCCAAACAGCTCAGTGAACATGCAATCAGCGCTGTGAATGTGCACCTATTTTGAGCGCCGTTTTCTCGGAAACCGCTGTTTGTAGGAATTAGGGAGCGGTGACAATCGACTCTGTATTTGAAAGTCACTATTATTTTGTAGACCTGAGAAAGTTGAACGTTTTATACAACTTTGAAGTGTAAAATCAAGAATTTGCATTTGCCCGGTTTTATCCTATATTAGGATCAAGCTTGAATACAAGATTATAAAAACAATTTTCCATTCTAGTGGTTACTGAATGCTGCTATTGCGATTTTTTTGGTATTTTTTTGCGTGTATATTTAAAAAGTAAGAAAAATTGTATGAACATGATTTTCCCTAAAACTCCCTAAAATTTCCACATAAATAATTTTGAGTATTAGTTGAGATATATGTTAGTTAATATGCTGTACTACTCTAAAAAAATTCAAGTTTCCACGTCAAATGAACCATTTGTCGTGAAAACTTGAATTTTTTCAGAAACCTGTGATCCTTGTATCGAAAAAGAACTCATGACGTACCTCCCCTCCAATATTTTTCAAATATACTACATAAGGGAAGGTACCCTGGTACTTGGTATGGGATAACCAAAAAAACGTATATAACATTTAAAATTGAATTTAAAAAAAAAATTTCTATAATACCAATTTCGAATGAGTTCATGAAAACAATAAATACAAATTTGATGTATCGGAGGTCTATCAAAAAAAAAATTCATTTCTACACTTTTATGCTTTGATGCAATTAATATACGTATTTCTATAAAAGTTCAAAACGATAGAGCTTAAATTGAAAGAGTTATATGCCGTGGTATATGGAAGGACAGAGTTATGTGATGAAATTATAAGGGCATTTTTCAACATTTGGCTCTAAAAAAATTGTTAGATGTCCCTTTGATTTCTCGGTTATATCTTCCGCTAATTGAAAAGCGTTCCCCGCCGCGATTAAGTTAGAATTTCAGTTTCTTATCTTAAAAAATAACCATCTTAAGAAACAAGTGTACTGCAAAAAAAAACCAATTGGGAGTCAAAAGTTCAAACAACACATGTCTGTGACTGAAGTAGCGAGTTCACTATATCATTGAATAGTGTGGCAGGTAGGCAGTGACAGGTCAATGTCGTAACTGGGGTGAATAAGGAGCGGTGAACGAGCAGGGTGGCATGAGCCCTATCTGAGCAAGTCGCTATGGACAGGGATAGCGAACGATTGCTTGCATATAAAATCAGAATTAAAAATACACTGTGCTATTTTATTCGTAGCTTGTTTTATGACACTATCGAATTTTGAATTTAAACTTTTTTACGCGCTGTTAAGTTTAATTGTTTTCACGCAGCGTAACAAAAATCTGTGACGAAGATATGACTACGGGATTGGGATAATGCGCGTGGAGCGAGGGGTGTCTTTAGTGGCGTTTATTGGTTGCAAATATGTAGATAATATGACGCACCATACACCTATTTAATGTTTATTTTTGAGGTAAAGTATATTCTTTGAATATTAAAATATGGAAATAATGAAAATATTGAATGACTTAACCATAACATTTAAACGAATAAATTAGTTACTGTTATATTCGAAATAAAAGCTTCATTCTATAAAATTAAATTTCGCGCAGGCTTTTACAATTTTTTTACATACTACTTCACATACAACCGTTTCGCCGGCGCACGGTGTGCTTACTGAAAACAACATAGATAATAATTTATATATGACCACAACTCAAAGGGGATGTGTCGGGGGTTTAGCGGGAAACGGAAAATATAATCGTTTGTTTCGTTCTCGTTCGTTGTGTTTGTATGTGGGTGAATAATAGAAAAGCTGACACAAGAATTATTTTTATTTCGAATCATTTGTATTTGGAATAAGCAAAGTGATAAAAAGTATCACTTTCGCTGCCCACTTTGAAAATCGCTTTGGCTTCTCCATTATAGGTGGTTCGTGGCTCCACAATAACATTTTGTTAAACTTATTTCTTAAAACGTGAGTTTTGAAATAGTTCGAGAAATAAGGGGAGCGATCATTGTATTGTCAAGTATTTTTTAAAAACTTTACGACATATTTCGCAAGGCGATATGCACTTTTTCCTACGAAACATAAAAACATTTCGTTTTCTTAATTTCCCAAATTTTTAACTTGGGAATTAAGAATATTATTCAGAATCAAAAATTGAAAACGAATTTTGAAGCAAATGAGCCAGTGAATTATGTGAGTTCATTACCAAAATTAAGATCAAATTCATTAAGGAAATATGAAGGTAGTTTAAAAACAGTCAAACAAGCAACTAGTCAAATATCTGTATTTGGTATTGGGTATTAAAATAGTATTAAAATAGTAGGTTTTTTATAATTATTATATACTGTCTTTTACCTTCGACTTCGCTCGCGTGGATTTGGATTAAGACGGTGGCATTTAAATGCAAATCAATAGTTTAAATATATAAATCAAACATTGGTATATTATAGTGCTAAATTTTCTTATTAATTAAAACATTGAGTTTCAATATACAGCAATTATGCTAATTACATGCTATTCATAATATTAAAATTCCAACCGAACCAATAAATGAGCAACTTATGTATTACTCTTCCATATAAATTATATGCATACCAAATTTGCTAACGATTTGTTGTTTGCTTGCAGAGAAATTAAACAACAAAGAAACCAACAAACAATTCAAATTTCCGGTTTTTGTTCATTAATAGGCACTGATTTGTGTAGTTATAGCTAGAAAATAATAATATTAATAATGATTTGACGTTATACTATTTTCTAAACACGAATAATTATAATATAAAAAGAAATAAAAACGAAATATTTAACAATAACATCCCGGGTTCATAAATATATCAATAACGAGAGCGCCGAAAACAATAAGAACAATGAGCTAAATGGAGATATATTTCTAGAAGAATGTATTATTATAAAAAATAATTAAGATGGTTTGTTTACTATTGACATTGAAAAATTGACAAAATAATTAAATAACTCTCACCCGATGTGAGTTGTCGATCCCTGCATGCGACAACAGGTGTGGGCAGCGCGCTGATGAAATCTCTCGTGCGCCAGGGGTCGCCAGCCCCGGCGGTTGGAATAAATATACATAGCATTACTTGCGACCGTTTGTGCGAGGGATTTTTTTTCTAAGGTCAGTGTACTTAATTAGACGCAACGAGAGAGAGATATGGGGTGTACGATAAAGGGTGCAGGTCGTTATTATTTTAACTAAATATTGAATATATTTGGCGTTAATTTTGTAGAAATTCATTATTCACAATTAAATGAAACTATGTGATGTAGTATTATTTCTACTATCTTTAATTTCTTTACCACGACCTAGGTTTCGTTGTATTACAACATCTTCAGGTGGGATATTAGCAAAGATCTTTGCTAATATCCCACCTGAAGATGTAATACAACGAAACCTAGGTCGTGGTAAAGAAATTAAAGATAGTAGAAATAATAATGTAGTATTATAGTTTCATTTAATTGTGGATTTTAACTAAACATTCATCGTAGTTTTATTTAACTACCTGGAATGCTCGCTAAGAAGAAACACTAAGACATCTTACCTTTCGACTATAATATTGTGTACTGTTTGGGTCATATTGAAGATTATATTTTAACTAAACATTCATCGTAGTTTTATTTAACTACCTGGAATGCTCGCTAAGAAGAAACACTAAGACATCTTACCTTTCGACTGTAATATTGTGTACTGTTTGGGTCATATTGAAGATTATATTTTAACTAAACATTCATCGTAGTTTTATTTAACTACCTGGAATGCTGGCTAAGAAGAAACACTAAGACATCTTACCTTTCGACTGTAATATTGTGTACTGTTTGGGTCATAGTGAAGATTGTATTTTAATTAAACATTCATCGTAGTTTTATTTAACTACCTGGAATGCTGGCTAAGAAGAAACACTAAGACATCTTACCTTTCGACTGTAATACTGTGTACTGTTTGGGTCATAGTGAAGATTGTATTTTAACTAAACATTCATCGTAGTTTTATTTAACTACCTGGAATGCTGGCTAAGAAGAAACACTAAGACATCTTACCTTTCGACTGTAATATTGTGTACCGTTTGGGTCATATTGAAGATTATTTAAACAAATTAAAATTTCTTCAAGATGGTGTGTTGTCCAAATGTCTGACTTCAAAAAATTATAATATTTCTGGTTACAATTCGCGGTTTAATTTATATACTTAATCCACTTAATCTCCATATTCTCTGTCGTCTAGTTATTAGGTTAAAATATTCTTTTATTGCTATCCAAATAGGACTAGATTTTCATCCGCAGAAAGGCACAGTATTATACTTTGTTCAGAAAATTTCCTCGCTTTTCTTTTCCCCCTCATAATATATGCATTACAAATTAAACTTTGGTGTATGGGATTTTTTAACAATACGTGAAAGATAAAATTGACTGAAAAGGTTTCTTCAATTGTAAATAATTTCCACTAATGCTTTTCTTGGTTTCTTATCAAATCCAACGTTTTTTCTTACTTGTTTGTAATTATGTAATATTTTTTGTTTGTTTATAGACAATACGGTTAAATTCTTTCAATAATTACGCATTTAGGATCTGTTGCAGTTTTACATATGGAATATATTTTAGTTGGAAACTGTGCATACAGATAAATTGAACAAACGTATTGTTACGTGTTTTAACATAAAGTTGACTCGTAAAACAAACATTTTAATTAAAGCTATATTTCGTGAAAGAACAATTTTTGGCCAAGTTTCAGCAAAATTCCTGATACATTCAGTTTTCTCCAGTAAAATTGTATGTAAAACTTTTATGGAGGTAGAAAAAAGTTGTTGATCGATATAGTTATTTTCTCGATCGATATAGTTATGGTGATCGATATAGTATAGATATTCATTTTTATATCTATTTATCGTCTGTTTCAGCAAAATCTTTTATAAACCGAAAAACGTAACGACATTTCAAAAACGTGTTTTTTTAAATCATGTATTGCATTTGGATAAGTTTACAGTCATTGGGTGCAATAAAGTTTGTAAATGAAAATAGGCACAGATGAATAGGTATACACCAAATATCGAATAAGATGAATGATTGGTTTCTATAGTGAATGTAGAGTATACCACTCATCCTAATTTTAATATAGCATTTTGCATGAGTCATGCAGTTTGAGCCGTATACGATCAGACAATACCATTTTTATACTTTATTTATTGGAAATAAACATAATTCAAACACGTAAATAATTGTTTAACAAAAGATCACTCCGTATAAGGAAGCGACCTACGCCAACGGCAGCGTCGTTCGATAACGGCCGGTAACGAAGGACGTAACACCTGACCTCGCCGTTATCGTTGTCCACGCCGCGACACGTGCGCGTACACGTGTTGCCTTTACGCGCGTCCGTCTGCCACATTGTCGTCTATTCGAAGTTGCAAGAATCGTTTAAACGGTGCCAAGTACTTTACCTCCTTGAAGCGAAAATGAATATTTTTAATTTTTAATAGGAGCCCATATTAATATCTTTTTGATTGAATTCCCAATCAACAGCATAAAGGTGAAAGTGTTTTTATTGGTTTTTTTATCTAACAACTCTGCGATCCATGAATAAATTACTACCAAATTTGGCATGCGCATAGTTCGTGTTGCACATTGTACAACGAAAATGTGTTTGAATGTTTGTTACTCGATCACGTCTACATAGCTAAACAAATTTTTAAAGAAACTTAGTACAACTATAGATTATAATTTATATTGGTATATAGATTACTTTTTAAAACGATAAATAGCATAATTTCTACAAGATGGAACTTGGTTTTTTATCTAATAGTAGAAATTTTGTTCCTCAATATATCAACAGATGTCCACCGCATGTACATTAAATCGACAAAACATTTTTTATAGAGATGTATGTCAACAATCTCATTGGTCCAATGACCAATCTGACCATCTTAAACGAAAATCCACGCAGGCGAAATCGTCGCCAATGATGTAATGAAGAAATACATAAAATTGCTGTAATGATGTAGTTACATAAAACCACTGCAATGAAGAGCTGTAATAAATTAATTACATAAAATCCGTAAAGTGAATGTAGATTTCACGTAGAGAGGGATCTTTACTAATATCTACACACATAACGATGGCGACATTACCGTAAATACGAAAATAAAAATAATATTTCACGTAGAGAGGGATCTTTACTAATATCTATATACATAAGGATGGCAATATTACCGTAAATATGAAAATAATATTACTTAATAAATATTTAACTTGCAATATAATATATATACGTGTATCTCATTTAATTTCTGAGATTTCGAGCAACAAAATTTGATATATATATATATATATATATATATATATGTGTGTGTGTGTGTGTGAAAAATACTATTTTGTATTAAATTTATGAAAAAGATATGGCCATATCTAATTAAATATTTAATTTATCAAAAGTTTTTTTTTATTAGTTATCTGCGGGACCTGAAGAGATTATATTTATAATTTAATCTGGGTCGATTCTGAAATGTATCAGGTAATAAGTTTCTCATTCCTTTTACTACACCAGTTTGGAGTAAAAAAAATTAAGTAATTTATGCAGATTCTATTTAGGGAATTGAAAAATATGATGTCCAGCGAGCATCGGTAGTTAATTGTTTTTGAATTTTGTTCCAATTTCAACTTACGCTAAATTAACCAATTTATTAATTACTAGCTGTACCCGTGACTTCGCTCGCGTGGACTTTTATGAAATATTGTTATATAAAAGATTATCACGCGGACCTTTATAATATATTAACAATAGCCATAAATGTAATTCCTTTAAGTAAGTTTTGTATTGAAATGTCATATTACCATATCCTCTTTTTAATTGATCGACTGCCATGACGCATAAGTCTCTATGTCTCCCCAGACTCAATTGAATCCATCACTAAATTTCATCTAAATCTCTTTAGTTGTTCTTGCGTGATGTGCAAATACATAAAGAGGCTTGTAGATAAACAAACATAAATTCCAAATATTCACAACAGTTTAAAAAAAACAAACAGCAGAAATAGTGTTAGCTTATATCGAATATATACAATGTTCGCGTGGAATATTTGATTGCCAGATTTAAAATACATGTAGCGCCATCTATTGATGTACAAAGGTACACAATACATTTGTGTAATTACTCTGCGCCGAGTGCCTGGGCACTTCTTTACAATTGTTGTATTGATGCAATGTAATTGAATTTTTTAAAATATTAAACTCTGCTGTTTGCCTATTCGGTGAATCGATTATAATAAATAAAACTTAAATATCGCTTCAGGATGACCCCAATTTTTTTGAAACTCCACCTTAAAAGGATCTGTAGTATTTACGTGATAACATGAACAATCAAACGAATAAAACTAACTTATTTTTAATGCATTCTGTTACTTATTCTTAACATATTTTGTTATTAATTTTTAATGCATTCTGTTACTCATTCTTAATGCATTATACTACTTATCCTTAATGAATTCTATTACTTATTCTTAATGCATTCTGTTACTCATTCTTAATGCATCCTGTTACTTTTAACGCACTCTGTTTCTTATTCTTAATGTATTCTGTTCCTTATTCTTAATGCATTTTATTACTTATTCTTTATACGTTCTGCTACTCATTCTTAATGTAGTCTATTACTCATTCTTAATGCATTCTGTTACTTATTTTAATGCACTCTGTCATTTATTCTTATTGTATTCTGCTACTTATTTTTAATGCCCTCTGTTACTTATTCTTAATGTATTTTCTTACTTATTTTTAACGCATTCTATTACGTATTCTTAATGTATTCTGTTATATATTTTTTAATGATTTCTCTAACTTATTCTTAATACATTAGGTTATTTATTCCTAATGCATTAGGTTACTTATTCCTAATGCATTAGGTTACTCATTCTAAATACATTTCGTTACTTATTCTTCAATATTTGTAGCACCAATTTTTATTTATTTTTTTATTGTTTTCGTTATTTATCCACATAGAGCCCTTTTGATAATATTTATAACACATCCAGATTATTAGAACATATCCAGATATATAGAAACAAAGAAAATCAAAAATAAACAAAACGTTGACGATTCATATTTTTTTGCAAATCCTAAGTCTATATATTTTTGTAATGTCGTTATAACATTTTATTATTGTGTTTTAATGCAGATCTTCTTCAAAAACAAGAATTGCGATGTTTCTAAAGTAATAACAGCAAAGCAAAGCGATGTTTCTAAAGCAATAACCGCAATAAAACAAAGCAATAACTGCAGCATTGCGTATGCAAACATTTCTAAAATTAGCAATAAAATTCAAATTTGTGTCTTTAAATTGAACACCCATTTAATATTGTTGTGATGCTATTTAATAGGACCTTTTATGATATCAGAGTTTCTCAAAATACTGGTTTTACAAAAGTGTATTAACATAGCACTAAAATAAATTACACATCAAAGAAAATGCCGTCAAATCTAGGAGGCATTTAAATACGTTTCTTTCTCTCCGTCTATCGTTAAAAGAAAAGCTAAGACTACTGTTAACACAAATGCGTGAACAGCCATAACATATACATTTAAAATACAAAATCCATATGTCTTTTCATTGGCTTTTTCTCGAAACATATCAATGGCAGATAAAAGGTAAAAGTATCAACGGCCGTCAGTTAACCCATCTACGTCGAGCACAACAATTAATAAGTGCGGACTTGACACAAAACACTGTGGACAAAAACTGGCGGACACACAAAGTAGCGAGCCAGAAACAGTGAAATAAGGCGTAAAAGAAGTGTTCAACACCAGTAGTCGATACGGACGATAAGTGAAATCTTGCCGGTGACAGCGTAGTGAGGTGCAAATAGATATAAAAAAAAGAATAAACGGTAAAAAAATGTAACATAGGAAAGGAAAAAATAAACGATAGCGGATAGAGAGGAAAGTTGGACAAGCATTGCTACTTCGGATAAAGGTCGGTTGAAATCGGAGGACTATTTTATTTGTAAGCGAAATAAGAGCTTCCCCTACTTTATCTTCGAGTCGATATTTTTATTTAATTCTGTCTAAAAAGTATATTTATATGCAATGGGAGATAACGTGATTTAAAACTACCTGTTTAGAAAACTTGTATAAAATAAAATACAACGAAATAGTAAAAATTGATATAAACGTTCAAATCGTTTCTTTACGGGTAGTAAACATTAAAAAGTAAATAGAAAAACTTAATTTCGAAAAAAATATTTTTCATTTGTTTTTGCTTCCTATGTATTCGAAAAGTGCTGCATTGATTTCTAAAAAAATCATTAATCTATATTTTAAGGTCTGGTTTTTATATATAATATATGCCTGCATTATAACATTAGAAAATAATACAGAGAGATCATGTCATGAGAACAAAAATAAGTAAATTAATCCAGACAAAAACTAATTCAAAAAGAAATATTAATTATTTAATTATATTAAGTTTAATCAGATAATCAATAGCAAATTCATCATCAAAGAAACATTTCTATAAAATTAATATTTTTCTAAAAATAGTATATATTATTTTTTAGTACAAGATTAAATGATGTTCACATATTTTCGCAAAACATCCTTTTTAAACCCCGTGAAAATAGTTCTTAGGATTTATATATCATTTAAAAGGAATATTTATATATTATTACCACTACAACCGTTTTCATCAGAAACTTTTAAACACAGAAACGGGAAGTTTTCATAAAAATATAATGAAAGGGAAAAACATTTGTTTTTAATTATATTTAGGATAATCTTAAAGATATTACTGAAAAAAACCTTCAACTTTAAACTTCTAAAATCAAAATTACGCAATCAATAGCCTTACTGTCTAAAGTTTGCTGGGAAACTGTGATGGTGATTTTAAACTACATATTTTTTAAGAAATTCGTGAAACTTTGAGGTCTATGGCAGGTACACTAGACAAATAATATTCATATTTATAGATAGTTTCATGGAAATAGTATGTATGCTTCAAGGTTTATATGTGCCTTTTTGTATGCATAAATGTTCATTTGTACTCATATTTAACAAGTTTTTTATAAGCGGTAGTTTAAATTTACGTAAATACTTACCAATGGAATGTTATTCCAAGTACAAAAGATGTGTCTATTTTTTTGATTAAATTGATAGTTTGAAATAGAAAAATAGTAACGAATAACTTCATTGTTTAAATCATGATTTTCTCTTTTAAAAAGTTCATCAAAATATAAAAATAACACGCGCATCGCGACTCTTATTTTTGTGTCTATGCCCACGATTTGTTCAAATTATTGAGTTACAATTTTTTACGTTTATATATATGTGTGTATATATATATATGTATGTATATATATATATATATATATATATATATATGTATAAAGGAATAATTTAAAAAAGTACTCGAAGGAAAAACACGTACTGTAATAAAAAACTACCTAAAAAATTAAAACTCCCTAACTAAGAAACATACCAAATTAAAAAGGGCACAGAGTTTTGAAAAAAAAAATAGTCCTGGCCCCATTTTCATTATTTGATAGAAAAAACTTTAAATAAGTTAATGATATTTAAAGCAAAATTATTTTCAATTCCACTAAGTTACTACGAAATTATTTTCATTATTTTCACGGTTTTCTCAAAATATAAACCATTTTCCAATATTTTTACTTAGTACTAACGCCTTAAGTGTGATATACACTTAAATTTATTTAAACTTAAAATTTGTCACTGAATGCATTTCACTATCAGCTTTTTGCGCTAAACTCCATTTATTTTGTTGCGTCAATTGTATGCAGTTCTAATGTGCTACTTACAAAACCCATTTTACAGTCTTTATATCCTAATACAATCCACCTCCTATTGAACGACTCAATGCAATGCACGATCGCTTAACTTAATGACAAACCTCGGTATAACCCCAACCTATAACTACAATAAAGAGTAAACGCCGCCAAAAGCACCACAATAGCGGCGAACAATGAGCTCGGCGGCGCTCGGCAGCTCTCGGCTAGGCCCGAACGCCCCGCTCCATTGTAGATCGTCGTCGCATCGATCAATGATCTAGTGATCTATATATTGAATGATCCATGATGCAGTATCGATAGGATTATTTTAAGTTATGTTTATTTTTGTTATTTATTTTTATTTGTATGTAAATAAATGCGCCTCTGTTTTATAATTAAGCTATTGCTTTGTATTGATAAACATTATGTTTTTCAATACAAAGCAATAGCTTAATGCTTTTGTTTAGTATTCTATACCCTTTCTCTACTCAGTGATCTTTATGCATAACTTTTAGCGAATAAATATTTTGGGATCATTTTTATTACAATCTGTTGCTAAATCGAAGAGCGGTGGTATAAGATTGGATTTTTTGCGATATCGGTTAACAAGGGAAAAACAATTTAAAAAGAGAACAAACGGAAACGGATTAGTAACTAAAAATTTTTAAAATGAAAGTATATTTGAACGAATAGCAATTTATACACATATTTTTTAATTTGTTTAATACCCGGTATTATATTTATGTAATTTTAAAGTCGGTAATATTTTTTTTAATTTGTTTTATCTAAACTTTTACAAATAAGGGAAGATGAGGAATGTTTTTTAGGTTTTTTTACAGATTCGTACGCTTTTTTAAATTTCTTTAAGGAAATATACGATTACAAAGATATAATTAATTTTTTCCGAGGTTTTTTAAGTCATCTTTTTTCCTTTACTCAAAATATTCATTTAAAGCAACATATATTATTCAGACACATTCGCATCGTATTTTTTCCATAAACTTTTCCTTGTTGAATACAAAACACTGAGTGTGATTGCGAAAAACAGTAGGCCATTTTGTGAAAACTCACCGTCTGGAAAATCGTTGCCCTGACAATATGGATGGCGATAATATTTTTCATCGCTAGCCAATGTAATGATTCGCATTCTTTTATTTGATAAGACATTCAAGGTTCATTGCTTTTTCCATTGCAGTCTAGACTGTAGTTTTCTGCACTCTAAGACTAGTTCACTTGAGCTGTCGATAAAATATCGACCTTGCTGACGTTACATTCTCCTTTCGTTCTTTTTAAAAATCACAGATTTGTTTTTAATACGAATACTATATGTTTTGTGATATTTTTCCACGCAGAGTTCGTGCAATTTGGTAATAAGGTTTCGTAAGCGTTCATTGGGGTCGAAATCGGTCTAATATACCCCGATGATAAATATTAAATTATCTTCGAATTATAATTATCCATTTATTTGTATTAGCTACTAACTTTTTTCACACTTAGGTGGATGTTTGATTAATTCGGTGGGATTTCCAGTAAAAATATTTGATCTCAGTAAAATATTTAATTTCCAGTGAAAAATTAATGTAATTTATGTCATCTTGAAGTTTAAGCATTCGGCTTAATAGATGGGAAAATGTCTATTCATCAGTTCTTAAACTCAAGTACATGATTTGTACTGCGTGAACGTCAGTATTAGATTTCAGGTCCTTTAAAATTTGATTGAAACAAAAGGTAGTTTTGGTTTTAATTGAAATTTTTAGTATTATTTTTATAAATAATCAAATTTGTCCTATTGTGTTTTTCATGGTGTTCTAACAAACAGATGAAAAGGTAAAAAGAAAAACAGACAGGTAAACAACAAGCATATAAGGTAATAGTCTATTAGCATAAAACAGCCAAGATCCTAAACTGAATCTTCAGCATTATTTTAATAGAAGTATTATTTATATTATTTTAGTAATTTTTATGCGATACAATATACAATATAAAAAATATTCACCAAATATGAGTTTCGAAAATGAATTTAAAGATATTTATGAATCGCATTGAGTTTTAAAAGAACTTAACGCGTGTGAATTAAATTACTTTAGAAATGTTTAGTTCAATCATCTAAAAAAATTCTTAAAATTGTCCTCTGTTAGATTGTCGTACAAAATTGGTAAACAATCATTAATTAAATGGTTACTGCTAATATCTTTATAAGACAGGAAACGTCTTCCATCTTCTCTACTACTTGAAGTTTTCCACTACCTAAATTTTTTTAAAGGAGTATTATTACATGTCATCGCAAGATAGGGTATAATGTATTTAAATCTAATGGAGCGCCATTGCAAAAAAAAAAAATTTCATGCCCTTACGTCAGTGGGTCGGTTTTGTTTGCACATCTAAATGTGTCATTAGCTAGGGGTTTGAAAATGAAACTAAAGTTTAAATTGCTGTTTTTAATCTGTTTTTCTGAAATATTAAGCATCAAAATAGTTGAGAGATAAGAAATGCATTCCATCTCTTATCTCTGAATTCTCAATCACGAATTTATATAATGTGATAATTACTTCTAATAAAAATGATTTTAGTTAACTCGCATCTAAACTTTCAACAGATATAGACAAATAAGTAATCTTAATTTATTCTTATTGCGTCACACAGGTAACCAATTTTTCCTGCAACTGCTGAATCTGCCTCTTCTTAATCCTGATTCGACCTTCCTTAATGCAATGTTTCACATCTGGTCGGGATTTTACTTGGAAAACTTTCATTCTAGATGATTAAATTATCTAAAAATACAATATTTTCAAACACGAACTTTTGAAATTATCATCACTCGTCAAGAGTCATGGCGAATTCCAAACTTTATTTATTTAAAACATGGCTTCATTGTCTTATTTTCAAATTTTATGTATAATTTAATTAGATCCTATTTAATTATTTCATTCTTTTTATTATTTCAAGTAGTATTATTAGTGTATCTTTTGACAAGGCATAATCGTCTTTATCATCTCTTTACAATTAAATCTCTTAATCCTTCTAAATCAGGACTAGTTCTTGCAGGACAAAATTGGGCTGCACGCATCTTTGTTTTGCACACATTAATACCTTTGATATAATCATGTGTTTAATATTCGATTTAAATTTCGCCACGCAAAAATTTAAAAATACGGATACCATTACCTAGGCCAGACTTACTAGCTTTTTGTAACCTAAATTTAAGATTATTAATTATATTCTTATTTCGCGTGTTAAGGATATGGACATGCAATAAATCCTCCAAAAAGTACGACCAAGTCAGAATAAAAAAACCCGTAACGTTTATCTTTACTTCGAAATAAAAAATGATTTCCACATCAGCAGCACTGACAGCATAATATCATTCGACATGATGCCCTGGAGATAAGCAAAATAACTAGCATGGCCGACCCTTAATCTTTTAATTGCCTAAATTACCTAACTGCAAATGCATCTGAGGTTATTCTACCAGCTAGTGTCTGCGTAGGAGTCCTCCACTGTAACTTCAGATCTATACTTAGGAAAGTAGTTTTCAATTACAGTACTTTGTCATACATGATTACATTACCGATAACTTGGAGCACATTAGGCAATTTCATACATTTTGGTTTTTAGCATTTGAAAGCAAGTCATTGACTGAAAATCATACGTTTGTGTATTTTATTGTATTCCATTATTATTAATACGACAAGCATTCAACAACTTTTTGGAAAATTTAATTCATTCTAGTATTTCTAAACATACAAAACATTATTTCAAAGTTTCCGTTTCCTTAATATCTTCATAGTGATGTAAAACGAAATTGTGGTATATGTTGGGAAACGAAGTTGTGGTGAATGAATGCTAGTTCCAGTAGGACACCAGTCTGTTTCGGCGTTCGGACGCCACTGATTCCAAGCCCATTAACACCGCGGCCGTTCCATCCGTGTATTTTTATCTCTATTTCGTCCACCTTTTTTTCCCCGAACGCGTGTTCGCCGACACTTCGGCGGACCTCTGCAAGATTTCGCATGATGATAGCACCGAAGGTCACCGGATCTCGTCCGCTCGCGAATATTGTAGAACGTTCAACGTACGCTGAAATGGTCGTTTTGATGTTTATACCGTATTTTATATGATTACGGGTATATGTTTATATCGCGTTTTATACAACTATAGGGATATTTATGAACAGATATATATTTAGTGGAAAATTTTGAAAAGGCTTTTTGTGTACACATTTATTTATTATTAGTTAAACACATTGACAAAAACAATAGACGACCAGATTTGACCGAGCGTGTCGTATGCTCTTCTGTTCAGTTAGCAACTGAATTTGTTCAAGTAAAGGACAAACAAATCACGAAAATTTAAGACAGAGAACTTAGAGTGCTCTTGCTTTGTGAATTCGGTTTAGTGTGAAAAGCGAGGGAAGCAACACGCAATATATACGCTGCGTTGTGTGAAGGTGCGCATATAAACTTGAAGCATACATAATATTTCTTTTAAGCTGTTTACAAATATTAAAATTGTTTCTTACCATGTAAATATATAAATATGTTGCCTAATATTTCTTTTACAAACATAGTAAATATACATTTCCAAATTAGAAAGTCAATTTTAGTCATTTGTATTTAGTTTCTTTGAACTTTTTTTACCAATCCAACTACATGTCATAAGTTGGTGGACTATTAGTCGTAAATTAGTAGAGCCTATTACAGACTATTAGTCGTAAATTAATAGAGCCTATTAGAGGCTATTAGTCGTAAATTAGTAGAGCCTATTACAGACTATTAGTCGTAAATTAATAGAGCCTATTAGAGGCTATTAGTCGTAAATTAGTAGAGCCTATTAGAGACTATTAGTCGTAAATTAGTAGAGCCTATTAGAGACTATTAGTCGTAAATTAGTAGGGCCTATTAGAGACTATTAGTCGTAAATTAGTAGAGCCTATTAGAGACTATTAGTCGTAAATTAGTAGAGCCTAT
Organism: Druceiella hillmani; assembly: GCA_039881145.1. Lineage (NCBI taxonomy): Eukaryota > Metazoa > Arthropoda > Insecta > Lepidoptera > Hepialidae > Druceiella > Druceiella hillmani. Next base: position 21,089,386 of record JAYKKI010000031.1, on the reverse strand, counting down.
TAGAGACTATTAGTCGTAAATTAGTAGAGCCTATTACAGACTATTAGTCGTAAATTAGTAGGGCCTATTAGAGACTATTAGTCGTAAATTAGTAGAGCCTATTACAGACTATTAGTCGTAAATTAGTAGGGCCTATTAGAGACTATTAGTCGTAAATTAGTAGAGCCTATTAGAGACTATTAGTCGTAAATTAGTAGAGCCTATTAGAGGCTATTAGTCGTAAATTAGTAGAGCCTATTAGAGACTATTAGTCGTAAATTAGTAGAGCCTATTAGAGACTATTAGTCGTAAATTAGTAGGGCCTATTAGAGACTATTAGTCGTAAATTAGTAGGGCCTATTAGAGACTATTAGTCGTAAATTAGTAGGGCCTATTAGAGACTATTAGTCGTAAATTAGTAGAGCCTATTAGAGACTATTAGTCGTAAATTAGTAGAGCCTATTAGAGACTATTAGTCGTAAATTAGTAGAGCCTATTACAGACTATTAGTCGTAAATTAGTAGGGCCTATTAGAGACTATTAGTCGTAAATTAGTAGGGCCTATTAGAGACTATTAGTCGTAAATTAGTAGGGCCTATTAGAGACTATTAGTCGTAAATTAGTAGAGCCTATTAGAGACTATTAGTCGTAAATTAGTAGAGCCTATTAGAGACTATTAGTCGTAAATTAGTAGGGCCTATTAGAGACTATTAGTCGTAAATTAGTAGGGCCTATTAGAGACTATTAGTCGTAAATTAGTAGGGCCTATTAGAGACTATTAGTCGTAAATTAGTAGAGCCTATTAGAGACTATTAGTCGTAAATTAATAGAGCCTATTAGAGGCTATTAGTCGTAAATTAGTAGAGCCTATTAGAGACTATTAGTCGTAAATTAGTAGGGCCTATTAGAGACTATTAGTCGTAAATTAGTAGAGCCTATTAGAGACTATTAGTCGTAAATTAGTAGGGCCTATTAGAGACTATTAGTCGTAAATTAGTAGAGCCTATTAGAGACTATTAGTCGTAAATTAGTAGAGCCTATTAGAGACTATTAGTCGTAAATTAGTAGAGCCTATTACAGACTATTAGTCGTAAATTAATAGAGCCTATTAGAGGCTATTAGTCGTAAATTAGTAGAGCCTATTAGAGACTATTAGTCGTAAATTAGTAGGGCCTATTAGAGACTATTAGTCGTAAATTAGTAGAGCCTATTAGAGACTATTAGTCGTAAATTAGTAGAGCCTATTAGAGACTATTAGTCGTAAATTAGTAGAGCCTATTACAGACTATTAGTCGTAAATTAATAGAGCCTATTAGAGGCTATTAGTCGTAAATTAGTAGAGCCTATTAGAGACTATTAGTCGTAAATTAGTAGGGCCTATTAGAGACTATTAGTCGTAAATTAGTAGGGCCTATTAGAGACTATTAGTCGTAAATTAGTAGAGCCTATTAGAGACTATTAGTCGTAAATTAGTAGGGCCTATTAGAGACTATTAGTCGTAAATTAGTAGGGCCTATTAGAGACTATTAGTCGTAAATTAGTAGAGCCTATTAGAGACTATTAGTCGTAAATTAGTAGGGCCTATTAGAGACTATTAGTCGTAAATTAGTAGAGCCTATTAGAGACTATTAGTCGTAAATTAGTAGGGCCTATTAGAGACTATTAGTCGTAAATTAGTAGAGCCTATTAGAGACTATTAGTCATAAATTAGTAGAGCCTATTAGAGACTATTAGTCGTAAATTAGTAGAGCCTATTAGAGACTATTAGTCGTAAATTAGTAGAGCCTACTTAGCTGTCATAATTTTTCCTTATTTATACTGCGATTTTGATTACTTTTCATGTATTCAAAAATATCGGTTTAGCTAGTGCGAGGTGGAGAAACATAGGTATCTCTAACAATAATGACTGTTTCAAAGTTTGATCTTTCGTTAACGGATCCCTGTATCCAAAAAGTGTCTATGACAAACATTCAATATTTTTGTAAGACCTATTCAACGTAGCCATGTACAATGAAGTAAGCAAGAAAAAATATTCATGAAGTAAAACTTCAAATTCACAAAATATGAACTTCACTTTAAACATAGAATATTTAATGTATTGAACAAAATAATAATTTATAAAATTGTTCAATAACGAAATGAAATTACAAAATAATCAAATAATCACTGTTCTAGCAAACTCGCTATAGATATATATATATACATATATATATATATATATATATATATATATATATATATATATATATATATATTTCATGCACTGGCTATGAGAGGAAGAGAGAAAGAAAATGTGCGCGCGCACTGCTCTCCCTTGCTCCTACAGTGTGATACAGTCAATAGGCTTGCACTGTGTCTTAGATATACGAAACATAACTGGCTATGAGAGAAAGAGAGAAAGAAAATGTGTGCTCGCACCTCTCTCTCTTGTCCCTACAGTAATATATGAAACGTAACTCTCTGCACACAGCACATTAAGAGTACATAACAAAATATCTGTTTCCTGTTTTACATAAAAGAAATTCTTTAGGTATTTATTACGAAGAAAGCTTTTTGCTAATTAAATGAAAATAAAAAGGAAAAGCCACTATTTCCTTTTATTTATTCTTTAATAGTATTATCAAAAGCATTTAGCTTTTGATAATACTGTGAATTTTTTTTCAGATTCTTTTGAAGACATAACAGGCGTAGAAATATTTAAAACTAACTGCGGGCACAGTTAGTTTTAAATATTTCTCGGCCTTTGTTCGCATGGAGTTTTAAATTTGTTTAGATAGGTTATTTGGAAAGATCGAAATAAAGTATAAACGTGTATAATTAATTATGGGTTTTCTTACTGCATCATTGATTGCGTCCTATGAAATTTCATGGAAAAAGTTTTTGATAATCAAGAGTTTTGCTAGTGAATCATAGATGGCGCCCTATCAAATGTAAGTGAAAATATAGATGTCGTTTAAAAATACGTTTGGCACTGATAAAAGAGTAGTTGTTACATACGGGAAAGTTTCTTGATTACCCTGTGTATTTGACTTTCATTAGGTATACAGTATGGGCTACAGAGTCTCAAAAGTAAGAGTCTAAATTTCGGGACTGTTGAAATATCACTATGAAACAAAAATTAAGTTAGTTCCAGCTTTAGTATAACTTGCTTAAAATTAATATAAATAGCTTCAGTATTTTTGAGTTAAAGATTGTTTGTGCAGATGGGAATGCGAACAAAAAGACAGGAAAAACATTTTTGAAGTTAAAACTTCTTCAGGCGCATCTGCGCACTTTGTCCGAACAGTGAATGAAAGTGAACCATCACGCTCGGGTCGGTGACGCTAAATCGGGTAACTTCGGCATCGGCCACGCGAATTCCAAATTTAAAATTATCATATTTCATCATTTTAATTGAATGTGCACTGCAATGTTCGGGTAAACTCGGTTCTCTTCGGCATCGAACGAGCGAGTTCTCTGTCTAACACGGAGTGCATCTTATACGCGTAAATTATTTTTGGTTATTAATTTTCGTATTATACGCGTAAATTATTTTTGGTTATTAATTTTCGTATTGAAAAATTTCAATATACAAAGTAGAGTTATATTGCTTGCCAAATTTTTCACTTCTGTATTATGGTCTTAACCACAGCATTTTTTAAATCACGTGTTTAAAAGTGTAAATAAGTGGAAAATTTTGAAATACGCAGACAGACATTTGAATTTTATTTACCTGTACTATTGTTTCACGACCCCTACAACTGTAAATCCACCCTGAACTAACCAGTAACATAAAACTTACAATTTTATAAACAGAACAGCTGTTGCTTTTAAAAAAAGAATACGATAATGATAGCGAAGTCGAACAAGTCAGCAAGTAGAACTGGGTGGAAAGTTTTTGTATTCAATTTTTTCACACCATAGATATGGTATAAAATCAAAAATGGTGCAAATTAGAAAGTCGCGTAATTGTTTTTTTTTTAAAGTTGCAATCATATAATTTTAAACTTTCTCTTTATTTGAGGTAAATTAATTACATTTATCGGAATCTTTTATAAATTATCTATATATACTGCATTTATCTCAAGCAAAAATATTTCTTTGAAAGTTTTTAAACTAGCAAACGATGCACCCGATTGTTTTTTCAATTTTATGTCGTGTGTAACTAAAAAAAACTGCTAAAGCCAAAATTACGAAATAACAACGTCACTAGAAGTTTAAAATCATAATTTTCTTATTCATTGAATATTTCATGTTTTCGCCTTCCATTCGTTAAAAATGACTACATACTGAATTCGATTTCCTATACGTATATCTATGAATTAATAACATACTCGTAAGTCCTACTAATTCACATACACTTCTGTCAAATTGTATTTCGCATAGCTAGCTAACTCTGAATGAATCCACGTTTCCGAGGTCCACGAAACCCGCACTGCTGCTAGGAGACCATCAGCTCGCACACAGACGCGCCGCGCGGCGGTCCCTCCGGCGACGCGACGCCGGCGGCGCTGTGTGAGTGAGCGGGCGCGCTCAGCCAAGCGTGCTTCCTGCAGCCGCGCCCGCGCCGCGGGATGATGAGACCAGACCGCGCTGCGGCGGCGGAGGAGGGGGGGGGAGCGTCCGCGCTTTAATATCGAACATCTACTCCTTGAACGCGTCTTGGCGTAAGACGCTAATGAAATCAAGAATGCAGAAAATAGCGAAATTGTCACAAATATTTTAGAGAGGCTATCGTTGGAAAGGTTATTTTTAACGATAACTACTTGATACAGTTTTTACTTTTAAGTAGATTAAATTTTTTTTACCTTCCTGCCGGAAACCGAGTAAATTTATTTAAAAAAATAGCAGTGTTACTACGCTTACTACTTACGCGCTGATCGCAGAAAAATGTACCAGTGCTGTTTTTTTATAAGTATACTTCCACATTTCAACTCTGGTCACGCCTTTCCGCTAATATACATATTTCCAGGTGGAAAATTTCATTGCGCGATTTGAGAAACACGTAGCGCCATGTGTTTATGAACATAGGTGCAATCTACGTTTGTGTAAAGCGGCAAATAAAGAAACTTAGTGTGTGTGTATGTTGGGTAGCTAGAGGTACTTAGAGGCACAGAAATTAGTCGTGTATGCGATACCAGCATCCAAACGGGATTATTTCCGAATCCTCCACTTTCCCACGGTGTTTAACTGATTTGTTCTGGCACCAAGTATTTAAAAATCGAAATATCTCAAAGAAATCAAACAATATATGAACCATATTTATGTGTTACTTGCCACCATCTGGTAGGCTGTGGCAATGTTCCTTCAGTGTAAGGGCCAGACCCTGAAATTCAAAAATGTTGTCATGATATTTTTGAAGGTCTTCTATTCTGTAGCTTCTTTTAATCTATTTGCTTAGAACACTGAACAGATATCACCTGTTAAGTGTTGACGCAATGTCGGTGGAAAATAGTGGATGTACTATGAAAGCCTAACCCAAGATAAATAGACCTTGTGATAATTATCATAATAATTATCCGATAATTATCAAAGAAATAAGCAAAATCATATATCACCTTTTAAGTTAGAAGGAAGTAGTTTAGTTAAGTTATATTCATTTAACAATCGAGTAAATCTTTTATTTATTTTGGCCATGATTTTGCAATTACAAACTCATTAAACAAAACTTTCAAAAGAAAAACAGGCAAATATCGAACCATATATTATTTAATGAATGGAATATAATCCTAGTTCTCCTCAACTGCATCAACTGTTTGAGGGAACTTAAATCTGATTTAAGATTCAAATGTATAATTACGTGACAGTTTGACAGATAGAAAACACGACACGGGGAAATCCCACCATAAATCTTAAGTGAGGCGTGGGATATTTCTATTACTGAAAAGTGGTATATTAAATATTTTCGATTATATTTATCTAGATTATTATCAACCTATAGTTATCTTGATAATTATCAAAGATAAGTATCGGTGATAATTATCGCACGAACTTTGCTAATTATAATAGTCTTTGATGCGTATATTTTACGATATATAGTCTAGCGTTAACATGGTGAACTTGACTATTTAGTTTATTGACTAGTCGAACTAATTGCTGAGACTAAGTCTCTACATTCACAGCAGATCACCCCTGAAACAACTCTCAATGATTAAGAACCTTGATACTAGCAGTTTAGCATTAATATTCTGGTATGCAGTGCACAGTTCAGGTTAGAGTATTGAAACTCCTGTTTGTCATAGATTTGTATCTATTATTAAAGTGTATGTAACCCACTTCTCATCACCAGTTACGAATTACTTCAATCAATCGAAGTTGTGTTTTATAATAACAATTATATACTAAGTAATATATAAGCATTTAATATATAATTAAGATTGAAATCCATTTACTTTATTACATACACCTGACTACTTGGCTTTGTGTAACGTCATGGAAAAGCGTAAATTCAATTTATTACCCTTACTAAAATACTTGTACATTGTATAATTTTGTAAAGTATAATATGAAGTATACTGCTACCCTATCATGAATTCACTATTATGAAAATTGGGAAAACCCCTCAAACTCCACTTCCACCATTGTCCTGTATAATGTTTAAATGCTGTTGGAAGTATATACGAGCTAATCTCTTCAAATTGTCTACCTGAAGATGTTGTCATACAATGAAACCTAGCCGTTGTTAGGAATTTAAACAAAGTAGATATACTACTAAATCAAGTAGTTTTAGTTAATTGTTAATAAAAATTAAGTGATAATGAATTTCTACAAAATTAACGCCAAATACATTCAATAATAACAATGGTTGACAAAAATTAACTCATAAGTGGAAGGGTGAGTGTTTGACGTCGATTTAAATCCATTATCTTTGATGTGGTACATATTAAATGAGCTTATTTTACCATATATATATATATATATATATATATATATATACATTAAATAACAAAATTTTGTAACTTTTAACAACCTCATGTAAAAAGGTACCGAACTCGTGCTCAAAAACTTGTTAGCTCCCCTAATAAATTTCTTAAAGTGTCCATCGTTATGTGTAGAAATGTCTTACAATTGATCAACGTCCGATGTAAGATGTAATTTGTTTTTTACCGCTACAGCTGCACAAACGTAATGTTTCTCTCCTTCTAAATGTATTTAAAAAATAAATAAAATAAATTGAGCGTGTACAACTCAGTACACATGACAGAAGTGAAACTTCTTTGACGATCTAAACTTCGATTTGTAAGCATATAATAAGGGGTAAAACGGCACCGAGAGTGAGAGAGAGGGAGAGAGATAAATACTAATTATCGATTAATATTAATAACTGTTAAAATACATTTCTTTTTTATTTTCGCGCATGCGTCCATTCCAAAGTTGCAAACATAATATAGGCAGGATAAATATTAAAATTGAGTTAAATATTACAAAAATATCTACATTAATAAAATGTTACTACAAATCAACGTTAAACGTCTAATAAAATCTTCATATTAATTCACTTGGACAATTGTCAATTAAAAAAATAGTCGCGATGCCAGCACCAGAACACCGCTAAATGCGGCTAAAGGAAGTCGAGGTGTATGTTTGGCTCCTGTTGTCAATTTTACCCTAACTATATGTTACGACAACTATATGCGGATTTATAAATAAAGTACGTGTGTTGTCAATATTGTAATGGATGAAGTATACTCAAAATAAATGAATCACAAATAGATAAATAATACGACAATATTTTGACAGTTTACTTTTGACACATCATTAACGAAACAGCTGATAGTGAGTGCCATTTGTGTTTGTCTTCTCGCATGCGTACACTTCTTATTCTATCGTCTTCACCTATCTCCCTCGGTTGTTAGCTAAACACCTATTTTCCATCCTTTTTTGAAAGATAAAAACGTTGCTCGAAATTCGACCTTGACAATTTACTCTCATCTCACCCAAAGAAGTTTCACTTCAATAAAATACATATAAACACATATACATATAAACAATACCATCATTCCTGATGGGCGTAAAAATGGGGCGAATCTGCCCGCCCTAGATGATTCACCATTTAGCATTGCAGCGTAAACTTTACTTTGGACACGAAAAAGATTATGTCCGTTCCAAATTCAAATTCTATAATCGATATAATAATATATATAATAAGAAACACAATCGAACCTTTTATTTCCCGAACAAAAACGGCCGCCACAAAGGAAATAGCTCAGACGAATGTCACTTATTAAAATATACCTCCTACAATGCAACGGTACAAATAGAAACAAATCAAGCAAAGATGAGGTATTGATAGTCAATTTACTGTCACATTTAGACATTTCATTTCAATTCACAATGAGACGAAATAAAATAAAACACAACGTCCAAACAGACCTTCTATTCGAGACGGACATCGATGCGATGGTGATTACGGTGGACAGCTATTTTGTTAACACACTGCGACCCGCACGACCCCGACGCGAATTGCGGCGAAATTTTTTAAGTGTAAATGGGTTAGAAAATAAAAAGTTTAAGAAAATGATTATCGCTCTAGAAGTCTCAAATAGGATTACGTACGATATTTGTACATAAGTGAGCGGTAGATAACTTAACGTAACGATGAAATGAAAGTGACACGTATCTATTTAGTTAAAATGTAACAAAATTACAAAAACTTGTTTCTTCTATCTATACTAATTTACGAAGTGGAAAAGTTTGTTTGTTCATTTGTCTGTACGTTAATCTTTGGAACCACAAGTCTGAATTGTGTTTGAAAGTTCAAAGTTTGAGAAACATTTTAGGCTATACATTATTACGCTAGGGTTCGTTGAAGTAGAGGAGTGACAAAGCCGAATTTTTTGTTTTCTTTGTTTGTTAATTCGCGCTAATCACTATAACAACATGTCTTATTTAATTTTCAGGGTTTGGTATCTCAAAAAAAGAAAGGAGCCCACGTAGGATCACTCCATTGTCCATCTGTCTGTATGTCTGTCAAAACCTTTTTTCCCGAGAACTCGTGGAGATATCATGTTGAAATTAATTAATAAATATTTAGTTTTACGGTCCCTTGAAGCTGTAAAAAATAATACTTTTTAAGTAAATGCAAAATACGGTCATTTATGTTGCATATTTAGACACTCGCAAATAAATCAAAACCTATAGGGTACTTCGCGTTGACCTAGAATCATGACATTGATAAGACGCAAGATATCACAAACAAGGTATCGCAGACATTAAATGAGAAAGTCGTTAATTTGTAGTTACATCACGTAAAATATATTATTTTTAATGCGCTTGTGTTCGTTTAAAAAAAAATAACATTTTATAAATAGTTTAATTGGAATATTATTTATCATTAAATGTTTATAAATGCCCAATATGTACGGATTCCTCGTACTCCGAGTTACACTCGTGCTTGACAGATTTTTTATATTCTATAGCCCATAATTTGAGGAACATTTTAGGCTATATATCATTATGCTATCATTCGTAGGAGTAGAGTACTGTTAAAAGACACTACACTACTTAAACAAACAAGCCAATTATATAGTTTTGGTACATGTGTAGATGTCGGTTATATGTACCCTTGCATTCCTTGTATCCGTACTATGATTGATATGGTAAAGTGCCACTACCTGTAGTTTCGACGTGATGTAGCGTCAGGGACTCGCTTTCGTTTTGAAGCTGTTATGCACGAAAATTTGTTTCCACCTCCTATTTAAATATGAAAGGGTTCATAAACATAAACCATACCTTGTATAAGGATATACTAAGGTATAACACCTTGAGTATCCTGATATATCCTGAATGTTGAATTTCAAATCGTGTACCTATTGACCTTGTAAACAGTCACAAGTATAAGGGCACCTGTTTAAATATGTTTTCACGTATTTTTTATAAATGTGATTTTATGACATTTAAATATAATGATTGTCACGTAAATTCCATACTGTATCTGTTTCTTATTACAATCAACGATTACATTTTTTAACAAATAATTTAAAAACAATTTGTTGAATAAAATCGTATTACGAGCCAAAAACAAATACAAAGAAAAAACATCTTAAAATAAATAATTCAATACAAAATTAACCCAAATTTTTCGCAGCAAACAAAAATGTCAAAATATTGTCGTACACAATAACGATAGTTTTGTTCAAAATACGTACTTTATAAATTGGTCGAAAGGCGGCGTTGAGATGGAATTATATGACGGGGAAACGCTGTGGAGTTAGCCCTCGGCGTTTCATTGCTTACCTGATAAATGTACTGTGTAATACAACGGCCAATTCTGGACAAAAGAGCAACTTCGATCATAATTTAAAAAAAAATGGAAATGACATCCTTAGAACTTTTTTTTGAGCAAGTTAGCTTGAAAACATCTCCTTCATTTTGAGTAAAAATCACTTTACAATAGAAACAAATTCAAGAAACAAATCACAAATCTGTCGTTCGTTTTAACTCTAACCGCCAGAATTTGATAAAGAGCATTTTTTGTAATATATTTTATTTCTGAACGTGTATTTTCTGAACTCGGTTTGCTTATCGATCAAGTTGCCATGTCAGCAAAACACCTAAACTAGTCATATATAGTATACAGTTTACGACATAATAATGCTTTTAGTAAAGAAAATAAAAGAAATAATTTTGGTGTAGAATTAATAAATTATCGCTCAAAAAAACCGTATAGATTAAGGTACTTAACCAATTTATAATAAAAAAGAAATTTCTTTGACTCTTTTAGAATATTTCATTTCTTGAATGTGCATTAAAAAAATTACATGAGTCATTACAAAAGAATACATTATAGCCTCAAGTTTTTAAAAATGTGATAATAATTTTATGAAAATGTTCAATAATTATAGATATAATTGTGAGATTTTCTTTCGTTTGCGGTAACTAAATTTAAAAGACAACAGTATAGAGAACAAACCAGATGTTCATGAAATAAATTAGAACATAGAGAAAGACAAACAAACAGATCTGGAGACTATTATTCCTCAAAAAATTGTGTTCTTTTGGGGTAAACTTTTGATTGTACTTGGCGAAAATCTATCAAAGAACACATAAGCAAATATTAATCTTCGGCGAAGAGTGGGTTAATAATCAATACGTAAATCAAAATCGTTAACTAACAGATAAATCTAAATAGTTATAAAGTTAACGTACAGTTAAAACAATCCGCGCAATAATTGAATTTTTACAAACGATTTACAAGTTTTGTGTCCATTTTCAATTTCGTTCGCCGCTCCCACGATTGTGCTCGAAATGAGGCGCCGAGTGCGCGCGAGCGAGACGGTGCGATGCGCCCGCGCATCTGTTTAAACGCGTTTTCATATTATTTCTTATTTAATATATTTTGATGCTACATTTGCTAAGTGGCGGAGTCACGCTATTTTGTAAGTAACTAGTGTGAAACGGGAAACAGTGATTGTTAGGTCAAGTTTATGTGTTTATACGTACGCGTCTGATTTTTTTATTTCGTAAGTATATTTAAAAAAATGGCCAGAAATTATAAAAATAATAATTTAAGTTTATGTCTTAATATAATAAAATCGTTTTAACAAGACTTTTTTTAAAATACGTTTATATTATTGTATTTATGTGTATATTATAAAAGCCGTGACTTTTCCATGAAGTTCAAAAATATTGGAATTTTCATAGGTTGTATATTATCCCGTTAAAAAATTATATATTATAAAAAAGTTAAATTTTGTAAGTTTGTATGTAGAAGGTAATCTCCGAAATTTCTCATCCAGTTTCAAAAATTCTTTTACCAATATCTAAAAAGGAGCTTCAGGATGGACATAGGTTGAATATTATCCCGTTAAAAAAAATTCATGGAGACCAGTTTTGCAACGTAAGTCAACAAAAAAACGGTTGAGCGAATGCGTTTCTTATGAACGCTGCCTTAACAGTAAGAGTCATATTGATAGATTATATTGATATATATATTTATATACAGTGTTACCTATTTAATACATTGCGTCGGAGCTGACACACACAATGATTTTTTGTAGGTTTCTTTCACAATGTAAATGTTTTTTTTAAATGTTTTATTTTCTATGCGACCAGTTTGTGTGGACATAAAATTACAAAAATTAATGTCTTGGACATTAAATAAATATATTTTTAATTTGTGTATGTAAGAACCGTGACTTTTCCATGACTCTAAAAAATTATTAGGTTTCTTTCACAATACAAACTTGTTTTAAGTGTTCCAAGACATTGTTCCAAGTTTCCAAGACATTAACTAAATCAATACATTTTTAATTTGAAGTTAAATTTCAAACATTTCCGTAAAAAGCATGTTATTTTCGCATTATTTTTGCAATTTTTTATTTTATTGAAGTAAAACTTCTTTACGCACACTTGACTTGGGGAGTAAGCTGGTGAAGGCGTGACGAGAGCGTTACGAAAAGTGTGATCGGGCGAGGCGAACGGAAGTTGAGAGGGAGATATAAGTTAGTGAAGACAGAAAATGAGGGAGTTACGTTTCGTATATTACTGTAGGGACAAGAGAGAGAGGTGCGAGCACACATTTTCTTTCTCTCTTCCTCTCATAGCCAGTGCATGAAATATATATATATATATATATATATATATATATATATATGCGAGTTTGCTGGCGTTACGCGAACGGTGATTTTTTGAATATTTTGTAATTTCATTTCGTTCTTGAACAATTTTATAAATTATTATTTTGTTCAATACATTAAACATTCTACTTTTAAAATGAAAAAAATTGTAAATTCATTTTAAAGTTCATATTTTGTGAATTTGAAGTTTTACTTCAGTCGTGTGGTCTAAAGCACACTCGTTTTTTCCGGTTTTAAAAATAGGGTAGTTTTAAGGGTAAGATCCTATTCTAAGGGTCTATCTGACCCCAATAAAGATTTTTAATAACATTTTTAGTCTTTTCTTCAAACAGACTGACAAGACAAATGTGTCCTGTTATATACATTTTTAACGGAAATGCCATAAGAGACACTCCACTTTCATTACATTTATTTATTTATTTATCTACTTTAATGTATCTAATTGATACATATGAGTTACTGCTACGAGAGCAATCTCTTACAGCCAACCATAACACCCGTCCAACCCCGCTCGACGAACGGCCGGGAATCGAACCCGGGGCCCCACGGTACGCCGCGTCGTCAAAGGCTGTATTCCTTGTGATCAACCCAACAGAATATGGCGACGACATTTATCAAGTATATTTATATTACATATATATTTATAAATAAAAACACAGTCCAGATTTATGATAGCACTTTTTGTGTTCGCGGCGTAATATTTACCTCGTATTACAAATTATCTATAACACGGGTTGAAAAAACGTAATGCTACTACTAATAAATAAGTCATAAACTTAAATAAATTTTGGGAAAGTTTTAATTTAAACTTATCAATCCGAGCGTTGTTTTAATTAAAAGTTTCAATTTAATTTTATCTGTGTGACTTTTTTCGACTTCCTTAAAGTATGTTCACTATTTTCATGATATTTTAGACCATAAGATATGTGTCGTTCTTTATTTAAGTTGCAGATGGGTTTCTACTGTAAGATGACGCTGTATTATTTGTATAATAAAATGTAATAGATATTTAATTAAAAAATTAAATAAAATTTATACGAGAGGTCATTTAGATGGTAATGGTAAGTTTCTATATCAATGTTATATAATAACATGTGTATGATAGTAGAGCGCATTAGAGCAAATTTTACTTATATATATATATATATATATATATATATATATATATATATATATATATATATATGTGTGTGTATATATATACATACACAGTAAAAATAGTTGATCGTCGTTGAAACAAAATTTAAAAGATGCCGTTTTTAAGAAAATTTAAAGTAATATACATAATTATTTGTCACCTTTTTCGTACACACGATACTTGCGTACATTATTCAGCACCACTCAGGGAAATAAGTAAGCACCGCGCTCCCAGGCAGGTATTGGGTGTGTTAAAAAGAGTTATGTGTAATATTTTTGTGCACTCAATTAGAAAGAGGCCGTGTTTTACGTTTTACTTCAACGACAATTTTTTCCTTTATAGCCAACGAATAGCATCTTTCTTTGTCCGACACTTATTCCCGAACATCGTGTATAATAAATATATATATATATATATATATATATATATATATATATATATATATATATATATATATATATAAGTTAATGTATACGTGCTTCTAATGATTCTACATCAAAATTATTTTTATCATTTTATATAGTTTTGGTAAAGAAACAACCAAGAATTCCAAAAATAATGCTTTTGTATTCTATTATTTTCATATTGTTATTATTACTTTTACTAAGTTAATTTTAGGGTATTCAGGCTAATTTTAATTTTACAAAAACGAGATTTTTCAGTTTTTTAACTAGATTTTTTTTATTTTATCACTTGTACATTTGCAACGTCCAACTTCGTTAAACGAAATTTTGGATTAGGAATACCCCCATTGTGTCTAAATTTGTAGAGAATAAAATGGAAAAATTTGTAAATACGTCTATAATTACGTGAAGTCTGTAAACACATAAAGCCAAATTTTGTTCCTAAAGGGGTTGTCCCCTTTAGGAACAAAATTCGAATTTTAGGAACAAAATTCGTTTTTCTTCTCCTATAACTTTACCGATCTGATAATTTTTTAAGTATATCTGACATTGCCTGTATTTAGGATTCTATGTGTTTTAAAATTACAAATATTAGCACATTAAAATTAGAATTTTAAAGGTTATATAATATTACGAATATACGTAATATTAATATGGTTACAAATAGTTATTTAACCAACTAATAAGAAAAAAATTAAACGTGTAACTTTTGATTACCGTTTGCTAAAGAAAAAGAACCATAATAATGAAAAACGGTAAAGATTTAGAGGGTGAAAAACGTTTCTACTCGGAAGACAATTTTATGGTTAAATTGTAGACAGGTAGCCTTACGAGCCGCGTCTCTTCCTTTCGCAAAATCCACGAAGGCATAAGAGAAGCGAGACAGCGAACATTTATTTATTCAAAACACCTATTTCTCATTACCTACCCCGCTTTTAATTCCGTGATTAGATTACAAATAGTTTGCTTTTTTCTCTCCAATCACCAGGTATTGATGCCAAATAGTCCGGTTATAATAAATTATGATTACATCAATACATTCTCGAAACGAAACACTAATATCATGCAATTAGACTCACACTGGACAGCTTTCTCATCATGAATTCATAAAATTCCGATTTATTTTAAACGCCAATAAAACTTTCTTCTTTTCCTCCATTAAAACAAAACACAACCAAGAAGCAGGTCTCACATCTGGGTAATCCAGTTTCGGTCGCCCCCATCGCCCAATGGTAACAATGGAAAGTGTTTCCCATGAGTTTTCCCACGTTCGCTGAGGTAACTCTTGTGACTAGGATATTACATAACGACAATGGGCTAGTCGCATTCCGCTCGACAGTCTGGTTCCCAAGGTCTGGGTCAGTAGATACGGGCGCCCGTGTGTTAACTGTTTGGCTAAGTAGATTGAGATGAATTGAGTGATACGTTTTTTTATTTAATGAATCTCAAATCGTAGAGTGGAAGAACTTGTTTAAGAGCAATTTTTATGAAATAATTGTTTCGTTAATTATACAGTTGTCTGGTGAGAAACGATGATTTCATTTTGCAGACGCGCCAAAATATTTGCCAAAATGGCTAAATAAATTATTTTAGATCGACGAATCATTTTCTTATATTACTTTACTTATCTGTCAGCTAACCTGATTTTTAAAATTGTTTAACATTTTTTGAAGTAAAACTTCTTTACGCACGCTTGACTTGGGGAGTAAGCTGGTGAATGCGTGACGAGAGCGTTACGAAAAGTATGATGGGGTGAGGCGAACGGAAGTTGAGAGGCAGATATAAGTTAATGAAGACAGAAAGAGAGAGAATTACGTTTCGTATATTACTATAGGGACAAGAGAGACAGGTGCGAGCACACATTTTCTTTCTCTCTTCCTCTCATAGCCAGTGCATGAAATATATATATATATATATATATATATATATTTGCTAGCGTTACGCGAACGGTGATTTTTTCATTATTTTGTAATTTCATTCCGTTCTTGAACAATTTTATGAATTATTATTTTGTTCAATACATTAAATATTCTACGTTTAAAGTGAATAAAATTGTAAATTCATTTTAAAGTTCATATTTTGTGAATTTGAAGTTTTACTTCAGTCGTGTGGTCTAAAGCACACTGCAGCCTTTTGAATATCATCTAATGATTTTTTTTAATGAAAATCAATGTAAATCTCGAAGTGACTTTGACGTATGACAAATTGTTAACATTGTTTCTTTTATTGAATATATTTGGCGTTAATTTTGTAGAAATTCATTATTCGCAATTAAATGAAACTACGTGATGTAGTATTATTTCTACTATCTTTAATTTCTTTACCACGACCTAGGTTTCGTTGTATTACAACATCTTCAGGTGGGATATTAGCAAAGATAAATCAATCTTTGCTAATATCCCACCTGAAGATGTTGTAATACAACGAAACCTAGGTCGTGGTAAAGAAATTAAAGATAGTAGAAATAATACTACATCACGTAGTTTCATTTAATTGCGATTGTTTCTTTTATCACTAATTTATTATTGAATAGGTTTTGAAATTCTGTAATTTATAAATAAAAAATAGACATATGAATACTTCGCCCAAATCAAAAATGTATTTATGAGCGTTTCAGAGACATTTTTTTAAATGTTAAATATCGTAATTCATTAATCACAATTAAAAGTGATATAGCGTTATTTCTACTTTATTTAAAGATGGGCAAAGATCTTTGCTAATATCCCACCTGAAGATGTAATACAACGAAACCTAGGACGTGGTTAAGAAATTAAAGAAAGTAGAAATAATACTACATCACGTAGTTTCATTTAATTGTGAATGATCTCATGTCAGAGGACTTCTTCTGATTATTGACTTAGATGACTTAAATCAAAAAGATATTACTATAAATAAATCAAGCTTCTACGTTAATATTTTGAATTTTTGTTGGATTGCCTTGGCCGGATCCTGAAAATAATAAATATCATTATTTAAAATATTGCATTAATTGACTTACTCTTTTCCTGTTCTCAAATATATACCCAAATGTTAATTGTTTTGTTCTCTGCAGTAAAGCTTCAATTTATAGATGTTGCAGATGGCAAGCACCGATAAGTAAGGCGGATTTTGTAAAGTTTTTGATTACCTATATTGTTCATATTGTTAAGAAAATATAATAATGAAAAATGACATATGAGGTACGAGCACATTGTATTTAGATTATACAAAAATCCACTTTTGAACGAGTACTTCGATTTACGAAAAAATGATGATAAATACAGTAATAAAAATAAAATACAGTGGCATCTAAATGACTTCTCGTAGAAATTTTATTGATTTTTTTAATTAAATATAAGTTACATTTTATTATACAAATAATACAGCGTCATCTTACAGTAGAAATTCATCTATATAAACTGGGCAATCTACATAAGTTTATTGCTATCGAGTATAGATGGCGTACCTAACTACGCCTTGTGAGAAAAAATAAAAATTAATTAATTAGTAAAATTTTCTTTAAGAAATGCACTAAATAATAGAAATGCACTAAAATAATAGAAATGCACTAAAATAATAGAAATGCACTAAAATAATAGAAATGCACTAAAATAATAGAAATGCACTAAAATAATAGAAATGCACTAAAATAATAGAAATGCACTAAAATAATAGAAATGCACTAAAATAATAGAAATGCACTAAAATAATAGAAATGCACTAAAATACTAGAAATGCACTAAAATAATAGAAATGCACTAAAATAATAGAAATGCACTAAAATAATAGAAATGCACTAAAATAATAGAAATGCACTAAAATACTAGAAATGCACTAAAATAATAGAAATGCACTAAAATAATAGAAATGCACTAAAATAATAGAAATGCACTAAAATAATAGAAATGCACTAAAATAATAGAAATGCACTAAAATAATAGAAATGCACTAAAATAATAGAAATGCACTAAAATAATAGAAATGCACTAAAATAATAGAAATGCACTAAAATAATAGAAATGCACTAAAACAATAGAAATGCACTAAAATAATAGAAATGCACTAAAATAATTGAAATGCACTAAAATAATAGAAATGCACTAATATAAAATTGATATCAAATGTACTGTTTCTGAAATAAATATTTATTAAAATGAAAATATGTTTTATGAAGTAAATACCATAGACTGGATATCCGTTTATGGTATTTTTTCCAAATTTATAGAAACAATTTTCAGACAAAACTTATAGTATTTTAAATGCTGTTTAAAACTATGTAATTCTTTCATACTTTGGATATAAAATGGGGAAATTTTGTTATGTCCCATGCGTGTGCACATGCATTTTGTATGCACGTTCGTGTGTGTATGCGTGTGCGTGTGCGTGTATATGTGCGTATACGTGTCGTGTGCGTGTGTGTGTGTGTGTATAAATTTCAATACGCCCTTGGATTGGAAACACTCGTACTTTGATTATTTCTTTTTTTCCTATTTATTTAATTTTCGCGTGGTATACACTCGATTCCATCGAGTATCCTGGGAAATACATTACCGTTTTAAAAATGTTACACAGAAAACTATCATAACATAAGTACTACTTTATTACATATTATTTTTTGATATAAGATGTTGTGTATACAAAATATTTGTCTTACATTAAACTCCAACTAATAACAATATGTTATAGTAATATGTGTTAAATGTTTTTTTAGTAAATAAGAAAGTTTGGGTTTAATCGCATTCAAATCACACTATTCTTTTAAACCAAATCACTTTGTTCAATTATTCCATGTCTTCTTCTCGTTAAGCAATGATAAATTGCAATATATACATAAATGGGTAAATAAAAACAAGTTTTCGGCGTTGGTAACTCGGAAAATTCAAGGCACATATGTAAATTATGGCCCAATCGTGTGTCACTTAATATATTAACGTAAATGTGGCACGATGCAACGGGTAGTGTTTGCTGGTCCTCGTAGACCACTGTCTACGTAGTACATGTGTGTGTAAAACGCTACAGCGAAAATGGTTTGATTCTAAAGAAGGTAGTGTAAACAATTGAGCATCGCAAAGTACACGGAATTAATGTATGTATGTGTACTATTTACTTTTGAATCCTCTTTATTTTTTATTATATATTTCTTTATTAAGGTACCGATTTAAAAACCCAATATTCTGGCTTAAGAAGAAATCAAGGGAGGAAAACTGGCAATGTTAAATATTCCGTATACTTGAAAGGGTAAATGGAACAATTATCAAGACGTTACAGTTGTTTTTTTATAAAACCTTAGTTTTACATTCCAAGAAGAGAGGTAAATGCATATTTTTATAATAATAACTTTTATCAACCCGAAAGTCCCTTGAATTTTTTTATATAATATATAAACTTTTAAATACAGCGAGATTTGTATAAAATATGTGTCCCAGTGTAAATTATTTATTTGTCTCAAGGCTTATTGCTATTTATATGAAACAATCTCTTTTACCATAAAACAACTACCCGTTGTACTCCCTGTGAATGGTAATTTAAACCTGTGCTTCCCCTATCGGAAACCCTCTTCAATTACTCAGAGTGAACTCCCGTTTCTGAGAAAAGATATTTCCTTTCAATTCAATTCGATTCAATTCGACTGACAACTCGTACTTCGAGTTCGAGTTATTCTCCGAAATAATTTAACTACCAAAGTTCAATTATAATTTAATTCATTATAAACTACTTTACACTTTAATTTTACCTGATCAAAAAAGCCCAATAAGGTATAATTAAGTTCGAAACTTTTCAATTTATAATTAAAATTTTCGTCCTCAGAAAAGTAACACCAAAAAGCAATAATAAAGTTCTAGCCTTTTCATACTATACTTAAAATTTTCGTTAACACAAAAGTTACAATGGCTATTAAGTTATTATTAGGTTCAAACCTTTTCGTTCTATAATTAAATTTTCCACAACAGAAAAGTCACAACGGCTAATAAGCTATTATTAGGTTCAAACCTTTTCGTTCTATGATTATAGGTATTTGATAATATTCATTCCGTAATATGGAATGAAACAAATTGAAGCTGAATGAGCAAATTGAACTGACCAAATTTTTGATTATAGAACGAAAAGGTTTCAACCTAAATAGTGTTCTATTGGTTATTGTAACTTTTGTGTGAATGAAAATTTTAATTATACAACGAAAAGGTTTGAACCTAATTATAGCTTATTGATCATATAAACTTTTCTGTTGGCAAAAATTTTAATTATTAAATTAAAAGCTTTGAACCTGGCTTTTCTGCTTATAATTTATTCAAATTTTCATCAACAGAACAGTTAGAGTAACAAGTAAGCTATAATTAGCTAATCTGTTTGCTTTATAATAAAAATTTTCTTTAATAGAAAAGTTAGAACGATCGATAAGCTGTAATTAGATACAAACCTTTCCGCTATATAATTAAAATTTTCATCAACAAGAAACTTAGAACGAAGGGCTATAACTGGGTTAAAATAGTTTCTTTCTATAATCAAAATTTTTGTAAATAAATATTTTTCGAAATTGAAACTTCGAAAGTAAGGACCCAAAGTTTTCAATAAAATTTGCAACAGCAATATAAATCATTAAAAATAATTTGCCAGTGGATAAGTTTTTTCACAATTTAAACTTAACAACCTTCCATATTATAATATCTTTCTAGAAAATACAACATTACTTTCGCATTTAAAAACTGGCAAATTCCTACCAAATGCTTAATTCCCACTGAACTACGTACGCGATTGACCTTCCGAGTTTTCGTCTAAGCGCCAAGGACAAAAGCAACATTGAATTCTTATCTCGGACGGTCGCCTACCACGCGCCATCTGATATTTTTCAATGTCATTAGTCAGAGCCAATGGTATATGACGCGTTCACGTTGAACGTAAATACGTTCACGTGAACAGTTCAGCCAGCAGCCATACACTAGCGGCCTTACTAGCTCGTTAATCTAAAGAGACAATGGAGTTTTATACAAACAGCAACGAGTTACGCAAAATTATTTATCTCATCCATCACAACAAATGTACGATATAATACATTGCCAATTAATCTTAAAGAGCTTTAGAGAATTAATACTTAAAGTTATACAATACATTGCCAATTAATCTTAAAGAGCTTTAGAGAATTAATACTTAAAGTTATACAATACATTGCCAATTAATCTTAAAGAGCTTTAGAGAATTAATACTTAAAGAGCTTTGAAAGAATTTTCGAAATTAATACGGAAATTTCAAAATCATAATAATTTTTTTCTATACGACTAGTAGGAAAAATATATTCACTAGAGTTAAGTTGGTATTAATACAAATATTAAGCACTAGCCTATGCCCGCGATTTCGTATGCGTGTGAACCTTTACAAAATATTAGTAACTATTAATAGTTACAAAATATTAGTAGTATTATAATAATTACAAAAGTAACTTTTTTCAAGTATTATTTTGTATTGAAACGTCAAATTATTATTGAATAAAACATAGTCTGTGTGTTGTGCCAGACCCAACAGAATCCATCAGTAAAAATTTCAGCCAAATGCCTTTAGCTGGTCTTACGTGATACACGAAGAAATAAACAGGCTAAGTTTGCTAAGAGGCGGAAAAGATAATCATCTATTTCTTTCTTAATCGTTGTATTTGTACTTGTGTGAATAAGAGAAAAACTGACACTAGAATTATTATAGACAAACGGACAAATATTTAAAAACATTTTTTCGCATATACCTTCAATCTATAGACTAGCTAATTCTACAGTGTATAAGATTTCGAATTTAAAAAAGATTTTATAATGGATTTGTATTTTTGAATTTAAAAGAAAAACATTAAAAATTAATTTAAAGAAGATAATAATGCTTTATATTTCAATTGTAAGTAATTTAGAATAAAACCAGCCAAATGCGAGTCGGAGTCACGCACGAAGAATTCTGTAGCACCAAAACAATATATCTAAATGTGTATTACTCAAAGACAATGCTTTATATTTCAATTATATGCAATTTAGAATAAAACCGGCCAAGTGCGTGTCGAATTCGCGCACCTAGGGTTCTGTAGCACCAACACAGTATAAGTTTATATTTCTCAAAGACACTGAAAACGAAAGTAATTGCTGCGATCGCTACCGAAAGTATTCCATATCTCAAAAACTACACAACTTATTCAAACCAACTTTCATGAAAAATCTATTTAAATAAATAAAATATAAGTTCTACTACCTTAATTTTTCCAGAATTTTACACATGTTAGTTGAAAAGTTAAAGGGGTGGGGACACTTTTCTCTTCTTTAGAAGCGCATATCTCACCAGCTATTGACTTAAATAAAAATGTTATTTTAGAATCGAAATATCATTTTTAAGACCTATCTAACAATAAAACAACAGAATCCATCAGTAGAAGTTTCAGCCAAATGCCTTTAGCTGGTCTTACGTGATACACGAAGAAATAAACAGGCTAAGTTTGCTAAGAGGCGGAAAAGATAATCATCTATTTCTTTATTTTTCTGGATTTTTTGAAATTATCTTCGCCGGTATTTTATTTTATATGTAAACAGGTGCTTCTGGCAAAGAATATTTTTAACTGTATGGTTATGAACTGATTTTTGCAAGATGTTTCACAAAACGGGTCTACCTATGTGCCCGCCTAACTAGTTTGCGGAAGTACGTAGTATGTAGTGTAAATTTCTGGCGTTTAAAATGCGACCAGATTTCTATTTGTTATAATTTATTGTACCAAAAAGGTTTTATAATGGCTACGAATTAAGACTACGGTTTTCTTATTTATAAACTAGCTCTGAGGCGGTTTCGCTTGGGGAAATGAGGACAATTTATGGACTTTAAAAGACCCAAAGTTCTTGCAAAAATATTGAATCTTAGCAATAGAAATGGCTAAGTAATTTCTAATGCATCAAATCATTAGCAGCGGTAGAATTATAAAAATTTCTAGATTAAAAGTTTTCATGATGTAGATCGCTTTCACGAAGATCAATTTGAATAGTTGAGCAGTAAAAGCGAGAAAAACAAACAAACAAGCTCACTTTCATATTTGCACTATTATTTAACATTAACCCAAAAAAATAACTGAAATTGTTAGTAAACCTTAATACACCTCAGTTACCTGATTTTCACAACCACTAACATTTTCCGTCAATTATCGATAATGAAAAAAAAATTTTACTCTTGAAAATGTAAAATTTAATCAAGTTTCGTTAGTGTTTGTCACCTAATAACTTAACAATCGTTACCAATTTTTACTCAAATATATTTATTTTTAACGTTCTTTAATGTATACAGTTGACACATATGGCGACTTAATACTACGAGAGCAATCTCTTAGATACAACCACAATACAAATATAACAATAAAAACTACTTGTCTTGTCAATAGATGGCGCTGCTAAGCGTCTATCTTGAATTACCAAAATTGCATGTTGAATAAACGGAATTGAATGAAATATCGAGATAAAATTAAAAAAGCCAATGTCAGTCTATTTAATAATCCTCAATTTACTTAGCCATAATACTCAGCAAGTTTGATAGTCAGCAGGGCTCCATTTTTATTTTTTTATATCTGATTCGATGCTAGCAAAACTGGTTTTATACATATAATACAACCTTTAAATGAAATCAATTGCTTTAAGAGTATTTGGGAGATAATTAAAATGATATATTCAGTAGGAAGACCCGAAGAAAACTAATAGCGAAAACTTGAAAACTGGTCCATCTAATAATTTAAATTTAAAGGCGCGCATAATTTTTTCACGATAAAAACAAATAAATATGTTTAAAAAGCTAGTTACAAATATTACATTTATTTATCGGTATTTAAATAAAATATGACTGCATAGAATAAAAAAAATACTATATAAAAATAAATAATTATTTCTAAAACAAAATTAAACTGACTTTGATAACAACCTAAAAAAATGCTCTAAAAATTCAATAATTGCACCTTCCTTCTTCAAACTTATCGAACCATTGAACCGTAGCATCTTAATATCTTATACGCAAAAACCTTTCCTGAAACATAAAACTTTTCCTAAAACTCAACATCTATGAGTAAAAGAATAATCGACTTCCGTTTAGTAGTTTTTGAAAAAATCACTAATATACTCGCATATACACGTAAATATAGGGTTGAAAACAAAGAAACTACTTTTTTGAAGTCAATTAAAAATTAAACACTTTCCATTCGGCCGCCAGTATTAGAACCTTAAGCGCGTTCCTTGTTAATTATTGTTCATAACGTATTTCAAAACGATTATTTTCTAAGAAAATAAAAATATAATAAAGAAATCGAGAAAATCCGTGGAAAACCATTGAATTTTACTAGAGTTTTTTTCAAATCTCTAGTAAAATTCAATGCAAGTTTCTACCAAACTGATTTAGTACTACAAAATGTAATATTTTTTCCAATACCATTTGGTTATATGTTTTGTATTGAATCCATTTAAAATGGATTCAATACAAAACATATAACTAACTCTGTCAAGCCATCGCAGATTTAATACGTTGTGTATTAATTAAGTACAATTCGTTTCACTTCACGAGTGCAGGATATGCAACAAGGACAAAATGAGAAAAAAAAACAATGAAAATGTACAAACAATTCTTTATTTATTTTATTTTTGTTGCATTGCATCATTTTCATTTGGTACGAGCTACAGCACATAAAAACCTGTCAAGTATGAACAGAACATGTACCACGAGGTTCTGAATTAAGTTAAGATGAAAGTTTATATACACGCATATAAAAGTTTAACAATTTAAGAACGTATATTGTTTTTGCAAAATTATTTGGAAATATTATTATTTTTCATTATGTAAATATATTGTTTATCTTTAAAAGGTTTAAGGAGAAAATTAAAAAGACTGGTCCTGAACGATACGAAATATCAAGATAAAACTTAGGAATATTTATCGTTGTCAAGCTTAAAATTACACTGGTTAAATATAGAAATTTTACTTTAAATTTTCATTTCATATATTTTGCAAATTGAAGAGAGGAAGCTTTCAATTTTCACATATTTTCGTTTGCAACAATATCAAATTACGGCGGAAATATTTGAAATAAAATTTTCCAAACTTTCCAAAGACATATCACGGGCACATTCATGAATGTCAGAACTTTTTTCGTCATGATTAACGTGTGTTAGATTGCGGGTTTTAGAGCCGCCCAAAAAAATATTGGGCAAATTAGACTTAAGGTTATTATTTTACGTAATCTGTACAAATTTTAGTCACATAAAATTTACATGGCAATGGATTTAGTCTTCTATTCTACTATTACAAAAGACTCTGTTTTAATATAATAGAACCATTTTTTAATGGCTACCTAAATAAGAAGGTGAAATTGATTAAATAATTCTTTTAGTTATAATGTTGTTTTGAAGAAATATAATCAGGTTACACTGGCATGTGTAGGTGTCTGCATATGATTCAACAGGCCGGATTGATGACTCAATGCCGCGCGTGAACGGACGGTACGCCGAATTTGTTAGGCGTTGAGGAAAATGGGTCGAAAAACTGACTACTCTCTTGAAAATTTTGGTCATTAAAATGTTATTAAATTAGTCATGCAGCTTGTTTAAGTGTAAATACGTAGCACTTTACAGCATTTACATTTCACGAACACATAATATTTCATATCATTTTCATTTTGCGAATGCATAGCATTTCACAGCATTTATATTTCGGGGATACATAACATTTCATCGCATTTTCATTCCGCGAATACATATTATTTCATAGCATTCACATTTCTCGAATACATAGCATTTCATAGCATTTTTATTTCGCGAATACATAACATCTCACTGCATTTTAATTTTGCAAATACATTTGTGATTACATTGCATTTCATAGCATTCGCATTTTGCGAATGCATAACGTTTCATAGCTTTTATATTTCCCGATTACATACTCGTATGCTATGCATTGATCAATATGAACATTTACTCACTCTTCACTTTTTAAGCTATCGTAGACAAATGACAGAAACGATATCCTTATCGATGCATCATGTCCGCTTGTAAGAGTATTGCAGTTTCTTAAATTTTTCACCAATATATATATATATATATATATATATATATATATATATATATATATATATTTACATATACAGTTTTGCAAGCAAATGCTTCACATAGTTACACCAATAAATATGTGGTGAAATTTTTAAAGAATTTTGGTTCTGATATTCCTCCCTATACAGATAAAGTGGGAGCGAGTTTTCATTTACCGTTTTTCATTTTAAGATCCGTTCGCAAAGTAGTAATCGAAAAAATGATATATACCATGTTCCCCAATTTCCTCATTTTCCAACCGTGCGTTTGAAAAATGTGAAAAAATCTAAATATTATATCATTTAACTAGAAATTCAAGATAATAATTATTTCCATATTCTTTCACTACTTTATAATATCTTAAATAACCCTCACATTCCCTCTTATCTTTCAGCAAAATTCACAGCCCTTTCTACCCGTTACCTGTGTCTACGTTCTGATAAACTTCTCACGTTCCTTATATTCAAACATTCTACTTCTTTCTATGAGTATTCATTCACTGTTATAATTGACTGAATGAAAACTGAATTCTGACATCCAACTTTCACCATCACTTCTAGCTTTCAAAAGCCGTCTGAAAAAATATAGAAATACCTTCCTTTTAGTTTAAAAATTCTATTTCCTTCATATCTCATTTCCTTTAATTCTTTACATCCTTCTTTACATCACTTACCCATCCTTCCCTTCGATTCAAATCTAAAACCCCACCAGACATATCAAATTGGATTTTTATTTTATTTCTTTTTCACAATTAAATGAAACTACGTGATCTAGTATTATTTCTACTTTCTTTAATTTCTTTACTACGACCTAGGTTTCGTTGTGTTACATCTTCAGGTGGGATATTAGCAAAGATAAAGGAATCTTTGCTAATATCCCACCTAAAGATGTTGTAATGCAACGAAACCTAGGTTGTGGTAAAGAAATTAAAGAAAGTAGAAATAATACTACATCACGTAGTTAAATTTAATTGTGAATAATGAATTTCTACAAAATTAACGCCAAATATATTCATTATTTTTTATTTTTCTTTGGTCTCTTTTTTGGTTTCTATTAATTCATATTTTAAATATTGTTGTAATGTATGGCTTTCTGCCTGTCCTTTTTTTTATTTTCTTTGGTCTCTTTTTTGGTTTCAATTATTTTATTTTTTAAATATTGTTATTATGTATAGCTTTATATCTATTCCATTTTGTTTTTGTTGCACTGGTTAACTAGTTAACTGTAAGAGATTGCTCCTGTAGCAATAAGTTCTCCAGATGACTGTTCGTCAAATTTTTTAAATAAATAAATTTAAGATATTTAGACACACGTTTGGCCGTTTCTTTTTCTATAGAATTTTCTTCGGGAAAAACATTGAAAAGTAAATAATAATGAATCGAGAAAAATATTACAATATTTCAAAAATTGAAGATATGCCACACTCTTTAGAAAGCTCACGTGAAAATTATTACCGCGAAATTTATAACTATGTATAGTTACAAAACTATATATAGATATAATAAAACTAATAGTAATAACAATAGCTATCATATGCACTTTTCGTTATTATAAGCTTTTACTTATGTTTTTAAGGAAACAAACACGAGCTTTAGCGTCTTAACTTTACTCTATTTTACACGAATTACTGTGGCGGAGATGAAGTGCTAGGCTGGTGTCAATATCAGTCAAAACAGGTGTCGATTATTGTTTTCGTTTTTTGTTTTCGTTTATTGTTTTCGTTTTGAGAGCTATTTCAAGAATTTTAGGGGAGGTACTAGCCTAAAAAATTATAATAGTGGCTATTTGAATAGTGCTATAAAGTCACAGGTCTATAATTTCATCTGCTTATTTTAATTGCAATTAATGTTAAGTTTATTTTCACAATTGAGTTATTTTTAAGCTTCCAAGCATGAACTTATACCAAATGACTTAACACGATAACGACAGTTCTGTATTAGAAATTAATGTAGCTCTTGTCAAAAATCGTCTTATTACTATTATTTATTTATTTAAGAATGCAGTAATTATTAACTAGTATTGTCTTAAAGCTTTGCTAGTGTGGAAAATGAAAAACTAGCGAAGTAATTTATAAATAATGTTCTTTTGAAAGTATTAAGTTTAAATATTGACCAAGTAGTTGGAGATGCACAAAAAAAGTGAAAAATATTCTATTCCCTGCAGTAGTTAGGGGTAGAACAAACCCAAAACAAATCTATAATAAAATAAAACGTATTCTATATATATTTGCATAATATGAGCTATAGATTTACAAAATTGCATAGAGATCCGTTGAGTTATTATGATGTGAAAGCAAAACAAACAAACTAAAATATTGAGTTTGTAATTGGCGTGCATTTTGTCCCCACCTCCTAAATTTTCGATAGTTAACTTGCATCAGAAATGTTCAAGAGCTACAGACAATTATGAAAGCCTCCTTTGTAATCATATTTTATAAGCATTATAGTACTGCTTTAACATTGCAAGCACGATAGGGTACAGATTATCTAGTAGATATATTTTGTCGTAAGGTTCACTTCGCCGTCACTATGTACGCGCAACGTAACGCGGTCTATGTGACAACTTCGCCGCCCATTCACAACCACTATTCCTTTCGCAAGATATTCATTCAACAACGTAAACTGCACCGCAGCCTCATTGAACTCAGTGGTCACCTCTCCGTCTCGCCGGCACAGGTTCCCAGGTTCGAGTTACCACAGGAAGCGCGACCGCAGGCCGGGACTACTCAATTACAATGACATTACACCGGCTCCGATCTTGATGCGGACTGTGCGATGTTCTCGTTTTGTGGGTGGGGGTTTTTGTTTACGGCGGCGATTCATTCACACGGGACTGTCAAGGGAACTTGGGTATAGGGGCGGCAGCAGCGGCTGCTTTGCTGAGCTTTTCGCTGCTTCAAGATTCGTTTGAGCTTGAAACTTTGCTTACGTAAAAATTGATTCTTTATATTCCTTGATAAAAAAATTTTGTACTGACTACCATATATTGATCTTTGAAAAAGTATACAGTAAACTCTCCCAAACATATAACTCTTTTCTACGAAAAATATTTCCCTGGTCAAGTTACCAAACTTTAGAATCAACTGGATCCTGACAAAGAATTCATCTTCTATTCACTTTCTGAATTCTTGTTTCCTTTCGTAATCCCTAATGTCTATTGGCCCTTGATTCCATCATAACAAGTTCGGGACTTTTCTAGAAAGGTTAAAGGTTTACAATATTTTATTTTGATGTATGAATAGTAGCAGTACTTCACAAATGTTTAGTCGACATATGTAAATCTATAGATGGCGCTACAAGTCTTTCAAATCGCGCAATAAAGTTTTCCATATATTGGTGAAATGCGCATGGGCAGAAGTTCAAGTGTGGAGCGGTGCGGGAGGGATAGGGGAAATTATTTTGCCATGAACCTGGTTTCTGAAAGAAAGCTACATTCGACTGAAGTTTTTTTTTATTGTGTTTTTTTTATTTAAACATGATCCAAGGCTAGAATTACTCTAATAAAACAGCATAAATCATTTTTTTTATAATAAAAAAGCATAACATTTCTGAAGAACAATCAATTTAAGATTTATTTCTATTAAAATATTTATTCTAGAGTACTGAAACTAACTGTAGATATACAGTACGGAAAGTGTCTACAGATATAGAACACGGAAACTACCAACAAATATGGAGTATGATGATCTACCTACATATATAGATTACAGAAACTACCTACGGATATAGAGCTTGATGATCCAATTATAGATACGAGTTATACAAAGTTCAATTTTGATTCGGGGGTTAATTTCTGGGGGTAAATTGAAAAATTAAAAAAGAAATTCAAGGGGGTCCCCCTTTAGAGTATCAAATGAAAACTTACTAATGCACGTTGAGAATTATACACAGATTAAAGCGGAGTTATCACGATAGAAAACTTCTAGTGTGATTAACTGTTTTAAATAATTTAATTGTTTATTGTCTTAAATTTATTGAAGTATTGGTTTTGGAGAAAACATTTTTCAGATTATGTGGTGCATTACTATTAATCATTTGAATGGGAGGTTGAAGGTACAGAATACTAATTTTGCAAGCATAGTTTGCATTTAACCGACTTAATCTTGTTTATTTTCAAAGTCTGAAGATTACCATACGTAACATAGTAATAAAATGATACATACCAAACTGGCAGCACTCGTGATGAATTACGGTATCCCTATCTTAAATGGTTAAATAAAACTCCCTGTCTTAAATAATAGAATCCTTATCTTAAATAGTTAAATAAAACTCCCTGTCTTAAATAGTAGAATCCTTATCTTAAATAGTTAAATAAAACTCCCTGTCTTAAATAGTAGAATCCTTATCTTAAATAGTTAAATAGAACTCCCTGTATTAAATAGTAGAATCCCTATCTTAAATAGTTAAATAGAACTCCCTGTATTAAATAGTAGAATCCCTATCTTAAATAGTTAAATAAAACTCCCTGTATTAAATAGTAGAATCCCTATCTTAAATAGTTAAATAAAACTCCCTGTCTTAAATGGTAGAATCCCTATCTTAAATAGTTAAATAAACTCCCCTTCTTAAATAGTAAAATCCCTATCTTAAATAGTTAAATAAAATTCACCTAAAGATTAGACCCCAACTTTCGTTACAATAAGACATTTTCAATTTCACCCATTACACCATATCTAATAACGAGGTAGCCCTGCGTACTCGCGGACCGACGGTCTTCATTTTAGTTTTATTTATTAATATTTTTAGTGTGATAATATGCGTGTTTATCATCTCATTCACACGGTGGAGGGCGCTAAGAGACCTAAGATTGTCATTAAACGCGTACGGGTTTGTTTTTGAAATATTTGTTTTTTTTTTGTTTGATGCTAAGAGATTATAGCTTTGTGACGCTGTAATTCGGTAATAAGGTATCCTTTAATCGTGTTTTAATGAAGGGAGTACCAAACCCCTTCCAGTGCAGAAGGTAAGTTAGTTTATTGAAGTAAAAACTTCTCTTAGTTCACTTTTCCAAATTTTGTTATGGGAAAAAATTGCGATTTCGCATCACTCCAAGCGTAACGCGCATACTCAACAGTAATCGGGTATACTCGGCAGTAAATCCAATGTGGCCGAATGGTATACTCGGCGGTAGGCCGATTAAGACTGAACAAGAGAAACCAAGTTTATAATATATTTTTATTTTGTCACTTTGGCTAGAGAGTCATTAGTGCAGCGGTAAAACATTGAATTATTGCGACGGGAGTTTAAGTTCGAATCTCGATGCTTGCATTGCTTTTTCTTTTTTAATCTGTTTTTGGAATTAATATTTTTTATTGACTTCAAATAAAAAAAAAAAAAATATATATATATATATATATATATATATATATATATATATATATATATATCGTTTAAAGAAAAAAAAAATTTTTTTAGCCGATTTTTTTCATATTATTCCGTTTATACATTTTATATTTCCGTTTCTTCACAGAAATACCATTTTTCAAATCAATTTTAATAACAAAATAATTGTGTCCGAGTCCTAATTTTTTTAAATACGTCGCTTTTTATGTGTTCTTTAAATTGAAACAAAACAAAAAATGGGCAGATGGCCTTTTTGTTGAACGGAACTTATGTTAATGACTTTTATACAGGGAAAATGAAAAAAATTAACCTCTGAAAACTTTTATTTAAATTGTTAATCACACAAATGAGAAATTTTGTATGTTTTTACAAGGAGTGTGGTTATTTTTCGTAACAGTTTTTAAAAGCTATCTCTACGAAATTTTTTGACCCAGTTGGTCGAAAAAAGGACTGATTGCGTCACCTTATATCTTATAATCCATAAAATTTCCAGGTCCCAAAAAAGCAACGTAAAATTTATTAAAAGCGAAAAGACATTAATTTTGACAACGACACGAACAAATGTCACTGTCGATTAAACTTTTTATTTTTAATTCATTTAGGCAATGGCTTCACTTTTAAAAAGCGATCGACATTGCTTATTTGTGAATTTTTTTCTAAAGAGTTATTATGTTTCATTGTTATTTTCATTTCTTTATTAAGGATAAAATATAATACATGTGCGTTTATGAAAAAAAATTTTTATTGCTTTGGGTACTATGATTACATGTTGTATTTTATTTTTTTCACTTTCCTGATAATAACTCGTTGATTTATTTTTTTTTTTATTTTTTAAAAATATGGCCTGTTTTAATTGCATTCTGTTTTCTGCAATGCTAGTCCCATTTTCGTCAATCTCCTTTTTATAATTATTTCCACCTTGAATGAAACCTAGTTAAATAATATAAGTTTATTTATGAGTATTTTTAATTATTTTTTTATATCCAAGATTTCTCTATCTCATATTTTTATCTCCAAGATTTCTATATCATTTAAGCCTAAAATTACGCCCTCTTTTATCGAATCAAACTATGTAATGATTACGGAAATTATTACAAATTTAAATTTTCTATTTTACCTAATTTTTAATATACTGACGTATAGCTATTGCTTTTTTAATAAAATAATTGCTTGCTATATTTCCTCCTTTATGGCAAAAGTTTGAGTAATTACCTCGGAGACAATGTGACACCATAAGTGCACAGAGACGAATGCACCTATCGCCAGTACGTCCAGCGGTGCAGCAGCATAATGCACCATTGTGCAGTGACTCCCACAAACTTGACACACATCGTTGCACTGGTGCGTGTACGTTGTGCGTCCCTTCGATTACATTGGCCTACCTCTTCGATTGCAAGATGCATTTTTGTTTTGAATCAAATCAGCAAATTGTTTTTAAGATCGGGCACCTCAAAGAATAAAAACGCAGTAGTTATGAGATATTTCAGTAGTTAAGTCGTTTATTTGCTTGTTGTAATATTAACTCTTAGTTCCGTTTTCCTTTTTAAACTTGGTATTGAATTGAGGTTTATGGGCTCATTGGCCCGTGCTTAAAAACAATAAAACATATTTTTTACTTTCGTTTCGTTTTACATTATTACTTTCGAGAAAAAACTGCAAAAAAAGTGAAAATTACTAGAATACACCGATATACCAATGAAATTGATTAAGAAAAGATTACAAAATTATGTTTCGTTTTAGTTTCTAAAATCAGCATAGAGAACTTTGAATTTCCGAAGAAAACCCCAAAGGAGTGTTTCCCGTTAAAGTAACTTCCATAAACTGGGGTATTATTCTATAATCATAGCGAATATATGGACAAGCCGGGGCACGTCAGTTCTAGCTTTCTTTTTAATTTTATTACGAAGCTAAACAACAAGCCTTAACTCGTTTTCCTAGGTAAAACCTGATTATACCACAGGCCAGCGGCATGTTTGTACAGTTTATTTTATATTTATGCACATTAAAATGTAATTAAGTATATAAACACCTACTATTTTTCCATAAGTACTAAAAAAGTAACGTGCAAATAATACTTATTTATTAAACTCCGTACATAGAAAACGATTTTTGGAACCGACCGAAATAATAGAGAAATTTGAATTTCCGAAGGAAACCTCAAAGACATTACCGCCAAACATTGTCATATCGATCACAGCAGACACCTAGCTAATAACGTCTCAAAACACTGTTCACTTGATAAAGGCTAAAGCCAGAAAGGAACAGTAGTAAAGTAATAGTCGAAGTATCGCACAGTATGAGTAAATATGTCTAATCGCACGTGTCGTTCGGAGATATAATTAAACATGAGGGGTCGTTATCGCACAGACGACGCCGTGCGAACGTGTCCGCTGATTATCCAGTGTCTGTCGTACACAATGCGAGGCATCTCTGGCTCGGATTGACGATTTGGTAAATATTTTTTTTTTTAATGTTATAGTTTTATTAGAATATTAACAAACCAGCATTTTTGAAAACTATTTGTCATTTACAAATCATACAGACTGCAAATACGGAAGGGGATAAATTCATATTTAATGTAAAACATTTAATTGCATGTTTAGACTGAAGTTAAAACGTTATGATGGCATGTCGCGATGTGCCATTCGGTCAGCTTCTCGTTATGTCGGCTCTTTCTTACTTAATACGGTCATCTTCGCGTCTTGTCGGCTAACTGAATATAAAAATAAAATACATTTTCATTAGATTGTTAAGAAATATTTCTGTGCTAAATTATTTCATAAAAATCAAATAATAGGATAAAATTAATAATTTATTATTAATAGCTATCTAATAATTTCAATTAATTAAAATAAAAAATTGCAATATGTGTAATATAAATTTCAATATAAAATTTAAACGTTCCATATCTGCTAGGCGTCCCATGACGGCTCACATTTTTTTTTATATCCATTCATTTTTCTCTCTAAGTACTTGCACGGGAAAATTATTGCCTTAGAACGAAATTTTCCTCTAAGCCCAGATCGTTTTTTAATTATCACTTTTTCTCGACTTCCTCGATTTAGAATCTATGTACGAGTTATCAAAAGCATTTTCGCATCAAATTTTATAAATCTATAATACTGATTGGAAATTTTGAATTGGAAGTTTTAACACATGAAATACCAGTGATCTTGAACAACTTTAGTCAAGTTTATTTATTCAATTAAGGAACCTTAAGAATGGTGCATTTCATTACACGTGCAGTAAGTATTCTCGAATAATTCCGGTGATTAAAATATAGTGTGTCAACGACTAGTGGTCACCCAGTGGTCGAAATTCGATATTAATGTACTTACCTACTCAATTTGTTGAAAACACTAATTGGTAGATGAGAGTAAGTAAATTCAGATTGCTGCTGCAAAATTTTCTTTTGCAACAGATGTATATTAAGCAAGTTGATAGATTTTTCCTTTTGCAAAACGTGAAATATTACTTTTTTGAGAAGTAATAAAAAACGGTAATGAATACTACTTATACCAATAATTTTCGAAACGAATTTTACATTACTATTACATAAGTAGCTAACAACACCAAAAACAAGTAAAGATTTATTGAATCATATAATTTCATATAATATGAAGATAAATTATTTAATTATATATAATATATATATTCACATGAACATAAGGGCCTATGAATATATACATAGCAATACATACATAACGCATACGTGTCCTTATGTGTTAAAATACATAGATAGTGTCCTATGCTTTTTATGTCTACATACTCGCCTATATTCTATCCTTATTAAAGAAAATGTAATTAACTTTTTCCTACTCATATCTCAATTATTTTGAAACATAACAGCTTATTTTCGATTGCGATAAATATACTATGCTAACATTAATATTACATAGATAATACGCAAATATTAGTATTACAGAGACTGTGAAAAGGGGTATTAGAAAGTAAAAGAAAATAGGTGAATATTTTGGAAAATATGAATTTATTTATTTATAGAAAGGCTCACAAAATAAGTTACAGTCCGTAAATGTATAATAAAAATAACAAAGTTTAAAACTAGACTATAACTTTAATTATGTGTGCACTAAATGGCTAGAGTATTTGTGTTTACATTTTCTAGAGTTACTTGTCTTATATATATTACAAAAGGTATTGATCAATTATTGCAGTTAGTATTAACTTAGAATTATATTATTTTCTATAATATATTTAATATTTTCTATGATATATTTAATTAAATTAAATTAACTATTAATGAAATTATTTTATTTTAAAGAATTATTTAAAAATTATTAAGGAAAAAAAATTAAATTTTTATGTTTCCTTTTCTAATGTTAATAATTTCGGTTCAAAAATATCCAAGGTCGGATGTTGAGAAGCAATATCATTATGCAATTGACACATTCGAATTATGGGATTATAAAAAGAGGTAGTATTGTTATAAACTTGTAGTACGAATAATCTCTGTAATGTTATACGGGATCTGAGTCGAGTGTTGAAGTTGAGTAGAGAGAGGAGATAGGGACAATCAACATGCGAATGTTTGATTTTATATAAATATATAGATCAACGCTTTGTCTCCGTGTAGCTAGTGATGACAAATTAAATCTTTCCAGTTGGATTTCAGGATCTATAATCTCGTCTAAGATAAAGTCAGCAGCAAAGAATATTCAAGAACCTCTTTTATGGTTTTCCAATTCTATCACTGTGAGATTTGTAGTATGTAGACCAAATAACTGACCCATATTCGAGGATACTTCTGATTAGTGAACAATGTAAATATGTAAAAGTGTGATGATTTTTAAATTCTTTAGTGGAAAGAGATGAATCCTAGAAGTTGGTTACATTTATGAACAATGTGATCGTTATGAGAACGGAATGTTAGTTTTTCATCAAAGAAAACTCCGTAAATTTTACTTTGGTTTTATTTCACGATTTTCTATGAGAGAAAAACGATTTTCGCATAAACGAAATTCAATACAAACGCAGACCACATCTCCGCCAACACCCTCCAGTGTAGAACGTTCCCACACCGCAATTTTCCCACAGCGCTTCCCACGCCCTTGAGCGGCGAGCGACTAAAACAATGCACCGGACCTCAAAACCCAACTTTTTTACTCAAGCATTGACTCCTTTACTCAAGCGGCTATCGTTCGTGACGTCATCATATGTCTTCTGAGAAACGTAAAGATCCACCCAACTTTAGAAACTGTTCCGCGTTTTTTCTTTCTCAAAACTTATTGAAGTATCCTTTCTTACCCAAATAAAATTTTAACAAAACCTGACCAGGGTAACATAAGTTCCGTGCTGATGGTATTATTCTGACGAGAGGTTCGTATATCAACACATAATTTTCTGAAAATCAGCTATATATTAACTTTGCAGCGAGTAACTTTGACTTGGCTAAGTCAATTAACTTTATTATTAATTAAGTTAATTAACTTTGTAGTTAATAATGAACTTTGAGTGAAGAAGAAACTGAGGGAACGTCATCGTACGATGACATGAGAAATAAACGTGTTAACAAGTTACTTAATTAATTTGTAACAATACTTTAGAGACCACACTTACGTAACTCGCATATACGTAATTCGCATACTTTACGTATCTCGCATAAAGATCTGACTTTAATGTACATAATTTATGAACCAACGTATTTTAAAGAGAAATGAATATCAGAACAAACCGCTATGGTGTGTTGAGTTGATCACAAGCATAAAAGCTTTGACAGAGCGGCGCATCACGGAGTCCGGTATCGATTTCCGACCGCTCGCCACGCTGGACTGGTGTGATGTTTGTGATCGCGTAGCTAAAATGATAAATACCAGTAACGGGCAATAGCGTCACTGGTGTGGGAAACTATGTATTTCTATCGATAAGCTGCCTGCCCAGCGCATCGATAATGAGCATTAACTAATGATACGCTTATTGAGAGAGACCTGTATCCAGGAGTGAACGAACACAGGCCTTTAATGATGATCAGAACAAAGGACAGAACTTTTTAACTTCTTTCCTGTTAACAAATGAAACGCTGAGAGGTTATTCTGTAGCATTACCGATATGTGACGCTATCTTAATGCCATCTTTTGGTCAATTTATGTAAGTGATGACGACAGAATTTTTAGAATGAACTTTACCTTTTATTAACTATTTAATTTCTAATTGCCTTGAATGACCTTAATGCCTTTAATAAATTGTAATATATTGTTATCGTAGGATAAATATTATATTAAAACATGACCATTGTTATTGCATAAACAAATTATGTTATTACATGTAATGTTTTTAATTATGTCATAACGAAGCAAAGTAAAATTAAGGTAAAATTTTTAGGTCAACCGTGTGGTTAAAGGACACACTATTTATTTTTTAGTGAACTATAGTGAATTTTCTAGAGAAAAACTAAATAACAAACAAACACACAGATAAATTATGGAAATAATTTTTCGAAATTCCGGTGGAAAACTTGAAGCTGAGTTTTAAACAGTGATAATAGGTACTTTTCTCACGAAAATATCGCCCGAAAGAAAATGGCGTAAAAACAGAGTGAAATCAAACTTTGAAGCAAAGTGATGTATGTATTTTGGGTAAGAAAAGTTTAAAAGGTTAAGAATCGTACACAGACTAAGAAATATGGGAATGGAAAGAAGATATGGCACCCAAGGAAGCGTTATGTAGGAAACTTTTTAACGCAAGATGCAGAGGAAAAAAGAACCCTTGTAAGTTCGTCCGTCTGCCTGTCTCTCAATATCATCTTTCCCTAAAATTGTTTAGCATTGTCATACGGCATTGCATTCATAACCTACCAACAAAACATTACTGGAATTAATATTTTGTAGCATGTGTGTATCCATTGAAAGATCGACTTATATGGCTTTAAAAAATATTTTCCTAGAATTTTATGTAAGATATATTTAGAGATATCGCTGAAAACTCTGCATGAATATGCTCTCTGCCCTAAATTTTTACTTCTGTCAAAGTTAGGCTTACCAGTCAATGTATTTACAAGATGAAAAGTAATATCAATATTTGTAAATAGTTTTATTATAAATACCATATACGCTTCAATATTTATAAATACCATATACGCTTCAATATTTGTAAATACCATATACGCTTCAATATTTATAAATACCATATACGCTTCAATGTTTGTAAATACCATATACGCTTCAATGTTTGTAAATACCATATACGCTTCAGTGCTTATAAATACCATACACGCTTCAATGTTCATAAATACCATATACGCTTCAATGTTTATGAATACAATATACGCTTCAATGTTTGTAAATACCGTATACGCTTCAATGCTTAAGTGTTTAAGGAAATTTTAGTGAGAGTTCAACTCGTATTTAAAAGTTTTTTGTCCTAAAATTTATTTACACTATTTTTTTTATTACGCGCCTTATAGACTTGTTAGATATAAACAATTATATCGATAAGGAAGGCACGTTTCTCCATGTCAATGTCTACTTTTTTAAAGCATGATATCCGCATGTGATCTCCAAATGTTCGCATGTTGGCGTTGTCTAATTTTCCTTTCATCACACTTCCTCAT
The DNA here is from genome assembly GCA_039881145.1 of Druceiella hillmani. Classification (NCBI taxonomy): domain Eukaryota; kingdom Metazoa; phylum Arthropoda; class Insecta; order Lepidoptera; family Hepialidae; genus Druceiella; species Druceiella hillmani. The sequence goes on along the minus strand of JAYKKI010000031.1, from coordinate 21,050,352 downwards.
TTTGATCTGTTTTTTTATTCTGTTTTTTATGAACATACTTCAAATTCGACATAACAAATTTTCATATAAATATAATTTCTCAATGATATTTATATAGTAATTTTGACCGAGGGAGACCCATTAATTTTTAAATTCCATTAGCCATAGTATATTGTCTGAAGGAAGGAAGCAATGAGAGTCACATAAATATCTTTCTTTTCATAATTTTAAGCAGCATATCTTTAGAGAATATGCAAAAGTATATGTTCTCCTCCGTCCTTCCCTTATCGCCGAAACGCTTAAGCCAACAATTATGGAAAAAACAAAATTTTTAGAAGTCTATGCAAAGATTGTAGGAAAACGATGACGGTTATTCTTTATGTTATAGATTTGAGATTTTCACTACGATTTTTCTATATTAATTATATTACTTATTATTAAATATTTAATGCGTTAGGAAGTCTGCATTAATGAGGTGATAATTAATTTCACTTCGAACGAGATACAGAATCCTCATTGCGCAAGCCAGACTCTCACTTGGCAGATTTTTATTCAGTTCAGGACTTCGCGTACACCGTCATGTATGCTGCGTAAAATGAGCCCCAACTATAACACCAATTCTTCATTTTGAAGATTACATAGTCAAACAAGGAAACTTTATAATTTCTTCCTTTGCTGTCATCCGTTCGTCCGCCCGTCTCTGAAGTTTGTATAATTTTATATTTAATGCTCAAGACGGGTATATCAATTAGTATGTATCAAAGTATTTGGCGTTAATTTTGTAGAAATTCATTATTGACAATTAAATGAAACTACGTGATGTAGTATTATTTCTACTTTCTTTAAGTTCTTTACCACGACCTAGGTTTCGTTGTATTACAATATCATCAGGTGGTTCATCTTTACCAATAGCCCACCTGAAGATGTTGTAATACATCGAAACCTAGGTCGTGGTTAAGAACTGAAAGAAAGTAGAAATAATACTACATCACGTAGTTTCAATTAATTGTGAAAAAAAAACAAATTATGTTCCTCACCAAACACGTAAAGTAAATTTTTTTTCACACACCCCAACTAATAAAGTATTGTTAACATTAAAGTATCATTATTCATAATGAAGTATCAGTTCTACAAAATCGATTATATTTATTATATATCGTTTTTAAACGGCGTTTGCAAAATATTAAGGGTAAATTGGAGTGTAACATGCTTCCTACTCACGCTCGCTTCCATCTTTTAACCGTGGATTTAAAAAATGTGTACAAATCCTGGTTTGGATTTGTATAAAACTTTCAACTAAAATTATTTCCGGTAACTTGCGCCGATAATTTGAAAAGACATAGGGAACGATGCAAATTTCCTTTAAATTTTCCCAACATACACTTGGCTGGCTTTGAGGGTTCCGTACTTAAAAATTGAAAAACGGCACTCTTATAAGATCACCCACGTGTCTGTCTGTCAGTCCGTCTGTCACAGCCATTTTTCAAAGGAATTGTGCGGCGTAGAAACTTGGAATTTGGCATAGTAATATATTTTGTTAACCCGCAGTAGTAAAAGTTTTAAAAATATTTAAATAACAATTAAAGAGATTAAGGTTTTGATTATTTTTTTTAATTCTATACACATGCAGTGTATAATTTAAAAGGATTTTTATGAGGAATATAAAAAATATTTTTTTATGAATTTGAAAATGCATATTTAAAATGATATTGTAAAAAATATGTCAAAATAAGGTATTCCCCCATTTCAAACCAAAAGTCACGAAAAAGCAAAGTGGTTAAAATCAGACTAGAATTATACAAGAAAATCATAGCTATTGTCCTAGATTTAATTTTTTTTTTAAATATTACAAAAGATATAACAGGCGAAGTATTTACATTGTGAAAAATTAATATTTTTAAATAGAATAATAAATTTTTAATAGTAATAGTTTAATAGAAATATTATGTACCCTTAAATATTTACAAGAGCTTAAATGTGCATGGAGCCCTCGTAGAGCGAATTCTACTCGTACTTAACAGGTTTTTGTTACTGTTTGATATTTTTAAATTAGAAAGGCCTTAATGTAATGCGTTTGAAACTTACCTGTTAAACGCTGTGTTCTGCGAATGTTTGAGCAAATGTTCTTAGCAATTAAAGTTATAACTAAATAAATGAAATAAATAATTCATTAATTAAATATTTAATACGATTCAATGTTTAATTAAAGAATGCATCAACATCACCCAGATACATTTTCTTCCTAATAATGTGCTAACACTTTTACGTGAAGAAGCGCACCAGCACGATTCAGCGCTGTTATTGCTATACGTGGTCAATTCACAATAGTCTGTTGTGGAAACAAAAGAATTGTTAATATTCAAACTCTCTCGAATTGATTTTTATTAACAACTAGTTAAAGATAGTAAAAATCTTGTTAAAGATATTTTGTATCCGACCATCCCCGCAAGTTACATTGTGCAACATAACTTGGTGCAAACATATTCTTGCATAACTTCGAAACATTATACTTACCTGTAACAGTGCCCCGTGTCCTACGGGAGCGCGATGACGTAAGGACCGGCTGTGGTTTGAATCACGGACAATGTCCTTTGTGGAGAGCGGCTGCGAGTGCGGTGGTTCAGTTGGGTGACTTATGGTGTGCTGGTTCTATCTTGGTTTTCGTTTTCCATTTTTGTAGTGAAACTTCTCAGGCGACGATTCGATAATCGTTAAGTGGACGAAAATTGAGGGAATTTTAAATTTTTAAGGTCGAGTCACGTTTAGGCACATTTCGTTACATGAGAGAAAAGAAAGATATGACGTAGAGAGAAAGAGAGTTATTTAGTCCGACGCGATGACAGTGAAAAGGAGCGTCGTATACACAACGATATAAAGCGATTGAATAAGATAGTGTCGCGCATGCGCAAGGAGGTACGTATGAACAGCTTAGGTACCACGCATACTTTATGTTATTAATATTTATCATTGTGTTTTGTGATTATTTCAATTCACATTTCATCGAATGGTTACATACAATATTATATATATAATACTTTATATTTAATATTATATATAATAATATTTATTGATACTCCCAGATAGCAAAGAACCAAACCGAGAACTAATACAGCATCTCTCATAATTTATTTTAAAAAATTGGGACACATTGTAAATTACTTTTTCGAATCCTCTTTACAAGCTTACCAACATTGTTTAAAAATGGAAATACTAGATCAATTTTAAATTATTTTATCAATTTTAATTAAGAAAGAAAAGGTCTATATGTGGGCCTTTTCAAACGTCACGAATATTGTCTTAAAATAAAAAATTATCTTCCCTTACAGTTTGACAGTACATTTTTATTATATTATTATAGTTGCTAAGAATTACAGACTCTACGATCTATCTATAGTTAAACAACTTTCAAGTTCGGTTAATGAAATTTCCGGTTAACGAAAAAACGATACGAACCGAAAAATCGCACGAAGCGACGTGAAGCTACTCGCCCACCGGAATCGCAAAAGCAAACCACAACCCCAGTTTCTGTGGGAATATCTATGAGGAATTTGCATAAAACGTAATATTTACTTACTCCAATACTTGTCGCGCGCCATCTGCATACGGGCAGCGGCGCCGGGGCAAAAACAGAGCACGGAACAAGAGCGAAACGACTCCGCGGCAAGAACAAAACAAGAGCAAGGCGAAGGAGAAGCCACGCAGCGCGCCTAGAACAATGGCTCTGGGATTGTTGTTTTTGCGTTGGTCAGCGTCGTATGCTTTATTTATTGCTACCCCCTATGCTTGGTGGTTTGCATATTTTCATGAATGCGGGGATTGATTAGGGATGTTTAAATACAATTTTAGTTTATATTGTTTTTGAACGATGTCAGGTAGAGGGGCAAGGGGCTGTCTTTTAAGTTAAATTTTGCATTGGTACCTTAAAAATATTTCTCAATTTTATGGTTCCGTACATTAGAAAAAAATTAACCTTTATATTTCTTTGTCCGTCAAAACCATTTATCTCAGAAACGCGTGGAGATATCAAAAATCAAGCTTCTAAGTCAACACGATTAAAAAATATGGCCATTTATACCGCATATTACGATCCTCAGAAATAAATCAGAACTTATAGGGTACTTCTCATAAATCTAGAGTCGTGAAATTTGGCAAGAGGCAAGGTCTCACAGCACAAGTAGAGGAAAAAGTTCTAATATCGTTAATTTGTAGTTATATCACATAAACAAATATTTGTTTAAATATACGCTTGTGAAAGATGTAGTAGACAATCCATTTCCGTTATAAAAAAATAAAATTTTGTAAATAGTGAATGAATCTTTGTAAATTCCCAAATATGTACGGAACCCTTGTAGTGCGAGTTCGACTCGTGCTCAACTGGTTTTTATTTTTTCTCTCTTTTAACTTGTAATCTTGAAAACCTTTCCATTGCTTTTAATTATTTTTCGTTTTCTCTTTTAAGATAGCTTATTTTTTTTTAACACGTATACTTTATTTAAACAACATATTTTCCAGCCCTACAACGTGATTCCATAATTCATAAGCGCTTGTCAATGAATCGAATTTATGTTTATGCTGACAACTTATTATAAATAAGTTATTATAAATAAATTATTTATAATAAGTTGTCCGCATAAAAAAATAAATAATTTATTATAAATAAATTGGTTGGAAATAAGTATAAAGTCGAAATAAAATAGAGAAAATGTTTTTTGGACATTCAAGCGTGTGATATTTTAAAGTAAGTCTAATTTAAAAGATGAAGGATGCGACATGACTTCACCTTTAGAAGTTATTGGGCCCAATACAGATTTTCAAAATGTTTAACTGCTAATGCTAAAAGAGGTTTCAGAAAACTTATCCAATCGGGAGAAATTCAATTAATTTTTCACCTTTAGGAGTTTAAATTTTTTATTCATTTTTTTAAACAATTTCTTTGATTCACATTTTAGCCATGTTGAATTCAAAAATATTCTCTAGAAACGAGTACGCGGGAGAATGAGACAACATTAGCTTATAATCTTTCTGTTTGCTGCCCTGTATGCGCTTTAAACACTTCATGTCTGACTTCATCGAGAATTATCAATAATTAATTACTATTTTTTCTTTTGTTTCAGATCGTCTGATCGTCCGAATAGAATTGCAACATCGTCAAAACAAAGAAAGATACCTTTTAATTCACCAAATTTTAATAGCACTTTGCCAGTTCAATCTTGACATCTTCTCTAAAACGTCATCTTAAAAAACAATTATTATAACAAAGTGAAATAAAAAACACAAACTCGCAAAATCTGATATCTCGAAAAAAAGGATTTCGAGAAAATAGCCAAATATAAAAGCTGAAAGGAACAGGTTGTAACTTAAATAAAAGTTCATAAAACAATAGGTGTGGTCGTGCACCACCGGGTGCGTTCGATGGACCTATGAACCTGGTCCAGCCCGGCATGGACCTGCACGCGCAGCCGCCCGGGCAGATGGCTCTGCACCACAGCTCCGTGATGGTGGACGGGCACCACGTTCTGCTGGACGTGGACGTCCTGGATGGGCATGGGCACCAGAAGGCTATGCACGCCGGTGGCCTGACGCAGGATATTATGGGGGACCATCGAAACGGAGGTAAGATGAGTACTCACTTGTTTATTTGGATAAATAACATTGTAGATACGGAAATTATTATGAAAGTTACGGCATTAAAAAAATAATCTTTTTGATACAAGCGCGATCCAGTGAATTTTTTCAAGTTACCTGTTAAACAACGCGATACTATATATGTATCAAAAAAGTTAGAAGTAGTTTCTTTTGATTTTAAAATTTTCGCAATTTTCCAAGTTTTCTTTTTAAATATAACTCTAATGATGTAATATAACTATAATGAGCTTCTTTACTTATGTCATTACCTATGTGTGTGTGTGTGTGTTTGTGTTTGTGTGTGTGTGTGTATGTTATATTTAGCACAAGTCTTGGATAATAGAAAAATAACTATCCATGCAAAATAATTTTATTTTTCAATATTCAAACTCATTAAAGATAGAGAAAGGTCCATAGTAAGCTTTACATTTGAACATTTAATATGGATGTATGAAAAACCGTTTGTAAATTAATTTCTAAACATATTGCCATCCAGATGATCACCATCACTCAAAATTTCCAAGTACGCGACAGTGGGTTGCTTGTGGAATCACTCGAATTTCCGACGAATATTTTATTTCAATTAAGTTGATGTCATAGGATTGTTTGCATAAATACCACGTTGAAGTACGACAGAGGAAATAACCCCTTGGAGAAATTAATTTTCTTGATCACATTGCACAAACGACTTTTATTCTTTTGTTGAATGTGTGACAAGTAGTCTCGCCATTTTGAAGCAATATCTTTGGATTATAAACACGAAATTCTTGCAGTCCTACAGTCAGAAACTCTCTCATCATTAAAATATTTGGAGTTGACAGCCATTGCCCAGCCTCGTCCCCAAAAGAATAAAACCTTACAATTCTTGTCCCGGAAAAGATTGTGGAAATCGTAACTCGTGCACAATGAAGTGATCTCATGTACCAATGTAAATCTTTGCCTTTCCTTACCCCGGCAGCAGTGTTTATTTTATTGAAAACTAAAGATAAAAATACCTGAAGCATCCAAATTATGATTGATACAAAATACCAAAAGAAAAGTTTGGATAGATATTCTGGAGAAACTCAAGATATTTTAAAGAGATATGAAGTCGAGAATTGCCCTTTAGTCTACTTACTTTAAAATAAGTCCAAACATTTCGTTGAAGCTTTCGTATAAAATTATCCAAAATTGGACAATATTTAGATTCTACATAACAAGTTGGAAAACTTGTTCTTTGTAACAATTGGAAACACTGTTCTTTGTGACAAGTTGGAACACTTGTTCTTTGTAACAATTGGAAACACTGTTCTTTGTGACAAGTTGGAAAACTTGTTCTTTGTAACAATTGGAAACACTGTTCTTTGTGACAAGTTGGAAAACTTGTTCTTTGTAACAATTGGAAACACTGTTCTTTGTGACAAGTTGGAAAACTTGTTCTTTGTAACAATTGGAAACACTGTTCTTTGTGACAAGTTGGAAAACTTGTTCTTTGTAACAATTGGAAACACTGTTCTTTGTGACAAGTTGGAAAACTTGTTCTTTGTATCCGGTAACATCTTTGATTTTTGCAGACGTCATCTTTTTGCAACTCCTTTATCACAAATTATATTGCAACTTACCGATTTTCCATAGTGTTTTACTGTTTAATCGCCTAAAACATTATGTCGCCAAAGTGTTCCTAATTTATTTACACTATAAGGAGAAAAATTTTATTGAAACGTATTAAATCAATTTAATAAATTCACATATATCGTAACTGAAATACATAGATTAAATGTAATGTTTTCTTAGAAATTACTATATAAAGAATATTTACAGATATAAATGGTAAAAAACACATATGCTGAACATATATTTAGGGGATAGCTAATCGACAACGTAACAAACAACACACAACAACGACTCTAGGCCATATACTATTAATGTCGAAGGACCGTCGGCGGGCCGGACTAAATGCTTTCGCGGGCCAGAGCCGGCCCGAGGGCCGTACTTTACCCATCACTGATCTAGGGGTTAGCTGATGGGTGGAACAAACAAAAAATTCTACTTCAATGTTATTTTACCTCAATAATATACTTTATATGTAATTTCTCTCTTAATCATATACATGGGAACCATGATCTTGAAAAATTTTAAAATTCTAAAATACCGTATACAACTTTAATTTTTTTTTCTTTCAGAGGAACAGTACCATTCATCGCACGGTGGTAGTCAGGGTGGAGACGGTGAGTGTTTCATTTTTCGTTACGTACGTTTATATTTAAGAAATTAAATCACACATAACGTGTCCAACTAATTTAGAATTAGCGGTTCTCAATTTTATCCACGTATGCATTTTTTTTACATTTCCGCAAGTGTAACTTTCATATAAAAATTAAAATTAAATTATATATTAAAATAACGATTTTTTTTAATATTCAGCATACCATTTTTTACTCCTATCAATTAAAAAGGATGTAGTATTGCAATAGTACTTTGACGGTTTGTATGTATGTACGTGTGCTTTTAAATGTTGGTTAAATTTGAAATGATTTTACGTTTGACTTTCATACGTACATAATACCCTATATATTTAATATTTGGAACATAATATCGAATTGTTATCAATTTTTGGCTCTCGATAAAGCAGCTTCGGTGATCTGGTCAAGCAATGAAATTTTGATGCGAGTACTCGAATGCCACTGGCGAATCTAACGCCGAAAGAGTTTGGAAGCCACATGTGTGCAGTAGAGATGGCTTTAACTTTGTTGCGGTTGCTATGGTCAATGTTATTTGGTAGAAGACATTTTTGTATTAGATTTTGATTGTGTGTTTATTTAAGTTACATTTTTTTGTGTATTTGGTTATTGCTCGAGATTTAATGAGCATAATAAATTAATATTAATTTCAATCAGCATTATTATACGAAGATAAATTATATAAAAATATGAAAAGCATATGAATTGATTAATTAGTTTATAATACATGGTTTCTTTGCTATTTATCGATTTTTTAAAATTAAACTTTCCACATTTCACACGGGTAAGAGTATTGTTTTGGCCCTCGATTTGTGCATTAGAAAAAAAAGTTGAGTTATCCACGAGACTGTTCTTATTTTTCCCACCACATTGTCAAGATATATTATAATGGAAAATAAAAAAAAGATATGTTAACAAAATATTAAAAAGCATCTTAACATTTTTCTACTATACGAGTATTATAAAAAATTAATGTTTTTGAAGTAGTCGGTATTTCTCATCTGAATATCTCGCCACAAAAAAACATGGGAACTTTCACGAAAGAAGTTTCACGTTAAGCGTGTAAGAAGTAATAATATTTTGCAATGTTCGTTAATTTATCGCGCAGTTTATTTTTAAATTAAACTAATAATTAAATTAATTTTACGCATAAATATTATTAAGTGATTTCAACAACGTAACTTTTATACTTTCCTAGAGGCGATACTTAGCAAGCTTACGAGTTAATGTTTTAGCGTAGCATAGCGCACTATCCCTACTGCCGTCACTTTATTTTTGTGACGCATTTTGTGACCAGCTAACTTTTGAACAAATTTAGCTCTAACCGTGCGACGTATAATTTAAAAATCTACTTGGCGTTTTAATGTCAAAACCCAAATAGATCGAAAGTGCGATATAAGTTTTGTCAACAGGTTTCCTTCATATCTAACGACGGGGTCACCATGAAATAGTTCCGAAAATGAGGCAGTTCTTCACCATAATTCAAAGGTTCGATGCACGGTAACAATTTTAGCTGTCAAAATTTGACATAAAAGTACTAAGGAAAGTTTTTATGTCATGAGTATTTTAAGATGATCAAATTCGAAATTGTCTTTGCAGTTACAACGAAGAACTACATATTCTTTATTGTTTTTATTAAAATCACTTAGTCTAGTTGATGTGGAAGTAAGGTTAATTAAAATTTATTTTAACGGATGTTCGATGAAACAAGATTATTTAAAGTTTATTTTAAAGACTTTTGATACAATTCTCATCGGCTAATGTGAAAAAAGTACAGAAAGAAAATAGCTATTATTGCCTTTGTTCTGTTTGTGTATTCCTATTTATGTCATCATTCCGAATGGCGGCGCTGACAGCACTTATTCCAAGGAAAAATAATTGTATTTACAGACTTTTACCTAAGTTAGGGAAATAGAAAAACATGAGAAAAATTCGTCTTAACAATAATAATATATGAAAAATGAAAACTATTGAGAAATAAATCAAACAGATAATTTGGTCCATCAAACATGTCCTTGTCAGGTTTCTTTGTAGTAATATTTAGATTTCTTCACGGTCTGTAACTTTATTCATCCAAAAAAAATGTTGAATAAAATGGCGCATATCTAGATATTGAAGATATTGATCTAGATCTTGTTGCATCGATCAACTACAATAATTAACTAAATGTGAATGTATAGATGAGTAGAAACAATTTAGTATTGGTGGATATGTTAATAACTAGGAAATGGTACATAAAACAAAAAAAAAATTAAAAAGAAATAAGATTAATTTAAATTAAATTTGGACAATAGAAGGTTCTTAAATTGGTACAAGTTGGGATTGGTAAAGAAAAAGTGATTAAAGGTCAGAAGTGCTAGAGTGAAAGCCAGAAGTGCTAGGAGAGAATTTTAGGAGACACTTGCGGATGCTCGTGATTTTTAGATCCAGGTGAATTAAAAGTTTTACTATTTGGATACCAAATCAGTTTTAGTAAAAGACACCGGTGTACCACGGAATAAGTAAAGTAGGTACCTACCCAAGTTTTCACAGCATAATCCAAACGAAGGACATATGAATCCTCTAATGAAAGGATTAGAATTCTTTAAACTATTTAAGAAATTTAGCTAAAGATTATATAGATTATAATTTTCTAGCTATTTAAGATGCTTTTTGTAACCTTATAAATGTGATCACATCCATTTCGATTTTCGTTTAGTTTTCATTCGGAAAGGTTGAATATATATATATATATATATATATATATATATATATATATATATATATATATATATATACATATATATATATATATATATATATATATATCTGAAGAAAAAATAAGTTCTTTAAAAGTTTTATTTAAGTCGTCAATCTAACAAATGAGTTATCTCGTATTTTTGTTATGAAAAGTCAGGTTGTATGCTATTACTACGGAACCATCTGAACCAACAATATGAAACAAAACTCAGATTATGTTTCATTATATCCTCTATACATGTAACATATTAATCCATGAAATCTGGAGTCCTGTCAAGATCACCAAAAATGGCATTAATTTTGAATGCCAGAACGAATATATATTATCATATATAACCTATGTGTTGATGATAATTATCAAATATAACGACAAAACGAACATCAATGATAATTATCATATGTAACCTATGTGTCCTTCCTAAAAATTTATAGAAAAAATTACACCCTATACCCCTGTGCGTGTACGTCCGTCTATCTCATGGGCGTATTTAAGGAAGTCCGGACACCCCCTTAGCATAAGTGAAAAAAAATATTCGTGGAATATTTACATTTTGTATCCGTCACTAGATATCCGTGCCCTAAAATATCATTTCTAAATTACTCAGATGGGCGTTAATGTTGCCTTTTTCTGCGTGAATTTCGGGGAAAAACTGGTGTTTTTGTACCCTTGAAACCCCAGATAACAAAGCTATAGCTACGCCCATGGTCTAGCTGTTATATCTATTTTTTCTCAAGAGTAATTTGAGATAAATATACGAGCTATACATTTATGGTTAATTATCGAGAAATATTTGTATGGAACATTGGTGAGATCAAAACAAGTTTGAATTTTTTTGTAATTTCGTTTATAGTGTGGGGTTTAAATTGAAAGGGTGAGTTAAAATTATTTTTTTTAGAATTTTATAAATTTCACGATTAATTGCAAATTAACGATTCTCAAATTTTTTTCATTATCTATATACTTGTGCTGTAAGACCTTGCTCTTGCCAAATTTCATGATTCACCGGGAAATAGCCTATAGGTTCTGATTTATTTGCGAATATCAAAATATGCGGCGTAAACTCCTAAAATATGCGGCGTAAGCTTCTAGGCTTCTTTTTGGGTTGACTTAGAAGCTTGATTTTTTTACAGCACCAGTATTTGATATTAATTTCAACTTGAAACCTCCACGCATTTCTAATAAAAAGTGTCAAGACACATCGACAGACGGATAACAAAGTGATCCTATAAGGGTTTTTTTTGTTTTTGAAGTACGGAACCTTAAAAACAAATTATATAAATATATATATATATATATATATATATATATATATATATATATATGAGCTATATCTAATGATTTAAAACTTTAACAAACAAAGTTGTAGATGGTGCCAGTTGAAACACTACAAATTAAGAACGTCTACTTTTTCGCTAAAATATATTGATACAAAAATAACCAATTATTTTACCAGGAATCCAGTATTACAAGGAGTCGATGCGATCTTAAGTAACATGCAAGCTAATTATATTATCAAGACAATCATTACATATGTATAACTGTTTCTAAATCAGCACAAGCTAAATCAGCATCAGCTCAAGACCAAAGATGGACGAAAAAAGTAACAACATGGAAGGGCCCTCAAGGAAAAAGGAAGAGGGAAAGACCTTATACTAGATGGGACGAAGACATTACAAGAATAGCAGGTTCAAACTAGATTAGTTTAGCCCAATCTAGAGACGATTGGCTATCTTTGGAGGAGCCCTTTACCTGTAAAGGGGTTCTTGCAAATATATAAATAACGTATACTTAAATTACATTATGTATATATACATATATATATATATATATATATATATATATATATATATATATATATATATATATATTAATTAATTTACTATAAACGTATATTTCGCATTTTATTTAAATTTCCTTAGTACCTTTATATAATATGTAAATGAAATTACCAAGATGCCATTCAGCGGACAATAGTTATATTTATATATTTATTTAGTTCAAAGGAAAATAGCCTTTAATTGCACGTACTAGATACTCTATAAACAATGAGTGCTTTAAAGTACTTTTTAAATTTAGATCCAAATTAAATTCAAAAAACGCTACCTTAATACTATTTCGGCGAGTATAATATATTGAATTAATTAAATAATTAATTTATAATATCATAAATAAGTCCATTGTCCAAAAGTAGACAAAATAAATCTAGCAATATTACAAAAATATATATAAAATGTGTCCTGTAGTAAATCGTATAACAATCCTTAAACCACATCAGAGACACGTCTCATCCCTCTTCAAGAATAAACCAATCTAACAATCTTCAAAACCCGGGACATTTATTTGCAAACCAAATTTAGCTTTATCCCTTTCTAATCTCGCGATTATCAACGAGGCCGCGCCCATTGCCAAAATCCGTGCAGCAGCCCAGCCAATGAGGCGCGAGAAGCGACCACGCCCCCGTATGCGCGCGCTGACTAGGTGCTCGGGAGAGGGGGCTAGGTTATATGTGGTTTATGAGTTATGCCACTATTACCATTTTGGCATTCGAACGAGGCGGTTGTTGGAAAGTTTTCGAAATTTCACATAATTACGTTAGGCAAAATATAGAATTGGTGGGTAATTTAAAATGATTTTGACGGCAAATAGAAATAACACTAGTCTAGTCTCTCTCGATAAGTTATATAACTGAAGGCGCACCTAAAAATCGACGGAATATAGGACGAAATTTTTTTTTATTACATCGCAATCTTAATATTACCTTATAGTGAAATAAGTACCTACTAATCCCAAAAAAAATTAAATTAAATTTCAAAATTCAATACGGTGATTCTAATATGGGAATAAAAAATTGGCACGAAACGTTATGGTACCTAAATTTTTTTTTCCTGAGAAATTAAAATATATCGCTAACAAATTAAAATTAGGTACCTATATTTTATAAAATGTAGGCACCTACTTAGGACATATTATCTGATAATAATTAAAAACAAATAACAAAATTATAAATAATCGTTGTTAATTAATTAACATTGAAGTTAGGTACCTATAACATACATATTTCTTTAGAAAATATCATTATATAAATGATATGGATAATCGTATGGCGCCTAAACTTTCTCGTTTCTATAATTGACTTAAAATTATTGCAGGGTTAATGTTTCATTATAAATTTTCATATGAAATTTTTTTTTATTAAATATAAGTATTTGATATTAATTCGATACCCTAAGTATGTGAAAAACCTCTAGCTTTGGAAAAACTTTTTGTTCCCTTAAATAAGTTCGAACGCTGCCTGTAATCGTCAATATTTTTTAATGAATTACAAAAACTAATTAGGTATAATTTTTTTTACAATAAATAGCCAAGTACCTAGAATACATCTAGCTCTAGTACGATTGTCAAATAGTTGAGCAATAGAATACTACCTATACCTAGATAAAAAGATGGTACAGCCATAAACCATTTCTATATCATTAACTTATATATGTATTGTTTATTGCATAAAACATAATATCTAATAATTTTGTATGGAAGAACATTTTGTTTGTTTGTCTTTTAAGATTTAACACAAAAACAGCTTATCGATTGGCATGAAATTTCGTTGTTGTATATTTTATAGTGTCCAAACAGACATACGGTATTTATTATACCTTTAGAACGTGTAGACAATGAGCATTATTAATTTAAGTAAAGTGAAATGCGCCACATGCATTTTTGAGCTACCTACTCTTAAACCATTACAGCTACATTAAAATGATGTATGGAGCTATTGTAGACAACATAATTATCTACAGAAAATGACAGAGATATATATTGCTAATTGTTATAAATTGTCTGTCACGACTCTTTTTCTATAGCAAAATCGGACCATAGAAATATTTTAGAGAAAACCAAGCAAACCGTGATAATTACATCAAAATATTGAAGAAGTGAGACCAGCAAAAGTCCAAATAGTATTGAGTCAAGGTTGACAAAGACAAAAATGACACCCTTAAATAAAAAAATGAAAAAAACCTTCTTATGCAAAATAGTTTCTTATACGCTATTACTACGGAACTTTTTGAACCAGCAAGGTGAAATATCTATAGCACGTAAAACTCTTTAGGAGCACCAAACTTCTTTAGGAGCACCATGCGCACTTTTTCAGAGCAGTGAATGAAACTGAGCCGCACGCTCGTCGGTAACGCTGAATTGGGTAAACTCAGCCCCCTTCGGCATCGACCAAGCTAGTCACTGTTCAGGTAACCTTGGCCCCCTTCGGCGTGGACGGAAGTTCACTGTTCTGATAAACCTTAAAAAACTTGTTATGTTAAAAATATACCTAACGCATGCGCATTTATCCTGGACGTATCTAAATGGCTAATCACAATAGTTTGTTTATCGATATTGATTAGGCCGTATATTCCTGTACTCAGCTAAAGTGTATAATAAATAGTTAAACGTTTCAAAAAATCGTTATTAAATTATCGTAAATAACTGTACTTATACGAGTGATTAAAGTAAAATGCATAGGTATATAAATAAATGCATGTTTCCTTTTTGTCCGGGCAAAATCGGCTCTTGCAGCTAGTTATAATACAATGTGTAATGCTATGGTCGCACTATCGTATAAACATTCGTACCGTGTTATTGCGATGAAACTTCGGCTTTGCTCTTTGTACTACGCCACATTATCACACGAACATTCGTCGAGTGTGGTCGCGTTTTAAAACCCTTTGATGCGGGGTACTAAAACTGATAACTGAATTATCAGTATTCGTTGTGCCCAAACAAAACGAATGTTCGTGGCATAAGACGAAACCTATGCCAATACCTTTCGCTGTAACGCGAATCTTTGCCGAAACTCGAAACCCGTGTGGCGGTAAAGTTATAAACGCTCGCGATACAAAAAGCTAAACCTTATTACGACGTTTATTTTTTTTATTTATGAGATTCAACATCATCTATGAAAGGAAAGAACAAGCCCTTTCTTTAAAAAATATAATTTAAAGAAAGGGCTTGTTTTTCTCCAAATTACGATTAGAGAGAAATGACTTAAAAATAAAATACATTAAACAAATTCACTCTTGGCACAGGGGTTGAGAGAAAAAAACAAACAAACTAAATACCTACATATGCGCACAAAACAGCTTAGGTATACAGTTAAAACATCCTATGTAACAAAGTAAATTGAAGTAATTTTTTCAGTTATATTACAGGATAATTAATATTGATACATCTAACTAATGATGTAAATAAAATGAGTCCTGTGCTTAAGGATAATTGATTAGACGTCACTAAGGCATGACGTCATTAATAATAAATATGTTATGGTTTCGTTTATTTGGTCGTTTTATTTATTAACAAATATCTATAGAGAAGTACTTCAATAAAATCGAAGATTTTCCACAAAAGCTTATTGACCTTTGTCTCTGGTGAAATGGAAACTATTTCGCTTTATTGACAACAATATATACGTAACTAACATCAACACTTCAGAGTTGGTCACAGAAATTATTCTCTTTGGTTCGATTGAGGTTATGTCGGATGATGTTTAGTTTTTTGACAGTTACCTACAGGCGGAAATGTTAATATTAAATGTCAAATGCCTGATTAAAATATTTCATAGTAATATCTGCTGATTATTACTGTGTAGCCAGTGTTACGCTTCATCGATTTTGTGAATGTAGTTGGTAATAGTTTCACTTTTTTTTGGAAATCTTGTCAACGTAATAAAGTAAAATATGTACAAATTAAGTACAAATGATTCGAAGTCGACGATACGTGCAATTATTTTTTTTTGCATCTGGCAACACGTTTGCGAATGTTCTGCGTTTAAAAATATTATTCGATAGTACCTAGGTATATTTGTAAAATTGTCTAAGTTCATTGAAAATTATGCTCTATGACCTACTTATTTAAAATTGTAATCACAAAAAACGAAAACTTTTTTTTTTAAATAAATTCATCAACATTACACTGGACTAACCAAATTATAGAAGACGCTTTGAAATAGAAAAATTATGGTGATATCTAATGGCCTTAATGACAAACCAAATGACTCCGCTTTTAGTTATACAAATTCTAACAGTTTCGGAAATGACGGGCAGGATAATGTTTTTTTTGGACATATTCAGTAATATCTCCATAACATTAATTCAACATGAAATTAAAAAAAATATATATTTTCCAGAATTTATTTTGCTCCTTCCAAGATGGCCATTTTATCTAATATTTTTGAGAATCTACTGGCGAGATATATACGCATTAATATTCTTTGTTACGATGAATTGATACGTTACTGATATAGTTCCCCTGTAATATTCTAATTAGATTTCACCAATACTGTTCTTTCCGTGCTTCCTGTTATTTTTTTTTAGAAATAACGGTGATGGACGCAAATGCCCTATTTTTGCTTATTTTGTAGAATATGTTTCTAAACATATAATTTAAAATTATAAAAACAAAAGTTTTTGTATTCCTCATAACAAGCCCTTTCAAGTGATACCCCACATAAAACATTTTTTTCTTAGGACTATTTATTCCTTCTTTAATATATACATTTTAAATACAAATGAATTAATTTGATATATTACCAAGCCAAATTTCAAGTTTCTACGTCGTATTGTTTCTGATAAAATCGGCTGTGACAGATGGACTGACATACACAATGAGTTATCTTACAAGAATTCCGATTTTCAGTCTGAGGTACGAAACCTTAAAATGGGGCAGTAACTAATGATTCTTCGACGCAACTCGACCCTTTTTTTAGATAAAATTTCTTTCATTTGCTTCCATCACCGTTAAAAAAAATTATTGCGTCTTAATAGTGATTTCTTAAATAAAATGAAGTGTGGTGAAATACCTAATTTTCCTGTAGATACCTAATGTTAATTGTACAATTTTTGATAGCGATTTTACAAAAAAAAACGGTAAATATTTTTTTAAATTTTAATTCAACATCACTTCAAATTAACTTAGTTTGTTAGATAAATGGCTTGACAGGTTTTTTAAGTAAAATTAAAAGTATGGTGAAAGAACTTGGTACTTTTCCTGTAGGTAATGTTAATTGTAAAATATTTGAGATCGATTTTTATCAAAACTAAACGGTAAATAATTTTTAAATTTTGAAATAAGTTAGATATTTATAATTTGAATAACTTATAAAAAATTCGGAGAACTTCGTCTACTACGCGTTTTGACGACAACTAGGGCAGTTGCTTTCATAACGGTTATTTCCAAAAAAAAATTTAAAAATTTTGGAAAATATTTTTTTTAACTTTAGACGAAACTTCACTAATACATTGTCCTTTTAAATAAATAATTATAAAAGCAAAAGAAATGCAAATAAAATTTCACGAAATTAAGATTTCACGAATTCCGGTAATGGTTTTGTTCAAAATTTTAAAAATCTGTTATAGGAGACTCGTGAGTAATAAATTGTACTTATAAATATCAGTGTAAGAAACTACAAAGTACCATATGATGATATACAGATTAACATTTCTTAAAGCAATTCTTAAAAATTATCCCCAAGTATTTACTTTTACACAGAATATGCACTCATAAAACGAACAATATCCCGATCTTATTGGGACCATCAAATTAATACATCCCAACCGCACACCCCTCTCCCATGCGTCGCACCCACTCGCTCCCCACAAATAAATCTAGCAACAAAAAAACATTTATTAACGAAAGAACGAAAATAACGTTATCAAAATCCATAACGATTGCCGAAAAGGGACGACACTAGTCGTGACGTCACAGGATACGCGCCAAACAGCAAAAGAAAGATGGCGCCGCGCGCGCCTCTCGCACGTGCTCCCTTTTAGAAGAGACTCCGAGCTCATTCCGTCCGGTCCGCGCGCCTTGGACCGCGACAGCACCTGAAATATAGTATATAAATACATATTATTATATATGTATATAAAGTGCAAACTATGTATATATATATATATATA
Organism: Druceiella hillmani; assembly: GCA_039881145.1. Lineage (NCBI taxonomy): Eukaryota > Metazoa > Arthropoda > Insecta > Lepidoptera > Hepialidae > Druceiella > Druceiella hillmani. The sequence goes on along the minus strand of JAYKKI010000031.1, from coordinate 21,031,846 downwards.
TATATATATAGTGCGTGGTCAATAAATATATACGTGTAAAAATCGTTCAAGAGCCAGTGGCGTGAGAGCTGTCAAACGGTTTGGCGCCAATTCCGATATTTGACGTTTACGTTCGATTTTTTTTAATTACTAGTTTTATTTTTCTGTTGAGTAGTCACGTTATTTATGATTTGAATCAGTTCTAATTTGATTGCAAATATTAATAATAATTGAAACGGTTATTTTTAATACAAATACGCTTGTCTCAAATAAATTGTATGTGAAATTTAAAATTAGTAAACTAAGAAAAAAATGGTGAATATATATTAATTGTATTAAAAAAAAGTGATTTATTCTTAAAATGGACTTTGGGAAAATTATATTTGTTTAAACACATTTGTGAAGGTATTTGAAAATGACGTTATTTCCAGAGGCGTAACTTTTTTTATATTGGCTTAAATATTTTTAAGTTTTATTTCTTCAAGTCTTAATTTTTTTAATTATTGACTATATTTCTCGTAGTAAAAGATACCTCTCGTTTTTTTATTGAAATATGTATGTTTAAATTATTGTATTTGAAAATTACTCCACCTACATGATAATTATACCATTGAAAAACTTATATTTAAAAAAAATTCATTTTATTTATATAAGTCATTAAAATAACATAAACCGCTACCATAAATTATAAAATTTAATGTAATCTCAACAATACACAAATAAATCATATACAGTATACTCGTTTGATAAAGGTGTAAAATTATTAGTCAAACAGGCAACCGTTAAGAAGCATTTAAATTGTGATTGTATTATAATATTATTTGGTTATTTACAAATAGTGCTAATATTATGTTAATTCCATAATTCGTGTCATTAAGTTTTTATTCATCCAAATACCTGTGTTCGCAGTAAATATTTTTTGCGCAGTTTACTATGAACTGCTGAAAATTAACAAACTGTTAGACGAAATTTGAAATAAATATACACAAATTTGCATATATTTATTTAAAGTTTCGTCCAACGATCGATAAGTGAAAAAATAAGTGACTTCCTTATCAACGCTTAAAATATCGATAAAAATTGTATCTGGATGTACGAAGATAATTAGTGTCATCATGTAATTCGTGTCTCTTTTGTATATTGCCCCTAAACTTAAATTAGTAGTTAACATTTAACTACTAACGTAGTAGGTAATCTTTTTACATACCTAAGTAGTTACTATTTTAAACAGACCAGACAGAAAGTCCTCTCTAATATGAGTTGATAATTCAGCATATGTTCAAATATCAACTCCTATGTATCTTAAAATTTAGTACAACTTAACAGGCTAAGTTATCCAAATGATACAAGTAAGAAATCTTTTGGGACTGCACACTGAAAGTAACCGTGCCTTTCAAAAATAATCGCTTAATCAACATTTAAATAAAATTATATTAAAACATTAAAATAATACCTACATACAGCACTAAACTTTCAAAACCAACTTTATAGGCAATTGTAAAACTAAGGGAAATCTATCATTCGCGTAAAATAACTATTTTTTATTCCCACAATACTAAAGAACATTTTATCTGCCTAATATTTATTTCTATAACTGTAACTGATATATTCTACAAAATGCAATGATTTTTTTTTCTATATTCTATATTTTTTATATATCGAGGATTAAACTGGCGTGATACATACAGGAAATATATGCTATTCTAAAGGATTTTACTAAATAAGGAACTTGTCGAGACTCCCAATTATGGCGAATATTTGTGAAGATCAGTATCGATTTGAGTAACGGGCAACAAGTGAAATGAACCAGGGTAGAGAATTATCGCTTTACCTCGTCGCTGTCTAAATAATGTATGGTACCATTTTATAAATATATGTACTGGCTGTGTCCTGCGTTTTCACCTGGATAGAACTACCTAAATTAAGGACCCCTCTCCCTCCCGGTCTCCTCCATGTCACAGGAAGCCTCAGCTCCGTGATCAATGAATAAATCTTATCATATCAATATCATATCAATGAATAAATCGTACCTTTCTGTCCCGCACCGTTTAAGCAGTGTTCTAAGATTTCTGTTACATTTTTATCACTACTACATATTTCTCAAAAAATTTGAGCTTGCTAACACGAAAAGAATCTTTGATTTCAAACGTGTTTTCCCAGAGATTAGCGCGAACAAAGCATTGTTTCCGCTTTATATATTAGTGGAAATGTGCCAATAAAATTTTCTCTCGATTTTTTGGAAATTTGTTACGGAACTTCGAGTTGTTAGGTATAATTCCGTTACATCGCTGCATTCGTTCTTCCGCACGATTCACTGTTTAGACTTATCCAGTTGGATTTGTGCAAGCATATGTTTTTGGTAAGGATCGTAATTCTGCTAAACGTGTGGAATAGGGGATACTTTCTTTTTTTTAAATTAATTGGATATTTTTTTTAAAGATATTGGCAGGATTACTTTTAACAAAATTGTGGCTTTTGAACGATTCGTTTTGGAGTTTAATGTTTGCATAGATGCAATAGAATAATCTGAAGCGAAAGTTCTGAAAGTAATGGTTCGTTTGTCATTTCTGGTACATTACGGTCATTAACTCATTCCGAGGAATGTCTATGAACATGGAGTTGATTTTTTTTTATTTTAAACGAAAAACTTCATGTTGCTAATTTAATATCCTTTTTTAATATTTTTTCGTTCCGAAACCACTATTTCACTTACATAAAAGAAATTATTTTTTCATTTTTTTCCTATAATCAAAGAAAACCGTTCGTAAAATCATTTAAATGTAAAACAGAAAAGTTGAAATAAATATTATTTGAAAACTTTAAGTAATAATCATCTAATCACACGCATTGTGACGATCAAAACGCATATGCAACCTTGTCCACTGTTAACTCAAAAACACTTTTAACTTTCAATATAGAAAAAACGAAATTAAAATTTTAAATCTGTAGACACATTACTATACCCAATTTCCACCTTTCTGACAATTTTGATCTTAATGTCTCTTAATCTTTCCTTAACTCATATTTAGTGTAGATATCATCAATGTTGGCTTTTCGGTTATTAGTTAAGCTTTAAGCGACATTGAAACCTATATAAAAACAAACAGTACACTAAATTCATATTTACTAAAATCGCTAAAATGAAGACAACTGCGAATAACATCGGTTATTTTTTAACAAAACAACGCAAATAATATTATATACAATTTTCATACAACTTCCATATTTCGAGTTTTGAAAAAAAAAACAATTTACACGCTCTACTCAGTGGTAACAGTTTTTTCGGGGTCTACCAAAAACATCATGGTGGCGACTACTAACGCTTAAAAAGACCTTTCGTTTTATACATACATAAATAAGTAAAAATGGTGATTGACGTATTAAATCGACAGAAATATCGAATGACATAAGTTAACGTGACACAATATTATGTTCACTTGTTTGCTCTTGGGCCGAAATGTAAAGCTAAATCTCCAAGGATATCTCGGCAGCGCCATAATGTGGCCAATACGGGTAACTAGATACCCCATCCTGCAGGCAGCACTTAAAAAAAATATCCTTAAAAATTGAGTCACTTGAAAAATCGTAGCTATTTCTATATAATCAAATTTACTACTTATCAGGAACGAATTTTTTTTATACCATGATATATACTTATATATATATATATATATATATATATATATATATATATATATATATATATATATGCATAGTATTTTAGTAACTATGCAATTTAAAAGATCATATTAGACTTCCTTTTTTGTCTATGGTACTGTCTAGTAATTTTTTGCACATACTCGCTTTTAAGGATAGTGAACGCATATCTCATTTAAGTACACCTAGAAGGGATTTTGGCTGGGTATATATTGTGACAGCTCATTGTTTTCAAGTACGGTAAAGCACTTTCATTTTTAAATGTTTGTCCGACAGGGAAAACCGGAAATCACTAAAAAATTTTGTGACTCGAAAGCGGTGAAAGCCCGTAAGATAAAGAGAGTTCCTTCTTCAAGAGGATGTTTAATTAGGATACTCAAATAGATTGAATTTAAAGTTTGACTGGAATTTATATCCATCTAAAAATTACAGAAAAGCTTTTTATGTTTAATTATTTTGTTGGCAGCCTGAAAATATAACGAATATTTTATTTCATTTGATGCTGAATGGCACTACGCAAAACCATAATAAGATCAATTAGGTATTATTATTTTTAATACAAAGTGATTTTTTAAATCTATTTGAAAATTCCTACATTTCTTTATTATTTTCTCGTTTATTAATCTATATTTCACAATAAGTTTTTTCACGTTATTTTTTTTTCTTTTTTCCCGTCTTTTACTAAATTTAAATTCGCAGTGTTATCTACTTTTCTTTTATTACGTATATGTTTTGAGTTTTATTTTTCACCATTTTTCCATTCTCATGGAATACTATGTTATACGTATCCTGTAATAATAAATATAGGTATATTATGAGCGTCTTTATCTATGCATGTGTTATATTTTGCAAAAGTTTTGGGTAATAGTAAAATAGCTATAAATAAATATATATATATATATATATATATATATATATATATATATATATATATATATATATATATTAACATACACATTTGTATTTTTATCTCCGCGTCTCAAAATGACATAAGCTTAGAGGAGTCAGAAATGTCACAGCAGAATAGGATATTTGACTAACGTTGATATTTTTTGTAAAAATGTTTTATAACTGTAGAATAGGTTTAAAAAAAATTTGGCATGAAAAAAATAATGCATATAACAAACAATTAATCGAAACTTCTAAATAGAAAAAAGTGTAATTTTTTTTGCATTAAATAGAAAAAGTTGTTACGAATTTAGTTTCCACACAAAAAAATTAAAAAATTATAATATGCAACATATAACTGAAACGCAATATTGAACGAGATACTAAAGATATGTAATAAACTCCCTTATAATGAATGCTAAATAACTGGCTAGTGACGTCATAAGCCAGTTGTGTTCTGTATGGGGCGTTTTCACCCAGTTCGTCAGTTTTTAACTCGTTATAACTTTGTAATGAAAAGTCTTAGGTATAATATATTTATTTTAACCGTTCTTAATGTTATTACTTATTCTATTTTAGTAATAAAAAATATAGTCAAATACCTTATTGCAAAAAAAATATCAAAACTCATGGTGGTAAATTCCAAAAGTGATGAAATCTCTAAAAATCCATTTTGATACGTGTATTTATTTTCGTCGTAAGGGATTGTTTTCAAATTATTCGCTGTATTTGCTAATTTTATCTAATCCATTATGTCTTATAACAACATTGTATAACATATTTAGCTGTGACCAATCACAAAGAGCAGATTGCGTAATAACCTAAACCAGTTACCACCACCATATTCTCAGCTCCAACTCATACGTTCACAGCTCCGATCCATAAGCCTCAATACCTCGAAACAAAATATCGACGACGCTCACTCGGACAGCAGGTGAACACACTCTGGGTATCTCGCCGTTATACCGCTGGCTATGTATTTTCCCAAGCTATCAGATATCAATTCCCAGCTGTCCAAGCGTGACGCCGAGCTAGGACGAGTGAAGCGGTCGGCTATGAAGCCAGCCCAGCTCCTAGATGGCCGTACGCACAGCCAGTGGTCTATTATCGTCCGTCGGTTCAGTCAGCATCTGGCGTCTGTCGGCTTAGACACCGTGAACGGCGATCTGTCCGGCCGATCGGAGGACCGGATGCGCGCCGGATCGGGCGTGCCCAATCGCGCGGTGACACTTTTTTCGTGTTTCGAATTAAAACTCGTAAATGGCTCTAGCCGTTTTGTTAATTACGCGGCGTTATCCGTTAATTTGCTTTTCGGCCGTATTCGGCTTTTCGAAAGTTTGCGGTTAGCGGCGGTTATTTTTCGGACTTTTCGTTTTGCGGTTGCGCCTCCGTTCGATTGGCGCGCCCGTTGAGCAAATTTTTTTTAAGTGTTTTCTACCAGACATCAAAAACTTTATTTGTTCTGAATATATTTATAAAAAGATTTGAAAAATATAAAGCAAATTAGATTGACTAATTATATAGCAGTTAAATTTAAAACTGCTTTAACTTTTTTGACTCCTTCATGTTTTGTTTCTTATCTGTAACAGTCGCCACCTCCTTTAGCATTGATTACCCCCGATGTGATTTTATATTTATCGATTTATTTATTTTTACATGAAATAAACATATTTCCCATTGATACGTCATATTAATAATTATTTAACTTACAAATTTTTAAATGAGAACAAACAATTTAAGAAAATGTGAATATATTTCCTAATTTAACTTTTTATACTGACTTAGCATACATTTTATATCGCTAATTATCTACGTTTTTAATTTCGATAAAAATAATTGTGAAAAAGTGTGTTTTATCGTTATAAATATAATATATAAGATTGAAAGTGTATTAATATATTCTTAAAGGTAATTTTAAAAATATATAATTTCTTTTTACAGTTTTAAAATATAATAACTTTTAAAAACTGTTGAAGGTGAAATACAATATATATTTCTAAATACAAGCTAATCTAAACAACACCATATTGTCGATTAGACAATTCGAAAGTGAATACAAATAAGTGCCCAAATCCATTTAATTACAAAATAAAAATAAAAAAACTTAATTCAGAGACCGGAAATCGTAAAAAAAATGTGCGAGAAAACAGTCGCGAACACCAACGTGACGTAAACATCCGGCTGGCAGTGCCCGGCGGAATTGGATCGGCGAAGACGAAAGAGGATGCCGTGAGGCAATGCATGGCAGTGGGTGAGGTCGCCGGCAAGCTGGAGACGCAGAGGAAGTCGACGTTCGCGGCGCTGTTCGGTCTCAGACCGAGCGGCGTCGACCTCAGCGCCGCCTACCGCTACAACCAGAATATGATGGAGTACTACACCTGTAAGCCAAAAAAAATAACATTTACACAAGTATCTTACGTAATAATACCTATTGAAGCGTTTGCCTGCTGTACCATACCTAATAATACCTATCGCAAAGTTTGCCTGTTGTACCATACATAATAGTACCTATCGCAGCGTTTACCTGATATACCATAGATATTATAACCTATCGTAGGGTTTGTCACCTGTAACATATGTAATAATACCAATCGAAGCGTTTGCCTACTGCACCATACCTAATAATACCTATCGCAACGTTTGCCCGCTGTACCATAAATAAATAATACCTATCGCCGGGTTTGCCCGCTGTACTATAAATAATATTACCTATCGTAGCGTTTGCCTGCTGCACCATACGTAATAATACCAATTGCAGCGTTTGTCTGATGTGCCATACGTAATAATACCTGTCGCAACCTTTGCCAGCTCCACCATACATACCTAATAATACCTATTGCAGCATTTGCCTGCTGTAATGGCTACGTTTCTATCAAAAAATTGTTGGGCTGGAAGTCATTTTGAAATTCAGACCACAGACAAGCATGCAGGCATAAATAATCTAGTAAATATATCCAGCTACGTAGGTATACCTATACGTAGCCAAAAACATATTTTTTTAAAATTTCAGTCCGTGCTTTTATTTAAGTGAATTTAGTGAAACTGAGTATATTCAAGTAGTTCAACTTCTTGTGATTAAATGATAAATATTAATTTAATAGCATACATCTGTATTAAGTATACATTTCAATATTTATTTACGATCTTGAATAAATAATATATTTATATAACAAAAGATGAACCCTTTTATTTGTTTATTTATTTATTGTAGATATAAATGCATAATTTTATACATTATATACCTTCATTCTATACTCACCTACTATAATCAATAAAATAACCATAGAAATATTGAGAACTAGTATAATGGAAGATCGATATAGACATTCAGTAAAAGATATAGGTAAACAAATGATCCAATAATTCAAATATTGGGTCACTCAATAAAGTCTTTTTGGAGGATACCTGGGTACCGAATTTTATATTTTTTCCTAATTTATGCAAATGCGTCTCTATTGTGACACTGGACCGGGAATTGAATTATTCAACCAATCGTGTATGTCTATATTAGAGATTTTTCTTCAATTAGATGACGTAATCGTTCTTCATCTGATTTGATAGGGCATCCAGAACAGCGTTTATCTTCAAATCATAATCCACCAGCACCAGTTTTTGAATTTACTTGAATAAATTTTCGCCATACTGGCAGAATATCGTTAACGCCCTCATCGTATGGTATGACATTTAAATTATTTGTTGTGGTCTTTGCATCGTGGTCGTACTCTTAAAGTAGGACAGTCCATACTTGATGTCGAATCAATCAATTTTCTTTGTACATTAGAAGGCTTGGCGCTGCTAGAGTATATTTCAGACCATTTATATTACTGCTACTATTCTAGGCCGTTTGTTCCATTTCCATGACATCGGCTGCTTTTCCACTGAGCAGGGTCTGTGCAGAGGTTTGTTGACGTCAAGTTGGGCTTCTTTCAGATGTCATCAACCGAGTGGTGGGTAGCCTTCCACGTCCACGCTTTGTCTTTGTAAAATCTAGGGCGAGCTTCCCCACAAGATGGTTCGGACGTTTGTGGATACTGGCTTTTTTTATTTTACTTTGTCTTTTATCGGGATGACTTTAAACCTTCCTCTTGAATGTTAATTTCTAATTTTATCCAGTGGCGAAATTCCCCTGACCAGCGTAGCATGAGTATTTCTGCTATATGTAGTTTATTGGCCACCCAATTTTCTGAACTATGTAAAATTGCAGGTCTTATAGCTGTTTTATATGTATTTTCCTTTAATTTTAAATATTTTTTTACTTGGTAGTAGTTTTCTTTCCTTTATATTATTGGTGTTAGTTTTTCTTTCCTTTGACATTCTTCTGTCGCACACGATGTCTGTGGATTGCGCCCTCTTTGTATCAACCTGTTATACTACTGCTAGTAAAATGGCTATCAATTTTGACATCATTACTGAGGATTGAACTCAAATATTTAAATTGGATCACAGAGAGTAATTGCGTAGTTCCTAAAGAGATTTTGAAGTTATCTAGAGGTTCTGTGTGATTGTAAACGTACGACCTGTCTGTTTTTTTAGTCGTCGTAAAGAACATAAATAAAGTAGAAATAATACTACATCACGTAGTTTCATTTAGTTGTGAATAATGAATTTCTACAAAATTAACGCCAAATATATAGAAGTTAATAAATAGTAATGTAAGACGCTGCTGAAACTTAAAGGAATACGCGTGTAAATCCGGCACTACACCACTCTAATTTGAAATATTATACAGATGTTGTAAAATCATGTTACCTACATAAAATGAAAAAAATATTTAATTAAATTTAATTAATTTATTTAGCGATTGTCTAATGTTTTTTATAATTGTGGATGAACTTCTTAAATTAAATTGTTTCTATAAGAACCGGAAAGGTTTTATCATTATTTTTTTCACGGCCAGGATTGGTTTTAAAGTTTTGAAACATGAGCTATTCGCATCTTCATAAACAGACTTTTGTTCTGGAGTAGAATTGAATATAGAAATTGTGAGAATGGATATTGTATTGTTTTTTGGCATAAAACTATGTTTTACCCGGAATTAGGCAAGAGTCTCGTCGAATACGAAATAACAAATGTCGTTGCATTTCGGTCGTTTATATCTTCGAAAATAATAAATGTACCTATGATTTGCGAATAAATTTAATTAAGTAATATAAATTGCTAATTATATAACGCATGTTGAAGACATTCGATGACGGAATTTAAATTAAATCGTTTGATCCGATTTTGAGTTAATCGATTTTGTTTTTTATTCCCTGTAAACCACCCTTAATTTTGAGGTTTTTTTTAAATTTAAAAAAGTTTGTAGTTTAATTTCTAATTAGGCATTTGCTAAGCAACGACTGTCCACGCGCACACACACATTAGCAAAACTTTTCTTCGAAATGTATTTTCTCATAAATGAAAATTATATTTATTGGTATATAAAATAAAGAAATGTCATGAAACATAAAGTCGAATTTACAACACCAACGTGAAAATTAGAACAGAATATATTCACATTCTAAAAGTGGCCACGCCACCATTGTTAAATAAAAAATTACATTTCCTGTATAGATTTGAATGAAGAAGTCAATTTTCTTTATATTTTATTTAATTTTTTTAAAAGAAAGATATATTTTTAAAAATTTTCCTTCCATTTATGAAATTCTTTACCTACTATGTATCATACTGCCGTGCATAAAGTTGTCAATTTATAAAAAAAAGTCATGTTATGTGTTTCATTGTCTACTGAGACAATCTGGACTAATTAGATAAGACAAGATAAATCCAAAACTATTACAGATTTATATTTGTGTTCATTTGTTTTGTACTCAAACATATAGGTATTTATAGTCCATCCCCCAGTCTAGACCATCACAAATAACAATTTGAATCCTCTTTGTGAGGCAGTTGTCCGTAAAAAAACGAAGTTTGACCTCAAACATTCTCTTGCGGAGTAACAATAAATCTAAAAACCTAAATAATCAAAAACAACAAAAAAATATTATACCACAAAATAAAAATAGTTGCACGTCTATAGCAACTTTCGCATACATACGCGCCATCATACATACGAGGGCCACGCCCACTATTTCGCTGTCCAATCATGCGCTACCGCCATACCCTGCGCCCGGAGCCGCCCCGCCCCCTTTCGCCCATATGGCTAGCGAATTTCGTCCCAATTGCTATTTTGGCAGGTTCATAAAATAAGATGTTTTAAGACAATTTATTGATTTTTTTTATTAATTAAAAAAAAACATGTTATATTTCTATCAAAATGACAAGTGATTTTTAAGGGTTGTGTATCTGAAAAAAAAAACGAAGCTCATATAAGATCTCTCACATATATTCCTACATATCTTGTTTTTATTGTTTGTCTATCTTACGGCGTTTTTCTCAGATGTCGTTTGGCAGAGAAAAATTAAATTTGACATAGTGATAAACATATTAATTACAACACATCCTTTCCAAAATATTTCTATAAATATTTTAGTGGCAAAAAATAAGTAGATAGGTATAGTAGATAGGAAAAAATAAGTAGATAGGTATTGTAGATAGGCATAAATCAATTTTTTTAATGAATTAAAATAACAAATTACAGGAATTCGAAAGATATTTCTTCATAATTTTATATAAGATACGAGCAGTTCTGGTGATATTGTTGAAAATACCATTCGAAGACATCAATCGCTGCTTCGTCCCAGCATCGAAGTAATGGAACCTGGTTTCGGCCGTGGTGACAAATCATGCCAAACATTTTTCCAGAGCAACTTGATATGTTTCTAGACGAGTTCTCCCGGAAAATTGTCTCACGTTGATTCTTTGTTAACATTTTCGGCACCTAACGCGCATACCTCTTTCATTTGTAGTTCGTTGGCAAGGTTCTTTTTTCATTATTGCCACATAAAAGCACTGCTACCCAAACTCCTCAGTCTGGTGAAACTAAATCTCAGACTATTTTTATATTGTCTTTAAGTTCCTGGATGAAGTTCTACTTGTACACACATGTTTAGAGGATAGTATCAAAAGATCTGGTTGGTGGTCCGTTAGAAACTCTCCGACTATACCCTAAATAAAAGAATATTTTTTGAGAAATATATGAATGAGAAAAGAAGAACAGAAGGTGGAAAGAAGTCAAATTATGCTTAATAAATGCTACTACTTTTATTAGAAGACCATAATTTTCTATTGCGTGTTTTCACTGTACTTTGCTTTGATCATATACATACAGGTGTATTCCTCAAGACATATTTTCCCAAGGATGATTCGGCCTAATATTCTGATTACTTAAAAGAAGGGAGAAAAATTAGATATTATGATGAGGAAGCATGTTGTTTTGATGTGAAACATCTAATGGCACGTTTTGGATGGAAGTTAAAATCCTCTGATGGCAATACGCGCCTTGCTATTCGGTCAGATTCGTGTATTGTAGGCTCTTTCCGATTTAATACGGTCAGCTTCGCGTCTTCTTAGCTCTTAATTTGAATCAGTAGTTTCTTTAGGTATTAACTAGTGGCGGTCGGTGTGTCAAAATTATGGGAGGACACCATCTATGGTCACAATGATGATTAAACTATATAAGCTCATTTCATGTAAAACCCTGGATGTTAAACTTTAGACTCGTTGCGCGATGTAAAAAGAAAGAACATAATATACTATTTGATTAGCATCTTGAAGTTTGTTTTGTTTGTTTGAAGCTTTGAAAGTGTAAGTATAAATAAAAAAAATGTGTGATTAGGTAAATACATTATCTATAATGTCAAATAAATAAAAACAAGTTAAAAATTTCTTCGTAAGGTATTATCTTATAAAAACAGATAGCCAATAGTCAATGCGCTGTCAGTCAATATTTTTGAATAGCATTACTAAACCACCGGATCCATTTTCTATTATACATTTAAAACATTGATATTATATAATTTTAAACATATCTGAGAATTGTGACAAAAAAACAGACCTCCGCAAACTATCTAATTGCAATATTGTTATTCGAATATTGTTTTTATCAATTAATGACACGATAAGGAAATTTGATTTATGGTAATTTAAAGAATGACATTTTTTTATTTTCTCGTTTAGATGTTTGAGATCGGTAACTATATATCAGAATTAAATAAATTAAACATGGAAAACAAGAAAGCTTTAATTTGTTTGCAACCACAATACTCAAGTTGTTGTTAGAACATTTTAAAACGATGGGTACCTAACACTTTTATATTTCACTGAACAATGTTGCACTCTATGTAAAACCGATTAAAGAAGCCTCAAATTCTTTAAACCATCTTTCTGTAAAACGACGATAATTCGTCGCTTTTAATACTTTAAACTGAATTCTTTAAGTAATATTTTTATAAATGGCAAAAGTACATATGGATGTATATATATTTAGACACAATAACTATTAACCATATAACAAGCGTGCGTGCGAGTCGTGTTGGAGAAAGCGAGACAGATTGCATTCTTTGTCTTTTGCACACCGTGTCGCACTGACTGGTCGGAAATTGTCATGTGTGCTCGGAATATTACATACCAAATTCATATATTTATATTTTGAGGATATACAGTGTTACGTAAGATTGTTTCAACATAAATTATTTTGTAATGTAAATAAATGTTGGTATTACAATAATAATTTTTAGATGGAGAAAAAAGACGCTCGCAAAAATATGTCTTTTATGAACACTACTTCTATTTCATTTTGTATTGAAATGTACTTGGGGCTCTGCCCCATCACGGCATACCAATCGTCAATTTAGATGTTCATAAATGTTACTATTTCTTAAATATTTTGTATAGAGGGCCTGGGCAAAGTTTTATGTAGCCCACTACAGTATAGATCAGGAGTTCCCAACCAGGGGGGCGCGCCTCCCAAAGGGGGCATAGAGAGATGTCAAGGGGGGTGGAAAGCGTTTGCATTTTAGAAAGAAAAAACATAAAAATATACAAACAACATTAACAAATAACATTACAATGTAATGTTTAATTTACATTCATCAAATTAATGAAATTAAATATCATATTCACTATTATTACCACAAACTTGCGAAAAATTTGACGTTTTGGTGTACATTTTTTGTTGAGAAATCAGTTTGACTGTTTAAAATTATTATGTCTCACTGTTAAAAGGTAAAGTTTGTGTATTTACAAACTTCAGTTACCATTTTTATTTAATTTACTAAATCAAAGGGGTGGCATGAAAAAGTAAAGGCCCCCCCCCCTTGGGGGCATGAAAATATAATTTATAGTCCGCCAAAAAAAAGGTTGGGAAACTCAGGTATAGATAATGACATATGTCGTAAGTATCTACTTATACTGTACGCTGTTCATTGTTATCATTTACAATGTTTGCATTCGTTTTTAATACGCGTTTTTGGTCAGTTTAATTTAATCGGATAGACTTTAACTTAGATTTAGAAAAATAAAATAAAATTTGTTCTTACGTTTACGCATGGCTGAATAAAAAATAAAAGTTGATTCTTTTTTTTATTTAGATGGGAGGGCAATGGCCCCCAGTCCTTTAGATAACACCGCCACTGATATTAACGCTTAGGCAAAACTTTACTCGTTTATCGGTGTATTGTATTAAATTGTCTCAAAACGGTAAAAGCACTACATAATTTGGAATAATAATAGTAATAATTACATTAAATATTAAACTTAAATATACATAGTTTAATATTTATTATTTTTATTTGCTCAGTAGATTTTTACTTTTGCAGAGTTAAATTTGATGTTTTCGTTTTAACTTCGTTCTAATAAAAATATTTCAATATAACAATATAAAAATGTTTCACATCGAAAATTTTAGAAGTTTCACATCTGCCAGGCGTTCCGTGATGGATCCATTTTTCTTTTAGTTTTTCTTATTCAAAATAATGTGACAAATGACACCTGTAATAAAAAGTCGTTGAATAATATCACGTCAAAAAATTGCTAATGGTCTCATTAGTAATATTTACTTTATAATAAGGTTTTCTGATAATTTTTATTATTATTAGGTTATTTTTTGAAGTACCAGAATCTGAGGTAACAAAAATACTGAAGTGATTGACAAACAATTGGATTTTTTTAATGGCGGAAGGTCGAAGGCGATTATTTCGGAAAGGGTTAGATTTTTTCACATTCAATAAAAACGTATTAATTTCAGAATAACGAGAAAAAGCCATGTAAAAATATGTCTCTGGAAAAATAAAAGCTGTGTAAATACTAGAGAATAAAGACTTTTAGACCAAACTCCAAAAACTGAATACTGGATAATTGTTTACTCACTATTTAGTTTATATCTACTGCTTGCACAACGGTGCAAATATTAGGTATATCTAGAGAAGCAAATTCCCTAATTATTTCAATGCTTTATAGTATATGTCCCATAGACATTTTTCAAGCAGAGGTTGCAAATGAATTAAACTCACGTTTATAACAATCTGTTTATGTCATATTTATGGTTAACTTACGTAAGTACAACGAGACTAAATCATGTAACAAAAAATGTCTATTATTGATACAAGTGATCCTGTGCATCAAACTGAGAAGAAAATGTTAAGGATATGAAAATTACATAAACAATTTTAAACGTTTCCGAAAAAAAATCACTGTCCAAGGACGATGGGCCGAAATGTACGGACTCCAGCCTAGGAACCAATAATAATGAGTGATATGTCATGGGAAAGGTTTTTTTTATATTCTCCAACTTCTTCTATGGCGAAGAAAAAAAATTAAAGATAACATTACTATTAATAATAAAAAGTCCCACCGGTTCCGTTTAACGCGCACCCGCATGGTTTATCGACGAAAATCTACGAATTTCAATTTTGACTCGCGTTGTCTTTAAGTAGCGATACCTTTTTTCCCACAAAGATTTGGAACTTCTCGCCATAATAAAAGTTTTACAACATAAAAAAAACTTATCCGATGATATATTGCTTGTCGTTATTGGCCATATAAGTTGAGATGCCCATCCTCCTTTACGATTTCATGAAAAAAATAATTTACATTCTGTTTATAGAAACGCGCTTCAGATATACGCAGTTTGATTCACAAAATCACCTGGATGAATGGATACCTTCTTTGTATATTTTTTGGATACAGCGGATTATAAATCACCTTTTATCATACTTTAGGATCAACCCTCATATTTAGAACAGGCACTTTCCTGAATTTTGTAAAGTTTTTGTTAATCGATTATATTTGTTTCTATTTTTTCATTTCATTCTATAAAACATCACTTTTCATTTGATAAATTACATGTCGGGGCTTAAATTTTAGAAGGCTGTGACAGACAGTCGGATGACATGAAACCGAGGTGGGACCATAAATATTCCATTGTCACGTTTACTGCGAAACAGTGAAAATAATTTTAAAAAAATTGAATTTCCAATTCGATTTCTCATAACTGTTAATATTAAAATATTCGTTGTATATTAATTTTTTTATCGAAAATGCTTCTAAGGTTAATCAAGAAAAATAAACAAAAAAAATACGAAGAATAAAAATGTTTGTTATCTCTGCTTGTCGTTATATGTATATATAATAGTAAAATATTATCACAGCGTGGTTTAAAAAGTGATCGACAACCATTCGGCAACGGAGCAATAATAACTTAAATCAAATCGTATTCAATTATCATAATAACATATTCATGACAATATTAATAACATATACATGACAATATTCATAATCGTAATAACTTGGAATCTTTTTAGCAGTTTTTTATTCGTTATTACTTCCTCATTTTACTTAAGTAAATAAGTAAAGCCCATTTTTGTATAAAAGAACTAGAAAAACCAAAACACCGTCTCTTTTTTATTAATCTATTCAAATATCGACGTTTTGAATCATACAGGAATTCAACACCATAGCATCAGTGGCAACCATACAATTGTTGTTGTCACTCATGTTTACCAAGATCGATAAATGTTGACACAATGAATGGCTATATTCAAATGAAGGAGCCATCTTTACTTTACTAGGCTAAACTTGATTAAAGTGTCAAAATAAGTTCAAGCTTACGTCAATGATGTGCGCGCCATAATACGAATTTTCATTAATTGCTCATTTTCGTTTCCGATTGCTACGAGAAGCATGTCTTCTTTCATTTCTAAACTTCACGAAAGAGCATATCGATGCTCGAAAAAGCATGCTGTCTTTTATCTACCGCCTTCACGACAGAGCATGCTGATGCCGGAAACAGCAAGTTTTCTTTAGTTTGTCGCTTCGCTCACAAGTGTCCGGCAGTTATTCCAATTTTGCACGTTTCGCAGTTCAACCATATAATGAATACTTTTCAGAGTTTTGTACCTCAGAGTGAAAAAACAGGACCGTTATAGAATCACTTTTTGTCCGTCCATCGGTCTGTCTGTTAAGACCCTTTTTCTCAAGAATTGCCAGAGGTTAAGAACTGAAATTAATATTAAGGTCTAGAATCCCATAGTTCTACAAAAGTTTAATGCAATTAAAAGAGGCGACCTTTGAAATATCACGTAGGTACTCTGCTACTTGATTAACTCATCAAAAGTACTAAGGGTACTGCCCGTTGACTTATAATCTTGACATTTCTTACGAAGGAACGTCTTATAGCCCAAGCAGATAAAAAAATCAATAACTTATAATTAAATGTGAAATTATTATGTGAAAAACTCGATTTTTTTTAGATTTGTTTTTTTATGTCGTAAAATATCTATTTACTAAGCTTTAATTCTAATATTGTAAAGGATAATGTTTGTTTGTTTGTTCCACTTTTACGTCGAAATAAAATAATAGATCGATATGATTTTTTGTAATTTTCTGTAGTATTTTTGTTTGTAGTTAAAAGGTCAGGAAATTATATACTTAAACTTCTTTTTATCCCAGAACAATTCAATTCTTTTGGAATAATTGTTATTTAAAACTAAAAAGTATACAAATGAAACAACAAAGCGACGTCGTGATGGAACAACGGATCGTTATAATTTTTTGAACGCAATATACATGTGTAGCAGAATAGCTCTCCTGAGTTCCTGATTTAGAGGAAAACAATTTCGTTCTCATTGTCATTTGTGTTGAAAAGTCGCGAAAATAAACCCTTCGTATTTAATTTTTCTTAATTATTCTGTATGGCGTTGCGTTTCCTTAATTTATTCCTAAGTATAACATACCTTCTTAAGTATAACATATGAGCGAAGCCGCGGGTAAAAGCTGTAATAACAGGACGGTACCCTCAACGTACAAGTTCTATTTGCACTTGACCTCCTTTTATTTTGTTTTACCTGTATTATTGGATTACTGCATTAATCATACCTATCCAACGCTATAACTTACAAGTTATACAAAAACTGGATAATTTATTTATATTTGAACTACATCTAAATTCTCTCAGTTTCGTGATGTAACAGTTATTTATGTACCTACTAGTTTTAACGTAAAAAAATAGAACACATATATAACTTCAGTTAATAACATAACAATTTAAATTCGTATTAAACAGATGCGTATACAAATATTTGTAAGGTTGTTTCACAAAATCGTTGCGTAAAGAAATATGGCCGAACACCGTATTAGATAAGCCGTTAACTTAATATGCTCGCTAACCATGGGCCAGGTACTCGAACTACACTAGACGGTTGAGTCGACCAATGGAAAGGTACGTCCGTTTTAGGATTTAAACCTTCGGTTATAATTACTCAACGCGTAACGCGTCCTCCTTTCACATATGCACGGAGGTACTCAAAGCATTTAACTCGTCGAGTTAAGAAAGACAGTTAAGCATATTTCGTAACATTCTAGGTATATCAGAGAAAAGGATGAAGCGATTGCTTCATTCTGATAAATTTTCAAACATTTCTGCTTCAAATTTTCTGGATGACGTTCATACTCGTCTAACGTCTAACCATACACATATTGCTTAGTTAGTTCTTATTAAAGTAAGTATTTCTCGAAATAAAGTATTGCAAGAGTTTCAAATGTGTACGAGAACCTGTATTGGATACTTCTTTACGAATTTACTGTTTATAATTAAAAAACATTCGCAAATAACATTTGCTTTTCTAGTTTTACTGTCGAATTAAAAAAAATACTAAAATGTTTCCAAAATAAATTAACACTTCAAACCTCATCAAAATCCATCAACAGAATTTGACTTACAAGCGAAGAGACAGAGGTTGCATTTTAGAAATGTAATAGATTAAACATTTTTAATTAATTAAATATGGCTCGTGAAAAATAATTTTAATTGATTTAAAAACTTAATTGTACCCTGAATTAAATAACTTAATTTTACCCTTATGAGGTCTTCGTTGGGGAAAGTAACTTAACTTGATCCGTAGAGAAATATTTTAGACCCCATATTTGTCTATACTAAAAACAATTCCTGCTAACCGGAGTGGTCACTAGCACGTAATAAATAAAAACGTATTTTTTTCTATAGTTCGAAAACAAACATTTTATTCATATAGATTTAGTAGTTTTCGCATAATATTTTATTCTACAAACTGTTTGTTCTGCAAACTAACAAAAAAATTATCTCACTCCTTTCTCAACGTTGTATTGAAATCATATTTATTCTATTTCTGGGTCTCTGTGTCGCAGAAGTACAGAAAATCCTATTAAAAACTGTCAAATACTTTTTGCTTAATGCTACAACAAACAAATGGATAAAACATTGTTCTCTACAGCTTACTAATATACTTAGAACCAGTTTCTAAAGTTATGTAGTAAAGCAAACAAGAAAACATTATAATTTCGTCATTTCGATCCGTCCATCTGTTCACGCACGCTCTACCACATGTTTGTAGTTTCTATAATTTAGATATAGAGATATCAATTAAAACATAGCAAAATTTAAAAAAAATTTTAAAAAATTTAAGAGAAATTTTGCTATGTAACACACATAGAGGGGCGAGAAATTTTGTTTTACTCATTCCATCAACTGGGTTATTACAGGGGGTGAGGGGGGCTTAAAATAAAATTAGAATTTTTAAAATTTTTAGAGTTCCATACCTTAAAGGGAAGAAATAAAACCCTATAAATCGCGTGTCTCTCTACCGCCGGACACAATTGTTTGGAAAGCGCTTGACGTCAAAACTTGGAATTTAGTGTAAAAATAAGTTTTTAAGTCATACATACCTTAACAGAGAACACTGATATGACATACATACTTCAACAGTGAACATTGTTATGATATACGTACCTCAACAGTGAACACTGATATAACATACATACCTCAACAGTGAACACTGATATGATATATACACCTCAACAGTGAACACTGATATGTGAACACTGACTGACTATTTATACAAACATTTTAAAAAGCCATATACCTATTGTATAAGATATCATTTGAAAGCGTTAGTTATAAAAGTCCCAAAAATATTTTTTTCATAATTTTAATTAGTATATCTTCAGAGACACTCAAAACTTTAAATTTTTTTCAACATATACTTCCTTCCCCTTTATTTCCAAAATTATTGAACCCAAAACTATAAAAAAACATACTTTTCAGAAGCCTAAGCTAAGGTTGTGGGAAAACTATATCGGTGATACCAAATGTCATAGTTTTTGAAATATTCACGATAATATATATGACCCCTCTACTTAATGATTTTATAGAAAGTACAACTCGGCGCTGTTTATAAAACGTTGAGAAATAATATATAGAGAATTAAAAAAATTAAAAAATAATTTTGAATTGTTTGTTTATTTTTAGTCATTAATGGTGAAGGTAATCTTCAAAATTATAGCTCGTTCATTGGTTTTAATGAAAAAAGTATACCTATGTTAGTAATGACATATGACAAATAAAATAATTTCACTTCAAACCAGATATAGAACCCTCGATACGCGAAACAGTCTCGCATTTGACTGTTTTTTTAAATGATGCAGCAATAACTAATTTCGGGTAGAAACTCACAAAATTATGAAATGTATATAGATATACTCCCCCAACATCTATTAATTTAACTCCTAGCAAAAGCATAAACAAGATAAACAAATATTGAAAGAACCGTAACCAATATTTGCGACGATGAGCGTGCCGGCATCGCCTTTCAAAACAAGTAACAAGACGCCGAACAAGGCTATTCAAATTTGATACATCACCTTCATTTGTTTGGGGATGTCTCCGTGTCCCTGTCCGTGTCTCCCCCGCCGTGTAGGCACCCCCGCCCGCCCTGAGCGATCGTTCGCCCTTCCTTTGTTGGCACCTCATTATGCGAAGCGATATTGTCGAGATTGGCTTCACGACGATAGGTGGATCGAAATTTTTTAGGGGTACATTGATGACAAAATAGGCAAATGTAGAGGTTTCTGCAGTCATTTTGCGATAAATTAATAATTATAATGTGGCAAATGTCAGTCATTGAGAAAATTATACTATGCATGACGTCGTATTTGGGCTGACGATGGTAAAAAACTCATCATGTGCCATTGGACACATGTAACTACACCGTAACTAAACATGGTAAAAAATAGGAGATATCTTAAATATACTGCCCACTGGGTTGGTATTTCCATTCACGTTCTATCTCTCTTAAATGTCAAATTTTGCAGCACATTTAGTATTGGTACGTTGCAGAATTGTTTAAATCTCATGTAATTAAAAAAAAATTAAAAATGAAAAAACTAAAAATAATCCGAATAATCCGTGCGAATAATCCGCAATAGTACGAATAATCCGCAAACCGGCGCTGTTTACGATGTAAACACCTTTGAGAAATAATATATAGAGATCTAAAAAAATTAATTAAAAAATTAATTTTTGTTTGTTTGTTTTCGTCATTAGCGATGAAGGTTGAAGATTTCGGAATGATTGCTCAATCATTAACTTTGATGAAGTATTAAGGGAGGTATGGCGTCCCGAAAAAAAACACTTTTGAGATATAATATGTAGAGATTTAAACACACAGCATACGTATGTCAGTTGAAAAGAACTATTTTACAAAATTTCCCGAATGGAATAAATAGTTAACACTACTGGTACGATTCTAGATAGTAAGTCGCATTTATTTGGGGTCGGCTCCTCTTTCCTCTGAACACTGGTATGTGCCGTATTTTCGTCAAGTTGGGCTTCTTAAAGGCCTTTTTCAACCGTCGCAACCAAATGGAAGAGGCCTTCCAGGTTCACGCAAAAGGGAATATGAAGTTTATCCCAACCCCGCTCATTTTTCAATAATGGGTTTTTCAAATCTGAAAAATTCTAGACATGACATCTTCATGACTAAAAAATCTATCAAAAACTTTCAGTCAAAATTATTTCGATTATCTTATGTCAACAATTTCAACATATAAAGACATAAAAATCTATCTAACCATTTTTTGGAACCGGAAATACCTTTTTATATCTGCCCAGTGTCTTTAGCTACATTCAGTGCCACAATATTTTAATATCACCCTCTCACAGAAAATCTTCATTATATATTCTATCACATGATCATTTTCTGCAAATTTTCCTTTATGATCTCATTCCAATAGATTTTGTTCCATTTGATTTCAGTCCACTTTTGTCTGGAACAAGATTTATTTCTGTACATAACAGAAAGTCAGATTAAATACAAATTTATGGAGACCTATTTGGGCATTTTTAGGTTCAATAAACAAAGGGTCCTTACGAAGCCCTGTTGTTGTGACAATATCGTTTGTCCGTCCATCTGTCTCTCTGTTAGAGGCTTTTAACTTCTAAATGACATACGACATATTGGAAATAAACAAATAACATATAGTCCCTAGGCCCAAAACGAAAAATGGTATGGAAAATTATTTAAAACTATATGTATTTCGAGGGGCTAAAGCAGCATCCGAAAAGTAAACGGAAGGCTATTTTTTTCTACCAAGGCATATGGGGTAGTGTTGAAAAGAGCTACAAATCTGTTTTTTTTAATTTTCTTCCTTGAAAAACAACGGTTTGGTGGCCCCTCTAATTTCCATTTTTACACCTATTTTGTGACCACATCTATCTCAGAAAAAGCTTTACCAACGGAGCTGTAATTCGGCTCCATTATTTCTAATAATATTACTTAAAGTTATGTGTGTTCATTTGAAGAAAAATTTATTTCTGTTGAGTTTATAAAATTTATAGAACACGACAATAATATTTCTGAGAATTTTGTCTGTTTATTTATTCGCTCATCGCGCAAGAACTTCCCAAGGGATTCTTATGAAGTTATAAACAAAAACTATATATCAACTCAGGGCCCTAGTCTGGATTCTGTGGGGCCTTAGATAATCCATAGACTTTGTTTTAC
The DNA here is from genome assembly GCA_039881145.1 of Druceiella hillmani. Taxonomy (NCBI): domain Eukaryota; kingdom Metazoa; phylum Arthropoda; class Insecta; order Lepidoptera; family Hepialidae; genus Druceiella; species Druceiella hillmani. Next base: position 21,009,128 of record JAYKKI010000031.1, on the reverse strand, counting down.
TTCAAGGGGCCCATTAGAAAATAAGATATAGCGATATAATATTTCTATACAGATCGCACTTGGAAAAAGTTAACTTATACTATAGTATAGGTAGCGTTACTGTATCTAAAGTTTCAATTTTACATTTAACTTCGTAATATTTTCCAAAAATTCAAGTGAACGAATTTAGAGCATAGCTAGTAATAAAACCAAAGTATTTTTGAGAAATATATAATATTTTTATGCAATGAATTTATATAGTGAAATATAAAATTAATATTAAGTGTTTAAATTTTTCCTCATAACAGGTCTATTTTATATTGTTTTTCATCTTTTTCCTAATAGTGAAACTGACTGTATTAGACCGTCCATAGGGAAACGCATATAATATCTACATATTCATTATTTTGGTTACATTAACTAGTTATCTAATAAATTTTGGATTATTGTAAAAATTGATTTATGATAGAATTTGAGTTTTGATGAATTAATGTATAATCAGTTTTCTTAAGCAATGAGCAAGAGTAGCCCCTTACAGCGAGGCCCTAAGAAATCTTTTTGCTATCCCTTAAGGAAATGCGTTTTCTGAAATAAAAATTTAATGTGTTTATCCTTAATAAGTTCTGTTGGTGTGATGGGAATCGGTTAACTCCTAATAGAACTATTAACTTAAAAAAATAAACCTTCAAGAACCTTTCGATATTTATAATATTAATTCGCTGTATCCCGCTGTTTTTGCCGGGTAGATTTTTCTTAACAATATTGTTATCTCCGACTGTGGTCGGGATCGGAATCGGGGACACATCTACGGGAATACTCGATATGAGGAGTCAATAAATAAACTGGTTTTTCTCAATCTTGCACCATTTAAGGCCTGTTTTCCGGCAGCTTTTACATTTTTATGATTCCGTACCTCAATACTTAGGTCTACGGTTCCTTAAAACTGTAAAATCAAGTTTCTAAGTCAACGCAATAAAAAAATACGACCGTTTATACCGCATATTTAGACGCTCGCAAATAAATCAAAACCTATAAGGTACTTCTCGTTGACCTAGAATCATGAAATTTGGGAGAAAGCAAAGTCTCACAGCACAATTAAATAAATCGTAAATTTATAGTTAAATCATAAAAAAAATTTTTTTATATATGCGCCGGTTAAAGATATAGTAGACAATATATTTTCGTTCTGAAAAATAATATAAATGATCAATAGGAATATTATGTATCATTAAATGTTTATAAATGCCTAAATGTGTACGGAACCCTCATAGTGCGAGTTCCACTCGTGCTTGAAAAACTTTTTGACGTGATAACATCTTATAAATAGATTAACACCGGCTGTAATTGCAAAAAATTGTAATTTTCAATTAACTCCTTTGTATTGTACAAAATAATAATAATTCAGTGATAATAATTCAATTTAATTCATAAAAGTATGCCATTTTTCATCAATGTTTCTTTATGACGTTATCACGTAAAACTATCATCAGTAAACCGACTTTACAGACAACCAATTTTTTTAACAAAGATCTTCCTTTGTAGATCTTAACGTTATAATATACGTATATATAACTTATATTCTTCATTATATCTTTCCAACATAAGAAATTTTTCTTATTGAAATCGGCCATTTGGTTTTAGAGATTAGCGCAAACAAACAAAGTTTTGCGCCTTTTATATTTGTATAGATTATTATAACTCATGGAAATAAATCACTTTCAGTTGGATCATAACGAAAGTCTAAAAGAAGACGATCACCATCACGTAATACATAAACACAGATTTAAGGAATCTACAATTTAAGAATGACTACGAAATTATATTTAGCGGCATTCTATATTTTGTTGAAGAAAATGAATTACTCAATGTATTATTCATTAGCTTTTACCGCTGCTTTGGCTGCGTGAACTTCCGATCAAGGTGATGAAATTTGAACCTAACCGATGAGATAATTGCAACACATCTATAAATAATGTGAAACATTTTACGAATTTAATATACACATTATTTCATCTGTTGACATATTGTAGTGTTAACTTTTCATTTTTAGTAAAAAACACCAAAGCACATACTGGAATGCTTTTTCGAATACTTTTTCTTGGCCATTCAAAATAAACCTATTCCAAATTAAGAAGCGATTTGTTTTTTAGTTGCGGAGTTACTCAGTAGCAAACAATCAAAGACACAAACAAACGCGTTTTGGTAAAGACGCAGTTACGGAAACATAGCAATCGAAAACCTAAACACTTTAATAATGATATGAAAACTAATCATAGGTTAGGTACGTGTCATACCAACATATGCATACCTATACGAGATATGACTGTATTTATATATTTTCACTCATAATAAATAAATATAACGGAAAACTGAATAATACTTATAAAAATTGATTACGCAAGTGCAGGAAAGGTTTTTCCGAAAACACTGATTTTTTCATGTACAAAACATAACTTTTTCGAGAAATATCCCTGTGAATTAGAAATAAATGGAAACAATGGAAACTTAAAATGCCTGCGAAAAAATTGGTAGCAAATGTAAGAGAGCATTATTTATTTATTTATTTAGGTACTTTAAATGTATACAATCAATATAGGTATATGCCTGACTTATTGCTATGAAAGCAATCTCTTACAACCAACCAGAATATCAGTCCAGCCTCGGTCGATGAGCGGTCGGGAATCGAACCCAGTTCTTCGCTATGCGCCGAGTCGTAAAAGGTAGTACGGCTTATGATCAAGCCAACGCATCACGGTGATGACAAAGACTACTATCAATAAGGATACTGTCTAATAAATTAGGCTACTGTCAAATAAGGATTAAACCCCGGAATGAAATGAGAAAATAAAGTTTTGCATAGACCGTTGTTAACAAAGTAAAATTATTTAATTCTAAGTTATTGGAGTTATATAATTGAAATATATTAATTCTAAGTTATTGGAGTTATATAATTGAAATATATTAATTCAAAGTTATTGGAGTTATATAATTGAAATATATTAATTCTAAGTTATTGGAGTTATATAATTGAAATACATTAAGTGTTAATAATTGCAGAGATTCTACTTTACAATAAAGATTTTATACAACTTACATGTTAAGTTTATGTAGGTATATTATTTATTGTATATTATTTGTAAATAATTTTTTGTAGACAAAACTTTATTAATAATAGCAGTAAATTTTTTATCATATAAATAACTTAGTAAAGTGTTTTATGTATCTGACTCCGCAGTTTACCTACATAGTATTACCATACAAACGGACGCACGCTTCCTACTCTTTGCGAGACATTTCGTAAATGGTTAATCATATAAAAAATGCATGTAAACAAATTTATAGAGAATTTCATGGTCGATAAACTTCATGAAACCTCTAGAAATATAGGGCATTGGAAGTGAAATATTTGAAAAAAAACGATTTTCGGTACCTTTGATCTTCGATATCTTGACGGGTAGACACGATGTTTTATGAGAGTTTCAATACAACTTTAGAACGTCAAACAGAGGTCTATGCACGTCTTCTCCTTTCATTCTGAGGATTAACTATTTCACCTTATTTAAGTATAGTATTAACGGTACCCTCTCATGCGTACCTAAATATCGAAGTAATACCTTTTGGACACGTTTAATCTTGATCTCGGATGGGCTCCAAAAAAATTGAAGTGACTTTAGACTTATATCGTACCATACTCCATTCAATTAAAGGAAGTATGACAACAAATAGTGTTATAAATGTAAGTATTACACCATTATTTTACTGATACGAATTGTCAAATTTACACGTTAAAAATGGACAACCCTCCATTTTTATTGACCAAAACTCAGATGTTTGAAACATTTCGCAAATTTATTCGAAATTAGAAGCAGAAAAGTTCTAGACAATATATGCTATGCTATTCATTAATTTTATAAGACGTTAGAGTGAGATAGCTACAATGTGTCAGCTTACACTGCTATATTATTAGATTTGATTGTATCATATAGGTATAGAGGTCTTTGTATCAAATGGACTTAATCTTTTACAAGTCCAATTTTAAAATCAATTACGTCACGTTTCGAATTATTACATAAACCTCTAGGATATAGCTATTAAAAATTGGAAATATCTGTAGCATTTATTCCCAGTTCGTTGCGTCTGAAACGAACGTGCTAGAGGCAAACAAATCTAAATGCATATAGAAAACGCAGGTACATAACAAAACATATGTATAATGCAAGTGTGAAAGACAAGCCGACGTGTAATATGATCACCGCGCACACATAGGGGCTCGTGTGTTCGGATGAAGCAAGATGTTGGATTACACGTCTAACTGCCTTATTGTTGAGCTGCACGCACATCAACGCAAAGTATTATTGCCTTTTTTAATGTGCGTAGGATGTAATTTATTTAGTTATATCTGTCTGATAGTTGCCATAGGTGATTAAAAATTGTGAATAAAACAATGTTCTTGTTCGAAGGACAATCTACATAAAAATGCGTGAAGCATTTCATGGCGAGTTGGCGCATTTTATGTGTTCGACTAAATGACTTATAAATAAAATTATTTCAATACATAAATGTAGATGTGACATATTTTTAGTATCTTAATCGACATATTTAGTTTATATAAGAGGTTTCCAACTTTTTTTTCGTAGACCACTTTCAAAATTGTACTGGTTTCGGTGGACCCCCTGCTGCTACATTTCTACAATATTCCCAAACCCAAACTTTTTTTTCACGCCAACGTAGACCACCGTCAAGTCCCCCATGGGCCCCTGGGGGTCCACCGGGATCACTTTGAGAATCACTGGTTTATATCAAAAGTAGCTTCATCATCCCGTTTCGGAGGCGAAACACGTTTTACGAATTTATGAATATTTGTATGTTTAGCCGTAAAATTTCGAATTTATTATTTAAAATAAGAATTATTCTGTTCCTATTTACAAGCATACAATGCATGGTGATTAAGACAAAATTATAAAAACTTGGAATCGAATTTAAAACCATATTAAATCTACTAACATTTTGCTAATAAATATGCAATTCTAAAATATTTTTTACAATTCTAAACTTGAAAGTTCAATATCACATGTGTTATATTCCAACCCATGGATTAAATAATATTGAAGACGAAATAATATTGATTCCGTAAACGTCAACAACACTTACATTTTAGTACGGTTTCCACTTTTTTCCAAAAATTACTTTTGCCCACTTGCAACCCGTTCTGCAAAATTAAGAAACTGGAAAGTCACTTCGAATTTTTATTTAATTTTATGATTATCTACTTATATTATAAATTTCAGTCGACTATACATATAGGTACGAATTTTACTTATTAGGAAAACCCTAATTTGAAAACATTACTTAATTACTTGAAAATATTAGAAACTGAAAGCAACCCGCATTGTAAAATTAAGAAACTAAAAAGTTACTTTAAATTTTGATTTAAATTTCTGATTATCGATTTAAATCAAAAATTTCAATCAACCATGTAGGTTCGAAATTTACTTATTAGCCAAAATTTAATTGTAAAAGTTACTTAATCATTGTAAATATTAGAAACTGAAAGTCGGTTATCAATTTCATTCATAAATTAAGTCTAAATTTTATTAATTACTTATAAAATTAATTTTATTAAAGTATAGTTTCTGCCACTCTCGAAATTTATTTACATGCGTAAAGAGTGAAGGTTAGGCTAATACAGAAGTCGATTGAGTTAAGAATCCACTAGCCACACGGTATATTTCTATGGTGTATTTAGTTCTAACTATTAAAGCTAATTATACCACGTACCCAATGTAACATATATACTATTTTCTTTTTATTTGCGCCTCATGTTCTACTTGATTTAAAGATAAATTTCTTAAAATTAAACCTACGCTATATTTCCGTGATGCCATCCATCCAAGTACTGACCGCGCCCGATTGCGAATAAATAAGTGATTTAATAAAACATCGACGAGCACTGTGTTAAAAGTTTTATGTGACGGAACGTCGGAACACGCGTTAACTGGTTCGGATAAAAACTGGGCTCGGTGCAAAAGCAACCTAATAAGTACGATTTACCTTCTAATATTTCATATACTCGCACGGCGGGCTATGTGTACGCGTATACATAATGTACGTATTTAATGACGCTGTCACGCCGGTTGTGCGAGTGTGTGCGTGCGGCGCTGCGTACCTTACCGTCTATGCTTGCACGCTCACTCACACACGTACAAGTGTGCGGCAATCGAGTTGAGAGGCGTGTATTGAGCCTCATTTGTACAAGTTGCTCGTTCAATATCGCTGGATAGTTGTAATGTTGTCATATGTACTAAATACATCACAGAATTGTTGCCATTAGTTTCTTGCTAATATCTAGATATCTCCTATTTAACCGACATCGATAATGGATAATATAAACTAATCAAATAAATTAATAAAACATCAAATAAATTAAAATAAAACATTAAATAAATTAATATTAACAGACATCGATAATAAATAATATAAACCAATAGATTAATTTCCATCAAATAAATTAGAATTAAAATACCGGTCCCATAGTTACTTATCGTTAAAGTTGTGTAACACGCTTGTATGTCAAATAAATAAACTTGCTATTGAAAAACGTTTTGTACAATTGAGAAACTTTTTGTAGATACTATTAAATGACGTCATTAAATAGTAGTTTTTTTTTCTACATTACAAAAAGAACGGCTACGAGATTTAATATCAAAAAAATTGGTAACTTCATTTTTACAAAATGTGACATACAAGCTTTCTACATAACAACGTGCCTATATTAAAAAAAAATAAAGAAAATTAGCACAATTGGAGATTTAAATTTATTCACTTTATGTGAGAATGATATTTTTTTATATTACCTATTTCTAAATTAAAAGTATTACTGAATTAATATAATACATAAAATATTAATAACTTTTTTCTAATCGCAAAGGAATTTAGAAGGCAATTTTATTTATTTGTTTTTTTCTTGTCAAAACTACCTAAATTTATCTAATTTGTTCAGTTCCTATTTTTCTTAGCCCTCCACTTCTTTCTTTCTTTTTACTTTCTTCAATATATTATTTTTGTCAATAGTTCAATATCCATTTGTCTGAGGTAAACTTATGGTTATTGTTTTATATACAGTTCTTTATTATTATCTTGTTTTTTAAGGCAAAATTATTATTATTCTACGTTTTATTATGTTTTGGTCGATGGTATTGTTATATCAATAATCTTATTTTACAGTTAAGTAAAAACTTTCCTTTTTTTAAGTTAGGATTCATTTAAGATACGTTTATTTTTAAATTTATATTTTTATGTTAAATTTTGGTTTAAAAGGTTTATGAGATGGCGTCCACAAGAGCGATAGACTTTGTTTGAAATCAAGTCATTAACTGAAGATGAAACCTCTTAGCAAATAATTACCTCTCATTTTATTTATTAACTTATTATGTAAACTACTCTTGAATAGGGGTTTTAATTACATCCACTAAATAAGGTTATCTTTAAAAGATATATATATATATAGATATGTCAAAGTCAGATCAATTCATAAAAAAATGTTTTCCATAATTGTTTAATTCTTGTTAATTTATGACATATTTACAACACTAGATTTACGATTTTGATTAGAAGACCTTGTGGGACTTGTTAAGATGTTAGGTTATGACACAGAATTTTAATTTAATGGCTACATTAGTATTTTTATTATTTAATAAGTCTAAAACATTTCAGAAGAAAATAAATTATTATATGAACCTTAGCGAAATTACATAATTAAATAAAATATATTTAAAGTGTTTCATGCTTACACTAAGATAGCGTTACGTACGTCAGAAGTCAGACAACTATCTACAAGTCACGTGACATAAGAGCGTAGAGTTGCCGCGCTGTGATTGGTCGAGGCGAGTTGCGCGCGCGCACACCGTGGACTCGTTTTCATATATCCCTGTTGCGCGATTGATCTATGACAAAGTTTTGTTTTAGTTGGCTGTGATTTAGTACAGCCATATAGATGCGGCGGCAGATACGTGTATACGTGTGGACATATGTGATTTATGTATGTATTACAGTAGGCAAGAGAGATTTAAACTCATGTCATATTTTGTTGTGCACTCAATCTAGTAGGAAATTTCTAACGATTTCGTTATAAGATGTTAAAGTTTTGTTATTGTTATTATAACGTCAAGCTATTTTCGATGGTGATTCTTAATAAGATGTTATATTATATTTTTGAAGTAAAACTTCTTTACACACGCTTCACTTGGGGAGTGAGCTGGTGAATGCGGGACGAGAGCGTTACGAAAAGTGTGATCCGGCGAGGCGAACGGAAGTTGAGAGGGAGATATAAGTTAGTGAAGACAGAAAGAGAGAGTTACGTTTCGTATATTACTGTAGGGACAAGAGAGAGAGGTGCGAGCACACATTTTCTTTCTCTCTTCTTCTCATAGCCAGTGCATGAAATATATATATATATATATATACATATATATATATATACATATATATATATATATATATATATATATGCGAGTTTGCTAGCGTTACGCGAACGGTGATTTTTTGATTATTTTGTAATTTCATTTCTTTCTTGAACAATTTTATAAATTATTATTTTGTTCAATACATTAAACATTCTACGTTTAAAGTGAATAAAATTGTAAATTCATTTTAAAGCTCATATTTTGTAAATTTGAAGTTTTACTTCAGTCGTGTGGTCTAAAGCACACTCGTTTTTTTTGTAATCACTTTTTTGTAGTTATATTGCCTCAGATAAGAAGACATTTTAAAGTATAATAGATGTTTCAATAAAACATTTATTAATGCAACAAGTGAGATAGAAATAATTGTTAAGTAAAATATTGCTTAGGACATTAAGATGCAAAAAAAATTCGGTACCAAAAGCCGGAGCGAGCGAAAGAAAGGGAGAGCAAGCGGGAAGAGCACAAAGCGCACGTGACATCCGTATCCGGGACAGTGGGCATTCAAATGTGCGCTGACCCTGTAATGGCGGACCGGAAACATAACAAGCAGGGTCGACACATCCGGTCGCCATCTTGCGTCGCATTGTGTTCCCGCGGGAATGTTTAGTTTATGAATTGTATTTATTAAAATGGATACGAATTGTTTTATAATCGTTGTGAAAAATGTCATTGCGGTTTTGTCATTTTTTTTCATGCTTAAAGTTCTGTGGCTTAAAGTGAAAGAGAAAGAAATCTTTTTAGTACCGCTCGTTCATTAGTCTGCTTGTTATCACTGTGTCATAAGATTCGAAGGTAATCTAATAGACTTAAGAAATGGAGTAAAAAGAAAGATTAAGCTATTTCGCACACCGAATGACTAATAAATAAGTTCTTGAACTCTACGTTGTTAAAAAATTTACGAAGATTCAATAATAACGTACTTATTATACATTTCTTATATGAAATTAAAAACAAATTAAAACAAATTCAAAATAAATATAGTCCATCTTATTTTAAAAATTACATAATCAAAAACGTCTATTTAGTAATCCATTGTAAGATTCTCTTAGGATTAAGTAATATTAACTATTCCATTGTAAGATATTTAGGGGACTAAAAAAAACATTTTCTATTATGTTCGTTTTTTTTTTCATTTAAAAAGTTTAGAGTTCTAACTGCTTTCTAATAAACTGACCATTCCAAAATTTCTTTATTATTGTCATTTTGTACACCTTGAGGGGGTATGCTTTTTATCGTCAAGCGCACCAGTCTTGAGTTTTGGTTATGGAGGTAACTGTAACTCGGGTAATTTTAAAAGTAATCAACTTTTTGGAAAGGGAAGATCTTTCTTTAAAAATTATAAATTTTTTTAAATTTTTGTAAATATGTATTATGGTTTAAATTTGTCTTTGAAAATGCGTCTTCGTACATTGGTCTGGCACGTACGGACATACGAGGGCACTCACAATCGAGACCGATTTTCGTGATTCTTTTCTATATTAATTGGTTAATCAGAATAGAAAATTATTGATTTTCACAATTATTTTTCAGAGTATAATTATTATAAAATATTTTCTACAAAAACTCCCTTTCTGCTGTTAAAAATCTCTACGAATCTTCTTGCTCGTTCTTTTTGCTTACCGCTATTTTTCCCTATTTTATTTTTAATTTTTTCTTACAATTAAAAAAAAGTGACGTATGGTTTTGATTATTTACTAATGGGTATTAAGGTTTTTTCTTCTAATTTAAATCCGAATTCTTTTTAATTTAAACCTGTATTTCAAAAACAGAGAGTTAAACTTCTAATCAATAATTTTTTCTTATCTCAATAAGTTTTCTTCTCCCCGCAGGATAAATTTCAGTCTCTTTGTTTTGGTATATAAATGGTACCTATTTTTTTTGGTTAGAATTTATGAAATAGTTTTGGAGCCATGATTAAAAACCTATTTTTTTTGTGTACTGAAAAATCACTGGCAGACTGCGCGCGTGCTGTAAAGAAAGTTGCCTGCCGCGTTAATGTCATTGCAATGGTTACATTGTTTTATAGCTTAGATCCTAGAGATCATTTTTTTCTATCATAACTCGGATAAGTATGCTACTTTTGATGTGAAATCGTGCATCCGTGTTTGCGACGTAATACCGGGTCGGTTGGTTTATCATTAAGTCGTGATTAGCCCGCTTTTTTATCAGCGAGTTTCGCCTTGGAGTTAATTTTAATTTGAATAAATATTTAATTTAAATAATTATTTTAATTGCCTCTATTTAATAATGTTTTTGTTTAATGGAATTTACGCCAGACCATTCGTTTTCTTAGATATAGAGCCCTATTTTAAGTTAGTATTAACAGAATATTAAAAAGCTTAAGTTAGTAATAAGAGAGTATTAAAAAGCTTAAGTTAGTGTCAAGAGAGTATTAAAAAGCTTTAGTTAGTATCAAGAGAGTAGTGAAAAGCTTAAGTTAGTATTAACAGAGTATTAAGAAGTTTAAGTTAGTATTAAATGTTCAGTTTTTAATAACAATGCAGGCTAATTACAAGTATATCAACGTGCAAAAATTAAACACTAAATTAAGTTTTATTGTTAAAAAATTATCGTCGTTTCGTATCGTGGTTTTATTTGCATGTTAATTGTATATTCTTGTATGCTATCTGCGATATAAATCTCTTTTGTCACAAAATGCCTAACGTTTGAATAGAAATGTCCACTCAGAAAAGAGCAACCTGGGGACGGATGACCAGGAGAGACAATCATAAAAAAATTTATTTTATTATTATCAACACAACGATATATATATATATATATATATATATATATATATATATATATTTTTTTTTTTTTCTTTTTTTTTTTCTTTTCTTTTTTTTTAATTCTACATTATTTTGTATTATTTTGCACAAAGACATTTCATTTAAAATAATGGGTAAGGTTTAAAATATTCATTTAAAAGCGAAAAACAGTTTAAAATTATTCAAAATTGTAGTTGAATATTTCAATCGATGAAAATTACGTGGGATAATTGCTGAGGCGTTATTTGTTATTTTTAGCTGCTTTACAATTAATAGATATTAAAATCGAAGTTTAGCACAACAAAAATGCGAAAAGTGTAATAATTTTTTTTTAACAGAAACTACAAACACATTCTTCATTTTATTTTTTTAAATCTTTCGTTTTTTTTATCAAAATTTTTATTTTTTTTTAAGAAAATTCCGTTTGTTTTATGTAAATAGGGTATTTGACTATATTTTTTATTACTAAAATAAGAATAAGTAATAACATTAAAAACGGTTTAAATAAATATGTCATAGCTATGACTTTTCATTACAAAGTTATAACGACTTAAATATTGACGAACTACGTACGAAAACGCCCCATACAAAAGACAACTGGCTTATGATGTCACTAGCCACTTATTTAGCATTCATTACAAGGGAGTTTATTACATATATTTAGTATCACGTTAAATATTGCGTTTAAGTTATATATTGCATATTATAATTTTCTTATTTTTTTGTGTGGAAATTAAACTCATAATAACTTTCTTTTTAACGAAAAAAAAATTACACTTTTTCCTATTTAGAAATTTCGATGAATTGTTTGTTATTTTCATTATTTTTTTCATTGTAAGCTTTTTTTAAATCTACTTTATAGTTTTAAAACATTTTTACAAAAAATATCGACGTCAGTCAAATACTCTATTGGAAGAGCTCTGAGAAGGGACAACCTGTACCTTTGTGTAGGTATCTACGTACCTGACTAATCTGTTGTTGTCATTGCTATCGTAATATTGTGTTTTGACAGTTCATTGTAATTATTATATTACTCGGCAATTGGGTGATAATTTGATTCAATATATTTATGATACAAAATCAAAAAAATTCAGAGGCAATCATAACGGACCTGATACATAGGTAACGCGTTGTAGGACGTAACTACGCAATAATACGTATGCATTCACTCATACGTCATTGCATAAATCCTTACAAATAGATTAATTAATTTACATTCTTCGTTATACAAATTTTATTAATTGTTGTTATAAATTTATTTTTATATTAATTTTTTCATATATATTCCACGTATTAGGACATTATAAAAAATATGTCGAGAAGTTATAGTATATTTTTTATTAATTTTAAATTAACATCATTTAAATGTATGATTCGAACACAAAACATACACTGCTGAAACAAAACGTAAGGGTCAAACGTTTCTGTCTCTCTCCCACAAGGATTTAAACGAAGCCTTAAGCCGCACTTGCAATTCAACTGGACATATCGTGATCCCGAATCACAAGTCAAGCCAAGGCCGTGAGAAAAAGGTGGGACCATAAACGAACAATCGGACGAGGAAAGGAGGGGTAATAATAAACGGACAGGGGGCGATCGAATAAACGTACTTAATTTTAATTTGAATTGTTTATTTCTGACTCGCCTTTACGACGTCGGTCGTTCCCAGAGTGGTTGACCGGATATGTTAGTTTTTTGGGGTGTTTCGAAAGCGCTTTATGTTTGTAATGATTTTATATCAACATATAATATTCAATTTAATAAACTAAAGCGAGTAGTACCATTAGTATTATTTAAATATAATATTTATTATATTAGTATGTAAGGATTTACTGAAAATAATTCTCAGATCGCGTCACTTCAAGTTCCTAAAAATTTACCTGCATGCGTTCATAGTTATGGAAATATCCTGGATACGATGAATACTGAGGGTTGTTACGAAATTACAATAATTAATTAATTAATTAATTATTAATTAATATTAATTATTCATTATTAATTAATCAATTAATTAATTATTTTTTAACACCAGCAGGTGCCACTGAATGCTTATGTTTTACTGCGATCTGTAGGGTATTAAAATTTAGTTATTATGTAAAATTTGTACTGTGTAACGATACACGTTAACACTTTAAAGTAGTAATACGCGTTGTCGACGAAACTCGCTGAATTTTTTATATACTATTTAAACTATAAATATCTGATTTATTTTGAAATTTAAAAATAATTTATAGTTTAGTTTATTAAAATCGCTCTCAATAATTGTAAAATTAACATTCAAGAAAAATCAGATATTTTACCACACTTCACACTTTATTTAAAAAACGCGTCGAGCGATTTGTCTAAAAAGCTAGGTCAATGTTAACTGATGTCATATTAACATTTCGGAAAATAAAAAAAAAATATTTACCGTTTAGTTTTTGTAAAAATCGCTCTCAAAAATTCTACAATTAAACTTGTTGAGTTTTGTTCATTATCTTTGTAGTCTAAACAAGCACTATAATAATAAAAACAATGTGATCCTCCCCCACATAAGGTTATTCATAATAATATATAATAAACTTTATTTGTCTAAAATATGAATTTTTTCTCCTTATTCTAATTAAAGCAACACTTAAGGTAATACACTTAATGAATTTCACTCGAAGTGAAATTTCTTTAATGATTCATAATAATATATAATAAATATTATTTGTCAAAAATATGTCATTTTTTCTCCTTATTCTAATTAAAGCAACACCTAAGGTAATAAACTTAATGAATTTCACTGGAAGTGAAATTTCTTTAATGATTCATAATAATATATAATAAATATTGTTTGTCTAAAAATATGTCATTTTTTCTCCTTGTTCTAATTAAAGCAACACTTAAGGTAATACACTTAATGAATTTCACTCGAAGTGAAATTTCTTTAATGATTCATAATAATATATAATAAATATTATTTGTCTAAAATATGTCATTTTTTCTCCTTATTCTAATTAAAGCAGCACTTAACTTTTCACTTAATGAATTTCACTCGAAGTGAAATTTCTTTAATGATTCATAATAATATATAATAAATATTATTTGTCTAAAAATATGTCATTTTTTCTCCTTGTTCTAATTAAAGCAACACTTAAGGTAATACACTTAATGAATTTCACTCGAAGTGAAATTTCTTTAATGATTCATAATAATATATAATAAATATTATTTGTCTAAAATATGTCATTTTTTCTCCTTATTCTAATTAAAGCAGCACTTAACTTTTCACTTAATGAATTTCACTCGAAGTGAAATTTCTTTAATGATTCATAATAATATATAATAAATATTATTTGTGTAAAAATATGTCATTTTTTCTCCTTATTCTAATTAAAGCAGCACTTAACTTTTCACTTAATGAATTTCACTCGAAGTGAAATTTCTTTAATGATTCATAATAATATATAATAAATATTATTTGTGTAAAAATATGTCATTTTTTCTCCTTATTCTAATTAAAGCAGCACTTAACTTTTCACTTAATGAATTTCACTCGAAGTGAAATTTCTTTAATGATTCATAATAATATATAATAAATATTATTTGTCAAAAATATGTCATTTTTTCTCCTTATTCTAATTAAAGCAACACCTAAGGTAATAAACTTAATGAATTTCACTGGAAGTGAAATTTCTTTAATGATTCATAATAATATATAATAAATATTGTTTGTCTAAAAATATGTCATTTTTTCTCCTTGTTCTAATTAAAGCAACACTTAAGGTAATACACTTAATGAATTTCACTCGAAGTGAAATTTCTTTAATGATTCATAATAATATATAATAAATATTATTTGTCTAAAATATGTCATTTTTTCTCCTTATTCTAATTAAAGCAGCACTTAACTTTTCACTTAATGAATTTCACTCGAAGTGAAATTTCTTTAATGATTCATAATAATATATAATAAATATTATTTGTCTAAAAATATGTCATTTTTTCTCCTTGTTCTAATTAAAGCAACACTTAAGGTAATACACTTAATGAATTTCACTCGAAGTGAAATTTCTTTAATGATTCATAATAATATATAATAAATATTATTTGTCTAAAATATGTCATTTTTTCTCCTTATTCTAATTAAAGCAGCACTTAACTTTTCACTTAATGAATTTCACTCGAAGTGAAATTTCTTTAATGATTCATAATAATATATAATAAATATTATTTGTGTAAAAATATGTCATTTTTTCTCCTTATTCTAATTAAAGCAGCACTTAACTTTTCACTTAATGAATTTCACTCGAAGTGAAATTTCTTTAATGATTCATAATAATATATAATAAATATTATTTGTGTAAAAATATGTCATTTTTTCTCCTTGTTCTAATTAAAGCAACACTTAAGTTAATATACTTAATGAATTTTTACTCGTAACTATCGAAAAAATCATGTTATCACACTCGCTTTTATTTCTTGCCCAACACCGTACACCAAACTAAATGCGCTACGAAAATCGTTCGCAACTGTCGCCAGTTCACCGATAGATTAGCGATTGAATAAACTTCTTGACATTCTCAATCGTAATCTTGTCATCGCTCGGCTGCTTCCGCCGCCGATCGGATGCGTTCGGCTTTTGTTTTCTATAGTGTTACACAGTTTTAACGTGACAGAATGACTCAGACATAGCTAAACAAGTTTCATTTCAATAACTTTATAATAATCGTGATACATATACCATAAAATAATATCTCGTTTTCAGTGGAATGTCCTGAAAAGCTTATATTAAAGTGAAGTCGAAAACTGCTGTATGTAATTTCGATATCACCGCTGTGCAACACTGAGCCGGATGAATAGTGCCATTAATTGAAAGAAGTTAATTTTTTAACATGGGGTATGTTAAAAAATTTACTTCTCAGTTTACTTTCTTAATCAGATTTCATCATATTTTCAGCTAAATTAAACAAATAAATGGGCGAATAGCCATACCCTTAATGACATATAGCTATTGATGGGACCTCACATCTCAGTACTGGTATTTGTAGTGAGCTCGTAAATGGAGGCACTTCTCAATAAAACAATTGCACCTTATCTCCCATTTCTTTAAACCTATTGACAAACTAGCAGCATTAATCTTAAATATCATTTTTGCTACCAACAGTTACATGCCAATAAGGAGAAAATATATATTCTATTCACGTAAAACCTGCACGATGAAGAAGAACGAAGTAACGATATGCGTAATACAGAAATTTCCGTATGATTTCGAATTTCAACTAGTTTTTCCGCTCGGTTACCATCGAACCGAAGCTTAGTAGTTCAAGATTTGTTTATTAGTTCACGAGTCATTATTTTTCCTTCCTAAGGTTTCGTAATTGAAAGATTCTATTGCTCTCACTTTTCTGTCAATTTCTTGCCACCATCTAGCTTGTAAACTATAGATAAATGCTACCAGCAGAAACATTGCATAGATTATACAAAATAATAACCGAAAATCAAAGCTCCTTTAGAATATTTTTCCGAAAAATATTCTAAAGGAGCTTTCCAGAATATGCAAAAGTGGTGAAGGAAAAATGTTTAATGTATATATATATACATATATATATATATATATATATATACACATATGTATATATATATATATATATATATATATATATATATATTTATTGCATGCTATGCTGATATCTACGTCGTTTGAAATAGGTTTGAGGAGAACTTTGGAAAATTAAAGGTTTCTTTCGATTTTTTTAATTCTTATTTGAGCTTGTTGGAACTGAAAATATGTAAAAAATTAATATCGCCCCTCTCTCCTTCAACTTCTAAAATATATCAAACGAAACCTTAAAAAATAATCAATAATCAATTTTAGGCTCCAGAACAGAAATTAGTTACGTTTTAATATTACATGTCATTTGGCTTTTTCGTTTTGCTTTTCATTTCTTCCAAAAAAACAATATTTTTTATTAATAATAATTATTAAATAAAAGATATAAACATTATATTAATAAAAATAAAGGCAACGGAAATGATAAAGGAGAAAAAGAAAGTATAACACACGCACACAATTAAGACGTAAAAAACTTTTTAAAGAAATATTTTTATAACGTTTTATAGTTAACATAATTCAATTCGTTGTGAAATTAAAACAATCTAAATATCGAATAAAATTTAAAATATTAAATAGAATGAGATGACAAAATATATAATAGTTACCTATTTTCAATTAGTCAACTAAGAAATTAGAACTATTTTGTAATGAAATATCACTGCTCATAAGTATACTAAAATATATACTGTAAAATTGAGACATACTCATAATTTTAAATATAATGACACTTTCGAAACACCCTGCAGTCCAGTATAGAAATGTGTATGACAATGTACGTAATGTGATGTATAACACGTCAATTGACCCACGTAGTTACGCTGCGCACCCGCTGCAATAATATCAAACCGGTTGGGCGTCAACCATACCTGTGCACTAGGACAGGATGATGGCCTCTGATTTGTTGAAATTAACAAATATAATGGACTCTACATATGCTAGTTTTATTTATTTATATTTTTAATTGCATTGATATGCGAAAAGGAAATACATTATTAAATTAAAAGTAAAGATAGTATGTGTGTGTGTGTGCTCAGTGAACAACGTGACGGAAATAAAATTCTTATTATAGTTTTATTTGACTTCCGTAAAATTATTAAATTTGAGAAAAAAAGGTTAAAGTAGAAATTCACAGAGCGTTGTATTATTCAAGCCACGAGTACAAACGCCACGAGTACTACAAACAGTAAATACGTTTTTTCTTTCGGAAATCTACAATAAGTTTTAAGACTATAAAAGTCACTTATACTAACTACATCTTCTTTTAGTTGTGTAGAACGAATGTAACCCATGGTTAATTTCTCAACTCTGAATTTTCAAGTCTGACATGAAGTTTGCTGCAAATGATTTGACAACACGCCGTAAGAGGTTCTACATGCTTGAAATACTATAGTAGTTTTAGGTTTTCATATAGATATTCGGCGAGTATCATTGTTGTTAAATTGATCTAGTAAACCAGTTTTTATGAGTCCCTGGGTACATAAAAAAAAGATTATGATGAATATGTTTTTTCTTACCTTGTCCTATTCTCAAAATAAACTATTTCAACGTTATCGATAGGATTTAACACAAGGGTTAGGGCAGTACACTTATACCGAGCGCCACACGGCGTCATAAAAACGATATACGACGTGACACGCCTAACACCTTATTCAGATTTTAATAGTAGGCGATACGAGAAATATTTCGTAGAAACAAATCGATTATATCAGTAGCTCATTGTTTTTCTTATTACATAATTTACTTTTATAAATAATCCCCTACTAGTATGTTATCAACTTATGAAATTCTTTGTATACCAGCATCAGAAATTTAAGGTCCATACACGCTTTCAAAAATCGTCGGAAAAAATTACACCTCTCCCGAATTCACACCGGCCATTTTCCTTCCGTTCACGGCCTATTTTATTATTTATTACGTGTTTCGTCATTTTTTTTCCCACCTAATAAGCCAAAGGATACCGGTAAAAACCTGTATAACCCGTATAAGGTCCAAGTATTACCAGATTAAAAATGACACAAAAAAACTACTTAAAAGTTTTATTTAAATCGTCAATCAGATAAATGAGAAATCTTATATTTTAAATCGAAATTCTTTGAACAAGCTATTTGAAACAAAGTTCACATATTTTCTCGTTGTAACCTCTATACACACATGTAATACTAATTCACGAAACCCATAAATCCGATAGGATCGTAAAAAAACGGCGGGAAACTCGAAAAGAGCAAAAGACATTCATTTTGACAACACAGAACGAATGTCAATTAATAGTTTATTTTAATCAATTTAGGCAATGGCTACAAGTTACAAAAAGCAACCAATATTATTTTTGTAACCGTTTCGTGTAGTCATTTTATGACTACACAACGTTTTACAATCCGCCTCGGAACTGATTCATTGCATTTCTTGTTTATGGTTAAACAGAAGAAACTCTTTCAGCAATAAATTCGCGTTATAAAGACCGCCATGTGTAAGTGTTGCTTTAAAGGCAAAAAAAAATTAAAAAATGGGCATCCAACCGATAGATCTTTAAAAAATAAAGTGAGTTTTCATCTAGATTTTTCATTTTTAAATCCAATTTGCGAAATATTAAGCTTGAAAACAATGTGTAATATGTCTTCTTTCTCTATAATTTTTCAGTCTCTAGCTTAATTAAAGAAAGCTTTCAAAAAATTATTTAGATCAAATTGCATCATCAATTTTGAGCAAAATTAACGATTCAGAATTTAAACTGCGTTTTGAGGGTTCCGTACCTCGAAAGGAAAGAGGAACCCTTATAGGATCACTTCGTTGTCAACTTCTCTGTTTGTCCTTCTGTGTGTTGACAGACAGACGTCAAGGCCCTTTGTCTCAGGAACGCGTAGAGATATGTAGTTGAAATTAATATCAAATACTTAGGTCTACGATCCCCTGAGGCTGTAAAATAATCAAGTTTCTAATAAAGAAGAAACCCTAAAAATACGGCCATCTCTGCCACATATTTTGAAACTCGCAATTAATCAAAACCTATAGAGATATATTTCCCGTCGACCTAAAATCATGAAATTTGGCAAGAAGCAAGGTCCCATAACACAAGTAAAGGAAAAATCCGAAAATCGTTCGAGTTCCACTCGTGCTTGCTAGGTTATTTTTGTATTATAATGATCAATCATCGATCAAATAAATGATCGATCAAAATATTTAATTAAATCCTACGGATATTCTTTCTCTAATTTTAAATTATAATACTTAATGTGTTTAATGAAGTTTGTCTGTATACAGATATGTTCACGCCTGTAATATATACACCGCCAATATACATATACACCGACAAACGCGGGAATCATTTCATAAATTTAATAAATATCTCAGCAAATATTTATTTAAACTAACACATAGGCCATGAAGCTCAGTTATGTCAACTTTTAATATAGGATCTTATCTTAAAAATATATTAAAATATGTGAAGCCTCAAACAAAAACCTGCCGCCAGTGTTCCCTGCACATTTACGCACTTAATTTTATATAGTATTTATCTATCAAACTATTTACAAACCTATATTTCATATGCGTAAAAACATTTAAACAAATTGTAAGATCTCGGATAATAGCTATAGTTTTTCTACAACCGTTGCGTAGGTATCTTTTCATAATTTTTCCTCGTTTCCGAAACTATTCAACCTCAATTTTTTTTTCATTATTAATATGTTTTATTACCATGCGAATTTCAAGTTTCTACATTAAGCGAGTTCTGAGAAAAACTGATGGGACAGACTGACAGATACATAAGTGGTATCCGTTTCCGTTTTTCCTTTTGAAGTGAGAAAACCTATTAAAAGAAAAGCGACGATCGCATTATAATTACTATCTACTATTCATCAAATGTAACTTTACCGGTGGATAATTTGCCTGATACTAACAGATGCAGCCTAGAAGTAGATATAAAAATATGTTTTCAAAGTTATACTTCTTTATGCGCGTTATGAAAAAATGATGAGTGAAATTTCACGATGCGCGCGCACGATGCAACAAAAATCGACAGGATGAAGTACAATTACTGTGTACTTATTCATCAAAGGTAATTTGTAATTAAAAAGTTATTTTACCGGTGGATACTTTATGTGCCTGATACTAACATATGCGGCCGATAAGTAGAAATAATAATATGTTTTTGAAGTTATACTTCTTTATACGCGTTATGAAAAAATTATGGGAGTGAAATTTTACGATGCACACACACAACGCAACAAAAATCGACAGCACGAAGTTGTTCACGAAACATGCGTGTATTGATCAATATTATATTCATGATAGTTATTGATGTATTTGTAAATAATATTTTATAGTAAATGAATATCCATATAATAAAAAAACATTTATATATTGTATATATATATATATATATATACGTATATATATATATATATATATACATATACATATATATATATATATATATATATATATATATATATATATATATATATAATCACGCTCCAGTCCGTTTAACGTTTTATTTCCATTAATTATTTACGCACCAAATAAAGTTATTCTTGTATTATGCTAAAGAAGTATAACTTCTAACGCACGTACATAAGTAAACGCACAATTTTTTGTTACATACGCGTCTCAATATATACAAATAATATATAAAAAAAGGAATATCTTCATACAGATATATATTAACTAAAGTGATTCTCGTTAAGGATAAAAGAACTCCTGAAACCCAACACGATTTTCAAGTCACCAAAACAATTTTCGACCTGCAATAAAATACGGGTCGATCAGTTTATCATTCTGTATCAGAAAACGATATATTCAAACAAATTTTCAAAACTCTCAGAAAACAGTTTAGTTTCGTGAGTACCTTATCACTCGACAGGAATGACGTTAGCTACACGTGTATTTACTCCTAATCTATCACATTGTATTTACTCTTAAAACATGAAATTCGCTTTACAAATCATAACGTCCAAAAAAAAAGATTTTTAAAAAAATACCACTCAGTGTCCACTCCACGCTAATTTACATAATTCATGTGACGTAAACAAATCAATTCTGTCTCGCTCGCACACCGGAAGCATCGAGTTAGGGAGAGCGTAGACCCCCTTTCTATGTTCAAACGCGTGGTTATTTCCGCGGGGTAACCGCTTTGATTGCAAGGGAATCTTTTGCCTCAAATCTGATTGTTTTTAAAATGAAGTATAAGAAACCTCGGTAGTCAATCGGCAGATGAACTACTGAATCGGGATATGAGAAATTAAAATATAATAATAATTATACGCGTCGTTACATTTATCTGTTGAAGAAGATTTAGGCGTGCAAATATTTATTTTCATTCCATCGAGAACTAAAGAATCAATAATGAACTTTAGGAAAACTTTAAAGATATTCATGGAAAAATTCAATATTTTGTGTAAACAATAATTGCCTGAAAACTATCTACTAAAAACGTGCGCCTTTTAAACATTTCCACATACTGTTAGAAGTGTTTACAAGCCGCGTTATCGTTTCCTAAAGCCTATTTTTATTGCACTTTCCCCATGCTATTTTAGATGTGAAAATCTTATCATTTTAACTTCTAGTGTATAAACATTTAAAAAACCTGTTACGCAAAATGTAAAACAACATTGGAAAACTCAGGTTTGTTTACAAATATTACGTAGATCTATACATATAATTGAATTGTAACAGAGTAAATTGTGTACATGGAAAATATTTTAAAAAGGGTGATCGATTTAGCATATAGAATGACAATAGAAGCCGAAAAACCATTTTTTACAATTTGTATCTGTCTGCATGTTATTTTGTGCGCCAATTACGTATGTTCTACTGGATGAAATTTGATGAAAGTTGGTATGGTAATAGTTTATAACCAAAAGCAACATACCAGAGGAAACAATTTCTTATTCTGAATTTCTTGCGAGATTTCATGCGAATTCAACGCCACGGTTTCACGATCGGGTACAGTTATTCATTGATAATTCTAAAAGCAACCGTCCCACTAGATGATTGGAATAAATGACTTATTTCTATAAAATGACTAGAATTTTGTTCCGTTATTCGGCAAAATCGTAGAAAAATAAAAAATTTTCTTCATTTTCCATTCATTAAAATATATCTTATTCGGTTCGGAAAGAAATGATTCTGTAAATAATAATTAAAAATTATTCTAATTGTTAATTGTTGAGAACGGCGATCAAAATAGATAAACAATAAAATTATATTCTTGGCTATCTTTAAACATTATGGAACAAGTAAAAAAAAAAAAGCTCCGCCTTTTTCTCTTTGTTTTTATGAAGCTAACATTTACTGTGCAAGATTCGGATACTCTGTACTTACTAAATTCGGTTTTTTTAATTTCCAAGTGATATATGCACACATGCATGGTAACAAAACCGTATATTAAGTGATATATGCACTCATACATTACAATAAAACGATGTATTAAGTGATATATGCATACATATATTATAATAAAACCGTATATTAAGTGATATACGGAGACATACGTGATAATAAAACCGTATATTAAGTGATATCTGCACACATACATTATAATAAAACTGTATATTAAGTGATATATGCACACATACATGATAATAAAACCATATATTAAGTGATATATGCACACATACATTATAATAAAACCGTATATTAAGTGATATATGCACACATACATGATAATAAAACCGTATATTATATATAGTCATTTTAAACTCTGATATCAAATTTTCAATGCGAACATATAGTTTTTCTACAATAAAATTGGTATAGGACTTGAAAGAAAACAAGAATAAAAAACAATTCCAAGATTTGTTAATTTAATTCAAAGTTGTAAGGATCTGTTTCTTGTAATCATTAAAATAAATATACTTCGATATTTGTTTCGTTCATTGGATGCAAGCATGTATAAAACGCGCGGGACCGCTGCAAATAAAATTTTTATTAAGTAAACAAATCAACTGTTTGGAGAATATTAGGAAGAAAGTGTTTTTTATATTAATATTCATCCGTAGATACTTGTTAATTGAATGTCATTTTTCGGGTTGTTATAACATGGTCATATTACGATAAAACTATCACAACGAAACGACGAAACGCTGCATAATATAAGTACGATGAGACGGTTGTAATATGTTTCGTTTTTAATACCTTGTATTAAACAAATCAATTGCTTGGAGAATATTTGGAAGAAAGTGTTTTTCACATTAATATTCATCCGTAGATGCTTGTTAATTGAGTGTGACTTTTTGCGTTGTTATCAAATAATATGGTCATATTACGATAAATACGAATAACGAAACGGCGAAACGCCGCATAACGTAAGTACGATGAGACGATTCTAATATGTTTCGGTTCTAATATCTTGTATCTATCTGTCTCTTTTCT
Organism: Druceiella hillmani; assembly: GCA_039881145.1. Classification (NCBI taxonomy): domain Eukaryota; kingdom Metazoa; phylum Arthropoda; class Insecta; order Lepidoptera; family Hepialidae; genus Druceiella; species Druceiella hillmani. The sequence continues at coordinate 20,984,973 of JAYKKI010000031.1, read as the reverse complement.
TTTCCATACCTAGACAAAGTATATTATATTTAAAACATTTATTTGTGAAAGTTTCACTTTTTCACTTGGATCGTGTGCGTTTTAAGCACAATGCCATCTTTGTTCCTTAAATATTTGCTGGTAACGAATCACACAGCTATCTCGCCTTTATTCGTTTCTACGTACATAAAAATATAGCATTTAATTACACGCGAATTCCGCAAAAATTGCCCAAACAACGAGACACGAAACGAGATAGAGACCGGATGTGGGCACGCCGCCATCTTGATGCCGCGCGTCCCGCCGGTATCCGCATCCGGTGCCGCCGGCTGCGCCGAGCTCTATGGATGTCGCCGTCGATATTGTTTTTGGTGTTTATACTAACGCCTCGTGTTTGGAACGGTGTGCATTCGCGAAACGTGCGTTAATTTGTGTTTTGGACGGAGTAAATGATAAATTTGTCTCCAACAATTGATATTAAAAAAAAGCTTATTGATGTTATTATATGATAAAATAGTGGGATCAGCTGAAAGAACTCACGAAGAAGGGCAAAATGATCAACCTAAGATTCATTGAAGTACTTTTTTTAAATAGCTTGCTAGATTAAGAAATACTAACCCTTAGATAGGTCGTATGCCATAATGCAACCAATATCTACGATGTAAAAGCTATACATGTTTAAACTAAATTATTACTTCAATGTTTGGTAGATGTTTTAAACATCAACTTTTGTTTTTGTCAACTTATTGTTGACATCTAAAATCCATTTTGCATCAATTTATTTAAAAATTGCAATCTTGACTCTTTGTAAAATGCATAATTTACATATCTACCTACGTATTGGAACTAAATATTTTATATATGTGTATATATATATATATATATATATATATATATATATATATATATATATATATATATATATGTTTTCTTTTTATTTTTTTTTAAATTTTTTTTTTTTATTTTACCCAATTTAAACCACTTTATATGATAGTTTTGACATGGTATATAGATAAAAATATGTTAATTTTAATTCACATGTCCAAGACAGATGTAACCGGTGATATTATATAATTTAAGAAACTTGGGAGGTTTAACAGATTTATTTTTTAGGGAAAAAATAGCCGGATCAACTTTTAACTATGTTTTTTTTTTGCTTACGTTCGAATAAGTTTTTCTCTGCAGCGTGTTTGAAAACCAAACATCAATTTTATAATTAACCAGATAAATACTATCATAAAATCTATCATTGGCTCTCAAGTATAAGATCTTGATCAATTTGGTGAGGATAAAATGAATATTTTAAACCTATAATTTAGATATCAACCATCAATTTGATTTTCCTCTATTTTTTTAATTATATATTTATTAATATAACTACAGATTGAGTTCCTTAGTTTTAAAATTTTAATGCATATGCTTAGAATTTTCTTTTCAAATTTCGGTAGCAACACCGTGCAACATTTTTTCATGACTAGTATTCACTCGCGGTTGCAACAGAGCAACGCATCAAGCGTTGCTCTGATGCAACGTTACTCCGTTATTCAATTTACAGTTTTAAATAATAATTCTTCCACATGAATGTTATTTCCCGAGAAAATAATGCCTACATCATTTTCCGGTCCACCGTCTATCTCTGTTTAACAAACTATGTAGATCCATTGTTTTGATTTGACTTGAAAGAAGGACAAAAAAACACTTTCAAACAATTCAAAAACTGTATACCGAACTATCAGAACGACATTCATGTATTGAAAAAACAATTTCTTTTATGATTTGACTTGTCAGTAATTTTAACTTTTCATAAACAAATACACATATTATTCTAAACCATTACTTGAGATAAGTCTCAACTATTGTATGTAAACTTGTCCACATAAATAACAAACTAATTTCGTAAAATCAACGCCATTAAAGCACTCTCCCTAATCTTTAGAAGAAATAAGCCTGAAACGACCATAATGTAGAGTATCTGACGACACCTGGGGCATAATGACCCGGAAACCGGAAGGAGTTTTCGCGAGCTATGCTTCCGTCCGCCCGTATTTCACTTTTCACCTTACAGCACTTCCGTTGACCATTTTCTTTCCGCCCTAGCGGGGTTTTATATCAAGTAACCTGTTGTTTTGCGTGTATGGGTGTGCTGACGCTATGGTGGTCTGCATGCGTTAACTTTTTATGTTGGGAAAAATTACTGTACTCCATTTTAATAAAGAAGTTTACGCATGCTTCGTTCACGTAGTCAATATGAATATTAATATTATAACATGTAGGTTTTCTTTTTATGAATCACTCTTACCAACATTATAAATGCGAAAAGAATGTGTTTATTTGTTCTTTTACTGCTCAGTCCATTTTAATAAAATTGTACTTTTATCCTATGTTATATCCTATGTCATAGGACCAACATGTTTATCCCTAATTGGAATGTATATTGGTAAATAAAATCGTCCCGTTATAGATTACAGCATGAATGTACATAAGATCATGAACGTTAGTACATTCTAAAACAACACGTCTACATCTCAGCCTAGGATTACTTACGATGGGGTACAGGCTTTTTTCTTTTCATATTTTTTTTTCAGTTGTGCACATCTCCAACTGCTTATCCGTTTCCGATGTTAAAACTCCATTATTTCATAAATTTTTTTTTAATTTCGTAATAATTTGTTTCCCTTTTCCATGAAAGCAAAGCTACTTGTCAAAACCAGCAAATTATTTCTGCATCCTAATAGTAACTTTGAACATATGGTAATAATTTCCCTCTTATCTTAAACTTTAAGATGACTAGCTACGACCGTTTCGACCATTCGGTCCATCATTGTTTAAGTTCGCGCCGTCCGGTTTTGCTGCTTGAATGGTAATGACAAAAATTTCCATGGATCTAAAGCTCAACTTTAGTCTAATAATTTTTTTTTGATGAACGGGTAAAAGAAAAAACAGAAAGACAGACAAATAGCCCCGCAGGAAGTTTTCGATAAAAACAACAGCTAACTTAGTTTTAATCTTAACCTCAAGCATGATCCAAGTAAAAGTTTCATTCAAATCGGTCCATTAGTTGCGTGCTGGTCTGAAAAACGGATAGATGAAAATACTAAAAAAATGATGTGAGTTTTATTCGACTACAGACATGCCCTTGACGTAATATTGTCGAAAAATCTTTAATCTATTAAGTAACGCGTTATAAAATGATTTTATATAAGATACACCCCTCAAAAAATTAATATATAACAAAAAAAATTAAAGAATTTTTCTAATTTTTTTGTGGAAAATCATTGAGTTTGAATGAATCAGAGAAAATATTTACTAAATTTTATTTAATAAATTAAAAAAAGTCACAGACAAAAATGTCTTTTCTACTGTCAATTTAAAAAAAAAGCTTTTCACTTTAAACTGTTATATCTGGTGAAATAATAACCGCATGATAATCATGTAAAATTAAAAAAAAGTTTTTTTAATCATTTTAGTTTGCAAAATATGATAAAAACGATATTGTCTCATTTTTTAGTAACATGATCACCATTTTGTAAAAAAAATGGCCGAATATCACATATTGACTTGTTTTTTCTTGATTAGTGCTATAAAAAAAACTTACGATATAAAACGCGTTGTAGACGAGATTCGCTGAATTGTTGGTATAGTATTCCAGATATTATTATTTGAAATAAGTTGTATATACTAAGAATATACAACTTATTTCAAAATTAGTCATACTTCAGTTTTATTAAAAATTCACATTACAGAAAAAATAGTGATTTGACCACACTTCTAATTTTATTTAAAAAACCCGTCGAGCGATTTGTTTAAAAAATTAAGTCAATATGAAATGATATTATATTAACATTTTGAAAAAAAAATTATTTCCAGTAAAACACTTTATAATAAATTTTGGATCTTATTGACACGCGACAACTACTTTGTTTATTTTTTCCATTTAATTCAACAAAGAAAAATAATGAGACATTAAAATAACTCTATCTCCGCGAAAAATAAAAATACCTAATTTTTCCATTAGGTACGATTTTTGCCTCGATCAATTCATGCATTTCAAGTTGTATTACAATAAATATTCTTAATTATAATATTAACGTAATAGTCCCGATTAATAATGTTACAAATACGAAAGTGTGTTTACTTGTCTCGTTTCACCTATCAACCACTCAATGTATATTCTTGAAATTCCTCATACCTATATCCTGTGTCACAGAGACGAATACAGAATACTACTTTTTTTTATATATCAAATATCGGTAAGCGGCTAATATATTATTAAATATTACGAGCAATCCTTTTTAGTTTATAAATATTTTCCAGCATCATTTGTAGGGAGAGCAGCCGCAGGCTAAAGATAGGTACTTAGCATATTTAAGTAGTCTTTGAAGAGCAAATTCAATCTCTTTTCATATCTAACGCGCATCCTAAACGCTCGTTTGAGAGATATGACACTTTAGACCAATTTCAAACGATGGTAGTAATAATAAAGGAATATTATACTTAGTAGACCATACCAGTCTCCTGCGTACCAGGGATTGGGTATGAATTTCATCAGCTCCTGTTATTCTACACTTTAATAATGAGAAACATTAAAATACGGCTCCATCATCCAGAGTCCATACGAAATTAATTTCTGAACGTAAAAAGAAATAATTTTATCTAATGTGTTACTGAAAATACTTTAGAAATTGTCACTTAATAAATTCTGTGTTCCTGTTTTACAATATCACTACCAATGATTGAATTAAATCATCATTTTACAACTTTTTACGTTATTACATTATTTACAGTTTATGTACTAAATAGTATAACTTGTCGCATCTACTGTATTTAGGGGTTCGTATTCCAAAAGGCAATAAGGAAAAGGCAAAATGGAGGTATCAAGTTGAAATTAATATAAAATATTTAGCTCTACGGGCCCTTGGAGCTGTAAAATAAAGCTTCTATGTCAATGCAATCAAGAAAAACCCTAAAAATATAGCCGTATATGGTACTTCCCGTTGACCTAGAATCATGAAATTTGGCAAGAAGGAAGTTTCCACAACACAAGTAAATAAAAATCTTTAATTTGTAGTTATTTCACATAAAAAAATATTTTCTTTAAATATGGCGCATATTGGAAGTGTGGAAGATATAATAGGAAATACATTTTCGTAATAAAAATTAAAGTTTTTAAATAGTTTAATAGGAATATTACGTACAATTAAATATTTGTAAATGCCTAAATGTGTACGGAACCTGGTAGTGTGAATTACACTCGTACTTGACAGGTTTTTAATAATCCCGCGTTGCAAATTAACGGGTATAGGTAACTTATATTTCGAAAAAAACATATCATAACCATATACATATTTATTTTACTCATAATATGATTCCCTCTACCAACATGTAGCTATGTATTGTACGTTGATTAGAGGAAGCTCCTCAACGGCTGAAGCCATCGCGATGGTGTTAAAGATCAAAAGATACTTTATCCTGACAAGTTTTGGAACCTTTGGTAAAATGTAAAGCGTACAATTGGCAATTGATGTACTAAAGCCAAAACAATTATTAAAATGTTAATCATTTTTTAAACTCATTTGATTTTGAAACATTTTAATCTTTTTACACTACTAATAAAATAATATTTATATTAATTAATCATTATTAATGAAAGTAACAACAGTATATATCTATAATTATTATTTATATTTCTTTTAATTCTAACATTCCAATGAAGTCGCTATGTACAAATTTACTAATTGCGTATGTTGTAGATTACTGCATTTACCAATTATATTATATGAGTATATTAAATTGCCAATATTCAGTCTATAATTTTTAATAATTTCAGTAGAATCCTATCCTGATAATAAATGGAGAAAATTTAAAAATAAGATGAGGTCGCTAAGAATTATGTAAATCTACACATAGTTCAATTTTAACAGAATTAATTCTGTACATGGAAAATATTTAAAAAAAAGTGATTGGTTTAACGTATAAAATGATAATAGAAGCCTGAAAACCTGTTTCAAGAATTATTGTTTGTCTTTCTGTTTGTTAATTTGTTCGGCAATCACGCGAAATCGACTGGACAAATTTTGTTGAAATTTGGTATGGTAACAGTTTATATACAAGAGCAATATATGGAAAAGAAAAAAATTCTAATAACTTCTCTTATTCCGAATTTCACGCAAGTGAAGCCGTGGGTACAACTAGTATACAATATTTATGTACGTTAGTCACATACATTAACGCACGTAAAAACAACAAACCTATTTATACAAGACAACAGTACACGATAAAATTTATACTCTGTTTTTAAATTTAACCTTAATTTTAAACAAACTAAAAATAACATTATACAATTATATGGTCGATTCGTCCGTTTCATCACATAGATATATGTGTTAAAGATACTAATCTCATTATGTATAGTCGTTTGTGCGTCTATTAGTGATCGTGTAACTTCTGACCGACTCGACCGATTGAGGTCACGTTCGCACAATATATACGAGTATGTTTTGTCAAGACGATGGTTCATAGCTATATATATATATATATATATATATATATATATATATATATATATAAGTGTGTGTGTGTGTATGTGTATGGTAGAATTCGATTTAGGGGATTCTGTAGTCAACTTATTAACAAATTCTTTATTTATGTACTCAAATGCTTCGTATCCACAATATTTGTCGGTTCGGTAATGAAACTGCTGTATATCAAAGAGCAGAACAAAGTCTGCCGGGGCAGTTACTATTATATGAATTAAAGAAAACAAGTATAGACCCGGATAGACCAGTGGTTTATTTTTGACAATACATACATAACATAGACATTACGCCCGCATTTTATATTTATATATATTTGATTCCATAATAATGTTGCGTATACAATAAAAGATTTTCTGTAGAGTGCCATACATTGCTAAGTAAGTATTACAGTTTTTGGCTTGGGAAAGTAACTCATGGCGGTGAGCTGACGAGGATACACTCATAGGATATCATACTTGTTGTAAGTCCAAGCAAGCTAAAAGTCCCGGACATTTTGATCGTAACCCCGAACACTCAAATTATTAAAGTAAAAACCCACATTAGATTAAAATGAAAGAGTGCAGGATAAATCAAACTATTCATATAAAACTAATAAAAATAATGTTGTCTTAATCAAGTCTTATTAACCTGACAAATAACAAACAAAAAATTTCAGGTAAGATTACATATACATAATAATTATAAAGTTTCATCTATTGCATAAACAATAAAAAAAACAATTCCAATCTACATCCTTAATTAAAACTTTGAAACGTAATAATAAACAAGTTTGAAAATGAAAATAGCAGTAAACATAAATTTTCGTCGAGCATATATCCTTAGTATAATATTACGACTAGATAAGATTTTAAAACTATTAGTTTTAAACTTCCTACGGATTTTAAAATTCCCAGCAAGTGATTTACAAACGTATCTTTCGTTTCAACAGATTAGGATAAAATGGGTGTTTGTTTCTTTCATGAGTATGCCCATGGATTAAATTGGCATCTTAATAATAGAAAATATCTTTCTTTAAAACCCCAGACACATTTAAAAAATCCCTCCGAACGGTTCAAGACGTCTTTTCAAGGGAACAGTGTCCGGGGAAAAGTGAACCAATGGAAAACTTACTCTCACACCCCGGCGCGACGTTCTACGGAGCCTTAAAAAGACAGAACATCTTGATTGTGCCAATCAGAAATGTCGAATCAATCAGAATCAACCTTTTCAATCGTGACGGATATTCGAATATATGTTCATATTTTCTGACATCGGAATCAATAGACAGGATATTAGTAAACATACTTTGAAACCATTTCAATTTATTGACTGTTATTCAATTAAATTTAGGTAACAAATATACCAGGACAAACAGAAGAAGACTTTGACAAATATATATTCACAGAATTGACAAATATGGTTTGACAGATTTATTGATGAAATTGACAAATACAATCTGAAGTAGACGAAATATAAAGACATTCTGGAAACTGGCAATATTTACTTGCAGATGAATATAATGAATTGTGGTATGAATTAAAACAAAAGTAAATTGTTTTTTTTTGTTTGTTTTTGTTTTTTCTCTGTGTGGCGTGTATATTTTATCTACGGTCGATATATTTCGTTCACTGGAATTACGTATTTCTTTAACCATGAGTATTATTTTGCAAATGATTTTTCACCGAAAAATATAATTATTTTCCATATTTTTTATGTTCATTGTTCGGCTCCTTGTTTTTTATTCCTTATAAAAAACTCTTTCAAATGACACCCCACATAGTACATAAAATCTTCTTCTCCCGTGCCGCGAGGTCCCATTTCTCTTGAGATAGGCCCTCCTAATCCTATTTCTCCACTCTGAGCGTAGTTGCGTCAATTCTGATTGGAGCCTCATATCATTCTTAATTTTCCCCATCCAGGTCATTGGCGAGTGCCCCGGACCCATTTTTGGTTCAGCAATTTCCAGAACCTTTCTAGTCATATGATCATCCTCTCTACGCATAACATGGTCATACCTACGTAGGTGGTTCTCCTGCAATTTTTCTGTTATATTGGCAACTTTGAACGTACCCCTAATGTAGTTGTTTCATTTTACCTCGGTTACATTAAGTCTCTGTTCGTCTGATTTGCGCAACGCCCAGCATTCCGACCCATATGTAAGAGTCGGTTTTACAGCTCTTTTATAGACGTTCCCTTTGATCTCAATTGACATTCTCACGTCACAGAGGACCCCAGTCAAAGCTCTCCACTTCAGCCATCTTGTTGTTATTCGGCTTTCGATATCGGCGTCGGTTGACGAAATTACCGAACCAAGGTATTTAAACTGGTCTACTTTTTTAAGGGGGAGCCCCGTCTACTGTGGAAGCTGTGTTATTATTGGTCCCAGAAAAGTTATAGTGCATATATTCGATCTTGAGTATGCTAACTCTTAGACCCCTGCTCTCCAGCGCTGCGCGCCATGCGTTAAGTTGCGACTGTGTGAGGAAAAAAAAAGTGTGGGTACTTCATTTAAACCCTCATTAATTTTCATATGAATATATTAAAAAAACTTAACTAATGCAAAATATGTACGTTAATAAGATATATTACGATGCCAAATTTCACTTCGCATAGTTCCTGAGAAAATGAGCTGTCGTATACGAACTGACAGACAGACATGTGAGTGACAGACAAACTTATAAGGATTCCGTTTTTCAGTCTGAGGTACGAACCCCTAAAAAATTGTTAAGGTAACTCGAATTCTCGCGCTAATTAATGGTTTTGTACTATTGTTTTCGTATATATTTAAATGAAAATGATCAGCACATATCATAGGTACGAGGAAACAAATTGGCAACGATGCTGATCGAACTATTAATAAACTAAACCAGAATTGATAAAATAAAAACGACACTATTTTATTAATAACTATAATTAATCATTATGATTAAAGTTGGTAACAAATTTTATCCAAATGCCCAAAGTAAATAATACAAGCTAACTCAATACGCTCATATAGAGATATTAAGGACTTATTGTCATAATGAAATAATTACAATAGCGGTAACACTGTTATTTATTTTTTTAAATTTCACGCAAACAAACATCATATTATAAATATAAAACATCATATAATTAAATATTGATGGCGCTCACTGATGCTATCAGCTGTTTTGTGTAAAGTGTGTCAAAAGTAAACTGTCAAAATGTTGTCGACTTATTTATCTGTTTATGATTGATTTATTATTAATTTTGCGTATACTTCATCCGTTACAGGACTAATAACAATTGGACTTAATTTTATTTATACATCTCTAATGAACCCTCACACATAGTTGCGTAAATACAAGTTGCAATAGAAGCAACACATTTTGACTTCCTTCAACCGCATTTAGGCGTGCTTTGGTACGGCCATTACCCTATGTCTTTTAATTTAGAATTGTCTATGTAAATTTATATGAAGATTTGATTAGATGTTTACGTCAATTTATAATGATATTTTATTAATTTTTCTGAATATATTGGTATTACAATCTTCCCATACGAATTTAGTACAATCAGTGGACTTACATATAGTATATTTTTTTAATATTCAATTCAATGTATTTATTCTGCCCTTAAACACGTTTACAACTTTGAAGGTATACGCATACGCATGTGCTATACGCATTTCAACAGTTAGTTATATTTATAGTTAATTAATATTTATTTCTCTCTCTCTCTCTCTCCCCCACATTTTACCCCTTACTATATACTTACAAATCAGGGTTTAGATCGCCAAAGAAGATTCACTTCTGTGACGCGTTCTGAGTTTATTTATTTCTGAGAGCATCTTGCCCGAATTACTACTTCACTTGATAAATCCATATCTCCATCACACATAACTGAAACTATAGTATTTAACAGTTCATGAGTTAATATAGGTACTTGTGTAGTCATGAATATAGGCATATGCAGAAATAAATGCTCGTATGTTGACTAAGTCTAGCAGAGACCGAGTTCTTCTGATACAAAAATTAAATAAACAATTTTGATGTAGGCAATATTTACATAATATAATAAAAAAATACCTGAATGTAGACGAAGTACGAAACACATTTGGGACCGGATATGCTCACGAAATATACGAGATTAAAGACAATAGCGACAGGGGTAATATTCGGGGCGGTCTCGCTCCGTGGGTACAAAAATTAACTCTCGGCGTTGTGCTGAACGAAAATTACACATTTTTTTAAATTATGTTTTGCAGCGCCTTCTGATGTTTTGGGGATAATTTTTTTCATCTTATTTGTAAATTATACAAAAATGTCCCCTGTGTGGTGAAACACAATATATATTTAAGTGCCATGCGTGATTTTTACAAAAATATGGGATTCCTTAGTTCAGGTTTATTTAAGAAACAAAAATATGAAAATAAATTCCAAATACCTGGCAATTGCAGCCATCAATTGCAGCGATCAGTAAAAATAAATGCATTAAAAGACTCAGCTTTTTAAATGTCAAATGTCAAAACTGACAACTGTATAGATAGTTCCAAAGGCCAACATAAAAAAAACCAGGCAGTTCTGAAGGCCAACAACTACTGAAACTCTAATGATGGAGGTCGGTAGAAGATCCTGTTGAAATCTCACGATTTTGACGTAAGAAATCTCGAGTTTAAATCGGAAACTGGAGATTACTTACTGTTATTTCAGCGGTATCCTTTAGTAGGTAGTCAACCATAATGATTCCCGTTGAGTTCCAGAAACCTAATTCCATTATTTTATTTGTCAGCGACATAACTTTGTTTAATTGGTTACCTCAATCTTTCTTATTCTTTTCATGGCTGGTTTAACTCTAGAGTATAATGGTGGACCTAAACCAGGAGTTACAAATTTTTCCCAGAATCCTTGAATCAGCTTTTAAATCAAACCATCAGCGTCCAAAACTGCAAACCCTCGCCCGAAATCGTGAGTCGGTTGCATTTCCGTTCCGACTGAAAGAAATCTCGGACCCATTTTAGACGCCTTAGAAAATCTTAGTTCATTGGGCGTAATGCTTTCAGTTTCCTGGCAAGGGAAACTAATTACCCCAGATATCTCTCTAATTTTCAATCTGTGATCTTCCGTGACCATATCGCAGATTTTCCAACATTTTTTCAGTAGTAGTCCTCGTACTCGACAGCCGTCCAGTATGAAAGTCATATTCATGTCTCTGCAGACCATGTTTAAATTCAACTGAACACTTTTTAACAATTTTACACGACGGTGCAGATTCTTTTAGCATCGCCACAACGTTCTCATCGATCTTCGTATTCGTCTACTTCGGTGTTAATACTTTCCTCGAGAGGTACTGACATTTCGCATAGGCGAAAGGCAATATTTATTTCTAACCGTATTCAAGGAATCCGTCATTTGGCAATAATTCAATCGTTATAAAGTCGGAACCAAAAGCAACAATATAATGAAATTTTGCACAGGGATAACTAAATAATTGGAGAATGTAATGTACAACTACAACGAAAGTACAACTACAATATTATAATTATTTCTGTGTGAGACAGCAAATATTCCAATCCATCCTCGTAATTATAAAATAAAAATAAAAGGCCTTGTTTCTTCCTTAACTAAAAATTAATTTAACATATAATATTAGGACAAAATAGAGAATTGTTAATATAGTTAGAACCCCATTCGTATAAAGCCTCTTCCAGCTTCTTCAAGCGCTCGCGGTCTGTTGCAAGGATCGTCTAGTTCTTTTTTCCTGATCCTTTTCTACCTAGCCTGCCCAACGTGTGTATATTATACCTTGCCTTATTTTGCCCATTGGTAGGAACCAATCAATAACGTCATTATTTTTGTTCCTTTGGGTTCGTGCATCCTAGCAACGCGACCTGCCCACTGCTATGCCTGTTTCATTGGATGTTCTAGAGCATCTTTTAGTTTTGTCTTCTCTCTTATTTTTATAAGTCTATCTATACGTTTTATCCTTCAAATATTCCTTTCTATGGTTCTATGGCACGTAGTTATTTTGTTTTTCGCTTCTTTAGTATATTTCCAAGTCTGACATCCATATGTCAGCGTTGGGAGACGATCATCTACCTTATTTTTTAGATTCAGCGACAATGAACTTTAAAGAACGTCTGCTTAACTACAGAATTTGCTCCAGAATTTATTAACTCTCTATCAATCTCTTCTTTATTATTACTATAGATAGTCTTTTTCCAAAGTATATAAGCTTTTTCACATATTCTGGGTATGCGTTGCTATTAAAATATTTTTCTCGATGCTATCCCTCGTAATTGAAACCACCAAATATCTAAGTTATAAGCATAAGTGAAATTATTATATGTGATAACTGGTGTTACCACATGTGAAAGGTCGGAATTTAAGCTTAAGATAAACCGTTTTAAGCCGGAATATACCTGAACTAAACTATTTCAGCGTGAAATCACTATTTAAAGTTTTATTTCCTTAGTTAAATGTATCAACGTTTTAATGGTCAGGTACTGCGTTAGTTGAATAAAAGTAAAACACTAGTAAATATTTACTAAATAAGAATAAACACTCAATGGATCGATAACATTTTTAGGTCCACGTCATTGGAAATTAGATGCATTTTTTTTATAAAATTACTGGTCGTCATTTTATGAAATTTCGAGCATTCGATGTTCTACTTTTAGTGCTGGCGTGACAGATTATTGAGTGCTCTGAACTTAAGATATGCCATGAAAATCTGGTCATTTGAATAGACTAACGAATCTCAATAGTACAGTAAAATGACCATATTTTCGAAATCTAACGAATAAAGTCGACACTTTTTTGATTGTCACATGTCAAGTATATGACATACTTAAGTTTTGACACATGGTAAGTATATGACAAACTTAAGTTCTTTATAATAAAACGTCCATCAGTTATTTTTGTTTATTTATGAAAGGAATGAAATGATGTTTTTCACCTATTAGCGAATTACAATTCAATTATTTGTAATATACGGGGGAACTACTTGTTGGATAATTAGCGTTATTGAAGACATGTATCTATACTACAACATTTTATAATAAAACTGTGAACTTTGCATGTCTGTAGATTAAAAATGTTTCCAAAAAAAGGGAAGTGATAGAATGCATTAAGATTATTTTTGAAATTTTGTCTGTTTGGCTGTTTGTGTATTTGTTTGTGCATACGTTACGTAAAAAACTACTGACCCAATTCGAATAAAGTTTAAAAAAAATTATAGATATCAACTTGACACAATATTTTGTTCCTCACTCAATCGGAATTTACTTTTATTTGAAATTTAATACCTTCAAAAATTCAGTTACATCGCATTAGTAGAGTGACAACAAAGAAGCGTCTAGATACTTAACACATAGTAATTCACAAATGTGATAGATACACTACTACTCGTACGTATATTAATAGATGGCGCTCGTTGTATTCCAAATCGCGCAATGAACTTTTCCAACCAAATATACATTGAAGAAATGGATGTGCCCTGACGTGAATTGTGGAAGTAGGAAAAGGTTTTTTGATCCTGGCTATTGAAAAAACTCCTTAATTGTTCTAATTGTTTTTATTGTCTTTGACTTTTTTCACTTTGCTTTGAGCAAGGTCCAAGGCTAGGTGTATACTTATAAACAACGCTATCTGTACGTTTTCAGTGTTCTGCATAATAAAAATATAATGTTGTTTTACTGTACCTTTAAAGGATAGAAAATATATACAACACAATCATTGGTCCTACCTGAGAGGCTACATGGCTTGGAAAGATTTTTATTGAAACTGAAAAATAATTTTAAAACAATATTAGCAGTGTGCTTTATATCAAATCATTCATAAAAAATCTGTGACATAATATTTAAAGAATTGTTTTTCTACTTTTGAGCGACAATAAAACCCCTCAACCTGTCTAACACTTAAACCGCTAGTCTTGGTATCAGGAGTTTTTCATAAGTACTTAAATACTTCTTTTTTCCAGCGTTAACATTTCGGGTAATTGGCACACCAAAAAATAATCCGCTTTGCTTTTTCAAAAATAGCTCGCCCGGCTTTCTTTAAACTCTGCACATAATCAATATTTTATGAAATAACTCATTCTCTGGTATTGTTCACATAAAATTGAAAAGAATTACGCGTATTCATACAGGAAGCGCATATGAATGGCGGCGAAAGCAGGTGAATGTTTAGTGTGTTAGTTTTACAGTTTATCAAATGTATTTATGTATTTGGTCTCGACTCTGTTTTGTTTCATAAAATTAAGTGTTATAAATTATTTTGATTTATTACGAAGATTGTTTTTGATTTATTATCATTTATTTATTCATACAATTCCTTTGTTTACATATAGCCTTGCACATCCTTCCGAAAGAGAGCTCGCGTTCTTTTTTTCAGTAGATCAACACGTTTGTTCCATAGACAATGGACTTTTTTACTTATAAATAGTTCAAACATAACATCCCCTTTCTAAAGTCTTAAAATATAACTAGCAAAACACAATGATCTTACAAATATATTAACAATTTAACAAAATAAGATGATTAACAATATCAACTTTCTTACTTATTTAAAACTTAAGATTGCCAAAGGGTAAATCAAAATTATAATTAATAACAACTGATGATTTCTCTATGATAGAATTTATCATGTACTTTTTTGGTCTGAACACTTGACGGCCCCTCTTTATTATGCAGATAATTTATTATCATCTTCTTGAAGTGTTACTATTAAGCAATCGTACATCTATAAAATAATCTAACTCATAATTACCAGACAAATAAGTATCATCTGATGAATCTATCTATTCTAACACTGATATACTTATAGAAGGTGTTTTGGATGACAGCACTAATGTCTTGTCTGACTTCATGGAAGACACAACACTTTCCTCTGTTTCTAAGCAATTCGCATTCCCAAAATGACATTCTTGTGTTTTGTATTGAAAGTTTATAAATAAAAGAGTCATAAACAATTGACTTTTTTCCTTATTGATAATTCATAACTAATAGATTCACTGATTGGCTGCGTTACCACGGAGAAGCAGAAACAAAAGAGATATGATATAATAACATAATTTTGGACCAAATTTTCCTAAATATTACCAGCTTTTGTAATACAAAATCGAATATACATTTATATAAACGATATTATAAATTTAATAAATAACTGATATATGTGTATGTATGTACGGTCAATACATAACTAAACAGCTTTATATATCCCCCGATCGCACTAACACTTGCAAAGCTACCAGGTTCGCTGCACGGTAAAAGTTTTCCCATCTTAATTGCCTTTTGCCGGAAAGCGATGCTTTCGCTCGCTTCCGCCCATTTTTTTGCCGGTAAGACGGCCGGGGGCGGGCAATCTGCCGCCTTTTGTTGCCCGGCATCGGAGATTAAAAAGGGAAAGGGCCGCACCTGGGCCAGGTCGTCCGGGGTAATTAGTTGCCGGGGAAATTGAGTACGGTAATGAGTATTTTTAAATTTGGAGGAGGGGGAAATATTTGGGCAAATTTCGGATCGAGACGCGAAGGAATATGGTGAGATTTTTTTGTTGGAAGAGCCTGGAGAGATGGTATCTAGAATAATGATAGCAAAATACATCCAACGCGTATCCGTTTATTAAATCTAGATTCTCTAAAATATTATCGTCATCTCATATCCATATTTTAACGAATTGACAGAAATAAAAGTTTTATACAGGTTTAAAAATTGTTAGAACACTACGTATTTCATTTATATATATATATATATATATATATATATATATATATATATATAGTAATATATATATATACATATATATATATATATATATATATATATAACTATGTGTGAGGACTGTTCACATTAAATAATAAATAAGAATATTTATAATTAAAAGACAATTTAAACGCATGTACGTGCCCTTTCTAAAAGATTTCAAGAAGAAAAAGAAAATTACATTGAAGTATTTATTAATAGATTTATACAAAATAACTCTAAAAGCCTTAGAGACATTGACGGTGAATACAAGAAAGATGTTTGTAGTTAGACATTAATCGGGTGTTAGTGACGTAGTATCAATAGATTTATGTAAAATAGCTCTAAAAACCTTAGAAACATTGACGGGGAATACAAGAAAGATGTTAGTGACGTTTCTAGAAAAATGGAGAAAAATATAGTGAGCAATGTTAGAAAATAATTAAGGTAGGCTATTTACGATCCCGCATATTATTAATATACGTCTTGCCATACTCCACATTATTCTACTATTAAGCAACATAAACTGTGAAACAATAATCATAGCAGGGGAAATGCAGTGTGAAAATAAACGGTGTGTGGTGATCTATGAACACTTACAACCAAAGTGTAACTTCTTTAGGATTAAACTTCCTAATATTGTAAATCTGTGGTATTAACACTAACTTATCCTTACTCGCCTCATCTCTGTTATATTGTTTTTATTTGACTGTTAAACTTCTATTTTGGAAAATATGTGAAAACTGCTGTAAAATTAAGTAATTTTGGGCGTTGTTATTAAATTTAACTCTTTTGTGTTGATGAGCTGCCCGCATTACGCATAATTCCACGTAGAGTTACTCTTCCCTCCCTCTTTCTCTTCATCTCGGTAACGATAACGAAGTTGGTAACGAATAAAAGCAGAATTACACATCAATTCTCCTATTCTTCGTTTATCTTCTGTAACACAATTAAAGAAGTAACACATCGATAAGTGGAAAAGGGATTTTTCGACATCAACTTCTGCGTTATAACCCCGATAAATTTCAGACACAAATTGTATGAAAATTTTTATTTATTATACATTATAATAATAAAATTATATAAACTATAATACCTTTTAGATTATTTTAATATTTGCCTTTTTCCAATCGAAAACTAACCTCTGCAATATTTTCTCATTAATTTTATATGAAAAAATACTTAAATATTGTATTTATTTTATGTGCAATAACCTAAAAAATAAAATAAATTCGCTAAGAGAAACCGTCATGTTTTATTGTATATCTGAATGATGTGTTAAAAGTTTAAACCAAACATATATTGAGTCTATTATAAGTTTTTATTGTGGGACTTTTCTAGTAAAATTTAGTAAAAGTCACAGAACATTTCATAATAAGGTATAAATAGGCAGAAATGAGTTCAGTTAATGACGCTTAGCGCCGAAACTCCGACAGCATTAAAATTAAAGAAAATCAATTTAAATCGCCAGGAAAAGGACTTTTCTACTTGTATGCTCTTCACCTGGATACAATGCGAAGATCGTTACAAACAATATGTGCCACGCTATGATTAAATCGACAGTGTCCTACAGGAGGTTAAAAGCAGATCGGCGAAAATGTATCTGATATCACGGAAATAGATCATATTTTCTAAAAGCTGGTATTTTTGAAAATGGAGAAAACCAGGAAAAGACAAATGATAAAATGACGAAATACATGTTAATTGTAATATAAAACAAAGAAAAAAGTCCAAGAAAAAACAAAGAAAAAAATCGACAGTGTCCTACAGGAGATTAAAAGCAGATCGGCGAAAATGTATCTGATATCACGGAAATAAATCATATTTTTTTAATAAGCTGTTATTTTTGAGAATGGAGAAAACCAGGAAAAGACAAATGATAAATGACGAAATACATGTTAATCGTAATATAAAGAAAAGAAGCCTACCTTCACAAATGCGCGTATATTATATTTTGAATATATAAAATATCGTTAACGAGATATAAAAATAAGAATAGAAATGTAACGATGTACGTAATAACTGTTTAGAATATTACAAAAAAAACGAAACATCGCTTTCTAAGTGTTTATCCTTAGCATAAATTAACTGTTAACTGACATAGACATTGCTTCTCTGTTGTCGTCGAAAAGAAGGCTTTTTCGATGCTTCTGTCGGATCTGCAAGTTTCAGGGCTTATTCTGTTACATCTATGTATGGAGGATACAACGGGATTGCATTTTATTTCATCTTGTTGGTTCAATGAGTTCCGTGCAAACTATTATAAAAAACAACCTAAAACTTTCCATAAAAATGTAAGGTTTCCCATTTGTCTGATTGACGACATAAATGAAACTGTTAAGAGGCGTATTATTTCCATTACTCCAATAATTTTTATTCTTATAACACCTGGGCCCAACTCCTTTGATTCACGAACTTTCAGAACGTTCTCGTTCCAGAAAAGCCTTTGAATTAAATTTATAACGATTATGACACCAGATTGAAGAATGATCTCGACTGAATACTCATCAGTTTACTGAACGAACTCAGTTACAGTAACAGTACAATTAAGGCGTTTGCCTTAATTAGGTTAAGTTTCAAAAAAACGGTCTTCGTTTTTTCATAACAACAAACTATGGGTAAAAATATACACACACACAAGTGAAAACGTTCCGAAACATTCCTTGGTACAGTTTTGAGATATCGTCATCAGTTTTGAATAGAAACACCCGCTTTTATCCATTGTTATGAATTTTTTAACAAACACTTTTCACGTAAATTGTATATCGTAAATAATTATTTATTACCTGATCATCATCCAGCAATATATTCTGGTTATTATTAAATTAATTAATGCAGCCAAGATATAAATAAATATATAGTCTCCTGACAAGTGACAACAACAATTTTAATTAATGAACATTTACAATAACACGTCCAATGATAAGAAATGTTCCACAATCATTATAATCTGGTGATAATAAATATTTATTAACGAACATTAACAATAACACATCCAATGATAAGAAATGTTCCACAATCATTATTATCTGGTGATAATAAATATTTATTAACGAACATTTACAATAACACATCCAATGATAAGAAATGTTCCACAATCATTATAATCTGGTGATAATACATATTAATTAATGAACATTTACAATAACACGTCCAATGATAAGAAATGTTCCACAATCATTATAATCTGGTGATAATACATATTAATTAATGAACATTTACAATAACACATCCAATGATAAGAAATGTTCCACAATCATTATAATCTGGTGATAATACATATTAATTAATGAACATTTACAATAACACGTCCAATGATAAGAAATGTTCCACAATCATTATAATCTGGTGATAATAAATATTTATTAATGAACATTTACAATAACACATCCAATGATAAGAAATGTTCCACAATCGTTATAATCTGGTGATAATACATATTAATTAATGAACATTTAGAATAACACGTCTAATGATAAGAAATGTTTCACAATCATTATAATCTGGTGATACTAAATATTAATTAATGAACATTTACAATAACATGTCCAATGATAAGAAATGTTTCACAGTCATTATAATCTGGTGATACTAAATATTAATTAATGGACATTTACAATAACACGTCCAATGATAGAAATGTTTCACAGTCATTATAATCTGGTGATAATACATATTAATGGACATTTACAATAACATGTCCGATGATAAGAAATGTCGTTTCATAATAGTTATAACCTGATGGTACAGAGTTCGAACCGTAATTAAGAAAGCACAACGTTCCTTGCACATCCAACACTCTGCTGTTCAGGCGGTTATCACCAGCAGTAGGGTACGACAAACTAGAAGAAACTACACGTAACCTCATCTAGCTGGTATTGAACGTTACAATTTTAACGTTATTTTATACGTCTCAGAGCTTCTTGGCTATATGCCAAACATTAGTAAAAATAAGAATATATATATGTATATATATATATATATATATATATATATATATATATATATATATATGTGTGTGTGTGTGTGTGTATATATATATATATACATATATATATATATATATATATATATATATATATACATATATTACATTATTTTTCATATACTTGAAAAAAAACTTATTTACACGCATTTTTAAAGTACTTTTATATCGACAATGAAAATCTTGAGAAATACGCGTTAAATAACTATGGATTAAATTAACATTAAATCGCAATAAAACAGTATTAGCCTTTTTGTCGCATCACTAAGAAATAAATAGTGGAATATATATGAAACCTTTAAGCAAAGGTCGTTCTCTCGTAGCTTAACCTTTTAATAAACGGTTGGTCCGCGAATTTTCTTAAATAAAAAATGTCAACTTGGTGGTCATGATATGCCACATATTTTCTTAGAACTGTATCATGATATCAAATTAAAGGTTTAACAAAAAGATCATCGAAACATATAAAATATGTAATTTTCCATATTAATATGAAAGAGAATTAACACTCTTTGTAATATTAGATTTTGGTAATAAATACACATCCTGAAATAATTGTAAATATATTCTAAGTCCTAAAAATACGGATGTAATCAGTTTAATAGTCACGATGCGAAACAAATATACAAAATTTAAAAACTATCACATTTTTACATGTATAACAAGTTCTTTCAAACAATCAAAGTAATAGGCAACTTAAAGTCGGTCTGGCATGTTATCAGGTGTATTATCATGCTGGTTAGCTAATAATCACAAGATCACGGATAAAAGAAGGAAAAAAAATAACATTGATATTATAAGCATAAGCACCTCAAACTTAGATTTACATAGTAGGACATTGGACATATTTCATTTAATTAGACTTACTAACGTTAATAAATGTTACATTATTGTAATGAAATTTTTCATTTAATTAGGCATACTAACGTTAACAATTTTCGTCAGCTAATAGAGCTTATATAATTTATACGCACTTTCATATCACCACTTATTGTAGATTGCATTTTTGAAAATATAACGAAGGTATAATTGAGGAATAAATTAGATAATATTAAATAGTTTCTGATCATAAATTGTAGTCGCATAAAAACTGCTTAAAATACTTAAAATTTTCGGAATTAATTCCAAAAAGGCGCCGATCCTAATCACTAAAACCGCAACAAGGCTCTTATCCGCGACACATCTGAGTCGAACAATCCCGATAAGCATCTAGAGATGCACCTCCCCAGCGTCCCCAATCGATACGGTCGTCACGGCTCGCGGACACCCTTCCGTAGGGCGCTGCGTCTACGAGGGTGTGTGCGCGTAGCCGGAGGAAAGGCTTCGCAGCTTAGGGAAATATTTATTGGAATTCGATTCCGATTTATATGACTTATATTAAATTTTAATTTAAGAAATCAAATAGATTCAATTTAAAAAACTATATTTGACATTTCGTAAATAAATTTACAATACATCGGTCATAGTTAGGATTAATGAAACGAAATGAGGAAAGGCTTCGTAGCTTTGGTAGGAGGCTCGGGAAATATTGATTGAAATTCGATTCCGATTTATATGACTTATATTAAATTTTAATTTAAGAAATCAAATAGATTCAATTTATAAAACTATATTTGACATTTCGTAAATAAATTTACAATACATCGATGGTAATTAGGATTATTGAAATGAAATTTGTGTCACGAAAATATGTAACAAAAGTAAAGTGAAAGTGGGGAAAATGTGCTACTTTATGTATTGGCCAGATTAACATTTCCTTTATCGTTGCAATTTTATTACACCTGTATACTGCTAAAGCGATTGCCATTGACTAAACAAGCAACGTGGTACAGTTTCATGACAGATCACATAATATAAATTAAAAATCGATTAAGTGGAAGACTGGCTCCCACGGCGAGGGTTCCCCACCTTGTTTGAAGTGAAATTACTTTATTTATCATCAATAATATAGAATTAAGAAACTATGACATTTAGAATCACCGTTTTCTTTCAGTCTTTGCGTCGGCTTGTAAGTTTTCCTTATAACTTTACGTGCGCTAGTTTCGAAAATAAGGGGGAAGAAATATATTACTTTGCAATATAAATTATTCATTTAAAACAAATACCTGAAAATACAATACTTAAATTAAGAAAAAAAAATTGAACATAATATAAACAGTCCTTTCAAACAATTGCCCGAAAAAAATTGCCCCCTAAAATGTGTATATAATTTTTTTTTATTTAATTATAAAAATATTTGTGGGTTCATACGGTCTACCACTATACCAAATTTTAAATTTCTGCGTCAAGCGGTTTCTGAGAAAAACGGCTGTGACGTACAGACAGACAGACAGACCATAAATGGTTCCGTTTTTCCTCTAGAGGTACGAAAACCGCACTAATAATCTATATGTGTGTACGCATATAATTAACGTCGTATTAATCGTTTATTTATATAGGGCCATATAATGCTTATAAAATTTAATTTGGATATCCAATACTTACACCTGAGACTCAATTTGTATAAATTTGTGAACGATTATTATATAAAATGATAGTAAATTGTATTTTTTATAAAAACTAAAAAAAATTCTGGTGTGTGCTTATGACCACACGATAGAAGTGAAAACTTTTAATTATAATATAAATATATATATATATATATATATATATATATATATATATATATATGAATAATTACACCGATGTTATATGATGCATATTAGTTCGGTAAATCAGAAATAGTACCAGATTATTATTTTAAAATTCAATAACATACGCGTATTATATTAATCTACTATGGAATAAATTATTATCACTAACTGTAAACACTTGAAATATTGCACTGATTATATACAATAACATACGCGTAATATATTAATCTATTCTGAAATAAAATATTAAACACTAACTGCATAGAATTGAAATATTGCACTGATTATATACAATACCATACGCGTATTATATTAATCTACTCTCAGATAAATATTAAACACTAACTGTATACACTTGAAATATTGCACTGATTATATACAATAACATACGCGTATTATATTAATCTACTCTGGAATGAAATATTAAATACTAACTGCATAGAATTGAAATATTGCACTGATTATATACAACAACATACTCGTATTATATTAAACTACTCTCAAATTAAATATTAAACACTAACTGTATATACTTGAAATATTGCACTGATTATATACAACAACATACTCGTATTATATTAAACTACTCTCAAATAAAA
Organism: Druceiella hillmani; assembly: GCA_039881145.1. NCBI lineage: Eukaryota > Metazoa > Arthropoda > Insecta > Lepidoptera > Hepialidae > Druceiella > Druceiella hillmani. The sequence continues at coordinate 20,961,562 of JAYKKI010000031.1, read as the reverse complement.
TATTAAACACTAACTGTATACACTTGAAATATTGCACTGATTATATACAATACCATACGCGTATTATATTAATCTACTCTCAGATAAATATTAAACACTAACTGTATACACTTGAAATATTGCACTGATTATATACAATAACATACGCGTATTATATTAATCTACTCTGGAATGAAATATTAAATACTAACTGCATAGAATTGAAATATTGCACTGATTATATACAACAACATACTCGTATTATATTAAACTACTCTCAAATTAAATATCAAACACTAACTGTATATACTTGAAATATTGCACTGATTATATACAACAACATACTCGTATTATATTAAACTACTCTCAAATAAAATATTAAACACTAACTGTATACACTTGAAATATTGCACTGATTATATACAATATCATACGCATATTATATTAAACTATTCTTAAATAAAATATAACATTATACAGAAATTAAAAGTAATTCTTGAAAGGATGCACTCCGTGTTAGACAGTGAACTCGCTTGTGATGCCGGAGGGAGCCGAGTTTACCAGTAAGAATGAAAGAACAGGTTTATGGAAACTGAAATATGTTTGGAATATTTTAGATTCAAATTTAATTAAATATCTAAGGAAAGGGCGCACAGTAGACCTAAACAGTAGTTCCTTTGGTATTTGAAAGAAGTGCGCATGGCGCGTCTAAAGAAGTTTGCACGTCAAAAAAAGGAAATGGAAAATTGCGAATTAAGATTTTTGTATTTTATATCTGTAGCTGGAGTCAGTACCTATATCTTAATTCACAAAAGCGTATAGGGACAAACACAAAGTAGGGTCCATAGTTATTTAATTATATCTATTAAAGTGGCTGACGCAAATTCACCGAAATAATTTTATTTGAAAGGTATATAGATTTTTTCAAATTTCCGTGGTTGAAAAATTAGAAAATGAAACCATTGCGCGTCATTTTGAAGCTTACAATTTCACAGAGCTTAAAAATGAAAAGTTCGTTAAGTACGAGTGGGACTCGCACTACGAGGGTTCCGTACACATTTAGCACTTATATACATTTGAGGGTACGTAATATTTCTGATAAACTATTTATAAATATTAATTTTTCACAACGTCTCACAACGCCTATTATATATTTCACAGATGCAAAAACATTGTGCATATTTTATATAAATATTATATTAAACTACTTTATAATGGCTATAGACTTACATTATAATGGCTATAGATTTCCTCTAATTTTCTAGTAAGATTTGACTATACTTTAATTTTAACAGTTTCGAATACAAGGGATGCGAGAATACCTTCGATTATTTTCGCATATACTATTTAAAATTACAAAAAAATAACCCTTTGTGTCCTCATAGTCGATTTTATCAGAAATTATGCGATGTAGAAACTTAAAATTGAGTACATCCTTTAAATCTTCATATTTTACACTAGCTTTTTTTAAAATACTCACGTAAGAATCAAAGAGGTAGCAAATAAGGTACTCAAAAAATTGTTTGTTTAACTTTATATACCATTTGGTCATTGGGTTAGTTCCAAGGAACACAAACAAATATTTTTAAGAATTTAAATATTATACTCTAGAGTATGTACCAAAATGTACAAAAATAAACAATTTAATTAATATTAATATTACCCAAAACAAAATAAATATTTTGCTTTGACATAACCATATGTACCTCTCAACTTGGGTTTTTTTGTTTTCTAATTTCACGCGAGCGGGGCTGTATTGACAGGTAGTTTAAGATGAATAAAACGTGCCGATTCTCGATTTAACGGATGTTTTTCGCATGGGTTCAAACGCACATGTTTTCTCCATATTATTTTTGTCTATCGGATAATAAAACTTGCGACAACTAGAAATAACGACAAGAAACAATAATTCCTAACGAATGATTGCTTATAACCCGCATGGAATTTATGGGAAACGCAGTCAGACTCCATGAAAAGTTCTCTTTAGTCCATAAATACTCGCGAAACGCAATCATACATAACTTTTTTAGCTATCAGCAGGTGCTTTTCACCTGCTGATAGCGGGATGAACTGTTCACTTGCACGAGATAATTGACTTAATGTATGGAGGGATGGTGCCCTACAGTTCTATTACATGTGTATATAGTTTCTAGATTAGTATGGATATGAAGATCAGGTCTGAAGGAATCAATACAGAATGGTAACAAACCGAATAAACATTGTGACATTATTCACTGGAGCTGCTTATAAAAAAAATCGTCTGCCTTTAAATTACAACACCCGAGCAAATCAACCATCGGTCACACGCTTTCTTACTCCAATTCTCCTGGAAATATTCATTCACATCTTCCCCTCGCAGGTCACGGTGGCGTAAACCAGCTCGGAGGCGTATTCGTGAACGGACGACCGCTACCGGACGTGGTGCGGCAGCGCATCGTGGAGCTGGCGCACAGCGGTGTACGGCCCTGCGACATCAGCCGCCAGCTGCGCGTCTCGCACGGTTGCGTCTCCAAGATACTCTCCAGGTGCGTGGTTGACTTTGCTGTCAAAATGTTATCATAGAATACCTTTAAGTGAAGCACCGCGTACTCAAAATTATATTTATGTGTATTGGATATAAGTTTCGGTCTCAAATCATCGATCACCTTGTGAACAGAACTTAATTAAATGCCTGTCATCATTTCGCTTGTCCTCTTTTATATAGCATTTAGGTAATTACATGAATACTTTACGCGTATTGATTATGACAGTAACATTGATTATTTATCAGTAATCAACATTATTCTGTCAAAGTTCTGTCCTAAATTAAATGCGAGTTGATCGAGTTATTCCCGACTAAGTTATTACGTTAGGACCAGTGTTGCCAACTCTAATAAATCCAAGTCGCTAGACTCAATATTAGAAGTCGCTAAAACGGATTCTACCTATTTCTACCAGGGGCGAGTCATATTATTTATATATATATATATATGGTTTTATTATGTTTAACATAAAAAATTTATTGTAATCAAATGTTTTCAACCTAGATTCTCTTATCAGAGACATAATTGATCAATAAAAAAATCAGAATCAAAAATCAAGGGATTCCATCGGAAAGAAAGAAGTGGGCGGCAAACATTTTTTTCAAATAAAATTATATGCCAACTATTTGCTCCTTAAATACTCTTTCAGAATTCGCTTCACTCCTATAACTATTACTTAATTAATAATTAATTGTTTAAAAAATTGATTACCAAAAAGTAATTTTGCTATAAATCGAAAAATATTTACATTATTTGGCTTAAAAATTACTCTCGATTTGCTCTATCAATTAAGTAATAAAACTAATTAACTTTTGCAATATTTTTAATAATTATATTTAAAAAAAATGTGAATGGTATTCACTCCACTCCATAAGTCGTCAGGTAAGTCGCTAAATTATTTTTGTCGTCAAAACCTTTTTTTTTGTCGCTAAGACTTAGCAAAAGTCGTCATTTCTAACGACAAAGTCGCTAAATTGGCAACACTGGTTAGGACACTACCGAGACGATTGCCTACATTTACGAGATTAATATTAAGATATTATCCTAAATTGTCGTAATTAAGGCGTTTTGGGGTTTATCCAAATTATCGATTGTAACTTCAAATTGCATGTTAAGATACTACGCTAACTGGTTCCCCAGTTGTTATACTTTATGATACTCTTGACAAATATGTTTAAACACTGTCATCTAACTTGTGTGTTACATCTAACGAGTTAATTGAATGCCATCAGAATACAGCTTGCTTTCTTGGATTCAATCCTGTTCATCGGCAGAATTGTTAGACTTAGATCTATCCTGAATATTTTTAATCGGCTCCATTGTGTAATCCAAGGAGTTTGGTTGGGCTGCTGGTTTTTAAGCATTGTGACTGCAATCTGACTGGAAACCAGATCCTTCTCATGATCAATGATTTAACGTGCCTTCCGAAGCACGGAGGGGATAATGATATACTATTAAGACGTCACCGACGCGTCGTATGATATAGAAAATTTTATCTACGTGGGTAGTAAATCTCTTCGATATTATCTGCTTAAGTAGATGTTGTTCAACTAATGAGCAGAGGTTACTTTTTAGGGTTTCGGAGAATCCAAACAAATTCCTACTCCGGTCAGTTATCTGACTGTCAGTCTGTCAGCTACTTCTAGCTTCTAAACTATAAGTATTTTATAAACGTAAGTTGCACGAATTATGTAAAATTATAACCAAAGGCCGGAGCTGAATTCCAATTTGGCAAACGAAATGTTGGGAGAGACAACTACAAATTTTATAGAAATATTTTTCAAATCTTTTCAGACGCTCTTTCCAACAATATAGCGCATTGACATGTACATTAGAGGTCCAACAGAACATTTTTTTGCAAAATTCGAATTCGATTCTGGTTTTGGATTATGATTTAACATAATCTGTTCCGTAACGATTCTTCGGACCAAACACATTGGTTTAAGAAATTAATGTAAATACTACTAGTAATTATATTTTTCAATAATATATTGATGGCATATCCGTTTTACTCGTAATTTTTTTTTACATTTGACAAAAGGTCATATACATAAAAATACTGAATTTTGCCAGCAACTGCATCAAAAAATTTAAAAAAATCTTTTTTTTAACAAAACAACGAAATTTATTTACATAAAAACTTATTTACGTAAAAAGTTTTCACAATAAACAATCATGAATACAATGTTCAGAAATAATAATTTTATTTATCTTTGAAACACTTATTGTAGGTTACTTATTGACTATTGATATATGTCATCGTGAACCTATATATTCACTGCTATGCTCTTGTTAATGATAACTTAAATATATAGTATCTATCTATTAACTTAGAATATATATTATGTATGTGCAAAATTTCATTTAAATCTGTTAAATTGATTAAGAATGAAAGAAAAACAAACGAACAAATGGACGGACGACGTTTAACATTTACCACATTGTTAAGGATTTTCACGAATGTAAGAGGAGAGAAAAGGCAATATGGTTTAATATTAACGTAACTTATTTTAATTCAACTTCATATAATAACAAGATATTTCAAGAATTTCACTGCTGTTGATTGCCAGAAGTTATATAAGAATTATTGTAGCATTTGAATTGTTTGCGTATTTCTATATATAGCCTATGTCAAATTATACGGTGCCGAATATAAATATTTAGTAATATCAGAAAATATCTCCCAGAGGAATTACGTATCTTTAAATAGTTTTCGATATTGCATCGACAAAAGCGACGGCGGAGTTCTTCATCTAGTAGCCAGAGTAAAGTGCCATTGGTAAGGTGTATGTGGTAATGTTTTTAATTGAGGAACATTCCAACAACCCATATTTTATTAAAATACCTCGAAGACAAAGTTTTATCTCTACTTTTACACTGTGTCATGTAATATAAACATAATTTATCAACGCAATATACAAATGCGATTTATTTTTACAAAAACGGAAACGTTTAGATAAATTAAAAAGTAAATACGTGAACTGTATAATTATAAAAATAAAATCTAACTCATATCAAACCAAAGCTGTATCGTGTAAAAATTGTTTGTTTTATTGTCTTTTAATTTTTTTCTCAAAGTTGTCAAGCATTTAATGTTTTACCTAGACTTCTCTCAAATAAATGACACATTTCCAAGATATCTCTCAATTTAAAAATTTGTATCTCATCTCAAAGCATTAATTCCATTAAAATACATTCAAGTAAATTAAGAGCCAGTAAATCTGTCACAAAACATCTAAACTCGAGCACACAAATTGCAAGTAGACAAAGCGCATTACAATTTTTTCCCTCTCGCCACACTTAATGATCTATATAAATGATCTATAAACACTGGCAACACGGCGCACGCGCCGACAACAAATCAACATGGCCGCCAACCCGTGACCGAGAGCGCGCGCTTTTTTGCCTCTAACGTACGTTTTTTCCTCCACAAATAACAGTTAATGGCTGACGCCGGTATCGTACGGAACTGTATAAACTAAATGAGTAACATATCGCGACAGAGAGAGACGGAAAAGAGAGAGGATGCAGAGAAGAAAAACGGAGTAAGTGGGTAGGCACAATGAACGTAAATAGAAAAACTTGAACCGGAACGCGGCGAGCGAGCAGGGCTGGCAACGCTGCTGGAAATGTGAAAAGCTACACTTGTCAAACCCTGAGATTGGCATATCTTCTTCACAAGACGATTATATCTTAAACTAAAATAGACTGATAGCACACAGCGTAACATTATTTTAATAAATGCATAAAATAAATATCAAATCTGATTTCTATCAATTATATCTGGTTTTAAGGAATTTGCAAGAAAAATGAATGGCGTTAAAAGTGTTCACAGAGCCATAGATAAGTAATAAAAAAAAAAAATATGGGTTAATTATGTGTTAATATCGGTGCATTATTTATTGTTGTTAAGAAGGGAATAAAATAAACAGATATGGGTTTCTATCGGTAAATATTGACAAAATATGAAAAATAAATGTTTAGTGAGCAACTTCATGGTGTCTTTTATGTGTTGAACCGTGGCCAAATTCATTCTGTATTTTTAAAATTTCACTCTCATCAATTTTCATAACGCGCGTAGAAGTATACCTTCAAAAAATATGATTTAAAGACAGAAACTATTTAAAGGCCATGTCATTAAGGCCACAATACTTAATTTTCACACAGGGATTAACATTTCTCATCAAATATTTAGACTCAATATGGCAATCGATTTTTCAAAAACGAAACACTGTATAGTCGTAATGAATTAATTAAACACTTTAAATGAAAAGAATGTATTAAGAAATATCTTCTAATAGCATCAATCCATTTTCCAATTTTCGTTTGGCTGCTTTTCATGATTCAAACACACTGGTATTCGGGAATATATAAGGGACATATTGGTAATACTTGATATCTAGATATTTTCTAAGTGATTGTACACAACACTACGATATATTATTATAAATTTTTCGAGTGATTACAATATGTATGCTTAGAGGTTTCTCGCAAGAAAAAAGTATTATGCTAGACAATTATTTATTGACTTTCTGCCAGGTGGCGCTGATGGCATTTTGCGATCCCTATTTTATACTTACTCTGTCAAACTTATTTCGCGTACTTTCGTATCCTATACACATATTTCCAAATTTATCACCTGATAATCTTTCCTGGAATATATTTAGTAATATTATATCTAATGACGTACAGATGGAGAGGCAGATAATAAAATACAGGGAGCGATTTACGATGATACGAGTTTTTTCCTACTCCGTTTATAAGTTTTCCACGGAAAATAAAAGCTAAAATTAGAAAAATAACAGAAAATATACACATAGTACATTTCACAGAATATTTATTTTGTTCATAACTTAATTCACCATATTTAAAACTACCGTGAATTAAAATAATTATATATATATATATATATATATATATATATATATATATATATATATATATATATATAACTTAATTATAAGACATAAAGTTGAAAAATATAATTAATCTAAAATATTACTACTACTACTAATAAATTTATTTCCGCGTAACTAAAACGCCTGTACTACTTTAACTTACCTTTTATATATTTTGACAGCTTCATTTGGTTTTTAGATTGATAGCAAGTTTTATAAAAATAATTATTTTATTTTCGAGGTGACAGCCCTGCGTGTGGCTCGTGCCAGGCGCGCGAATACCGCGCTCCGCAATATACTTATAACGACTTCGTTGGAAAACTGTAAGACGTTCATTGTTCTTCCTACATTATGATATTTATAATTTATACCTGAAAGCGCGCCACACAGGCCAGACAATGCGAGCCGACGATTACGTGGAAAAAAACAAAAACGTGGAAGTGTCTATGGTAGCTGTCATTCGTTTTAACGGATGACAATTTTGGATTCGACATAAACTGTCCCATAGTAATTTTAAAATACCTCTGCATTTTTGTGCTTAATAGATGTGTCTATCTATGGTTTCATAGCACCTCTATTTCTGGCATAATAACGTTTATAGCATTCGAGTTTATGAAAACGTTTATTATTGTATAGAAAATAGGCTGCAAATATTATTTTAGTTATTGAATATATTTGATGTTAATTTTGTAGAAATCCATTATTGACAATAAAATGAAACTACGTGATGTAGTATTATTTCTACTTTCTTTAAGTTCTTTACTACGACTTAAGTTTCGTTCTATTACAACATATTCAGGTGGGCTATTAGCAAAGATAATCTAATAAGAAATGTCTATAAAATTTTTTGCCAATAGCCCACCTGAAGATGTTGTAATACAACGAAACCTAGGTCGTGGTAAAGAACTTAAAGAAAGTAGAAATAATAATACATCACGTAGTTCCATTTTATTGTCCATTATCTTAGTTATTAAAAAAGCTACGATTTTTAACATAAATTTCTAATTCTTAAGCGAGTTAATGGGTAATGAACGGAATGTATTGTTCATTAAGTCAGTTAAAAGTAATTAATAGAATTTCACAAATCCATCACTCTTCATCAACGTGCGCAATATAGTTGCAACCGCGACGAGATGCAATTGGAAAAGCTATGAAAAGGGTGTATGGCCGATGTATGGCCGGAAATATGTGAACAGATTTTAATTCCAAAATCACACCATTCTCTTAGAATAAGCATCTACCATATAGTGGTAGCCAGCAACTATACGATATATCAACTGCTGCTAATTTTCAGCTGGTAGAAGTATAAGATCTACAATTTACTTTGATAGCGATTGTGGTCATTTCAACAAAAAAGCTTTAATGAAGATATATTGACTTGACTTCATCACCATCGTTTTGAACGGGAATTGGTTGTAGTAAGATCTCCAGTTCCAATGATGTGAGGAGTATACTGCCAACTTATTCATTCCTTCTTCTTCTCTAGTTCCTTCACAACATCTGTTGAACACGCTGATGAGATGCACGAAAAGGCCATGTAAATTATTGTTATTAGGTACATAAAAATTATATTAACATGAACTTTTACCTTTATTTAAAAAAAATGTGTAGATATACTTATATGTACGCGTTAGAAGTTGTACTTCTTTGGCGTAATACAAAAATAATTTTATTTAGCGCGTATTGGATTGGAGCGTGATATACAGTTGGTAAAATCTTAATTCAATCAAATAATTTCTAATTTATAATGCAAATAAATACATACCGAAACTTAACCTCACATAGAGAAATACACTTAAAATATATTTTAAAAAGCTTATAAGCAATTACTGAAAAGTATTATTTAAAAGCACAGATAAAACTTAGATTTGTATTAATATAAAAAAGACTTATTGTACATTTACAAATACATCAATAACTATTATGAATATAGTATCAGTCATTACACGCGTGTTTAGTGAACAACTTCATTCTGTCGATTTTTGTTGCATCATGTATAACTTCAAAAAACGAAGTAAAAATAATGGAGAGTAGAATGAAAAGACAATTATGAGGGTGATCTCTTTATGAGCCCTAGCTGGCTTAGCTACATCGATCCAAATCCAATAGCCCTTTTAATTGCATTATTTTCCCAACTTACAATTTTCTTTACTTTCGTTGCTTTAAATATTCTTATTCATCTATTTCTTTAAATACTCTTATTTTACCTCATGAACAGTTACCACCCTTAATTAATTTTATGAATATAATAAGGATAACACATATATTTCAATACTATTATATATTTCGAGAACCACGATATGCTAATCGTCGTTAAAATTCGCAAAACCAAAATTTAACCCATACCTATACATAATTGTAACGAGGCCGCACCTGTGCGCGCATTACGAAAAAAGCACAAGACAAATTTTAATGAAAATTAACAATTACATACATTACAGGCTCGGTTAGTGTCTGCAATAGAATTTATCAAAACAATAACTCAACTCTACTACTTTTTAATTAAAATCAGCGACATCTATTTCATTTATTAGCAACCATCACAAATATGTAGTTTTATGCTTCTCCACTAGATAGCGGTATTTTTATTATTTTAATAAATATTTTTAATTTATTATCACGTTTATATTCACATGGTGGTAATACAGTCTGATCACTGTCTATTAGACTCTGAGGCAGCCTCCCGGGTGCGGTCCAAGAGGAGGAAGTTCGTCTAATAATGTACCATAATAAATACGATAAAGCTCGCTAGAAGTGCTTGCAAAACTGCTAATTGTTAATAAGACGATTTAAAAATAATGCCATATAAAAATGTTGTATTATAAAGATGTATCCAAGAGCGAGATACCTGAATACCTGAGTGAGGTTAATACATATCCAATTAGAATTTTTTTTGACTTCACTGACGCGGTATGCCTGATGTCACGGTCACGTACTGTCCACATCCGTGCAGCTGTCGCCCCGTAAAATGTTCTTAATAGTAAATAAGATCTGTGAGACTGTTCTAAAAACGTAGTAAATTCAAAAAAGTACAGAAAAAAATTAATTAATCGATCTGGGATATAGGAAACACAATTAAATTACAAAAACGGCGAAACCTTGAAAACATTCCATAAACTTCTTGCAAATGTTTTGTATCAAATGATTTTATTTTAAATATCTAAGCGGACACTTAATTTAATCTCTTCTTAATAAAAAAAAGTTTTAGTAGTAGTTACTTAAGTAAATATACAATTGTTTTCGTGTATTCTAAGACTGGTGACCAACAAAGTTTACCAGGAAACATACATTAAAGAAATTAATAATTTAGGGAATTTCTTTTCTAAATTTCTAGATTACTTAATTCCAATTAAAAAGCCACCTAAGTTATTGTGAATAAGCGAAAATAATATTGTTATAAATGGCTAACGATAAACATCAAAATAATTTAACCAACGAAATCAATAATGCTAAGACGTTATTCTGCGTGATCCGTGTTTATGTATGTACGTATTTATGTATGTGCGTGTATATATGCTCGATTTGTATATTCTCCAATCCAAATGATTAAATTAACAGTACGACTCAAAAAGTTTCCTGAACAACCACAGTTTAAATATATACAAAGTTACATAATAGTCTAAATAGCGGACACAAAATACAGTATTGGGATAATTAAATTAAAATGTTTGAAATTACGTAAAAATCTAAATAGTATTGTTGATATTAAATTATAAATATATTTACATAATATTACGTAATAAACTAAACAGCGGACCCAAAATACAGTTTTGTTAAAATTAAATTGAAAGCAGTGCGCTGGATAATTGGAGACAGTGGGACGTTAAGGAGACGATTCAAGTGAAAAATATTTTGTTTCCAATGTTATATGCACATTTCAAAAAGCACACCATATATTCATCATCACTTTCTTGGTCTACAAAATGAACGTGACAATTCTGTTAAAAACTATCTCTTGATGCTTTAGTATAATAGCGCGAATTAAACCCTCGCTCAGGTTAGATATTTTCTTGAGTAAAAAGTGCCGTATTGGAAAAAGATTACACTAAGGATAATTAAGAAAATTATTATTTTTCAATAAATAGTTTTCTTAATATTCTTACCGCAATATTATTTTTCGCCTAGTATACCTTTTACTGGCGTATAATTATGATCATTATTTAAAATTTTTTAAAGTCATTGCTATATTTTCCCCATAAACTGTAGGTAAACTTATTTTTGGAATCCCGTTTCTTTATACTTTTAATTTTAGCAGTTTTTGGAAGTGAATGTGGAGTGGCGATTATATTTTTCGTACACCTGTTGACGCTGGAAGGAGCATCAGGTTGGAGTCTATGGAAGTTTTAATCTGTTATTCATTCCTGTTATAAGTCAAACATGGCTTATAACAGGAATGTCAGAAAATGCAATGATGCATATTATAACTTGCACTACATCCGCGGAGATGTGGAGGAAACTGGCTAGTGTGTACGAACTAAAATCTGAAACAAGCATTCACATCGTGCAACAGCATTTCTCCCAATACAAATATGAGGAGAGCAGAGATGTCGGTTTTTACTTGTCTAAAATAGAAGAATTGAAATATCAAATAAAACAAATGGGAGAAGAGATTTCTGAATAATTCGTCATTACAAAGGTGTTGATATCGCTCCCAGATCATCACAAGCATTTTGTGCCTGCATAGAAACCGACACTGGAAAATAAAAAAAACATACGATTATCTCGTCGCTAGACTATTGATGAAAGAAGAGCGATTGAAAGAAAAAAAGGAAATAGCTCAGCAATCAGCTTTAGTTGCAAGGAGAATGAATTACAAAAAATATGAAGTGTTACAAATATAATAGATTGGAACTTTATCCAAGCGAGCGTTGTAGTAAAGCAGACTTTACGTAAAATTATGGAAAAATGTATTGAAAATCTTTACGAAACCTATACTTTTTCCGCGTACTTTTTTGTTCGAGAAGTTCCATATCAATATAAAAATTTTCAATTTTCGAGGGAAAACAGCTGTAATAAGCGTAGAGACGGACTGATACATGAGGTATGTTATAAGGGTTCTGTTTTTTTTCCTCTTAAGGTACGGAACCTTAACAAGACGAAAGTGTTTAATTATCGATGTTATTATCCATAGTTGGCCGAGATTCGAGGTGTTCTGCTACGCTTGCCGCTTGTGTCGTCCCCTGTCCGCACTCTATTTTATATAAACATCTTCACATACCTAATATCTTTACATATATTTCATTTTACGCCAAACAAGTATATACATATCTATATACATACATAGATCATTAATTATGAAACCAGAAGAAGCAGCGAACGCCAGGCACTTAAACCATTAGTGGCACGCTTCTTTCTCTGTGAGATATGATCGTCTTTGGCTTACCTCACTCGCGCATATTCGTTACTGAAATGTTATGTACTAATAGCATTATACAGGGCGTTACGTTATGACTTTCATATTTTGCTTTAAATCGACACAAATTTCCGGAATTACGCATTGGGCAAGCCGAATTAAATAAATATATAGTTATGTAAAGGAAATTAAAATAAGTATGGGGAGAAAGCAAAGTACTTAGATCTAACGGTTTGTTGGAAAACTAAGGTCCGTGATACGAAACCATCCGGCGTCGAGGATTTCGTATCATGGATTATAATCAACTAACTACTTTAATATTTTTTACGTTTACGTTTTACCTAAAAGTTAAAAATAGTCATAGTCAAAATATTTGTAGAGTTTATTTCAATTATTTGTAATTATTAATTACAGACAAAAGCCTGAAGCAGATAATTTTACGTTTCCTGTAATTTCTACTATTTAATTATGTAACTAAATTAAGTCTAATCCTTAACCCTTTAAAATGAGAAATAAACGGAGGTTACATATTTTTGTACGTACATTTATACACAAACAAACATGAAAACTTAAACATGTGAAATAGGAAATAAAATATTTCGACCCCCTGTTTTGATCCCCTAAACAGGAAAAGAAATATTTGTGACGTTGAAATCGAGATTACGCGTAGACAAGCAATTTATATAATTATGCTATTTTCAATTCAACAGAATATTTCGTTTCTAAGAGAAATAGACGTATCACACGGTGAGACCGACGGACGACAAATTAATAAGAGTTCCTTTTTACAATTTTTGTATGGAAACTTAAAAATGTGACGTCACATACAATAGTAAAAAGCGCACAATATATTAGAGGCCTCTTCGTATGAATTCGGAGCGAAACGATTTAAGTTATGATACTGGCGTTAATGCTAAGATGTGCATGTGATCGCAAATTAAAAACTAGTGCATTTTAGAGCAGACCAAAATAGTACCTGAAGTATTTATTTATCATCAAATATCTTTCTTCTAGGTGCCAAAGCGACCCATACGAATATTTCGTATGGATTTAATTAAACTATTTGATAAAGAGTTTTTGATTTGCATTTAGTCTTTCATGTGTTTATTTTAATTAAAAAATGGGTACGAAATCTTCATGATGCGGGTCCTGCTCGCACTTAAGAGGTATATTTTGATATTTGAATAAATCATAAAACAAAACCCTAAAGAGCTTATTTAATATTTATCATTCAAATGTTGATTATGTACGTAAATTGCGTTAGTAATACATAAGTATGAACGTAATAGACTAATGACCAGCCCAACGGATTCGCACGAGTGCTTAATCGAACAAAGATCGATTCGCGATATTGTTTAAATATGAAAGTCGCGACTTTCGAAAAAGTAATCGGTTAATTTCTGCTAATTATTTTTTCACTCCCCACAAAAAGGGAAAAACTCGGACACGATCAAACAAACATTTTGTTAACGTTTCTAACAACTATACGGGCATAATATTTAAATAGGTATAAACGTGTTTGATATAGAAATATTTTCCATATTGAAATGGAAATTTAAAACGGGTTGAAAAGAAAAATGGAGATATAATAGATGTATACCTAAATTATTTTTACATCCAGTTAATATAAGAAGCCAACGGCAAAAGGGTTTTATGTCCCTTTCAGGATTTATACCTTACTCTACTATATATATTCTTTAAGTTTTCTTCAGTCGTGAGCTACATAAAACGAGATTGAAATACTTTGATCAAACTCACTGAAACCTAAGTTCAAGTAAGTTTTAAGTAAGTTTCTTAATAAGAAACTCTGTATGCCAGTGATTTCGTATTCAAAATAGCACCTTCTACCTGTCACCAGCAGGGGCAGACAAAGCAACCGGAGCCCATTTTCTTTGTCGATAATTATATTACTTTACTAGCTATTTGCCCAATTTTCGCTCGAGAAAAATTGACTGTGCACATTTCTAGATCTTCAAACTTTCTCTCTTGGATGTAGATGGTGATATCACTGCCGTTAAAATGCCACGCAATAATAATATGTAATTATAAAAATTATTATTACGTTAAAAACATTTATTAAAATCAACATAAATACAGTCAACTCATGGAATAAAATTTAAGAGAGAATAATATTACCTTTTAATAAACTGAGGTTATGTTGACTGCTTGTAAATGAAACAGATGTCGCTGTTAAATAATAAAGTTGAAATATATTAACGTTGCTCAAACCCATGAGGAACAGTGTGATAATTTCCGGTACAGATGTTGACCAAACTATTACGGTATAAAACTGTAAAGTTTTATTGAAATTTATTCAGTGATTTTTGTGTGATGCGCAAACAGACACAGCCACTTTACCATTTTATTATATATATAAATTGAAAACTTTTACGCTTTTAAACAAATGGAGATACTACAATTGGCTATCCACTTATAACCTTGCACTGAACTAAGGGTACCTGCAAAATAATTTGAATTTTACTAAATTTTTTATTTGTAGTGCAATAAACAGACTAACTGGTTACCATGATAAAACCACTGTTTACATGTATTATGGCTATATGAGAACCATCAATTAAAGAAAGAAAATTCTATATATTGCAGAAAAAACCATGAAGAATGTATATACGTTATATGCGGATAAATAATATTGTTTTTAAATTGTCATCAACATTGTTGGATATTACAACGACGTTTTTTAAATGTAGCTGATTAAATTTTAAGTATCCTAAGAAAGCCCACATTTTACTAATTATATCGCTTTTATTATAGGCCATACACAAAATAGAGAAAACAAATTTATTCTTAATCTCTACAAAAAGTACATTATAATTCTAATACAGAAGCTGGAGCCTGATGTCCCCCAACGACCATTAAAATTTAACTTAGCGTAGATTATGTATGAGCCAGCGGTAGTGGATGGCCTTCAAGAGATCCAATGTCCTTAGAGCGCTGACTATTTCATCTTAGCTAGAGGTAACATTATGATAGATAGAATTTCTATAAGATGTTACATGCGAGAATATTCTTATAATTAAACTATCACAAAGATATTAATTACTGTAAGTCGTAATATACACACTGCTATGATTATTTCGTTGACATGAAATGTTCGCTAATACGCATCTGTTCTTAAGCTGTAATCCCATTGTCGCTACTCTTGAATGAGCATTGAAAGCGGTTTTACTTCACCTTCCCGTAATTCTTGTAATGTTTTACTATTTTCCCTATCACATTGAATTTATATAATTATTTCATTATGTTAAAATTCTTCACCGATACACATCTGTTCTTAAGCTTTAATCCCGCGGCCGCTACTCTTGAATGAGCATTAAAAGTGGTTTTACTTCACCTTCTTATAATCCTTATAATTCTTTAGTATTTCCTCTTTTACATCGAATATGTACGATTATTTCTTTGACTTAAAATTCTTCGCCAATAAACATTTGCTCTTAAGCTTGAATTCTTCGCCAATATACATTTGTTCTTAAGCCCGCTCTCTTTACTTTTGTATTAGCATTAAAAGCGGTTTTACTTGACCTTTCCAAATTGTTATAATTCTTTATTATTTCCTCTTTTACATCGAATTTATATAATCATTTCGTTGAGTTGAAATTCTTCACCGATACACTTCTGTTTTAAACTGCAATCCCGCTATCAACACTCTTAGATGATCATTAAAAGTAGTTTTACTTCTTCTTCCCGTACATCTTAAATTTTATTTATTATTTCCTCTATCATATCAAATGCATATGATTATTTCGTTGACTTGAAATTCTCCTCGATACACATCTGTTCTTAAGCTCTAATTCCGCTGTGGCTACTCTTGGATGAGCATTAATAGTGGTGTTACTTCACCTTCCCTCGTCTACCTATTACATCGAATGTTCCACTTGCTGGAACCGTAAACCAATAAAATTTATTTGAACTGCGTCTGTGCTAATTTTTCATACTTTTTACAATATTTTCAAAGTTTCAGTCGTGTCAACTTTCATCGGTAATTTGATTTCTATTTGTTCAGTTTAAACTGATGATTTTAAAAAAGAAATCTTACTGCCGACATCATCTATGGTCGTCCACGGTGACAATTCTTTTCGTGTACACCACTAATGCTTTTCACATTTAACTATTTCCATCCATCGATTTATAGTTTATATGTATATATATATATATATATATATATATATATATATATATATATATATATATATATATTTAAATTTATATATTTTTTTTTATATTACATTTAACTATTTCCATCCATCGATTTATAGAATACAAACTCCCTTCTATGCCATAAAGCTGTTAAGCTAATTTGTCGATGGAGTAGATATTTTTTTCATAATCATCAAGGCAAACTTTAGTATTTTACATATTGAAAAAAATTAAAATACTTGAATCCACGTAAAATTAATTTGTCACCGGCCGAACCAACGTCACATTGATAAAGATTTATGCAGCCATTAAATAAATGTTTGAGTTAAAAAAAAAGGTTGTATTAAAAATCACGCGATCGAAATGGAACTGTTTTTATTCCAAATTCAATATTAAATAACTTATTTACCGTTAATAACTTATTTGTCAGTGTTACTTTATGAACTTCACTAATCTTCCACGATATTCTATAATTTTAATACTGTATTCGATGCCACTGAGTTTTCCCGTTTTCTCCAAAGTATTTTCAAACTCAGTATGGCAGGGATATCACATTTTCTCAAACAATTTTAATAATTACTAGAATCGCTTACTGACTGAAATCCCTTTTATTAAAAGCAAGTGAAGCACAAAATAGAAAAAAACAAATTGATTCTTAATCTCTATGAAAAATACATTACGATTCTAATATAGAAGCTGTAGCCTAATGCCTCCCTATCACTGAAAACGCTGACTACTTCACCTTAGCTAGAGGTGACATTAAGACAGATAGCATTTCTACCGTGCTAGAATATTTTTGCAATTAAAATATCACCAAGAAATAAATTATTATAAGTCGTAATGTATATTGTACAATGACGATGTCCTTTTTTATTAATGTTTCGTTTTTATTATCCGTGTGATTAAATTGTTTTGCCGAATTAAATCGTTTAAAATATTTATATAATCGAACAATTTAATTACGCACTTAAGAAATATAGAAAGAAAATAGATAACCTTTTATGACGGATCTACGAACGCTCTAACTCTAATGGAAAAGCCAAAACGGCAGTGGCGAAAGTGATACTTTTAATCTATGTAATACAAATCTTGTGTCATTTTTTCTCTTACTCACGCATGTACACAAATAACGATCTAGAGCGAAATAGATGATTATCTTTTCCGCTTTCAGTTGTACGTCTATGTCTTTTATTCAATCACAAGTTTTTTTTATCACGTAATAACTTATCAATATACGTTTACTTCAATCCGTGCAAAAACACGCTAATTCAAAAAATGGCTTTGTTTATTAACTCCACATCCCGTTTCCGCCTGACACTTGTCAATCCTTAAGGAACACGCTGTATTATTATCGTATAAGTGTACACACATATATAAGCTAGGCAAAGTAATTACTCAACTTAGGGAAATGTGTAATTGCCAACGATTATTAAGCTAAAATTGCTTTAACACACTTTTATCTATTAGAGTTTCGTTATGTAGCCGCGTAGGCGCGCGCTAGTACGCTATTAAATATGGAAAATAAACATTGTACTCATTGACTTGTGTATATGTTTATGTAGGAACATGTCCGTTTTTTTATTTATAGACAGTAATTATTTTAATCTAACAATATGTTATAGTAACTTTCCAGTTTAAATATACGTTATAATTGAGTTAGAGCGTACTTGTTTATTGTTAAGAAGTGATAGTTTTAGATACTTGAGGAAAACGACAGATGAACGAGTAGATTAGAATGATAGTAGTTAAAAATTACGTTTGATACAATAATTTGTAAATCAGATTACCTAAAAAATAGTATCGGTTATAAAAATACGTATTTCATAATGTGCCTATATAATACGTGAACTCTACACCTGATTATAACGAAAAGAGCTATAAACAACAAATTAACGCCACAATTAAATGAAACTCCCTTTTTTGTACTACAACATCTTCAGGTGGGCTATTAGCAAAGATGAATTCCAATCTTTGCTAATAGCCCACCTGAAGATGTAATACAACGAAACCTAGGTCGTGGTAAAGAACTTAAAGAAAGTAGAAATAATACGACGTCACGTAGTTTCATTTAATTGTGAATAATGAATTTCTACAAAATTAACGCCAAATATATTCAATATTAAAATTAACCACAATAAAATAAGGATATGTCCATAAGGATATGTACCTGAAGATTACTTTTTGTAAATTTAAAAAACAGTAAGTTTCTTATTCAAATACACGTTACGACACAAAAATAGTGTATTTTAATGGAATTCAGACTGATCTAAATATGTAAAATAGGTCTTTATCCCCAGGTAAAGTATTATAGTCCACATCTTATTACACGACACATACGTAAATTTACAAGTAAAGTTAACGAATTTGCTTAAAAATTCAAATTAAAACTGATGGAATAGGAATTCTGAATTCTTCTGTTATATTTGCTTGAGTTCAAAATTAAAACTGATGGAATAGGAATTCTTCTATTATATTTGCTTGAGTTCAAATTAAAACTGATGGAATAGGAATTCTGAATTCTTCTGTTATATTTGCTTGAGTTCATATTAAAACTGATGGAATAGGGATGTGCTGAATTTCTTCTATTATACAGGCAACATTATTATAAGTTAGGGAAAGGAAAGGAATGCATCCATAAATTACAAAAGTAAGGTGGTAAAAATAAAAATGTTAGATACGTGAGTAGAAATATTTAAAATAAAATGTAATTTTAATTTTTTCATCGAATTCTATGTTTGGCGTGGAACGGTATCTGTGGCGTGGAACGAGGAGATATCTAACAGATCGTTGAATGATAATAGTTGGTGTAATCATTGATATATAAACTGTATTTATCGGAGTGGTTGCCTGTGTCTTAAAATGGCCTGAATCAGACTGGTGGTCTTGCTATTTATACTGATTCGAGACTTCCAGGGTTTTTGAAACTTAATATATCTTCTTTAAATTCGAAAAACTTCCATTAAGCAAGAAATAATTTCGACGAATGAGCGCAATTTGAAGAAAATAATTTGAGCTCTTTATTTTGAAGATACTAAAATTCCCGTATGTTCTTTAAGTTTTGATTAAACGTTACTACCCTGGTGTATTGGCTTAGAATCTTTGACGGTAAAGTGCAATGCTGGGTCCCGGATTCAATTTTCGTCCGCTCGGCAAGCAAAGCTAGAAGGATGTTTGTAATTGTGTAGCTAAACGATCACAGACCAGTAACGAGTAGCAGCGCCACTAGCGCGTGAAGCTTTGGACTATGATCGTCAATCAGCCTGCCCAGCGTGGCGATTATAAGCATTACTTCCAATGACATGCGCATTGGGAAAGGTCTATATCCAGCAGTGGACGAAGCCGAGCTATTGATGATGAAATTTTCTTCGCTAGATTGTGCGTTGTGTCTGGTTATGATGAGTGATTGTTGCTTCTTGCAATAAGTATATATGGTCATGCTTCAGTTCTATTTTCTTTAGTTGAGTTAAATGATTTAGTTTAAAGAATATATATAAATATTAAAGATCTGACATCAGATTCTGAAATACCAACGACAAATGCGAGGGGAAAGCGAAGCGTTGTTTCAATTTTCACTACCGGTTCCGGTCAGTGCCGAAAGAAAATAGTCTAATCTCGCGACAGAGGCAGTCTTTGCGTCATTTGGATATTTCGTTAAGACTGTTAAAACTATTTAGTTAATGATTACTTATTAATCATTGACAACCTTGCAGAGCAAAATTAGACACTAGCCTTTGTTCGAATTTTCCATTTCAAATAACGACCACGGATACTTAAATACTTTTTCGAACTCTTGTATTCGTGACTGATAGAAAGAAACATTTTTAAATATGTCTGACATCCGTGCGGCGTTAATTGCATCATTTCCTTAGAGGAAATTCACTCAAAAGGTGTGTGACCACAACGCGGGTAAATAATGAAATTTACACGTCGTACCGATTAATGTAACATCGTACGGACTAAGGTAGCTTTGTACGGACTAATGTAACATCGTACGGACTAATGTAACTTCGTACGGGCTAATGTAACGTTGTACGGACTAAGGTAACTTCGTACGGACTAATGTAACGTCGTACGGACTAACGTAACTTATGTGGTGATTTTATGAGTCTGTAAAATTTGTTACTTGAAAAAATACTTAAAAAAAACTAGTAAATTACCTATGCGAATATAATTTGAATATATTAAAGTTTTACATGTAAATTTTTTTAAATTATTTCACTTCTGTTTTCTTTCTTAACTACATTAGTAAACAAGGAATGAAACTCGAACCAAGTAATCGGCTGTTAATATTAATTAATATTCAAAAACCATGCGAAGATTTTAAAATCATAGATCAAAAATGATCGTCAATGCGGCGAGGGAATGTTCTTGAGTTGAAGATTTTAATACGCGTTTAAGCCGGGTATTTAGTGTGGCACTAAATTATGGAACGAAGAATCACGTCCGTTGTGACGTGAAAGAATGACAAACAAATAGACTAAAATTTTTAATATTATTTGGGATTGTGATATTAGTTACCATAAGATTTTGCTGGATTGGCATTTTACCTATGTCATTTCCTGGCCCACCAACCATCTCTGTGCACAAAGTCGCGACGATCTGTTGCTCAATTACGACGTGAAAAAAGGACAAACAAATAAACTTTGGAATTTGTAATATTCATTAGGAAGAGATTTCTCGTGTTAGTAATTAGTTTATGTCATTTTCTGGTCCATTAACAATTTCTGTGCAGGTAATCACGTTGATCTGTTGCTCCATTGCGACATGAGAGTAAAACAAACAGACTTTTGAATTTTTAATATAATGTGGAGTTGTAATATTAGTTAGGATGAGATTTTCCGGGTTGGTATTTTACCTATATAATTTCCTGTTCCTCCAACTATCTCTGTGCAGTAAGTAATGTCCATCTGTTTCTCTGTTGAGATGTGAAAGAAGGACAGATAAACACAATAATACAATAATAATAAATACAGTATTATTATTCTGCAGTGTCACGCAAAAAACATAAGTTGAAAAAAAGGGACGTAACGGCTTGGAGAATAACGAAAACTGAAACAAACTAGGTATAGTTTACTACTGAAATGACAGCGGAAAGAGAAGTTCCATCTACTACTGTTACCCACACTCTGACGTTTCACTTACTAAAAGTAAAACGTCTCATTTTTCAACCGAAGAAATTACACTATAGTAAGTCCTACCTATAATAAGTCGAAAAATTCTATGACTGAAACGCCCTGACTTCCAAGTATCGGTTACCTTATATTATCAGTTAAAACAGTTGTATCCCTCGTCTAATTACATACTACTAAAAATTCTATGATTGAAATGTACTGACTTCCAGACATCGGCTACCTTATATTATCAGTTAAAACAATTGTATCCCTCGTCTAATTACACACTACTAAAAACTCTATGACTGAAACGTCCTAACTTCCAGGCATCGGTTATATTATCAGTTGAAACAGTTGTATCCCTCGTCTAATTACACATTACTAAAAATTCTGTGACTAAAAGGTCCTGACTTCCAGGCATCGGTTAACTTATATTATCAGTTGAAACAGTTGTATCTCTCGTCTAATTACACACTACTAAAAAATCTGTGACTAAAATGTCCTGACTTCCAGGCATCGGTTACCTTATATTATTAGTCAAACCAGTTGTATCCCTCGTCTAATCACACAGTACGTTCAGTAAGTATTGATAATCCATTCTCATCATCTATACGCTTGGTATGCCTTTGTGTATGTACATATTGCACATAACAAAATAATTAAACATCGAATTATACACACAGTCGTTTCAGAATTCGATTAGAAACGTTACATTTTGTGTAATATTTAAATATGCGTATTAAAAAAAAACGAAGGAACTGGTCACGACTGGCCAGTGGGTAGAGTGGGGCGCGGCCCCCTACCGGTCAGCAAATGCGGTGCCGGTTATTAGTTTTGAGCTCATTTTTCCATCCGCATTCCGGCACGCGAATCTGCCGCTGGCGTCGCCCAGACGGTTATGTAACCACTGTGCCGGCGACGGCACGATCTGCGAGCGGACGAGCGCGCTGTGGCTGCGATGGTCCATATATTTTAGTTTATCCTATAAACGAATATAATATGTACCAGCGTCATTTGAGTTTCAACCATATCTGATGATAAGAACCTATAACCAATAAAGTATTTGCAACATGTATAAAAAATATTTGATTAATGTATTTAATAGTTCTCAGGGAAAGATTAATGATTCACGATATTTAACTGCGTTCAATTTGGTATAAATATTTCTATTTAATGATGGAAATAAATAGAATTATTTTGTTTTAAGACTCGCGGGTAAACGCCGAAATGCAAATTGTCCGCCAATAGGAAGGCGTGACGTCAAAATCATAATGTACTAATATATGGCTAACTTCAGGTAACTGTATGAACAAGATGGCGCCTTTCTATAAATTTAATTCCATAAACAATATTTATCAGTAGCTATAAAAGTGTAAGTCATCAGTAGCTATAAAGTGAAAAAGATAGAATGTCTTTTTTTCAATTTAATTTAAATTTGTTTGGGGCAACGTGACGTCATGAAATTTACCGTGATATTTAAATTGAGTAAGTTTTTGATGCCTAGCTTTACACGACCGTAATAAAAGTAGATTTTTCATTTAAAAACACGTGTAACCTAATCAGATATATATTTATATAGAACGTATAAATACTCAAATTACAAGAAGAAAATGAAAACTGTCGCAGATTTAGTCCGCATGGTATTCGAAATTCGGACAAAAACATTGACAAACTAAAATTTCGTCTTGGTGGGCGATATTTTTTTAGGACTAAAAAATACTGAATAAATTACCTGCGTTATAGAAAATAAAAAATGTTGAAATTAGGCGACTAGCAGAATGCACATCATTTTTAAAATTGTGGATAAACTTTACTCACTTTTCCACCTCCACAAAAATTATTTGAAAAACTCACTAGTAATGAGTATAATAGCATAAACGTTTCCTCAGAATTTCAAGCTTCACAAATCCACAGTTTGGACTAAAAAGACCAAATCTGTAAGAAGCAACTCTTTTCAACCCCTTGGGGGTGCAATTCTAGAAAAATCCTTTCCTATGGGTTTTATTATTTTACTATCAATATTTGAAGCCAGACATTAATATCAGCCACTCAAATTTGTTTCTTTATGAGTAATTGTCTAGGTCTAGTAGTATGCCTCACTCGTTTCCCCCGTAAAGATAAATTTGATGTTAAACCAAATTGAATATCAATGCATGTATATTTTATGTTAAACCAAATGCAGCTTCGTTCAAGTAAACATTAAATAAAATACTGATAATAATTTGTGACCGTAAAGTGATAAATACATTAATTTTGGACCGTATTCACCTAGCAGTACAGAACTTGTGTTCACGCTTGTTTACACGTTCAATGAGGATAAACTATATTGAAACATTGTGCTATTTACTAAAATGCTTGGTTAATGTACAACTGTTCACAAAGTTACCTCGTAAATTATTTAAAGTACTGTATGCTCATTGAATTTCCCACAAATATGGGGTAAAGCAGTGGCAGCGTCTCCTGGTTTCGCAAACAACTGTTTCATGGGGTACGACATGACAGCCTCTCCACCAGCGTAGTCAGGATGTCTACCCCATTTAAAGTTTAAACGTCACATTCTTTTTATTGGCTACCTTACTTCAGAGGAAAAAGACGAAAGCTGTGTTGGATCTCTCATTACAGCTCTGTCCATTACCGCCCTTTTTCCAAGAAACCATTTGATGTGAAATTTTAATAATAGGCCCTACAATCAGTATATTTCGTAATAGTATCAAATAATCTGAAAAATATATCTTCATTAGAATTTTATAGGATGAAAATTTAGAAAAACAAACTTGTTTTCAGTCATATGGTATATAACTTAAAAGGATGTATTAAAATGATTCCAAAATTGCTATTTTTTTCAAAATTATTTGTGAGATAGTTCCAGGAATATTGTTGAAAATTGACATAAACATTTTCAACAATATTCCTCTTAGATTGCCAAAATTAACACTATGAATAAAACGGTCGCCTACTTGAAACAAATACCTAAAAACTATAGAAACAATTCTATGTGACATAATTTTGAGAAATTCGCTCTACTTTTACATCTGTCGAAGATACACAGGATACAATATAAGAATAATGTTAATAGTTGTAAAGTGTACTTTAGAAACACTAGTGATTCATTAAATTTTTAAGTTTAAACTTTATTGAGGTTCTTTTGTCAAGTGAAGACGAGTGTAAGTCAAGTCAGATTGCTGCTTCAGAATTTTCCTTTTGCAACAGATGTATATGAAGCAAATTGCATTTCACTAATATATAAAACACAGATTGCTTTGACTTACACTCTACAGACTATTGAAAAAAGAACATTTGAAATCACACCAAATTCACAGCTCGAAACTCATTAAGTCAATCTGACATTTTCAACTCTGTGCGATTGTTTGACCACAGATTATTATGTGTTGGACATTGACATTATGAAGGTAAACAATGAATAATTTAATGTATTTGGAATATATAATTTTATGTACTTGTAACACATATTATATGTCAACTTTGGCTTTCTGCACTCTTTCTGATAACCAAATAAACGTTAACCAAATCTCGTACACCTCCGTCATTTTTTTCGCATTTTTTTTCACCAGCGCTGATTAAAGTCAGGCAACCAGCCAAACCGCTTTTTTTAATATCTCAAAGGTATATACAATGGTATTATACATATAACGAAATTAAAAGGAAAATTATCACAACTAAGTAGACTCTACCAGTTTACGAGTAATAGCCGACCAACTAATGACATGTAGTTGGGTCTAAAAACTTCCTAGTACAGTCCTACTCATTTTCACAGAGTACGTACAGGGTTTTCATTTAGGTTTTTACAGAATTTTAAATAAATAGTTTGATGGAAATCCATTGTACCCTTAAATGCTTCAGTGTCTATACGTGCACGAAATCCCCGTAGTATAGTTCTACTCATTTTCACCGGATACTTACAGGGTTTTCACTTAATGTTTTTGCAGAATTTTAAATAAATAGATTAATAGAAATACAATGAACCCTTTAATGCTTATAAGGGCCTATACGTACAGGACATTCTTGTAGTACAGTTCTACTCATTTTCACAGGGTACGTACAAGATTGTCACTTAATGTTTTTGCAGAATTTTCAACTCAGTAGTATGCTACAAATTTCTCACAAGCAAACGATCGATCGTACGGACATCTCGGTCGTCATAAAGATCCTCAAGCATGTCTATATTTATACACGCAGTAGTTCTCGCGGCGGGTCGGGTCGCGCTCGTGTTTAGAAAGCGCGACGCCTGTTACATATTACACTGTCTAGCGTGTGTGGTGGGCCTTATGTACTACCGCGTTCGTCCGCCATGTACGCGCTCTTGTACATAGGTTGTGTCATGTGGATAGTGGATAGCTAGTCGACTCGTGGAGGGAAATTTTACTGTTGTGACATATGTCTCAGATTCATGTATATAGTCGGATCGCACTATTGTTTCCTTTAATATGGTAGATATTAATTTAAATACAACACGTCTAGCCTTATCGCAGATATGCAATTTTAAGTACAATCTTTGTTTAAAAATTAATTAAACATAATGTGGCTTATTTTCTAATATGACCACGAAAAACTAAAAAATATCGTGGATAAAAGCCAAAGTGCATATCCTACTAAATGGCCACAAGCTTTTCTTGTTGCCACGAGAAAATTGGTTCATTAGGAGCATTTCGTTTATCTGTTAATATTATATTAATTATTAAATGTAAAACTAATTAAGGCACCTGTTTTTTACAAAATTATTATAACATTTGTTCCTTATAAACAGCTTATATTATTTCTTGATACATATTTCACAAGAGTGATTTAGAACATTATTCTGAATAATACGAAGAAAGAAAAAAAATAAACATTTTTATTGGACTCATTGTTTTTTTTTCAGTTTTCCCTATTCAGAATAATGTGACGAAACACACCTATAATGAAAATTGTTATATAGAAAGGAAATTTTCGAAAAACCATCATGTTAACACTAAGCTAATCGTCAGCTGAGCTTCTTAGTGACATTTGATTTTGTAAAGGGATTTTCTGATATTTTTTCAAATTTTATGTTTCTGGCTATAGTAAGATTTTATGTTATGAACTTATGGAAGTAATTTTATGACAAAAAAAAGGATTTTTGAAGTGAAACTTCTTTGGGCGACAATTAGAGTAAAATTTTCCAGGTCGTAACGTTTTATGACACGTCAGAATGTAACGAATCTTTCGCAAGAAGAACGGAAAATAGGTACTTAGCTAACAACCGAAAGAGATAGATGAAGACGATAGAATAAGGCAAGAAGTGTACGCATGTGCAAAAACTAACAAAAATGGCGCTCACTACTGCTATCAGCTGTTTTGTACGTTATATGTGTCAAAAGTAAACTATCAAAATTTTGTCGATTTATCTCTTTGTGATTGATTCATTATTAATTCTGCTTGTGTTTCATTCGTACTTCATCCATTACAAAGACAAGACATATGTACTTAATTTATTTATAAATTCGCAATGAAACCGCACATATAGTTATCATAAATATAATTTACAACAGGAGCAATACGTCTCGACTTCAGCCGCATTTATGCGTGTTCTGATGCTAGCATCGCATGTTATATATATATATATATATATATATGTATATATATATATATATATATATATATATATATATATATTTACTTTACAAAAAATTTAACTCTTTTGTCAATGTTTTGATTCATTGAATTACTTAAATAATTTTATATATTTCATGGTTTCAAAAATGTTTATTGAAGTCTTCTAAAATATTTTCCTCGTTCTCTCTCTCTCCATCTTTGCCGTTTTACCCCTTACTATTTACTTACAAATCAAGGTTTAGATCGCCAAAGAAGTTTCACTTCTGTCACATGTACTGATTTGCACGCGGTCTTTCTTTTAATATTCGAACTTTACGGGCGATTATATTGGAAACAGTTTGGTCTGTTTTACATTCATTAATAACGTCTTACATTCCGAATGATGAAAGCAATCTGCTGTGTGAAAATATATCGTAAAGAAAAATACAACCTGTCTGTCGGTTATATTTTGGTTAATCGATACAACAATAATGTTTTTTCGAATCCCTAGCGAAAATATAATAAAAATAATAATCTACAACATTTTTTTATTCGCACCTTTATTGCAGAGAAAAAAATATAATTCGTTTTCAATATTTTCTAAATCATAATCACGTTGAAATATTTCATTATAATAAATAGAACCACTAAAAACAATTAAAATAAGCACTGAATTGCCAGTATCTATAAAGATTTTTTACTGGGAAATAATGCTCGTATCGCTCAATATTAAAAGGAGAGTAAAGTATTTACTGCTTTACATTGATGGTGCCTCATGGCTCCTGGTGTATTTGCACTGCAGGACGCTTAACCCTTGCACTAATCTTTAAATAGGGTATCTCGAGAACGTAGTAAAATACGAAAAAAATATGTTGATTGTAATTGTTTTACTTTATACTCAGGAACTCATAGAAGCCAGCTTTCCACATCTCTATAACAACAGCTTGTATAAAAAGTGATGGTTAATTGATATTTCTTAATAGTTATGGTTAATTGATCGTAAAAATTTTATTTCCCATTTCTCTGGCAAATATAAGACGAAAATAATCTGTAACATTGTCATTTTAAGCCTTTATTAAAAAGAAAAAAAATATTTAATTATAATAATATTAAATATTTTTTTTAAAAAATCAAAATTTTTGCATCATACTTACATTTAAACTTTTCAATGTAATAAACAGAGCCAGTATAAAAATACCTAGAAAAATACACTAAATATAACAATTTTTTTATTCCGCGAAATTATGTTTGTATCGCTCAATATTCAAAACCTAGTAATGTTCTCTGCGTCGCGTCTCATCGCTTTGATGATGCCACGTGGCACTCGGTGTGCGTGGAGTGCAGAATGCTAAACTCTTTGAATAACGGTGAAAAAGTTTATAACGAAAATAGGATGAGAAAAAAACAATTATCGATTATAATCAGTTTATTTTATACTCAAAGACCCATAGAAGCCGGTTTACTGTGCCAATTAGACAACAACTTATATATATATATATATATATATATATATATATATATATATATATATATATAATTTATCGATTCAAAATTACATTAGAAGAAGTAACTTACGATTCTCGTTGAAGCTTAACACTATGCGAACAAAGCAAAATTAAATAAGAAAAGATGTCCCCAACAGTGGGTGTGCCCAACTATCTTATCGTATGGCCTTCTATTGTGTAGGCTACTAAAATAATTTAACGTCATTTTAACCATACGACAACTCACGCTTTGATGAAGCAGAAATGAGGACTACCTTGATGGGAAACCGAAAAATACACTAAAATATTCGCAGATGAGAAAAACTACACGTCAAAATATACTATGGCAATTTATTAAGAAAAATAACGTTACATTTCACAGGTAACTCATAAGACGTACTTTCATGCTTTTAATAAGTTAACTTTGTGACGCCATTATAAGTACTTTCATGCTTTTAATAAGTTAACTTTGTGACGCCATTAGACGTACTTTCATGCTTTTAATAAGTTAACTTTGTGACGCCATTAGACGTACTTTCATGCTTTTAATAAGTTAACTTTGTGACGCCATTATAAGTACTTTCATGCTTTTAATAAGTTAACTTTGTGACGCCATTAGACGTACTTTCATGCTTTTAATAAGTTAACTTTGTGACGTGCGTAGTAATTACATTTTATTACGATGCTACCTTTCACACTATATAGCTTAACTGCTATTATCGTGCCAATGTCGGCGATCATCACCATTAATTTTTTGTTTTACAAGACTCACTGCTATCAAGTATCGACGTGTTATAAGCACAAACATTGTTTAACCAATTCGTTTCCTGTAATAGAATTGCCGAAAATAATTATGACTATAAAAAGCACTTGTTATTGAGTTTTTATTAGTGATAATTATCATAATAAAAATTCGCTTTAAAAAATATTTGTTGAATTTTTTAAAAATCAAATGATAGTTTGTTTTAAACAGTTTCTACAGTTAATATTTATTGCTTTGGTGTATAATCTGAACGAATACATTTAATTATGTCTTACACCTATTCCAAAATGAATGGTAATAATATGTTACATTTTCCATAACAGTAATACTTCGTATGTTTTTCAGAACAATTGTTTTTTTCAGTTATACATGTATATTTTCATGTAATTACTTTAGGAAAATTTGATGTCAATTTTGGCAAAGTCGCAAAGAAGTTATCGCAACGATTTTGCATATTGTATTTACTTTAATTTTCCGGCGAAAGCTTTAACTTAAAAAAATAAATGACCAAATATGAATGACCTAACAGAGTACTTAAAAAAACAATGAAACATAAAAAAATGCACAGGTCAACAAAATTGAGGAGCTGAAGTTTTCTAATTTTTTATTTTCAAATAATCTATATTTTTTCGAAAAAATCCTGCAGAAATAGTTCCTGGAAATTCATATCACGATATCTTTGGGAATTTCCATATGGAAAAACATTAGATTACAACACGAATTTTCTTATCACGAAAATATTTTTCTTAAACACCTAATAGTTAAGACGGATTTATTTTATAATAGAGAATCAAAAAAATCTAATGCTTTTCGAAACCGCGCAGATGAAATTGTTTTTTATATCACCCGAGATTAACAGTTATCTAGTTTTTTCTTCAATTTAATAATTTGATGATTATTCTATTATATATACATTTTAACTTCGAACACACTTGGTTAATGAACAACTGTTGATTCAAGAAATTTAAAAACATTTCTATGAACCTGAAAATCTTTTGCTTATTTTCAATGAAAACATGTCTTTGTTAATTTTTCTTACAAACGATAGTATCAGATCATTATGTATAAATCACAAAACACAGTAAATTGTAAATTCCAATCCTAATACAAATATAAACTTTTTTTGGTTATTTTTTAATTTTTATTACGAAACACCAAAACCTGTAACTCTGTAGCTAAGCAACGAATGAATACTAAATCCGGCTTTCGTATAGCCTATGTAGTGGAGAAATACATATATATATATATATATATATATATATATATATATATATATATATATATATATATATATTAACTCTTCAACTTTTTATATGTAGTCAATAAAATCAATCGTTGATTGAATAAGCACAGTCGGTATCTAACACTTGTCGCCAACGTGTAGGCAGAGCTAGGCAGAGCTAAAGTTCCGTCCTTGTAGAAATCTTTGAGCCTTTTAGGGAAAACCGGTGAATTTCGATTTTAATATGACTTTGGTCTTTAAATTTTCTATCACGTAAATGATTAGACAAAGAGCGAAACTGATGGTAATTAGATGGCGAAAGATCTGGAGAGTACGGTGGGTGAAGTAGCACGCCCCATTCAAGTGAAAGTAGTTTTTCACGCGTTACTTTTGCTACGTGGGTCGAGCATTGTTATGTACCAAATAAAGTTTTATTTGATTTGAAGTATGTTTAGCGGTGACTTTGATCAATTGTTCACTAGGGCCAGCTAAGATTTTAGCTATAACTATACTGTTAGCTTGAAAGAGTTCACAATGAATAACTCCGTTTATACTCCACCATGCACTCAAAAGTATCTTTTGTCCAATATTAAATTTTGTTCTAGGTACACCTTTTTCTCCAGGCCCTAGCTACTGGCAAAAATTAACATAAGCCACCCACTGTTCATCTCCTGTAACCAGATACTTTAGCCTCTCGTTGGTACGATGGGAACTCTGTAGCTCCTTGCAGACATCAGCTGACGTTAAAAGGGTGGTAGCTCATGTGGTAGCCAAACGGAATATTTCCACTTCTTTCATAAAGCGTGAAGTTGTTTTCCCACCGCAGTATGAGAGCATGAAAATAGCTCTGCCAAACAACGCGAACTTATTCTAAAATCTATTTTATAAGGCTTTTCAATTTTTCTAAATCAACTGTGGCAGGCCGCTTTCGATGAAATTTATCGAACGGATCAAAGTTCCTTTCTTGAATCTTTGGAACCGGTACTTGGTTGTGTCGTAATAGGGCATACCTTCACCCATCGTTGTGTATATATTTCGTGATACTTCGCTGGTTTTTCGCCCCAAATCACATTTTTGAAGAAAGAGTCTTCTAAGTACATTTCGAAATACTTCAATGTTTCATTCATTCTTTACTCGCAGACTACTTAATTGCAAACTGAACAGGATTTAGGATGCCCTACAAGAAATATTCTAGAAGCTTCTATAACATTCCAGAAATCGGTCGGCTAACCTAATATATATATATATATATATATATATATATATATATATATATATATATATATATATATATATATATATATATATATATATATTTATATATATAATATATATATATATATATATATATTTCCATATCTCCGCCGACGTGAAATACTTGTAACAGGAATTAAGCGTTTGTTGTTCAAACACGGCTAAACATATAGGCTAAAAATTACTCTGTATCAATAATTTTGTTAAACTCTTCAAACAAATATATAACAATAATATTATGCTCACTTACAATATCCCTGTACGTGATAACAACTTTTTTATAACTTAAAATAATTAACCACAACCATTGTCAGCTACTTCTCACGTGATGTTTCGTTACTAATGTATAGTCGCTAGCCTTCAATGGACCTATCTACTTTATCCAACCATACCAGCCACACTGTCCGCCCCGCGAGAGGACAATGGCCTACCCCGTGCGGGGGTGCTCCCGGGGGGCTGCCAGGCACGTTTTCAATTTTAAATCACAATCCAAATTACATTGATTGTCTCTATGTCCGAGCGGACGACAATGCCGCACTGCCCGTATTCTGTGTCTGTCTGGTTTTGTGGCCTTTTTGCGTACATTGAATATTTACTTCTAAAAAGTTGTGTATACTTAATATATATAAGAATGTTAAATTGTAATAAACAATCTATTTATTTTATATTGCATACATAGATTTGGTGGTGAATATTATACAAAATTGTAAACAAACTGGTAAATTTTAAATAACAGGAACGCATCTATCAGACGATAATATATGGTCAAATAGTAATTGGCAAGACGCCACTTCTCATGGATAAACTGGATATTTGGTCTCCAGTTTCATTGATTATGGTCCGTGACGGCACGTTTTTATCAAATTGCATAGAATAGTTCAAGAATAGGATTATTGGAGACTGATGAAAAGACGTCTGGTGTGTGCTTATGATCACAAGATAAAAGTGAAAATTTATAATTTTGAAATATTAAAAAATAATTACATTGATATTATATGATGCACAATAGTTCGGCGAATCAGGAACAATGCGAGATTATTATTTTAAAATACAATAACATACGCAAATAAAAAATAAATAAATAATTGCGCATGGTGCGCCTAAAAAAGTAGTTCACTTAATAACTAAAAAAGTGAGATGGTGCGCCTAAAAAAGGATTTCTCCTGGCCGACGCCAAAGGGAGCCGAGTTTACCCGATTCAGTGTACTGCTCAGAGAAAAGTGCACAGGTACGCCTAAAGAAGTTTTTACGTCAGAAACATCTGACGTGGATGAGGAGTTGAATATTATGTTTTAGTACTTTATGCATAAACAGGAAAAATTTATAATTAAGCGGTCATGCGAATATCAAGTGATTTGGATAGCCTTTCTCCATCCTGCAGCCACAGCCAAATGAGCAGGAGTGGAACAATGTCCGAAACACAGGCAAGGCAACACCGAAGTATGAATCTGGTCAATCAGGGTTTTCATGGGATATATTGTTGAACCTAGAAGTATTTCATGCTCTTGATCTGAGATGTCCTCTGCCAGTCAGAGAACATCAATAAGCTGACAGGGGAAGGAAATATTCAATGAAATTATGAGTATACTATAGATCCTCCTTCATGGCAGTGAATCGGACCTTTGACTAAAGGTCCGATTCACTGCCATGAATGGACAGTCGACTAAGCTTCTATGACTAGGAATCCATACAAGAACAACACGTAACTCCCAACTCTCAAAGTCATTCATGGGTTGCTTGATTTGGAAAGTCAGGAAGCTTGCGCAAAATGTTCTTCTATCTTGGCTGAGGCTATGCCAAAAAACACACATAGGAGAGCAAAAAATAATGAGACAAAACTTTATTAATCGATTATTTCAGCTTTTAGTGCAAAGCTGGATGATTTCTCTGATATACAAAGAATTAAAATACATATTTTGATAAGTATATTATTTGTTAAATTGTTAGGGTACCGTCTCTCAAACGAAAATAAGGAACCCTTATTAGTCATCCGTCCGTCCGTCCATACATCCATCTGTCCATCAAAGCCCTTTTTCTCTGAAAGTCCTTTTTCTCCGATATCAACTTGAATTTAATATTGTGTAATGGGGCCTATAGCCTTACATTGCTGTCGAATTATTGTTGCGTTGGTGGAACCGCCTGGGTGATTTATGAGATATTTCATGATGAGGAATCCGAACAAATAGCCATCGCTACTATTTGTGTCGCCGAACAGAGAAAAGAGCAAGTGCGGAGTTTCGGTTTATATACGCTCCACCATAGACTACACGGATTATAAAGGAAGAAGATATATTACCAAAGATTAAAATATTCAACAATTTCAATACTTTTTTGATTCTCGCAACAAAAAGTATGGCTTTTTAAAGCTGTTTTTTATTCATATAATAGTCTTACTTACTGATCATCAAAATCTATAAGGTACTTCCAGTCGACCTACAATTTTGAAAACTATAATGGTATAATAGGAGATTTCACAGCACAAGTAAAGCGAAACATCCAAATATCAATGATTTCTAATTATATGTGGAATTATATATATTCGTAATTAATTTGTTTTCCATCTATGAAAGATATAATAGGCAATATGTTCACGTTGTGAAAAATTAATATTTATAAATAGTTTATTACGTACCCACAGATGTTTATAAATTCCTAAACATGTACGGGACTCCCATAGTGTAGTTCCATTCGTCATAGTCAGATTTTTTTTTAACTTAGTGTCACTTCTCCACTAAGGGTTTTTCAGGAAGAGGTCATAATGTAACAAGCGCTTTAGTTACAAAGAAAAATGAAAAAAATATGGTTTCGTGTTTGACGTTTTAAGGAAACTTAATAATACGTCTAGTATGTTAACGATAAAGATCATACTAGCCAGTTTAAACTTGAAAGTAATACAACATTAAAGTTATATCGGACTTAATTTCTTTAGGTTTGGACAAATTTAACTTGATGGTTTTAAACTCAGACTGGTGATCTTGATGGTTTTAATCATCGAACTCCGTCAGATGATAAAAAGAGGATATTTTAAAAATGTCATGAAATTTTCATGATTCTTCTTTTCTTTTACTTTCAAGCAAATACAGGAATGGAAAATTTTGTAATTATAAAAAAAACAAAGTCAGAATTTTAATCGAAAGCTTCAACAAAGTATAAAAACCCGAAAACAGTAAAACGTCTATGTGTGTCTCCGTGTAGTGGAATATATCGTCTAAGTTGCTGGATTGTTTTGAAGAATTTTAGTATTTAGGAACGTTTGATAAATATCTCCAGACATTTTTCGAGGTTCTTGTCTAAAAGGAAATAATGGAACCCTTATGATGAGATCGGTGTCTAATACTCCGATTAAAATCTTATCTTTCTGTTTAATGGAAAACAGATTATACATAACAGATTATTTTTCTGTTTAATGTCTATTACTATCAACATGAAATTAACTTGACGTAAGTTGGAGAATTTATTTCTCTGCTTGTATTCCAGTTAAAAAAATGGGAATATTTTTATTTTTAATAAAAATAAAGCCCAAAATAAGAGGTTAAAATATAAAAGCGGAGTGACAAGTTCTAGTAGGGTGTCATATGAAAGGGTTTTTTTGCACATTCTAAACCGATTGTTCTTTTAATTTTAATCCACATAGTTTTTTTTACTTATAACCAATAATATTGGATTAAAAACCATTTCCCCACTGTTTTTTCCCTACTGTAACACAAATAATATTACAACCCTCAGCCCTTTTATATTAGAATTAAACAAGTTTTCGAACCCATGCGATATCAAATATCTATTCTATGTTTTCATTTATACGTATACTACTATACTATAGATATGAAAATTTATAAATGAAATATTACGAACAGCGAAACAGACAGACGGATAAACAATAACCTAAAAATAACGTTTTTTGGCCAGATATCATCATCGAAAATAAATCTAAGTAAAGGTATATAAAGGTATATTTGACCTAGTACGATCGGTAATAAAAAAGTACACGTTTTGAATAATCATTTTGACCCAATGCCAAGTTAAAAAATATGATTAAATTTACACTAAAATGTTTACAACTGCAAGGCAAGAAAAATATTTTTCAATGAAACTCATCTCTATGGATATTAAAGTCGGAAATGTTTACGTGGACCTTCTGCACAATTATACGTGAGAGGTAATGCTAAGTCTTTAGAACATCAAAAACTGAACCAAATAAAAAGCTTGTGATTTATTTGGTTGTTTTTTTTTCAAAATAGTCCCCGTAGGCATCGTTTCATTCCATAGAAGGAGTGAAGGAAGCTGTCTGCAGACTTCCATGGACGTCTTTTCCACAACCTTTTCGAAGGCAGTCATCGCTTCTTCAGCTTCCAAGAATCGTATTCCTCACTTTTAATCTTTTATTTTTGAGAATAAATAGAACTCACATAGTGCGAGATCAAGGATCTATGAAGGATGACCTCTCATTTCTACACGTAGTCAAATATTCGGTAGTTTATATGGCGGAGTGTACAGAGGCTTGTCGGATTGAAGAAAGATTGTGGTGGGAAGGCGTGGCTCCCGTACATTTTCCAAAAAAAAAAACTTTCGATGGATACCAGTCTGCAGTAACTGTTCTTTTATTTTCCAGAGCATTCATTGCATAATGATACGTCCGTCCGAAGAACGAAGCGACCTTTCCTTTTCCAGTACTTTGTTCTTTTGAAGTAAAACTTCTTTACGCACGCTTGACTTGGGGAGTAAGCTGGTGAATGCGTGACAAGAGCATTACGAAAAGTGTGATCGGGCGAAACGAACGGAAGTTGAGAGGGAGACATAAGTTAGTGAAGACAGAAAGGGATAGAGTTACGTTTCGTATATTACTGTAGGAGAAGAGAGAGAAGTGCGAGCACACATTTTCTTTCTCTCATAGCCAGTGCATGAATATATATATATATATATATATATATATATATATATATATATATATATATATATATATCAGTCAGTAGTTCGTTTACAAGTTTGCTAGCGTTACGCGAACGGTGATTTTTTGATTAATTTGTAATTTCATTTCGTTCTTGAACAATTTTATAAATTATTATATTGTTCAATACATTCTACGTCTTATTTTGTCTTATTTTGTCCATCATCTACAAATTATAAATAAATTTAAAGTGAATAAAATTGTAAATTCATTTTAAAGTTCATATTTTGTAAATTTGAAATTTTACTTCAGTCGTGTGTAAAGCACATTCGTTTTTTATTTCGTCTTTATAAGCAATTCTTTAGCAGGAAACACTGAATGCGTAGATAACCTCTGGATTAGCAATAGTATATGTAGCTCTCGTCATCCGTGACAACTTTGAACATAGCATTTGAGTGGAGTCCATCGAATTCTTGCAATATTTCGAGACAAAGTCAATGCGACGCTGTTTTTGAGCTTCAGTTATCATGGGATAATCAACCTGTTAATAAAATAATTGTAATACATAGATTACTAAATTGGTACGTTCTTATCGATCACCACCTGTTACCTGTCTGTAACAGGTGGTGATCGATAAGAATTTTCAAAAATCCAAATAGCTACCTGTGTTCAGAAATGTTAGAAATGTATTTTCTTAAAGAGAACATACAGTTTATGATGACTACATAGACATAGAGTATACTAGCTTTACCCGCAACTTCGTCCGCGATTATTTAGAGAAAATAACAGTGTAGTCACTATTATGGCAAAAGAAGAAAAAGTCGATCGGCCAGTGGGAATCGAACCTACGCCAACGCGCTAACCATTACCCCACTGCCGAACCAACTGACCTATCAAAACTATTACTTCTATTATTATTATTATTATCACTATTGTCCTGTTTTTTTTATTTTTTTTAATTTTTGCAATATATACAATAATAAAGATTACTAAAAACGCTAATAGGTGGCATTGGCAGTACCATATCGTAATATATATATATATATATATATTAGCATAAAGTTTACTTAAAATACTAATAGATTGCGTTGGCAGTACCAACATCCTAATATTCACCAAGTCAAGGCTTTTTAATCTATAACATCCAGATGAAAATTATCCTAAATATTTATCCAGCATATAAACTATTATCATAACAAATTTCATTAAAATTCGTCTAATACATTTGGCGTGATTGAAGAACAAATTAACAGATAGACACATAAATATTCTAAAAACAGTTTTTTCTGACTTCTATTATCATTTTATACTCTAAATCAATCGATCTTTTTAAAATATTTTCCATGTATCTGTACATTTACTCTGCTACGGTTTTATTATATGTATAGATAAAATATTTTTAGAATATCTGTAAAAATAAATGATAGGGATTTAAGTGAAAAGAATCAAAGAACGCTCGTTGCATTTCTCAGTTAAACTTTTAAACCTTTATATAACATTAATATCTACAAAGAAATTCGGCAGTGGACATTACTTATTATTACAACTTGTCTGTTAAACCTTATATTTTTAAGCCAAAAACCTTATACTAAACCTTATACTTTCGTTAAATCGAACCAAATAAGTATTTTTAAGCCAGACCAACCAAACAATTTAAGCTGCAACAAAATAATGTCTGAAAGAACTGTAAACGACAATGGGATCTACAAAGCATATGTGAGTTGTTAATTATGATATATTATTTGTCATAACCATTCTTGGAATACCTTACCTCAAACTGAAAACGGTACCTTTGTAAAATCACTAGCGTGTCTGTCAGTCCGTTTGTCAAAGCCGATTTTCTCGGAAACTACGACATACGAGGATATGAAATTTAGCAAAGTAATCAATCTTATTAAGCCGCTTATTTTGCACTAGCTTTTATCTAATGTTCACATAAGAAATAAAGTTGGGGTAAAAAGAGTATTAATTTTCCACAAAATATATAAAAAGAAATCTTTTTATATATTTTGTGGAATATAATTTGAACGTGTTTGTTATGACAGATACAACATGTTTTTTATAATTTTAAATTGCACATCCAAAAAGGTATACCGAAATATGTGCGAGATTGGGGAATCTCACCCACCACCCCCACCCCCACCCCTTTTATTTCTAAAATTACTGAATCAAAAATCGTGAAGAAAACAAGATTCATAATAACTGAGTTACAGATTATAGGAAAACTAAAGCGATTATCCCAAATCTTATAATTTTTTAAATATTCACATTTATTTTATATTTATATATTTTTATGCCTTTTAAAAATATGGTAGACAAAATATTTAAGTTGTGAACAATTAACATTGGTATATAGTAGAATATTGAATACTATGGGTGTTTAAATGTTTATAAGTGCATAAATATGTACGGAACCCACGTAGCGCAAGTTTTACTCGTACTTGACACATTTTATTTATTACAGGATATGTGATAAGAAATAAGATATGTTTAAAAAGACAATGCTAATAAATAATATTTACTGAGGTCAAAGGTGTGAGGGTTGTAACGATTTCGAAAGCGTTTTCATTTACTTGAACGATCTTCTGTGTTTACAATACGATTTTACTGCAACAAAAGACAGTCAAACGAGCAAAACGACACATGTTCATTTTCTTAAATCGACCCATCTACAGCCGCAACGCAACCGCACCAGACAAAACGTCTCAACGCTTTTTCTTCGTCCGCCGGCCGCACCAAGCCCGTCCTCTGGCCAATCGAAGGCCGCGTCTGCACCGGCCGCAGCGGGTCACACCGCTCACGATCGGTGACAAAAACTGTCTTTTCAATGAGAGCGGCGCATCATTCATGGATGCTGGGACGATCTGCGCCGTCATTGCGCGCCGCTGGCACCATAAAAAGCGCTCATCTACCTGCCGCGCGGCCGTCTCTTACACGGGATATGCGTCTGGCGGTGTCGCCGCCATATTTTCTTCCAATCTTTATCTTCACGATATCTACATTGAGTTCTACGATGATATCAAGGACTTCTCTTTCGCTAATATGATAAAAATATTTTTTCAATTTTTTTTAATTGAATTGAATCCTACTATAAGTTTTGAAAAATATAAAACATAATTTCGTATATATGTATACATATATATATATATATATATATATATATATATATATATATAAAGAAAAGTTGTAGAAATTTAGTAATCTACAAAATCGAAATTATATTTTTATGTCCGATAAATGCTTAATAATGAGATATTTATCAAAAAATATTTTTCTACAACTTCTGACACGCTGTGTCTCGTTAACCATCAAATTTTCCAAAATAGTAGGTGTGTCAAAAAGGATAAAAAAATTATTGCTTAACAAGATATTATTTTAAGGCATAATCAGTAATTTGCGAAAAAATTGTCAAAAAGTATATTTTTGGAAATTTGATCGCACTTTAACTCATAAATGGTGGATTGTGCAAAAACGGTTTAATAAAAAATTATAAAGAATTAAAAACTCTAAAAATTTGATGGAATCATTTTTGTGTAGTACAAGATATTGGGTTTTAAAATGTTCACAAAAATAACAAATTTAACAAGACCTCTCAAACTGTGTCATCTTGGCAAATGATTCAGAACGTGATACTTAAAAATAATTTAAAGGAAAATTGTTTAAAATATATTTATTGTTTAAATATATAACGAAGATATATTTTATAAACTTTCACTAAACTACGTACTGAATATATTAACTTCTCTGCTAATGCAAATACTTAGACGCTTAACGACCTATAAAAAATGTTTGTTTTTATGCCTAACTTCTTAATTTCTAGAAGTTATTATTCGTTTCACATGTTTTCACCGAAGGTTATATGTATATATATATATATATATATATATATATATATATATATATATATATATATATATGTATATATATGTGTGTGTATATATATATGAAAATTTCATAAAAATCAATTGTCATTTTTATATAAGTAGTTTAAACCCGAAATAACAAACAAAATTCTTAAAAACCACTGTTTTTTATACGTTCTCTACGAATAGTACCTAGGAATCATTTAGTACATAGCAACCACTATTGAAAATCAATAGCCAGACAGCCTCAACACGATTTTATTACACGTATAGATATAAATCCTATAAATAATTTAATCGCAATGACAAATTCATATAAATTCACGAGATTATCTCAAAAATCGTCAAACACGTCGCGGGACGCGTCCACGCGTATAAACAATCTATAGATCATCGCCGTAATGATTCAGCTATTCGCGTTCGGCCGCTCTCGTCGCGCGATTCGTCGCGCTCGGCTATCTCCGGCCACTTGTTCCCCGATCGATCTATAGATCTTTCATTCATTCAGAACACTATCGGCTCCCAGCGCGACGCCACTTGCCTTTCGCTTTTTGCATACAGACACGCGTCTGTGAACAGGTTGGGCGTCGAAATGGTATTCAGCCGTGTGCTGAGCGCAAAAATTTACGGACTTTTTCCTCTTAATACTTTTTTGTATCGACGTTTGTACGAGTTATGTCCAGCCATGAAAAAATACGAAAGTCTAATGCTGGAAACAACTTATTTGTAACCAGCCTTCGGTTGCAGCATCACTTGCGTGACTACTTCCTCTCTACTAGTCGACTGTCACCACATTCATATGATTATACAGATCGTTAGAGATCATGGAGGCTTGTTTATACATTGAATTTATTTGGAAAATTTTGTATGGAGAGCGTATCTAGAAAGAAACAAAACAAATTCTTTCGTCTTTGTATGTTTGTTAGAGCATCAAGCAACAATTATTCTATCGATTTAAATAAGACTTTCCCTCAAAAAGTTCAGGTTTAAAATTTAATCTACCCACCTAGCGAAATTCGTTCCATTCTGTGTTGGCATGATAACAAATAGAAAACCTTACTTCCCCGACAACGTTGGTACTGTATTGTATAGGTAACTTCGTACGTACCTCTCTCATTACGGATTACATTCCATGTTGAAACACCGAACATAGCCCTGTCCATCACTAGCTAACCTGTTGTGACTTAGAGTCTTTTAGCTAGACTAATATTTATGGAACATTCCCTAAAAAAGTTCCTGTAGTGAGGACCACGTGCCCGGGCTTAACAACTGAAAAAGAGGAATTTTAATTAAATAGTGTGATGACCATATTTTTTAAATTTATCCGCAATTCAGTTATGTAGGTATTCGTAATCCGTTAATTTTCAAATCATTTCTCTACTCTGCACTACTTCGAATAATTTACATAGCATCCCTGAACTCGATGCCAGATTACAGACATTCTGCCGACGATTTTTATAAAACTTTTTGTTATCTTTCTGCGTCACTAAGTTATGTAATAATATTGCTGTAAAAATAATTATATTAATATATGCATCCAAAAGAAGTTTTGTAAAAAAATTAAAAATGTCTTTTTTATAAACCTTTCATACTTCCGTTAATTCCATTCTTGAAGGTGGAATTCCTTTTATATTCTACGTTCCTTCCATCTTTAATCTTTTTCTTCCCATGACATCATATTCGGATCCTCTTTTAAAGAATTTTCATGAGGTAGTCCTTTGTAATTTGTTTCGTAACGAATGGCTTAGATTACTTTGCCAAGGCTAAGGAGAAAAAGTTAGCCTAATCTAAACATATATTAAACTTGAAATAAATGAAAAAAAAATCATTTATGTAATTCGGGTAAGAAATTTTAAAAAGGAATTTTTTTTAATGTAGCCATTGTACTTCAAATCACATAAGCCGACCAACAATTATAGCTAGTTATGAAAATAAATAAATGTGCATGGATAACGGAAATAACCTTGCTATTTACACCCTCCAATTATTATTTAAACTAATATATAGGATATTAGTTACAATTGAACTGAATTAAATTACATAATATACTTCTTACTACCCTCTTAATCAATAT
This sequence comes from Druceiella hillmani, assembly GCA_039881145.1. Lineage (NCBI taxonomy): Eukaryota > Metazoa > Arthropoda > Insecta > Lepidoptera > Hepialidae > Druceiella > Druceiella hillmani. The sequence goes on along the minus strand of JAYKKI010000031.1, from coordinate 20,918,428 downwards.
CGATCGCAGAAGTGATATTATATCATCCCTATATTATCATAAACAACTCAAATTGTCCAAAAAGAATGCAACAATCGAAATAATGCAACCCAAATGAAGTGAACACATTGGACGGCGATCGGACTCGGCGCTAGTAAACTGGCCAGAGTGTCGAGTTCAATTGATCAATGTGTCAAACGGGGTCCCGTGGGGCCAAAACGAGAGGTTTTCATTTCGCGACACCCCTAGTGGACCTTTAGGGTGGTGCTTAAATTATAATCATCGCTGTGAAGTGCACAGGGGTTGACGTAAAGTTCATGAGGTCACATTTTGATGAAAAAGAGGAGGGGGTGTAATAAATAAGAAATAGTTGTTGAATTGATTTATCCATGTCTCCAAAGTTCATTAGCTAATGGCAAACACAAACCATGAGTCATGTTTATCTGTCTAGTCCGTCTGTCACAGAATGATATATTTGTTTTTGTTTGAGACCAAATGTGATTAAAGTTTATAGTTATAAAAACAAATAACGAAGAGATTATTTTTTTGGTTCCGTACCTAGAAAGGAAAAACATAACCCTTATAAGATCACTCGCTCTGTCTGTCTGTCTGTCATACTAGTTTTTTTCAGAAACCTCTCGAGGTAGAAACTTAATATTTTGCATAAGAATAAAATATATCAATCGACACATATCGTAGTAGCTAACAAAATGAAAAATAATCATATTGGGGGCAAACAAAGTAAGTGTTTTTTTTTAAATTCTATATATAGTGCTGGTTTCGTTTCACAGGATTAGTAAGGGTTTCAAAAAATATTTTTTCAAATTTTCAAGTATTATCTCTTGAGAAATATACTGAATATATGCAAAAAAAAATGTGTTTCCCGAATTCGCGAAACTACTCAACTCAAAATTATGGTAAAATTATAAATTTTTAGAAGCCCACGCGAAGGTTGTTGGAAAGCTATAGCGATGAAATTAGTTTCATATTTTCAATCATATGCTCCATCTTTGTACGTCCATAAAATACTTAGTATGCAATATGTGCATTGTGAAAAATTAAAATTTGTAAACAATTTAACAAAAATACTAAGCACACTTAAAAGTTATAAGATCCTAAACGTGATAGGAATCCTCCTCGAGTTCCCCTCGTGCTTGACAAGTTATGCTCATGCATTGAACTTCGGGGTGTGACGAAAATGGTCTACCAAAATGTAATTGAAAGTTTTCAATAATATTTCTTGACACAATTTCTCCAAAGCATATTATAGTCTGTCCCACCCACACCCCAAATTTTTAATCACATTCGACGTACGTGAAAAGAAAATTCAAGATAAACCGCATTTAATAAGCACTTCACTGTGAAATTTTGATTGAATTGTATTAATTAATTATGTAAAAAGATATAAATATACAACTGACTAACGTTCACATAGAAACAAATAATATCAATATTTATAAATAGCCTTAAAAGTTGTAACAGCCTTATAGTAATATTTATAAACACTCTTTAACGTGTAAACATGTGCATGTTAATATGTATCTAAACGTGTACAGAACCATTTTAGTGCTAGCCTTGTAGTTACTAGTACTTAAGAACTCCATTTATAGTATAATATAAATGAAGGAACAAAAAACAAAAACAAAACTGTAATCCTTTTATTATATAAGTTATCATAAGCTTATCTGGGCAGCGGTTCTGAATGCCAGCGACGGGGTACATTGGGGTGAAAACGAGACAGCAGTACACGCAAGAGGGGACGCCTTAACCATATCACGATGTACTGGTGAAAGTATATCTCAAAATTATATAAAGGCAAAAATAGTAACAAGACAGGTGACTATATCAATAACAAACAAAATCTCTTCAGGGTCTCCCACATAAAAAGGAGAAATACAATTTGGACGGATTTCTGATCTATGCATAATTTGTCATATTTTTTGGAACATTCAACCATCTTAAAGCAAACATTCTAAAAAAACCTCAGATTTTAGAGAAACAAAGAACAAATATTATAAAGAACATATATAAAAGTATGGTTTGTTTTCTTTTAATTTTGAGATATTGATGAATCTAGAACATATAAATAAATAAATAAAGATACAGTTCATGAATTCGACGTGCTACATTTAACACGGAATAGCATAGGCTTGAGACGTTAATAGAGTTTTCATTTCTTCCTGAACTCCAGCCTAACATCGCTTCAAAATGATGGTGCATTTTGAAAATAAAGCAGATTGGAGAAAGTCCGCATAGTATTGGGTCCTAGTGTTACAAGAAAAAAGTACACTCTTATATATAGAAAATTAAAGAAATAAATCCTTTGAAAGTTTTATTTACATCATCAAGCAGACAAGTGAGAAATCTTGTATTTGTTTTCAAAAATCAGGTTATTTTTCTTATTTGTTTGTAATTGCTTTTTCTATATGGCTCTTTGAACAAGCAAGATGAAATAAAGTGTATGTTGTGTCTTGTTGCATCCTCCATACACAAATATAACACACTAGTATATGAAACTATCATTGTATACAGGCAGGACCTACAGGCCATCGAAAAAACTACGAAAAAGGCGATAAAACCATTAATTTTGACAACTTGTTGACATTGGCAAAGGTTGTTATAGGAGAACCAGCGCCACTTGGAAAAAGAAGTTACCAATGTCAGCTACTAGTTTATTTTACTCAATGGCTGTATATTAAAAAACAATCGGTCTTTATTATTTTGTATTTAAGTCTCTAAAATTTTATTATATATTTAGTTAGAGTTTTATATCTTACTAGCCGTGCCGACGTGACTTCGTTTGCATGGAATTCGGTACAGGAAAGTCATCAGGATTTTTTTTTGTTTTTCATTTGTTTTTTATCTCAAATCTCTGTGAGCATAAACTTTACGAAAAAAACTAGTAGATGACTTTAGCAGCACAATATTATAATATATCTATGAACATAAAGTTTACCAAAAGACTAATAGATGGCGTTGGTAGTACAATATCGTATTGTATCTATGAGCATAAAGTTTATTAAAACGCTAATTGACGGCGTTGGCAGTACCATATCGTAATATGTCTATGAGCATAAAGTTTATTAAAACGCTAATTGACGGCGTTGGCAGTACCATATCGTAATATGTCTATGAGCATAAAGTTTATTAAAACGCTAATTGACGGCGTTGGCAGTACCATATCGTAATATATCTATGAGCATAAAGTTTATTAAAACGCTAATAGGTGGCCTTGGCAGTACCATTATCGTAACATTCACCAAGTCAAGGTGTTGTTATATATATATAATGTCCTGGTAAACATATCCTATATACTGCTCGAGGAGACAAACTATTATCACACTAAATTTTATCAAAAGCCATATGGTAAATTTCGTGTGATTTGAAGAACAAATTAACACATGCAAACAAAGAGACACACAAAAACTCTAATAACAGATTTTCTGGCTTCTACTATCATTCTATACTCTAAATCACCCTTTTAAAATATCTTCCATATACAGAATTCACTCTGTTACAGTTTTGTTTTGTGAATAAATTAGCAATAATTCATATATAAAAAATAACAAACGCGTCTTTATGAAGATAGTAATTTTCCTTGTTATTTATTATGGTTACAAATCGTATTTTATAAATTTTTGGGTTTTTATATTTTATAATATACTAGCTTTTCCAGATGTTATATATTCTGTTTCCCTAACGCTTGACTCACGTTCGCCGATCTTCGTTCCGGGAAATTTCATTTAATGCCTTGGTTTCTTTCCTATCATTGTTATGTAATAACATACGACAAAGCATAACTAGATATTCACCATTAAATATAACTAGAATCTATTATCGTTTAAGGGAGGGTAGAAAGACGTGTTAAGGGACGGGTGGCCTTATCTGATCTGTCAATATGTTCAATAGCTCGTCGACAAATTGTCGACATAATCCACCCTTAGCTCGGGGCGAGCTTTTGAAGCTGTTACATTAATTTTCAGCTGTTTGCTGACAACTGTATTAGTTTAGGTTAGAAAGAGGATATGAATGAAAGAGGTGTTTGAATAAGAAACAGAAGTATTTATACACAAAACACAAAACGAAGATTATCTTTAAAGTGAAGATTATACTTAATTCTATTTTAAACTAATTATTAGGTTACTTCTGATGGTGATTAGTTTACTTCTGATGGCTTCTGAGGTGAATATTATAAGAAAATTAAAATAAATATATTGACAAAGAAAATAAGTCAGATTTTTTTAAAAAGTACAGCATACAAAAGAATGTTTTTCTGAAAAAAATTTAAAAATTTATTAAGCGTTAGTCGCCCATTGAAAATTTCAACGTTAATTAAATATTGCCAATTTTTTTTATTCGAAATCATGCCGTGCTTTCTGTCACATGAAAACGGGGAGAAATACGCCAAAAGTACGGAAGCTCTATATTTTTAGAGATCCCTACTCCAAAAGGTAAAAAATAAGAACATTATACGATTGTTGACGTATCCGTTCGTTTTTCCGTAACAGTAGTTTTCCTTAGAATCCGTTTGATAAAGAACAGTAATCCAGGTTCAATATTTATATGAAAATTTTAGTGGTAAATTAAATACTAAGATATTTTCCATGTTTTGTATAAGGTATCATTTAAAAAGACAAGGTATAAGAATTTTAAAAATATTAATTTATAAATACCTATGAAAAGCATGCGAACAAATTACATCCCCCAACTCAATTTCCAGAACTACTCGAGTTAAAATTATATATTCTAACAGAATTCCTACACATTTATTGAATTTTATACAAAAACCATAGCGATCAATTTTAAGTCACATAATTTTAGAAAAATTCGCTGTATATTTTAAATTTTCCGAACGTAAATATGTTTCCTACTGTGACTTTCATATGCACGTGTTCAAAAAAATTTATTAAATGTGTAATATAAAATAAAAAATCATTGATTTTTGAATTTGCCCCCTTATTTCTACTATAAGACCTCCCATTATACCGACTTTCAAGATTGTATGTTGACCGGAAGTACTCCATAGATTTTGAGGATCAGTGAGCGGGCTATCTTTCTAAATTAAATCTTTCATAGACGCTTATTAAAAAAAATGTATAATTCCGTATGAAATTAAAAATAATTAATTTTTGGATTTGTCCCGTTACTTGTGCTATAAAACCTCCCACTGTGCCAACTTTCGAAACTGTGGGTTAACCCGAAGTACTTCATAGATTTTATGGATCAGTGAACAAGGCTATGGTAAAAGTAAGGAAATATTTCCTGCTATATCTTTCACAGACGCTTATTTAAAAAAAAATGTATCATTCCCTATGAAATCAAAAATTATTGATTTTAAAAAAATGTATCATTCGCTGTAAAATTAACAATCATTGATTTTTGTATTTGTCCCGTTACTTATGCTATAAGATCTCCCACTATGCGAACTTTCAAGATTGTAACTTGACCTGAATTACTACATAGATTTTGAGGATTAGTGAGCAAGGCTATGGTAAAAATAAGAAAATATTTCCTGCTATATCTTGCACGAACGCCTATTTAAAAAAATGTACAATTCTATATGATTGGCAATTCTATTTGATTGGCAATTCTATATGATTCTATACAATTCTATATTCTAAATGGAATTAGAAATCTTTTACTTTTAGATTTTTCCCGTCACTTATGCTATAAGACCTATCAGTATACCGACTTTCAAGATTGTAGGTCGACCGGCAGTACCCGATAGGGTTCGATGATCAGTAAATAGGACTATGGTAAACATACAATTTGAAAAGCCGTATCTTGTATTGCGCAAATAAAAAAAAATTTATCAGTATATCAACTTATTGTCAACTTCAGTATATGGTATTAATTTAAATTTGATATCTCAACCCGTGTCTGAGAAAAATGACGTTAACAGACGGACAGACTATCAAGTGATTTTATATAGGTTCCGCATTTTTTTCGTTTTGAGGGACGGTATCTTAAAAAAAAATTATTAAAATGACAGAGTTTTCTATAACGGTAATTCAATTTTCGAAGCTTGAAAAATATTATGAGTAATTGAATACGGCAAAGCCGCAGCGAGGTAATCTTCTCCGATATCCTGAAACGAACTGAAACTGTCATTTGAAATTATTCAGTAGGAAAAACTTATAACGGTTTGAAAATTTTTTTGTAATCAGTTATCCGCTTGAAGTTTATGTACGTAGTCGTCAACTGATTTATGAAACAGACAAAAAAGTACATTAGAACGGAACGTACGTATTTGTCTTTTTCATAAAACCAAACGATTTATACAAAAAATAGACTTTTATTGACAATATTTATTTATTCGAAGTGAAAAATGTGGAAAATATAATATTATTTGCTGAAAATTTCAACTTTGAACTAGAATAATTCCATAACTGCCGCGAATTTAAAAAACAACTGTTTCCACTGTTTTCTTCAAGACCTTGAAGAGAATAAACCGTTCCACAGTTTCATTCTATTTAACTTTACAAGCTGTATATTATTACTATTAAAGGGTCGTAAAAAGTTACCCTTTAAAAGCTTGTCTTGGCAAAGATTGATACAAAGAACTACATGTATATTCAATTTCCAAACTCTGTCTCCAAACAGAATGGTATCGACAAGAACTACTTACGTCCACGACCCCAGACGGAGGCCGCATTACAATGCGTAAGCAATAACGATGAATAAGCGCGGTGGGCGCGAGCGCGTGCACCAAAGTGCATTCGGATGATGGGATTAGGTACGGAGGGTGCATCTGGGCCGCCCCTGCGGGTCTGTTATTGTACGAGTGCATAGCCAGTGTCGTGGGGAACCCAATTTTTTGTAATCGAGCCGCGGTGCGCTTTTGAATGCCACCGAACAAGTCTGTACGCTATAAGTAACTCGTACGTCTGTACGGGTCGTGAAGTTTAACGCGGGGTTTTTTAAGTTGTAATAAACATGTTTTTTTTTATAAAATGCTCTCAGAGCAAAGTTACTGTAGTAAATCTCAATAGTTAAAGGTTTTTAAACATATTGATTCATACATTTAATAATATTTGTAAAAGCACTGTTTCTACACAGATAACTAAGTACTCGTCCCAGATTTACCTGGTGCATTTTATTTGAATTGTTGAAGTGAAACTCTTTGAGGCGCAGTCGAATTTCGTGCAACGCTTTTCATGCAACGTTTTGTCGTAACGTCTGAATGTAACGAATACATATATCGCAAAGAGGATGGGAAATAGATACTTAGCTAACAGCGGAGACGCGACACGTTAGAATTGATAGAACGAAGCAAGAAGTGTACACATGCGCGAAAACAAACAAAAATGGCTCTCACTACTACTATCAGCTGTTTAGGAATTTATGTATGTCAAAGTAAACTGTCAAAAATGTTGTCAGTTTATTTTGCGTAGTAATTTTAATGTAAATTTTGCATCTAATAATTCGATACCATTATTTATTATTACTTTCGACGTAAACAATTAAATCTAAGTATGAATAATCATTCTAAAATGACAACAACAAAATTTGGAACTACAACAGATGCTGAATGTTTTTACACGATGTCTGGAAAGTATTTAGTCAATAATATAAGTTTCGTATTTGAATTGCCATAACGCTATAGTGTCAATTTCAACTACCAACACAACACAAACATCACCGACTAATACTGTAATAATATTATTAAAAACCAATAGAAGCATCGCCGTATAAAACTGTAAATATGGAGAAAATAAATTAAGAAGTATAACTGATATTTTGTCTATATTGTTCCCATCTCCATCCTTTAAATACTATGCTTAAATCATATAAATACTATCTGCTTTTAGATATTTTCCTCTTTCTCTCTCTTTCTTTTTCTGCCGTTTTACTCCTTGCTATATACTTACAAATCGAGGTTTAGATCGGAAAAGAAGTTTCACTTCTCTCTCGTGTACTGAGTTGCACACACTTAACTTTTTTAATGTTAATTTATTAACGGTATTGTCAAGAGGTTTATTATTTATCCTGTGGCTTAATTGAATTTGTTCTACAATGTCAATTTTGTAATATGAAAACGCTTGTAATAATCTATAATGATTGGCATGTACGTCTTAGAACTATTATCAATTTCAGTGTCATATAAATTATTTCAAAAATCATTTTGATATACGAGTAACTATAACGATTTATTTTGTATAACATAAAAATATATGGTGGTTTTTCTAATGGCTCAACTTACAAGCAATCAAAGCTCAATACATTACAAGCTGTACAGATTAGCATTTGGCACAATTCATTATAAGCTGTACAGATTAGCATTTGGCATAATTCATTACAAGCTGTACAGATTAGCATTTGACACAAATCATTACAAGTTGTACAGAAAAGCATTTGGTACGATTCATTAAAAGCTGTACAGATTAGCATTTGACACAAATCATTACAAGTTGTACGGATAAGCATTTGGTACCATTCATTAAAAGCTGTACAGATTAGCATTTGGTACAATTCATTACAAGCTGTACAGATTAGCATTTGACACAAATCATTACAAGTTATACAGATTAAGGATTTGGCACAATTCATTACAAGCTATACAGATTAGCATTTGGCACAATTCATTGCAAGCTGTACAGATTAGCATTAGACACAAATCATTACAAGTTGTACAGATTAGCATTTGGCACAATTCATTACAAGCTATACAGGTCAACGGCTGGGGAGAGTATTAAAGAGACGGCAGGAATACAAGTAAATATGAACTAATTTCAGTTAATTTTTACTTTATATTACTATTCAGTTATTTTATGGTTCGTTTAAAATTTTAATCTTAATTAATGATATTATAGACATGTAAAAACGTGACATTTTTTTAAAATTTTATATATTTGTTTCGCATCGTGACTATTAAACTGATTAAATCCATATTTTTAGAACTTCGAATACAATTATTTCAGTGGATGTATTTGTCACCAAAATCTAATAACATTACAAAGAGTGTTAATTCTCTTTCATATTAATATGGAAATTTATAACTTTATATATGTTTCGATGATCTTTTTAAACCTTTAATTTTGTTATCATGATAAAGTTCAAAGAAAACATGTGGCATATCGTGACTACCGAGTTGATATTTTTCATTTAAGAAAATTCGCAGACTTACCATTTATTAAAAGTAATTTTCCACTACTTATTTCTTGAATATGCGACAAAGACGTTAATACTGGAATTTTTTTTGTATCAATGCATCTGTTCAAAGTCGGGTAGAAACAGACAACAAGCTTCAAGGGCTGAAGGATGTCTCTACTTGCACTTGTGTGAAGCGTAATATCTTTAGACCAGATTTATCTCAGAAACTTCTAAACGATCATGATTTTCTCAAGATCTGTGCAATAATTCATAAATTATTACATCACCAATCAATTAAAAAACAAAAAAAAACGACCAGACACCGAATAAGTTATTTGCTTTTAATTAAAATGGATAAATCAATTGGATATTTCAATAGCTTCTCTTCCTTTTTTGTGTCAAAAACATTTAATTGAATTGTGGTCTAAACGTTAACCTGCAATGAAGCATTAACATAAAACAAAGTTGAGTATGGCCTCTGTCTTCGCGATATGACAGAAATATTTGTGTTATTTGTAAATTAAATGTTAATTATTTACATCCATAATTAAAGGTACGATACTTAATTTAACATTTTGAGTTGAGAAGATAACATTTTAAATTATTTATAAATAACAGAATGCAACAAGTATGCATCACTATAATACTTAAAAGTTGAATCGGAACTTGAGAGCTAAGGTGAAGAAATCAAAGCACGACTTAAACAGATATTGTTTTTATTTCCAGCAAATTGTGCATAATTCAACTTCCCGTTATTGTTTTGAAATATATTCTAGGTGCATTTAAAAAAAATTAAAACTTTTAATGTGTTTCCATTTTTCAACGAAAAAGAATCTGATCAGTTTAGGATGATTATATTTATCTTTGCCATAATGAATTTTGTTCGAAATAGTTCAAACCTGAGATACCAAAAACCATTTTAAAATTAATGATTTCAGATACATTGAACATTGGTACATTTAGCTTTACTGATCTGCATATCATTCGTCGGAAATACTTTGACTGGAACTATTCCTCTGCCCAATTTGTTTTTCATTTTGTTGAGATTAATAGCTCACTACTAGAAGAGACCACAGTTTTTTTCCTCAAAAGGGCGTATTTTAGAATCACTTTTTGTAACCAAAAATATTTTGGCTCTCAAATGCGATGACAAAACTTCACCCACACGACAAACGCGAAAAAACCACAAACAATATAAATACTACACAAGATCAACATCGTAAGCTCATTAAGCCCAAAAGGCCCTACCACTCACCGCATCGTCATTAATAATCAAACGCCGTCCTAATCCAATGAAGCACTCGCGACCACAACTAAGTAACACTCAATACAGAAATAATATCGTGGACAAGCTAATTACTTAATATTTTAATGCAATCCGGTGCAGCGGACGCTGGAAAAGGGTGTACGGGGACCCTGGAGGTTGAGGGGTGCTGGGAACTAATTCAATCTGTGTTGCTCTGTAGTGTCCCGCGGGAATCCACTCGCTCATGGTCACAAGACAAGTGCGGGGCTAGGGTGCAGGGGTTGAGAACTTTTGAACATTTGCGACATATTATCTATAGGGAATTAAAAGAACATAAATTCGAATTCCTTCCAAATAAGAAAAATGTTGTTTGTATTTCGTTATTTATAATCAAGATATATATTAGTATATACTACATTAATTGTTTTATTTACAACGCATACGCGAAATGTTAAATAAAATAACAGGTGACAAATATATTAAGAATTTGTTAAATAAAAAACCAAAACAAAACAGCGACAAAAACATAGAATTTTTAGGTAATTAGATTGTGCTGTAAACTAAATAAACACAACCTAATAAATGAAATTTACAGAAGCTGAGCTCAAATAGAATGAAATAAGGTCAAAGCATCCACATTTGAAGACCCCGGCCAAATGTGTTTTATGTAAATATATATTCTACACGCCATTCCCAAAACGAAACTTATATCACACGGACAGAATAAGTGTATATATATATATATATATATATATATATAATTCGATGGAATATATGTTGTACCTATTTTCTTCAACACTGGGCTGTGCGTAACCCTGTATGGCTACCGAACGATAACAGTTGGCCAGAGTAAACTATTTAAAACTTTACTCTGACCAAATGAGTCGAACATAATCTTAGCAATTTGACATCCACGATATGACCACGAGATCACCTGTCGCTGGAATTGTTTGAAAGAAGATCGTATAACATCTTAGTAAAACATAAAAATCTCAATAATTTCTAATCCTTGTGTTTCTCTTTTGACACAATTTTGTAAGTTATTCTACTGCCATTTTCTCACCGATAGGGGTGACTTTTGAAAAATCCTTTCTTGACGAGTACCTAGAGCCCGAGAGAAATATATGTGTGTTAGTTTATTTGTAAGAAATAAAATTTTTTTTTAATAATCTACACCAAAATTGGAGATGAAATTGTTTTTCTCACGTAACGAATCAAGTGGAATATTATCGAAGAGGTATTTTACAACGCGATTGAAAATATCTAGAGATACTGACGTGACGACGTCTCACTCTTAAAGGTAGCATGTCATATATATATATATATATATATATATATATATATATATATATATATAATACATTATGCGATCAAGCTATATGGCGTTGCAGTTCATTGTTATTCATCGGGCAATATTCTTTCACAGAACGTAATAACCTCTGCTAACGGAGGGAGGTGGGTTTCAACGTACAACGTGACACGAGAATCCGTAATTCACATCGATGCGCTCTAATGAGTGAACGCATTCATCGATTTAAGTCTTGTTGGTATTATTTTGTTCACAAAAAATGTTTCAATTATTATAGCGAATTATTATAGCGAATATAAATAAAATTTTGGGAATAAATGTAAGTGAACATAGAAAATTGAGAAGACAATTTTCAAAGAAAATTATATATTTTTTCCTTTAATTATAGATGTTTTTATACTCGACGCCCACGGTCGTATCGACGACAGAGTTAAACTCTTTAATACGCCATCTTCTTCACGAGTCATGAGCCATCAAATGTTTTAATGCCCACTACATTCTTGTACCTCTTTTACATTTCACTTATTAACCACACATGTCAAAAAATTATTAAATACGCTAATACAAAATTATTTCGATAAACTTTTATGCATAAATTGCAAAGGTATCTGCATCTAATTATAAATTTTACGTCTATGAAAAACATACTAGTATCCCATATGTACGTATCGAAACATAATATTGATATTAATGAATCGTTTTGATAGTAATATTACGTACCATTAAGTATTTAAATTATTATGTCTACATCAAGTATTTAATAGGTTTCTTATAATTCCCTTCAATATTTAATTTTGTTCGGCTTACTTGGAAGTCGGATTTCCGTAACGAATGAGGCTAAGCATTAAAATTATTTTGAAAAAGCGTCTAAATAAATTTGAAAATATTCTAGACTATTTTTTTAATTTCTTTGTCCTAAAAACTAAAGATTTTATATTTTTTTTTATTTTAAAGTAAAAGAATAAATTTTATTAATCGGTATTTTGCCATGATACCACGTTTCTCTTTGTTTATCAAAATTAATTTGATTATAAAAACTTCTCTTTATTCGTAACGGCATGCTCCATCTCGTACGTGTTCACATCTCGCATTTTTTAGGGTTCCATACAAAAAAGTAAAAACATAAACCTTCAAAAGGAAAAAGATAGGCCTGATAAGATCACTGACGTGTTTGTCTGTCGCAACCGTTTTTCTCAAAATCTGTCTGACATAGAAACTTGTAATTTGGCTCAGTAACAATACCTACAATATCATCCCGCACATTTCTCAGCAGCCAACACTCAAAAATATTTAAATGGAAATTTTAGGGGTAGCAGTGAAATTAATTACTTGAAAATTTTTTTTTACTATAGTTTAACATCGGATACCGATTAAAAAGGCCTTAATTTTTTTTCATAACTTTAAATGGTATACCTTCAGAGATACACAGAAAAATATTCAAAAAAATCCCCCCCCCACTCGTTATCTCCGAAACTGCTCAACCTAAAATTATAAAGGATTTTAGAAATCGAGGATTTTTAGAAGCAAAAGTTACAAGAAAACTATTGCAATTACTCTAGATGTTATTATTTGTAAAAAAATACTCCATGTTTTAACACCTTTGAAAAATATAGTAACCATATAGTTACGTTGTGATAAAGTAATATACGCAAATAGTTATAATATGTACTTATACTAAAGTACCCAACCCTTAAAAGTTTATGATACCTTCTCACCTCGCACATATTTATTCTCTTTTTACCGATAGTTGAGCACCACTTCCCTCCATTTCTAAAGGGTTCAACATACAGTAGTAACAAAAGCCGGGCGTCCATTTCTCGTACTCAATTGTCATAATATCGACTCCATTACCGGCTGAATTGCTCTAAATTTAATTTTTATTGTCCCCCGCCGTTGTGGGAGGGGTAGCGACATATCCCGCCTGCTGTAATGCGATATGTTTAAGGGCCACTCTGTGCTTAATATTGTTTAAAATTGTATTTTTTTCGTCCATTATGAGGAGCAGCGTTAGCGGGGGTGTCGTAGTGTTGTTAATGGCGTTTTTGTTACGTGATTTTGGTCCGATGAAAGGTTATTTTGTCTGTGTTTTTTGGCGTTGTGTTAAATGTCGCGACATGTGTTTGGAAAATAACAATTTCAATGAACTCGGTAAGGTCGATTGAAAAAGTTGTAAACGTTTCAATTAATATGTTGCCCGATACAAAAAAAGTTTGAGCGTTCCATAATGGATGTCAATTTTGCTTTTTATCTTGGGTTTTTTTATGTGATCTATGTTATTTCGTTAACCCCTCGATAATAGCTTTTTTCTCCACACTGTTACGTGCATGAAGAGTTCGACTATTACCGGACATTGGAGATAAGACCAGAGGATGGCTGAAGGCTAAATACTTCAACTCTCAAACTTGCGCCGTCGGTGCAGGCTTCATGGAACGTCGAGGTCCCTCGGTCAAAAGAATTATAGTTAGGTTGCAGCAAGCGCCCAAAGGCCCAAAAGCCTATAGGACTAACTCAACGGGTGCGTTGCAGGTTATGGCGGGTCTTTTAGCTACCAAGTTTTGACCCGGATCCGATGCGTTTTGAATTCCTCGTAAATGAGATCCTTGTTGCTACAGATAAATTTTGGAGTTTTTTTTGTGTTCACCAGCAGATAATGTAGACTTTCTCCCATTCCACTGCGAGTTCACTTGATTGTTTTTTTTAAATATTTCTAAATTGTTGAAAAAGACCTAGATTAATATGCAATAGCAACTATGTTACGTAAAAAGCTTAAAGCGATTGGGACTTAGAACGTGGTCTGCCTATGATTTCGAGACGCAGGCTCTGTAAACCCAATGCCCAACTGCAGTAAACAGAGCACGTAATGCACGTAACTTTGTTGGAAAGCGTACGTCAATACAGTAAAGTAGTACTATGGGAATCTTTAAAAAAATTCTTCAGTCATCGAACTTGATTGATGATAAACTGATTTTTGAGTCTTTCAGAGCAATCGCAAAGTTCGTCTTAAACAATGAAGGAGCTCATTGCGTAGATAACTACCACTGTTGGGCTGAAGCATATTTCATACATACAGGACACTATGGGGATCAATGAAAGTCACCGTACACTTGTGTGGCATGAGTTGGATTGTTGTGGAGGGTCTCTAAGACAACTGGATGGTTATGACATAGTGTTATGTGTTATTAATTATTATGTTTACCTACAGTCTAAACGAATATCATAAAACGTACGTTTAGATTAATTAAGAGAGTTTTACGAGCAGCACCCGCTTCCGTACTCAAAAAGAAAAACGGAACACTTATAAGATCACTCACGTGTCCGTCTCTCAGTCTGTCATAGTCGCTTTTCTCAGAAACCACTTGAAGTAGAACTTGAAGTTTTGAGCACAGTAATAAAGCATATTATCCCGCGCATATATACCTAATAGTAATAAAATAATACATATAAAACACATATATAATTAATAGTAATAAAACAATACATATAAAACACATATATAATTAATTGTAATAAAACAATACATATAAAACACATATATAATTAATTGTAATAAAACAATACATATAAAACACATATAGAATTAATAGTAATAAAACAATACATATAAAACACATATATAATTAATAGTAATAAAACAATACATATAAAAAACATATATAATTAATAGTAATAAAACAATACATATAAAACACATATATAATTAATAGTAATAAAACAATACATATAAAACACATATATAATGAATTGTAATAAAACAATACATATAAAACACATATATAATTAATTGTAATAAAACAATACATATAAAACATATATAATTAATAGTAATAAAACAATACATATAAAACACATATATAATGAATTGTAATAAAACAATACATATAAAACACATATATAATTAATTGTAATAAAACAATACATATAAAACATATATAATTAATAGTAATAAAACAATACATATAAAACACATATATAATTAATAGTAATAAAACCTGCACATATATAATTTGAAAGAGGTAATAATAAGGGCCTCAAATACCTTTTCATAATTTTAATTGGTATATTTTCAGAGGTAAACTGCAAAATATGCAAGCAATTTCTTCTACCCTCCTCATTTTTGAAACTAGTCAACTTAAAGTTATGAAAAATTATAATTTTTAAAAGCCTACGCAATAGAAAAACTATATATAGGAAAACTATTGCAATTGTCCTAGATCTTGCAAATTTGATTAACGCACCGTATTTTTATTATATAATAGGTGACATATCTACATTGTGAAAAATTATATTCAACAATTGAATAGAAATACTATATGGATAAATAAAAAAATTTACAATTGCCTAAATGTGTACTGAACTGTTTATTCGTGCATGGCAGGTTTTTTTTCAATATTTGGTGTTGCAATTACCGACTAGCTTAGCAGTTTAAGATCAATCAATACGTCAAATTTACACTTAAAAATATATCAGTATATAACTTAGGAAATAGTCTTAAAAGATTATTTCCTAAATTTTATACTGATACATTTGTCCGTGTCGAATTTAGCCAATCTAGAACTGCAACAGAAAAAAAAGGCAAACGGAAGGTAGATTTACATTTCAGGTTTGAAGAACTCCCACTACTGTTGATTCAGAACCAAACACGACCAAAAATAAAATATATGCTATCTAAAGCCTAAGAACGTGCACTTTAAATATACAAAGGTTTTACTTGCTAATCTTGTATAAGCAAATTTATATAGGCTGTTCAAAGTACCACGTTTGGCTAACTTTTGCTACGGAACGTTCTAAAGTAATTGGCTTAATTTGCAGAAAATTTGTGTGAGCTTACGGTATGAGTCAAGCTAAAGACCCCTTCCACTGCTGATGATGATATCGATGACGATGTGATAAACGCACATTATGGCACTTGCCAAAATGGTACTCAGACTGTCGGATGTTATACCCATAAAACATTATATGGCACTTGGTATACGCCAAACATCTCGAAGAAACCATTAAGCAGCAGTTTGAACAAATGGAAAGCATATTTATATGAGTTGATAACAATCTTTCCACACATAAATAAAATATTTCAAGACGCTATATAGCTTAGGCCGTACAGCACGCAGACTTCATTCTTATTTATGGTTAAAACACTGATTTTTTTGGTATTTTACCTCGAAATTATATTTTGAATATATTTGGCGTTAATTTTGTAGAAATTCATTATTCACAATTAAATGAAACTACGTGATGTAGTATTATTTCTACTTTCTTTAAGTTCTTTACCACGACCTATGTTTCGTTGTATTACAACATCTTCAGGTGGGCTGTTAGCAAAGATGCCAATATTTGCTAACAGCCCACCTGAAGATGTAATAGAACGAAACCTAGGTTGTGGTAAAGAACTTAAAGAAAGTAGAAATAATGCTACATCACGTAGTTTCATTTAATTGTGAACTCGAAATTATATTTAACGCAGCAAATATGTTTTCCAATTCTTCTTTTAATATTTGTGTTTTTAGTATCTTTTAATGGATGTCGCATTCCATGTCACAAGTTTCCCTGTCTAACCTAATGATGCAAATTCAGTATTTAAACTGGTCACATCTTATGTTTTCATCGAAATAAAAAAAAGACGAAAAACAGGAAAATGTTTCCAAAGCCCGTTTTAGATTTCCACATTGACAAGAAAAACTTTTAATGTCGTCATATGCTAATATCCGTCCGTCAGCGCCTTACAGTTTCTATGTTTTAGTGTCTATATCTTATCTTCTTATATTATCTATATCTCGTTTCATCATCTTATCTTATCATTTATTCTTATTATTTCATCATCTTATTATTTCATTATCATTTCATCATCTTATCTTATCATTTATTCTTATTATTTCATTATCATTTCATCATCTTATTATTTCATTATCATTTCATCATCTTATCTTATCATTTTTCATCTTATCTTATCTATATCTCTTTTCTATGTTTTAGTGACTATAATATAATATCTGCTTGAGATGGAAAACTTAATTAGTACAAATTAAATGATTAAAAAATATGTAAATGTTTCTCCCCAACTATAAAGTAAGGGCGAAAAATTATTTTTGACACATCCGTCGGGAGGAAAATCATTGCAAAAGTTTTCCAAAATAAAATTGCTATTTTATTTAAAATTATAAATTTTCTCTTGGCAAATATTCCGCTCAATAATGACGTACTATGTTTTCCATTCCTTCTAATTATTCAATAATGAATTTAAATTGTAAATATAAGTGTCAAAAATTTTGTGGATAATTGTTTTTATTTATAGATATATACGTTAACACTTATCATCTCTAAATATTATATAAAATTAATATTATATAAAATTAAAAATTTAACATAATACCTGTTCTTGTTTTTGTTTCATAAACACTTAAAATATGATCAAATGAGTCTATTTTTTACCCATAAACCATTTATAATATTATTACACACCTTGAATAAAATAGCTACGTATACCCTAACAGATTACTCGGAATTTTTTTAAACCCTCTTAATTAAAATTAACTTTAATTTATTTTAAATTATCTTCATATTCAAATTGTGAAATTTTCCTTTCCCTGCCCAGGTACTACGAGACGGGTAGCTTCAAGGCGGGCGTGATTGGGGGCTCCAAGCCGAAGGTGGCGACGCCGCCTGTGGTGGACGCCATCGCGGCCTACAAGCGCGAAAACCCCACCATGTTTGCGTGGGAGATCCGCGACCGGCTGCTCAGTGAGGGTATCTGCTCGCAAGACAATGTACCCTCTGTGTCCAGCATCAACAGGTGAGTTCGCCCATTTACATATTTACATGGGCAGTATTTGAAAAAAAAATAATTCACCTAATCTTTACTCAGTCCTGAATAAATAGCATAATTTTATAAGTTGAAAATTTAAACTGTATTAACGTAATCAATAAAAAATACACTTTATATTTTTCGTGTTTTTACCTCTATAAATAAAAACTATTCCAACAAACAACTATTCAAACAATTGAATCTACTTCAAATCACCAAAGAATAAAAGGCCCATTGACAAGTACAAGAAAATTAAAATACGAATACTTTAGTTGGAAGTTTTGCGGTACACTACCGTTCCCGAACATAAATAAATTTTTACTGCCAGAAATTTTAGGAATCGGCGCTTCTCCTTCTTTTTCATGTATATGCACACCCACACATGGCTTATATATATAAGCCCCCTGAAGTCAGCAACCACAAGCAATTTCAATGAAACATCGTTTGAGTCCCGAGGATCATAAAAATTTTCCTAAGAATTGTATTCCAAATTAGGGGCTTACAATTTGTTTCACATTTTATCGTGGATATTTTCAAATATCAGAGTTTTTCCTCGCCTTTTATAAAATTTAACAATCGAATTTTACCAAAATAGTTTATATTTCATACGCCAATTAATTATACTGCTCGAAAAACACTTTAATGCTTCGACCGCCAAAATGTTACCAAAATATTTGAAGAAGTAGGAAGAAAATGTTACAAAATTATAAAAAGAATCCAATCTTTGTTTTATTGCGTCTGTTTTGTGTCCGGTTTATTTAATGTTTTTATCCTGTTTAAAACTAGTAATTATCACGGTTAATAAATTGATAAGAACAGTCTCGAAAACTGCTAGAGTTGCTATTTGATACCGCATTTATAGCCTGCGTACATGTGAAATATATTTACACTTAGATAGCTATAATAACAAAATATGAAAAAAAAAGTTATAAAAACAGTCAAAATACAGTCGATAGAAACATGAATTGATAAAATAAAAGGAAAATAATAACAAATAAAGTATTTAGTAAAATATCAGAAATCTTTTTCCAGCAGAAACCTAGGAGAATACAAGTAACCATTAAGAATATCACATTTATTGATTTTTGATAAAATAAGAACTGCATTATTATATAAATTCGTAGAATACAGCGCATCGTCATCACTGGTTTACGGTTTCTAAAATCGTAATTTCAATACACCAATCGCAAATACAACAAAATAAATCCATTAAAACAATAATAATAACAACGCTAAAAATAAACCCACCAAATAAAAAATAACCCCTAAAATCCCAAAAACAACCCATAAACAATCACTCAACACCCTCTTACTACCACAATATCTTACCATAACGTAATAAAAATAAATTCATTTGACAGTCGGCCAGAGCTGCCGCCGTAGACGCGAGCGTGCGCGCGGGAAATCCGACACACGCGCCAGCACGTGTCGACGGCTTCCGTCGCCGCCATCTTTATTCACGGCTGCTTCCGGTCGCGTTCCGTTGCCCAACAGCGCCCCACAATGATCGCGTTCCGTCTTCGCTTTAATGGCGAAACTATATTATGTGTCTGTCTGCTGCGTGCCGTGGAAGGGTTCTGTTTTGTTTAATATTTGGCAAAATGCCTTTGTCGAATATATACGTTACTATACAAATGAAAACATAGGCAGCCGATAATAAAAGACAGACGGAAAGAGAATAAATTTTAGATAAATATTTGCAGCACGAAAAACCTAACGAATTTAATTAAGGAGGCCTTCGCAAATCCGCCCTTACAATTTATATTTGATAGAGAAATAAAAGCAAAAGTGTAAATAATAAAACTCTCCACTTAAATTCTTATCTACAATTACTCTCCGAATCGCCCGAAGTTCAATTTGCCAACCGAAACCGAAGCCACTTTTTGGCTGTCACCCTCACCTTCGGCTCGAATCAAAGCCCGAAGGTGTTGTCACGCTTAATCTACTTTGCTTACATAAATTGTTATTGTTTCACTGCTAAACTCTATTTCATGTTTATTTACTTATCATTAATAACAACAAAACGGTGAAGTTGCTTTTGTACAATCTAGCTAAAATTAAAAAGAAGAATTAAAAATAAAATATCCTCACATCACCGGGTCACACATGAAATTAACTATTGTTTATTCGCGACCAAATATTTCGTTTGTTTTCATGAATCACTCGGATGCCAATGATGCGGATGAAAATTCAACCAATTGCTGGAAACTGCTGGAAATGCTGTAGATGGCCGATCGAAGCCAAAACCGAAACTCTGGTGCGACACTAACTACAATAAACCCGCTTGCAGATAGATTTTTTAGCTCTAGATCGCAATTAGATTTTAATGACCACGTTATTTAGAACTGTAACATGTAAACGAGAATAAAGCTTTAGTGAATTTAAAAAAAACAAAATTTTAATTAGCAAAAAGAGCTTGAACTTCCAACAAAAAACTATTCAGATTAAACATCAGTAAAATTATGACTATAATGTCAATTACATAACATCAAATAAAAATATTAACTTAGACTTTCTCTCCTTTTATTATACTCGTCAAAAAACTCTTACAAAAGAAAAAAAAATGAGCCGTCACGGGACGCCTGGCAGATGTGAAACATCGTGTTCGTACAAGTAATATGTATAAAAGACAAGATTATTACAGGAACTAAATATAGCATAATGAAAAATAAAGTATTACGAATTTCTTACAGAAAATGGTGAAAAACATTTATTTACAATTAATAAAAAATAATAAAGCACAGGTTATGTGTATCGCAGTAAACAACAGCGTCGAACTGAGTGAGGAGGGGGTAGCGTAGTTGGTTGCGCATGGCGACACGTCGCCATACCGTACACTCTACTACATATAGACTATATATATATACCTTACTATAGCGTGGCGACCCGTCGCCACGGCAAGGTTCGCCACGCCAACGATTCGGTTTATACCTGCGCCTATCGATGTTTCACATCGAAAACCGAAATTGTATTGTAAATACTGATAATAATCAGCCGAATTTATTTACTGCAAAATCGCATGACAAAATTCCAAAAAAATACCAAAAAAGTTTAAATAAAAGTTACGCAATACGTTTATCTACTGAGCTAGAGAAAAACTCTTTGACCCAAGGTCAAACCTTCGCTTTATTTGACTAAAAATTGACTAAAAATTAAATCATTGCTCATAAACATTCTATGCATAAACATTCATATCTAAAAAGTAGTTAATAAGAAGTCTATAAAATGATGTACCACTAAATGAGACGTGAACTGACATATTTCGTCCAAATATGCGTCATCTAAACAGACAAACAAAAAATAAAAAAACCACTCACATGCTATATATTGTAAATAAAAAGTAACTAATATTTTTATCCTAACCATGAACCCTAAGTAATATTGTAAATGCAATTAAGTAATATTATAAGTATGTTTGTTTGTCAGTTTGTTTTTTAACTAATCACACAGCGAGTACTTGACCGATGCTTAATAAATTTTGCAAAAATATGGAGTACTAAATATTAATATGTAATTTTCCCAAGGTACTTTAAAAAATCGAGGCGTTACTGATCGAATGACCGAAAACGTTTTTTTTATTATCCAATAGATAGCGCTGTTACGCGTCTAAATAATAATTTTGTTTAGTTCGTTTTAAACGACCTTCAAAAACAATGGCTTCCTTAGCAACAATATTTCCTAAAATCTCGGTTCAACAATCAAGTGACACATCACAGGACTAAAACGTAAAATGAATTTTATATAATTCGATGAGATATGAAAACTATAAATAATACAATTAGTTTTTATGTTACGTCTCCGTAAAATTCTGCAGAAACCAAAAAATAAGCGCTACAAAAAATTATTGTAATTTCGTTTGAAATTCAATAGATGGCGTTGATTCATTTTAAAACACAATACTGTTTTGTTCACTGCAAAAACCTATATGCAACTTTGCGACCGAAACCGCAGACAGCAGCTAATAACACTATAAATGCAAATTGTCACTGTTCAGTCCAAAGCCTTCAGCACAATTTTTACCAAACTTTTAAATTTTATTCTCTTTGTTATCTTATAGGTCTAATAGTATCTCTTATAGTAACTACGATATATTCTAAAATTGTAACCACTTCATGTTTTTACAATTTGATATCAGAGGATTCATTTCTATAATAATCTCCTTCATGGGTATATCCATCCACCAATCGTGATCCTTTAAAACGATAAAATGAGAAGTTACAAAATCGCACAAGATCATATGTGCTCATAGTTTATATTAAAAAGGACAATACGACGAACATTTGTGTAATTAACTTTGGACAATAGTTCTCCACATAAAAGACGTTATTTACTTTCAAATTATAATAAATGTAACAACTTCGTTTTATCTACGAAATGTTTAAACTTTTATATATATATATAAATATATATATATATATATATATATATATATATATATATATATATATATACATACATATATATATATAAAGTTTATTCTCTTTGCACGCTCTCTTAGATTTTACCATTTTAGTCCCCAAACAGTACCTTCTTCAGAAACAAATGACAATCCACAATATTAATCCCCAACACGCGCTGCCCAATCACCCAAGCACAGACCTCTGAACAACACGCCCGTCTGTGGATCACGACAGTATTGCCAACATGGCAAGCCATAGATCTCTCGTCTATGGATCCTTATAGTGGCAACATTGGTTTATTGTAGCCACCCAGGGCAGCGACATGAAAAGTTAATTTAAAGTCAATTCAAAAGTCCGCCAATTCGTTTCGTATTCGCGACTTGCGAGATGCATTAGGCTAGCTAAATGCGCCGGCACGTGGCAGGCACGTGGCCGGGGCGGCACGGACAATGTGGCGAACGTTGGATCGATGGAGTGGCTGCGAAGAGAGGGGGACATTGGATGAACGGAGGTTCGACCTAGCACGTGTAAAGAGCGAATAATGTTTGGCTGATAATTCAAGATTGTGCTGTATTTGCCAGTCACTATCTTATGCATCGAATGGCGAGAGAGATAGTTGTCATGAACTAAAAGTAATTTACAAGAGAATGCAACATTAATATGTACATATAATAGAATTGTAAATTTTGCATACATTGAAAATATTCGCACAAAAAAATATTAAGGTATGGAGGATTTATTTATTTATAAAAAAAATTCACATCCATCTTACAGGTTATAAGCATACAAAACATTCAATATACAAAACAACAAATAATATTTACTAAAACAGAAAAAACGCACATAAATTCAAATTAATGATAAAACTAACTAATTATTGTCAAATTTGAACTACCAAGAAACTTTGAAAAATTGCAAGATTAAGTGCATCTTGCAATGCTGCGTTGATTAACTAAGTTCGTGAAAAAACTATTCGTGAAAAGAATATTCGTGCGCGCTCTAGAGAGATGAAATAAACTCACTCCGTCCTCTCGCGTGACAGACAGAAGCATAAAGCCTAACCAAACCCAAGACCGGGGGGTTATCAACACATTTATTTAATAAATGAAACAAACGCATGGTCAAAAGCAATTCCCGTCGGTATTGAAAGGAACTAAATCCAACTTACCCAAACATTTTACTATATAAAAATCTATTAATTCTTCCATAATATTTTCTATAACATAAATATATGTTACTTCGTGCGAAGACCAGAAGCATAAGCTACTTCATGTGAAACCAACGCAGCCAGCGTTAGTTTCAAGAATACTACGGACCTAAGAATTAGACAAAGTCACAACACATCTGCGGTCATGGAAATCTTTGGAATATCACATGACAAATCTTCATTGTTGATCAAAAGGTCTTCTGACAGCTTTCGGTGATATGATCGTTAGATGGCTATTCTTAATCACAACGAGATCAGGATGGATACAACAAAGATTAAAATAAAAGAAAACATAATTGTAAACGAAATAAAATAAAGATAATTTTTTTAAATTTTCCTAACATTCCCGCTTTGAGCACGGGAATGTCAGGAAAAGTTAAAAATTACGTTCTTTTTTATTTTTGCACTAAATGATAAAAAAATTGTTTTTTTTTATTTATTTTCACTATATGGTTTAGTTGCCAATTCTTAATCGTCCCTTAAAATTCCGTCACTGGCCAAAAGCTAACCCAGTATAGACAAGAGTGAACAGTCACTTCTGTGTGTTATATTTATCAGGTGGCAACATTTTTTCAAATAAACTTTGAATATCGAACAAAACACAAAGTTATTCTATGCTTTTGTTATTATTATATTTTTAAAAATTAATCTAAAAACAATTTAAAAATAGTCAATTACAAATTTTTTGAGAATTTCATACAGAACCTATTTAGTGTTTGTCTCTCCCTGTATTTATTTATGCACACACCACGTAAAAGTTTCTGGACAAATTTGGTTGAAGTTTTTAGGAAAATTTTGAAGTCAAGTTGAAATAAAGACGATCAGTTAGTTTATATTTCATCCCAATCGTTTGACTCAATCAGGAGATATGCAAATTTCATAGTTTCAAAAATTAATTTACATTGCTTTAGTACGATAATAACAAAGAAGTTCATAGCCACTCGATGCGTGACAAGTACATAAATGTATTGTGTACGTAAATATATCAATAGATGGCGTAACTTGTATTTTAAATCGCGCAATCAAGTTTTCCACCCGGATATATGTATATTGGCGAAATGAGCGTTGCGAAAGGTGAAGTGTGAATTTGGTGGAATTTGTTAAATTTGGAAAAATATTAAATACGATTTGTAATCACGATGAGACTTTTTTTAAAATTAACATTATATATAATTGAAAAATAAAAATTTCGTCTTGAAGAAAATATACTTTTAACAAAAACTTGATTTCTGTTTCACCATTTTTCCTAAAACTTATTTATAAGACCGCGAAATATATTTTTTTTATTTACAAAATTAATTGTTAAATTTGCTTAAAATTATTTCCATCCAATCGTTGCGAAAATTCAAGAATTCTTAATATTTTCTTTTCCTAATCTTCAGCGTAACGAGGTATGTCGTTTAATGGCTTACCAACGTTTCGGGAAAAACTCTTCTGAAGGAACAAACGGGGGTTGAAAAATGGAATACTGCATTTTTATAATACTTTATCTAAAACATTTCCATAGTTACTAATAAATAACAACGTCATTAGTTTATGCTTAGTAACTAGGACTATGAAATTATTTTTTAATGCCGACACCATGTTTAATTTTTTTAATAAGAAATAACAGTAATTAAACATTTAAATAATTAAAGTTAACAGCAATTAAAGGCTGTATCTTTTTTTATTCTTTTCTTTCCATTACACCTACTTCATTGTATAGATTCACTAAGGTAACTCTCAAACTAAATACGCTATTTTTATGGTTCCAAACCATGAGCATATTAAAGGAATTACATTTTTAAAAAACTCACTTCAAATCACACATAATATCTGCAAAATAATAAATTTTGGCACAAAACAAGTACCGTATCTAACATTAGGTTATTTTCATTTCGGTTATTCGAACATAAAAAGTAGACCACGAAAAAAAATTGTATATTCGACATGCAGTGTATCGGTGAAACAAACTCAGAATATAATACAAATTTATTGTTAGATTCTCTTTTATATCAAAACATTATTGGTAAGACAGACCGTCAAACAGGTCGATTTTAGACACTTTTTTAGAACTATATTTCAATAAGTGCAATAGTTAGAATCTATAATTTGTCTGCTATATTACATCTTTGTTGTGCCTAAACAACAAAGATTACAGCTATGTTGTGTCAAATAGATTACAAGTAATGACCAATAAACGCAAAACATTTCTTTAACAATACGTTTTCATAGTTCAAAGTCACATTAATAATTTTAAATAGTTTAATACAAATATTAGACACCTTTAAACGTTTAAACTCTCCTGTGTAAAAGCGAGTAAAAAGGAATCCATTATTTCGCACCCGTACAAATATAAACTTACAATTGTCAATTATTTATATTCCAGAAATGTCCATAGGAGCAATAGGACAAAATTAAAAATGTATTTTTTAAAAATTACAACTTCAAAATTTAACCCGTTTCATTCCGATCTGTCATCATGATGTAATTTGCTACTATCTTATTTTTTTGTTTACTATCTCTCTCTTGAATCACGTGCGATCGTGGTCTGTGATTGCTTAATTACACAACTAACGCCCACATGTACCACACACGGTCAGAACTATCAGTCGGACTTACTAACAGTTAAAATTTCGGACGTATTTCTGTTTCTCATTAACTACCAGTTGAGTCTGAACAAGACTCTACTTTACCGACCGTGCCCTATTGCGCGGTCTAATTGCTAAAGTATCCATACAAAATAGATTTTTTACTATCAGTAAATACAACTGAGAGTCTTGACTGTATGTGGTGCATACGGGCGTAAGTTGCAGCCACCTGTAAATCAACATGGCCGACCAGATCGAGCGGGGAGTCATTGAATAAACCTTTTAAAGTTTCATCGAAAATATCCAGTAATATTTTAATACAACAGCCCTTTCGCGAGTCTCCAAACTGGGGTGCAGTGTGACGCCCCATTACTTTTTAACCATCTATGTCAAGAATCGGAAAAATTATCTGTACTTAAGTGCGTATTGACAGACACTAAATGGGTTCGTATACCCTTATGTAGGTAGAAATACCATGTGTCCTAATAAGTAGAAATTTTTAAGAATATATTTCTGTTAAGCAATTTAGAAATAATATTATTGTTCCCAATGTAAAAATATTGCTCAATACCAGGGTGGATTGAAAAATTCGCGACCTTGTACACACAAAATTATATCGTAGCCATAATACTCTCACCTTAGCTTTCACCGTCTAAAGGTTTATTATTTTGTCGCTTATTTTAAACTAATTTAATTGGTGACAACCGGCAGACTTCTTGAATGTGATCGGGATTAAGGACAGCGCCCTTATTAATCTTTCAAACGCTCCGGCCACTTTAACGTAACGTCGACGCGCGCGTAACGTCGATACAATAAGATATAATTCCAAAAACATTGTTTTTATTGAAATTAATTTGAATACTTAAATAGATAAGAAATTTAGCTAAAACATAATGGAGGTATATCTACCTTACCTGTGTAGTTATGAGTGTAAACAATTATAAACACGACGAAAAAAATTACCCGTTTCCGTAAGAAGAAAGCTTACAAAGGAAAATTCTTTATAAAATGTAATTTTTGTTGTTACCCTAAAAAGTATAAGCAATAATTAGACGCAAACATAATTAAAAAAATACTTATCCTAATAAAAAATTATGTTATCGTGAAGATTTTGGTAAACCAGTGAACCAGAAAATGGAACAAAACATACTGGCAAAAATAACTATACACCGTAAACGAATATATCGCCCTACAAATGATATATTATCGTTCAATATATTTATCTCATTTGAACGGAAATAAATACGTTTGAACAGCGCGAGTACGTGTGTGGCTTATTAGTAACGCGTGCTCTCAATGAGTTAAGTACCTGTCGAAGAAACTGTTAACATGAAAAGAAATTGATGAAGTCTTGGTGACGATATTAGAATAATCTGCTTCATCATATACAAATGATTAAAAAATGGTCAGCTGAATTTAAACTTGGCCAACAGAGAACTGAAGACGATCCTCATACTACACGGCCATCAATTGCAACTACTGAAGAAAACGTTGAAAAAATCTACGATTTAGTGATCGGAGACCGCAGATTGATTAGAGATATGTTTGAGATTACAGGCATCTCACGAGCAAACTCAAAATGCTATTCACAACGAACTGGTATTTCCAAAGCGTCCGAAAATTGAGTCCCGAGGCTCCTTTCATTCGAACAAAAGCGCAAACGATATAGGACTGTCTCAAAGTTCTCTGAAGTTAATTCACAAACATTTCTGAATAGATTCGGAATATTAACGACCCAGGTCCTTCACTATACTCCAGAATAAAAACATTACTCAAAAGAATAAAGACGACCCAGGTCATTAGTCCCAAAGAAAATCAAAAAAATTTTGCAGGCAAATAAAGTAATTGCAACAGTTTTCTGGGAAGTTTTCACAATTTTCTGGGAGTTTTCTCGAAGGGAGTCATTATATTTGATTACTTACCAAAGGTCAGCACTATAAAATTCACTTAGTATTACACTCTTTTACGTCGATCGCCTGATGAAATAATAGTAAAACGGCTAGGAATGTTAACGAGAAGAATTTTGTTTCATCGGAATTAAGCGCGCGCTAAGACGTCCTTAGAAACCATGATTGAAACCATGAATAACATAATTGTGACTTCGAATTACTGCTACAATCCCACCTATTCTAACATTATTCACCTATTCTAGCATCGTTTGACTTTCATTTTTCTTTCAATTTAAAAATCATTCATATAGACAGAAATTTACATTAAATGAAACAGCGAGAGTGACAGTTAATGTGTACATTGAAGGCTATGGAAAAACATTTTTAAAAAGTGGTCTAATGTCTTTAGAAATCAGATGAAAGAAGTGCATCATGCTGAGGAATGAACATAATTTGGTGGAAATCTATATTTAATTTTATATCCAGACCGTGGAATTTTCAATCAACCCTGGTATATTTTTAACATATAATAGGGCGGATTGAAAAGTTGGTCATTTGAGCAATGACCATTTCATATAGGAGCTTTGGACCTAAAGCAAACCCGAACAAAGTTGTATACAATTAAAGATGATGCGTAAACTCAGAATTTAACAATATTTTTCATCAATAACTTAACCAGAATAACATGTAACTATTAAATGCGGTCAACAATTAACCTTAAACTTAAGTGCCAACAAACTGTAACCGATATCAATGTAAACATAGGACATACAGGCACCAAAGTCACCAACATTTACCACAAGGTAAATGTTCAAATGTGTTAATTAATAGGAAAATCACAATATTTGATTTTTCACAATATTCGACATGGCAACTTTACATTATCCGAATGAGAATTGGCGCCTTTCCTCTTAAAGCACAGAAGCAATAGTCAAACCAATAAGTACACTTTAACGTTTTGACGTATATAAAAGCTTAATGTAGCCATAAAAAAAATGTTAATATTTTAGTGTCATTTTTTAGTAAATGCTGGTTTTTACAAAGAAAAATATTTTTGTAAAACTGTATTTTCACATAACAAGGATTATAACCAATTATTTAAAAATAACATTTTCTAAATAATTTTTTTGTAGATCTATGAATGATTAAATAATTAGTACTCGATATTTTTCCGCGCAAACATGAAGTAAAGCTTAAAAGAAAAAATGCAAATGGAGCGAGAAAGCTTTGTTTTCATTTCAGGGAATTATACATGAAAACGAAAGTTTTAAAAAAAATTAATAAATATAATGCTTTTTGACATCATACCTATTCTTGTCCGGGGTGGGGCAAAATTTGGCCACACCCCTTTGAAATATGTAAACCCTGAAAACACA
The DNA here is from genome assembly GCA_039881145.1 of Druceiella hillmani. NCBI lineage: Eukaryota > Metazoa > Arthropoda > Insecta > Lepidoptera > Hepialidae > Druceiella > Druceiella hillmani. The sequence goes on along the minus strand of JAYKKI010000031.1, from coordinate 20,888,560 downwards.
GAAAAAATATTTCTTTCTTACTTTATTACGACTTTATTAAGACCAAAATTTTCATAACCTCATGCAATTTTATTTAGAATTTCAATATCACAATATTATTATCCGTTACGTCTCATCCATAATAACCTATGCAAGCGCAATACATAAACAAATCAATCAAATGCTAAGCACTCATAAGTTAAATTGATACGAAACTCGAAATCAGCGTTGATTTCCCGTAAAAGCTACTCCAGAACGCACTCGGGGGGAAAATAATATTAATCCCACATCGATAACACGTGTATGAATATCTAATCAAGGAGTAATTAGGCGAACCCTGTATGCATACGTCCGTATCTTATCGCAGTCCCGGCGTGATTGACACTTGTCATGTGAATTTTGACAGATGGCACCCATCGGTATTGCCACTCGACAATATTTATCTGTTTATTGAAAAATGGAGATACGAAGGTGTTTTCTGTTTATTAATGGATTTGCACTTGTTTGTTTTTCCGTTCAATATTTATTAAGACGGTTCCCGAATACTTCTCGTTTGAACTGTTTACATTTTATCTTTATATTTCTATGAATTGCGTATTGTCTATTATGTATTTGTCTATTAATGAACATATTCTTTATAATATCCTAAGTATTGAATGGATGTTTACTTTTTTTCGTACTACAACATATAAACATATACTTAAATAAAACATTGGCTAGTAAGATACTTACATAAATTAAAAGAAAAAAAAGAATAAATACAAAGACGGATGAAATTAGAAAGCGGTCAAAAAATTATAAAGCCAAGGCAATAAAATGTCATTATAATGAGATATTCTTGAATAGACTGTTACTACAATTCAAAATGTCTAATTACTCTGTACAAGAAGAAATAATTGTTAATTATAGGAAGATAGAGAGAAATATGTCGCACAAATATAAGATACGAGAAAAAAAATATTTCGAATGAATGGTCACAATTCATTTGAATTTATTACTAACCCCATCTAATTTAAACTACACTGCTATAAAACTATTAAATACAGAAATATCTTAAGTACAGATTTAAATAAAACTCAACAGCACTTGTTAACACCTAATTAAGAAGAATATTAGATAGATTAAATGAAACACAACTTAATTTCCATTAATTGTTGAAGAATTGGGTTTACTTATCTATGAAAATATTCGCTGGCTATCTGACGTATATGATGATAGTCACCGTATCTCATTCAAAAGTTTTAAAAAAATTCAAAATGTTGAAACTTAAGTCCACCCCTATCAATCCATTTTGTTATCTTTTCTGTACTATGAAGATGCTGGCGGGTTCTTATTGAGAATCACCTTAAAAACTCTAATTTCTTGGTTCAAAAAATACTACTACTTTTGTAAACATGGGACACAAATTAGATGGATGGAAGTCTGCAGACAACACCGTCTACAGGCACTTACACTTTTCTTCATATTTCGAACAGACCACATTGTCAAATCTATTTCAAATGCAGATTCAACAATTCCTCGTCATGATCAATCATGTTTCGGAGCTACACTCTGGAAACCTGCTCATAATCCTTCCCCCAAATTTAAAATGACTTTCTACAGAAAGTTTGTTTCTCTTCCATCTATAAAACTTTGAAATGAAATGGGTCCTTACACCTGGAACTCGTCCTCTATAACAGTTTTCAAGAAATCCTACCTCTCGTAATACTTTCATCATCTAACTTCATCTTGCTTCTTTTTCTGAACCACAAATATCTTTTTCCGTGACTTTTTGTTTTCGGAATCACCTCTAAATATCTATAATTTCCATAAATATATCTAACCTTCTACACTCTTTGCTTCTTTAATGTTTACATTTATGAAAATCATATGTATTTATTTAATAGTTTCTTCTATATTTCTTGTATTTCTCGTTTTCATTAGAGCTTTTAATAGGCTGTCTTTAATAAGATAATTATTACTGAAGATGTATTGCTTATGTCATCTATATTTTAGTAATTACTTAATCGAATTTAATAAAACTTTTGCATTTTGTAGACGATTTTATTATAGCAGTTTTGAAATGAAAGTGTAATAAAAAATACAAGTAAAAATTTAAGTTTCATCAAGATATGCAACGTACTGCTGCTTTGTGTACTCATTTAGTTCTTTTATTTGTTCGTTTGCACTGTAAAAGTTACAAATTAAAAAACAATTTTTTCCATTTGAATTTGTTTTTTTCTCCACAATAAATTTATAAACTGCTTTTGAAAGTTTTCTTTCTTACGAGTGTTTCTTTGCTCATTATCGTAAATCTACGAGCGTCTCGAACCTTCGATTACCTAGAAAATAAATCTTCAATTACATCATTAAAACGGAAAAAAAATCATAACTTATTATCAATCTCGCTAATCGAACCGACCACTCTCTCTATTTCTTCATCAGCATTAAATCGCCCAAATGACCTTAAAAAATGAAATCAAGGGGCGAGAGCGCAGATCCGAGAGCGCACTTCGCCCTCGACCGAGAGTCGGCTACGAACAACCCATATTATAATTGAACTCATAATTTTCCCGCTCCCCGCTTTGACATTTAAATTTTTGCCAAGCCAAGTAAGTAATTTGTCAAATAGATAGTTTTTTCTATAGCCGTCTCTCTCGTTCTAAACAGCCAGAAGAGTGCAGTCATATCCGATGTTACCCAACGAGGGACCGGCGAGTTTATTGCTTTATGATTATATTTTTTTTGCTATCTGGCAAGTTTATGCTTGGATAATGTTCGTAATTTGAATTAACATCTGTGTTGTTGGCGCGCGTTTCTTTCTTCTTTTTTTTTGTTTTGTCGCCGCTTTCAAAACGGTGGAAAGGTCAATGGCGGGAATGATGTATGGGGATGCGTCAGCGGACTGTCACGTTGAAAATATTGGAATATATTATGTTATGTTGAAAATTAATGTGTTTTCGTTTCGGTCCCCAGTGGTTTGGGCGCATTTTGAAAAGATTTTTTGAATGCTGGCGGCATCGTGATCACAATATACCTACTGTTTGTTTGTTGGCCCTACTGCGTCGCTGCGTCTGTTCAGCGTACATACAAATGTATAATTTTACACTATTAAATTGTAATATATAATAAATTAGCATTGATGTCGTGGAGAACTAAAAGTGAACAAGCGATACATTCAAACGAATTTCAACTATATTAGGTTTGATTTTACTTTTTAATCAAGTCTTTTCTGCAACGAAATACAATGTTAAATCTTACACTTACTTATAACAATATTTTCAGAACTAAAAATTGACAATTAGTAATTATATTAAAAAATCTATGTAAATATATATATAAATATATATATAGCCAAGTTATCCTACTTATATTTAAATATTTAAGGATACGTCATATTTCTGATGAACCTAACCCACCAAAACCCGTATCGTTCAAGTCCTTTTCTTCCTCATAATTCTGTATGTCTCAGAGACCGTGAACAACAACAGCCTGAAGATGTGTGGGGGACTACTTGGATTAGGAGACTACTTGAATATTTCGGACTGAATTCCGAAATAATTTCTTCATGTTCTAAAATCTCGACTTCGAGCAACGTCCATCGACCTTTGTATAATCTCGAATCCTCAAATATTTTGGCCATGTGTCACAGCGGAACGAAAGCTCCATAAAGAACTTCATCGTGCAGGATGAAGTAGAGGGCACAAGAGCCGCCAGTGGTAGCCTATGCGATGAACCGATTAGATGAAATCTGCCGTGCACGACCCTTTGCGCGAGTACACCAGACTGACGACGAGATATCGTGACGCAGGAAACATCAACCGCTGACCATCCCGCGTGATTGCCACGACCGCTCTATCAAGAGTGTCACGATAGGGAAGAAAATAAGAAGAAAAATCTCATGAATTTCTGAAAAGTTATGAAATCTAGAATAATCGTTTTTTTCCGGTAACGTTTAGAAAACCTTCAAGTAACCCAGTTTTTAAAATTTAGACTTATTTATTTATTTATTTGTCTACTTAAATGTTTCTAATTGATACATATGGCGGACTTATTGCTACGACAGCAGTCTCTTACAGTCTATCATCACACCAGTCTCCGCGGTGCGCCGCGTTGTCAAAGACCGTATACCTTGTGATCAACACAACACATCATCGAGATTTAGGGGTACAGGAATTCAGAGACAGGAGAACATATCTTCTGCGGACATTTTCAATTGTATCTCTAGAAAATCCTTAAAGAAAATTTCAGAAAAACAGTATTTCCGAAAGTTTAAGACTTTTTTATTTTTCAATTAATACCCCGCATGGCATTTAAAATTATATACAATTACTACATATTACGTCACTTGTCATATGACTGTAAGAATCCACTACCATCCATAGTATATATAGATATATAGTAAAACAGACTACAGTCGCTACCGCAAATGGAGATAGTAGAATGTAGATATGGAATACATTTAATGGAATTAGATTACTTGATGGTAGCACAGATATATATATATATAAATATATATATATATATATATATATATATACATATGTGTGTGTGTGGATGTGTATGTACATATGTCTGTCAATATCACGCTCCTTAAAAATGAAATCAGCGAAGCCACGTAATTCAAATTGGATGCTCTTTTATCACGGCCGGTTTCTCCATCGGTGACAAATAGCACTAGAGTAATTATACATAAATATACTCTTGTGATATCATATGCAGATAGTGTAAGAGTATTTATGCATAACTATACACTTATGCTATCTTGTGCAGGTAGCACAAGATTAGTTATGCATAACTATACACTTAAGCAGGTAGTACAAGGGTATTTATGTATAACTGTAAACATGTGCTATCTTATGCAGATAGCACAAGATTAGTTATTCATAACTATATTCTTGTGTTATCTTGTACAGATAGCACAGGAGTATTTATGCATAACTATACACTTGTGCTATCTGCACGAGATAGCACAAGAGTAGTCATATATATATAACGATGTTATATGTATAAATAAAAAAATTAAGAAACTTAGTTTTACTAACCGTACCTGTCTAAACTAAGTTATATCCAGATTTTGACTAAGATAGGTACTAAACAAAAAAGATAAAAATAATTCAATTACAGAGCAGCAAAAAAAATACACGTAAACATTTTTACACCGTCTTCGATAATTAAAATGTCCAAACATAATTTACGGCCCTAATTACCAACGGACTCTGTTATTGCGTCCGTGTTAATTAAACTTTTATTGCGTTGAAATATTCGCAAAAAGAGGTTGATGACATCTCTATCTACTAACTATCTACGCGACTCTCTAGTTGTTACATCTCAGAATCTGAAATTAAACTGTATGTTTGTTACTCTACAATCAAATAACGAACCGCTACCAAATTTGATGTTAGCATAATGTGTAATGCAAACAATCAACTTTTGTGGGTGGTCTGTAGTTGACAACTGCCTTTCGTCGGATAAAATCGGTGAACGATTTTTCATCTACTCAATGCATAGGCCAAGAAGCGGGTGCTGCTGATTAAATGTCTCCTGCCTCTTTTGAAATGTGTTCAGTCATATGTTATGTCCTTTTTTCCGTTAGCGCATTCCACTTGTAAAACTCAGATTGTCAAAAGTCGGCCGGAGTTGTTCCGATTTTGTTATTTGATGTTTTCCTGTTATTGTCTGGTTATTTTCCTGTTATACTGGCCGTCTGCGTTGACAAACAGACTATGGTAGCACCTGACTATAAGTAATGCATATGGCAAAAGGTTTAACCTTTTGCCACGTGCAACAAAAAAATGTGGCCTTTGGACTCTTGAACAATGTAAGCAATAGACGTAATATAGACGTTGTCTCATCTATATACAACATGTCAAGATGTGGCACAACGTATCTATATTAATTTAGTTTATTTATCACCTGGTTAAGAGTCCAAAAGCCGCTATGTGTTGCTGAACATGGCAAAAAGTTTAACATTATTTATAGACAAGCGCTGCCATAGTCTCATTTAACAGTACATAATTAATTAAATAAAATTATTGTGTCTTTTAAACTGTTTAAGTATCCTAAAAATATATAAATCATTTTAATGGGACTTATTTACAATGGGGTAGTTCATGTAAAATACATATAGTACAAGAGGGAAGGTAAATATTACATAAAATAAAAACATTAATCTCCATTTCTCTAGGACTTTTAACGATATTCCAGGAGATAAATGAAGTGAAAAGTGATGTCCGGGATCGATCACCGTAACGAAGCATCGTAGAGACCTTTCGTCCTGTTAAGGGTTTATAGAACATGAAGAGAGAAGAGATGTTAAAAATACGTTATTATATTTATTTATACAAAATTATCCTTTTTAGGGTTCCGTGTCAAATACGGAATCCTCATAATTTCCATGTGTCCGTCTGTCTGTCACATCCTCGTTGTTTGTGTCAAGTGTATGAAATTTTGTAAACGTATGTCGCAGATACAGTTCTCAGAATAAAAATATATTTTCAATAGATTTTTAAGAAATATTTCTACAATAAAATATTTTATAAAAATAAAATAATACAATAAAATTAATATTTTATTATTAATAACTATCTGAATATTAGTTTTTTTTTCCTTTCAATTTGTTCAAATAAAAATGTTACAAAATGAAAATTAGTACACACCCCCCCACATTTCCATATAAAACTAAATAAAGTCCTGAAAAGAAATCCTGAAGATAAGTTTTCATAACTATTTCTAAATGAGATTATTTCGAGCAATCCAACTTCATTAATTTTGGAACTGCGAAAAAACTTCTTCAGTACGCGAAAATAACGCAGATAGAGCTTACCAGACGACTGAACTTGTTAGTGCACTTGAAATAAATTAATACGAATTATGTAAAAAACATTTTGCAACTTTCAATTTTAAAAACCTGTCAAGCATGAGTGGAACCCACACCACGAGGGTTCTGTACACATTTAGGGATTTAAGGATCGTATGTATTCCTATTAAACTATTTACAAAGGTTTAATTTATTAGAACAAAAATATATTGTCTACTGTATCTTTCATAGACACGAAATTTCATGTTTCTAATTCAACAGGAAGTACCCTGTAGATTTTGATGTATTTGCGAGCATCAAATATGGCCGTATTTTTATATTGCATTGATTTAGAAGCTTGATTCTTTTACGATTTCAAGGGCCGTAGACCTAAGTATTGATATTAATTTCAACTTGATACCTCCACGCGTTCCTGAGAAAAAGGGTCTTGACACACACGCAGAAAGATGGACGGACAACGGGGAATAAGGGTTCGTTCTTTCCGTTTGAAGTACAGAACCCTAAAAAAGAATAAAAGGTGAATCGCAAAAGCAAGTCTAACTGTTGGGGTATTACAATACTTATTTAGCTACATAGAACTTTGTTGATATTAATGAGCACGGTATAAGGTTTAAAAAATATATACAGAACGCTATTTTATGATTAATTGACTACTGAACCCTTATTCATGCAACACGCACTTGACAATTTTTTTTTTATTTGGATAGAGAAAAAGGAGCTCACTTGCAAATACAAAATTGATGAGAAAACAATCCAACTTAGAACTTCCAGAAATATTTTGTTTTGTTTATATTTTTATCAACTATAATTTAGTAAACAAAATGTAAAATACCGAGAGAAACGGACATATCAGATTGAAATTATAAATATATAACCTCGTACAAATGACGAAACCCTAAAAACGCTTACGCACGCGACATCCGCAATTTGATTCAACAATTTGTCATGACTAATGCAATTCGCAATGAAATTGCGGTGGTTGGATAAAAAAAACAGCATAACGCATAAAGGGTGAGAGACATGTCGCGTGGCGTCTCATTGTTGCGACCCCCAAGCGTCCAAAGTAAGGCTGGAAGTCAGGAAGGAACCGGGTTTTGGAGAGGCGAAATTGTGGTCGCGTTTTGCGGGTTGGGTTTTCGCATTTGTTTTGAGTCAAAAGCATTAGAACGGGTCACCTAATAATTTCATGCGAAATTTAAATTTTCAATTGTATCTTAAACAAACGGTTCAATAACATTTATCTGAAAAATGAGAAATTTTAATGAAAAGTGTAATTTTTCATCTGCAAAATTCCTAGCGTTTATCAATGACAACTATATCATAAGCATACAATGCAGAAAGCATAATTAAAATGATGACAAATATTTCTATTAACAACACTCGCCTATTTAGCATAAATAGTTAAGCGAGGTCAATAAGACAGTTCTAAATTCCACTGCCACCTAGTTTCATGATTACTTTCTGATAGTTTTCATTGACAATTTATTACATTAAAAAGTGAGTGAATTTTTTTAAGCTTATATTTATAAAATTTTGCTTTCTAACTGCAAAATTTTATAAATATACACACATCAAATAACTAAAAAAATTTCCTAACCTTGCAAAATTTAAAAATGTACACACATCAAATAGACCATTGAAACTAAATTTCAATATCTCCATTAAGTATTTATGTGTATAATTGTAATAATTCGATATGTTTAAATATAATATTTTATATCCTAATAGGTCCATTTCAAGGTTTGGATGTAAAGGAGCGTGCCCATTTTATAAGGGCCTTAGATCCAGGAAAAAATAATAATGCAGAAATAGAAATTACATTTTTTAAAGCTTAAAATTATAATAATAATACTTAATAAAAATTTCGTCTTTATTCCTTGGCATGTTTTAAATATTTATAAAAATAAGTCATAGTTACTGGCAACCTTTCTGTATTAGGGGTTGAATGCCATAAAATAAAGATACGATCATGGTTATGAAGATTAGCGCCACCTAGCGCAATGTTCCAACTTTATAGTGTTCTGCTTTACCTTTGTATTTCTTAGTTTTATGCTGTCAGAGATCACTGAACGACATTTCTATTATTCAAAAGTACGTTATTTGAAAGATTAAAATCATTATAATTATATATAATGAACATTTTATTATTATTTTGTAGAATTTTATAAATGTTTGCAATAGTAGATTGTTGTTGTACAGATTTAGCGCCACCAATTTTCGTCTGATCTACTTTACCATTCCATTTTTTTGCGTTGTCGAATATCCTTGAGCAACATTTTTAATAATTCATACAAATGTATTTCGTCTCATTCGCAGTTATTTGGAATGAGACGAAATTAATTATCTATTATTTCATCTTTTATACACTCGAATGCATAAATAACACTTATCAAGAAATAACATAATGAAAACTCTCAATTCTGGCACTTAATATATTTAAGTTTTAACATTACAATACTTGTATTAAAATGATTGTTAATATTCTCCACTACACACTAAAAACAACGCCGAAAATGATACAATTGATTGATTGGTGTTCAGCCATATTGACAAATAAGTGCCATTGTGTAAACAGCCGAAAGTCACTTTTTTCTGTTACAACTATAAACAATTGATGCACTTTACAGTCATTTTGTTTTATTATAACAATATATATATATATATATATATATATATTTGAGGATCGGAATCGTATTGACTGCAATTAAAGGAACAAGTTCAGTTTAGCAAAAATGTGTCTTTCCTAATTTTTTTTGCTTTAATTGAAAGAATATATGTAAAAAACGAAGTATCAACTAAAAGTATGGCCCGGTCTCGATTATTTTTCGGAGAAAAAGTGATTCGCATAAAGTTTCCATACAAAAGTGCACTTTGAGGAGGAAGTAAAAGGTATAATTATTTCGATTTACCTGCCATTATTCGTGATTTCAAACACAGGGTTTGCAAGTACAAAGAGGAATTGATATTAAAAAAAACAAAAAAATTAAAATATCAAATTCGCAAAAAGGAACGCGTAGTGAGGTTATAAAATTTATGTTTGACAGTCAACTGGCAGACGTTTCTTCGTCGAAAGAGCATTTGTCAAATCAATTTTTTATAATGAAATAATCTTGTCCGAACCTTATTTTTTAAATATGCCGTTTTTTATATATATTCTTTTATTTAAAACAAAAAAAACTGGGGCAATTACATTTTCGCTAAACTGAACTTATATCCAATCAAAATATTTTATTTTCACCAGTACTACGTGTGCGGCGATTATGTTAAGAACAAAATGGCGTAAACGAAAATCAATTGACAATTCGTGTAGCGCAGATGCGTCGGCGATCATCTGTTTCAATGTTAAAATGTCATTTTTTGTTTTCCGGTCATGCAACTTTTTAATTAAATCCAAACTTTACATTTAATGTCTTTTAATTATCAAAAAAATCGAATTTTTTAACGTCTCTTTTTTCAATATAAGCGAAATATGGACTATTTTTTTCCTTTTACTGCGGTGGAAGCGTTTGAGCATCCTCTTGTTTATAAAAATTAGCGAGTTCTACGATAATTAGATATATCATAATCATACATTTTTTTCTAACGTTCAATCTAATATTGCAATAATACACACAGTACCTAGAGATGAACCAGAGAATCAATAAAATTCCGTTCCAGCCATAAATGCAATAAAACTAATAGGTACTTATTTCTAACAAGTTTATGTTAGTAATATTCACTTCATCAGATTCTATTTATCACGCCCACAATGGCTTTCCTCTCTAAACTTTGAATGTGGTTTCCGGTAGTTTTAGAGGTGCTGATTACGGAAAAAATAATGAAAAAAATCTAACACATCATATTTTTTTATATATTGCAATATTGATTTTGCACAAAATTAACTTCTGAGTTCGCTTTCAAGCTCTATAATACATAATGAAAAGTGATCTAACGGCCTAAATGTTATGTAAATGGTTTCTATTCGTACAAAAGAATACATTCTACTTCGTAATTTGCTAATTACTACCTTATTAACTGATTGGTACGTGATTAATGCGCGATTTACACGCCAGAAAAGCTCGATTAGAAATAATGCCACTAATTGGTGATTAAATCTTTATTACAATCTTTTGTCACTTTGATTCATTACAAGAGAGTTAATGAGGGTAAGAAATAACAAAAACATATAAATACTTGAAGCGATTTTAAAGTACATCAGTCACACTGTAGAATTTAATACGTTAACTTAAAAATGTCATCGCAAAGTTGTTTAACCTCACCGCACACTTTTTGTTATATTTGTGGGAAATTCATGTTGACAAAAAACAAAGGACTATAACAGACTTTGTAAAAAATGTTCGCAGCATGTATTTTGGCCTACCCATCAGTAACCAGGACAAGTTATGGACACCTCACAAAGTTCACACCTCACACCTCACTCAGTGAAATCGAGATATAAGCATGGACTTCTATTAAAGAAGTGGTTAAGAACTTTCAAGGGAACAGCAATAGTCCTAATTATAAAGAAATTGTGGCTAAAATGATAAAAAATTTTGGTAAAATGGGATGTTCAATGAGCATTATGCTTCACTTCCTGAATTAGCGCATTGACTGTTTTCCGGAAAATCTAGGCACTGTTAGTGAAGAGCAAGGGGAAAGATTTTATCAAGACTTGAAAGTAATAGAACGTAGATATCAAGAAAAGTGGAATAGAAACATGTTGGCGGACTACTGTTGGTTGTTGACGCAATACAATCCTAACAATAATTTTAAGAAAAAATCTCTGTATAGAAGCTGTGAGCAGAGAAGGGAAAGATGCCACTATGATTTTTGTTATGTAAATATGTTAATAGATATATCACCTATGTATCTTAATGATAATTAACTCATAGATGTAAGAGTTTTTAAATATACAATTGTTACTACGTGAAGGACACCTTCATTTTCTTGTCTATTTTTCACAGTCCCTTTTCTGAAAAATCGAAACGTGTTGGAGAAAAACTGATTACAAATTCGTAATTAGCACCCCAAAATACCCCAAAATCAGTCATCAAATCGTAGAGAGGAAAAAATAGTCCAATTTGCAGGCCTGGTGAATAAACATTAGACGTTAAACCCGATAATTAATTAATAAGACTATGTGGCATCTATCGACTAGAGCAGGATGGTAAATGTTGGTATTAGATGGATAATGTTTGAAATTATTGTCGGTTTCCTTTATCAGGAGATCTTTCGTCTGTTCCATCATTCCATCAGACCTTCTTGGTAATATTCATAGTAGTAATTTCATATCGTAATATTTCATCAAAATATATGAAGTGCTTTATCGTTGACGTTTTTCCTTTTTTATGGGATTTAAACATCTTTGATGCACATGAAAAAAATATTTTTTGCCCAAAAATAAAACTCTTTTGAACAATATTCATTGTGATGTGCTTTTAAATAAATATAAGTATACAAACTAATTGGTAAAATCAACACAAAGCGTCGCACAAGCGTCTCTTTTTTTCTTCATTAATATAATTTTAATATAGATTATTTTTTCTCATATTTATATATCTTAGTAAGTCGATAAGTTTATATTAGTTAATTATAACTGATAATCAAGCAGAAATCAATGAAAACCATAGTTATCAACAAGACCTTTGATTTACATGATCTAAGGTCTGGTTGATACTATAGATATCCTATTAAAAAATTAAGATAAATTCAAAGTAATTAAACAGCAACAAAGTTAAAAATAACACAAGCAGAGAAAACGGACAAGCAAATTTGCACAAAACAGAGCTCCAGACAGTCGCCGACCACAAGAAAGGAAGATTTTTTAGAAATTAATTTTTTTTAAATTAAACTATTTAATGAATAATTTCTTAACTCAAAAGACTTATTTCGATAGTTAGCCAACTGATATAAAAAAATCAGCAAAATCGGTCAAGAGTTGCGACCCGTAGCGTGTCCTCCATACGTACATATATACGAACAGAATAACAGATGGAGAAACATGTAATTTTTCAAAGGCAAATTTAGATCATAACAGACTTTGAATCGGCATGATATTGCAGAGTTTATTTAAGAAACAGGATTCTCAACATAAAAATAAATTAATTATTTATATTCTTAAGAAAACCGAATATAGTTTCACAGTACTTTTTAAAAGTATATATCTACCATTACAATGTCATCTAATGATGACCTAGTGGCCAATTTTTTGAAAAAGAGGCGGTTCTCAATTCGGCTTTATTTTTGTGCATGTTACTTTTATCTCCGGGATGGATCAAATGATTCGAATGATTCCTTTTTTCAATAAGAAACGTATGTTCTTAGTACGATTCTTTAAAAATTTAGTTAAAATCTGTGAATCGAGGATACACTATAGAATTCAAAAGGATGAACGGCGCAGGTGCCGTGGTCGAGTTTGGAAGATAATGATAGTCTAATACGACACGACTAAGTACAACAAATATTTGCTCTTTAGCAAAATCGGGGTACACTGATAGTCTACCATATATATTTAAAAAAATAAGGAAAACATCATTTTTAGAGAAAAATCTCCTCTTTCCAAAAAGCTATATTTAAAGTTGATTCCTTGTAAAATTAGCCCATTTATAATTACTTCCATCCTCAAAACATGACGCTGGTGCAGTAGTTGATAACAACGCACGAGATGTGCGCAATTACTGCACATTGCAACAACTTACAGCCAGCAAATATAAAGGATTCGGCGCTCTTTTCCAAAAGTTACCCTTATTTTAAAAATGACGCTACCAAAGGCGATTTTGACAATATCGCTATAACTAAAAAAGATTGAATGTTGCCTGTTTGTTAAATCTTTTACCATTATTTGCTTATGTAAGATATTTTTCTTTTTCTTTGTCAGCACTACAGCCTGGTGTAGGCCAAGGCTTTCCCGATATGCTCCCTCTGGGCAGTACGGCTTGATACCAGATTTCTCCACCTGTTAACTTCCAAAATGTTTAAGTCTTTCTCTACACTATCCAACCACCTTGTAGGTGGTCTTCCTCTTCTCCTTGTACTTTCAATCTTTGCGAAAGTCAGTTTTTTTACCTGGGTCCAGATCTTCCCGTGGAAAAACGTGTCCCAACCATCTGATTCTGTAGGACTTGATTACTCTCGAAATGTTCGCTTACCCATATTTGGTATAAATTTCATTGTTGTATAAGCTTCTCCAGATATTATTTTCTTTGACCGCTCCTAAAATTGATTAAAAGATCTTTTTTTCAGAAATGAGTAGACTATTCTCTTCTGCTTTATTGATTGCCCAAGTTTCGCTATCATACAAAATGATAGATCTGATGAGAGTCATATAGATTTATTTTTTAGTGTAGATAATATTACCGATATTATGCGATAGGGATATATATATATATATATATATATATATATATATATATATATATATATAATATTTAAGATTTTAGTGTAGATAATATAACCGATATTATCGATCTTTTAGATCGATACAAATGCGTTAGTATCGTATCGATTTATTCGATTTGAATGGATTGCATTAGTAATCGTTAAGTCGTACAGTTAATGAAACTATATTGTCGAAGTTATAAGAGTATTTGATACGATTACTTGGAGATCGTTTTATTTATACGCTGCCATGCAGTAACTTGTTATAATATAATTTAATGTTTTGAAGTTTGAAGGTAGCCATATTTAATTATATTTGATATCCAATCATTGGATTAGATCCAAACCATTTGTCAAGGCTATTATTAAAAAAAAACTTTAAATTTACAAATTGGAATTTGTAGTAATTTTTAATTGATTACCAAAACCCTTGCTAAAAACTTTTTCAGCTATAACAAATAGTCTATCAACAACGGTTGATCTCAACACACACAACAACTCTGAACTATTGTTGATCATCCATTCGACTCGCTCTGTCTGCAATATTGATGACTCTGTATAAAAAATTGTGTGTTTAAAATCGCAAAATTTATTCGTAGTCTATATAACCACTAAACGTACTCATCTCTCATCGAGCAGGATCGTGCGCAACAAGGCTGCTGAGAAAGCGAAGCATGCTCATCATCAGCAGCAGGCGCAACAACAGGAGCAGGAGCTGGGCAGCGCGCAGGGCAGCGTCGTCTCTGTAAGTAGTGGAACCTATTTCTAAACCCACATACTCAGCACAGCAGAGAAGGTAATCAGATCAGCTCATTGCGCCATGTGTTTCCTCGCTTAACGTTTAACTCCAAGATGCGTAAATAATAATAAAGCCGCCACATTTAGATCTACACATTTAGTGATCTCCGATCAAACCTTTCTTATTTGGATGCAAATAAACTTAAAGACATTATTTGTACTTGAAATCGACGTAAAAGTTATAATCAAAACATTTTCAAATAAACAAAAATTATTCCACAGGTCATAACTCTCGCACCGGGCGGTGCGGAACAGCAGCTGGCATCGGCTGGCAACTATAGCATCAACGGTATCCTGGGTATCGAGCAGCACACTAGCGAAAACCTGGCTTCGGCTCACTTGAAGAGGAAGAGACACGAGGATCAAGGTCAGTTGAGTAACGTCGATGTGAAGTGACAAGCCTGTTTAGATATTCGAAGAAAACATTGTTTACGCCTACGTGTTTTTTCCACAACATATGACCTTTATTCGTGTTGTGAACGAATAATGTGAAAGAAGTTTAACGAATGCATAAAGGTTTCGAGGTGTAAATTAGCTTCATTTCAAATTGCTTTTCGCTTTTGCACAATGTTCAGACAAATTGTCGCCAAAGATAATATTCAATCGATTTATCAGAGCATCCTTATCATTACATGCTCTCTTCTACAACTTCTTATTCCACCTCACTTCCATCCATAAGCACACTGTTGATTCTAATAGCTGTAAACACTACGTTAAAAGGCGTCCGTATCACTTTAAAAAGCATCAGTTTTAATTTTATAATATTGTTAAATAGTAGATCGTACTTAACAATTATCGTTTCTTTATGATAACACTTTTAGTTTATAAAATACGCAATAGAAAAAACGAACATAGCAGTTCTTGAATGCCTACGTATAGGCAGTCAGTCACTGGGTGAAGCCATGGACACCTACGTTTGTGTGAACAGCACTTGAAGTATTAAAAATCTGCTTAATGGCTACGACAAAGGCACAGCCGCCACCACCATAGCCACGCAAAAACATTGTTTTTTACACAATTTTTGCATTTGCAAGTTAATTATGTAAGGAACGGTTTAGTTTAGTTAAATCTCCACAGTTAATATTAATTTAAAAAAATATTAATAAACTAAATTAATTATCCCTAATTGTGTTATTTTGTTTCCCCACTTTTTAATTATATGTACACACGCACACACACACACACACACACATATGTGTTTGTGTGTGTGTGTGTGTGTGCGCGCGCGCGTGTGTGTATCTGTGTGTGTGTATGAGCGCGTGCGCGTGAGTGTATCTGTGTGTATACGTACGTATATATTTGTAATTCGTTTCTTCACAGACGGATTGATAGTATTTTTGATCTAGAAAACGATTTATCGGGGTCTCAGCACCAGCAAAATACATTTTCGGGCTCTTTTTGTTTAATTAAAAGCGATTACAATGGCGACATTTTATTTTTAAAGTAGCTGGACAAGGTAACGCGGCAAACGCGTATTACTTGTAAGGAGTTTCAAATTTACAGGGAATTCCCTAATTCGGTAAATATTGCAAACTTGTCACCACATGAACTGATATATTGAAATACAAAATTATATTACGTAATTTTGTTTATGCGACGTGACAAGCCTGTGTAATAACATAATAAGAGCAAAAATCGTCATCGATAAACAATGTGGCAATGATGTGCACATCACTAGAATCACTCAATTCAACAGAAGGTCAACTCGGATGTGCTATGAAGCGGCATTAGTTTCCAGCCAGACCTGCATTTGCTATTACGGTGCACAAAGTGCAGAGTGCAAGATTTGAGTTTAATGGTGGTGGTTTTTATAAATGGTATGCTCCATGTAATGTTTCTAGAGTAAAGGTCAAGTACACAGGTCCACACAGTCAAGTACATTAAAATGCAGCCGCAAAATCCGCGTCATACTGGGAATATAGTGTGGGAAAAGGGCTTAAGTTAATATGATACCTAAAATTAGGTTAACATAAATCAAAACAGAAAAGATTTTCTAACCGTGTTTATCTGGTTCTGTTTTTTATATTTATATTTAAAACAGTGATTTTATTTTCTTATCGTTTCACATCTTACCATTGTTCATCACTTGCAAATAACAATTCACAATAGTTCCGAACTAAGCTCGGTCATCCTAGTGCTTATTTATTATTCCTCATAAATATAATTTCACATTTATTAATATAGATAAATTTCTTATATATTTAAATTTAATATTACAAAAGACGTACGTTTGCTGTAAAAATACTGAATTTTATAACTTCATGTTTGCAGATGAGAATCGCGACTTCAATAGTCATTCGGAAGACGATATCAAAAGGCAGAGGAGTCATTACAACGGAGATCAGCTGTACTCGAATGTAAGTTAAACTTCAGTTAAGAATATTTACACCTTATATAAGACTATCCACTTAAACTTTAAAATTAATGTATGAATACAACGCGTTCAACATTTTAAAACAAATTTCGTTCAGCTCTGACGTAATAGCGTTGACTGCTATTAGGTTAAGTGTGTTATATACACACTTAACTTATAATATGAATGTATGTTGCTGAATATTTTTTTCTTATTTAATCTTCATTAATCATATTTCGTTTAGTTCCCTAGTGAAAACGCAGCCTTATATTTCCGTCATGTTCGTCCGTACGTCCTTCTATTACAACCTAACAGACCCTACAGTTTGAAATCTACTTAAGATCTCAATAGATATGTAGTAAAATATTTAAAAAATGATATAATTTATTTAATCACCATAGAGATAAAGTGGAGACGACTTTTTTCACACACTCCAGTGGATAGGTCTTTCGATATGAAAATGAGATTCCATTTATCGTTTTTGAAGTGAAAATTCTTTAACGACGTCCGAGTCATTTGTCACGTTAAAATTTTGTAACGCTCGAAAAAATAAACGCCGAACGAATCCGACCGGCGGCGGAAGTGGCCGAGAGCCGACAACATGGCAGTCGTAAATGTCAAAAATTTATTAACAAACATGAACCGTTAAAGAAGTATCACTTTATCCGTGAGCTTACGTGAGGGAGGTTCTCACCTTTTTTTTATTTTCTTTTTTAAAATACACTGCATGTAGCTGAAACACCACGCCTTAAAAAATTAGGAAATATTTTTACGACTCGACCACGACTCGACTACGACTTGATCAGAAGTTGCAAATAAAATTATTTCGGTAAATTGACATCAACAATATTTCTATATAAAGACAACCAAAGAAGTTCCGAACTGAAGTTGGCTATTTTTTTTACGGTACTTGACTCATTCTATATTTTGATATTTTTCGTACAATATTGTGAAATATAAGTTAATTAAAAACCATTCTTGAAAAAAATTCAAAAATTGATTGAAAAATAAGCCAGTTATAGGCTTCTAAATTTTAAGATACGGATAGAGTTGGGTATATCCCTGTCTCTTTTCCTCTCGTAGAATATAATGTGCAATATTAAAAATGACCTCACAACACAGTATTGCCGTCTTTTTTTATAGGTTAATATTAAACTTTTATAACTTGGTCAATTTTTAAGATTATTAAACAAAAATTTCACCCTTCATCAGCTTGTACCTTGAAATTATGATTAATGAAATTAAAAAAAATTAGTAAAATACCCAATTAAAATTAAATTCTATCATTGCCAGACATCTGCGTCCGTAATAAAATTTACTGCCCTTATTTGGTTGCGGTTGATTTAAAGATGCTTACATTTTTATAAAAATAAAAATGTCATCAAAATTTATGTATTCTCTGTGACTTTCACCTCCGGAAATACGATCATATTTCAGAGTATAAATCGCGGTTTGAAATACGTGACCGGCGCAATCTTCATTCCATTTGCCTTCTCTTTAATATTCTGAACAATCTCCGCGAACCAGATTATCCCAAGTCAGCCTCAGCCGTTCGTGGCCTTGGTTTGATTTCTCAGCTCTCCCTTTTCTCATTACGAGACGCTTTCTATGACTACACCCTCGCTTCATATGCGGATAGACTACGTAATGAATGAAATATGGACGTGACGGCTGAATAACTAATTCTCTATTCTTTAAGAGTATTGCTTTCTTTCTCTTTCTTTCACAGGTTGCTAGGATAACTCCTAAATAGTTTTATTCTTCAACTTACAATCTAGATCGCTATTCGCGCGGGCAAAGTCGTACATATTTCTCGAAATGCGTAATCAAATTAAAAATATTTGTTAAAAATAAAATGAGTATCGCCATCTAATGGAGAATTATAAAAATACGTTTTAATGTGCTGAGATTTCGATGGTTGTTTAGAAGACGAAACAGAGGTCGCTGTTAAATAATTAAGTAATAATACGTTAATTACATAGTGTTAAGTAATAGTATTGGAATTTTTGTCTTCGAAATCATGAAGAAGCAATTTTATTGTGAATAAATGAGCGGCTGTTGCTACATCCTGATTAATTTACTGCCAATTAATTTGAATATCCATCGCAGATACATCGGCTTCTCAATAGGGCAGCGTCCTATTTCATTAAAATCAAACCTCTATTGGTATACAAACAATAAAAAAAGCCTAAATACAGACTTTCATTCTGTACATTTCGATAAGTCCCGTGAAATTCCGTCTCTTAGATTCGATAACAGACACTTGCAGCTAAGGCATAATTCGATCGATTACGTTAAGCAATGAAAATCTCATTTATGTCATAATCGATGATGAAAATCTAAAAATCAGAATAAAATGAATAAAATCGCCCGTTTGAAGAACTAGCAATAACTGTAAAATTAAAGATTGTCTAAATTTTACTCTGTAATGCAAAGTATTCCAGATTATAATTTCTGCACGTATATGGTATGTAGATATGTAAAGCCTCATATATACATGTTTTTTTATATTTCCAATTTCTAATTTTAAAATTGCTTTTAGTAAACGATTTTTTTTAAATACTTTTTTTTTAAATTATCAAATTTCACTATATCGGATACATGCATGAAACAGATTATTAGCTTTTTTCTCGTTTAATGGAAATATAACTGTTAATTAGTTTTCTTTTAATTCAATTAAAACATGTTTTTAATTATTATTTGAAATTAAATGAAAAATATGTATTTAACAACCATTAAAATTAAATTAATATTATAATGCTCTTAGTGTTTGGGATAAGTCAAATTTAACAGAAACTCATATTACATGTACGTTTTTTCCCAAATGACTTTCAACCAGATTTGATTGTATAGTTCTCGCTTGCGAGGAAATGTTTACAGCCTAAGACGCTAGCTCTTGACTCATACCACGTTTCGTCACGACGATCTTCTTCTACTATTTTTGCCCAACAGCTTTTCCGAATTTCATCTGTGGGGAGCTGGTATCTATGTTTAAAGTTAATAAACGCGTACATTCAGAATTTGGTTAGTGATTAACCCGAATACCGAGCGGTGATACTTTAAATATACTTAAAATATTATTAATTCTGTTAGCAATACGACAATAAGCAATTATAGCATATTCTAAATACTGATGAACCTTCAAAAGAAGCAGTAAGCAAAAATATCGGGGGAAGAATAGTACGTTCGGAATTATCACGTTATTATATTAAGTAGCAGTAAATACGTATGTCGATATCGACAATACGCAGAAATACACGCAGCCTTAAAACTAAAACAAAAGAACCAACCAGACCTAGGTTCACATTATGTTTCTCTTTCATTTTATTGAGAAAAGAACGAAAGAGAAAATTACCAGTGTCCTTCTTAATTACAATAATAGGGACGGATTATGTTTAATTCAAAGAAAGATATACATATGACTAAAATAAATAATCACTTAATATTATCAAGAAGTTGGTCATGAAAATAGTGTACTTGTAAATGAGACGTCAATCCATACTTTTTTGTAACGTTTCGAAGTATTTTTTATAGATTTGCATTAAACACAACGCCGTATTGTTTTATTCGTTGACGTCTACACGCTTGGGTGGGCAAAGAAGGATTAATTGTAAAGACAAGGGACTCGAAATTTACATTGTCTTTCGATGTGTCACTTTTATGGGGTAAGGGCATGTCTATATATTGTAAAGTCATTGGCTGGGGGGCTTTCCACCCTGCGCTTCGAGGTTCGTGGTCTCTACCCGAGTACTCGTCTACCCCGTGGGAATTCGGTTTTTAGGGAATATGACCTGCTAATTTCCAGTTCAGTTTGTCATATATTAAGCACTAGAGTAGTCGATACATATCATGATATATATCGACTACTTTTGTTTTCCATTGGACTCCCTCATTGCGTACTGTATCCCTCAAAGACTCTACGAGCATGGCTTTGGCTTTTTTCATCGCTCGCTGAGCGACTTCAAGTTTATGGATCAGGCCGACTGTAAGTGCCCACATTTCAGCACCGTAGGTCATTATGGACAAAATGCACTGATTATAAACCATTGTTAGCAGCCACGGAATCGGCTACGTGAAGATCCTACGTAATTTTCCAAACGGTGCCGACCTCATCCAAATTCTCCTGTCAGCTTCTTTGTCAAAATTGTTCCTACCCAAATAAACTCAACTGAATTTTTTGGCAGATTTTATCCTATTATAAGGCAACATTCAGCATACAATTTGATTAAAAAAATTTATATCTTCAAATTGGGCGAAAACACCACTTTTTTAGAGCACTCTTTGAACAATTATAATAAACACTTTATCTCGCATGCAGCTTTTGTGCTTAATTAGGGATAAATAATGAATAAAATGGATAGAGATGTCTATTTCAAATTAAACACACAGCATGCATATGTAGCACATCCATCCGTTTGTAGTTAGTACCCTCAAAGCCAGACAGATTACCAGCAAGAGGCTGCGGCGGTACGCCATCAACATCGTGTTAGTGTCCATTAATCCGCCAGGTGGAGTAATGAGCTCTCATTAGGCTGAGAGGAGGCCAATTAGTCGCGGGCAGGCCTGCGGTGTGTGGCGCGCTTGTGTCTACCTTCGATTTGTAGGTGCTGCTGAGTGGAGCGAGGTTGAGACAGAGATGTACCTAGACACCTTAATTAGGAATTGGGTGTTAATAATTGTGCTGTAAAAACGAAATAAAATATGGTATTAATAATTAATGTGTCTGGAGTTTAGTGTTTTAATCCTGCGGTCTATCGTTATCAAGTAAAGTTCAAAGTTTTTGATTCAAAGGAAACTAATAAAATTTCAGAACCTAATGAGTATTTTTAAGAGTAATGAACATAAAAAAAGTAATTAAAGCTTGTAAGTTTAAAAAAGATATTCTCACTCTTCATTATGCTTTAAGCTTTAATTAAAATGTCTGATTGATGATTGATGTATTTTAACCGCTTTTCTGTGGTATTATAAATATAAAATTACATTTTTTGGTTATTTCTTTTAATTTTCATTACTCGGTCAAATATTTTTTACTAATTCTAGTAGAATTTTGGTCACGTAACTAATGAACCCCCCAAAACTATGTGTTAATAAAACCCAAAGAAAAAGCTATTATGTGCATATCGACTTTAACCACTTTTATGTGATATTATAAATATAAAATTACATTTTTTGGTTATTTCTTTTATTTTTAAAACATTTTTTACTAATTCTGGTAGAATTTGCGTCGTGTAATGCATTTAATTAAAAAAAATTCAAGTGCTATTAGTACATTAAAATTACATGTTATTGAAACCCGACTTTAATAGAATGGACATATGTTTTAGATAGATTCAGACACATCCTTAACTATTTCATAATTAGAGGATAGTAGGGTTATAAGTATCGTAAAAATACTGCCAATGTTGGTGCAACCAACATAATTTTACTGTAATGGTACGCCTGTTGCTGTTAACGCTTCTCAGACAATGGAATGAGTATTCGAGTGTGTGGATGTATGATCTATTACTTACAGGTCAAATAATGTTCAGGGCTAATTGGGCTTGATGTGTTGAAGAAAAAAAGTAAAACTATTTACGAAAGATATCCCTTCCTAAAAATGCAAAAAATTTCTAAATCTTTATGTAATTAATGAGATTACTTAATATCAAATGAACTTTGTCTTTTCAATGTTAGTATAATAAAAAAAAAAACAAAGAAATTTCAATAGCGAAACAGTTCAGGAAAAGCAAATTTATTGGAAATTACTTAACTGTTTTGGTGAAGGATATGTTGAAATTTTTCAATTGTTTTATTTCTTAATTATTTTTGGTTTAAAATGTAAGTTTGGTTGGTGCCTTACGTATGTCCATGACTTTTCCGCGAGGATTCAAAGCCATAATTCATTCCCCCCTAGTGAGTTCACGAAAATGCGCCCAAAAAGCAAAAGGTTTAATTCTCGGGAAAAAACGATTAATCATTAAGTTCCTCTGCTCCATTGATCTGTTTAAAAAGGCTATTGTGAAGCATTTGGTTATTGTTGCTTAGCATTTCGTTATTGTTAGTTAATGTCCTGTTGGCGCAAATTATTTTGTTATATTTTATTTTTCTTTGAAGATTTTTTTTAGCATTTTGTTGTTCGTGGTAACTCTCAGTATTGATATATCAGGCATGGGATTATGGGAATTAATATTAGATTATAGAAAATTAATAAAATTCATAGTTTTTTCTTATGCCAAAAAATTCCTGATTATTACTTTATTTATTACCATAATTACCATGTAATATTTATATAACTGAAATGTATTTTAAAACAAATGTTAATCAGATGGCAGATGTTTGTCCCGTGAATTCGAATCATACTTAACCGACTTTTTGGTCTATACTTGACTCGATATTATATGTGAATAAAATGTTCTTTCCTTCTTTATCTGCACAGCTATGGGCCTCCTCCAAGTGGACGCTCAAGGACGAATATAAGCTACTATCGGAGCTGGGCGGCGCTGGCTACTACGGCGAACCGCCCTTCGCAGGGGACCCGGCTGCGCCGTACGATCCTCCACCGCCCCCGGCCGCGCCGGCGCCCCTGTACGCAGCAGCGCTGCCCACACCTCTCGGTGAGTTATGTCTTTTATATAATTATATTTGCTAAGGAAAGTCGCAGACACTAAAACATCTTTCGCAACAAGTGCTAAAGACCCTTTTCGACGCTTTGTTCAATTCATTGTTGGGTAAATAATAATACATGTACATTCTGTTCATATCACCAATTAAATTGATAGTACTTGGTAGAAAATTATGTATTTAGTAGACAGTTTATTGATGTAACAGCTTCTTCTTCAATTATACCTCGTAACATAATTTAATGAAAACGAGCTTTTTTTAAAATTCAAATTTTTAATTTAATCATTAACAGATTTAGGAAAAGCTATTAGTACTGAAAAAATACTATAGTGAGTGGAAACAGACAGTTTTTCATTTAATATTTTATTTTGGTGGAACGTATGCAAAAGACGTTCTTCTGACATTTGTACGTTAGACGATATGCTTTTCTATTTCCTACTAATTTTCTCTGAAGAATGCCAACTCATAAGAGGAGTTTCACTTATGAAATATGTTTAGAGGATCAAAAT
Source organism: Druceiella hillmani (assembly GCA_039881145.1). Lineage (NCBI taxonomy): Eukaryota > Metazoa > Arthropoda > Insecta > Lepidoptera > Hepialidae > Druceiella > Druceiella hillmani. The sequence continues at coordinate 20,864,166 of JAYKKI010000031.1, read as the reverse complement.
GGAAAGATTTTGTCCCCTATATTTCAAGACTCGCTCTTCATACTCAGTGAGTTGCAGCTTGCAAAAGCAGCATCTAGAACAGTCGCCCATGGTATTGAACTGCTAGATAATTTGTTCGTGGCTGCGTCAGAGTGGCTACATCATCTGTTCGTGATTGGACCAGAGCGTGTCTGTACCCTACTGCATCAAAGTGTGCTAGATCATCTGTTCGTGGTTGCATCAAAGAGTGCTAGATCATCTGTTCGCAGCTGCATTAGAATGTGCTTGGTGATCTATTCGTGGTTGCGTCAGAGTGTGCTTGAGCATCTTTTTGTGGTTGCGTCAGGGCGTGCTAGATCTTCTGTTCGTGATTGCATCAGAGTATGATCTAATTGTGATGAGTGAGAATAAACATTTTGAAACGTGTCACAGTTATATGTTGTAGTGTTATTGCGTTCAGTAATTGTTGTGTTTTATCGGAAACTTGATACAGTTATCCTAAATAAAATGTTTTTCTTACAATATGTAAATAGATCAAAACTAATTTGTTTTTAATTACATAAGGAAACTTGGATTTTTTTCGTGTACTCTCATTTTTCTAAATATCTCTCATTTTATCATTATACTCTCATTTTTTTATCATTATACTCTCATTTTTTTAAATTTGACTAAATATAAATTTAGTCTACGAAATATAAAAAACTAAATGCAACTCTTTAACTAACTCATAGCGAAATCTTCTTAAATATTAAATCAACAAATTAAGTATTAAATATTAAATCGTTACTTTTATCGAAATTCGATCCCGAAAGTCGTGATAATGGGGTGGAAAACCCATTGATTTATGTCGAAATAATTAAAGTTAAAGACCTGAAAATTGTGTTTAGACCCTCATACTGAAATAAAGAAATTCATAGAACACTGAAACGATGTTTTTGAGAAATCACTATCCGTAAATAATTTTAATATAAAAAACAGTCATTTGTAAAACAAATTATATTCATGGTTTCTATTTGCCTATCTTCAAATGTCATTATAAATCAATCGCCATAGACAAGACAATTAGCTACAAACTACTCAGTCGACCCTTAGATGGCTCGATGCTCACAGTGTATACCCGCGTTTACAAGTAACCAGAGATAATACTATAGAGTAAACCGTTACCGCTAATGAGATGTCACTATGTGCCGCCGCGTCACGCACAGGGCCTCCGTTGCATCAGTTTATTGGTAGTTTTAGTACGTAAAGGCGTGTTTGCACTGCTGTAGCACTGATGACGTTTCATTTTATTATTACATAAGTCACCAATATTACCTAGCGGTATTAAATGAGTACAAATAAGACAATAATAGAAATATTTGTAATATATCAAATATACACTGTATTTATCAATAACAGCTTAAAGCCGAAGGACATCTTTTACGATTTTCAATATTTTATTTAACAACTTGTTTTTTTTATTTCTAATTAACCAAAATATTTTTAATATGCCCTAATTAAATATAATATTTCGTTAAAAAAATGTTATGCTCGAAAATGTAAAAAAATTTTTGGACTTTTCTTGTGGCTACCAAAAATCAGATGAATTTTGGACATATTTTAAAAATTCTTACATTTATTTAGCTGCCAAACGAGAAAATTTCATTTCGCTATTCTCAATGCTTCAAGCAAGAAATGACATTCAAAATCGGCAACGAAGAAATAATTTGAGCAATTTTCTTTTTTCAAGTAAGAGCCAAAAAAAGGAAAAAAAATTAGTTTCATTTCATTTTTAATACGAAGTACTCAAATTTTGTCCTTTAAACTTGGGCATATAAATTATGTATTCCTTAGATTAAATATCTGACTGTTTTTCTGTTTTTCCCGATATTAGGTTCATTATCTTCAATTTTCTGTCTTAATTGAAGCAAATATTCTTCCAATGAAAATCGAAAGAAATATTGGATAATGAGGGAGATATTCAAAGATAAACTGCCAACCAATTCGAAAACTAAAGCCACAGATTTATGGCCGATAATACCATGTGTAACAAACGCCTACCAAACTTGACTACTGTGGAAATGATATCTTGATAAAATAATAATAATGCATAAAAGGAAAATTGTGAAAGAAAACATGATAATAAGAAAAAAATGAAAACTAAAGGATTATCCAACTGAGTTTAAAGTGAAAATCGGTTGGTCACATTTAGAGAGCTGAAGACGATGGTTCAAGGAAACAACAAATTGGTACCCTATAGATTAGAAGTGAAGAGTAGTGAGACCGTAAAAAAGCATAGACGTGATACTGGAAAACTATGGCAAAGGTTAGAGAAAAATGGAAACTATAAAAGAATTAAGGAGGGCTAAATTTCGACAACACTTTATGTAAAAACAAAGAAAGTTTAGAAATTTCGCGAAGAAAACTTAGGGCGCTCTCGCTTCGTGCATTCCGTTTAGGGCAGAAAATGCAGCGAAGCAGCACGCAATGCAAGACACGCACAACTATTAGTGAAAGCGTTTGAAGAAAGAAATTGTGATTTTTCATCTAGGGCGACCTACATTCAATTAATAAAAAAGAAAAGTTCTTGGAAGAGACCTCAGATTCTTTCTCTTGCTATCTAGCAGAGATACGCCCATGCTCTCATATTTAACATCTCGTTTTGGGGAATTAGTGGATATACACTGGTTGCTTACCACATATGTTAATGTTAATGAACTTTGATTGTATATTTATTACTTACCAATATAATATAAATTTCTCTTAATTCAACTTTCCTTATTCCAATGTGAATTATTATTATCAATACCGAAGGGAATTTATGTTTTATGTCTGTAGTCACCTTTTGTTTAGTCACTTTTTTACAAGCTCTATAAATACTTATTGCTGGTGATGAGTTACTTGTGGATCCAGCACCTAGCGCCACACTCTCAGTACCGCACCACTAGGTGTCTATATTTATAGACTAAAATATAATAAGGACAACATCATCTTAGAACATTTATTCTATAAAGAAATCATGCCTCGTGTGAGCACAAAAAATGTGGTGTTCAAATAACATAGCAGATCGTTTTGCAAAAAAGTTAAAATTTACTATAAAGTTCTGTCTAAAGGTTTCTATAAGTTTAATGGCTTTATTCGGTTTACTATATTTTAAATATAATTTGCTGTAAATAATTGATTAAAGTTTACGTAAAATTAATAATTCATTAAAATAAATAATGTAAGTGGGATGTCAATTGCGAAGTACAAAATCGAAAAAGAAATAACTTCAGGAAACATGTGTAAAATGACTTTAGCACTTAAAGGTGTAATGTACCTTATTAATACGTTCAGTTCGGTAGTGATTGGGAACGTGCTATGCCGTTCCGACACATTTATGAGAATAATTTTTTAGATTTTTTGAAGTGAAAGCTTGTTCAGACGCACTATGCACACTTTTTCTGAACAATGAACAAAGCTAAGCCGTGACGCTCGGGTCGGTGACACTAAATCGGGTAAACTCAACTCCCTTCGGCGCCGGCCAAGCGAGTTCACTTTTCCGGTAAACTCGGCTCTCCAAGGCATCGACCGAGCAAGTTCATTGTCTAACACGGAGCGAATCGTTTCAAGAATTACGTTCTATCTTTGACTAATATTTTATTTGAGTACAATTTAATATTATAAGCGTATATTTTGTATATAACCAGTGTAATATTTCAAGCGTATACAGTTAGTGTTTAATATTTTATTTAAGAGTATTTAAATATAACATGCCTATGTTATTTTAGTTTTCACTTTTATCGTGTGGTCATAAGCACACACCAGTGTTATGATATTTTCTTCGACTGTTTTTATTTATTTGATTTTGTACAACTGCATCTTTTCTTTGGAAAAAAACTCCGCATACCGATGACGTGATTAGCGATATCCGCACTGAAAGTGTGCAAAGGTAAGATTAGAATATGGTTGAAATATGATTGGAGTATTCGATCGATCAACGATGTAATTGATAAGGGTTAACCTTAGGAATTAGATCTTTGTAATTACAAATATCTTTGTCATCTGATTGATTAAAATCTACTGACATCAGATAACTAAAATCGGTCGTCAGTATGCCTACACTTGCTGAAACATGGCCAAGCGTTTATACAAGAATCAGGTATCGATCCGCATTTTGAAGATATTTCCATGACATTCTTTCTCGTAATACTCTTTGTTCATTAAAGACTTAGGCACAGTTAGCCGTTGAAAAATTTGATGTGCTGCAATGTACCAAATATTTTTATTTTTCTTTTACGACGCGTGCTATAAATCTTAACACCTTTATATGTCTGCGAGCATTGGTATCAGAAGATATGACTAAATTTCTGAGTTGAAATTATCAATCAGATTAGTCCTCTTGTGATGACTGCATATTTTTTTGCTTGTTTATAATCATCAAATCAATCACACAAATCTTCCTACTATTCGGTAAATTTACAACTTTGTTTGTCTACTGATTAAAATCAATTACTAAGAATCTACATAGACACATTTTGGACAGTTTAAACGTCTTAAAAAGGAACTGAAGTTTATTTCAATGACATTTTTGAAAAAAAGCACATTTGGGAGACATGAAACCAAATAGACTCACAAAATATCTCGATATCCATTAAAGTGAGTTTATTTAAATTTTGCTGTGATAAAAAAATTATTTCTTTTAAATACAAATATGTAGATTTTTATCAATGATATTGTCGTTGATACAAATATGTAGACGTTTGTCATCGATATTGGCGTTGATAAAAATTGTAGATTTTTGTCATTGATATTGTACCTGATACAAATATATAGATATTTGTTATCGATATTATAGCCAATACAAATATATAGATATTTGTCATTGATATTGGCGTTGATAAAAATTGTAGATTTTTGTCATTGATATTGTACCTGATACAAATAAATAGATAAATGTCATCGGTATTGCAGCTGATACAAATATATAGATATTTATCATTGACATTGTCGTTGATACAAATATATAGTATTTGTCATTGATAATGTTGTTCTACAAATATATAGATATTTGTCATCGATATTGTTGATATATACAAATATGTAGATATTTGTCATGAAAATTGCCGTTAATACACATATGTAGATGTTGGTCATTGATATTGTTGTTAATAAAAATAGTAGATTTTTGTCATTGATATTGTCGTTGATATAAATATGTAGATATCCTCCTCCACCTATTCGTTTGATAAACTTCGTCATTTGTTAAACCAACGACCCAAATGTAAATGTTAACATACTTTGTTTTTAAAAACATTTAATTGCGCCATTTTCGACTATATTGGCACGATATCGATATATACATATACAGTAGCATAGACACAGATACCAATTTACAAACCAATGGTAAACATGTTGAATGCTTATTACATATAACGTGTTTTGTAGTATATAAACAGTAACCTTCTCGTACACGTCTCATAGTATAAATTTCGCAAAGGAAGTACGTATTTAAAAACTCGTTAGTATTATTTTTTCCCTACCATAAAGCAACCAGTTGTGAAGTGTTGTGAGATAATTGTACTGTTTATTGTTGGTAACCAGTTATTAGTATTAGACCTCAAAATATTTGTCCATTTTTCTCTTTCCTAATATTTGTCCATTTTCTTTAAATAAAAATTAATAAATCATGCAAACGCTAACAAAAATAAGGATTACCATACAAATAAAAAGATTCAGAAAATGTCTTTGAAAATGTCGAAATATGTAATTAATATATTGTAATAAAAATATTTTAAAGACACTGCAGTAAAAAGAAAAGTTGAACATTCACAATTGGAAAAAATTAAAAACATTGATAGCATAGTATAATTGGAGATATTTCGTACATTTTGAATTATTTTGTTGCTTATCATAAATTACACTATTAAATACCAAAATATTATCTTTGAGATATATTTCCATTGAAAATTTAATTCATTGGTATACAATGACTAAATTCTAGCCAAAAGATGTTATCCCCATATAGTTTCAGCATTTCCAATTATTACAATTAACATAAGACATTCAGTAAGTTGAATAAACTATAATCTTTGGAAATTAATGTAATAAACAATTCATATTACCGAAATATTCAATCCAGAATACTGAATTATATCATAATTTTACTTTAAAATTATCGACATAAGGTACGTCACTTAACATTTCATAAATTTGAAATGGCGCTGGAGTATATGCGAATAATGCGGAGCATGTATTAGAAAAATTAAATAAAAGTGCAATTATTTACGATAAGACTCATTGCGGGGCGCGTAACCATTTTTTTAAGAAAATTAAATATATTTCACAAGCCTTTGGTCTCGGCTCGACTGACGTCTAAATGTAACTAGATGTCATGTGTGCTCGCTTACAAAAATTATGTCAAAATTTGACAAACTTTCTACACGCGAAGTATGGGCGTATACCTAGTCCTTATATTCTTACGTCCACGGTTGTTTTTCCATTCTCTTCTCGAATATATGAAATTCCGAATGAATGAATATGTTTTTTCCAGACAAAACTGTTACTGATCTAGAAAAAACCAGGAAGGCTTTCACAATTTTTCAGTCATAATAATGGATAATTTTTTAATTACTTTGGGGGAAAAATTTCTATTTATATCGCCATATGAGTTTGTAATTAAATTATAAACAAATGGATTATTGAACCTCATCGACTTTCAGTCATAAAATTTCGTTATTTATTTATAGTAACATCGTATGGCCAACAACAAATTATTAGATAAACATTATGGAATTTTATTGAAATCTCACTAATAACTGCTAATGTTTTGAACTAACGATAAGCTCCATGCAATGGACTCTTTATTATCTAGAATTAATTTAATGAACAATTCCATTTTAACCTTCAAATAATAAATTATTTACGCTTGTATGTAGTTACGTTCCGTTTACTTTGGTATATACATTATGTTTTTTACATATTAAACTAACAATAAATAGACTATGTTTTCGTTTTTTTTTAATTAACCAAAAATGGAAATGAGACCAAACAAAAACGGGTTTACAGTTTGGCGCGAAAGATAAATTGCAGGATTGCGCTCCGAGTGACAAATGAAAAAAAAATGGCGTCCAGCGACGAACGTTTGAAATATAAATGGCGCGCGGTTTTCCCGCTTCACCGTGGGCCGCAGACGATTTAAATTCAAATTTAGAAGGCAGCCCGAACAATTACGCCCGCTCTGTGGTCTATGGCGTTGATGGCTTTTTATTTTTAGCGCCATTCGTTCTCGGAATGGCTTTGTTGTTAACTACCTGATACTGTTGTTTCGTCTGATATTTTTAATTATAATTGTTTTGCCCCTTTTTCGTCTCGTTTTATTTGTTTGCTGTTAATGTCCGGCTATTTCTTATATATACGCATTAAATGTCTTTTTATTAAGCTGAGTTTTATTAGTCACACAAATTACTTTAAATCCCAATAACTTTTTTAAAAACTACTCAGACCATTGAAGGTATTTTAGAGTAAAATTTGTTAAAATATACAGAAAATATTGAACGTCATCTTCAAATATTACAATACCACATCCTGTTTAGTAACTACGGCAAGATAAATAAACGGTTTTTAAAGCAATTATCAATATAAAATTTGCTGCAAAATTATTTTATGTCTATAAAAAAGGATGCTTTGAAAAAAACGCACTTAAAATCTTTTTAACAATTCATCATAGGATCCTTCCGTTTAAGAAACCAAATATAAATTTCAAGTAACTTAAATATTCTTACAGAATTACGAAGAATAAAAATCTAGTATGCTCAGGGAAAAATAGATAGGAAACATAGAATGAAAATAATAATACCGTCCCATATATACGTCGTGAAAACTACTTTTGGATGCGTTCAATCTTTGCATTGTATTTAATTTAACCGAACTTCAGATCACTTAGCTTGTTTTTAACTCGCTTTGTACTAATAAGGAAGTAAGTAAGATAATACAGGAAGTAAGCTCAAAAGACATATCCGAAATATTTAATATTAAGCACCACGAATCAGGCCATATGAATATTTTTTTATAACTATAATACCATTATGAATTTGACTACTCGTATACTATTGAACATTTTATTAAGCCACAAAACGCAACGCACAATTTGACAATATAATTGAAAAGAACATTTTTTTGTTGTTTAATAAAGACAAGCATATTGTATCAGTGACGCATATATTAGCTAAGTAGTATTGTATGAGTCCTCGGATTTGTACTAACCCTTATCTTCAATCATAGTGATTCCACAATCGTGAATGATAACATTATATTTTTAGTTCGCTAAAATATAAAAAAAAATGTTTCCATTCAATAAATTTCAAATGAATTTATTCAGCATTTTTCACGTAATTTAATATTAAAATATAGGTTATACTGCCCAAGAAATTCTACTAACAACCCCATCATTTCAGGAACGGACTCATCATCGTCGGGAGCGGGCGCGGGCGAACCGCCCAGCGCGGCTGCCAGTCCCGATGCCGCCGCCCTTGTCGTGCTGCAGCCGCCCCAGCCCTACCAGCACCATGCGCCGCCCTACCCGCATTATGAAGGTATTTTCAAGATTTGATCTCTCGTAAGATTCTTAGTTCCTTAAGATCTAAGGGACATTTAGGGCGTAGAAAAATCGGGCGTGCTGCCGTGTGCAAAACATTGAGGACTGACTTCAACTTATATTTATATCTTCTTAAAAATTAGCAGTGTTTGAGGAGGAAAGTTTTTTAATTCTCAAAAAATTAATATATTTCTAATTAATAAGCTGTATTTCTAGATAATAATTCTTAATCATTTTCCTAATACAGGCTATACGTAAGCAAAATTTCATAGCGGTCGGTCAATTATTTGAGACGGGCGAGGAACACTATCAAATAAATTCACTTTCCACATTTGTAAATATCTTAATAAATTCTTTTACTTAAATTACATTTAGTCTTATATTCGCCGGAACCACCTGAAAAGCTACGTCAAGATGAATACATTAATACACATCACCATCTATTACATATAATAATTACAAAAACAAACCTTTTTTAAGCAAGTACATTTTGTATTGATAAGTCAAACTAGCATATCTTCTTTCTTTAATGTTCGAATGTTATAAAATATATTACCACAAATATTACCTCTGATCCAACAAAATGCACCAGTAACAGCTTCGTCGAAATCCTATTAGCGACTCTTACGCGATACGAAGACAATTAAACAGGCTCACGTACAAATGAATAAACATTCTAGAAACAATATTTTTGTGTTTTTTTACTTTTGTTATGTTCCCCTAAATTATTTTTTTGCCTAAATATCTTCAATGTTATCAACAGAGCAGTTCTATAGTTTTATTACACAGGGAAAAATATATACTGCGGACATTTAACAATTTTACAATTTACAAACAATGAACAACCTTTTTGTTCATTGGGATCGGGAAGCCCTGCACATGGAGAGAAAATAGGCAGGCAAAAGTTTTGTCAACCAACTTACTAAGAATGTGTAATAATTAAGAGCAATTGATATTTAACCCTTGTCCTTAGTTCATATTTAAATAAAATCCTTGCTGGGGTTATAATCATTATGAACGATTGAGTCTAACTTAGGTAATATTATGTAATCAACAATTTCCTTTTAAACATAAGCGGTAACTTAACGCACCTGAACAGTGAGACTATTCGAATCTGAACTTAAGCAATAAAACGGATCGCCTTTAACGGCCACACTCGAGCAAATACGCCATCGTTAAACTCTACATTAAATTTAAATCCACCGCCGCCTTCCAAAAGGTAATTTTACAACTAATAAATGATATATGTCTACAAGAACTCCTCCAGATTCTCTATGCTCGACTCTCAAAACGAATATCCCATAAAATCTAACAACTTTACATACAAAAGCGTATTTTAAGCACCATATAAAAGTTTTTCGCTCACATAAAACGCAAGTTAAAGCAGTATTCGGTTGTATGCGTGCGTTTGTCGCCTAGCAACCGTTGTCATGGCACCCGAGGGAATAGCTAAATGGCGGATGCTTTTCCCGCCATACATATTCCTTGCTAATAAACCCACTAGCGTAACGGAGGAATCGCATACTGCTGCAGATAGAGATAGCGCTATACGCGAAGATAATGCAACGGAACGGGACGAGACGAAATTATTTAGTGTATCATGCAAAGGCGATATTACTTCAGTATTTTAAAAAATAGAATTTTCCCGTCGAGCGGGAAGGAGCTAGGACGGGGGAAAGAAACGTATATATACATATTTATAAGAGTACACACATAAATGTGGCGTATAATTTTACGTCGCTAGACATATTTTCCGCGCGGCCAGAGCGAGACGCGCGCATTGACTTTGTTTAAGGACGAAAGGGACGGGGAAAGCAATTTTGTGAAAAGATGAATCCGCGTTACAGTTTATAGCGATCGCGAATGTGACATCGGGGAAATGGAATGGAGCAATTTGGCGGCCGCGTGCGAGCGAGACGGCGAGTGTTTTATTTTATGTTGGTATTTGTTATTTGAATACGTCATTTATTACTCGTTCTTTATGTGATTTGTGTCGTGTCGGCACCGACGGCTACGCAAGGACGGTTAAAGAAATTACATAATTATATTATTATATTCTGCTGAAGAATTTTCTTTATATTGCCCGTGTCCTTATTTAGTCCTTGTATTAATTATCTACAAAAATTCATTTCACAACAATTTTTGCCAACTACCTTGAAATTTCCCGTTTTTCGAAAGTAACAAAAAATTTCCGTACCTCATAATTAGGGTACTCTACCGATACGCCTATGATCTCAATATATTTTTTTTTAATTATACCTTAACAAAATTTGGAGCCATAGCTCATTCTAACACACGGGCTACAGTTGAAGTAAATTAAGTGGGTAGCTTTGAGTTTAGTTTCTTATTTACGATTTCTCCCAAATATTTGGTTTGTCTTTGGTGTGTTCAGCAGATATAGGATACGATAACCCTGTATTACGCTAAGAGGTGCAATATATTCGATATTAAGTTGCACCAAGAGACGAAATATATTCGATATTATGGTGCGCCAAGAGACCATATATATCTGATATTATGTTGCGCTAAGAACGGAAATACGTTCAATATTATGTTGCGCCAAGAGACGATATCTATTCGACATTATGCGTTATACATATTCGATAATATATTGCTCCAAGAGACAATATATATTCGACATTATGACATGATCTATGTTATTTGTCTTTGCTTCCATGAAATCTATGTTATTTGTCTTTGCTTAATCTTTTTAAACTCTTTTGAAAATTCTGTGCGAAAGAAATCAGACCATACAGCATTATTAGTGAAAAAAAATCGGAAGGAAAATTATGTTTATTATAAATATCCTACCAGGCCATGCGTTTTAGAATTTTTGGTCTAAACATTTCATAAACATTATAAACATTCCGTTTTCAAACTTTCCATAAACAAGATGGTTTGAAAAATTATTTCGATTCGAATTTGTCCTAAGTGTGGCGAACGCCATTTTGAAATTTTAGTTTGAGTTTGAATATTAGTAGTAATGTTAATATCAAGGAATGCATCCGATATCTTATTTATTAAAAGTTGCTTAGCCGTTTGAGTTCTACACGATGACAGTAATAAGACGTACTTGTATATATACGTGTATACCTACTCAAAATCACATAAATAATTCAACACTCATTTTAGCTGCCTGCCGAAGCAAAAAAATAAAACGGCACCCAAAGAAGCAAATGAATACTAAAAAGCAAAAAGAAGACCTAACTTAAAATAACAGCCTAATATAAAAAAGTTAAAAAAAAAGTTATGTTGAAAAATTAATGGTTATTTATTTCGCAAACGGGATTTGAAAAGAAAAATTATAACCTTAACTTCGTTTTGCAAGACCAATCGTTGATATCCACTGGATAGGAAAAGTGTGCGAAAATGAATATTTTCGCCCCAATATTATGTTATCTTTCTTGATACTTAATAATTGTGATATCCATAACGACTTGCAAATCTGTTTAATGTACCTAAGTTTATAAATGTAACTATTAGCCTATGACAGACAAACGTAAAACATTAAAATATAAGGATTCCTTGGTATACTACGGAAGCATAAAATTATGTCCAGAGCATGTGTGTTGCGTAAAATAATAAACAAACATAAACACAGACATAAAACCACCCCGCAAATGCGCACACACTCCACCCTCTGAAATGCGAAACGCATATTCCACGAGCGCCTCCAAAATATGTATTTGCATGCGCGACGCTGGGCCGCGAATGAGCTATTATAGATAGACCCCCGCCTCTTTTATACCCCCCTCCCCAACTTCTCACCACCTCCCTCAAAGCAGATTGCGGTAGATTAAAGACCATAAACATAAAATGCTCTCGAAACGGGGTGGGGTGCGCGATGTTGACTCCAACGGCAGGGCGTAGCAAGGTCCGTTTTAGCTCCGAAGCTGGGTTCGGAGGGAAAATTTGGCGTGCGGCGGGCAAAATTAGATTTTCCACTTGTGGCGGCTTTTCTCGACGAATTTTCGAAATAAAACAAAGTTAATTGGAGCGGAGTGGCGGCTGGCGGTGAGTGGTGGGTTGGCGGAGTCCCGTCTGTTATTTATGTATGGAAATGCGGCAACTGTTTCATTATTAATTCGGCTCGTAGAGATTGCGCCGCGTAGTCAGTCACGTAGGTTTCGGACCGAGTTGTGCTGTACTTTTTATTCAATATACCAGAGAAGTTAGGTGAGAATTTGCGTCTTCTGAAATCGGAATGAGGCTGAGAAAAGCCTTGAAAATCTATTTGCAAATTCAAACCGTAAAACCTGTTCTTGCGAAAATACATAATGGATAATGACAGGTACTCGTCAAAGTAAAGGTTAGAATCTAATTTTTATTTTTTTAATTAATTACGTAATAATTCAATAGCTGGCCATTTGGAAAGATAGGGAGACTTGCATTTCTGTAGAAAAATAGTTTATTGTATGTTACTACGCGGACCGAACATGAAAAAGGTAGCCTTTTTCATAATCAAGATTATATAGAAACTTTTTGATAAATTTCATAATTTTTAGGGTTCCGTAGCCAAACTATGAAGACTTAAAACTTCACCTTGTCCATCTGTAGGTCACAGCCGTTTTACTCGCGTAATATTAGTGATATAAATATACAATATATATACAAAGTATAATATATATACAAAGTTATGAATTAAAATATTTAAAAAAAATAATTTTGGTGTACCTATCCCACTTGTAAACTAGGGATAATTTTTCTTAACGTACTTCATTGTATAGGGTACCGTTGAATAGGTCTTTCAGAAATATTGGAGGTACGTTATGAACTAGTGTGACTAGAGTGAGAGATACAAAAGATATAGCCCACATGTTACGATCATATCTATCACTCGCTCACTTGAAATCAAAATGTATCAGTATATCACTAGCTCGGGGGTGATCGGTGTCTTTTTCGTTTCACCAAATCAATCAATTCACTCACTCGTCGCGTCGTGAAGATATAAAGTATATGTTTTGACATTACATGTAAGTGAAAGAAAACGATCGAACTGTTTAGTCAAATATGCAAATGGATCGGCGTAGACGAACGTAGCTACTCGCGATCGAAAATATACTAATTTAGTTCGCTCAAAATATTTGCGTAAACAAACACTTTTTTTGTTTCTTTTCAAAATTCTAATTTATAATTGTGTTAATTCGCCAATCTATTCTAATTTATTTAATTATCATTAAAGTTATTTTATGTATAATTCGAATCTAGGTTAACAGTCATAAAACCTAAGCCTGTAAAGTATTAAGCAAAGTGGATACCTTGTAGAATTCTCTCTTACTCTTGTAGACTCTTGTACAATTAATTTTTATTTTCAAACGATAGTGCGTACTGTTCAGTCATTAATATTTATCACCACGTTATACGACCACTGTTCAACGGTTCAACATATGCGTAATAAATAATTTTGTTAATAACTCGGAGTACTTAGATACTGAGGTACTGAGCTAGAGATACAAACGAGTGATATATATATATATATATATATATATATATATATATATATATATATATCTTTGCAATGAAATTATATATATGACTCTTTTCTTTTCACTGATACATTTTGTGCACCTCTATTGTGAACACTTTTTCGATACGGGGATCCGTTTACGAAATATTAAACTTTAAAGTAATAATTTTATTAGAGGTATATGCTTTCACTTCTCACCAGTTAATCTGTTATTTTTGAATTTCTGAAAAATATTTACAAGTATACTTTCTATAACAAAATTAAAAGAAAAATTATTACAATTAAATAGGCGCTATCAATTTACGAATAACCAATTTACAACTAACTTAAGAAATCAATTTACGACTAATTTAGGAGATCAATTTACAACTAACTTAGGAAATAAATTTACGACTTAGGAGATAAATTTACGACTAAATTATAAAATCAATTTACGACTAACTTAGGAGATCAATTTACGACTAACTTAGGAGATCAATTTACGACTAACTTAACTAAATTAGGAAATCAATTTACCACTAACTTAGGAGATAAATTTACGACTAAATTAGGAAATCAATTTACGACTAACTTAGGAGATCAATTTAAAACTAACTTAGGAGATCAATTTACGACTAACTTAGGAAATCAATTTACGATTAAGTTAGGAAATCAATTTACGACTAACTTAGGAGATCAATTTAAAACTAACTTAGGAGATCAATTTACGACTAACTTAGGAAATCAATTTACGATTAAGTTAGGAAATCAATTTACGACTAAGTTAGGAAATATGAAAAAGTATCTTTTTATTATAAAATGTATATTTATTACGTTTGTTAAAGATATCTAGGCTATATATTTATAATATTTACATAGTGAGAAATAATATCAACATTCATAAATAATAGAAATACCTAATAATGATAAACATATGTTGGCATATTTTAGAAAAAATACGTCAGTAAAAGAAGCGCGAAAATCTTATAATGATGAACATTTTCTAAAATTCTTGATAAAACTCACTTCATGACTAGTCAGTATTATTAAAACCGAACCCTTACATAATATTATACGTTTAGGTCAAAAATTACTACATAATGTTCTTACATAAATTAATTTTTAGGTCAAAAATTACTACATAATTTTAATCAAAAATTACTACATAATGTTCTTACATAAATTCATTTTTAGGTCAAACATTACGACATAATTTTAATCAAAAATTACTACATAATGTTCTTAGATAAATTAATTTTTAGGTCAAAAATTACTACATAATGTTCTTACATAAATTAATTTTTAGGTCAAAACCGGCAGTTTTCTTTAGGTTAAAACCTGGATTTTTATAGAGGAAAATTATAAAAGAAAATGATATCAACAAAAATTTGAGGAAAAGGAGAGGTCCCATTTTCGCAATATATATGTGTCTATTCAGCTGTAGTTGAACGTCATAATTGGCAATGTTTCGAAACAACAAGCCGTAATCTTGTGACACAATGTTAAAAGTAATGAATAAAATAATTTAAGAAAAATAAATTCCTTAAGTAATGTTCTATAAATACCTCCAACGAAAAAAATTAAAAGCTTATATCATCACTCACTTGTCCATCCATCTGTCTGCCTCTTGTCACCTCTTGTCACATCCCATATATCAACAGTGAATATCTTTGAATAGTTATGTACACATGTTGGATGAGGCAAATTAAGTTTCAAAATTTCTTAACTTTTATTTAATTTATCGGGCAGTGTCCTTTGAACCACACGTATGAAGCGAAAACATTATATATAAATAGATATATATATATATATATATATATATATATGTATATATATATATATATATGTATATATATATATATACATATACGCGTATTATATTACACTGCTTCTATACAATAATATATACTAAAATATTAATCAAAACCATAGCGCAAGCAAAGATTCTAACCATGAATTCAGTACAGCGCCATCTATCGATAAATATTGCCAAAAATATTTTATGCATAAAAACAGTTTTATTTTAAAAAATACGCTTACGTGTGTATTTAATTGTTTTTGTAAACCACTACAACTGCTCGTTTGTCTAGAGGTATAACGTGTACAATACCCTTATATAAACGAGCTAGTCGAATTAAGTCGACTTGAGGAGTGAAACTGGCCGAACGAGGAATTAGTCGGGAATATAACATACGCGTATTATATTAAATTATACTCAAAATAAAATATTATTCAAAAATAGAACGTAATTTTTGAAAGAATGCACTCCTTGTTACACAGTGAACTTGCTCAGCCGATGCCAAAGAAATTCGAATTTACCCGAGCGAACGTCACCGACCCTTGCGAACGTCTCGGCGTTCACTCCTCAGAATAAGATTTTCACATCAAAGTGTAGTACAAAGGTGCATCTAATATACTTTTCACTTCAAAAACACCACACACCCTTCAAAATTCCTAAATCTCACTTAAAATTTGCAGCAATAATCTCCTAGTCCAAAAAGTTTTGAAATAATTTACGATATTTTTACACACGTGAAAAGGTTCTATAATATATTTAAATAGTCTAATGGAAATATTTCAGCTTTTATACGTACTTAAAAAATCACGGAACCCTCGAAGTGCCAGTTCTACTCTTAATTAACAGGTTTTGTTTCAATAAACAAAACTCGAGAAGCTTAGCACTGGCTATGCCCTTTCCTACATATGACAATTTCTTTAAATTTTTTTTATTTTCCCTTGCAGGCAGCACGAGTCTGGGCGGCGAATACGCGTACGCTACGCCCTACTCGCAGTACGCGCCCTACGCCACGTACGCCCCGCCCGCCGCCCCACCGGGCCTCCTGTCCAAGTGGTAAGATGTTACTTTTGTATTTCAGAACTATTACATTCAGAAGCTTCTGTTTAAATTGGCAAAGCTGAAAGTAGTGTGCGAATGGATGCTGGATACAACTGTTTAACTGATAATATAAGGTAATCGGTACTTAGAAGTCATGCCATCTTAGTTATAGAATTTTTTAATATTTTATTGATAATTTTTATGGAACTAATATAACATAGGTACGACAGTTATTTCTTATGTTGAAAAATGAGAGCGTAACTAAAAGTGGAACGCGTTAGAATGAGAATAGCGAGTAATAGATGGAATTTCTCTCTCCGCTTCCAGTTCTAGCTTTTTTTGACTTTTCGCCAGTAAACTAAGCATAGCTTGTTGTTGTTGTATTCGTTATGTTGACAATTTCACTATTAACACGCTTTGTGGTCACATATCTTTTAAGTGAATTTACTTCAAGAAAATGACGCTATTAAGGCTGCTCTGATGTAGGAAATTTTTGAAAATGTCGCTACTTTATCATAAACAAGAACTGTTTGGTAGTCATACGTCGCTAATGGAAGTGTCTTTCGTAGTCATACGTCGCTATTTGATGTGTCTTTGATAGTCATACGTCGCTGTTTTATGTGTCTTTGATAGTCATACGTCGCAATTTGATGTGTCTTTGGTAGTCATACGTCGCTATTGGAAATGTCTTTAGTAGTCGAAAAGAGTAATTTGGTAGTCATACGTCGCTATTTGGAGTCGAAAAAAGGCTGGTATCTAATTTTGCTCTGCAAAGTTATAAATGATAACTTTTGCATTCTTTCTCATGTCTGCAAAATAACAGTAAAACGTAATAGACTTTCAAATACAAAATTATTTGCACCCGGTCCCAATTCGCTAAGACCAACGATTTTGGAAAGTTTAATGCGCAAATGAAAACGGTGCGCCGATTGCGAAACAACGCGCATAAACAATGTGAACGACGCTAAAGTGATGCGCCGACGACGGTACGATTGCGCGGAAAAAGGAAATTCCATACATTTCCGCGTACCGCCTTGTTTTTGTAGTTGTCAATTTCAGTCATTAAATTGGTATGGTATATTTTATGTATAGCTTGACCACATTTTAATTCACGCTTATTAACCAATTTTTCCAAAAATTGTGCATTGTGTTCAGCATTCATGTAGGTATGTATGGTTGCTTGTGGGCTCCTTTATTTTATCGTAGAAATCGAGCGGTAAAAAAAAATTGATGTATAAGATATCAAAGTAATCTTAATTCTGCGCAGAATGGCAATCAGCGTATGTAATCAGAGAAAAAGCAATACGGTGACCTTAAAATCCAGTATTATGGAATGTTAAAAACAAAACTTCACTTAGGAGTTATGTCTTGTGAGGTACTAAACTAAAAGACATAACAAATTTAAAGTTTGACAATATGTAGATTATATACAAACGCACTTTTTTGCAAAAAATAGCAAAAAAACTCAAAGTTACAAGCAACTGTACCCCTGATTGCACTTTATGTAAAAAATCTAAATAAAAGTAAATTTGTTTTATTTGGTATGGAGTAAATAGATGGAACATTCCTCAAAAAATTATATATTTACGTTTTAAATATAACTAAAAAAGAAATTAAAGTAAATTCGGTTTTTGATGGAAAAGGGGATTTATTTTTTTTTTACTGCAGCTAGAGTTTCAATTTCAAATTCAGTTTTTTTACCTTTACTTCCGGAAACACTTTTGTGATTATAACTAAAAATAATCGTTTTGTTCAATTCGCTAAGCGCAATCAAATAAAACAAGTCCATTGTCAATCGGGTGCTCTGTTCAGATTTTATAAGCCCTTGAAGATGAACATACGTACCTACATACATACACACAAACATCGATGTGATACGTTTTAATCTACTAACATTTCTTTCGAAAACAGACCTCTGCTCATATTTTCTCCTACGCCCTCCCTAGATGCTGACACAATGGCATGTTGACAAAATTAAACTGAACCGTCTGTTATGTCGACTTAGTACTTTGAATTCATATGATAATAAAAAATCAAAATATTAAAAAAAAGATTCATTGATAAAAACTAAAAACACAAAATTGGAAAAAATATTTGAAAAACTAAAAAACACGACTGCGTGAAAAATAACTCTGAAGATAAAAACTAAAAAAAGAATTCTGAAGACCCAAAGAATATCTAAATGTTTAATATAACCTATCACATGACTGCTTAATTCCATCGGGAATATCACATGACTGCTTAATTCCATCGGGAATATTTACGTGTTTAATACGACTATAAACGTTTATAAAGCGGCTCTCAATAAATGTACGTTTACAATTTGAAATAGCTGCACTAAATTGTGCCAAATTTAGTCATTTAAATATTATTAATGAACAAACATATTTTTTGCGCCTAAAATCATTTCTGTTCAACGCTAAATTGTCGTAAAACGTTCACGATTAAGATATTTATTTTAATAAACTTTCACTAGAAATAATGATAAAAAATCTGGTTGATCATTTCTCGAATTAAAATTTGCTTTATATAACTACATTCCATGGATACAAATAACAACATTAAACAGTATGTTGAAAGATTACATTTTTCTTATTACATTCACAAGACTACAGAGTACAAAGTACATCAAGCAATCGGCAGAGCCTATCTCAGTCTCAATGCGTGATCATTG
The DNA here is from genome assembly GCA_039881145.1 of Druceiella hillmani. Classification (NCBI taxonomy): domain Eukaryota; kingdom Metazoa; phylum Arthropoda; class Insecta; order Lepidoptera; family Hepialidae; genus Druceiella; species Druceiella hillmani. The sequence goes on along the minus strand of JAYKKI010000031.1, from coordinate 20,844,677 downwards.
GAGCCATTGCTCATATCACCATGTTGGGCAGGCAGCTTGGTGATCGCGGTACATAGCTCCACCTGTCAGTGGCGCTACAACCTGTCTATGATATTTTAACTGTGCAATTACAAACATCACTCCAGCCCCGCTCGATGAACGGCCGGAAATCGAACCCGGGTCCCGTGCCGTCATAGACCGTTAGCTTTTCGATCAACACACAGTTAAAATTTGATAGGCGAGAAAATAATGATATCAAACTTGAGGTTTGTACCAAAATAAATCTAAAAGCTTTAAAAAAAATATTGTTAGTTATTATATTCTGTTATTACTCATAATATTTATCGGCAAATCTGCTCAAAAAAACTCATTTTTTGTATTCATTATTTTCCCATTAATATTAGACAATTTCTCAACTAATTTCCTTTAAAATGCACCATTTTTAAGCTATAAATTAAGTTTACAGCGATCAATTGAAAAAGGACCACATCTCGGGGGACTGACCCCTCTGTAGCCTTTCGAGCGCTGGACTTCCGGGAAACCTTTTGACGTTGTTAAATGTGCCAATGTGTTTGACTTTAATTGTTTTAAATCTATTTTTCCCTATCTTCCCGGTACATTAAGTAGACAGGTACATTAAGTAGACAGGTACATTAAGTAGACAGGTATTATCTTTGGTTAAATTATTTTAGGTGAGTAATTGAAAGTAAGATTAGTGTATGTCTATTATTAGACTGCTGCCTGGTGCACGTATATTGTGATAATTTAAATTAAATTCAATTAATATCTGCCGATATAAAGATTTTTGGGGATTCTTAAGAAAACAAAGGATCCTTCCTCATATCTGTTCGTCTGTCACAGCGTCACAGTTTCTTTATCATTATACCTAGCCAGTATGAAATTTTGCAAATAGGTGCTCTCAAGTATACGTGAAGAAATTTTTTTTTTATTTGCAATATACGTCAAAAAAAATTTTTTGTAACGCGTTTAATTAGATATTTAAAATAAACTTAATTCTATTGACTTGAATTACCTATTTCTAGATATGGTATTACGACGTAACCAGATATTATGCGCATTTCGACACGGTTTTTAGGTTTCCATAGACAAACTAGTAACCATAGTCCGTCTGTATGTCAATGTTCGTCTATCTGTCTGTCCGTCTGTATGTCACAGCCGTTTCACTCTCAGACTATTAGTGCTATAAAGGTGAAATTTGGCATGATTAAGTCTTTTAAAAATATTAGCGGTTTGTCATGAACTTTTCAAGAACTTTTTAGGGATCCTAAGATACTTTTTAGGGATCCTAAGCTAACTTTTTAGGGAACTTTTTAGGGATTTTCCCGGCCGTTCATTGAGCGGAGCAAGAACTTTTTAGGATGAAATATGTTTTAAATAGGTCATTTTTGTTAGAGTTACGTGCCCCCACGCCCTACCAGATTAAGGGCTATTTCTGAATATCTGAAAAATATTCACAACAGTAGTATGTATAACGAAATTAAAAAGAAAATTATCATGGCTATGTAAACTGTACTAGCTTACGTGATAGGTAGCTGGGTGAGTAAAAAGTTCATAGAAAGGAGCTTTTATGAACTTTTGTTTCTATGTATGAAGATACAATGTTTCTATGTATAGATATACAAATGACTTAAATCTACTGAAAAAATAATATTGTAATTTAAAATGTAGATTTATTATATCTGTAAAAATATACTAGGCATTATTTTTAAAAATTTACATAGTGAGAAATAATATTATTTACATATACATCTGTTTTACGCCTATGAAGCATGCAATAGGCAATATATTGACGTTATGAAATATTAATATTCGTAAATGGTTTAATAGAAATACTACGATCCATAAATGTTTACAAGTGCCTAAGTGTGGACGGAAACCTCGTAGCCTGAGTTCTGCTTGTCTTTACAGGTTTTTTTAAAGTTTGTTTTTATCAACAATAGTGAAATAATTTTAAAATAAAAATTAGATAACCAAATATAATTCATACAAAAAATAATTCTTTTATTCTGTGTAGCAAAACACTCGGAAAACGGTCTCACGTGTTGTTCAAAAGACATGTACAGCTGTAAGATAAGGAAATTTGTTTATTTCAGTCTTATACCTGAGTGAATACTCTTCGGAAAGTCTTTTTCTTTCCAATGAATTGAAATAATTGAAATCTTGCAATTTTCTATTACCCGGAAATAGACGTTGATCAAAATTTGGTAATATTTTTCATTTACTGACTGTTACACTAGTTGTCCAATAGACGTTCGACCGCTTGTTTCTCTAATATAATAATAAACCTGTCAAGTACGAGTAGAACTCGCGTTAAGATGGTTCCGCATATACTAAGGTAGATAAAACATTCAAGGGTATATAGAATTTCTATTAAACTGTTTACAAATATTCATGTTTATCATATAAATTTACCATACAAACATGTTGCCTAGTATTTCTATATTCAAAGGCGTAAGTTATCATGAATTTCTTAAAAATACTTCGTTTTGATTACTCATAACTTTTAGTGATATAATATATATATATATATATATATATATATATATATATATATATATATATATATATCTTTAAAAACAGGATACGAGCAATATTAGAGCCGAGGTACAACTTCTTACATAATTGCGTTTTTGAGACAGATCTGGCAACAAAATGGGTCTAAAAATGATGGCCCATTTTGATGGTTGATCAAATAGTTGTTTTCCAGTGAAAAAAACACATTTTTGCCTTGCTGAAGGCAAACTTTTAACAAATATCTGACTTATAAAAAAATCTCACAACGAAAAACAATTTTATTAGCTAACCATCCATGTACGAAAACCCTCCCGAAATGTATTTAAAATAATTTTAAATAATATTTCTAGTTTTGTGCCACGAAACTATATGTTGTCTGTAAATTTCAAGTCGCTTTTTTGTTTCGTTTAGAAATTAGAAATCTTGTGGGTATCTACCTGTCCCACAGTTCGCCTGTCTGTCTATCCGTCTGTTCATCCGTCTATCAGCCACATTCATGCCCTCTGACCGTGTAGGTAAGAATGTGCCTGATAGACGGACGAACAGACGGACAGACAGTTTATGACCACAATAATACGGTTCAATTCAGACACGTTGGGCATGGAATTCTAAATAATGGCTACACAACCAGCTCAAAACAGGTCGTTGGGAAATGTCTCAACTATTAGTCGGCGGATATATAACAAATGCGTCGAACTATATTACCAGAATATAATCACTGACCATTAATAAATCTGGGCAGAGGTTGGCCAATATTTTGCAAGTGTAATATTAAAGTTTTTTTCGCTGTATAATATTTCTCATAATTTTGCAAAGTAAAGATATACAACGTACAACCGCGAGCATAAACCAATAAATTATTTACTCGTATAACATCCTACCAACTATCACAAAAATTTAATAAACGGTAAAGTCAGAACTCCATAATTAATTCCAATTAATAATTAAGAGTCGTTATTCTGACACAATAAACTCTGAAATATCGTTAAATGTTTAATCAACGCACCAGAATCATATCTAAGTCCATCATAGCCCATCTACTCGTAAATTACTAGCCACCTTGTTACCTAAACGCCATCCCGTTAACTTTAAAAAACTCCACAGATCGCAATAAAAAAAAGTAACAAAAAGGGAAGCGCCAGAGATTGAATGTCGCCATGAAATTATCGAGTGGATAAACTTGGCGTATTTGTCGCGAACTTTTTACCGGAGCCGTCTTCGACGTCCCGCGGGACCATAGACAAAAGGCTGACGGTGCTTCCCCCCCGCACGAAGGAACTTCCTCCCGCGATAGGGGAAGGGAGCCCCGCACGGTAGCGAATAGTTAACCCCTTTGGGAATAAGCGTAGATCCACTTTAAGTGATTCGTGCAACTATCTATATTTTTCTGCTTTTAAAGTGTTTTCGATTCTGTTAAGGGTAAGTTTCAATGGGATATGCGATAAGGGCTAAGTGTCTTTTTGTTTGTGGACTTGTTTCTCTGTGTAGGCTTGCGAATTAGACAAATAGTTATATCGGTCGGGTGTTGTTTAACCGGCGAGCCATTTGCACAGTACACTAAATATATTTATTTTAATATCGATCCAACGTAGTGCACATTATAACACGGGCTAAGTTTTAGGGTGATCAACAAAACCACATAGGCATGCCGCATGCAAATAACTTGGTGAAACATTTTTTTCTTACAAACCATGGTCCATTTTCTTATGAATATGTCTAGTAAGAAACAAAGATTAAAAAATCAAAAATTAAAATTATAAAAAACTTTAGAAAATACTAACAGAGACATTATTTGTGATCATATAATATATGAGCACAAATAATATACCAAGATGGTTACGAGAAGCGCGTCAGTTTTTGGAACGTTGAGCTTTTTATTTTTCCATTTTCATTTCATGATAATAAAAAAAAAATAAACGAGTAGCGAATACTTCTTTTTTTGGCGTAAAGTCCTTCCAAAAATGCAAAATAGTCGAAAGCGTTCGTGAAAATTATTATTAACTAAAGCACAAATGAAGGAAAATAAAAGTTATATCTTTTCACTTCTGCTTTAGTTAATAATCTTTGTCACGGACGCCTTCGACTATTTTGCATATTAAATAAAACATTTGGAAGGATAAAATAAAGAGTTTCTTCACGCTAAAATAAAGAGTATTTGCCACGCTTAAACGTTATCAAACTTGTTATTGTCTTTGTCAGCTTCTGTTACGTCTGTTGTAGAACGAAAAAAGCCAATATAAATATTCCATTTCAATTACAACTTTAATTTTTTTTGTATATCTCAATGTATTTTTGAAGTAAAACTTCTTTACGCACGCTTGACTTGAGGAGTAAGCTGGTGAATGCGTGACGAGAGCGTTACGAAAAGTGTGATCGGGCGAGGCGAACGGAAGTTGAAAGGAAGATATAAGTTAGTGAAGACAGAAAGAGAGAGAGTTACGTTTCGTATATTACTGTAGAGCGAGAGGTGCGAGCACACATTTTCTTTCTCTCTTTCTCTCATAGCCAGTTATGTTTCGTATATCTAAGACACAGTGCAAGCCTATTGTCTGTATCACACTGTAGGAGCAAGAGAGAGCAGTGCGCGCGCACATTTTCTTTCTCTCTTCCTCTCATAGCCAGTGCATGAAATATATATATATATATATATATATATATATATATATATATATATATATATATATATATATGCGAGTTTGCTAGCGTTACGCGAACGGTAATTTTTTGATTATTTTGTAATTTCATTTCGTTCTTGAACAATTTTATAAATTGTTATTTTGTTCAATACATTAAATATTCTACGTTTAAAGTGAATAAAATTGTAAATTCATTTTAAAGTTCATATTTTGTGAATTTGAAGTTTTACTTCAGTCGTGTGGTCTAAAGCACACTCGTTTTTTATTCTTATATTTTTCCCTTCTGTACATAGAAGTATGACTCTTTTGTACATAGAAGTATGATCTCGATGGCCCACGTCAGGCTTACTCAAAACGCCATGAATAATATTTTTATAGGTACACCATCGGCAGCTCAGCGGCGAGGTGAATTGAGCGGGAATTGGAAAAAATAATCGTCACTTTCGCTCTCAATCGTTCTATTTCTAGATGCGTGAAAGAGGGAAAAATCGACATAAGAATTTTTTGTATTTTGATTTCTCTGTATTTCCTATAGTCGCTTTGAAGCTTTCTGCGTTAGAAGAGGGTTTGTAGTACCATATATGTTAAAAATTATCTTTTTGTATTAAAATTTACGAACTAATAAACATGGTATAAATAACAACTTGTTACTTATATATATAATGGCAGTTTTCAAATAGACTTTTAAATCAGTTACACCATGAAAGAAATGTTTGAATAAATGATGTGAAAATATCTATAGTTATATAACCTTTTAGGCACTCTATTATTTTCAATTATGGTAGGCAAAAACAATGAATTGCCATATGATACTAATAAAGTGACAACACTTCGCCATGATCGTTTCCTTTTTATAAGATCGGTATAGATAATAATCAATCTCCTTTATTCGTGATAATAGAAAATTCAAGAAAATCTAAAATTTTATCAATTTTAAATATATTAAATACTAAATGCGGTCCATAATAATAAAAAAAATTAAATTTGCGCAGTTTATTAGCTTGTAACGCAAACACGAATTTAATTTTTTTTTCTCATTCCAGATATCAAAGAATGCAGGAAGCATGACTCCAGCAGCACAGACATCGGAATTCTTCACAATTCGACTGAACCACAACGAAGTTCTCGGACATCCCTTAATAGTGAATTGTGCACCGACATTGTCTGCAATAGACTACTTAAATAGAAAACAATGATCAGTTGGACAGTGATCATAGTACTCGACGCCTTATAATGGCGGATGTGTCAAATGACATTTAAGTGACACTAGTTATTGTATAAACATAAACAAAAAAACGCGCCAAAGTTAAAGACAAGTTTTTTTCTATACGATATTGATTTCAAATTGTAGATATAAATGTTAAATTGTAATAATTAAGGAATGAATTTACTTATCTAATATTAATAATATAATTCTTATTATTATACTGCTAGTTTTAGTTTAGATTAATATTTCATAATTTTGTTTATTACATGTTGACGGACGTTATGGCATGCCTAATTATTTCAAGTTATGTAATCTTTTTATATATTGTTACAAATGTGTGAATAAAAGCATTTTAAACAAAACTATTTGTAACGTAATATAGTAGTGGCCTTAAATTACAATTTTTATTTTCACATTTGCTGCTAATTTGTACGTAGTATATCAATCTGCGTTTTGTTATTTTCTATAAAATGTAATTAATTTTTAAATGATCTATTTATTTACTCATATTTTAGCAAATCTTCAAGAAGAAACAGAAATTAACCGATTAGATTATTTTTTAATAATATAAACGTATTAAAAGTCGCAACTTGTGTTTCTACATTTGGCTTACAAATTATGAGGAAAATGTACTGCCTAATATTCTCGTCACTTTTAGTTGCAATTCTAGTTTTTACGCCACATTAATTCAAAGCTCCTTCAGTAAATAAAATGTTTTTCTCAATGACAACAATTGCACTAAAGCTAAACCTTACGTTTATGCAATTTTATAATTTCGTGTTTTTATTTTCCATATTTCAGTGAAAAGATTATTTTCAAAGTTATAACATCTAGTACAAAATATACCTCGCATAACTGTTTCAAGTAATGCGATCACACAAACAGGCCAATTTTGTGTTAAAATGATATAATTTTTCACTTTCTTTAATTATCTTAACAAAATGTTTTCAGCTACTCACCGATAAGCAAATTACGTTTAGAAAATAAAATATACTAATTTCTTGACAGCATCACTCGCTAGTGTTACTAGCATAAAAATATAATTATTCTTGCCATTGAACTAAATTTTTTAAAATAGCAACAATTCTCACATCGATACCAGCATAACTATAAACATTTGCTCAAACTTCACGAAACAAAATCTAATTCTATGTAATAAGATGTACAGTCCACACAGTCGTAATAAAGCTACTAAAAAAAACAAATACCGGCTGGAACTATAACGTTATAATTACATTATTTTAATTTATCCATTTACTACTTCAATATTTTTAAAATTTAATTAATCTGTAATCATTTTGAACAACAGCTCATTATTAATAAACGTTACGATTATTATTTTAATGGTTAAATCATTTTAATTATAAGATCTAAGTTTAGACTTATGTGTACGAGTAAGAATAGCAAATTGTGAAAAAAACTTTCTCATGTAAATTCAAGTGTAATTATTGTATAACTAATTACTTAAGTAATATAAAAACTAGCAAACAAAATTATTAAGTTAAATTTTCAAATCTTAAAACATGTTTTGTCAAAGTCCATATTGTTTGTTACGCTTTTTTTTTACTAATTACTAGAGAATAGAGATACTTGTGTAACATTAAACGTTATCAAATTTTTTATTGTCTTTGTCAGCTTCTGTTACGTCTGTTATAGAACGAAAAAAGCCAATATAAATATTCCATTTCAATTACCACTTTAATTTTTTTTTGTATATCTCAATCTAGTCGGCCGTAGAGTGACAATAATATTAAATATTACTCTATGGATACGCCCCTATTTTCTATAATTTTCTATATTTTATTTTACCATTCCATGTAACTTCTCTTACCAATTCAATAATATTATTATATTATCTCTGTAAACATTCGTGAATGAGTATGACATTTTTGTTTCTTTCTCAATAATTTTAACGTACATGGTTTATTGAATATTATTATTGAATATTATGTATAACTTTCCACAAAGAAAAATCACAATAAAACAGTCAACTGAACGTGCTCCATAACATATTTCTGAAATTTAATACCATTTCATTTGAATATGCGAAGTATAATATCTTAATCCTTTTTTATTAATTTTATTTCTTAAATATTATATTTACATAGCTTTATTTGTGTGCGATATGTGTGCCCTTAGATCTTACTGTGGGATGGACTTATGAGTAAACGTTACTAGATATTTTTCCCTCAGAAGGATCCATTCTCATTTTGCTACTCTTGAGCTAATCAATGATACACGAATTTAAGATATACAGAATGATAGGTGAGAATAAAGCATGAAATATACTCTTTAAAAAAAGTTAAATAATAACTTAGTTTTAAGGTTGTGTTACTTTTTCTTCAAACACTTAGCTCAGCCATGGTTTTATTTTAAATAGAATAATTAAATAACTAAGGGCAGCACTCACACTATAAAGAACTATATAGAAAGAGATATGAATAATTAAATATCTTAGGGCAGCCAGCGCTCACACTATAAAGTATTATATAGAAAGAGACAAGAATAATTAAATATCTCTGGGCAGCGTTCACGCTATAAAGAACTATATAGAAAGAGATACGAGTAATAAAATATCTCAGGGCAGCGTTCACACTATAAAGAACTATATAGAAAGAGATATAAATAATTAAATATCTCAGGGCAGCGTCCACGCTATAAAGAACTATATAGAAAGAGATATAAATAATTAAATATCTCATGGCAGCGGTCACATTATAAAGAACTATATAGAAAGAGATATAAATAATTAAATATCTCAGGGCAGCGTTCACGCTATAAAGAACTATATAGAAAGAGATATAAATAATTAAATATCTCATGGCAGCGGTCCCATTATAAAGAACTATATAGAAAGAGATATAAATAATTAAATATCTCAGGGCAGCGTCCACGCTATAAAGAACTATATAGAAAGAGATATGAATAATTAAATATCTCAGGGTAGCACTCACACTATAAAGAACTATATAGAAAGAGATAAAAATTCAAAGAAAACCCACGTATAAAAGAGTCGACTATATAGGAAACGAAGCTTTGACTAGTAACAAGATACCAATCATTCTTAAACCGTTTTCAAAATAACAAACAATAAAATGTAAAATTAACAATGTTCCTTCTGATATCGTTTATTTAATAAGGCAGAATATCTATTTGACCTATTTCTTCAACTCAATTTCACCTCTTATAATATTAAATTTTAACAAATAAGTAAATTATATCAACCTATGCTAGAAATTTTATATTAAAATACCATTAGTTCGGTACTCTTTCCTCAAAACCATTCATTCTTGTTTCGCAGTCATGTCATGATTTCAGTCGTGACGCTGTCGACATCCTCAATATACTTGGAAGGTTTGCCTTTCAGGATAATTTTAACTTAAGCGAAAAGTCAAAAGTTATATGACGCCAGATCCAGAGACGATGTAGATGAGGATGCATTGTGCTCTTTTTAAGGATATAAATTAGCATAACAGAAATAATTTGTGATATAAAGCGTTATCTTGATGGAGGACAACCTTTAATCATCTCTTAATTCGTGTTCTACACACATTGTTTTTAAAGCTGCAGTAAGCCTTTATAGATTTTTTTTAATGGTTGCTGTCTATCATATCGAATTGTTCGTCTCGTTATTCACCTTGGTTCTTTCAAATTGAAGTTCGTCCGGCTCGCTGCTCATCTTTAAATGATTTAGGATGATTATGAACTCGGAAATCGGGCTGGTTTCAACCTGTTCGCACTTTGATTTCACTTTTACCAGTGTCATGCACTGTTAAAAGAACTATATAGAAAGATATATGATCGGAATGGGTTTCTTTGATACTTTTCTGCAATTTGAGGGAAAATTTAATGTATTGCTACTTTGTGGTTCGTGATTTACGACATACTTGTAGATAAAAGGTATCTTTATTGAAGCTCACAATTGATTGCACCGAATGGGTTGAAACTTGTCACATGATGTTACTAGCCTCGATGTGTCGATCCCTAAATCTAAGTTCAGTATTCTGTCGTGGGTTGACGTTTGGCAAGTGACGTAACTAGCCCAACTTACGTCTAATGCCACTTCTATTTATTATGCAAGTACGCCCCTCAACCGCCCTTGTCACAGCACTGTTTAACAGCAGCATACGCCCTTTTTTTTATTTCCGGACCTAGTATTTAGCAATTTTCATAGCGTGAAAATGACTAAGGAAAACAAGGAAAGTTTATTCACCATTTTATTTATGTATTTAATTTCATACGTTTACTGTTTAATTTTTTTTTTCATTTAACGTTGAAATATTTTAAAGAAATTGCATAATTTCAAGTCCATAAACCTGTCTTACTTATTTAATGTTCAGTTAAATGGTCGTCATTGACTGACATCTTCCTTCTTTCCCCCACAGACCCTGCTTAAGTTTTCTTAATAAGCTTGTAGAAGAATTTTAATAATAATCGTTAGTTTTAAATATTGCAAGTTGTATTATATAGACTGACAAAAGAAAAGCAGCTCCACCAAAAGGATTATGTTAAGACCAGCCACTGGTTTTTAAGTTAATTTCTGTACATAAACATATAATTTTGTAATTTATTAAAGAGTATAGCTATTTATTGAAATCTACAGAAAATGATCACATTAATCTGTATAAGCGATATTCAGAAAAAAATTTGCAAAGAACTTAACTTGTTACTTCCTCAGAAAGAAGCTCAAAAAATTATAGATATATCTAAAGGATAAAACAGCCATGGTGTCTACCATCGCGGTAAACACCATCGCGGTCGACTGTCCTATAGAAAGAGAAAAAAAATTACTATTGAAATGACTTAATTTTTTTGAATTACCAAAAAAATCGCACAAATCTTCACATTATCGACGAAAACTTTACATTCTCACAAACTTGCAAAGGAAAAAAATTGTCTTTGAAATACGTATTGATCAAAACTAGTACGCGACTTCACATGCAATGGAAAAAAAGCATCCGAATCATGCAAATCCTCAGACTTTACATCCTTTATTCATCGCACAATGAATAGAAATGTTTCATATCTCCAAAAAATACATGTAAAATAAAACCATTGACAATATTAATTCGTGTTAATTTATTTTTTTCTGCAAAATTATAATAAATCTAATTATTTTGTTTTGCATTTCTTTTGATTTTGTTTCCCAAATTATAAACAATTCTTTGGGGACGCAATTTAATTTTTTCTAGTTATTGTTTTTAATATAATTATTTAATTGTCCTTTTATTTCCGTCCATTTTAATTTAATGTACATAGACAAGTATCTAAAATAATATTAAGCGACAATTCTTTTCAATCGCTTTTTAGTAATTCGCGTAATATTACAGGTTTCTCTCCAGAAAATATTATTATTATTTTGTGTTATAAGTAATAAATTACCATCAAAATATTGTGATAAATTTATTTATCAGTAAGAATATTTAAGATAAAATTGTAAATAATCTCTTTACCGATTATTTCTTAAAAATAAAAATAATTGTGAAATTAATGTTACGTATGTAAATCTTATAATATAAAAAAAAATTATCCACCAAATATTCATTTGACATCAATTATTTGGTTGGTCTATCTGAATTATTATACTCAAAAATTATTTGTATTTATTTATTATTTAAATTTTAATAACATATTGAAATTATTTTCAACAAACTAGTTCTAAACCCCTATTTTATTCCTGTATATTTTATGCCAATGTTTTGGACATCGATTACCAAATAGGATTATTGAAATTTCCTTTTTTATAATATAACCATTTTTTACAAATTAATTTTTATTTTTAATACAATTTTAAGTTAATAACTTATTAGTCATCATAATTTTATATTTCTAGTTGAAGATTATTTTATCGATTATAATTATTTTTGGTTTAAAATATAAAACAAAATTATAAAAATCGACTTGCATTGTGTCCATAATTAACAAACAAAAATATAAATGTAAGACTTAAAAAAATTGTAACTAAAAAGTCTAAAAATATTTCAAAAACCCAAATATGAAAAGTTGTCTATAGTTAAAATGGTCGAAAAAATTTATATTACTTCATAGTTAATATAATAAATGAAATATTTCTTTACGTATAAATGAAACACGACACAAATAAAATAATATTAAAAAATATATTGAGTCAAAAATGTTATTTGAACAGATTTAAAATATTAACATTTATAACAGTAATGTTATTATTTATGACTATTAAAAGTAAAAAAATTGAAATTTAGAATAGACTTATCCGCAACCATTTTGCAAGTGTCAATATAGCATTTTACCAAAGACAAGTATAGAGTGAATGCTTTCTTATTCTTATTTTAAGAAAAAAAAATACGAAATCAGTGTTATTTTTACCCTAATTTCTATTTAATTTATAAAAATGATTTATAATTATCTGTGTTTAAAACTATAAACTCATTAATAAATTGTTTAACGATTACCTTCCCCTTTATGTTATAAATGTCGTTGTTTTATATATTTTATATCATTAATTTTTCTTTTTAAATTATAATTTTTATATAAATAAATCGTAAGTTCTTTTAAGGAGTATAATTTTAATACAATCTACTTGTAATTGTAAGACAAACGCACCAGTATGAAATAAAAGCAAATAAATGATTTTTGATTATTAACTATATTGTTCTTATTTTTGTCATATAATAAGTAAACTATAATAAACAAGTCGTTTGGATACTTTATGTAATTATTTAACAGGCCCAAGCAGTGTCAATAATAGCGTAACCCGTAAAAGTTGTATTTGAAATAAAATATATTTTCGTGATATATTTTCGTCATGAATTCTAATCGTTGTTTTAAATTTTTATTAAAATAACAAAATGCATGTCAATGTATAAACACAATTTATTTATCTACCTGTAATTTCTAGGCTGGTTGGTTTCATCACAGCCAGGGTTGCAATCCTTCTTTTTTCCCCGGACGATATCCTCTTTTGAAAAGCGCCTAGATCTGTACATGGGAATTTTTAAAATTTGTTCGTGGTTTTAAACATAGCTATTTTCTATTATTGGCATATTAATTTAATCCATAGACTAACGAAAAAATAAAAAAAATCAGAAGTTTGTCAGAAATTTTAAAACATCATCTGTTCAACATTATAATAATAAACTAAAGTATGTGTTCAACCAAAATTTATTTTTAAAGTTAGTTACTATTAATGTTACCTGTTGATTTGAGTTTCCCGTTTAAATTAAGGAATTCATTTTTTATTGTTCGTGCAATATATGAAATATTTTGTTTATATATAATTATTTATAATTTTTTTTGTGGTTATTAAGGTGAATAAGACTTGATTAAGACAAAATAGTTTTTACGTTAATAATTAAAGTGTGCAGGTAACAAATGAAATGTCCAAGGTTTTTTAGTCCACCATTTATAGTTTTCTAAAAGTTACTGTAATAATCCTAATCACAGCATACTCACACAAAAACATACCTTTTCAGAATTTTTATCTGTCTGTCGTTCTATCTGTTTATCCGGAATAAACTCAGAAACGTTTAATTTGTAGTAAGGTATATTATACTTGTATATAGAAGACACCATGGACCATAGTCTGTACTTTGGCTCATCTTTACATCTCAAAAAGAAGTCTTAACAGCATATCTAGAATTTTTCCAACCAATGGAAAACTTACGTGATGTTCGGTACATGCCGTTGAACTTTCTACCAAATATATTTAATTTACTTATTTGGCAAACCATCTAAGATACGTGTCATACGTGTCACGTAAGATACGTGTTAAAGGATATAATGGGAATCAAAAGAATGGTTTTAAAAATTATTGTCTGTCTATCTGTCAGAGCGGCACACAAACATACTGTACCGATTCCAGTAGAGCTTTCATTGTGATTATGGTATTGATATTAAAATATTATGATGTCGGTATTTAGTTTAAAATCTAACTTATCTTTTGTCTCTATTGAATATTGGTCAAGATATTCCACTTAGATATAGGTTTTCGACTTTTTTTCTGTCAACCTGTTTGCTATGGCATAAATAGCACAAAAACAGCTACACCAATTTGAATTAGACTCCTACCAAAACTATGCTTGAAGTTGAAATTAAAATCTAGGTTTTTTTGAATCCCAACTCGATACTCTCTCAGTAGATAGATGCGCGATATGTGCCTTTATATCGATATCTTGGATCAATCCGGCACGATCCGATCGTCTAAATATAGTATTGATCTATCAACTATGGAATAAAATACTTTTTTAATATATAAAAATGTTCTTTTATTATAAAGTTAAAATACAATAACGTATATACACAATACGTTTGAAAAAGTATGTGTTATGAATGTACTAGGTGAGTAATGAAAAGTATAACAACATTTGAACCGATCAATTAAGTGCTTTCTCTGTTTTTTTATGATAAAACACAATGTGGTTTTTTTGCCATCAACTAACATTATTTTTTTGTGTTGTGTCGCTTCCACTAATATTGACAGATCATTGATGCGTTCCATTTCCGTTCACGCCACCGTGTTGCAGATGCGCTTTGTTACTGCCAATACTATCACGCTTATGAAATTGTTTAACGTAAAATGCACCTAAGACTTACCCTCACAATCAGCACTCATGTCCAACAACTTGGCTTTTATAGCGTCCGCACTGATGTTTATGCCCGAATAGCTATTATGATTGGCCCAAACTTTTCCGGATGTCCTGCTAACATAAGAGACCCGATCCACTGGTTATTTAACTCAGAACCGTTTCCTTTCAATTTCTGTACCGATTCTATGTGCTAGCTGACGTAACTAGTCATGGATTTTCAGTTTTCAAGCCGTATACTTATGAGGTTTCTCAGCAAACTAATTTTTCGTGAATAACCGGAATCGTCAAACATGTTCTTCAACGTTTTCCACAAATCGTATGTTGTAACTATTCGTTTAATATAAACATAAAGCGGAGCGTCGATTGTCAAAATTACTTTTGCCTTAGCTTTCAAATTCTTCTGAACCGCAGTAGACGTTGCTGGTAATGGCTGCTTAACAGCCTCTGCCATTCCTCCAATACGAGCACATTTTCCGCCGCAATACACCGATCGTCATAATTCTAGCGGCCTTTCAATTTCGTGACATTAGTTAGGTAATTTTTCGACATTTTTATAATTTTATAATCAATAAAGGATGACAACAAATTCCAATTTTAAAATGTTAGGCTTTATACAAATAATAGCCTTGCAGAAAGATTCAGATCTAATCCGATAATCAGATATCAAAACATATTTAAATCTATCCGTATATAGTTCGACCAATAGTGCGACTTGATTATATTAGTGATGCGATCCAATCCAATCGTTTAATTCGATCCAATACGTTCGGATCGATCGAAGCGTGTGTCGGATTTGTTTGTATCGATATAACATATCGAAATATCGTATGAATTATATCGATTCTTGAAAGTATCGGGTCGGATCGTAAAACCCTATCTCTCAGAATTCTATCATTAGCACTTACTAAGAGCCGAGTGTGCGAGTCCAGTGTACATTTTTTGAACTTTCTTTCATGTCTTTGTTTTCAATCGTGAAAGGCAGCTATGCTCCCATGTTGGCCATTGTACGAGACGCTGTTACGCAGACCGAATTGTTTTTTCCTAACATGTTAAGTATTTTTTAAACAATCTTTAACATATTTTTTTAATATTCCTAAAATTATGGAAAAAAGAAAGAAATTAATTTTTAAAAATGCAACTTTTTAGCCATCGCAGGTATTACTATTTTACTCAACACACCAAAATGAAGTAAAAAACAAAACGAAACAAATTAAAAAAAAACTTGAATCCATGTCGAAATGGAACGCCGTTAATTCCGTACCTGCGCCAAAACCACGATATTATTGTAGGATTATAATTTCAAATTTTGACGTTCGACGACGAAAATTGTTTAGTCTGATCCCGATAATTTTCGCATAAATCCTATCGCTGGCGTTTTTCAATCGATTGTAAAACATGTTAAACACGAGCATGTCAATACTTTTTAATCTTGAGCATATTTCACATTAATTTTGTAGAAATTCATTATTCACAACCAAATGAAACTACGTGACGTAGTATTATTTCTACTTTCTTTGAGTTCTTTACGGCGACCTAGGTTTCGTTGTATTACAACATCTTCAGGTGGGCTATTAGCAAATAGCATCTTTGCTAGTAGCCCACCTGAAGATGTTGTAATACAACGAAACCTAGGTCGGGGTAAAGAAATTAATGAAAGTAGAAATAATACTACGTCACGTAGTTTTTAATCTCTTTCGCCTAATTTTGCAAAATTTCGAGAGCATATGGAAATTAATTTAAGAATTTTAGTATTACACTACGTCACCGATATTTGTCCAATAGCCTTCAATGTATTAATGAATCACTTCATTTTTTCCCTTTTGATTACACATAAATTAAATACTTTTTAAATCAAGCATATTTGTTATTTACTTATCTTAATTGGTATCTATAACGTACTTTACTTTATAAAACTGTAAACTGATACATTTTGAACTTCTTCTACGAGCTCTGAATGGTAAGATCAGCTTGACAAACACACTGTTAGTCTTATATTTAAAAAAACAACAGGATCAGTCATTATAGGTATTTTAAGGATGTCTTACCATGTTCTACATATATAAAGCAAATTTATACTAGTTGCAATGAACGTCAGAACCGTCAGCTCAAACCTGTGGAGTAGTTTCAGCAAGTTGCTCATAAAAGACAATCATTCTAAAGAATTTGTTTTGGTTCCTGTTGGATTCCAAATATATTATTTATATAGAATTTCCGCAAAATATTCGATGTACACTGTCACCCCCTTGAATAGTTATTATATAATAATTCCCGTGAAAAGTTCAGTGATGATTTCTACTGCAGATGCTGACGAAACCTCTGAAGTATAAAACTACAAAAATCATTCAATTCCGCCCAGCAGTCCATTTCCGCCCACGCAAAGCGTGATACGCACTCTGATGCGGTCTTGTTATCATTTTAGTGTTTGTACAGATTATACTGTAGACTAACAGTGAGTGAGGCCTGAAACACAACTGCATAGCTAGCGAAAACACCGCCAGGAACTCTAAACGTACTAAAATATGAAAATAGGTCACTTACAAAACACATCTCGGTTCCAAATTCCAAAATTTACGAGATTGAAACAGGCCGACGAGCAAGTAAAGAAATCTTACGATAAAGCCTCCATTTCTATCTTTTAAGACATAAGATCCTATGCAGCATCCGCTGTGTATGTAAATTAAAAAAATAATTCAGCCAAAAATCACAAAACTCTTCGTTCTTGTAACGCTTGTCTATGCCTTCTTAGTAAAGATAACTTTTCAACGTTGGTAACAACCAGTAGACTTGCGGGTAATGACCCAAAACATTCACGGCAAGACAGCACTATCGTTGTAGGTCGCGATCCTCATTAATGGAATAGTGACTTAAAATAACGGCCGCTAAATATTAATAAATATTGTCATACAAATAACTAAAAATATACCTAACTGAAAAACATTTCATACTTTTTACATAAACTTCGTTACCTTTTCTGATCCCATTATTAACTCTTATGTTAATTGCCATTTAAAGTTTCCGTATATCGAAAGGGTAAATCAAATTCCATAGATAAAATTATCGATATAAAAAATGATTACTTCTGCCATACTTCAAGCTAAAATATCAAATCAGAATTACAATAGTCAAATTCCATAGACAAAATTATCGATATGAAAGTTGATTACTTCTGCCATACTTCAAGCTAAAATATCAAATCAGAATTACAATAGTCAAATTCCATAGATAAAATTGTCGATATGAAAGTTGATTACTTCTGACATACTTGAAGCTAAAACATCTGCTATACTATAAATATATAGACTAGAAGGATAATTTATAATTTATTGAATTTTAATGATTGAAATTTTACCTATGTTTACTGGAAAACTATAGTAATGACTATAAATTTCGTAATTATATAGATAAAGGTATATTATGTAAAGGTATGTAAAGGTATATTAGATAATAAATTTACATTAAAAATAATATTAAGTAAATATTTGTAAATAGATTAAAAGAAATATTACACACTATTAAATATTTATGTGTGCGAAACCATAGCTTTATATTTCTCCAAGAAAGCACTTCCAAAAAACTTACTTTCGAAAATAAAATTGTGGCGAGAGAGTGCGATAGATTAAACTCCGGTTCGATCAGTAAAATGAGAATGAATTTTATTGACAAAATTGCGTGTATTTATACAAAAAAATGCTTAGCTTAAAGAGAGGTAAGAATAT
This sequence comes from Druceiella hillmani, assembly GCA_039881145.1. Classification (NCBI taxonomy): domain Eukaryota; kingdom Metazoa; phylum Arthropoda; class Insecta; order Lepidoptera; family Hepialidae; genus Druceiella; species Druceiella hillmani. The sequence continues at coordinate 20,826,040 of JAYKKI010000031.1, read as the reverse complement.
ATAAACGGAGATGGAAAAACAGAAGATTAATATGGGAAATAATGAAATGTTAGTGTGTGGTCGCAGCTTGTCGAGTCTTCATGTAGATATTCCACATCGAAAAAGTTCTCCCTTTCCACTGCCGATTGCCGTGTCGAGTGGTGTCGCTGAGCTCCGTGCCTGCACGCTTCGTGACTTCGTGATATAGCGTGTCGATTCGACCGTGTTGCTATGCGTTTACGTATGTAACGAGAGTTGAGAATCGGTAATAGTGTGTAGATTCGGTCGGTCTCTGCGTTCTCCGCCAACGAACTAGAATTCTTTGCTCTATCTGCAAGCAAGAGACCCACCGTTTCTCGGAGATGGAGAACTCAGAAAGCGTATCGACTTATGAATATACTTTTTTTTTAGAACTGTTTTCTTCGTAATTTCTTTATTGGATTGGTAGTATTGCATACACAGATATAGCTAAACATTCGTATTCTTACAAATTGCGTTACGGAATATAAACAATACTTGACCCCGGACTCCAGTCAGTTTCTTTGATATTGACAAACAACAAGATATGACCACATCAAAATGTATGATTTTACCTAGAGATTAAATTAGAGAGTAAAAAGAAAAGCATGACAGCTGGTTTAAAGAGCTTACAATGAATTTTAAGTATTGAAAAATAAAATAAGCATGAAATATAATAAAAAACATAATAAAAAATCACGGTGCACGTTTATGACAGGTAAAATTTATACTACTTCTTCTTCTTGGTCAGCACTACAACCTATTACAGGTCAAGGCTATTTCGACAAGCTTTCTCCAGCGGATCTGGTCAGCGGCAACTGCTCGCCAGCTTTGAATGTTTAAAAGTTTAAAATTATTCTCGACACAATCGATCCATCTTGTGCGAGGCCCTCCTCTTTTTCAGGTGTCCTCCACATTAGCAAAGGTCACTTTCTTGACCGGATCGTTGTCTTCAAATCTAAAAATGTACCCAAGCCACCCGATACGAAATTATTTAATGACTCGAACAATATTTGGTTTTTCAAATTTTCTATAAACTTCAAGAAAGGTATACTACCACTTGTATATATTATATCTTATGATAATTGAATCTACCCGCTTTGTCCAAAAAGCTCACCCGCTTTCGGGTAAAGCGAGTTTTTTTTCAGAAATGTTATATTTGTTATATCTTTGACGAAGGGTTTTAAAATTTAATGGTCGTAATTTATTTAACAATTCTATAAAAAATAACAACGCCTGATATATCAAGATTATAGCAGCGAGACCACTATTGATAAATTTATATTCCATAAATTCTTCATTCCTATCAAAATCTAAATTTATTTTTATTAAAAACTAGCTGCGCCCCGCAGTTTTACAGACGTTGATTTATCTTAATTATGGTGCACCCGATCGCGATCATTAAACGCTTACGTTCCTACCTTAGACCGTTTAGCAGTGTTCCCCGACTTCTGTTAGATTTTTATCAATACTTTTCTCCTATAAATTATAGCGCAATGGCATATAACCTATAATGTTTTGCAAAGCACAGGCTTTCTAACACATAAATTATTTTTGAAAGGAATAAAATTTCTTTATTTTTGCCACTTTCTATGAATCGTAGTGTGTTCGTAAGTGACCCTTCTTCCTTCTGTAAGTGACCCTGAATATCTGTGCGCATAAGTTGCTGGGAAAATACAAAAACATAACGCTAATTGCAGAGAGACAATTACTGTATTAAATAGAATGCCTATAACGTTGAAATATTTGAATACTACAAACTCTTCAATATATTTCTAGAATGTCGAAACAATCTATATCGACTATAGTTACAGAAACGTGTGGTGCAATTATAGAGATCCTGAATGATGACATTAAGCAAATAAAATCATGTTAATTATTCTAAAATTATTTATTTGCCTTCATCTAATTAATCGACAAAACTATCGTCGAAGATAAAGTCGGATACTTGAGCAGGAGTAGATAATGGGGTAGCCTGTAGATTTTCACAAGAAGCTGGTAATAGAGTTAGGGTTAATGTAGTACTATCATCAAATTCGGGTAACTGCTGATACCGTTGTGTGTAATAATCTGTAGGTCTGATATTTTCCCATATCAGACTCGAGGATAATATTATTACATTTTCGACGCACGACTGTATTTTCGAAGTTCATGTGCGATATTATTACCAAATATTATACAGGAATCATTCATGGAATAAGGAGCTGACCCAAGGATGCCAAGTGTTTCCTTCAACACACTGTCAATAGAGTAGTTTCCATTTGCTTTCGTTTTCAAAGTACGTATTTTTACACGGTGGTTGTCGTGGTGATGGTTGGGGTTACGAAAGGCGACTGGGGTTATTATTGTACAAGTTGGGTTTAAATTTGGATATTTTGTGTCTGCTGATTGGAAGTTGCTGCTTGATTGGAAGAAGTTAATGCATTCTCTGTCTGAATAGATAGCGTACTCTTTGTCTGGACAGAAAGCTGGCTGTGGTCCTGTAACAACAATTGTTTTATTTGCAGACGCTGTCTACAGAAAAAGAATGACTTGAAAATGAATTTGAGATGAAATGAAACTTCCCACATGTTATAGGGGCAATGGGCGGCAAACACGTCACTTTTCAAAGGTCTATCAATAGCAGTACGGGTTAAGATAATTATATGAATTTTGCTAGTATAGTACTCTTCACCTTGGTAGGTGCTGATTCCAAATTCTTGTATGTGAACGTCGGAAGTAAAGGGCGTATATCCGATGGTAAGAGTTTTACATAAAAAAACATAAAAAAAACTAGAAAAATATGAACTGAACATTCCTGAAGCGTAAATATGACAAATAACACACACTATTAAAATACCATACTTCATATTGGATAATAAAACTTTTATACTTAAGAAATATACCATGAAACCGCTTGAATATAATACAGAGGCAGATACAGAATAAAGATTATTTAATTACTGATGTAGCAGAACTCCAAAAGTTGTTGAAAAGGCCTTTGGTATTTTAAATTCAGTCTACAGAATTTTGAAGGAACTACATTCTGTTGGACCTAGAAAAGTAACGAAGGTTGTCTTAGAAACTGTGTATATAAATACTTACAAAGAAATAACTAGCTATTCTGTTCCATTAAAATATTATGATGGGGAAGATGGTTCAATTACTTCTTGCGAATGGAAAAATAATAATCCGATTATTACCTCTAGCACTTTATCACTATTATCTCTAACAGCCATTCCATGCAAGGAAATTGCAAGTGCCACAGATTGTGGGATAACTCCATGGCAGCATCAATCAACATTATTTTTTAAAATTAAACTTACATTCTGTATTCCACTTCCTTGTGTGCTGCCAGTATATTTATTTGACATAAAGTCAAAATATTTATACCCACTTCTATAGATAAGTTTCGTCCACGTCTGTAACATTACATTTATATAAGTTTATTTATATAACTTCAATAACTGTGTAAGTTTAAAAGTAATACATGAATAAATACCCAGCTACTATAAAACCACATGACTGTTATTTATTGCGTCCGAGTGACTCGCCTCCAGCTTCACAGTGATGGCAAAAATTTCATCAAAATCCATCCAGCAGTTTAGCGACAGCAGTATACAAGGATTCGTTTTATACTAAGTATTTAGAGATTAACTTCTAATAAAAATAATTTTATATAAATACGTGTGTTAAAAGAAAAATTACTTGAACCAATGATAATATTCTTTTTCCCCCTTGGTATATTCATAGAATATCATATATATACATATCATAATATGGATTTTACAGATATCCTGTAAGGTTATAGTGCTCTAAATTTAGGCTGTATTGTCGAAAGTTTTAAAACATACTTCTTATCTTAATTTTTCACAATTATACTTTTTAAATATGTTTCACATTCAACTTTTAATAAGAAATAACCTCAAACATTTTTCAGAAGTTTTAGAATTCATTGCAATAGTTATAGACTTATGAGTTAAAAGAAAAATTAATATTTAATTCTATAAATTCGCCTAGCTTTTATAAATAATTCAAAGTATTTTGTGAATATATTTCAAAGCTTGTGCGATCAGCGTTAATTTGAGCAAAATTGGTCGATAAGTAAAACATTTTCTACATCACTATCACTACTGCTAATTTTCCTTTTCTTTACTCTATTCGATGTTAGTTCTGGTGGAAGTTTAGGAATCTGTTTCTTCTCTGTATTTTTAAGAACCTTTTTTTCCTGCCTCTCTCTTTTAGCCGTTTTTTGTTCTTGGTTTGTCTTTCTTGTTCTGCTAATTCTATCAGTCTATTTTCAGGCGTGTCTGTTAATATCCTTGTTTTCCCTTTCTTCCTTGAATTTTTAATCAGTGTTCTTGGGCAAGCCTTTGGGTATGGTCTCACTATTTCAGGGGTTACAACTTCAGCGACTTCAATTGTTATTTGATCTGTAGTATATGACGAAGAAGAATCAATGACAGCAATGTTATTTCAATTAACAGGCTCTGCTTCAATTTGATTTTCTCTTTCAGGCTGTTCTGGAAGGACTTGAGTTGAAGTTGGCTGGATTATAGGATCATTTCTGGACGATAACACTTCATCAGTTACGGGTGCATCGCGATCAGTGACTGAAGAGCAAAGAAAATCTTCATTTGAGAATATATTAGAATTTAAAGGCCATATCCCAGATTTTTCAAATCCTTTTTGTATGTTTTGTGGTTTGAAAGCTAGAGGTATAGCAATAGCTGCTAGTTTGGGGATATCATATATTGTTACAATTTTTCCAGGATTGCTGATCATCCAGTCTGTTAAAGCTTTATTGTAGTAATTGTTTAGTGGTCCATACACTGTTAAGTCAAGTGGCTGTAGCTTGTGGCTACAGTGTGGTGGAAAGGTCATCAGAACAATGCCAACTTCTTTACAAAAGTCTAAGACTTCCACAGAAATATGGCTCTCTTGATTATCAAGGAGCAACAACACTGGATTTTCAGGCGTTGGTTTTGCATGTTTCACAAAATGATGCATATATTTACTGAAATTTGAAGATGTCATCCATCCAGGTGGATCTGTTGAGCCATCTGACCCAATGGGGGCATCATGAAGCATGTAGGGTCTGCTATTTACTCTTGGGAATATGAAGTACGGAAGTATTGAATTTCCAATAGCATTGATTCCACAGCACACTGTGACAAGTGAACCTCTGCAGATGTTTCTTGTCCAACTTGTTTCGAGCCTTTTGAAGCAATGTGTGCAAAGTGAATATTTGTGAGGTTATAAATCTGTGTGAAGAATCCTTTACAGAATCTTGTTTAAGCTACCATTGTAAACTTGATCTAGGTATTTTATATTTATCAGCTGTTGTTTTTATTTTTGATCCTTTTGATACCTCGTCGATGGCTCGTAATATCAAATCTTTGGGAATTTCCCGTCGCAAACCTTTCTTTTTGAATTTAAACGGCATCTTTCTGTAATTAAAAATAATTCAAATAGTTTAATTAAAGCAGGCAATTAGAATTTGAAAAAGTCCTCCTATACCCAATATGTAGAAGGGAGCATTGGGCATGCCCAAACCTCCCTCACATCAGAATGCCCATTGCTCCCTCTGTATTCATTTTCAACATAAGTTACCGGTATTTTTTTTTATTTAGGTATTAAAGCGTGAATTTCAGTTTAATTTATAAGTTAGTAAATATACAATATGTATGTATATATGTATATACGTATATATGTATATATATATATATATATATATATATATATATATATATATATATATATATATATAATAAAAAATAGATATGCCTTTCGTTAGTTTTCTCTTTATTGCGATCCGAAACTACAATAAAATATTTACTTTTACGAGCGCATAACATTCAAACGTGTTTGTGTTTGACAACTGGCAGAAATGACAGATAGTCTATGCTTGAACAGTGTTGCCAGTCGGTAAAGTAAACTACCACATTAAGAAAACAAAAAGATCTGTGAGCGGATCAGAATAAAAGGGAGGTGCCCATGTCTCCCGACTGCCCGTCCCTCCCCTACTGCTATTGATAGGTCTGTGAAAAGTGACGTGTTTGCCTTCCATTGTCCCTATAACATGTGGGAAGTTTCATTTCATCTCAAATTAATTTCCAAGTCATTCTTTTTCTGTAGACAGTGTCTGCAAATAAAAAAAATATTGTTACAGGTTCACAGCCAGCTTTCCATCCAGACAAAGAATATGCTATCTATTCAGACAGAGAATACATCAACGTCTTATGCCTCTTTTGAACTAAATAAATTCTGAGACCTTGTGCAGTTTCACTATTGTGGTGGTTGCACTGTAGATTTACCTGATAACCTTCACATATACTGTGTCTAATAGGTTTCTTTGAAGATAAAAGTAAAACGGTTCAACGTTCGATAGCATTGAATCCTTTCTCATAGTCGGCAATGCCACCGCTATAAGACTGTATTCACTACAGTTTTCCGTTACTGATTTAACAGTGGTCTATGGTGGCAAAAGTACCATGAAAATCCACCTACCTGTTCCACTAGTTAGGCTACGTCGAGCCTGTTGGTAAGTTGCAGAATGATCACCTTGGTAAATAGTTTATACACCTATGTATATAACTTAGTTAAGAAATAAAGCGATTGTTCACAATGCTCGTCGTGCCGCCATTCCAGTGTAATAATATTACTGCCACATTCTTTCTTCACACATATCTGGTGTTGTCTTGAAAAACAGTCTTGAAACAACTTTAACTTTGACACCAATTTCAAATATCCACATACACTCTCAAATTTCTTTAAGCATATATATAATTCCCATGGACCAAACAGGATGTAACATTAGTATCAAAGCACCATCAAGCCATTTAATCAGAACGGCAAAATAAAGAAGCTCAAAAAATAGATTTCTCGTGAACTAAACAAACAAAACTATTTATTAACCGTACCTGAAAGCCAATCTTGTGCAACTAAGTATATACGTTTATCATAATGATTGGATCCAGGTAATCGAGGAAAACAATAGTCAAGACAGATGGATCTTCATGTGACCAGGCACAACAGGTACACATATGCTGTAAAAATATCAAATGATCATGAAGAAGCTCACTGGCACAAAACTGGTAGATATCTCCTTTTCGTGACTACGACAATAAAGCACACAGCCACATAGAGCACAACAAACTGTCCTTTGTCCGGAGCTGTAGCTAGGACCTCAATCTATCACCATACTTACCCCTGAATACTTCTGAGTATTCCCTGAATACTTGCCAACTGATTCCCACTTTAGGCAAATTTTTTAAAAACTATAAAATTCAATGCATTCTCATTTAGTTACATTAGATACTGACAAGAACATATCTTTAAAAAACTCATTGATTCCAATTTAAAAGACTTTAATAGCAATAGTATAGATAAACTCTCTCAATGCCATCCGGAGACATCGATTATTGTCAAGTGAAAACTATTGGAAAAATGTCGGGGCCACCACGTTGATGTTGAATGAAAGCTATCGCCAAATACCGGTGAGGTCGCATAATAATAAAGTATCTTACATTTATTGCACCTTCTTTGTCGCATCTCCACTACTGAAGATTGTGACCATTTTAAAGAGCCTTTTTACAGCTGAACAACTGCGTCTTTACTACCTTGTCTTCGAGTGACCACCAATGAATTTGTTGTTTAGCAGATGATTTGGTCAAGTTTTGATATTTTTGATCAAGTTTTGACTTTTTTTCTGGGCAAATTTTCCAAAAACTCGGGTATATATAAAAAAAATGGGAAAACAATCGTTGGCACCAGTCTGTTCTTGATGACATTGGAGACCTTTCTGTCCTACTTTATTCTACAGAGCTTGCTCACCGTAACTTTTCAATCTGAATATGTAAACTGATTTCTCCCTCGTATTCTCTTCAGATAGATCCGAGGTACAGAAATTCCCTTATTAACACTACATCTGAGAGTTCTCTAGTCCATGAGACTAGGTCACCTCTGCCCATGACCATGAGTTTGGATATATATCAATTAATCGAGATAACTCATAACTCTCTTGCTCAACATTCTTCTGACAACTTTAGCGAGTTCCTGCTCAGATGATACAAAGAGGTGGTGTCATCAACATATTTGAGGTTGTCGAGGCTATTGCCTCCTATTACGCTGGCTTCTCCTGATACTTCCAGAGCCTTTCTCACGATGTATTCTCCGTACATGTGATAATCACATATCTTCAAAATTTTACAAAACCGAGGGACAGGATTAAAACCTAGTCAGAAGTTCACAGGTTACGGTCTCTCAAAATATGCTAATTACAAGTGGTAGGATCTACAAGACACGCAAGACAAAAAGCAATTTTGGGTACACACGTAGACGTCAAAATGTATTGACATAATCCAATATAATGGAGAAAATTTCCACACAATTTACAAACACAGTATGTACTGTTATATTTCGTGTCCAGAACCAAAAATAATATACAAAAATAACGCATTATACAAGCATATTTTATTTTATTTTCAAATATTTTCATTTTATAATATAATAATTATTATTATCAATAATACCTTACATGACAAGTTATAAAATAAATACATTTATCGTCTTAAAAATTAAGTCCAAAAGTGTACTGTACAGTGTATTCATTAAACTGTTAGCGATTGTATAATAATAGTAGCCGTAATATGAACAAAGACATTTGAGGTCTCGAAGTGACAACCACTCCTGCGACAAACTGAATTATACCTGTTTTGTATCGTGTATCCGTAATAATTGTGTCTTATTCACAACCAATTGTTTGCATTATTATTCTTTTTTGTTTTCAATTAGTGAAATTTAATTTTACAATAATTAAAATATACGACTCACTTATCCACTAGCTTAGGCAGATGCAAAAAGTCGAACAAATTTTAATTTACATTATCTATATAAATTATAAAAATTATATTTATTTCCATTTTGTCAAGAAGGGATTTAAAAAAAAATAAAAAAGTTAATATTACTATTTAGTCGCTTTAACTGTATATTTTATTTTAAAGCCATTTTCACCTTTTGCAAAAGTTCCTCTTTTAACTTAACAAAAAAAATATTACATTATTCACAAACAACCCGACACGCTCAACCGTAACTCGCTAGGACATGAATTTAAGAAAAAGTTTAAAATATCCCGAAATCCCAACTTACAAATATTTCCCTAGTTTAGCATGTACTAAATCAAAACATTCGCAACATTTTTTCGCTCTGCCCCACACGCCCGTTACAACGTAAAACAAAGCAATCAAGTTATAAGACATATTATTGCTCAATGTTAAAAATATAATTGAATTGAGATATTACAACCTCGCTTATCACGCGCCGCTCGTCATATCCCAATTAGAAATGTCTAATAATCAATGATGAAAAATTAAATATAATTCTTTACCCTAAAAACGAGATATTATATTTTACATAAACTATAACAAATACAATATACCTATGACAAAATTGTGAAAATTTTCAAAAATATTTTATAATAATTCAAAATTTTCACACCTATTATAATTTTGATTGTATTTGAGTGCGCCTTCAGTCATATTAAAAGTATAAACAAACATAAAAAACAAAATGGTGTTAAAAAAATTTTTTTTTATAGACTAGTTGTATCCCTTGAATACTTTCCAAAAGTAAATCAAAAAATTAATATTTTCATTGCATAATTGTCTGAAAAATCAATATACGTATCTCATATAAATTGTCACAACCGATGTGGTTCCGTAAAGGAGAGGTATAGAGTTTCTAATATCATTAGAACATAAACTCGTGTCTAATAAACGTTTAATAAAATGGTTTCGGAGTTCATACACACACCTTTTTTAAGTAAGTTAATTACATTTTTAGTGTAAATGAGACCACGGTCATTACATGGACGTCACATGATTTTCGCAATCATGACAGGATTTAAGTCCCCAAACATATTATTACATAAATAACCAGATTTGGTTGAGAATTTCAGAAAATACGTTTTATCATTCCCAAATAAAAATTTTAAAAAAGTCTATGTACTTTGCTAATATTAATATTCACTAATACGTAATCAAAATTGTGTATAACATATACCTCCAAATGTTTCATGTTTCCGGTAAGAGCTTTCGTTACTGACGAACATTTTTACTAATGTGTAAGTACCCAATACAACACACGTGCTTGAAAACTGCATATGTAAATATAAATAAATGTTATATCTTTGCACTCTATAACATAAACATCATCACTTATTTAAATTTCAAAATGATTTGAAATATAACAACTTTCATGATTGAAAAAAATTAAAACTATCATGTTTCTCTCCTGTTTCTGCCGCTAACACCATATTTATTGATAACCATTTCATTAATTCAATTACTTTTTATTCTTTCCACTCAATAAATCCCGCCTAGACGTCATTATAGAACACTACACATCCCTCGCTTCATCAACTTGATACAGGCTCCTTCATTATTTATATCTCCATTCCTACCACCGTTCAGACTTTTTCAATTTAATCCAGCCCTATGTCACTTGAAGTTCATTGTTTTTTTATCTACTTTCTCCACATGAATCTCAAGGTCATCTTTTTTATCATCACAAGCGTAATCTCTTCCAAAATACTAAACTACAAACTTCTCATATAATTTTTTTCTGCAAATATCCGATAACTCACATTTCAAAGTCCGGATAACTCACTCCCATACATAAATGAAGACGTGAGTGGTTGAAGTTGATTCAATATATAGAAATTATTAAATCATTGGACCTTCATCCATACAAATCTTCAATTGTTGACAAGATCGCTTCATTGCAGAGCGTTGATAATAATCAATAAAACAAATGAAATACCACCTGACTGTGTAAAACAAGTTAAATTACTTGATAAATGATCATCTCATTCTGCTTAAATATCTTCTTTCTAATTTACATCTCATTCTTATTTACAGCATGTAAATTCATTATTCTAAATACAATATTTTTATTTATCATAATTACGCCATATTTCCTTACAAATCTCTTAGTTGAAACATAATTAAATTTTCACATAGAAATTATGATTTAGGTTGTGTGCGTTAATGAATACGAAGTAAAAGCGACAATATGCTTAAACTAAAAAAAAGTACAAAAAACTTTTCAACCCTGAATTTGTGCAAAACCAGAGATCAGCCTCTGATAACATTTTAATCTTTATACAACCAATGCTTGTGCATAGAACATTATTTTAAATTATAGACATAAAGAATTAAAACAGAATTTAACTAAATGTTTATAATATCCTTCATTGCCAAAATAAATCGAATTGGCCTAACAAAAGTTGACTCCAAATCTTTAAATTTGTAGCTAACGCATCGCTAATAACAGTTTAACAAGGTCAGATACCAACAAAATGTATGTATGCACGAAAAGCAATATTATTTGAATTTATAAAAAAAATTGCAACTTTTATAATCATTCTGTTTTAAAAACTAATTAAAATAGCAGAAAATAATAATTATATTATTAATTTAATTACTCAAGTTGTTTTAATCATATTTTAACTATTGAAGTTGACTGTTAACAAGATATGCGTATATAGCAATGCGTTACATTTTTCTATAATGTTTAATAAATACATAATGTAGTTTCATTTAATTGTGAATAATGAATTTCTACAAAATTAACGCCAAATATATTCAATATTCAATGTTTAATAAATCTGTCAACTTTAGCTAACTCAACTCTTAAGTTACAAGACAAAAATCTTAACTCTCAATGTATTTTTGAGCAATCTGAAGGATAAAGTACAATTTTAAGTTTTAAAATTATAAATATTACATTCTGCAAAATTTTTATTTCTTCAGTTGCTCGTTTTATTTTATTTTATTTATTCATACCATGGAAAATAACAAAGTTTCAAAGCACACTGTTCAGTTTATAGTATTGCTTTAGCTAGGCTAAGGTGGCTAGGACCCAAAAGACACATTTTTAACGGTGCCTAGAATGCTATTTAAACATTACAAACTTAATGAAGAATGCTATAATCAAGTAGATGATAAATCAAAATATAAAAATTTAGTTACAAAATTTTGTTTGACTGTACCCATCATTTGATACAGACGAGCAAGGAGTGAGTTACACAAACTATTCTTTGCGACGCACAACAACCTGAAAAATCTCTTTAGTCCAATCTCTTCAATTTCTATATTCTGTTCCAATAACTTCTATATCAACTTGCTTAACGATCAAACCTCATAATACACAATAATAACCTCAGGTCTTTCGAAATAAAGTTTACTTCAAAATAAATCACGACTCATTTAAAAAAAACTTTAAAAACTTTTAAAAAACATTACCGACATTGCTTTATACAACCAACTCAAACCTAAACTCGGAAGTTAACATATTTTTACGAATATAATTTTTTACATATATTCACTTATACCTAGAATAACATTAATTTATTGCTTTGAACCAAGTATAGCAACCCGTCGGATCGCCATATGCGTCGAATCAAGCCATGTTATATAACACACAAGCCATAGAAAAAATCAGCAAAAAAATATATACATTTTCCATATAGACACAAATTATATTATATACCTATAAAGAACTTCCGAAAATTTCCTGCTGGTCCTTTGATACCTATTCCGACCTTCAGTGCGGAATCATGGATAAATATTTATAGTGCGTACCCTACAATCAAATATTCATTGAAACAGCACCCAACAACAGCGTAATAAATTGAATTGAAGCAGACAATGAATTAAGCTACCATTTTCAGACAACGAAAGTTTCGAAAGAATGAGAAGTGTTCGGAAAATGGCAACTTTCTTTTAAAGCTTAAAGAATAACAATGCAAAAACAAATTTTACATTTATTTTTCACTAACTTAAAAAATTTAAAAAAGGCTTGTCAATACAATGTAATAAATTCATTTTTATTTTGTACTTCAGAACATTATTGGCAAAATTGGATAAACCATTTTACCACATATGAAAAAAAAACTTCATGAAATAAAAAATTTTGACATTGTGCCATTCGATGACACCATGTTAGTGTCATGTTAGTAACACCACATTGGTGTCGCATGAAAAGCTATCGAACAAATGCCGTTGACACCACGTTGGCTTCGCATCCAAAGCTATTCAACAAACACTAATGACATGATGGGAACAGGGAGAGAAAATTAGAAGCTTCCATGTATTAAGCGCTGTCGAGAAACACAAGCGACTAGCTGTAGGACCTATGCGAGACTTACAAAAGAAATTTGATCAGATAAGCGAACGTCAAAGATTTAATAAGTACTTATAATTTTCTTTAATTGTAAGTATATCCTTATTAAAATGTGTTTTATTAAATTAAATAAATTTTAACTTAAAATTAAAAAGATTGTCGTTAGGTTCCTTCCAATTAATACCCGATGTACCCATTATTTTCAGAATCATAAGTGTAGATACCTCTTTAAAATGACACATTAAAGAAACAAATTGACACATTAACTATAAAAGACTTATACTCGGATGCAGAAACAATCAGATGGTGAACAGTTTGATCCTGTAGGCAATGGGCGATTCCCGTAAAATGGGGTTCCAGACCATAAAGACGGAGCCTGAGAGAAAGGAAAAAACCTAAAGGCCTTTCGTTGTAAAAAACATTTCATAATAGCAGTGTCACTACAAACTTACAAAGTATGAATCTGTTCTGAAACAGAGGAATTTATTAAGATTCCAAGTAGGACTTAATATTGAACACTAATATAAAGTTAATTTTTCTTTTCAAAAGAAATTAAAATGCTCCGATAATTTACATGGATTCAAGATTCATATCTTCCTTTATACAGAGTATAAATTTGAATACGATAAAGCTGACATCCTGAAGCAAGCAGTGGAAACTGTTTCCCAAAATTTGTGGCGGTTCCAAAGTTATTCAAGTCCAAAATTTCTCCGAAATTTTTTTAAAAATTATTACAATATTTTCCACATTTTTCATTATCTTATTATAAAACCTACTACATACAAGATACTAAGCCAAAAAAACAGTTTTTAAAATTTTGGTAGGTTTGTTGCTTTGTCTGTTTTTCTGTGCACGCTGATCTCTGCAACCGCTGAATCAATTTGGATGCGGTTTTCAGTGATGTGTTTAGATTAGCTTGGGCTAACATTTAGGGTTCAATCAGTTCACAAATAAAAGAGATATGTTAATCTTTAGCTTGCGTTCATTGTGCACAATAATATCAGAACCAGAGGCACCAATATGGCTGTCACGCTATCTATTAATGTTTTAGTAAACTTTATGCTTATAGAGTTCTGAAAGAAAAAAAAAAACATTAAAAAATTCCTAATAACTTTTCATGCGAAGAAGTTGTAGGTACAGCTAGTTATATATAAAAATCGACTAAATCTATTTATGTGAACCAAAAATATTTCAAGATTTAGAATTGAACGTATGTTTTTATTCATTTCAGTCAGTTGATGATTACGTACTTAACCGTCAAATAGACGACTGATTTTTTTCTAATTTTTCTCTTAGTGGCTTCGTCGTATTCAACTTTACATCTTGTATATAATTAAACTAAACTATTATTGGTAGTACTAATAACATTAAACTGTTATTGCTAGATCTACCAATTAAAGGTACCTTTTACTTCTTTTTTGAAATTCCATCTTACTATACTTTTAATTACACACCTGACTATACTATGCCAAAGTTTGATGGTGTCCATAATCTTCAATCTATCGTAATATAAATTTGGGGCCATTTCCATCTTAGAACCCAACTGTAAGAGTAAAAAATTTTAACCCTCTGACCGCGAAGTTTTGAGAAACAAAATGTACCGATCGTGCAGAGCCTTATCTACAAGAATAGTGACATTGCACATTGCATGCGAGATACACGTTACTCGGTCTGTTTTTAGTATTGAGCTTATAGGAAATAAATTTTGAGTTTGATTAATGTTTTAACACATAAAAAAATTTATAATCCTTTCAGGATGAAAAAATTCAAACTTGTTAAACATGCGAACACGTTAATGTAAATAATCACATGCAATTATTAAAACAGAACACTGTTCACTACAGGTGACAATATTGTGTCGGGCGAATATTGTGTTCAATCGAATCGAAGTGTTAATAAAATTTTAAATAAGCATATTTATGCATATATTATACCATTATATATATTATACGATACTAACGTCGATTGTATTCCATCAAAAGCAAAATATTTTTTTTGTTTTCTTATTAACAAAGTCCCAATTAAAGATTGTAAATGCCACATATAATACGTTGCCGCCATACAAACATTAAAATCTACCCACTCCACTAACGTTTGAATGTAATCAATCCGTCAACAATTAATATTTCAATTGCCTGGGAAAATTTAAAGTTTGACTTTGCTCTGAGAATTTCTTAATTTTGATTTTTCCTTTTCTAGAAGTCGATTTCCTGTCAAAAATAGATAAAATTGAAATCAGGTAAAACCACAGTGCCTAGTATAATGTGAGAAAACTGAAATGACAATCACCAACACTAGTTACAGTCGGTTTCTTTCTTTATTTGAAGTCCAGAAGTGGCATTAAAGGTTGATTTACACATGGCTTAGTTATATAGAGAGTTTAATTTCAAATTTGACAAATGCAGTAAGTAGCGAATTGCATCTAAATAATCTTATTGACTACATGAAATCATTAGATAAATAGTATGTGTTTTATAAGGAGATCGAGACACACAATAATATTAATAATTAAGAAACGAAAATAATAAACAAATCAGTTGATAGGATGTGATATTCTGTCAACTTATGCACCGTATTAAACTTGCCCACCCACAAGCGCGGCGAGTTGTCACGGTGCAGGAGACGCGCAGATGACGTCTTGCCAAAAAAATAGAACAGGACTCCATTTTCTCTACTTAATCGTCAACTTAATTGCTAAACTTCTTTCCAAATGACGATAAGGATTCGACTCGCCAGATTCTCTCTACTCGACTGAAGTTAACTCTCTACTTAACTAAACCGTGTGCAAATCAGCCTTAAGGTAAAACGCCGATGAATGGCCCCCAAGTTAACTCTCTATAAAAGTTATTCTTGAAATACTTTTCTGTTAAAATTAAATTTTATTTTATACTATAAAAGATTTACACTCAATTCTTATTTGGTTTCACCTAACAAATCTGTTAACTGTCATAGTCCTCTCTGATAAGTAACGTAAACATCTAACTAAAAAATGTAAACAAAATTATAATTCTATGCTATTAAGAAGATATTAATTTTTCTACATCAGATGACAGTATCCGACAAATTGTAATATAGCATAAAAAAGATTTAAAACCTTTTAGCCAAGACGAGAATTTAAATGTGTCAAAATAAGGCTGTCAAAATAACAATACTTTTATTAAAATTGCAAAACATAGTACAAAGTATAAATATCAGATATAAAATTAAGAATACCACAAATTACTAAGTAAAAAATAAATAAATCATTAAGTCTCCGTTACCATAAATCAAAGAACTTTCAAAATGTTGAATCCAAATCAATGCTTCTTTCTATCATATGAGCTTATTTGCTTCAGACGAAATCTAATAAAACCAATCGTGGCCAAAACTTTGACTTTTTAAATGAAAATATTATATTAATTTTTAAGACATTAACTTACGATACTGTCCTTCCAGAACTAAAGACAGCGGTCTGATCTTTTCTGAAATTTTAGACAAACGGCAGCTTTCAAAAATTATGAGTCTTTTGTTCCTTAACAAAATCATGTCTCGCCAAGTAAATACTTTTGAAACTTTAAATGTTCAAATAAATTTCTTAAAATGAGAATAATTTATATTTAAAAAAATAATTTTAATTGGTATTTTCTGCTTCGTAAATCAATAACATAACATAACATAAAAGAAATTTTGTCCAATTACCATTAATCACTTAAAACTGCCACATTATTCGAAGATTGCTTTTTCTAAAATAGAAATATGCAAATTGATTTTAATTTGGAGAACGAGAATTTACTTTTCCTTAAAAAAAATTCAGAAAGTTTGTTCATGTAGACAGTGTTAGCTATAAAGTTTGTTAGTACGACAGTGTCTAACAAAATATATAAAAAACACAAAACAGTATCCCTGCAAAACATAAGTGTGAAAAAACAACCTCTATAAATAAAAGAGACAAACAAAAACATTATAGCGCACCAATGGAAAATAATGGAGGTGACAAGTGACACAAACAAACGATTCTTGACATTTGACAATGACACTTGACAAAGAATGTGTAGAGATGTAACAACTATGCAGAAATCAACTACAGTTCATATTTTATCTCTATCTTTACAAAAAAGTTCATATTTTAAAGTTCATATTCATATTTAGAGTTCATATTTTATCTCTATCTTTAAAAAAGTTCATATTTAGAGTTCATATTTTATCTCTATCTTTACAAAAATAAACCAGTCAGATAATTAAAGAGACAGCATAAAGGCAATCGAAGCAAAATTATCACAATGTCACCTTGCCTTAACAATGACTATTTTGAAATCATTATTGGTATAATTAAATACTACGTCCATATCGCCTCATATTAAAAAGTACAACACGTACAAATTAATGTATACTCATATTGTGCCAACGACAACTTAATACGACAACGACAACTTAATACAATTAAGCAATAATCTGTTAAAACAGCAATATAAATACAAGCTGAACGTAATAGGGTATTGCAATATGTATAAAAAAATATCTAATTGTTTTTGCATGAAGAGTAAAGTTTCCTAAATTTACGTGCAATAAATTGTCCATAAATATTATTATTTAATGATTGAAATAAAAATTAATATTGTGTTTTAAAATTCGTAGCTAAGCGTACACAAATTGGCCGCCAATCAGAAGATGTGATGCCAAAAACCACGCAGATCATGAGATGGCTAATATCAAGTAATTGTGAGCAAGGTGGCGCGATCCCATAAAATGAATTCGATAAACAATATTCATCGTCACTATAGAATGGCTGATGTGAAGAGATAGAGTCTCCCCTGTTTCAATTTAATTGTTTGTTTGGGGCATCGGAACGTCTTGGAATTGATACTAATGTTTGAATTGCAATAAAAGCCAATTTTTTTAGCTTAAAACACGTTTCCTGGAAAAAATATCTCAATTGAAATACATTTAAGATAATTTTAAATTTGACAATTAAATGAAACTACGTGATGTAGTCTTATTTCTACTTTCTTTAAGTTCTTTAGAAAAAGGCAAAGATCTTTGCTAATAGCCCACCTCAGAATCTTTGCTAATATCCCACCTGAAGATATTGTAATACAACGAAACCTAGGTTGTGGTAAAGAACTTAAAGAAAGTAGAAATAATACTACATCACGTAGTTCATTTAATTGTCAATAATGAATTTCTACAAGATTGACGCCAAATATATGCAATAATTTTAAATGCTTTTTGAAAATTTTCAAATACCCTATTTTTCAAATATATATTGGCAGTCAGGAATGGCCCCAAAAATTTTTTTTTTATTTTTGTGTAATATTATTTTATGGTGACACATTAATCTAAAAAAAACTTCAAATTAAAGGAAAGGGTTTCAAATTTTGCGATTTTTAAAATGAATTTTGGTATTTCAAGTTCCAGACCATTTGTTTAATTACACATGTATATATGTGTATTAGTGATGTAACAAATATAAATTTTTAAACTTTCACAAGTACAAATGCAAATACCAATATTTGGCACGGGTATTCGTCAACGTGAATGCGAATACTTCCTTTCTAAATCTAACATCATTTGATTGTGACAACACGAGTATTCCTAGCGAACGAATGTTTAGTGGACCGAGTCTTCTTTACACACCTCAGAAAAACAGACCACAAGGAGAAAAGGCGTCAAAGCATTTATTTTAGAAATTTTATATTCTAATGCCCTGATTTAATTATTAGCTGATAAAACATTTTATTTTCGTTTTAATTACTAAACAATGGTTATTTTAAAAAACCTGTTATTTACTTTATAAGAAGAAAAATTCCATACGTGTTTAAAATACTGTTTTTTGTTATTGTAAAAATTTGAAAAGTTTATTAATATTAAAAAGACACGAATATTTGTTACATCAATAATAATAATGTTATATATGTATATATATATGTATATATATATGTACATATATATATATATATATATATATATATATATATATATATATATATATATATATACTACTAGCTGTTCCCCACGGTTTCACTTGCTTGAAATTCAGAAAGAGAAAGTTATTAGAATTATCTGTTGCTCTTGGGTATAAACTATTACCGTACCAAATTTCATCAAAATCAATACACTAGATTTCTCATGATCGATGAACAAATTAACAGACAGACAAAAATTCTAAAAACAGTTTTTCTAGCTTCTATTTCATTCTTTAATCTAAATCAATCACTCTTTTTAAAATATTTTCCATGTACAGAATTCCGTCAGTTACAATTTCATTAGATGTTTAGATTATGACATTAAATGCATTTTGAAAAAAATTACTTTTTATCCAATTCTGAACTTTATATGGGTGAAAAACCCTG
Organism: Druceiella hillmani; assembly: GCA_039881145.1. Lineage (NCBI taxonomy): Eukaryota > Metazoa > Arthropoda > Insecta > Lepidoptera > Hepialidae > Druceiella > Druceiella hillmani. Next base: position 20,806,550 of record JAYKKI010000031.1, on the reverse strand, counting down.
TATCTTAAGACACTTTTTACTATTGTAACCATTAATAAAATCAACATTGTTGCCAACATGAAACGAAAGAGATATGAAGGAACCTACTGAAAAGTTGTAAAAAATTTTAGGGGCAAAAAACTGCAAACTACAACTTATAATTGTTTTTATCGGGGCAATTAAGAAAATAAGAATTAAACATTTTTAAAACATAGCCCTTTTTATTTATTCGTAGCGGCAACACTGTAGTTTTTATGTCAATACCTGCACTGCAATATATATCAGAATATTAACTTTGGAAATAATTATATTGCTTTTAAATTAATCGGTAAAGTCAGTCAATTAATTATAATTGTTGAATAAAAAATATATAGACAAAATAATTGAATTCACTAAACTAAAATGCCTAATTTTAGTTTAATATTACAACAGAGAAGATACGCAAAAAACGTCTGATATTTAGATTTACCTATCAATGGTTGTGTCAATATATTTTTTTATGTGGCTGTCATTGTATATACACTTACTCATCTCAATTTTGAGTCAAAATAATTTGACATACTCAGATTTAAAAAAATGTAAGGTTTATACCAAATGCTTATGTCGTTATGAAGAATAAGCAGTTTTTAATCCATAATCTTACAAATTTCAATACTAAAAGTACTATATAAGTAACGATGTATGAGGAAAGTACTAAAAAATAAATTAAATACGAATTAATATAATTGCCCCTATTAAATATACTTTGCTGAAGATTTATATATTCAAGTTGCTTAACATATAAGCACACTAAGAGGTATAAGATATAAGATATACCGACATTTCAAATGTTAAATTAGGGAGAAATTTTAAGGGGGTACACCATCGTGGCATTCATCAAATCATTTCTCTTAACTCATATTCTAGAAATACACACTTTTAAGGTAATGTCTACCTTGAAATTCATAAAATAAATAAAAAATGATTCCATTCTGGGCGAGAGCAGATTTACTATTAGTTGGTACTGTGAAATCTTTGCTTCTAGTATCGTCAATTTAGTAGATATTTTAACATTGATATAAAGTAAACCGAGTATTTGTTAAGTTGGATGAAGTTTCATAGTGTTCACGTGTCGCTACTCAATATAGTATGCTGTACTTTAATATTTAGAAAACTTTCACATCACATATTGAAAAAGATGATCGTGTATGAGAAACCTACTTGAGATGGCAAGATATAACACTGAAAATTCAACCATCAGATTACAAAATTTAATAAACAATTACAGAATTTACAACATTTTAAACTGTTTTACAATATTACGCACATAAAAGAGAGAAACATCGTAATTTTATTTATTACGAAACGTGTAGACGAGAAATAACCATCCAAAAATTCGATACTCTGACTTGCATTCAAACCAATAGTGAAATGTGTATTGAACCCTATTTTAACTTATCTATTACTTGATTGCTTTACGAGTCAATAAAGTTAGGGGGACCTTTACATCACTCCATCCCGTGTCGCTGTCATGGAAACAGTCACGGAGCGTGAAACTCAAACTATTCCGATCAAATGTTAAAACCGTACTACTATACGGGTACAATATGGAAGGAAACAAAAGACCTCACGAGGCGACTCCAAGTCTTCAGGCAACCGCTGCCTTAGATATATTCTCCAAATATCTTGGTCAGAGAAAATATCTAATAAAGACTTGCCAGGATGATGTAAGACAGTTCCCATTGAGCACCAAATAAAGTACCGCAAAAGGAAAGTAGTTTGACTGTATGCACATAAAGGAAAAAGGCCATATCCCCAAGCGAGCTTTGGATTGGAAACCTCAAGGTAAAATGAAATGTGTTTGTCTGAAGCAGACCTGGTAATGGACTCTGGCAGAACTGAAGAGCATCGCAAGACCTAGAGTGAAGCAATTTGTGACGCACAGGACTGATCAGCGTGGCGAAGCACTATGAATGCCCTTTGCCTCACCGAGGGTACTTAAGACATAGAGAAAAGGTTACTCGACAGTTGCACAAATTAATAAACAATACATTTTCACAATAAAGTTACTGGCTATACAATATTAGATTTATACAAACAATTTAATAAAATAAAATACTAGAACAATTAAGTAGTCAAACAAATCAAACTTTTAACTGTATCCTATCTGTAATTATTTTTCAAAACGATATAAGCAATAACTTAAGTGAAACATTTGCAAATTGCAAGAAAGTAGTCGAAAACATGCCCATTGGTAAAATTAAAATTTTATTTTGATTAAGTAATCGACATCTGAGTATATTCCAACAAGACATGTCAAACTTTCTATGTATCCTTCCCGTAATTACTTTTCAAACTGATGGACACTCCAACTTTAGAAAATTGTCTGATCGAGATTACCGTTTAATAAAAACTTCTAATATAAATAACTTTTCTTAGGCATAAACATATTTTTTTTTATTTAAGGTAATGGAACTAAAAAAATATATTTAAGCTTCTCTTACCCGTCACAGTTGTGTTTCCCTTTAAATATAAGCACTGAACGTGTTCGACACACAAATACAGTTTCCATAAAATTAAGTCTTTTAAGATCTGTTAATATTTAACAGTGTACAACTGAACCTGCCAAAATTGACAAATATAAACGAGAAAATCAAATTACAGACATACAATTCAACCTGAATGAACAAGTAACACGTAATTAATACCTTTACAAGAACGTCAAATCTATATCCAACTCCATTCTTATCATATTCCGCAATTAATGTGCACCGGTTTGACTAACATCAAGAACTCCCAAAAATATATTAACCGAATAAGTTACTGATAACTTTGAAAAAAATTATATCGTTCCACGAACATTTTTATGGCAAAACAAAGATGGTTTTTAAAAATAGACTATTCCAATAAACCTAGAGCCGACGGATCGAAGGACAAATCTAGACCTGTCGGAGCGACCTGCCCCAGAATGCCAAAGCGTCATATTAAAAAAAACTAATGGACTGATATACTACTCAAACGAATGCACTAAGAGTAAGCGCTAGGAAGTGTCAAATAAAAATGTATAATTATTTAATATATATTTATATGATATAATAATATATAATAAAACAAATTATTAACAATGCCATTAATTCTAAATTATATATAAATATTCAGCAAGCACCATAAAATCCATTTTAATTTTAAAGAGATCAAAATTGTTGTATTATTGTCTATTGTCAAAAATATTTTTGACAATCCGAAAATATTTTTATTTAATACTTACATAAAATCTTCATATATAATATTTATATTGTATTGAGTTCCTTTGTCATAAAAATAATTCTAGGGAGATACGCAGCGAATGAATTTATTTCTGTGCTAAATTATGAGTTATATGGAAAAATTGCTCAATTACACAAAGCTACATTATGAAGTAATATACTAATAGAATACAATCCATTTCTTAAAGGAAATTGAATTTGCTAACCTCCTCCAGCTATGCTGCTTTAGTGTCTATAAAAACATACAGCCATACAGTCATTTATACATGCCCTATGGCTGAGCAGGAATATGTGGGCATTTCGTTTATAATTGCTTGTTGTAAACAAGGCAAAAAATATACAAGTATATCTCACTGGTTTACATTGAATCTAAGCAAAAACATGTATGAAGACAAACCTTAAATACTATTCTACAGAGTTAAAACAAATAATCCCAAATCAATTACGTACTCAGTCAGAAAACAAAACCTCGTAAGCTAATAATTTAGCATTAAAAACATACTTTTACCTATCAAACTCGGCAGTGGTTCAACCCACAATAAGCTCAGATGTGGGATCAACACTTAGGCGCTTGCTGATTATTTAAGAGTCAAAAAACGGCTAACTCTATTCACTTGGAGGCGGCATAGGGAGGGTAGGGCGACTGGTGTGGCGCAGGTCTACTCCCCGTCGCGTAGAGCTGTTGTTGGAAGTTGTGGAACTGTTGCGCGTAGTTGGGATCCGCCGTGCTCGGCACGACAAAGTTCTGTGAACTCTTGAAATTACTGGGTCCACCCATTGATGCAGGCAGAGGCTGTGACGTCGTCGGAGCTCCGAGTCTAACCTGACCTCCGGGTCCCATCGCACCCTTCATCATGTTTGGCCTGAAGTTAGGTCCGCACATCATGTTGGGGTTGGGACCCATGCCACCTCCTGCAAATGGATCTCCTCCCATTTTTGGTGGTGAACTAAAGCCACCGGGGTACCCATGAGGCATTCGAAGCATGCCAGGCCCTCTCATGCCGCCTTGAGGTCTCATTCCTGGCATTCCACCCATTTGATCACTCATGTCCATTCTAGGTCCCATATTAGGACCTGCACTAGGACCGACAGGTCCGCCACAAGGTGATCCTGGGAAGTATTGCATTCCCATATTACCCCCTTTCGCATCCATAGTTACCCTTTGGAGGAATTCAAGACTTGGAGGACCTCTAGGTCCAGCCCCGCATGGCATCTGTGGCCTTGTGGGCAGGTACTGGATGGTGTTGGGTGCGCTGGCTTTAACTTGAACGTTGGCTCCGTTGAAAGGAGCCATCTTGCCTCCGGGACCCATCCTAGGCCCCATCATAGATGGGTCGGGGCCCATTGAGCCCAAGGGTCCTCCCATAGGACCACCGCCCATCTTAGGACTCATATTCATTTCGGGAGGAAAGTCACCTGGTCCAAGCATTCCATCCATCGGGCCTCCCATTCCTGGACCCATCGCGTCCATGTGACAACCTGTCGACAAAATTTAATATATGATTAAAAAACCATAAGAATAAAAACACAAATGAAAATAAACATATAAAAATAGAATCAAGAGTGTGTAATTCACTAATCCAGAACCAATAAAGGAATATATAGAAAGGTGATCTGGTAAGATCGCATATTTAGAAGATTAACAATTTTTTATTAACTTGCAGTTAAAATTCTATTTTACAATGAGACAAAAAATTAGTGTCAAAAAATTTTAAGTTAGGCTTACAAGTAGTGCCAGAGACATGACCAGGTACGTAAGTAAAAAAAGCTTTATATAAAAATATTTCTGGCATTTCCAATCTCTAATTTTACAAATGATTTTGGTATCTATTTGCAAAAATGTTGATCAATCATACAGATAAATAAAATTGGAGTATCTCTTTGTGATTTTTGAATTTTCAGTTTTTCAATACATCCATTCTACACAGATTTTTTTAATAAATCAAATGTTGTGTTAAAAAAATCTGTGTACGAATGTGACTCAAAAATGACCGAAGCTTTTGCCATGGATTTTACACAAGTTATAGACAGCAACTCTGAAGTCAATTTAGTTTTATTTCATCATTATATTTCAAAAAGATCCGAAGTTATGATGATGAAAATGTTACGTGGAAAATTAAAGAAACTCTCTATCGTTGGGGTGGGTATGAATTTTACCAAGTTATAGACAGCAACTCTGTAACCAATTTAGTTTTATTTCATCATTATATTTCAAACGGATCCGAAGTTATGATGATGAAAATGTTATGTGGAAAATTAAAGAAAATATCTATCGTTGGGGTGGGTATGAATTTTACCAAGTTATAGACAGCAACTCTGTAACCAATTTAGTTTTGTTTCATCATGATATTTCAAACGGATCCGAAGTTACGATGATGAAAATGTTATGTGGAAAATTAAAGAAACTCTCTATCGTTGGGGTGGACATGAATTTTAGACAAGTTATAGACAGCAACTCTGAAACCAATTTAATTTTGTGTCATCATGATATTTCAAAAGTATCCGAAGTCACAATGATGAAAATGTTATGTAAAAATTGAAGATTCTCTCTATCATTGGTGTGGGCAGTCATGGGCTCTAGGAACCCGGGGTGGAGGGAGCGCAAGTTGGGTCATACAGGAATTAGGCTAAACTGATTATTTGTGTCTAACATGAGAGGATAAAATAAACACATTTACATTGCACACATCAGTCGCATTTCAATCCAGCAATATGAAGAAAATCAAATTCTTTCAGCTTACTTTCCATGTCGTTGAATTGGTGAACTCTTGTGCTGCAGTAAGATACTAAAAAACATTCACAACAATGGCAATGCAGTTGAACGGCGTATTCCTCTGCTAGTTTATGTGTCAACTGCTTAGTTTTTGTAAAACAGTATTTTATTCCGTTTCGCTGCTATAATTCATTCATAAAAAGCTACACTGTACTTATTTACTGATTAAAATAAATATTTCAGAGAAATCCTGTATTAAAACTATGAGTCACAGGCTACTCCTAATTTTGTTGTTTTTCATAAAATATCCTGAAAATATAGATTAATTAAAAACCAGTATTGAATAAATTATAAATTTTTTTAAAAAAATAAATAAATTATGATCTATATTTGATGGTAGGGATATAGCAAGAATATCTCTCCCTGTCTCATTCGTTCTTGTAGAATACAGTGAGCATTATTAAACATGACATTGCAATTCAGTATTGCCATCCTTGTCTAAAGGTAAGTTTAAAGCTAAGTTTAAACTGGTCTCAATTTATAAAACTGGTAAAACATATTTGCATTTCTCCATCCGTTTGTATCTTGAAATTACAATTTATTAAATAAAAAAATAATTTTTTTTAAAATAAACACCCCATTTAAAATAAACCCTATTTAAGCACCTATTTAAAATAAATCTTCTGTGGCCACTGGAACATCTCTCCTCATATACATATACAAAAATAACACAATGTCTGTCAGTTCGCTATAACTTGAATCCTGTTCACTTATAACTTGATTTTAATGTTTTTAGTGTTCTGTGGAAAAATTGCCACAATGTAACAGTTATGGAATCACTATGGTGTCTGTCCGTCTGTGCTTATGTTACAGGCGATTTTCTCGAAAACTATTATACGTAAAAATTTTAAATTTATTAGAGGGATAGAGTATGGTGGTCCAATGACAAAAGTGAAGCATAAAAAGTTCCATCTTGATTCAGGGTGCTAATTTCGAGGAGAATATTAGGATGTAAAAAGAAATTTTGTATAGGGTGTCAAATCAAAGCACAAACTCAACAATATTTATGATATGTTTTTTAATTTATTTAAATACTTTTCGGGACAAATGCTTTGCTGTCCCTCGCCATTACCACCAAAAGGATCGCTTAGATAAATCTGAAAACAATTATGAACATTGGTAATTACGTATAGATTAAACCATAATTACTAAGAACTAAAATTATCAGGAACCAAAATTATAAGGAACTTTTGTCTTTACAAGTTTTTCGAAATTTGGCTCCGTCAAAACGCTTCCACTCAGCCTTGTGCATACCCGATGTTATACTATAATGTAACTATCGGCAGCGGGTAATGCGGCATATGTGAGTGACTGAGATTTTAATAATTTAATTAAGGGGCTGAAGGCACAGAATACTAATTGTGGAAATAGAGCTTGCATTTGACCAATTTTTTATGTTGATGTGAATGACGTTCATTCTGAAAGGTTCTTGTACAAAAAACATTTGTGTACAGGTAACAGATTTATGTTAATGTATGGCAAGTCCTAGAACATGAGCAAACATGAAATGCAAAATATGATGCAATGATAATTCAGTTATTAAATAAAGCAATTAACTCACCCATTTCGCTCATCATCATTGCATGTGGATGCCCATGTCCTGGATGCATCGCATGATGATGTTGAATGTGGTGATGCGGGCCAGATCCAAATGGATTCATATTGCCACCACCAGGTCCCATTGGGCCTCCAGGCCCGACCGGACCCGGTCCTCCGCCAACACTATTAGTCAACTGCTGGGACATCTGGGCCAATGAAGAAATGGGGTCAAAGGATGAGGAAGTGGGGCCCATGGGCCCTCCGGGTCCTTGATTGGGGTTAATAGGTATATTATCGGGCCTACTTAGGCCGCAGGGGCCGGGGAAGGGGCCTGACATACTGCCACCGCTGTTCGGCCCGCCCGGCATTGGATTGCCCTGGAAAATTTAAGTTTTTTAATCAGTTTTAAGAGGCTATGTTAAACAAATAGTTTGTAAACATTTCAACGGGATACACTTTTCAACATCTTCCTGGCAGTTCATTCCTTGAATTAAATTTTACCTAACTTTTTTATTTATTTTTACTACAAATATAGATAAAACAGATATTTTTTCCACCCTAAATATTCTCACACATTCTCTGTACTAAAGGGAAACCAGCGAATGATGTTACAGAAATAGAATATGATTTTTAAAGCTGTTATTTTTTAAAATATAACAACCAAAAAATTCGGCGACTGACAATCGGGAAAGAAAAAAAAATAAAATGTAATTTGTGACCATGATAGCAAACAAAGAAAAGCTACTAATGAAAAATGAAAATAACAAAGAAAATCTAAAGAAATACATAACTTTTTAAAAATTATTACAAAAAACAATCATTGCCACTTGTCTTCTTTAATATGTAGCCATTGCCTATATGAATTAAAAATAAACTGTTAACTGACAGACAATGATTCTATTGTTGACAATGTAAATGTCTTATGCTTTTATTGAGATAAGCATAATTTTTTTACAACGACCCTATCGAGTCTGTCATGGATTAATATGGTACATCTATTGATAGAGAATACAACAAGACACAATCGGCACTTTGTTTTATCTCCCATTTATTATGAAAAATAACCTAACTTTTCATAACAAAATACAAGATTTCTCTTTGTCTGATATCAATCAGATTTTGATAAAACTTCTGAGGCGTTTATTTTTTATTTTCTCAATTTAACAGTGTTTTTTTTATTCTTGTAATACCTGGGCCCAACACTATATGGATTTTGCCAGTCTTTTTTTTTTTTTTCTCCTTTCCTGTACTTATTCATCTGAATTGAAAGAAACTAGTTAAATTCTTCATTCCCAATTCTAGAACATCTCTCTTTATTAAATTGTTCACTATCTACCCTAACAAGGTACAAAATGTACCGAATCCTGCTGTCCGGTATTCACCGTGCATTGTGTGAAAAGACATCTGAAAATTCATCTGCAATATCCCTGCGTCTCAATTATTTTTCATCACATATACATTTCCATGCTTTTTTTAAAAAGTAAGAATAACTATTAGTTATTTAATAAACTTATAGCTAAATTTGAAAGGAACTAGTCTCCACAAATGTCTATTAAACATATATATAAAACTGCAACAATTTTCAACAGCTTACCATCACTTGGTGAGAAAACCTCGCTTCTCTCGCATATAGAATAAGAGCTACGACTTACGATTCCTTATAGATACCTTTATAAGGAATCAGAAACCGTAGCTCCCATTTTTTCAGGAAATGATAACAGCTGATCACCAAAATCAGGTGATCACCAAAATCTTTTTCCATTTAAATTACGTGTAAATCTTGGGCACTTTTACCCCATAAGAAAATTGTTTTATGAAATATTAACACTGTTTCAATTTGCAATTGTTTTCTCATAGAATCGATTAAAAAAATTCAGTCTTTTTATAGCAGAAGCCCTCAAACATTATGATAAATCACAACTCACACAGTTATATCCGTTGATATATTTTGATTTTTCTTCAGAAAATTTTGAGAATTATTTTCATGTTTATCTGTTTACTTCTCTTCCCTCAATGCACAAAACTTATCTATTTCAAACAACTTTCATTTGGTTTAGCGGTTGAATAGACATAGAAATACACTACGCCAGCAAGTCGGTCAGCACACGGTTTCATGCGCATAACAGTATGATTCAGAAAAGGAAAATCTCTTTCTATTTGCGGAAACTTATATCCAAACAAGTTCAAAATTAAAAGGGAAGGATTACAAATTCAAAATGGAGAGATATAGTGAAATAGAGAATCAAATTTCCAGTATTGTCTCCAGGTTCAGGATATAAAAATTACCTCAAATGGCGATTGAATTACTGAATTTATTTAGAATTTGCTACAAAGCCCTAACACATTTGAAATCACAAATTTCCCACCACATGTCAAATTTGAACACGGTCAATGCATTCTTACACAGGTCAATAATGAGATTATGAAATGAGAAGTAACTGTCCATAACAATATAAAATTCGTAAGCATTGGAAGTATGCGATAGACGAGAACACGCTAATGCATGCACATACATACGTGATCGCGGTTCGAGAACGTAAAATGTATACATTTTAATGATAAAATGTAACAATACCTCATTATAACTGGAAATCTTCCATTAGTACAACTTATGCTAACAAGCAATTATAACTGAAGATCTAATTTCATCGATAGACTCGTTAATATTAACAAAGCATTTGCGATACAATTTTTACAGCATTGAGCGACGGCCTATTCCTCCTTTTACAATGACATTAACAGACATTAAAATTTTATAAAATTTAAATAATAAAAATTAAAAATAGAATTTAAAATTTCTTCGCACATACCAGGCTTTAAAAGGTCTAATCACACCTTGATCTAGCGGCTGTTAAATTGAGGTAGTGTTCAACGGTAAAAATATAACTTAACGTTCTAGTTTTAATGAATAAGGGATTAAATGCATTGCCAATCAACAAAAAAACTTTAAAACCAACTCTGAATTCAAGTAAACCTTGACTTCTTTAGCAAAATATTCTCTAACCAGTTATTAAAAAGCTCTATCGTGATCCAAGCTTTATTATTAGCTCTCCAGAATAAACAAACATAGATTTTATCATATGTCCTCTTGAACGAAAAAAAGTCGGTTTTTGGTAACTTTAAATTCAAATGCAATTTCTTTTATTTTTTTAAATAAAAGTTCTTGTAGGCATTTGTTTACGTAAATTCCTGTCTTATTCAGTGTTAAAAACCTCACTCAGCTTAGTACACATTTCTACCAATAAGTATAAATATACCCAGCACACAATAACAGACAATTACAAGTGTGCGGGGTACATTTATAATTACTAAAACTACATAGGAATATTGCACTTCAACTAAACATATCAGAACATGCCTGTTTTATTAGTGCTATTGTCAAAATATGAATAAAACTACAGACGTATGATCTACACACAAAATAAATATGAATAAAACATAAAAATTGAATATTTAATATGTTTCTGCCAAATAGTCCTAGTTAGTCCTAGTTAATCCTATTGTAAAAGTACGAATAAGACGACAGACATATACTCTACGTACGAAACAAAGTACAAACCAGGCATGAAATTTGAATATTTAACATGTGTTAGTGGCAAAAATTTTCACATTAAACTTTCTAGTTAGTCCTATTGTCAAAGTATGAATAAGACAACAGACCTATGCTCTGCACACAGAACAAAATAAGAACCACGCACGAAAATTGAATAGTTAACATATGTTTCTGGCAAAAATTTTCATACCAAATTTCTAGTTAGTCCTATTGTCAAAGTAAGAATAAGACGACAGAAGTATGCTCTACACATGAACCAAAGTACAAACCACACATAAAAGCTAAATAATTAACATACGTTTTTGGCAAAAAATTTCACACCAAATTTCTAGTTAGTCCTATTGTCAAAGTATGAATTAGACGACAGACGTATGTCTATACACGAAACAATGTAAGAACCGCACATAAAAGTTAAATAGTTAGTATATATTTCCGGCAAAAAATTTCACACCAAATTAGCACAAATAAGACGACAGACGTAGGCTCTAAACACATAACAAAGTACGTTCCACACATGAAAGGTGATTAGTTAACATAAGTTTCTGGCAAAAATTTCCACATCAAAATTTCTAGTTAGTCCTATTGTCAAAGTGTGAATAAGACAACAGACGTATGCTCTACACATGGAAGAAAGTAGGAACCACACATGAAAGTTGAATAGTCAACATATGTTTCTGGCAAAAATGATCGCACCAAATTTCTAGTTAGTTCCATTCTCAAAGTACGAATAAGACAAGAGACGTATACTCTACACACAAAACAAAGTACGAACAACACATGAAAGTTCAATATTTGATATACATTTCTGGCAAAAATTTTCACAGCAAATTTCTAATTAGTCCTATTGTCCAGTACGAATAAGATGACAGACGTATACGCTAGACACGAAACAAAGTAAAAATCGGACATGAAAGTTGAATAGTTAACTTATGTTTCTGGCACATTTCCGTGCCAAATCTCTAGTTAATCCTATTGTCAAAGTACGAATAAGACGACAGACGTATGCTCTACACATGACACAAAGTTCCAACCATGACTCTTCTATGAAGAAGATTAAAGCAATATAAAAGAAGCAAGGGCATTGTAATGGAACACCCGAAACAAAATTTTAAGACACAGTAAAATCTAAATTGTAAAGAAAATAAAGACGAATCGCTTAAACTACTTAATAACCTTTTAAGCTTTTAATCAAAATATTTCAGTCTTTCCATATCTTCTACAAGTCACCCCCATATCACACTTACAGTTTTTAAAAATTACGAATGTCCTACTTTCTTGACATATGGATTGAGAGAGACTAACTTCACTCATTAAGATAAATACAAATAGTGTATATAATTGTATTTCACATACCATTGCAGCAATAATTGCAGTCAGATCACTTTCGAATTTAATTAAATACTTGTATTATACATATTAGACATATACTAGTTGGCCGTTGCATAGTTCGTGTGAATAATTCAAAGTCATAGAAGGTTAATTAAACAGTCTGTCAATAAATGGCGCTGTTTTCAATTTATTTGAACAATAATATATAGAGAAATTATATATACATAGAATTAAAAATTAACTTTGGTTTGTTTATTTTTCATCATTAGCGGTGAAGGTAATCTTCAAAATAATAGCTCAATCATTGGTTTTGATGAAGTATTAAGGGAGATATGCTGTTCTGACAAAAAAACACCTTTGAGACATAATATATAGAGATTATCAGACTAATGATTACTTAATTTTATTATTAACCGTTAGAGTGCCGACAAGTGCCATCGCGCTCGTGGCAAATTTAGTTAGTATGCGTACTCGCGTAGTTCGCTCGGAATACGAAAATAATTCGAGTGAAAATGATCGTTTTTCAAGTTGCGAAGAAAGTGATAGTGGGAGTGACATTGTGGTGCGCTCACAATTTGGCGTAATGCAAATTTGAGTGATAGTGATAATAGTGATGATAACAATTATTTTGCTGATACGGAGGATGTTACCGGACTGCGAAAATGACGATGTGACCTTGATTTCAGTTTTTGTTATAATTTTTGTTCACACTATATATTTCCGTAATTTTCTTTGTATTTTAATATACTTGTACAAGTTTTTATTAAGAAAACACCGACAAAATTATTAAAATTGGATAATTTTTGGAAGAGATAATATAGTTTTTTTTTTCGAGACAAGGGTAAATGACATCAAAAACCAAAGATTTCTTTGACATTTCAAGACATTAAAATTGAAACATTCAATTTCAACCTGAAACTTTAGTTTATTATATCTCGAGAAAGAAGCAGTACAATTTTAGTAAAGTATGTACCTAAACTATCAACACAGTTTTGCCACTCTAATGGTAACTTGTTAATGCCGACAGTGAAGAAGCCTGAAGAATGAGTGGTGGTAAAATTGCGAATGGCACTTTCTACAGCTGAGAATGAAATAATTTTCCTTGCAAGGAGTAATCCAAGTCGTGCAAAATATGATAGTCTGTTGGGAAAATATCTGGAGAAGACGGTGAGTGAATTTTCAAATCCAGCTTCCTATAGTTGTTTTTGTGCCATGTTGTCAAGCATTGGTACTGCAAGAAAATTAGTTTATCTCTATTCACCAATTTCAGCTTCTTAATGACAAACTTCCTCATCATTTTGTTTAATTAGTTACAGTCTGGTGTAAATGATTGGTCAGGTTTCATGAAGTTGTAGTGAATAACACTAGTGCTGGACTACCAAACAGACACCATTAGCTTTTTTTTGTTAAATATACGGTTTCAAAGCATTTTGGTACTTTATGCAACCATAGGGTGACGGTGGGTTTAATTGACCATGCATGGGTAATTGACCAATTTTGAATTTAAGCGCCAATATTAAGTTTTCTAATTGACAAGTCATTGTCTATGGTCTTCTCAATTATGTTGGCACTATTGAGTGAAGGACCAATCGCGTTCAAAGACAGCTGTCACTACATCGAACCTCCATTTTGTGAGTTTTTTGAGAGATGCGCAGTCACCATTTTTTCCAACCTGCAGTAAGGAGCTTGTGTCAGGTATGTTTTTTAAATCCACTAAAATCTGTGTTGAATGTTTGTGCTATATGCAAAATTTATGTTTAAAATGTAGAAGGATGTGTGTAGATCGTGTTTGTGATGTAATTTTTTATAATTTGATTACTATTTCGTGACATTTTGTGCTGGTCAACTATTGACATGAAATGGTTGGATTCGTAGTAATTGATCAAAATGGTCCATTATTGAAAATATACACTTTTTCAAAATTTTAACGAAAATAAGTTGTGTTTGATTAGTAATTTGATTGTGTATATTTATTATTTTCTTTACTGTCTTGTAACCAATGGTTGACCAGATGGTCAATTACTGGAGCGCTTAACATTATTTCAGCTGTAGTGTTTAACCAAACTAAAATTGATTGACTTAAGAATGAAGGGTGTAATAAGTTTTCACATTAATTTTTTATAGCTTCAAAGCTTATCAGATGAAAATTCCCTTTTCAGGTACTGGGTGTGTAAAAAAGTATAGCGAAGAAAGCTTAGATCTCGCACTTCAGGAAATGGGAGATGGGGCAAAGATAAGAGAAGCTGCACGGTAAATTTGGGATACCACATAGCACTATTATCAACAAAAAAAATCGCAAACTCCGTTAATTCGAAAAATGGGAACCCCAACAATTCTTACAACCGAAGAAGAAATTCTATTTATTCGCTGGATTAGAACAATGGCGCAGAAAGGCTTTCCTATTAACCAAAATAACAGCACAGACAGTTCATAATATTATTAGTAACGATAAAAGGTCAAAGCCTTTTAAAGAAAATTTGCCAGGAGAGCGTGGATGGAAGTATTTCTTAAAAGACATAAGATAAGTCAACGAAATTCAGGAAACAGATATTGCACGCAGCAGAGTTACGGAGGATATCAGGAACTAGCATTCCGGATTGCATGATTACTTAGAGTTACGGAGGACATCAGGAACTAGCATTCCGGATTGCATGATTACTTAGAAACTGCAAATGCTCTAGACATTTTGGATGATCCTGACAGGATAATTAATTGTGACGAGGCCGGTTTTCAAACAAATCCTTCTAGTGGAACAGTCCTAGGTCCCACAGGCATGAAAAACCTTTATGGTATATCTGAAAACTCAAAGAGAGTATAACAGTTTTGGGGACATTTGCAGCTTCAGGAAAAGTCTTGCCACCAAGTATAGTTTATCCATATGAAAGAATACCTCGGGATATAGCAGCAAACATTAACAAAGGCTGGTCGGTGAGTAAATCAAAAAATGAATGGATGACTTGCAAAGTGTTTCATGGATACGTAGCTAACACACTGCTTCCTGCTTTGCACAGAGACGGGACTAAGTTCCCTGTTTTGTTGCTAGTGGATGGTCACCGGTCCCACATCAGCGCTGAAGTTTCAAAACTTTGCAACTAAAAACGGCATACATTGTACCCTAACTCGACACACATTTTACAACCCAGTTTCCGTTTTCAGACCTTTAAAAACAGGCACAAGAGTATTAATACGAGCTTTGTTTGCACGTTTGCTGGAAGAAGTGTTCAAAGCGGCCACAGCTTCCAAAGCTAAATGTGGTCTCTACCCATTTGACGCTAACACGATTGACTACAGTCGATGGATTAACGAGAAAACCAGGCCTGAAGCTGCTAAAAGCCTGTGGAAGTGGGTCCTGAGCACCGTTTGTATGTGGAGTCATTAACACGCAAAGGAAGGGCACAGGAGTTTCGAGCACAAGGAGATGAAGATTGGCAAGGAGATATATCTGCGAAAGTATTGTTTTACGTGTGGCGAAAACTTAAAAATCAAGTGCTTTCAGGATGACCAGCTGATATTGAGTCTGAATCTTCTACTTCTGTGGCAAATGCTCTCAGCGAACTTGAATCTGAAGAGTCAGAAAGGGGAGAACTTGAAATGCATGATATAGAAAATGTTGACCCAAGTCCATTTGTCAAGCCTATGGAGTGTCCCAATACAAATCAAGAAAAAAAACGGTCAAATGGAAGGGCAAAACAATATCTCTAATCCAATCCTTAAGCCAATTGAAAACCTAGTTCCTGATAATAACCAGCACGACTCTGAACCTTGTTTGATTGATCCGGTTACAAAAAACTCTCTGGAACAGCGACAGTCAGAGTCAACTATGAAATGCCTGGAATCATTGATTATGATCTAGAAAACATCCCTGTTGGTACTGAAACTCTTGACGAACAAATTAATTCTGAAGATGAGGTTTCAGGGAATCAACCTTTAGAAAATGCTTCAGATCTTCCTAAATATCCAGAGTATTAACAAAGATTTAAAAGCTAAGTTCATACTTTAATAGAAAATCTCTAAGCTTTTACTTAAAATAAAAACTCCACGAGACTGTTTTGATGTTACTATATAATAATATGTTATATACATATATTGCTACAATATAAATATAATTTTCTAAATAATATGTAGTTTTATTTACATGGTCAACCACTGGAACATCGACTGGTCGAACATTGAAATCTTCTGGTCAAACTTAGAAACATAGGGGTAATTTGACAAAAAAAATTGTAACAAATTGTCTATAAGAAAAAAATTAAAAGTTTTTTGTTTATTACATTAAACATCTAAATGGAATGATACATAAAATAATTAAGTTTGTGTCTTGTTTCATATTTGAGAAAAATAGTGATTTATAATATAATCCGCCTTAACTGGTCAATTATACCCACAGTGCAACTTAACTGGTTATTACACCCTAGTGCTAAATGCTTGTAACTATCAAAAAGGATCCATTTTTTATCACACGTAACAATCCGATGTAAAAATGGTTCACCTTATGTCGCCACAGCATGGAAAGCCATGCTTTGAAACAATTTCTCATGTGATGCTTGTCTAATTCGTACAGAATCTAACTATCCAGCTTCTTAACTTTACAGATTTGTTTCAAATGATCCAACATTGTTGAATTAGTAACATCAAATCTCACTAATAGTTCCCGTACAGTTTGTGATGTATTCACTTCCTCCGCAGTTTTCAGTTCATCATTCACCTTGCTCTCATACTGCCAATGTCAGTATGAAAAATTTCAATTTGAAGATCACAATCTTCAAATTGGAATTTTTCAAACCATCGATGCACTGTGTGTACATCATTAGCCACATTCTTGCCGAACACTTCATTAATGTTCAGAGCTATCTGCGCTGGATTAGTTCCACTACTTAAACTCGTATTCGAAAATAATTTGAATTTTTTGTTTATTAATATCTTTCGAAATTGAATCTTAGAATCATGTGTCTAAAAGGTTAATGAATTACTTTCACATTAAAAGAAACAAAAAAATATCAAAGTGTAATTTCAGAATATCAAAAAGCAAACTTGGTATTTGAGGTTATCGAACATTTCATATTAAATGAATAATATTATTTTGGTACCCAGCAAATATTCATGAGTGTCGGCAAAGTGAACTTATACTTAATAACTACTAATAAGTTGTTACCTTTAGATTTATATAAAATTGTTTCCCAATTGTTTGATTACAGATAAAAATTCCTCAAAATATTTGAAAAACACCCTAAGAAAACAAAAAAATAATCCACAAATACATCTTTGAAATTAATATTTAGGTAGGGAGGCTTTTAAAGACATGAAATTTATTAATTTCCTAACTATGTAAAAAAACTTCAAAACTTAAGGATATATTTGAATAATAAGTATAAAATAAATGATATATTATTATGTATAAATGTTTACTTCAAATATAATAAATATTACTTGACGGTGCTTTTTTGCATCAAAATGTACGACTGGGAATAAAATTCTTGCATTAATACATGTTACATCCAAAAAAAACCAATAAGTAGAATAGACAATATTTTTATTAGGCCACAATAATCTATAAAATTTTTGTACTTCTTTAGGCGCGTTATAAAAAAATTATGAGAGTGAAATTTTACCATGATAGAATAAAGTTGGCCACGATGCGTGCACTATACAACAAAAATCAACAACATGAAGTTGCTCATGATGCAACAAAAAAATAGACAGGATGAAGTTGCTCACTAAATATAATATATATTGTATAATATACTGTACGCATGTATATTATCTAAATATAATATACATGCGTACAGTGGCTGATACCATATTCATGATAGTTATCGAAGTACTTGTAAATACACAACATGTGTTTTATCTTCATACAAATCTAAGTTATATCTGTGTTTTTAAATAACAATTTTTAGTAATTGAAATTCAATAGCGGTCTACATAGACGGTCAACAATTATTTATTGTGGATATTCCTGATAGTAATAGTGCTTAAAAGCTTTTTATAATATATTTTAAGTGCATTCTCTAAATGATGTTAAGTTTCATTATATATTTACTTACATTATAAATTATTATTCTATCATTCGTTATATACTTAAAATTAATACAATACAAGAAATTTTCAACATGTTAATTAACTTATTAATTAAAATTTATTTAGATTGTTTTAGTAAATTTAACCATTCATTGTATACACTTTATCTTTTAAAATTTAATTATCTGATTGAATTTAGATTTACAAACCATAATTATAATTACGCTCCAGTCCTTTTATTATTTTATTTCCATTAATTATTTGTGTGCTAAATAAAGTTATTCTCCTATTACGACAAAGAAGTATAACTTCTAACGTGTTTACATAAGTACACACACAATTTTTTTTATCACCAAGTTCCCACACAATATCACATCTACATATGCGATAATTTTTTTTAATATTGAGACTGGTAACACTCATTGGAATGTCAATCCCTCGCCATTCCACCAGCAATTGTGATATAAAGATAAAAAATTGTGATTTCGATTTTTACACTCATCCCGTAAAGCATATTTAGATACTACTAAAGCATAATAATATGTATGGGCTATTTACGTACAGATGTTAAGTGTTGCTGTGTGTTCTTTTAGATAAAATGTGTTTTAAGTTATATTATGGTGGGCGGCACATTTACAAAATATCACAAAAGTGGTATTCACTCCAAAATGCAGTTTATTATATGAACCAATTTAATAACCCATATAATCAACCGCATAAAAGATGAATTATATAAACCGAAATTGCATAAAAAAATACTCTAAAATAATACTAATAAATAAATTACAAAAATTGAACAAGCAAATAATCACATACTACTCCAAACTGCCAGAAGTGAATTCAACATAATTCTTAATCTTACAGAAGATAATTGCACAAAATGCAATTGACCATAGAACACATACAAAAAGTTTAAACTCACCTCCCCGCTACCAGGTCCACCCATGCCTGGTCCGCCATCATCTGCCATCTTGCACCCCCCTCCGCCCATTCCCACCCCCGCATTGCAGCCCCCCACGCTACTCGCGCTACTAACGTTCGTCAGGCCGCCACTACTGTTCACCATGTTACAGCTGCTGCTGTTACCACTGTTACTGCTATTATTATTATTACTCGCACTACTATTACTATTATTATTACTCGGATTACTATTATTATTACTACTGTTCATACTACTAATATTACTATTTATCACTGCCGCATTGTTACAGTTACTACCGTTAGTCACTTGATTGCTCGCACTACACTGGCCGTGAATGGAACTCATGGCTGTTGGATTGTTCTTAAAGCTAGACTGATTGGGTGCTCCCGAGAGCATGGGGTGGGTCGGGGAAGCGATGGGAGGCTGGCTTCCGGGCGGCACGGCCGATTGCGATGTCGGTGCGTACGGTCCCTGGTTTAAGTTCTGACTCACTGAGTCCCTTTGGGGCGTCTTGGAGTTTGGATCCTGGCGGTTTGATGAGGGGCTCGGTCGCTGCTTGTCATCTGTGAATATGTTACTTTCCACTTAGATTAGGGTACTTTTTTATATATTAAATGTCAATTCCAGCAACACTGCTCATTTGACATGTTTTTAGGGTTCTAATATAACAGATAATTTGATCATAATGATTGAGTACTACTTGCATTACTGCATCTAAATTATATAATAATATACTAATAATTATACATATATTATATATATATATATATATATATATATATATATATATATATATATATATATATATATATATATATATATATATACACATATATATATATATACACATATACATATATAGTAACTAATAATATTTTCACGGCAAAAATA
This sequence comes from Druceiella hillmani, assembly GCA_039881145.1. Classification (NCBI taxonomy): domain Eukaryota; kingdom Metazoa; phylum Arthropoda; class Insecta; order Lepidoptera; family Hepialidae; genus Druceiella; species Druceiella hillmani. Next base: position 20,786,301 of record JAYKKI010000031.1, on the reverse strand, counting down.
AAATGTGGCAATCTCTAAAACACTATTTTTTTTTATATTTCATATTCAACAAATTTAATAATGATTTTTCAACTGTGTCAAATAAATTAAATATGACCTTCTACACTCCAACACAGACTAAAATTGTTGTTAGTTGGAAAATGTTTTCCAACTACATTTCCATCAAATTTGTCAGATCTAAGTTAGTGAGCCAATCGCACAATTTCTCGCATGGACATCTACACTTACATACTAACAAGAGAATTGGATTATTATAACAGTGTGTTCGAGTAATAGAATAAAATCATTATACCATCAGGCAGCCCTATACTCAACTTATTTTGCTATATCAAATCAAAATTAACCATATCCAAGATAAATTTATTTTAAACAACACCAATTCCCTTGAGCCAAGTAATTTCTGGCCAATTCCTTAATTAAATTTGATTTTTCAAGTGTCTTAAAAATATCTTTCAAGTGTTTCAGCGATAATTTTTTTAATACTGGTAACACTCCTTACAATGTCAAACAGTTGCCATTTGCAATCTGTTATTCCATAGGCATGGAATTGTCATGTTAAGGTAAAAAAATAGTACTTTTGATTTCTATTCATTGTCTAATGTTCTGTATGTTGTATAACATTTATTTCAAATTATTTATTAAGCTTCTTTGTCATTATTTACGTGATTCGATATGTGTCCAAGGTAACAAAATATCTATTTAACAAAATTCCTTTACTATGTACATGAAAAAGTTAATTATTTAAATATCACAATACTTTGTCTCAAAATTTCCATGCTGCAACTAACTTTTTTTAACACTTCCCTTCATAATATATGCATAATTAGTTAAATCTTCATTAAATAGCGAACTGCACTTTATAAAAATGTTTGACACCCAATTAGATAAAAGTAACATCAGTTATTACTTTAACAATAAGCCACAATTTATATACTCACTGCCTGATATACCGGAATTAGGTGTCTGTGGATTGTTGGAACCCGGAAATCCGGGGCTCTGCTCCAATGAGAAGCGACCCGCCCTCTGCTCCATCAGGGACGAACCGTGAGGGTCTGGCGTTCCTGGCATCATCCTTGTAGAAAATAACAATAATTTCAGTAATAATCAACAGATACATTAATTTTTTACGATAATTAATTCATCAATTTTTCATTAGCGTATTTATCATTAAGATGTCGCATAATTAACTTAATAATTCTTAATTAAATTTGTAAATAATTTATTCACATAAATAATTCATCAAGACAAAAAACATCTATCATAAATTAATTTGATTTTATTATAGATGTAAAATGTGCGTGGAACGTAACATTTAACATATCTACAACAAATCGGCATTCACACCAATATTCAAACTTTTGGATGACTAAAAAACTGTAGCCTTTTAAACAGTCTAAAACAATCAAAAATTTATAGTACACATGAAATATATAGTAGATGAAAGTATAACCTAAAAATTTTCCAGCGTTAGTATTCACACAGGTCCTGAAATATTGCATTTGTTTCATTTTTAGAGTGAAATAGAAAAGGTATGAAAAGACAAGAGGTAAGAAGTTTATAAAAAAATTGGACGAGTGTTCAATATCCTTAGGTGTGTTTGTGGTTCAAATTAACAGTGTATAACCAAGTACAAACCACATTGCTGAAATAAAAACAATAGAATTTAACAATCTATCAACGGGAATAAACGATTATTTAAAAAAAAAAGATACATGTCGAGAGGACTACAGTAAATATTTGTCAAAAAGTTAAATTTAGTAGTTTTTTAATAAAGTCACGGTTGAACTGTTAAGAAAAAAATGCACGTTTCAGCTTATTAGTATCAATTAACCGTTTGCGTGCCGATGAGCGTCATCGCGCCCGTGCGCATACTAACTAAATTTGCCACGAGCGCAATGGCGCTCGCGAAATCAGTTGCTGTTTAGCGCGCGGTGGGGGAGATCGCTCACGCGCATCGCTAATTTTTTATCTTTCTACGTGCTACATAAAGTTCAAATTATAATATTATTAGTAATTACAATATAAAAAGGATCCAGGAAAAGAAAATTTTTAACCCATAATGTCGGAATACGAAAATAAGTTGTGAAGAAAGTGATAGTGGGAGTGACATTGTGGTATGCTCACAATTTGGCGTAATGCAAATTTTGAGTGATGTACCGGACCGGATGTACCGGACTGCGAAAATGGCGATGTGACCTAGATTTCAGTTTTTGTTATAATTTTCTTCACAATATATATTTCCATAATTTTCTTGGTATTTTATTATCCTTGTACAAGTTTTTATTAAGAAAACACCGAAAAAACTATTAAAATTGGATAATTTTCAGAAGAGATACAGTTTTTTTTCGAGACAAGGGTAAATGACATCAAAAACAAAAGATTTCTTTGGCATTTTTAAATATATAGAGTAAAAAACCATGACACTAAAACGTTTAGACAATTAGTTAATTTATTTAAATATCAGTACAGTGACAAGACAAGCAAACACTATTTTTTTCCATAGTAATTTGGAGAAAATATTTAGAGATATTTGAATTTTAGGGATATTACATTTCTACCTCATTTCCATAAAGTAATAAAAGTCTTTGAAATGATGAAATATAATGACTTGGATGAAATTAACTTGCTTGCTTCTCCGTCTACTAGTATTATTATTGTTACTACTATATTATATACTTTACACAGATCACTTGAAAATGAATTTGGAAAAATTGCAATTAAAAACTCAGTGGAAACATTCTGGACCAATCCAGAATTTTCCCACTCACATTGGGAAAGGAGAATTCTCATTTGTTGAAGCATAAACATTATCAAAAGAAAATGAAATTTTTTTGTTTTACAGCAACTTCTATTTTTATTTCTCAGAAATGTGCCTCGCCTCTCGAGACAAATTGTTTTAAAAATCTATTAATTAACCTACTGGTGTTCCAACATCCCATTGACTCATACTAGGCCTTACGAATGAACCCACTGTTTGAATTCTTATTCTGTCGTGATTATAATTTCTTTGATAAAATAATTATATATTATACGAGTACGACATTATTACAATTGTTATATTTGACAACTAATTCTATCACCGCGATTGATAAAAATAATCCAACGAGAACATATTAAGTAAACTATAATGATGTCGTGAAAGTTTCCCATTTTTGTAATGAAACAAATTTTTTGTTTTACGACAACTGTGCATTTTGCCCATTACAATTTCTTTGATTATACATGGTGTCCGGGAATAAGTGTCGGACAAAGAAAGATGTTATTCCTTGACTAAAAGATAGTTGATTGTTATTGAAATAAAATTTAAAAAATGACTTTTTTCCAGAAAATTAAAAATAACATTCATAATTATTTGTCATCTTTTTCGTACACACGATACTTGCGCACATTGTTCAGCGCAGCTCAAGAGAATAATCCGCAATCAGCTGCAAAGCCATCGCCACTGCAGGTAAACACCGCACTCGGGCAAATATTGGGTGTGTTGAAAAGAGTTATGTGTAAAAAAATTTTGTAGCACTCAGAAAAAGAGCGGTTTTATGTTTTATTTCAACGACAATTTATTCCTTTATAGCCAACGAATTTTTGAATTTTTATTTTCGTTTTTTTTTGTATAAATTTAAAATACCTGCTTACAATTATAGATATAATAGTACGGAATCCTCAGGACGCGAGTTACATATACTCATCTTTATTTCTAGATTGTGGCTAATCTATACTCAAACTCTAGAACAGAATATAGCACAAATAAAGTCTGCAATATAAACAATATCTTAGCACATTGCTTTTACCATTAGTGTAGATATTTTTATTTCCCAGCAATATGCCTCGCCTCTCGTGAACATTTTTTTAACATCTTGATAGTCTACTGGTGCCCCAAGATTACATCGACTCATGCAAGGCCTTGCGAATGATCTCACAGCTTGAACTGTTGTATCAATTGAAATTTACGTAAAGTGTGAATTTGTCCTCAATCAAAATTTGCTGTAGCCTGTCTTGGGACTAACTGGAGTCACAAAGCACAACTGACATCATTCACCAAACCAATTTCTTCAAACACTTTTATAAAATTCCCGGTTGATTTGTCATTTGATACTTTGTCTCTAATCTACGAGTTTTTGGCCAGTTTCCGTACTGTTTTATTAATGTTAAGCTGGTGTCGGACAGAAAATCACAAAATGGGCAAAGCAAGCTCATACAACCTCGTACAGACTTATTGGAAATCACCCACTGATCGAGCGAACTTGCTTTGGCGAATATATGTGTTATATAAAACTCAATTGAACTGAGAACATTTGTCGAATGGCTACAGTGTACCCAGTAATCAGTGTGACGCTGGTTCTTTAAACTACATATATGCTCATAAAGATCCGTCCCGATTTACCTATATTCTGCTCATCTGTCTAAATTCCACTTTAGATTGTCAGATAGATTGAACATTAATAATTTTAGGAAAATGAAAATAACATTAATAAGTTTGATGTTTTTCATCCATAAAATTATGTAGTGCTGAACTAAAACTCCAAACTTCACAAAACATTGCACAATATTCATGATAGAACCGAAATCCAACATTTAATATACATCAACCTAATATATCTTAACACATATTGCATTGCTTCTTTGGGTACCACTATTAATGATCGGAAGGATAGATCCCCAAGTTACATTTGATTAGACTTACCCAGGCGACTTCTGGTTGGAATTGGGACCAGGCGTCTGTCCGCCGGCATTACTCTGACTGCCATCCTTAAGAGACGTATTCGGCTGCTTCTGTATGGTCAGCTCTTGACCTGATATCCAAACAATTATTAGAACCAATATTAATATTTGATTGTCACTCATAAATGTCAATATTTATTCCTACATTAGGGATGACACTGAAACAACAAAATCTGATATTAGATGAAACAACCCTTCTATGCATATTAACATGGAAAGATCTTCATCTACTCAATCAATAGATCAGTATACTTCTAGAAAACCAAAAGTCTACCTGATCTGTTTGTTCCATCAAAATCTGCAAATTTTTTTTAAATGTCTTATAATTCCAGCAAGCAACATTAGCATTTAAGTGTTTCTAATATTCCCAATTCAATGTAATTCAAACGACCTACAGTCACAAAATTTGTTTGTACTTTCCTGAAATTGTAAAAAAAACTTTAACTAATATGGAAAACTAGAAAAATAAATCATTTCCATTCAAGAGAAAAAGATAACAAATCCAAATTCTATGAAACTTTGTTGGTCTAAACTTTTTGAAGATCTGTAACTGTTTCAAAGGAGATCGGCGAAATGGATCGGGCGATAGGAAAATAGAATATAATTTTTAAAAAAGCTCTTATTTTTAGACCATAACAAAAGAAAAAAAATCAACAATTGACAATCAACAAGGAGCTAAAAATAAAATACAATTTGTAACCATAACACAAAAGAAAAGAGCTGTCTTCATAAACAAGCATGTATTTTTAATACATGATGAATTGTTAAAGTTAAATGAAAGTAACAGTAAAAATCCAACAATGTACATAATAAATTTTTAGAAAGGATTATAATGATAAAAGACAATTTTTACAATTTGTAGCCATTGCCTAAATTAATTAAAAATAAACTAACGTCGATATTAATTCTGTTGTCAAAATGAAATCATTTTCATTGTTTCCGAATCTTACGTGAGTTTTTTCAAAACCCCATTAGGCTTATGAATTTCATGGTTTAGTATGTTACATCTGCGTACAGAGGATATAAACACAACTGGACTTTGTTTCATCTTGCTGGTTCCTAAAAATACCATAGAAATTTTACTTACAACCTGTTATGAAAAATAATCTGACTTTTCATAAAAAATACAATAAAAATTTACATAAATAAATACTAAGATACAAGGTTCTTCATTGTTTCATCGATAAAAAAAACTTTAAGGAGCTTATTTTTTCACTTTCTCTAAGAGCGTCATTTTTATTCTTGTAACGCCTGGGCTCAACACTATATAAACTTTGTCAGTTTCCTTTAGATTTGTAAAGCTTATTTGCAATAATACTGATAAAGAAACCTAAATGAAAAGATATCTAAAACATTTTTATTACATAATAGAATCTGAAGTAATATACAGTACACTCCCGCTATTCGCAGATTTAATATTGACAGATCCATTCTTCACGGTTAGAATTTTGAAGGAGCATAACTGATGCTATCACAGTGTATTTTCTTTTGATAGAAACACTAGGAGGAATGAACAATACCAGCAAAGTAGCACTATTTGGTTTTTTTTAAAGGATTTGGAAACAACACTGAACTTGTGAATCGATAATAAATATCAAATGATTCCTTTGGGTAGTCCGATAATACAAAAAAACGCAATGAAATTACATTAATATTTTTCTGTCAAATACAGTAACAATGAACCATTTAATTCTCAAACTGTTGATTTACTAGATTTAAAGCCTAATAGCCATTAAACAAAATATTGCACAGTATTGTACATATGTTTCATTATAATTTGCGTTTTTTTTTCTTTAAACAGGTTATTTTTTCTCTCGAAAATGTTAAAACATATCCCATACAAATATAATTTGATTTATTTACAGTCACAATTTTCGAGACTCTCGTCAGGCATGTAAACTCTGCGAATAGCAAAGGTGGACTATATTTTTGTTGACATGATATGGTATAATAATAATTGATAAAAAAAGTACTGAAGAGATACCAATATATATATATATATATATATATATATATATATATATATATATATATATGTATGTGTATGTATATATATATATATATATATATATACACACACAGAAGTGTATATATATAATAATGTATATTTTGGGTTGGTTAATAAGTTTTCAACCCCAAGTTGCTGTCAACAATTTTTTAATTAAAAAATTTATATGTTACACTAAATTTAATTTCAGTATGCACCATTATTATCTACTACTTGTCGCCATCTAGTTGGCAGTGACGATATGCATTTCTTGTAAAATTCTGGTGACTTTGATTCAGAAAAACTGTGCCAGGTCATTTTGGCTATCTTCTTTAATGTCGATTTTTTTTTTCTCATAAATGGTTACTTAGATCCCTGAATAAATGGTAATCAGATGTCCGAATGACATCCAGAATGTTCGGCAAACGTGAGTAGAACCCAGCCGAGCTCCTCTAACTTATCACGAGTATGTTTTGCAACATGTAGTCTAGCATTATCATGTAGAAAATAAACTCGATTCTGTTGACTACTCAATTTTTTAGCTAATCGGTCCAATTGTTCACAGCAAATATCTGCATTAATTGTAGATCACTCTGGAAGCAACTCCCAATAAATAATGCCCTTGACATTCCACCAGCAGCCGAGCATCACCTTTTTGGCACTTATTTCAGGTTTGGATACTGATACTCCTGTTTCTCCGATATCCACATGTAATTCATTTGTGTGTATAGTGTAATTACACAATTCCACGTGTATAGTGTAATTCATCTGCCAATTGACGAGTTGTCGGTCGAAGTTCCTTCTCAATTAGGTATCGTAATTGTTGAACGTCTAATTCAATAGGACATCCCGCACGGGGTTCTTCCTCAAGATAGTAGTCTTCATTCCTGAACTTTCTGAACCAAATCTTTGCCGTCGCGTAAGACACGTGGACTCACCCATCGCATGACGTATATTATTTGTGGCAGACTTTACATCATAACCCAGACGAAATTAATAAAGTAATAGAATCTGTATTTGATATTGATTTAAATTCATTATCTTTTATGTAATTCACTCAAAGCTTCAGCGCTGACTGTTGTCAACTGACTGTTCTTTGGCCTATTTATACCCTACAGTAAAATCTTCTAGAAGTTTCGAGAATCTTTCTAGAAAAGTCCCGATGTTGGGGCTAAAAACTTACTAACCAACTTTATATATATATGTGTGTATATATATATATATATATATATATATATATATATATATATATATATATATATATATATATATATATATATACATATATAAATTATTTAAAATTAACAAAGTAATAATAGGTATACATAGAAACAGACAGGCAAATCAAAATGGCCAAGATATATCAGTTTGAGCCCTGCCAGCTTTGTACTAAAAAAGTAAAAATATTCAACATACACTTTTTTACGACACACATATTTATAATATTATACATAGAATACATGAACCACTGAATCTGATTTTTAATAATTACAAGATGAATAAGCAAAAAGTTAATATAATAGATAACAATAATATAAATACCCCACATTACCAATTTTTTACAATAAAATTTTATTTTTATTCACTTACATTTTCACATTAAAAAAATTATTATATTCAATGGAATGATAAAGATTATTACTTCTTAATATTATTGAAGCTATTTTTGGCATTGAACTCGATTAATAACAATGTTGTCATTGAATCTATCAATAAACCTTAAAAACTCAAACTATAACACCCATAAAAAAGTAAATAAAAAAACAAATTAATTCCCAAAGAAAGATATAATTACAATTCTTAACACCCAATTGTATTATAAATAAAACGATTTAATAAACTTACATTAAACGAAGATTAAAAATAACACATGTTGGAAAGTGTTAAGCCATAGACAGTAGACCATAGAAAGAGTATTATTAACATGATAGTTTCGAAAAAAAACATTAAAAACACACAACACACACATTAAAAAAGCTTGCTGTTAAAACACCGCATAGACAAATCGTTATGTTATTGAAGTTAACACCCAAAAACAAGCAATGGAAAAAAACAACAAATTTTACGGTTATGTACATTAAATTTATTTTTATGTAATTCATGATCAAGTGAGATCTTAAATAATATTAGTCTAAATAACTGTTTCTTTGAATATAATATTATCTCAATTATTTAGACAAATGTTTTGCAAAGATAGTTCTTCAAATTAAAGGAATACAAAAAATATACAAATGAAGTAAAAACCAAAAAAGCGCACCAAAAATGCAGTTTGCTGTTCCATCACCAATGCCCTATTCTTTTTCTTTTCTATAACTAAGTAAATAACTTTAGACTATGGAAAGTAAGAATATCAAATAACACCATAAGCAAGGTCAATATAGAGAAGAAACAAAAAACAAACTGAGGTGGTACTTGCAGTAATTCTAACACCGAAGAAAATAGGAAAACAAAGCACTTGTCAAATTGTATAAGAAAAAAAAATGATCTTATAAATCTAAATAATAACTTAAAAATTTGTAAGTAACAGGGCATCTAAAGTTACACAGATAAAACAGAATGACTCCACGATTACTTTTTGTACCTCAGTTGAGATCTCGTACCAATAAACACAAAGAAGTAAACATAATTTTTAATTTGTTTAAAAAAAAAATAAAACTTAAATTGAGAATCAAGTCAATTTTGGGCAGTAAATCAAAAATATACAAACATGATAAGAAATGCAACAATAAGCATAAAACAAAATAAGAGGCCCATTTATGCTAATCAAACATGTAACATTCCATCATGAAAGTTACGTGTTTGATTATGCTAATCAAACACGTAACATTTCGTCATTTTACTTTACACAAGATATAAAGAAAAGTATTAAAACAATGCAGGCTAGAAAAATATACTACTGAATTTCTACTTGCCAAATATAATTATATGAAATCTCACGTCACCGATAGCGTAAACGAGCCCCATTAAACGAAATGAAATCATAAACAAAAGCTATCCTACCTTCAAACGCGTTCAAATACTGAATTTGCTGCGGGGAAGGTACGGGCATAAGATTAACCTCTTTGAGTCCAGCATGCGACGAATTCGCCGCCTGCTGTTGATTCTTTTGCTGTTGCGCTGCCAAGCATTGCAGCGTGCGAACAAACACGCCCTCATCTATTCACCGTTTGTTCGTTCGATTGTTTGTAGCGTTTTGTTAAGCATACGTGCGTGCATGTGTTCGTTTAAAGGGCATTTTGGATAGAGACAGGAAATGGGAAGGTGGAAAAAACAAAAAAGATGCATTACAACTAGCGCAAATAATAATTTTTAAGGCAAAAAATTTTTATTCTTTCATTTCAAGATGTGTATCGGCCGGGTACTTTCCTTGATTTTTGGTTCAGATCCATCCAGGTGGACCTGAGATTTCTATTTTTTGAAGTAAACCCTTGCAGGTCTAATTAACTATTTTCTGAAACTTTTACCCAGAAAATACACAAATTGAAAAAAAACGTTGAATGTGTGACAATTCAAACCATAAGAAAAATAAAAAAGTAAGTGATGTAATATGAACTAGAATTAAACTAGCAAACTGTTGTGCCACCAACTATAAAAATAATCTGTCAATCACGAATAAAACTCACATTACGAAGGTTATGTACACATTTAGGTACTTATAAAGAGTACATAATATTTCTATTAAACTATTTAGAAATATTCATTTTCCACAATGTAAATATATCTACGATATGAAACACGGAAAATTATGATATATATTTAAATAATAATAAAATTTCGGATAATCGTCAGTTTTCCTACCACCTATGCGTAGCCTTCTAAAGATCCTATGTTTTTTTATATCAGGATGAGTTTTTGAAAAAAATGGGGTGACATATATTTTTACATGTTTTTTAGCATATCCCTGAAAATATTTAGTATTCATATAAATATTTTTCCTTATTGGCTATTTAGCTATGTGCAGGCTAATACACTTTATTACTATAACAAATTTCAAGTCTCTGAGAAAAACGGCTATGACAAACGGCAAAACAAGTTAATAACTGAACTCGGACACATGAAAAATTGAAAATTTTATAAAATATATAAAGGAGTCTTCAATATTAAACACAAATTTTACATTCAAATTTGGCTGTAATTTCTAATGAACAGACAGATAATTTCTGAACTCTCTCTTCGTTTCTAAACTCTCTTTCCAAATACCGACATCTAGCAATTTCTATCTCATAACCATCATTAACAAAGGATATTTGCGCAGCTGCCAACCAAAATTTAATATCAACTAATTGCGGAAATTATTTCAATGAAAACTATTTACGCAATCATACAAGGTTACAAAATTTCCTAAATAATGAAATAATTTTTTTATTAGGAGATTTCAAAATATGTTATTAAATTTTGAGCAGACCAATTTTCAATTATATGACAATATTTCGTGAACTACGGCAGACAAAAAACTAGTTTATCATTTAAAATAATCTCAAATATATTTTCAATAAAAATGTTCTAAGTTATATGAATCCAAATTATATACAAATACTCAAAAAAAATTCATAAACTTTATGAAAAAAATGCATTGTTGAATCAGTATTTCGTTGGCCGCGTGTGGGAAAAAAATTATTACGTTGAAATTAATTATGTTTTAATTGTATTTACTTTGTTGAATTTGGAGAATGAAAATTACACCACTATTTTCAGAATTAAATAATTCTGAAAAGTGGTATATTTTCATGAAAGTAAAATGATATAATTCAAGATTAAGCATGAAAAAATTTTATTTTCTCATATATAATAGTACTAGCCGATCTGGGTGAAATTTCATGGTGAATTTACTACACCAATTATACTAATCCATTTATACATACATAATCTCCTAAAATATATAAAGAAAATAAAAAAAAATATTACACTCATCTGACAAGCGAAAGTATTACAAAAAAAAATTATAAACTTTGTTCTTACTGCGGCACATATTATGCGAGGGTGAAATATCTTTTTGGTTATAATAAGCTATTTGACTTATATTGTAAAACTGTTTTAAATGATTGCATATTACATTATAAGCAAACTATGTTTATATTTGCAGGATTTATGTCGTATTTTTCATAAAATCGCTTTTAAAATTTTAATTGCCGAACTCGGACCAAAAACCCAGTTTCTTGATACGTGACATCATACGTTTGTAAACATAACAGTCCTGCACGCTGAAGGGACTTATTATTAAATTTAATATTAAAACAGGATTACTATTAAGCTTGATATGACACGAAAGAATATTTAATGTATATTCTATATAAACGACGTATAATACAATATTAAGACCGAAAATTATTTTAGTTAAATATATCATTAGTAATGTATTTATTTTTATATAATACACAGTACGTAATGAATTCACATTATAAAAAAAATTATACTAAATGCAAAGCGTGATAGTTTTAATTTAGAAACACAAAAGAAAAAAGGACCAAGAAAGATTTAAAGACGGCGGCTACAATCGGTCTATCCACAAACTTGTGACGTCATCTGACTTTTAACCAATAACAGGGTGTTTGTGACGCTGATTGAATTTCAAAAAATATGGTGATTTCTCTATGTCTTTTTTTTCAAAATATAAATTTATTCTTTCGAAAATGAAAATAAATACGCTTATTTACGTTACAATCTAATAGGGTGACCACGAATTGTGATATTTTTTCGATGTTGTCAAATAGCTTATTCTTTGGTTGGAAACATATTTCTTTATTATCTATCACAAGACACATAATATATCAAATCTAGAAAAAAATTACTTCCCACTATGAATATGTCATAGCACAATTATAATTACTTCGGAAACGAGTACCACCGTGTGTACTCAAATGCATAGGAATTCCAAGTATCTAAACCAAATTAATTGTATTATATTTAATAACAAAGGAAATCATTACAATCTGCAATAAATACAGATTATTTTGATATATGATTATATGTTTACAAAAATTTATCACGCTAATTATTCCACTTCCTAAAGGCACCTTTCATAACACACTGCACAGTTTGGGAATTAGGGTCAAGTGATTGCAATTATTTGTTTTCGCTGCTAAACCCAAACAATAACTTTGATTAAATTGATTCAATATTTATTCACTATCATATAACAGAGATATTTATTGCTTAAAGTTATTGGAACTTCAGCACCCATTAATCTCCCCCCCAAATTCAAATGCTGGGACCAGTTGTGTAAATTTACACTTTGGCAAATATCCGGCGCGCTGACCGTAGATGAGTTAAGATCATATTAAGATAAATATAAAAAACTTTACAATTTTCTATACAAGTACTGATTAAATCCTAAACATGTGATAGGAAATATTTGTAAAATATGATTATATGAACTTCACTTTTTTAATTAATGACTTCATTCTTTCTAATGTGCATATATATCGACAAAAACAATGTTAAGTTGAAATTAAAATTCTCACACATACAACAAAAACAATTTATTTCAAACAAATTATCAATATATAAACAATCCATGCACTTCTACTGTCTATGGCTTTACAGATTATAACAAAAGTCAATATTAAAATTGTTTGTAAAAAAAATTTTAAGATCACAAAATAAACTAATTGTAAGTAAACTTATAATCTTTTTTGAAGAAAAAAATAACCCCGATTATATTATTTAAATCATCCTATAGTGACAATGGTTTATTACCCCTTAACTCTTGACAACAACAGGACAAACAAATCTCTTATTTCAGATAAAAAAAACAACAATGAATCAGATGTTTTTAAAAGATTATTATGAAAATTATCCTTTTTCATTTAATAAAATATTTTAACAAGCAACAATCAATCAAATATCTTACCTGGCCCGTCACCTGGATTCTTCCCTAGTCCCTTGCACATAGGCCCCTGGGGCCCAGCCGGACTATTGAGGCCCGAGCTGGCTCTACTAGGCTCCGCTGACATAGGCATTTGGACACCCGAGGAATGGCTTGGAGATTGAGTAGCTAGAATCATTGAACAGAAACGTTCTTAATGTTTAGCTCTTGAAACTTTTAAAATAAATAATATAATTATTTTTATCCAAATTGTTATATTTTCAAAGTTATGAGAATATATGTCTTATTTATTAATTTCTTCCAGATTTATCCAAAGCGGTGGAAGTACCACAAAAACACATGGTTAGAAAATGTAACAAAAACAATAACAAATGAGACAGAAACACACAACAATTTGAATAAACACCACTCTAACTAGCAATCAATCGTGAACCACCAAGCAACTCCATAACCCTATTCCTGAAATAGTCAATGACACAGAAAAAAATGTCAAAACTGAATGCATCTCGTAATACAATGAGTGTAAATACAGGCGACAGGCGAATGCTGCTGGATATTTGTGCGACTCTCGGCAGGTGAAATAAAAATACGGTTGTACTCTCATGTGACAGCCAGAAGAATTAAGCACAACTAAACTCAAGATCGAGGAATTGTCAACGTAATAAAAATACACGATCAAAAGAAATTCCTGTCGTTATTGAGGGACTTACCTCCAACCATGCCCATTATAAATTATAACAGATATATAATTAATATACTTCTTTAATATCTTCTCCAGCAGGAGGAAATAACTTGCCCCGTACAGAGACCGGACTGCATTTCTTTCAAGAATACTTTGAACTAAATAAAGAGTTGAATAAGTCACTGTACATTCGACATCATGAAAATCGTGAGAATACTGAATGACAAATTCTAGTATGTTGTAGGCTTTTTGACAGGTCTCAATAATATGATTGAGGTGTAAGATAAGTGTAACCATAATTACCACGAGATCCCGCACAAATGAAATCCTTTCGAACGCAGTTCCGTCCGGTCCATAACTGTGCACGAGGGGGACATGTAACGGGGGAGCATATCTTCATTGCTACTTGTTCACATTAAAATGTAGCTTGTTGCTCAGACTCCACTGGAATACTGAGTAGATATCACATTTGTCTATTGACACAGAAGAAAAGCTTTAAATTAGAAAACAACGAGCAGTACTCGCTATTGAGCGCCAGTCATTTATCAAAGAAAAGTGGACCTATTAGAATAAAATAGAAAATTTCCAAAATAAACATATTATCTTTATAACTACGTAATTGAACTCAATTTTATATTTATTAAAAAAACTTGTTACTGAATCATTTCTATAAAATATATATCAAGTATTATATTAATCATAAAATTAATATATCAAGGTCACCTAGTTGCAATCTTGGCCCAAGAAGACATCTAATGAAGATTTTTAAATGATGCAAGAGAGTTGATTGGGTATCAAATTAAATACCGCAACTAAAACTACATTGGCCATACACTCAGAAGGAAATCCATACATATTTCCAACCAGGTTTTGTATTGGAACCCTGAATGATTGCCCGAAACATAAGGGAACTAAGACACGAAACAGATTAAATAAACTACAATATATTTTGATAAAGTTTTGTATGAATAGTATTTGTTAATATTTTTGACTATTTTTTGGGTGAAAACAAAAACATTTACTATTATGTTTTACAAATATTTAAAACATAACTTTAATTACAAAAGACTTTATATAATTTAGTTATTATGACCATCCTCTTACACTGTCAAACAATCCTCAGTCATATTAGCTCTAGCTCTGCTGAGAGCTAGAAATGATAAAAGCACATCTTGTAACTCACCTATAGGTACAGAGGCAGACCTGTGGAGAGGAGATGCACCGTAAGGAGGCGGAGGTAGACAGCTACCTGATGAAGTCCCGCCTCTCTCACTACAAGGTGACTTTACTTGCCCACCTGTTTTATTGAACATAAAAACATGTCATTATATCTCTCATTAACCAACAGCATTATTGTTTTCTATGTTTTACTCAAAATACTTTCTCTATAAAAATTGTCATTTGAATGACCGTTTAAAAGGAGTCAATATGGAAATTTTTGTTAATTTGGTAGAACCTTCCTTATTTACCAAGCCAAACTTGAGCGTGATCTAGTGTGAACTAGTGTGTTTACAGCAGCTGTCATAATAGATCGACCTCAAAGTTGGTCTGAAAATTTTATTATGGATAAATTAATTGAACAAAGAGTTTGTCTTAAATTTTGTGTTGAAATTAAATTTCTTGGGCTGAATTGTTAAACATTTTAAAAAATCCTGTGGTGTGACTATGTCGAAAATACAGGCATCCAAATCATTCAAAGGGGTGTGGGATAGTTCAAGATTTGCCTCGTCACGGACAGCCTTCAACGTCTACCGCTGACAATAACATCGAAAAAATCAAACAATTAGTACTTGAAAATCGTCATGTCAGAATTAGACAGTTGGCTAAAGAGCTAAAAGCTGTCATTGTCACTATCATATCTGTGACTAAGTGGACATTTACAATAAAATATAAATTATCTTAACATAATTGTGCCCTTTCCACCACAGATAGAATTAAAAAATTGTACAGAAATAAAAAATTCAATCGAAAAACTAAGAAACCTAAATATTACAGGAACTCCATTAAATCCAACGTTAAAGTAATTAATACCTATATCCGTGTCCATAGCCTTGTGATCGTGATCAAAAAACTGGTGATGCAATTTCTGCCAGTCAAGATCGGCAGCATTGCTGGGACTCTTAGGGCTGCGGAGGCCTAATTTGTGCGGGCCCGGCCCACCAGGGCCCATCCCACCAGGATCTGTGGGACCCATCTGAAATGCGATCCCAAACTTCTTCAACTATAATTGTGATAGCTTTATGTCGTGTTGAATAAACAGGTGTTTGAAATTATAAACATAATTGGAAATAAAAATATTTATATTAAAAGTAACAACACTGAAAACTGTATATATTTTCTGTTGACAAATTTTATAAATTGTTAATAAATTTTGTTTGCATTAAATAACATTTATTTACTATAAATAAATATTAGAAAACAATTTTTCAGTGTGGAAGTGACTTAGTCAGTGAATTGTGATAATTGTATCAATAATATGACTTCAAACCTTGGTATTCGTCAAGACGAAGAATAAAATAAAGCCAAATTAACAGTCAAGAAAACGATGTACTTTTTTCTTTGACAAACTTAAGGTAATGTTCTTGACCATTTTTTTCTTGAGACATTTATTTTGTGAGCTTTAGTTTTAGAAGTCTCCGAGGGGAAGGCAATAAGGAATATCACAGCTCATGGTCAAAAACAGCAAAATCACTGTGTGGAAGAGTACCTGAACTGCATAGGAGTACCAGATTGTTCCCTACTACTTATCGCAATGTACAGAAAAGATAAATATGTCAAAATTTATTTAAAAAAAATTTTATTTTTTTAAATTAATTTAAATTTACTAGAACTTGCAGTTTATAAAAAATAAAAGTATTCCTACAGGTGTACCAACAAACATTAAATGTCAACATCAAGTCAGAAACAAATGCACATTTTTCCCCAAATCTATATAATACCTACTTTAAACTAAAGATAATTCTGATATACAAAAATACAATATTTTATTAAATATATTAACAATATGGTATCCATTTTAATTGTTTGTTTAATGTTATATGTACACCATCTATACACTTGATATGGGAAATAAGTGTACAAATTATGTGGTAGAACAGAGTTAACTAAGTTAGGATTAGATGGCACTAATTAAGTTAGCACTAGATGACGCTATATTAATTAGGCACTTTAAAAGTGAGTTTTTGTTTAACATAAATGCAGAATATATCTTCAGAGTACACTGTTGGTCAATATTATTTTTTCTCTACAAGAATTCTACAAAATTCACCCGTCAGATTAGTGTCTGATCGACATTATTGTATTATACCAACATTAACGTTAGTTTTTATAGAATGTAACATCTAATTCTGTGACCTGCATAAAATAAAGGATTTTTCTATTCAGTAACTTGCAGTTATTGATTTGGAAAAAATGGGGTTTACAAAGTTAGTTGTTTCAGAAAGAGGAAAGACAGCATTCTTCTTTAGTAGCCGAGGCAAAAAGATATTCCTGGCAGAAAATAAATCATCTCGTACGTAAATTAGTTTTTGAATAGGAAATTTTTCCTTCGGATATTCGTTTTTGGATAGGGGTCGTGGACGTTACGTACATTTATGTCCACATTCAAAAAACTGTAACATTCTCGAGAAAGTGGAAACTTTACAAAAAATACCCAAAGTTTAGAGCCAAATATAAACTCCACACACATAGTAGAAACTTGTTTGTTATTGATGCTATAGTTACGTCATTTGGCAGTCTGAGAATTACTTGCAGTTTTTTGTTTTATAAATTATGATTTTTGAAACAGTATGAAAGACATCAGCTGTTGAAGGAAATAAAACATAGACAAAACGGAGGGCAGTTAGGAGTAAAGCCAGATAAAAAGTTCATTAAAATCAGACAATATGTGAATTACACTAATAAAAGTAAGACACAGTTAGAATTTAATACTAAATCAAGCAACCTCACATTAAGTCACAAACAGGGTCAGACGATTTCATATAAAAAGTAGCACACTTATGAGAGTTATAGCAGAAAAGAATAACCTCTATAACTCAGGACCGTAACCATAGAAATGAACTAACTTTTTTTTTAACTTTACCCTAAGAAATACTTCTCGCATTATAACTAAAAACAATATATGTTATCTGTGGACCAATATTAATAGCCTACAATTTATCCAGTGACAATCATAATAGTTTTTCTTTAGTTTTTGTAGGACATAAGTATAAAATTTTCAGTGGCGTTACTTAAGGTTAGAATGGATTTCTGAGCTTGGAAATTTATCATTTTAATTGTTCTGCCGAATGTTATCAAATAAAAAAAGTCTATACTCAATCATATGCTTCGTTTGAATTTTATAAGACTTTGATAGTGCACATACATATGTATGCATGTACGTACATACAAACATACAAAACGTACATACATCCAAACCACAGATTCCGGTGTAATACAGGCTTGTTGTCTCACATTTCTTTTGAAAACACCCTTCTTTTCGTACTTTTGTTGAACCCCTACTGGAGGCTATCGCAATACTTTCACGGTTTTGATGAACGTAAGTTAGGTTTTCCTTTAGATGGTTTAAGATGGTTAAGTGGTGGTTAAAATAAATAGGCCATAAATGTCATACTATGAACTTGGACATCTGTCAACATAACCTCATTGATATATTAATCGATTTGCGTCTGCATCATAAAGTTTTTTTTTTAAACATTGGTGACAAGCCAAATTCTCGTCATCTGCGGGCAAGTTAATTTTCTGTTTCAACATGAAGAAATCTATGATTCAGGCTCATTGAATGCTTTCAAATACTTATGGTGAGGCTGCTATTAGTGAAAAAATGTGTAGTGAGTAGTTTCAACACCTCAAGAACGGTGATTTAGACGTCGAAGACCGGTAAAACGGCAGAAGGGAGAAGGTTTTCGAAGATGCAGAATTGAAAGCATTACTTGATGAAAACAGATGTCAAAATCAAGAAGAATTGGCAGAATCATTGAGAGTGACTCAACAAGCCATTTCAAGACGTCTCAAATCCGTGGGAATAATTCAGAAGGAAATTGGGTACCGTACAAGTTGAAGCCAAAAGACATTGTACGGCATTTGTTTGAAAGGCATGTAAGGAAGGTAATTCTGCATCGCATTGTGTTGAAGTAGGAAGTCCTACCCCATCCGTCATATTCTCCAGATGTTGCTCCCTCTGACTACCACTTTTTCGATCTATAGCACATGGCCTGGCTGATCAACACTTCCGGTCTTACAAAAAAGTAAAAAATTGGATCGATTCGTGGATCATCTCAAAGGGTGACTGACCAGTTTTTTCGATGCAAGACTCGAACGCTGCCCAAAATATGAAAGAAAATAGTAGCCAGCGATGGACAATACTTTGGATGATAAATGTATACCCACTTTTTTACATTAAAGATTCTAATTTCAGGAAAAAAACAGCAGAAGTAAAGTTGCACACAGAATAAAAAACGCAATTGGAAAAATACAAAGGTCAAAAGAATTATGATTACGTGCATATAAATAAATTGTGTTTAAAGATAATTATATTTAGTATTAATATTATTGTAATTATAAATTAATAGTAATATGCCTTTTTTTTTTCATCTCTGATTAACTTCTGAACGGCCATAGGTACAAAAGTCACGCAAGGTAAAAGACTAGCAAACTCACAGTTCTACTCCTAGCAAAATCGTCACACATGGGCCCGTTGAGCCCCATGTGGTGATCGGGACCCGGGCCCATGGGTCCCGAACAATCTCCGTGCCCACCCATTGGGCCCATCACGCCTTGCTCCATCATCATACCACCTGTTGAATAATTGAAAATGCAGTTTATTGATAAAACAAATCAATGAAAGGTACTCTTTTTCAAGGATCTCCAGATGTCGCCACCAGCTATCGAGGTTACTGACAAAAGTCACTGTTATCGTGGAACAAGTTTTCAAGCACAGTAGCCCCATTATTCTAACCAAAGTAGTCTATGCTCTGAAAAAAATTGTGGCTTTTCACCCTTTTCAATCACCTACGCCATTTGTCTCCAGATCACACTTTGGAATCAACGTTCCACCCAAATTTGAGACAAATTTGACCCAAATTTTCCTCACACCGCTCAAAAAATTTCTGCAAATTTTTGACATCATGCTGCTCGTCAAGTGACAGAAACATTTTTGGCACCCAGGAAGCATTGTGCAAGTCATTAGTCAAAATGTCTTCCAACTCTCCACATCTTCATTCTACGGTCAAGCAATATCAATTTCTTAACTTTTTTAATGCTTGTATTTGGGCAGACAGGGCCAAGCATTATCTTTCAGCTATTTAGCCTGCTAATAAAATCAAGTGCTATATTTGAAGTGCCAGATTCCCCATAAACTGTAGAAATTTCTTCAAAAATTTCCTCAGGTGTTTTCCCTTTTTTGTCAAGAATTTTACCAGAACTCAATGCTCCAATTTTATTAACTACAGCATTGACTGAGACATGGCATTACAGTACAGTATTCAAAACATAATGAAAATTGTGATGCGAAACTTTCATTATACACTACTTAGGAGTTGCTTAACTAAACCAATATTACAAGCTGGGACTAAACCAATGTGACAAACTTACAAATACAAGACCTTAAATTAAAAATTTATTTTCAAAGTCAGTAAACCAAGTTCAAAGAAAAGTTTATAAGAATCTAAGAATTTTCTATGTAGAACAATATACATTTTACATAAAAAAAGCCTTATATTAAAAAATATAAATTTTAACTCTTAGCAATTTCTAATTGAGATGCTACAAATAACGTAAGTCACATTTGTGGTGACGTGGCACCTTATAATACAATAAAGGCTTTTCTTTAGTTATATATTAGACTTGAGATTATCAGTTACAATTGGGATTTATTTTTCTAAACATTTAGAATAAAATTGTTAATTAATTGTGAAAATAACTCACCATTCATAGCGTTCATATTGGAGCCGGGCATCATCCTCGGTCCTCCCATGTGGCCCCCCATCATGCAAGGCTTTGGCCCTCCACTCATAGGGCCCATAGGGTTGGGCATACGCTGCAACCGATTATTACAATCTTAGCAGTTTTCACAATGACTTATATTCGGAGCAGTATACACATAAAAGGATTACCTCAACATTGTTGTTACACAATGTTAACACTCTAGTATCATACTAAACTCTTGCGACATTCCCTGAATTTACTCCACCCAGCACCGATATATTAGTTTATGACATATTAGCGATCTGTTTGCCATATCTTCTATTTAGCAATACGCCTACTTGTTTCCTGCGTGCATTTCTAAGTTACTTTTATGAGATGTAATCGTAAAATAATAAAAATTGACTGCTTTTAATTTCTAATTAATAGACAGATTAGGCTGAAATTTATAAAGCTTATAATTTTCTACTGCTTTTTCAGATTCCATCTGGCGACACTTGTTAAACCTAATAATATCTAAATAATGCATCATTCTTTATCTACCTATAATTTTCTCATGTTTCTGTTAAACATCCTCAGTTCTGTTAAAGAACTAGCTTATAATTTGAATTAGAACTAATGCTGTAACAATGCTTTAATAATTCAAAAGTATTAAGGCGTACTTTACTACTTATAACAGAAAAATAATTATATTGTAAATGAATACAAAAGGATGCAACGTTGATTAAGCCTTAACCACTGATGTACAAATTTGGTATTGAAATTTGTTTTTTGTTCATAACTTCATTTTTTGTTCATAACTTCATTTTCTATTAATAACTTTGTTTCACACTGGAATTTATCCTCATCCATTTTGATAGTTTCCTAGCCACCAGTGATGCAGGCATGGCAGGGAAAGCGAACGCATGCCGCACATCTAAAGTGAATTCGATGACCTGACACGTATGTGATTCTCACAGCCAGTAGTGTGTCTTTAAGATTTGTTTGTTTGTAGATTAAATAAAATGAGACATAAGCAATCTAATATTCACTCATGCCTCTACTTCTTGGATCAGATCTTGCAGACGCTTTGATGGTGACGTTCCATTATAACATTCTGTTAACCAAAAACTAATAAATATAATTTATACGTCAATAGTAGTGTTACAAAATAACGCTTCAATGCCTTTCAAAACCAAACTACAATGGCTACCATTAAAAAGTTTCTAGATTTATGATTTGCTAAAAATGTAATTTATATCATGAATAAAAATAGTTCTAATTACGTTATAAAACCAAAAGAAAAGTTTCTATAATAAACAGTTTTTTTGGTTTGTTTTTGATAATTGGTTTAATGTGACAATTTGGATTAATGTTTAATTTATCATTTTACATTATACTTCAAATTCTTAAATACAGTTAAAGTTAAACAACAACTGCACTTGAAGAGTGTTCCAGAGGTCTTTAACAACACACACAAATGTCATTCATACAGGTTAAGAATTAACAAATTTTACACTGTTTTCGTTGTATGTATATGTACCTTCTTGTCAAATGCAACGGCTTATATATATATATATATATATATATATATATATATATACACACACACACATATATATATATTCGTACTCACAATAAATGTTATTGTTTTAATTTAATGTTGATCTTCAAAATTGTTGTTATTATTGGGTGTAAAAATATCACGCGTTTCCCAAAAACTATGAAATTTAGAATCACTGTTAAAGTTCTAAATTTTGGGTAAACTTATTGGAACTTTTTATTTATGTTAGTTTAAATTTGAATCCTATTTTTTGTAGACATTTTCAACAATATCTTACATAAACTCTGAAAAAATAGCTCTATAATCCTAACCTTGTTCTTTCAAATAGTATCTCATTTAATATAAAATGTGAATACAATTAATTGTGATTACAATAAAATTTGATTTAGTATAATTTGACTTAGTACTATTTAGTTTTCCTTTTATAGATACATTTCATTCCTTACTCACCCCCATAGGCCCACTGCAGGCTCTGCTCATATGCATGTCACCGCATAGACCAGACTTCATATCAGGTCCTCCGCAACCAGGAGTCCGCACGCCTTTCATGCAGGGCCCCAAAGGCCCCATCGGTCCATTTGGGCCCATTCCAGACATTAGAGGTCCATTAGGACCCATTAAGCCATTAGGACCCATTGGACCGTGACCACCCATTCCACCCATTGGGCCTCCACCACCCATGGGGCCTGGACCCATAGGTCCCATCGGACCTCCAGGTCCCATTGGCCCGTTAGGTCCGAGCGGTCCCCCAGGACCCATAGAGCAATTTGGACCATTTCCACCCATTCCACTGTTGGACCCCATTCCCCCGGGTCCCATAGGCCCATTAGGACCCATGGAGCCCAGTTGACCGGGCCCAAATCCCATAGGCATATTATTCCCGCCGGCTGTGGAGCTAGGTGGCATACCAGGATTGTTTTCATTCTGTGACTGTGATGGATCCTGCATATTGGGTCCACCAGGCCCATTGGGACCATTCGGACCAATGCCACCGCTCTCGGGAAATAACATTTGCTGCATTTTCCTTATAGTGGCCAACTGTTCCTCTCTGTGTGCCCTCTGCTGTGGCGTTAAGTTCTCATCTGGTATTTTGACACCTAAGGAGTAAACAAACAAAATATTTAGATTCAACGTACAATAAACAAGGAATAAAAAAAATAGAGAAAACCAGCCTAAGTAAAGCAACATAAAATAAACGAGTAATATGTAACATAAAAAAGTTGAATGCAGATTTCAAAAAGCAGACTAAGTTGATCCTTGACCTGGAACCGCTCCAACAAAACTCAACCCTGTTCTACCGAGTTATATTCTTAATATATCAAGTTACATACTAAGCAAGACATTCAAAAATGATATGTGCATGTTTGAAATATGTATTTGGCCTCAATTTTTGTAGCGACAAAAATTGTGGTGTATATAGCAAGTATCCATTAATGTGTCCTAGAGGAGTCAATAGACATGCCGCAGATACATGTTTAATGACGAAGATACATCTAAAAGTGTTATGAATATACATTATGGACCAATTTTTCAGTCGTTGAGTCGGATGTTATTCTTCAAATAAAACTTCATTGAATTTTCCTATCCTCAGATAACTGCTATTAATTGAATTATCTAACATAAGATAAATAAAGTCAGTCATTTACAAAAGATTGGTAATGGTGGTTTTTCACCAGTTTACCTCAAATTGACATTTTATTTCAAGTAAAGTTATTATTGTGTTTCGTTATTTATATTGAAATTACAATTGTATTTTTACATAACATTTTGTATTACTTTACTATAAATAAAACACATGTTAAAAACGGACTTCAAAAAAGTAGTTACCAAAAAGTAAAAAATACTTAAAATTGGTATCTACTTATAAACAATCAATAACTAAGTTACTTATTTTTGAAGTTGGGTTAATTTATAATGTAAATTTAAAACCTTAACTTCTAATGCACTCACAATACGAAATAGATTCATAAAAGGCGTGGATCGGTGGTGCTGGCACCGACTTCAAAAATAAGTAACTTAGTTATTGATTGCATATAAGTGGGTACCAATTTTGTGTTAACTATTTTTTACTTTTTAGTACCCACTTTTTTGAAACCAGTTTTTTAAAAGATAGTATATTTTAGAATTTTTAGTGATTAATATGTATAATCTCACTATAAGTAACATTAGATTATTATCTTTATTAGAATTTTGCATAATTATTAAGTCACGGGCAAAGGCTAGTATATAGAAAAGAGGCTCTTTGTCTAAATTTAGTTATTAACAATATACAGAAACCAAGCGACATTAATAGCCACCAGTGGTCAGCTGTTAGCCGTTGAGACTAGCAGTGGTCAGCTGTTAGCCGTGAAAACTGCCATCATTTATCAGACTGATTATCAGTGGAATAATATTACTATTTATTTTTCCAACAAATCATCACTCATATCGTATCGTAACTACGCATTTAAACGTTGTCAATAATGTAGCATACGTACATAAATAATAAATGCAAATATGTATTTTATATGTCCTTATCATGTTAAATATTGCAAGCATGTATTTAAAATTTGTTAAAATGGCCTAAAAGAATCATAGTGCATATCGCAACTGCGCATTTAACGAATCTTTAAAAAACTATGCACATTTTCCCGTAGCAACGAATTCTCCGAAATTATACGTAATTTCGTGACTCTAAAATGAGAAATGCGCGTTAACGGGGATCAAAGTTCTTCACTTCGTTCCTTTGTGTACCATGACGCAAACGCTCGTTCCAAATCTTCTCTGGCGAAATGCCAAAAATTTCATCGGCATTATGCATACCAGCGAATGAACGAGTTCGAATAAAGAACGAATTGAGGTTATTCCGTAACGAGGTTAACGACCATGAAATACGTATTCCGTATTATAAAACATTCTCTATTAATATTCAATTTTGTAATTACTTTATAATCTAATATTTCTCTATAATTTTAAAAAAATAGGAATCGCTAATAGAAGTAATTTATTGAATAATTTCAACCAATCCAAACAACCAAAACAAAATCCTAAACGAGACTAGCTATAAAAGTCTAATATTAATATATATATATATATTATATATATATATATATATATATTTATATATATATATATACATATAAATATATATATACTGACTACTAAAACACTACACTACTAGATTTTGAAAATTGTTAATAGAATTAAAAAAGACCACAAAAATTTCTAATAGGAAAAATCTAACATCGTTCTGTACTAAGTGACATCGTTCTGTAATTAGTTTAAAATGAAAAGATTAATTTTTCAATAAGGCATTTTAGTTAAGTCGTAGAAAGTCAGAATATTTTATAATTAATCATACAGTATAGGAGTTTTTATCGATATGTACCCTACTACACAAGTTTCAAGAATACTAAAAATATAACTCTTTTTAGACAATGTATCTAGAAATTCAAAACGTGTGAACCAAGTAACACAATGTTGTATTTAGAAACCAAAAACATTCCCCAACTTAAGCAGGGTTTAAGCTTTAATCAAATGGTTTAAAATGATTGTGGACAAACCCCTATTATCTCGCTTCTTGGAAATTAGAATGACATTAAGAAAATATCTATTAGCATCACCCTCTTCCAGAGAGCTAACTAGTTTTTTCTTTAAGTGTTAGGAATTTAAAATTACATTGAAATAACTTGGTTATTGGAATTGAAAAGATAAAAAATACAAATTTAAATAAAAAACAAACATTTACCTGGCGTCATTGATGTGAGACAGAGTTATCAGAAGTATTTTTAATCCTAAGTGTATGGAGTTAAAAAATTACTAAATAAACCTCAATGTTACTGTACCAACTTTCTACAACAATGACGCCAGGTTAAAAGATAGAAAATCAAAATAAACTACTAAAAATTCCTCAAAGTGGGGTGACTGTTTTTGGCTCATCAGTACCATATCCCGTCCAGTCATAATAACACCTTTTGCTCCAAAAATTTGCATTAGCTACTCATGAACTTCTTGCCACTGCACTGTACTAACCTAACTCATAACTGCTTATTTCATACATTTAGGAATCACAAAATAAACTCACCTACCCTAAAGTAATATTGGCTTCTTTATCAATCAAGTTATCTCCCTCTGAAGCAAAGTTAACACCCCCATTATCCTATATTAAAAGATACCTTATTTTTCTATTAATTTCAAATCACAAATTATCTTTACGAAAAACACATTCATTCCAATTTACTTTATCTACATATTTATTACTTTACTTTCTCAAAGCTTTGTCGAAATACAATCTCATTTTGATTTCAACATTCTGCCACAAACATACTGAAGCGGAAAGGTAGATATAAAATATATAGAACCTTGTCAAATTGGTAAAAATCTCTTCGCAATGCCACTGCTGGAGCACAATGGAAAAGGCAAACGAAGACTTAACTCAGAGCTTAGAAATAGCAAATCAGAGATATTTGTAACCCATCCTTTACTTCCTTCGTAACATTTTCATCATTCTTACCTTATTACTCCTTTCTATCCCAAACACTTTATCTCCATACTCCCTAATAATCTCCATTAAGCCATTTAATCTCTATCTAAGCAATTTAATATCTATATATCCAACAAAAGGCAGTGTACTTCAACCCCTACGGAGGACACATTCTAAGCGTAATAAATATAATGTTACTGTCCCGTAAAACATAAACTTGTTTTTAGCACAAATAATTTTAAGGAGTAGAAACATTTTGAGAAAATATATCAAAGCTATAAGTCTTGGTACTTGTCAAGTACAAATACTTAGCAAAAGAAATAAACTCCTTGACTGTCGTAAAATCATGATGAAATGTATGTTGGAACAAGGATGAATCGAGAAGAATCGGATTAGTGACATCACAATATATAAATATGTTGCCTTAGCAATTTTCCCTAAGAAGTCACAATGCCGTGTTACTTTTTTAGGTCATCCTTTCAAAATTTAATAGAGGCCCTCGTTCCAAAAACCCATTCATATATTATCGATATTAATTAGAAGATTTTATAGTTCTGAAGCTTTCCATCTATTTCTCTTATTTTCGCCCCCCATTTCCCATTTATCACAAAGTCTTATTCTGTATGTCAACTAACTGTTTATTCTGTGTCCAAAACCACATCAATAAATCTTTCCACCACCTTTCCACCTCTCTATTCTTGGATCAGACTTCCATTTACTGCCACATTCCTTTCTGAACTTCTCACTTTTTACTCTACTAAACTATTCTGGATGTATACAACAACACTATTGTCACAACCTGATCTTATTTTCTTTCGGAAACTCAACCTAAGAGTTACTTTCATACATAATGTTTAATCTAAACCTATTAAGGTTTGTTAATCATTCTCAGAATAATCCCCATCATTTGAAGACAACTAAACCCTTTCAAGGTGCCCAACAACTAACAAATTCTTTTATTTGGTACTGAGCGGCAGGATGCTGGAAAGAAACCAATCATGCCACACCCTTCGACTAGCCAAGCCACCGTCACACCGCTCGACAACTACCACATACGAAACTACCTTTAGGACCACCTTGGCAATCGGCTGCTGAGCCCTGTGGCGGGGCTCCCTGACTGTCCACAGCCGAGGGGGCACTGCTAACTGGAGTGCCCGGTTCCGAGCTAGGGGCTCCACCAGCATCGGAAGTGGGTGGGCCCAGGGGAGGCCCGTTCGGTAGGCCATTGGGGGCTAAGTTGGAGGGCTTCTGGAATTTTTATGGTTTTTAAATTTATTTAGATGTTTATACATTATATATCATTATATCAGACACTTTATATGATACACGTAAAATAATTATTATCTGTACTAAATTCCAATTAACTCACTACGTATAAGTGGAATAAATACATAAAATAAAAACAGCATATAAGTTTGAATATGCAAATTTCTACAGATTACTATTGAAAAGTTATGATCGTAATTCCAGAAAAATTACCTTCATCAGCATATACTACTTTAAACTTAAATAGTTCACGAACTATCAATTTCATGCAACTTTCATTCTATGTGAGCAATATAGTAAAAACAGATAAGGACTTGCATTTTTAACTCCATTGCCTGGCATTCTTTAAAATACAGAAACAATAAATAAATGCAGAAACTCCAAAACAACCTTCACTAGTCTCATTAGCCAATTTCAAAACTAAATGTTGCAAAATAGAACACGGCATTTTCGTAGAATTTACACTCATGTTATATACCATAACCTGCCCGAAAATAGCAGGGGATACTTAACTCACTTATAATTTTGCATTTTCTGCTGAAAAAATTTTTTAATTATTACGCACGAAGGAATCTATTTATAGCATACTTCTTAAAAATAAAAATGGATGTTATTTATATCATATTTACACAACCTATACGATATATTAAAATCAATACTCACGGTGTCCCAGGGCATTTCACCATCACCACCGAGGCCGTCCAGGACACCGCAGGAACCTGCGTTGCCGGGAAACCCATCCATGGGACCCATACTGGGTCCCATATGTCCCGGTCCCATCCCTGGACCCATACCTCCCATTTGTCCACCTGGCCCCTTCATCATCATCATTTGACTACCAGGCGGACCTGACATTCTGTTGGGCCCCATGCCCCCCATGGGACCCATTTGGTTGGGACCCATACCCCCCATAGGACCCATCTGGTTGGAGCCCATAGAGCTCATCATAGAGTTCATCTGACTCTGCGTAGGGCCCCCGTTGGGGCCCATCATCATGTTTGGGCCTCCTCCTGCTCCTCGCATGCCGCCTCTACTCTTGGCCATAGCCAGGTTGTTAAGCCACTGTGCCGGATTCTGTTTGTTGAATTGGCCCATCTTCAAAGGATGTTTCTGAAAAATAAACAAAGTTTCTAAATTAAATTTTTCAACCATATTATCCTGAAAAACATACAGTATTAATGAACATTTTATAAGGCTCATTCGAGAATGTATAATCAGGTATAATAAATAAGAAAAAACTTTTCCAAACTCTATGAAAGTTTTTCATTTTTTTTAGTAAGTGCATATTAGATGACATTTTTGATAATTTTTTTACCATTAAATTGGTAAATGAATGAAAAACCTTGTTGGAATAGACATAGGAATTATGAATACTGAAGTGTATGAAGTAAGACTCCAGATTAATGACAAAAGAAAAGAAACATGCCCATCACAATTATTACATGTACTTTATGATACATTATAATTTGACATTTTATTTAATAGTTTGAAATTTATTGTTTTGTATCTATATATTCAAAACAACTGAAACTAATAATATTTTAATTCCCACCAAACTATAACTTCTTTATATAATATAGTATTAAACCGCTACACTGTCCTGACACACTGCTTCCTCTTTCCAATGATATATAATCCCTTAGACACGCTTGTTATTCTCAAAGCTTTTTCCCGCAACCATCTCTTTCAAAATCTATAAAAATATGTTTTCGATGACAAAATTCATCAATATATCCATCATCATTCTTAAATTACACTTCAACATTTAATCAAATCAAAACGTAATGAAAAAGCAAATTCGTTGTCCATTTAATAAACTTGACAGTAATAGATTGCAATACATTTCAAACTCGCTACGACCGTATTTTAAACTTTCCAAGAACTATTACAAAATTCTAAATTATGTCAACAATGCAAATTAAAGACATTCGTGAATATTCAAAGCTAACACCAGATGGCTTGTTGGATTGCAGCCAGATTCTAGTTGAAAAATTCCATAGTTAACGGTAAAAAACCACTGACCTCCAAATACTTCTTGGTCCCGGGCTGAGCGCAATGATATGCAATGATGGACGGGTAATGCCCTAGCTGCACGGCGTCGGCCCCCTTGTTGGCCAGTAGCGTGGAGAACACAAATATCTGCGACTGCTGCTGTGAATACTGTCACCGTGTCTCATTATTACTTTTATGAGACTTACAGTTAATGCTACCTCTCGGTTCCCTGTTTCACTTTATAACCAGTCTAATAAAAGCCGTCCACTATTCATTATTATGTTTATTAAATTTATACATAATTCTGTCTCCCTTTATGACCGTTTCATAAATATAGTATTTCTTATATACATAAAATAAACAATTTTATGAAACTAATGATTATTTAAATCGAATTTTGTTCGAATATGGCATTTTATCATCTAAGTAAAATTTTATTTGATATTCACTCTTTTTAAGTTTTTAAGAAGTAATTTATGACATCTTAAATTCTCATAGAATAAATACTGAAGTTTTATAAAAATTTAGCGTCAAGCCTATAATCCAAAAGAAAATACATTTTACATTGAAAGAGAATCAACATAAATATAAACAAAAGCCCGTTTTCCATCATTAATGCAACTAGAGTAATATTTAATTATTAACGCGATTATGTTATCAACTTAAGTGGACGACTGACTAATAAAAAATGTTCGGAAAATATTACTAAAACAAATGTTAATAAAACCACTCGCACCTCCATACTGCCCGACTGCTTGCTTATCACATTTGAAGGCAGAGGCTGCACACCATCGCTGGTAGACATAGGCCCCATAGGGCCACCAGGGCCCATCGGTCCTCCTGCACCCATGCGACAAGGTCCCATGCCTTCTGGTCCGCCTGGAGGCCCACGGCAACTCGGTGGGTTATCCTGGTAGGAACGGATGGCACGTATAAATTTATGGACTCCGTATCACTCAATACCGTACATCTGGCTATACAGAATTAAACAAATAATTGAGAAACATTAAACTTAGGTGCACATTACAGACAAAAAAATTTTGTTAAGTATACATTCATGAGATAAACAAAAGTGCACACACTCGCAACACCATGGTTCTATCTCATCAATGTTTTTTTTTAATTGCGTCAAATTACTTTGATTAATAATATTTCTGTGTATAGTATATAACTGTGTACAAAAGAACTCCTAACTTGAGTCATTTTAACACAAATAATTTGAAAAAACGGTAAAGCGTGAGTTTATGACTTCCCTGTCCAACCATTCATCTGGCTCAACCTTACAATTTAACATTAAGTTTGAGCTAGACAGACGTTTATACTCACATTCAAGAGAAATTTTATAACTAGATGATGCTTCACATTGAGATCTTGATTATTTGTAAATACTAAAATATCTATAAAATATATATATATATAAAATATATATTCACGCATTCCATTGATATTGGCGGTATTTGGGATATCATTGAATATTTCTTTTAAAATGAAATTAATATCCCAATTATGATTTTTTAAATTTTTAAGCCATATTTAACAAGATATTATGCTTTAAAATGACACACAATGTGTTACTCCCCGCTAATTTTTCAACCACAAGGTTTGAAAGATCTAAGAAATTCTAGATAGGTTAGCATTTGATTCGATCTTTCATTATTTCAGTTGATTGGTATCAATAATCAAATTTTATTTTTAGAAGCTTTATTTTCAGAAACTTTTAAGAAGCCAAAAGTTGTTAATATAGTGTTATGAATCTATACACATACACACAGGCATATTTCCTTTATTTATTGAAATGTTTTCACATTAAAAACGTAGAAGAGATTTGCTTCTAGTCCTGTCGAAAGGTTAAATTGAGAACCCTTCAGTATTGAGACTGATATAATTTTTGCACCAGATCTGGGCGTTACAGACGTTACCACTATTTTATATTTCCCATGCGCATACCAACATCGGCTTGTGATCACAGATTGCCCACGTACTTAATTTACCTAACTTGGTATTGGAAACATCACCCAACAATAATGACATACTCGCATGTCCCATTCGGAGCTTTTGAGTTAAGACAATAGATAGTGGTTCACAATCTACTTGT
This sequence comes from Druceiella hillmani, assembly GCA_039881145.1. Taxonomy (NCBI): domain Eukaryota; kingdom Metazoa; phylum Arthropoda; class Insecta; order Lepidoptera; family Hepialidae; genus Druceiella; species Druceiella hillmani. The sequence goes on along the minus strand of JAYKKI010000031.1, from coordinate 20,753,808 downwards.
TGACTAATTATAATTTGCTCGTATCCATTGTAGACTTTGTTTTTGTATATTTAATTGTCTTATCTGTAAATATATATTTTTTTGTTTTTCATTAACTCGCTAACCATAATGCAACTAGACTCGATGTTGAGCAAGGTTTTACTAAGAAAACCTAAATTTTAAAAAGAAAGGTAAATTTAAAATCATTTTTTGCAAGACTTTCAGAAATAATTTCACACATGAAAGACTCAATTTTTTTCTTTAAATCCATTTTTTTATTTCATTTTTTTCTATATCTATAATGTCTTCTATATCTTTAATATCATCGCCGTGTTATGTTGGGTTGATCACAAGTCATACAGCCTTTAACAATGCGGTGCACAGCGGGGACCCGGGTTCAATTCCCAGTTGTTCGTCGAACGGGGCTGGACTGGTGTTATGGTTGGCTGTAAGAGATTGCTCTCATAGCAATAATGTCCGCCATATGTATCAATTAGATACATTAAAGTAGATAAATAAATAAAAATAATTCTGATCAAGTACTACTGATAAGTAGATCACTAACAATTGTCCTCATTGGTATTTTAGCTTTCTATGTCATTTGTACTTGTGTAAAGTCTTTCAACTACAATGACACATTACGTAGAGTAGCACTTAAAGTATTCTAAAATAGATTGCAATTGGAGCTCAAAATATACATAACATAAAATGAGGTCTCGTAATACCCTGATTCATAATACCAATACATCACCCAAACCATTCATTTCTTAAATTTCACATAAAATGTAACTTTACAGCTGCATAGTATATACACAAATATAATTTTGTTAATCAAATTCGCTGCTTAAAAAGAACTAGATTAAATCCAATGTCATGGCCATACCTGCATCCCGCCCGGTCCTCCTCTAAGACCCGTCTGCGGATCCAGAATATCATTAGAGTCTGATGACAACCTTTCTGACTTCAACGAACCTGGGCCTGCAATGTCACACTGTGGGGATTTTGTGGGGTCACCTGAAATAAAGGGCCCTTTCCATTTTGAAATGTGTTCGATCTCTATATTTTCTTTTCTGACATTCTTTTTACATTATTCTATATAGTACCTTTTCTTTACTCTAAGTGAAATTGATTTAAAAATTATTTCAATTTATTTTCATTTCTATAAGTGGCGCCTTTCTGAAAGTATATTTAACAATGATTAACAAATACGTTTGTTATATTAAATTCACACAAATGTTTCACACATCTTAACCATTCTCTCTTGTCTCCTATTTTAGTAGCTATATTAATAATATATTTGCTTTATTTAAACTTTTTCCTGATTTCCTAAATATTTTCATTGGAAACATCAAAATTAGCTGTTGCCATAGCAAAAATAAATAAACAAAATAAATTAAGAATAAAAAATTTACATACGTATGCAATATATTTTATACATTTACAAATAACGATACGACCAAAAAGTCATCAGTACTCACCATCTGCATCCATCAATCCATCAATCTCCGTCTTAATCCCGTCCACGCCAACCATATCGCCCACACCACCGGCATTATCTTCACCGGCAGCAGGCCCCTGACTGTGAGGCCCCTCCAGCTTGACACGGTGCTGTGGGATATCCGCGTCAGGATCTTTCTTCAGGGCTGCCGGTGTAGGCAATGAGGCTGAGGGGGGACGGGATGCATGGCCTGAAACACACACAATGCATATGTAGCACATATTTTATTAAACATTTTATAAAATAACTAAATATTTTAAAAAGTAATGACAATGGCAAACAGAAGACCGCATAATTAAAAGAACTTGGAACCATGAGAAATTTTATCATAACTCCTGTGCTACAAGTATAGTTATGATACAGTAATCATAAGAGCATTGAACATAATTTTATTATAAGCCACATGATCACAGTTCAAGAAAGTTATGAAAGATATCATTCCATAGAATTCATAATTTAGAAATTGATCTTTATCGATAAGGACACAGGTTCAAAAATATTTGCTGTTACCCATTGGAATATCATATAATGAGGTTCCTGCAGGAATCTACACAGATTGCCACTAACTGCAGTAAATTCTGGTAAAATAGTCAAGAGTATCATGAAAAAAATTAAACAAAATTGTTAGCAAATATGTTTATAACTAAAGTTAAATATCACTGTCGAAATTCTATATGTCTCGTTTAAACAAATTTTAATTAATATATGTTTTTATCAAAATAATTTTATAAACTATGTTTCATAATATAATAATACATATATAATAATACAATAATTTTATAAACATAGTTTATAAAATTATTTTGATAAAAACATATAATCGAAAAATCTGTTCTCTAATTTTGGGAACCACAAATTAAAAAAATTTAGTAAACATAATTTAAATACAAAAGTTATGAATATATCTCTAATGGAGCGAGTAACAAAATTAAATTTTATTTATTTCTAAATAAAACTAAGAAACAATAAACTTATTAAGTACAAGTATAACTCGCCCTACAATATTTCCGACACACACTACATACACTTCGGCGAATATAAACAGCTAAGCGTACAAAGCATTTCTATCAAACTATTTACAAATATTATTATTATTTCTAACCATATAAATATATATACTAGCATATCTTTACAGATATAATAAGTATTCATTTTAAAACACAAACTTATTTTTGAAGTTTAAGTCATTTGTATGGCGTTTCTATGAACTTTTTACAGACCAAACTAAATGTCATAATTTGGTCGACTATTACTCATAAACTAGTAGAGCCAACTCAGCAATTTTATTAAATATACTACTATTGTGAATACTTTCAAATATTCAAAAATAGGGTGGGAACGTATAACTCTAACAAAAATTACCATTTTAAAAGCTTAATATTTCTTAAATGGATTCCTTTATCGAAAAAATGTTTGTGATACACCCCAAATATTTTTGAAAGAACTATTCAACAATACGCTACACAAGGGGATTTGCAAAAAAAATATAATTCCCCCTTTACATGTACCCCAAAAAATGTTATTTCGAAAGGTTTTATTTCATAACTTTATAGGTGTTATAAATATGTATAACCATGACAAATTTCAGTTTTGTAGCACTAATTATCTGCGAGTAAAACGGCCATGGCAAAAGGACAGAAAGACGGACATGACGAAATTATAAGCATTCCTAGTTTGTCTATAGAACCCTAAATGAACAATATGCTTTATTTCCACATTGATTAAAAAACACTATTTATTTTTACAACTGATAAATTAATGTTTAACATATTTTATATAGCTTTAAATTGTGCATTCTTAATAATAATAAAATAAAAGCAAAGAAAATTGGTACAAAATTATATAAAAACCAGAGAAAATAATATTTATCTATAAAATAATTATATACTCTATTTTTAACTTGTTCAGAAAATGTCACAACACTACTGTATATCCACGAGTTATTCCATTTGTGCATTATGCTTTACAAAAACTAAGGAAGCTTGTCAAGTTGAAAATTATAAATAAAGAATTTTATTACATTACAAACAATTTATCAAAAAGATTAGAGAGAAAGAAATTTATCAAATTAATTATTCTATCAAATAACAAAAATCACTACTGAACATCTGTGAACCGTTTGCATTTGTTGTATATTTTATATTGTATTTATGTTTCACAAAACCTTAGTAAGTTTATCAATTTAAAAATTATAACTCAGTTTAATAAAGAACTTTATCAAATTACAAAGACAAAAAGAAATTGTCAAATTAATTATTCTATCAAATAATAAAAATCAATACTGAACATCTGTGAACCGTTTGCATTTGTTGTATATTTTATATTGTATTTATGTTTCACAAAACCTTAGTAAGTTTATCAATTTAAAAATTGTAACTCAGTTTAATAAAGAACTTTATCAAATTACAAAGACAAAGAAATTTATCAAATTAATTATTCTATCAAATAACAAAAATCACTACTGAACATCTGTGAACCGTTTGCATTTGTTGTATATTTTATATTGTATTTATGTTTCACAAAACCTTAGTAAGTTTATCAATTTAAAAATTGTAACTCAGTTTAATAAAGAACTTTATCAAATTACAAAGACAAAAAGAAATTTATCAAATTAATTATTCTATCAAATATTAAAAATCAATACTGAACATCTGTGAACCGTTTGCATTTGTTGTATATTTTATATTGTATTTATGTTTCACAAAACCTTAGTAAGTTTATCAATTTAAATATTGTAACTCAGTTTAATAAAGAACTTTATCTAATTACAAAGACAAAAAGAAATTTATCAAATTAATTATTCTATCAAATAACAAAAATCACTACTGAACATCTGTGGACCGTTTGCATTTGTTGTATATTTTATATTGTATTTATGTTTCACAAAACCTTAGTAAGTTAATCAATTTAAAAATTGTAACTCAGTTTAATAAAGAACTTTATCAAATTACAAAGACAAAAAGAAATTTATCAAATTAATTATTCTATCAAATAACAAAAATCACTACTGAACATCTGGGAACCGTTTGAATTTGTTGTATATTTTATATTGTATTTATGTTTCACAAAACCTTAGCAAGTTTATCAATTTAAAAATTGTAACTCAGTTTAATAAAGAACTTTATCAAATTACAAAGACAAAAAGAAATTTATCAAATTAATTATTCTATCAAATAACAAAATCACTACTGAACATCTGTGAACTGTTTGAATTTGTTGTATATTTTATATTGTATTTATGTTTCACAAAACCTTAGTCAGTTTATCAATTTAAAAATTGTAACTCAGTTTAATAAAGAACTTTATCAAATTACAAAGACAAAAAGAAATTTATCAAATTAATTATTCTATCAAATAACAAAAATCACTGCTGAACATCTGTGAACCGTTTGAATTTGTTGTATATTTTATATTGTATTTATGTTTCACAAAACCTTAGTAAGTTTATCAATTTAAAAATTGTAACTCAGCTTAATAAAGAACTTGATCAAATTACAAAGACAAAAAGAAATTTAGCAAATAACTTCCAAAGAAAACTGTCTATATAACAAACCAATAGGATTTGTCAGAAAAAAAATTAAAAACTGGACACATTGTCTAAGTGGAAGGGAATTAAGAACAAAATATATATCAATAAATGTAATAATACAAAATCTGTCTTATCAAAAAATTGTGAACAGTACTAAGGATTATTTAATAAACGAAAAAACTCTTGTTGCCAAAAAAAACGGAAATTGATAAAAAATAAACAAAGTTATTTGCTTACATTGAAAAAGTAAGAAACAAATCAACTCTAAATAAGATAAAATACTTCAAAATATAGTCGGCGACGAATAAATTTGATTTGGAACTACATCTTTCTGGATTCAGAAAACTTTATTATAACTTACAAAATTGTTTTCAAAACAAAAATAAAATTCACATTAATCCTCGGAGAAATCGCATTCGCAATCACTACGAGTTAAATTAATAATACCACCATTTTAGAGGAATTAATATTTTTCAGAACATCACTATAAAATTTAGAAACCATTTTATATGCACAATTATAAAATTAGGAATTACACAAATTTCATCTACTATTACTTATATCAGTTTTTTATAAAAAAATTTATAGAAATAGTTAACATTTTTCTTTCAACGATTCGATGAACCAAATTTAAAATTAATGACTAAAGACAATTACTATTAGAATCAAATTTTTACTGCACTGTTTTGTGTTAAAAAATGGAACTAATCTATTTAACTCCCTTATCGAAACACATTTACAATATATCCTGATTAATTATATCAAATACAGAGGGAATAAAACAAAATTACTAACGATAAAACTGCCATCCCGGTGTATAAATTAAAAATCCACAATTCAAAAGCATACTTGATCTAAATGCAATAATTTGAAGCATCAACTTGAATAAATCAATATTCTCTGCAAGTATCCTGACACTCCGCAGGAATCCATAGACAACAACAACAAAAATAATAAAGACAAGCGCTACGTTTTCAGAGTACCTCTACGCAATGTCTATATAAACACGGCAAGAATGTGTTTATTAGTTCGTTCATTATACTTTTCATTGGCCGTGATCCAATTTTCATTGAATTATAAATAGACGTGCAATTTATACTGTTAATATCAACCTGTATTAAAATATTATATAATATAAATATTATTTGCTGTCGCCCGTAACTAATTACAAATTCTGTGATTATAAGTATACCTCAGTTTTGAAATGGGCCAAAATGAACTTTATATATTAATTCATTTTATTTCATTTTGTATTAATGGGCACAGACAAACAAATATTACCGTCTACCTACACTTTCATGCCGTCTCTAGCCAAAACGTATCTCGTTTATCGGAGCAACGATGAAGTGCCACACTCTATGCTCCTTTAAACTTAAGACTTCATTACCTTTATCAACTATAATTTGTGGACTTCGACTAAACCCTGGCATTACACTCATAATAAAACAAATTAGGAACAGAAACCTTAAAACTATAAAATGAAAGGAAAATTAACATGTGTTTCGTCACAGTGAAAATTGTTAAAATATATAAAAATTTTCGTAATGTCTGGCTCGCTCAGTACTTAGCATTACCTCCCCTCACTGTTAAAACTGACAGCATCAATCTGGACACACTCCTTATCAAATTGACGATAAAAATTTGCGGAATTTCATTCCATTCCTCAGCCAATGTGTTCTCGAGGTCTCGTAAGTTAGCTAGATATGGGTTTCTTTGCTTAAACTATTTTCCCAGATTATCCTGACTTCCTACTTAAACCTCCCTAAGACTGCAGAATAGGGGCAAGCGTTATCGTGCATCACCAAAGTAATGGGCAATGGCACCACAACCTCTCCTAAAATAGTACTTACGTTTTATGCCTCTATTAGGAACCCGTTTTCAATATTTAGTTCCATATGTGCCCCTATGCAAAACCTGTGCCATACCATAATTAAGCCCCCACCATAAGGCTCTCTTCCAATGTTGCACTGAATTCTCTGGGTAGTCTGAACAGTACTCAATTCAGACATCATCCCAATTTTGGTGTTGGCCCGAGCTACCTGATGACTTGTGAAAAAAAAGGCCTCTGGCAGATAAACATGTTTTTATTCCAGTCATTTAAGTCTTCTTATGGTTTCAGTACTTACATTCTTAACTCTGACTTCTGTTTCTAAGCACACTGCTTGCAATATATCTGTCACTCCTCGTTGTTGCTGCATTTTTGCAACCTTGCTCTTTATATCTCTTATACTGTCTCAGGCTACCGGTAACATTTAAACATTTGAGAAAAAGACATACTTGGAAATTCTCAAAGTTTACTTTGAGATCTAAGATTATCACTTTTATCTATCAAATGAGAGTGTACATAACACGATGCTAATGAATTTTAGACAAAAAGTAATAAAAACTGGGATTGTTAAAAAATAACACAAAAATTTGCAAAGTTACAGCAGTAACACATTAATAAAATTCAATTGTAGTTGAAAAAACAAATGAAACTCGGAAATAAAAGACGTCTAAAAACTTTCTCAAATTACATAGGGTATATGCAGCCAGTACATAAGAGAACATAATTGAAATTAATAATCTATTGTCTTCCTCTAAACATGTTCAACATTGCATGTTTGGTCATACTAGTTATCCATTACCTATATACTAAACTGAATATATGTTAATCACATGAAAATTATTAAACTGATCTACTTCGAGCTTATACATTAGAAAATATTCTACCATTAACCAACAAACTAAGGAAAACAGAAATCTAACATATTAAACACGATGCTGTTGGATCAAACCTCTTGCAGGGCTGTAACTGTTTCTTGAATATTATTTTTAAAAAACCTGTTCATCTATTGCAGCTATTATGTTTTATAATTTTAATCAACAAGCAACTAATATACATTATTATATTGTTTACGAGATATTATATATGTGTCGTAGCATCAACAGTTTACAAGATTAGAATTATATACATAAAACATTTTTAGATTCGTTAGACCGCAACCTCATGAAGCGTCGTCTTCATACCCTCTGTACTAAGAGGTTAAGTTTAATGTAAATTTTGTAAATACAAAATGTTTTATATTATTTTGTATAATTATCCAAAATATTTTACTTTAAACTTAAAAGAGCCTGATACGATAAAGGTAGTTTTGAAAAAAGTATGCCTTATAGGGATAGAGTAAAATGGTAGTTTTGAAAAAAGTATGCCTTATAGGGATAGAGTAAAATGGTAGTTTTGAAAAAAGTATGCCTTATAGGGATAGAGTAAAATGGTAGTATAAAAAGTATGTGTTTTAATAATTCATTGGTTTTGTAATAACTTTTTTAAGACATATTCCTTGTGATAAAGTTATTTTCTCTGTTGTAATACATAATTTAACTTACAAGAAATTAATTTTTTTTATTGACACTTCAACTTAAAATACTTCTCCCCCTCCACGATGGTAATGTTTCCGTCATATCCATAATGTTTACCATTATATTATCATGATCCATGATATTTAGTCGTCTAAATAAAGTAATAAAGTTGCGACTAATAAGTTATTTTATAGTACCCAAAATTACATACAGGGAATGTCCAAGATGCTACCATCCATATGCCAGCTGGTGATAAAATAATAAACTTTTTGTTTCACTACTGTCATTCTCTCGTGTGAAGTCTCCATAGCGTATATATTGTAAGCATTCAAAATTATTTATAACGCGTAAATATTGGTGTAGTATGTTATATAAAAGCATCTTAATGATTGATAAAAGCAATACAGTGTTTAGCTTTTCAAAATTGTATGTCATATTCACTCATAATATAATACTTTCATTCTGGGACATTATTTATTTTCTCCAGTGATATTAATAAACATGTAATCAAAGATCTTATTCTGTCCTTTTAACCGTTTTAGTGCCATTGTTTTTTACTCATATATACTTAAAAATGCCAAAGAAATCTTTTGTTTTTGATGTCATTTACCCTTGTCTCGAAAAAAAACTGTATCTCCTCCAAAAATTATCCAATTTTAATAATTTTTTTCAGTGTTTTCTTAATAAAAACTTGTACAAGGATAATACAATACAAAGAAAATTATGTAATTATATATTGTGAACAAAAATTATAACAAAAACTGAAATCAAGGTCACATCGTCATTTTCACAGTCCGGTACATCCGGTTCGGTACATCACTAAAAATTTGCATTACGCCAAATTGTGATCGTACCACAATGTCACTCCCACTATCACTTTCTTCACAACTTGGAAAATGATCATTTTCACTCGAATTATTTTCGTACTCCAACATAATGGGTTAAAAATTTTCTTTCCTGGATCCTTTTTATATTGTAATTACTAATAATATTATAATTTGAACTTTATGTAACACGTAGAAAGATAAAAAATTAGCGATGTGTGCGAGCGATCTCCCCTACCGTGCACTAAACAGCAACTGATTTCGCGAGCGCCATCGCACTCGTGGCAAATTTAATTAGTACGCGCATGAGCATGATAGCGCTCGTCGGCACTAAAACTGTTAAACAACTTGTTTAGTTCATTTCAAATGGATACAAGTGTACTTGAGATAGCAAGAATTTTTTTATTCCCCTCTAAAATTGTTTCTACATTGAACCTTATTTTTCCATAAAAAAAATATTTCTTTTTCACAATATTTTATCAATCGTAATTAGAAATTTGAAAAGTTCACTAACATAAATACAACGATTAAGAAAAAACTTAGAAAGTACACTGAATTACCAATATAATGTATATTTTTTCTGTGAAATAACATTTATAACGTTTAATATTCAAATCATAATAAAGGGTTTATTTGTGAGTAGCGGCATTGCATAATATTGCTGTAATAATGCCATGCTGCACCCAGTGCGTGTAATGCGTGACGATTAACCCTTTAATTACCATTGAAATAGTATATCTAGAGAGGAGGATGAAATATAAGAATATTTTATCGATTGTATATTCTTATTTTACGTACTTAAGAATTCACAGACGTCAGCTTTTTTTATGAACTTAATTACACCTGTATGTATAGTTTTATTTAGTTCATTTATTTTAAAAAGATCTAAAAAATTATTAATCCATATGATTACGCCATGTGAAAGTACAGAAAAACTATTAACGGTCGGTATCTGAGGACATTTACAATTATTAATTTTGATGATGAACTCGGAACTGATTCACATTGTATGTATCTTGTATGAAATGAACCAATGTTGACATAATGTACTTATATATGAGTCCACGAAAATAAAGAATTTTAGATGTCAAATCTTGCAAAACTCAAGTGTCAGATCCAAGGACGTACTTAATGCAATTGCTAATGAACCATATGGGCAGATAAAGACAGGCTAGTGAAAAATGTTCAGGGTTACGTGAAGTATAAAGACATTCCTCAAAAACTTCTGTTCTGGTAAAATCTACATATATATAATAAAATTGTAACAAAAGTAAATACAAACAAACAAAAGGAAAATATTTTAAAAAGAATATTTGGTTTAGCGTATAGAATGATAGTAGAAGCCAAGAACGGCTTCAGCTTTTTAAATTTTTGTCTGTCTTTATGTTAAATTGTTCTTCAATCAAGCAAAATCTACTGCACGGATTTTACTGAAATTTGGTATAGTAATAGTTCATAACCTCGAGCAACATATAGGATACCTTTTATCTGAATATTACAGATACAAAAAAAAACACCCTGTCGTGGTGAATATATCAGTACTACCAACACCGTCTATTAAAAATCAGAAAAATAATAAAAAACAAAAAATTCCCAATAATTTTTCTTATATGAAATTCCACGTGAACGAAGTTGCGTCGAAATTCATAATTATTATACCAATTGTTTAACCTCTAATATCTAAAATATTATTTCAACGTTTTTTTCACATTTTCACAAAATACTATGCAATCAAATAGGGTTATAGACAATTTTCATATATGATAATTTCGTCATTTACAATTTTTTTCAAACATACTTTCAGTAACTAATAGTTGGATGAGAAAATGTTTAATTGTCCAGTAAAATTAAGTAAAAATACACGTTTATAGTGAATGGCCGCTTCAAGGAAATTTTCTTGACTATATTGTTCCGAGTAATTTGCCAAGCCCGTATGGTTTGAAAAGTAATGCTAAATCCACCATCTTGGTGAAAATTTTAAAATTACATCTCGTTAACTACTGATGCTATGACAGAATGTATGTTATAAAGTATAGATATTACAAAAAAAAGTTTTGAATAAGAATTCTAGAAAATCCAGTATTCTACAAAATTGCAATTATATATTATTACTTCCCATAAATACTTAGCGAGATATTTGAAAAAAGACATTATTTGCAATTTTTTATGTGCTGTATCTCATACAATATTAACTTTACACTTTGTATTAATTGCAGAAAAATTTATCATATATTATTAACTTTACAAAATTATGTTTATGTTAATTACAGAAAAATTTAATGTTCTCCCAGATGGAGGTTTGACATTTTAACATTTAGTCAATAGCTTACGAAATTATTTGAAAACACTAATTTCTGTAATTTTGATCACACCATAACTCATTAATGATTGGTCATATGAAAACTGTTTTAAGGAAATTATAGAGAATTTAATGATCTACGAAAATAGATTGGATTATACACGACGTCTGGGAATAAGTACAAGGAAAGACGTTATTTCTTGACCCAAAAAATAGTCATTTGTACACAATTCAAAAGAAATCATTTGTACACACAATATTTGCGCATATTGTTCTGCACCGCTCGGAGGAATAACACGCAAACAGCAGCGAAGATTTGCAGTAAAACTGCAGGTAAACACCGCACTCTGGGCAAGTGTTGGGTGTGTTAAAAAGAGACATGTGTAATATTATTTTTCAATTAGAAAGAGTGTATTTTACGGTTTATTTCAACGACAATTTATTGCTTTACAGCCAATGAACAGCATCTTTCTTTGTCCGACATCTATTCCCTGACACCATATATATGTCGTAGCATCAACTGATCACAAGAAGCTTTTTAAAGCTACGTACGCTTTAAAAAGTAGTCCTAAAAATGGCCAATCAAGCATAACCTCTCAGACTGCGCCTTATAAAATCACTCAGGACATAATCCTTGATAAAACTGTCAAAAGAATTGCACTTGAGTACCATGCAAAAAAGAAAAAAGTTAAATAAAAGATATAAAAAATGAGAAAATTAAACATGTGGAAATACATAGAAGGAAGAAGGAGAAATGTCAAAAGGGTTGCAACGTAATAAGTCACAAAACTGAAATGAAAGAAGTGAATCAAAAGGGTATATAATATATAAACTTAAAAAAAATATTAAAACTGAAAAAAGGATATATGGTTAAAAATTTAATTTATTTTTCTACATAATCTAATAATTATTTTATTTGTTTCTCCCATTTCTCTTAAACTCAAGTAACTTTTGAAAAAATCCCTTTCCTTGACCTTTCCAAACAGATTAAATGACAGACATTACCTAATTATCGCATTCAAATTTTTATTTCTCTGAAGACTTTCTTCAGCCAAGGAAATAAGAAGCCGCTGAAGGCCAGATCTAAAGAATAAGGTGTTCAAATAGATAGAAGTCAGCTTGAGGAATGGTAGCCATCGCAACTTCGACTTTATAAACAGGTGGTTTGGTCTCACGAAAGAGAGCTCTGCCTTGCATTAGCCTCACTTTGTTCTTGCTCACTTTCATTAATCTACTTATTAGCTCCACATAGTATATGCCATTAACAGCTAGTACAAGTCCCTTTTCGAAATAATTCCCGATAATTACATCTTCTCTATTCAATAACATGAATATGAACCTATGACTTGAATTTCTTATGTGGCGGCTAAGATGGTCTTTACCAAACCTAGATTGCTTTTTCATCTAGCAATTGAAGTGATAAAATCCATCGTAACTAATTGTGTCAACAAATTTTCAAAATACTACTTTCAAATCAGTAGTCTATAATATTTCAACCTGGGAACGAAATGATGAAGCTAGATTTCATCCATGATAATGAGTTGTGCCAAAAATGTACCAGATCATCTTGATAAATTTCTAAACGAGGCTTTGAAACGCCATGTGATTTAATCTACTGTTATCATTTTCGGGAGCAAGTGTGGAGAGCCTTTTTTTCATATGCAGTTCAGCTAGTAAGAACTCTTTGAGTGCTGCCATTTAAGATTCCTTTGACCGCAACTAAATGTATAATTGTGATTCATGAATCTCCCAACATAAGACTTTGGACTTTTTTGATACCATCAACTTCATTGAGAAACATGATCATATACCCTTTGTAATGCAAATTCCTGCCCAACCTAAACTCCCCTAAAGTTTCGACCAAATTGGTGCGTATCTCCCCACAGATATTATTTTCAAGCAGGAGTATTAGAAAGCTAGCTCTTACTGTTTCTTTCTCCATTTTCACGTTTTTGCTTCGAATGCTCAAATGAATATTCCATGGGAGTTATGCACATGGTGTGGATGAATGTAACTCCCACTAAGTATATGTGCTATTTATATAATAAAACGAAATCACATTTTTTGGATTTGGCAAATTACAAATATACTCGTATTATTTTTTTGAATCACCTCTCTTATACACCTAAATTGAACTGCACTACACTTTGCTTATCGTGGCTACGTAATAAATATTATGGATTTTTCTTAATCATTACCTAACTAATTTATGTCATTATGAAAAAAATATTTCCTGAATATTCGACACTAATATTAACTTTAATATAAGTTAACATTGAAGTTGGATATAAAACTTAAAACAGGAAGATCATAAAATTTAAAGAAAAAATTAATTAGTAGATGGTCCTCAGGTACTTAGGTACTTATAGTATCATACTCTATTAGTACTCACCAGCTTCCGCAGGGTCTGTGGGCTCCTCCTTGAGTCTTCCAGCAGCTGCTGCCCCCCCACCTCCCTTCTCCGCCTTATCTTTGATCATTCCCCTGCGTGACTTCGCCAACTTGACTGGGTTTGAACAAAAACAAATAGTTTTTATATTAGACACCAAGCGAAAATTTGCTAAGAATATTGCTTATTATTGCGACAATAACTCTTAAATATTTTAGCAACTCGGTCGCAAACCCTTCAACAATTTCTTCGAAAACTTATTGCTTTTAGCATTCAACATAAATATTCAATAAAGTTAAGGTGACGTAAAATGCTGACATATAGATTGGGTTAGATAGAACGCAGTTACGCATTGAAAAATTGGACTAAGAATAATTAATAATAACTCCTCTTGAAGAATAAAGAAATTAAATTTCAATACTATTGAAAATATCAAAATATTTTACTTTAATCAAATAAAAGATTTCACACCAGGACAAATTTGTAAACTTTACAGACTAAAGAAGCTGCACATCCTGAGAAACAGGGGAAACATATTTTTTACGCAGTTCTCTCTTAGCAAGAAATATTTATAAAATTAAGAAAAACTCATCGATAATAATGAGTATGAGAATTCAGAGAATCGCGATTAATAATGTTCACAATTAAATGAAACTACGTGATGAAAAAAGATAGAACAAAGATCTTTGCTAATAGCCCACCTGAAGATGTTGTAATACAATGAAACCTAGGTCGTGGTAAAGAATTTAAAGAAAGTAGAAGTTATACTACATCACGTAGTTTCATTTAATTGTGAGTAATGAATGTCTACAAAATTAACGCCAAATATATTAAATATTAATAATGTTATTAAGTGTTTTTATGATTATGGACATTGCATGAGAAGTATGACAGTCTTAACATTCTAAAAGAATCACACTGGCAAACATGCCATATTAATTTCTATTGACCTGTGAATTTCAACACCAGTTGTTTCTACGATCAATTTGCAAGAAAGGTTTGCAGATTGTCTTACCATACAATCCAACTGCTTAAGTGCTAACGGTCGTCTTTCATCCGCCTTGGTAACCACTGCTTTCCACGATGAGTATGATGCTCATTTTATTGAGGAGCAAACAAGACGGTACCCACAGTTGAGCCCCTGTCAGGAATCAAAACTCTATATGCCTCCGCTCATAAGCCTGACTACTGAACAATGAAATAAATTGTCAGTTATGGATGTCGAAAACAAAATAATTTAAAAAGAGTGACAATTCTTGCACCAATATGAAATGTTCTTTCTATATCTATAGACCCAATCCGTCCTTTATTATCATAAAAATATTCTTATTGTACCACTGAGATGCCGTGAGATTGTGGTGGTTTAATGGAACACAGCATGAGCAGATTGCCTTTTTGCTGCTGCTAGGATGCATATAGATATTACCTATTACGTCTTGTACTACAAGAGGACAGTAATTATTGTTTTAACATTATAAGAATATTACATTCATTTTCATAGAAATTTTGTACCTTATGGACTCTGTTACAGCCAATTTTAGTAGCAGCTTTAAAAAAATTATTATTTATCATTTTGACTTTACATTAAATGAAGGTATAAATAAGTACAGATTACATTCCTCTAAGTACGAGGGTCGTCCCAGAAGTACCCGACCTGATGTATAGATGACAATTATTATTTGAAAAAAAATGACTATTGTCAAATGTACCAGCCATATAAAGTTTAAATTTAAAGTTTGAAGACACTATGTTGTTTAATAATTTTTTGACAGCCATCTATAGTGAACCCTCTCAGTGAATTTGTAAACATGAAAAAAATTGCTCATTGTCATATCAAACAATACTTTCACATGAAAGGTCTCACTCTAAGTGATTCTCCTCTAGAGGAATCTGCTCCCTCGTTTTGTAACAATAAAATATTGGGTGAGAGAGTTTAAACAAGGCTGTGCGAGCTGTCAAGGCGAACATCGCAATGATCGACTAAATGACCACTCCAGAAATGGTGAAGAAAGTTCACAAAAGGATATTAAATTACCTTCGATTGACAGTGTAAGAGCTAGAAGACAGGGTAGGCATTTCAAAAGGTGTTGTACATCACATATTAACTGAAAATTTGGACTGGAGAAAGCTGTTGGAAGATGGATGCCACGTTTGCTCACATTAAAACAAAAACAGCGTCATGAGGATGTTTCAATCGAGTGTTTGGCAATGTTTTGTAGCAACAAACCCGAGGTTTTGAGTCGATTCATAACCATAGATGAAACATGGGTCCATCATTTCACACCTGAAACGAAAGAACAGTAGAAACAATGGACTGAAAAGAGAGAATCGGCTCCGAAGAAGATGAAGACAATTCCATCTGCTGGCAAGACCATAGCATCACTTTTTTGGGATGCACTTGGGATAATTTCACTGATTTTCAAAAAGGAAAAACAATTAATGGCGACTGATTATTATGCGTAAAAAAAAATGGCCGCATTTGGTGAAAAAAGTATTGTTTCATTAAGGCAATGTACCGGTTCACACATCCGTTATCGCTGTGGTCAAATCAATGAGTTAAAGTTCAAATTACTTCCCCGCCCACCCTATTTGCCAGATTTAGCGCTCTTGGATTATTTTCTCTTAAAAAATGGCTTAGTGGTAAAAGATTTGCCAACAATGCAGAAGTCGAGTATATAGCTAATGGCTATTATCAAACACTCCACGTTTCTCAATATAAACAGGATAACGAAGCTACTGAACATCGCTGGGAAACGTGTATAGAGTTAAAAGGAGACTATGTTGGGAAATACGTTTCTCAAATTTTTGATGTCTTCACTGTTCGGTCGGGTACTTTAGGAACTATCCCCGTATATGCTTCATAAAATTTTTATCATTTTGGCAATTTAAATTTTTAATTAAAAAACACAATGCCATCTAATATTATAATTACTAGTTAACAAGGACTGACAATGACTATGAAAAAAGTGGGCCCGCTGGTACCAACATAATATAACTTTTTGAGTATATATGGCAATCAATCAAAATTATTTATAATTCCTGAATATTGTACAGTGTGGTGAACAAGAAGGTCGTAATCGAGATCTACCAATATCTTTATATAGATTTTTGAATGCCAATGTATTCACCATGTAAAGTATTGCCAATGTATTCACTATGTATTAGAAAATGTATGTAAATGCAATTTTTTTTATCATAACTATTCAAATCATTCATCAAAACAGTACAGTATTTTGTTTTTCAAAATTGTATTCTTGTGGTCACTCGTAGCCTCTTTTTACATTACTATTTTCTGTCACATGTCATGGATATAAAAATCTGTATTTCAATGTGAATTTTACTGCTATCTTTCAAAGTATAATCATTTTTGTGCAATTGGGTATTTGACTAAACTTTTTTTATTTTATTAATCATAATTTCAAGGTACTAGCTAATGAAGAGTGAAAAAATTTAAAAATTTACCGAGTTATAGAAGTTTAAATTTAACCTTTAGACAAGGATGGCAATACTGTGTTGTGAGGTCATTTTTAATATTGCACATTATATTCTACAAGAGGAAAAGAGACAGGGATATACCCAACTCTATCCGTATCTTCAAATTTAGAAGCCTATAGCTGGCTTATTTTACAATGAATTTTTGAATTTTTTTCAAGACTGGTTTTTAATTAACTTATATTTCACAATATTGTACGAAAAATATCAAAATTTAGAATGAGTCAACTACCGGATTTCAACTAAAATTTGTTTTGCAATTTTCATAATTTATGCGACTTAGTATTAGCATTTAATTTCAAAAAGTTAATTTTTGACATTAATTTAACCAGAAATTTCAATTTCCATCCGAGAAGTAAATTCTATTAAATTAATGACACGACTCGCTTCAAATAGTGTCTCGTATTCTTTCATACTTCCTCAATATTTACCAGTTGAAAACCATTCACACATAATAATCTCATCCACTTTTATAAAAAAAAGTATTGCACCGCCACTGACAAATCAACAATCCCCATTCATGTTGCATGTGACATTATAAATGTTTTTATCGACTTTTACCTTTAACTGCACGGTCTCTATTATAACCCATATAGGAAATTTCAACAGAAACGAATGACAAAAATATACTGATCGCGAAGTTCATAGCAAGAGATAAACTACCATTTAACATACAATATAAATATATTTGTTTGAATTAATTTATATAAAATATTCATAAAACTTCAGAACAGTTACGTTGTAATAATGCTTTTGCACTATATATAACTAATTTTATTTTTAAGAAATTGATTACGTCCGCCCTTATACCAAGTGAATAAAACCAGTGCAAGAAACGCTTATTTACTGTCTTATATATCCTAATGTAGTAATAAAAATGAGAGAAATTTAGAATATTCCCATGAAACAATAAAAGAATAATATAAGTAGTTCGTCTCTACGTTCCGAAGCTCTGAAACAGTAATATTTACGTTCATGTCCCAATACGCAGTCTATTTTTCTATTTTTTATAAACCTCCATATTCCAATTGCAGTTTTGCAGTGTTTTTCAATATTTTTCATAATACATATTTTCACCTTGTACACTATAGAATCTAACAAAATTTCTTTAATTGCAATTACACGTCACCGCTGTTACGTATTATGTTGTTAATGCACGTTATCATTGTGCTCACAATCTTAACATAAGTGAGGCCGCGTGCGTGATACTGATAAAAACATTTTTCAATGAGATTTGCCCTAAATGAATGATGTCCTTAAGAAGGTCAGCATTTAAGAGGTTTACTCATATTTGTAATATGCCACAAAATTAGACGAAATAATTTATGTACCGCCTGTAGTGGGGAACCAGTGGACTTCAGACAATGTATAAAAGATATCCTCATCTTTTTCCTTCTTTAAAAATAATTTTAAAATGGAATGGTATTACTAATACCATTGGACTAAGCCGAAATAGCAATTTACTAAGATTTAGTCTAAATACTTATGAAACAAAAGAAACTAACTATACAAAAATGCACACAAACTTATTTGGTACATAAAGTGAGTCTTTTGAACTACGTAAAGGACCTTATTTTTCGAATTGAGGATGAAAAACATCACTCCCAAATCGCATCGATTATAAGTAAGACCCAAAAGAGAAAAGAAATCATACTATCTCATATATTGCAAATACATTTTATAGGTAGCGAAAAATGAACTATTTTTATTAACGTTCATAGTTTAAACAGTATATGCGAGTATTTTAATAATTAGTTAGATTTTCAAGTTAAAAATTTTTAAAACGAAATGGTAGAAAACATGTAGAGTCGATCAAAATCAAATTCACCTCATATATGAAAAACGTTTGTGACCGACAATATTATAAAACTATGAAAATTATATTTACAAAAATTTTATGACCGCCAGTAAAAATTAAAGCAGTAAACGTGGAAGAAGTAAATTGGTGTACTCGTGCGCAATAATTTTGGGTTTTGAAGTCTTGGATAATGGGTAAGAAACATGATGAAAGATTAAGATTTCTAGTTTAGAAAAAATTTTCCTAGTAAGAAAAGAATATTACAATAGTTTGATTACGTGAAAAAAGCAGTAGAGGAATATTGAAAAAAAATATATTAAAAAACCTAAAAAGATAAAGTAAAAACAGTCTTAAAAAAAATAATAGCATTCATGGCGGCACATATCCGAATGAATGAGATATGAGAAGGTATTTCTATAGTCTCTGCATAAGCCGCCAAATATACATATACAGACTACTAGATATATACTGAAACACACTAACCTTCTCAAACCTACTACTTAAACACATCCACAATTGAATCGCAAATTAATTGGATACTGATAAATTAATGTTTATTTGTTTATTTTATTATTTGCTTATCGTGCCAAATATACAACCTTGAACAAATTAAACACCACATAAACATGGAGCATTAATTAATCAGGAGAAAAATATAAAAAGCGTCAGAAACACATATGAAATTAGTAGGCCCAAACAAACCTAGCAAGATTCAAATGTTATATAACAATCAAAGGGAAATGCTCATCCTACTTTGGAAACCATAATTGAACCAAAAATAATGGTACCGCACTTAAATGTAATTTTGTTGTATTCAGGGAATTTTGGAATATTAATTAATCAGGAGACAAATATAAAAAGCATTAAAGACATACGAAATTAGTCGGCCAAAACAAACCTAGCAAGATTCAAATGTTATATGACAATCAAAGGGATGCTCATACTACTTTGGAAACCATAATGGCACCAAAAATAACGGCACCGCAATTAAATTTAATTTTGTTGTATTCAAAGCATCGAAATTTAAAAGAAACAATCTCAGTGTAGCTTGTTGGGATAATTAAAAATTGACAATTGAAGTCACAAAATATTATGGACACTTTATAATTTTAATCCTTAAAATCAACATTATAAAGTGCCTCAACCTCGTAAATTAATTTTATTACTATAAGGTTCCTCTATAGATATTGGTGTAATACTATATATGAGCCATAACCATATTTTATTTCGGAATTAAATAAACATAATATATATTATGACACATGCTGTACTCGACATTACGTTATATTTTTGGAGGTTTGTTTTTGATGACATTCTTAATCGTACCTTTTTATAAGACTCTCAGTTAAGTATGTTGTCTTTGATTCATACAATAACGACTACACTTTTTAATAATAATATTAAAAAAAAATAGATTTAACCAAATTACAATTATGAGAAAAATATCACAACATGAAGGGTCAAAACACATAGAAAATTACCACAACATGAAGGGCCAAAACATAATATCTACATAGAAATTTAAATTACACTTTATTTTTTTTAAGATTTTATTTAAGATTGGATGACTTTTTTTACTGTTAATATATTCCCTCAATATTATTTTTATAATAAATAAGAACATTATTTTTGAAATTTATTAGTTGATACAATTTAAAAATAACCGAATACTACTGGTGGGTATTCCCATTTAAATATTTCTGCTCAAGCTTATTGTACTATGCTTGCCAGCAGATGAAACTACTGTGCGATCATAAACCTATATAGCAACTAAAGACATAAATAATACCAAGTCACCATCAATGTATTACCAGCATAATAAATCATTAATTGAACAAAATGCATTATAGATCCACAATTTTTAACAGAGTGAACACTGCTGACCGCATACTATCATCAGAGTTAGCAATAATAGTGCATCTATATTAAATGAATGATAATTAACAATATCTTGTTAATTTTCAGTTACAACCCTATTTTTGATAATTTTCCCTTTACACATTTGGGGATTTTTGTTTATGGTAAGAAAAGTAATTTACTGTGACACTGAAAATCTTGTTAGTCGTATTACTGTAGTATTACTGTAATCGGTTTCAATAACTCAAAACAATAGACACTGTATACAAACACTAACTTATACACACAATAATATGGCTTATAGTAATAACAGCTTTCCAATGTATTATATAAATGAAGAAAGCCCATATTAGATAAATCAAATTGAATTTGCCTCATTATTTTCTTACTACTAAAACTTCACATTTCTTTTAAACTCTTTTGTTCGTACATTTTTAATAGACCTATTTTAATGCAACAATTCCTTCTAATGTCATTTCAAAGTATTTCTAACATTAGAATTGGATATTGAATATATTTGGCTTCAATTTTGTAGAAATTCATTATTCACAATTAAATGAAACTATGTGATGTAGTATTATTTCTACTTTCTTTAATTTCTTTACTACGACCTAGGTTTCGTTGTATTACAACATCTTCAGGTGGGATATTATCTTTGCTAATATCCCACCTAAAGATGTTGTAATACAACGAAACCTAGGTCGTGGTAAAGAAATTAAAGAAAGTAGAAATAATACTACATCACGTAGTTTCATTTAATCGTGGATTAGAATTGGAATAAAGAATTAACGATGAAACCAATTTTATTTTTAATTTATTATTTTTATTTATAATGGTATAGTGTGTTCTAGCCTTTAGCCGTGCAAGGATATATTAATTATATCAGTTGATGGTATGAATAGTTGCAATATTCTTAAGTAAATCATGAAGTGACTATGCTGAGTTATCCATGAAAAGTTGGAAAACAATCATTTTTTTAATTATTGTTTTTCTCCTGTGCAACAAATTTCAATTCTCATTTAGACAAAATTAATATTACATAAACTTGAAAGAAATTATTTTAAGAAAATCTCTTCACGTTTTATATAGCAAATTCTCCTAAGTTGCGCTAACTCACTGTACTACCATATAGTGGCACAAAAGGCATTTCATCTATAATTAAATAACACTATTACATATTACATACTGCTTAGAGAAGTTTTTAACCTGTCCAAAACTATAATACTAATCTTTTTTAACTTAAGAACTAACCCCCTTCCTGCCTTACCTGTTTTATTATTTTTATATTAATTCAACTATTTTCTCATTCCTGTATTAATTTCAATGCTCTTGCATAAAATGTATGTTTAAGTATTTTACTATATATTACTAGACATACTGCTTTTTGTTTATTCTTCCAAAATATTCTCTATAATGTTTTTGACTTAAATGAGGTTTTTATTATTACACTTTGGTTTTATTAATTGCAATCATTAATTAAAATGATATTACGGATGCAGTACTGGAAAAGATCACATGGTAGTTTTAATTCATTCCTTTACACAATTGTAATCAGGAGGTTTTTCACATTCAATAAGAACATTTAAATATAGTTTTTTTCCAGATTCTCCATTTTCCATATACCCCGTCTTGTTCATGGGCCAAACCTTCATCTTCGCTTTTTCGTTAGCAGATGAAAGAATATTTATGAATAAATCTACCCCACGGTCCGTACTTTCATATTTTATTAATGAAAATAAGTTTAAATATTTCATCAGAGATCAATAACCGAGACGAAAAAAGATGATTTGCCTAATAAATTTTAATTTAAATTGAATAAATGAAACTTATCAAAGCCTTTAACTGACTTAGAATTCTCTCTTAATCTATTTTATAATAATTTTAACATACTGACATTCTAAATAATTAACAACCGCTTAATTAAAATATTGATTTAAACACTATTTAATGTATATCGGTCACATGGGTTATGGACTAAGGCTCTCCTTTTCCAAATTTGGAGTCGGAAACCTTCTCAGTGGTACTATATACTGGTTGATACGAACTAAAAGAGTGGATATTGAATTAATCCACCGGTTAATTTCAACTTAGCTTTACCCCATTCCCAAATGTAGGCTTATAAAGTATAATATAATATTAGTTAAAGCATCCTTACTCCGATTTATATCCGCTATTTATCCCGAACAGGGAAAATATTGACGGGTTGATTTATAAACTAACATTACAAGTGCAATCCGTTGATAATTTCTCTGTATTCGTAGAGCACAACGTCGATTCGTAATTAAAACAACACACGTCTAAAACAAAATAATCCATGGGGCATCGTCGAAATCGCATAAAAATTCCTGGTTTACCAAGACTAGTCCATACATAAACAATGAGACGGATCGGGTGTCAACTTTGAGGGATAAATATATAAACTTAATAATAAATAAAACAAACAAAACTTGTTATATCGCCACCACACATTAGTAAATTATATAAAAAACAACTTTGTTACTATTAAAATCATCTAATTAGATGGAAACAAACGAGTGATTATTGAGAAACAAAAAATCGAGATCGCTGACATTTTTGTTTATGGTACATCGACAAAAGCCAGGCTCCGCAAATAGTTTTCGTAAAATTAATTAAGTTACAACACTGAATTGAGATACACAAACACTGTAACGTATATGAGTTATACTTCTTTCAATTAGAGATTAGCCATTAATATAATACCTGATTTATTTTATTTCTGTCAGCATCAAATACAAATCACTATGCACAACATATGCACACATGGATACTCGACACGATTTTACAAAACAAAAGTTGCTCCTCTAGTTTTCATTTATCCCGTAGGTGCAATGAGGGCGTTCAGCCGGCACAGCGCGCGATTTAAAATACAGTCTAGACTATAATACAAAAATAATGTATATTCTTTCTTTTAATATTTAATTAATATCCTCATAATGATATTATTTAGGGATATTGATTGGCTAATAAATCTTGAACTTCGGTCTGAAATAAAACATATTAATATTTCCATTTATTTTGCCCAATCCTTGTAGAGAAAAAAATAAAATTTATATTGCATGCTATTTTTATTCGTTTACTTTCCTAATTCTACATTAACATATGAAATTTATATATTGTCAGTCAAAGTACTTTTACATTACTCAGATAAAATTTTAAAAGAACAGTTCTTCCAATTCTAAAAATAAAAAAGTATTAAATGTTTCTAACGAAACAATAAATAAACGTTAATAACTTATTTAATTTTGTGAAATTAAATATTGTCATTACAATATATACATTTAAGTAATTATGTTGAAGAAATACATGTATGTATTTATAAATATGCTGTATAATTTGTTTATTAGGCATTTCAGTTAAAATAATTATGTGCCAAAATTGGAATTAATTAACCTCATTAAAATGTATGATATAGTAAGCTTTAATTTAATCATTATAATTTGATAGTTAAATTGAATTGAATAAAATATATTTAAAAAATTTCGTAACACTTCAATAATTTTCACTATTCAATAACTAAATTAAATAATAGGTATCATTTTTTTCAGTTCCTCAGTTTTTGCAAATAAAAATTAGTTAATTAATAAAATATATAAAAGAATTAAGTGACGAATATAAGCGTTTTATAAAGTAACATTAATAATACACGTATATATTGATTTAACAATGTGTTTATGCAACAGCTTTCATAATCGTAAAATTGATTCGTGAGACGAATTTGTCTCAAGTTGATGCTCCATTAGAAATAATTGTCTGTGGTTGAGATGGGCGTAATCTATGAAACTATGAACGTCGTCGCTCGCCCAGATATTTAGAAATTCAAGGAGTGAGTGTGTCGTCGTGTGTCTAGTGCATTTTGCTACTCCTTATCGATTACATTCAATCTTGCCGGCGTAGCATTGTTATATTTTTAAACCTAATTTATAATTAACACAGTGAAAGAGTGAAGTGTGTGACTATAAAGGAGATATTTGGCCGCTCCCAATTCTATAATACGTCAAGCGCGCATTTTTCCGAGTAACCGTGGAAAGCTACTAATGTGTAAAAGCTACTGTTGGAAAGTGCATTAGGGTCTACGTTTGCTATGAAGAAATGCTTTTCCACAATTTGCATTGATATGAGTGCCATAGACGCATTGAACGTTATATGTCACGATTTATGTGATTGTAGCCATTTTTCGGTGAGTAAAAAACATGTAGTAAATGAGTACGGCATCGTAGTATATGCTTTTGAATGATTGCATGAATAATGAAGTCGTTGGGTTTGTGTTAATGTGATGTTGGGAAGAGTTATAGATAAGTGTTCTAATTTCGAATGTGGAATGCTACGTTATGTGTCATTATGGCGCGATAACTCGACAATAACAGTGAGTTGTCATGCTTAAGTTCAATATTTGAACATAAGTGGAACATTGACAAAGTGTTTACTTCAAATAGTAATTGAACAAGTAAAAAGTCTTCATGTGAAGGTTTTATTTGGTAGTTGACTACACGGGCCGCGATTCGATTTACAGCGAGAATTGAAACTGTCAGTCCATAAGTGATCCATCAAAAAAATTTACATAAATATTTAGGCGTCGAGAAAAATCGTTCATAGTCTACGTTGTAACTACTTTTAGCCAACAAATAATGTCATGTGCCTTAAAAATAAATAACATATTAATTCTTTCTGTGTCAATGATGTCCCTCTATATTTTCAAATCCTGTCTAATGTAATCTCTAATAACTTTCCAAGATTTCATGTTAAGCTAAATTTTATTCACCAGATATCACAGCACATGATTTAAATTCATGACTGGTTTAATATTGTTTAGCGTGTGCAAAATTTCATGAAAAATAGTACCCAAATAAAATATTTTTTTTAAATTAATTTTGTTAAAGATGTAAATAGAAAAATTGTATATTTAAATTATATTTTTACTATGAAGTAAATTTAAATACAATACTAAAATTATAATTTATCTTAAAAACTATTAAAAAAAAGTTTATATGGATAACGAGAGTGGTAGAAAGAAGTAAGAAAGACTAAAAACCGGCTAAGTGCCTTTGGAACATGTATAAACTAAGGTTCCGTAGTATCTATTTGTTTTCGAATTGTTAATGTGAGTTAACTGAAATGGATTTAACTGAAATTTTCAATAAAATATTAATCTAGAATTTGTGTAGCCACTGCAGAAACCTACAAATTAGGTTGCATTAGCTGAATTATCATAAAATAAAACCAAAATATAGAGGAGAGTATAAATGAGGAAATATAAGAAGTAGATAAGTCAAGCCACTCTTTTTACGTAGCTTATTTATTTAGAAATCATGTTCAAATTGGTTGTCGCTTATAAGGATTTCACACCTTTTTTTTTAAATAGCCAGTGTAGTCAACTACCGACCGTATATGGGTCATTTTCATTTGTTAGTTACATTCACTGTCCGCACACTTTGAATTGGGATATTTCAAGAACCAAGGTTTGGATTTTATTTTTTTAATAATTGCTAGGTTTGTTTCACTAAAACGGAATTATTGTGCACAAAAGTTTACAGCAAAATAACTTCTCTAAATGATTTCTGATTTGATCATGTGCTTAAAATTTTTAATATTGGATTCAAGTTAAAGTGACATAACTTAAAACATTAAAGCTCCAGTGTTCACTGATTATAACAGAACAAAACTAAGTTATAAACCATGATTAAAAAAGAATGTTTTGGTTTATGGGTTCTTTAAATTATTGCAATTTTTAAATGCAAAAAATAAAATACTATTCTCAGTTAAAGGTAAAACGATCTTTAAAAAATATATAAGTTTGATGTGTGCGAGACTAATCCTATGCTATACCGTCAAAGTAACTCCCATTAGTAATTATGAATTTCTGGTGACATAGCACTGTGTGATTCACACACGATCAACATTAAATTAGCCCCTTGGCCTTTTCTATCAGTAATAACATGCGGAAAGATCTGTTGTTTAACTTTTTTTTATTAGTTTGTACAAAATTTAAAGAAATAAGTTCAGTTATAGATTGAATATAAAAAAATGTCTAAAATTAGATAATATATATTGAAAGTGAATATGGGGAAAACCATAAATTTTGATAAAAAACTTATCTGGAAGGAAAAAAACTTTCAAAGGAAGTTTATACAAAAAAAACTTGTAAATAGTTGAGAACCAATACAGATATTTTTTGGATAAATATACTCCGCATTTCCGACGTAGTTTTGAATTGGTTGCACTATATTCAAGACTTCTTTAAAAGTATGTGTAAATGGAGTGTTGTAAAAATAGTGCATACTGCTATGTTATAGTTCATTACATTGTTGATTGTAAAAGAAAATGCTGAAATTTGTTTGCATTATTTAACAAGTCATTGTTTTTGAAAAGTTTGATACATTTTTTACAACATTGTTTGTATTTTAAATTTGTTTTTTACAACATTGTTTGTATTTTAAGTTTAAATGCAAATAGTCTCTTCAATTACAAATCTTTTTATCTGTTTACTAGCAGATATGTTATAGTGTATTTTGTTACATGTTTTGGTGAATATTGTTACCTATACATTGGGATCTTTATATTAATATATTGCTTTCATTCTTTTACTTTTGTCATTTTATAATTTCGTTTGGTTCATTAATTATCTGTTAATTAATAAGTCAAAACATGTAATGTAATAGATATGCCATAACATTAATTTAAATAAATAAAATGTAAGCCTTTTGTATAGATAATTTAATATCTATTTCAATATTTATTATCCTTATGCACTGTTCTCTGTTTTCTTGATTTAACCATACTTTTATATCTCTTTTAATAAATTTTTGAGGTTATTTGGAAACAAGGAATGTCCATAAAAGACAAAGACAAAAATTGTTTAATTCTTAGAAAGTCTACAAATTCGTCTTTTACAATTGTAATATCCTTTTTTATTTGAATAAAAAATGATGTTACCATTGGAAAACAATTATTTGTGGACTTTCTAAGTATTATAATTTGATTTTCTCTAATTTGTCTATTGTCAATATTCCTTGTTCTTCCTGGGGAGTCTTCATATGAAATAAAAGCGTGAGTGAAAAGAAATTTGGAACAACAAAAAGTGTATTTTCTTCTCATTGAAGCAGAATTATAAAATGTTGATTATATTTTTAGTACAATGTTAAAACCTAAAATTACTTAAAATTAAATTCATTATTCAATTATACTGCACAATTACTTCATGTTTAGGTCATGCATTCTTTATTTTTCAGCACATAGATGCAGTTATTTTATTGCTTTAAATCTAAATTTTTAGATTAGGTCGTGGTGAAGATTAGCATTTTTTACATGTTGAGCTATTGCTTTTTGAACATTTATATTAAGTTTTTTTATCCACAATTTTTTCAGTATCTGCACTTATTTAATTGTTTTAAATCAAATGGTTTTGTTGTGGTAAAGATTGGTAGTGGAGAAATACAATTCTGCTGTCAATTAAAACTCCTGCAGTATTTATAAAAGATAAAGCTCTCTAACTTAACCTCCGCTTATCCAATGAGTAAAGTACATTTCTTTACTCGTAGGGCTTAACCATAACCCAATACAGTTTTGGAGAATTAACGTTTACAACTTTTACGTGCATTTTGTCCAATTTGTTAATGTTGTAATATTTAATTTGTGGCAATATTAAATTAATTTACTTACAATACTATAAAATGTTATCAGAAACAGTTGCATTAAACTGGTTTTTTGCATTGAAAAATATAATGAAAGTTAAGAAATTGGAAACTGAATCTTTGGGATATTGCAAAAATCCACAGACTTATTTTCAAAAATGTATATAAAACGCTTGAAAAAACTATAGTTTTTTCAAGTTGATTATAATATAATCAACATTTTGTTAAATGTTTTTAATCTGCAAAAGCATAATAAAGTTTTTCAGATTAACATAATGCGTATCTTTTCTAAGTAATCAGGTTACCTATTAAATGGAAAGATTTTGATAAATATTTCAAATTATAATGATAATCTATACCGATTGCATTGTCAACGTAATTATGTTCTCGTTGAATGAAATTTTATTTAGATTTATTTACAACAGAGATCTCAAAACTTGGATCTCGGGGACCACTTGCCATGTTTTTTGGTTTTGGGTAGAACCCCTGCTAACCTTTTTTAGACATAAAAACTGCTGAGATTATTTCATCCATGGATCTTTTTATGGATCCCCCCCACTGACCTTTTTTTAAACCTGAAAACTCTTTGGTGAGATTATTCAATCAGAAACTGATTTTATTGAACTTTTTGTCTTGTAGACAACTTGTCATGTTTTCCATTTGGGGTAAACCACCTGCTGACATTTGCTGATCTTATTTCTTTATGAAATCAAAATTAAATGAGATCCATCATCGCGGACTCTCATTTACCCCTTGCATGTCGTAATCGATCTTTGGGGTCAATACTTTTGGAATCAGTGGTTTAAGAATACAACTGAAAGTGAAATTTGTAAATTAATGTCCAAGATGATATTGGGTTTATTTTTATTTACAAAATGTTAATCATAGTTTAGTATACCTGTCTATGGTAAATTATGGATGATTAACACCTCGCCTCGTTCGGTTCTTTTGAATGAAAACAACGGAGCCCTTTAATAGTCATTCATGCACCCCTATATCCACCGGTCATAGCTATTCTTTTAGATTTAGAAAGTTGAAATTCAGCATAGTAATGGGACTTATTGACATTCATATTTCGTAATAGTAAGAACCTAAAAAAATATTAAGTCTGAAAATCTTAGAAGTGGCAAGTTTGATATAACAAAAAAAAATTTGAGGATTATGAGGATTCTCAATTATGAGGATTCTAAAAATATTATTTTCATAATTTTATGTAAGACAATTCTAGTGATGTAGCAGAAAATATTTACTAAAAACATGTTCGCCCCATTCGAGAGACTGCTTGAGTTTAAGTTATGAGAAACGGGGTTGTTATAATTTTACCAGAAAATTAGAACGATGATTCGATATCTCATAGTTTTTTAAAATTCATAATAATAATTCATAATGCGTGGCTTTTTACCTATCCCATTTTGTTTATTACGCACTGTATGTACTGTGTTATTTGAAGTAATTAACCCGCAACATTTCCGAATATAAATATTTTGTCAAATCTTAATAAACAATTCTAAATACCAACTAATTTATAACTTACAGAAATTGAGAACCAAACAAAATTGAACGCTTTTTGTAAAGAAGTTTAAAGATTACAGCTGAATCTTTAAACTTCTTTACAAAAAGCGTTCAATTTTGTTTGGTTCTCAATTTCTGTAAGTTATAAATTAGTTGGTATTTAGAATTGTTTATTAAGATTTGACTTTAAGCTTAAAGCAGACATGTTTTGAAAATTTAATAACAAATCAAGAAATAATGCATTACCAACATTTCTGATCAAAATTTGACTGCTTCAGGAACTATTAAATTATTAAGAAGTTACCATAAAACCGTTGTACAAAAATTTGAGTACACTCAAAGTTTATTATATGTGTTTTCCTGTAATGAAATACAATGCCAAATGCTCTTTCTTACACATTAGTAAGTTCATATATATGTTGTTCATGTATATCTGATAAACTTCCGTCAATTTGATATGGTGTTATCGTTAATTTTTTACAGAAACGCTGTGACACATAGATTTCTTCTAAATTCAGTTGCTGCATAAGGAAAGTACAAAGTTCCTTAGATATTATTAAGTATTAGATGTTTAAGTTATCGCTGAAAACGGAAATAAAATGACCTGGACTCATATCAACGGGATGCACATTGTTTAAGCCGATAAGGACGTGATGAAAAGAATATACAACTTCTCAAAGAAATGGATAATGTGAAGAAGATTCACTCTGGTACTTTGTACAGGTTAGTTTCGCCCGCTTTGCTTATATTTACGTCTAGCACTAGAGATTTATTTGACAGGTTATAGAGGTGTTCTTCAAGCGTGTTACGTTAACATGGCAACTTGAAAATAACAAATGTTACCCCATAAGAGATGAAAATAGAATATTTGAATCCAAATTCTTGGCAAGTTTACAAAGTTTTGTGGTTGAAATATGTAAAAGTTACTGGCCACTTCATTCAAATGATTGATTAAATAGGATGTTGGCTACCTGTTTCATTATTAATCAAATTATAAATAGCTTGTGTCTGTCAGTGTAAAAAGTCATTATACTGACAATATCAACTTTAAAATGTATTATATTGACAGTATAAAAAAATGTTTGACAAGATTTTCATTTTTTGTACCAACATGCTAGTAATTTTAGTCAGTCCAGTTTTAGTCAAAAGTAAGTGAACATTTTTATCATGTGACCAAAATGTAAGAATTTTGTTTGATATAACCCTTTAAACTGACTAAAGATATTTATCTAACTTTTGTTTAGGTTTGAGCAAAGGGGTAAATGCAATTGAAATAAGACTGACGAAAATTAGCTGGCCGTTACAGAAATAAAATGTGATTTTTAAAAAAGGTGGTATATTTTAGACTTTAAAAAATAAATCAAATCACCGATTGACAAATGAAATAAAATTTGTGATTATAATGGAAAACAAAAAGCTATCTTCATAAGTGTATACGTATAATATAATTTGAATATACCAAGAATTATTAATAAGAATTAAAAGTAACATTAAAAATTTAACGAAATATGTAATAACTTTTTAGAAAGAAATACAAAAAATAATCAATTCTGATAGGTTTTTTTATATGAAGCCATTGCCTAAATTAATTAAACATAAACTGTTATCTGACATTGACAGTTACTCTGTTGCTGTCAAAATGAATGTCTTTTTGCTGTTTTTGAGTTTTACGTTGCTTTTTTCGATGACACTATTGGGTTTGCTAGTATTATGGCTTAGTATGTTACGTCTGTGTGTGGGATACAATGGGGGACAACCTGCATTTTGTTTCATTTTGCTGGTTCGAAAGCTTCCATAGAAAAAGCATTTATAAACTATGATATTATGAAAAATATCATTAAGACTTCATAAAAAAATACAAGATTTCTCTCTAGTCTCGTCTTCTAATAGTTAAACCTTGGAGATTTTCTGCGTACAAACTTTTTATTTGTCAAAATTTTAGTAAATATTATTTCTAATCTGATATGTTAGCTTGATGCAAATGAATGAGTAAAAAATTATGTGTATATGCAATAGCAGAGTTGGGTACAATCATTAAAGGATGTGATGCGTTATATTAGAACATGGGTGTATTGTTATTCTTTGTCACAAAGTTTATGACATCCTGATAGTATATAATACATATGTATAGAAAAGAAAGGTATTGTTTTTTGCTTTGCTTAATAATAAATTCAAAACAACCAAATGTTTCAAAACAAACATAATATTTTTATTAAGTAATCAATCTATACCATAAATCTTCTTGAAGTGTTGATAAAAATGTGTACACATTTCTCTTGTATGTAACATTCTTCAGTCATATTTCCCTAGTCCATCTGTTTGACGAGCTGTTGTGTTTATTAATATAGGTCAGTGACGATGTAGTATAGGTCATAATAAAACTTTTCAAGGAAATATATTTTAAAAATTTGTATGTGAAATGGGATAAATAATGTTAATGGGACAAAATTAATATTTATGGTGTAAGATTAAGATATTAATGAGTAACTCTAAAAATAGGCACGGTTACTTTACAATCAAATGTTGAATTTAAATAATTCTAATTTGAGTATAGTAAAATTTTTTAGCTATGACCTGTCAACATACAGTTCTTAAAAGTTGAATTAGGTTGGTTTAAGGCCTTTTTCAGGCGGCCATATTAAATCTGCCATGTTGAATTTTGGAAACTGTCAAAAGTTTTTAAGGTTGCCATATCCAAATCAGTTTTAAAATTAAAGATAGAGATACCAGGAATATTTCTATATAAAGCATTACTCATCCACATACCACATATACGCATGAGAATTGTGAACATTCTTCCTGAAATTTGTATGAATATTCACAATTAAATGTAACTACGTGATGTAGTATTATTTCTACTTTATTTAAATTCTTAACCACAACCTAGGCTTCGTTGTATGAGAACATCTTCAGGTGGACAATGTAAAAGATAATTTTAGTTTTTAGAAAAAAATACAAGATTTTTAGTGCTTTCATAAATTAAAATATGGTCTTTGTCCATAGTTTTTAGCTATTCTTCTGTGAAAAAAATAGAATGCCTACTTTGTGTGGAGGTTTGGATATCTAATTTTTTTGTCTTTGCATAACGGAGGTATTTTTAAATTGCAGCACATATCATCCATACCATACATTAATAGGCTCAAAAATGGAAATTGTTGTTTAAAACCAGGCAAAAACATAATCAGATATGACGTTTTGCCGACTGTACAGTATTACATATAACATTTCCTCATATAGTTTGTTTGATGAAACGTTTGTCCCACCATTACATTTTTATCGTAACCTTTTATAATAAAAATGCTCCAAACAGTGAATAATAATGCGTTTTAATTTTCATTTGGAATCTTAAAATTGTATAGCTCTCTAAAAGTTTCATTGTAGAATTATCATACAGTTATGACGAGTCAAATTATATGATAGACCAATTATATGATAATACTAAATGTTGGAACTCAATGTCTGTTTTTATATCCTGAGTTACTGGTTTTGTACCAATTAACATTTTTTTTTGAGAAAACGTATAGAGGAGAAGAATTTAGGAAATAATCTGGTTTACTTTACATTTTTTTCAATGATTGGGTTTTGCGATATAACTGCGATCACTTATTTGATTAATATCTTGTTCAAGAAAATTTTCACGTGTCAATGAAATTGCATTATTAAATTTTCTTTTTAACAGATTTTGGAATGTCAACATGTCGGAGTTAAACTGGAAAAATAACCTTAATTTGATTTCCCTCTACCCTTGATATTGCTAAACCGAGTTATAAATTTGCGTTATTAAATTTTCTATTTAACAGATTTGGGATGTCAAACACCTTGGAGTTAAAACGGAAAAATAACCTTTAACTTGACTTATTGCTCCTAAACCGAGTTAAAAATCATTTGTCGACATTTCAGCTTTCTATATCGCATAGATACGGTGAAAATATTATATTTTTCCGATTCATATATTGATGAACAATTCAACCGAACTGATAGCAAATGTACTCTTCATTCGGTTTCATTAATGGGGGGAAGGTTTCATAGTAAGATATACGTACATACTTTGATAGTAAGATAAAAATTTATGATAATACTACATAACAAATAATATGTCTATTATATCCGCTGGGGATTATGTCTGTTATACCCGCTGGAGACTGATGAAATCTCATTTATCATAACTCATTAATAGGAACATATAAATCATTTGTGTTCATCCAAAAGAATGTTTTTACTAAACTAATTTATAAACTGTGAAACCCATCTTACGCTCATAACAACGGAAACAAACATTCCACAAATCTTACCTTGTTTATTGAAAACTTACAACGCAATTACCGACTATACCATTATCAGCTATATTTAAACATGACCAGAATAAAGTGTGGCTTGTCTTTTTAAACTAACTGTAAACGTTTTGCCCAAAATGTGTTTCAATTAAGCAACTTCCAAGCAGGAAGTTTTAAAGTACCAAACATGCTGTATAAATGTTGTAATCACCTCTTGTAATTATGGAAGTACTTGTTTGTTTATAAAGGTTTAGTTTTATTTAACTTCCAGTTTTGTTTATGCCTTTAATGATAAATAAAGTTGAAAGTGTTTGGTCAGAAGTGTCAATGATTTACATAATGTTTAGAGTATATTTGAGAGGTGTTGTTATAGTGACCCTTCTGAATATTATTGATAAATGGGTCAAGAGGCAAGGGAATCTTAATATGCTTTGGGGAACTTAACGCTAGAGAGACCTCTATTCGTGTCCTACCTAGAAAGACCAACATTGTCGTTTCGACACTAGGAGGTCCTGTGACGTTGCTATGAAATTATTGTCAGCTTTAATAGAGAAAAATATGATTAATATTTATTAACTTTTATTTATTTTAATGAAAGATACATTTAGTACAAATTATGGTTTTTTTGTATTTTTTATACTTTTTCTACAAACTGGTTTCTTACATGTATCACGAAAGTAAACCGTGTTATTTCTTTTATATTTATTTGACAAGTTTGTGTTTTGTTTGACCTCGTGTCTCATACCATTTCGTTTATATTATCGGGATTGCAAAGTAGACGAGTCGGGCTTGGATAATTTTTTTGATGTTCTACATGTAACTCATAAACGAGCTGGAGTATTATGCCGAGAAATATTGGTTTGAAAGAGAAATTTGGTATAATTTATGATTTTATTCGAGAAATTTGGTATAATCTATGATTTATGACAGCTGTGTCTAAAGCATTAGAAAATAGATGCATAGGCCATCTACGAGTACCAGCTCTCACGGAGTATTTCCGTGCAATTTGGTCCAAAATATCTACACCAAATTTTGTTGAATTATAAAATTCAATAGTTTCAGGAATTTTCTTTTCGTCTGTCTCAATTTGAATATTCAGGCGTGGAGTACTGAGAGTCATAACATTTTTCTTTGGATTTCCTTGATAAATTGTTAAGGTAGTATCAGTGTCTGCCTTCAAAATAAAGGAATCATAATGTGGGGTACGAATTATTTTACAGACCGTTGGTTGGTAGTTATATTTTGTACTTTTTGCATATAGGGTGGTAACAGTTTTCAGATCACATGTTCTGGTTATGATTCAGTTGTACAATTTTCATTTCAGCCTAAAAGCGTAAGTCCATTACATAGATATTTTGGTTTCGATATCAACTAAAACTAAAATTTTATTACAAACTTGACAGGTTTCTTTGCTACGTATTGCGTAAAGGGGTATCGAGTTTTAGATGAAAACAATTGTTCATTAACAGACAATTTTTCACCAGGTACGCTGATGCTAGAGCAAATTTATCTGTTCTTGCTTAGTGTTTCGCAGAATACAGGTGGCTCCCAAAGTTTCAACCACATCAGATCAACATCTAGTTGGCAAGAATTGTAATCTCCGCGAGCATATAGTATACAATAAAGGCATCAAGCTCTTCTAAAGAAATACACAAAGTTTCGTTAGTCTGTCGGCGAGCTTCCATTTCTGTATATATCTTTATGTGTCGAATTGTTACTTCGTGAATGATTAGGCGCTAAGCCGTAATCACTTTAACATTTTGAACAAATCGCTTTGCGTAGGGAGTTGGGCCTGGAACGTCTCGAAACACGTTTTGACTACTGTGTCGACCTGTCTGGATTGTATTCTGGGTATTTGCTACACACTTCCATTTGGTGCCATTACTTGCAAACAAAGTATCATCTATAACAGGAAGTGCCAATTGTCGTGAAGAAGAACGTTCACTATGCCTACTTCGTCTTCCTCTCAGCTGCTTCTCGATCCGATACAGCAACGACTAGGAACCACATTAGTTGTAGATGATGTTTCTATTCTGAACAAATCTGAACTGTCCGACATCAATCTGTTTCTGGTCACACTGGTATATAGTTCGTATCTGCGGTATTAACAAATTCAATTGCATCAACACTATCTTTTTCACCTGATTCAGACTCTGAATAAGGCAAATTTCGAAGGCTTTGCAAATGTTTCTCAATTTCAAAGTCAGATAAACTTTCATGAGTACTCGTATCGATTTTACGCAAAGTAACTACGGACCGATGTTCTGGTCGGCTGAAAGAGATTGCTCTTGTAGCAATAAGTCCGTCATATGTATCAATTAGATACATTAAAGCACAGAAATAAAATCACAAAATATTAAGTCAAAAGAATATCATGTTTAAACAAGGCCTAACTTGAAAAATATGACCATTTTACTTCACAGAATTGTTAATTTGCCTACTGCAGTCTTTGTAGTATTAAAAGAATCAATAATATATGTATTCATAATTAAATATGATATTTCCCAATTATAAATACTTACTGTTATTTAAAAGTATTCACTAACTGGAAATAATTTCTTTTATATTTCAAGATATTTTACTTGAATTAGTGACAACATTTTTTTAAACTTTGAAAGCAGTAATGAATGTCTGTTACCTATAAGTATTACTGTTCCCAATTAGGTATAGTTTATTATTTTATTATTTTAATAGATAAAAGCATGTACAAAAAAAACAAAACAAAAAACTTTGGTTTTGTTTATATCGTATATATTTGCTATATTTGCTTTGAGTTTAGTATCACGTAATAAAATTAATTTTTATTATTATACTTTCATTGAATTGAAAAATGTTCAGAATCTAAAATAACATTAGATAATCTACTGAAACTGTTGGAGAAAATTTAAAAGGCAATGAAGATGAGTCACTGATGAAAACAAAGGAGTTCAAGACTATTGGTGTCCACATCATTGGCTAAAGATCTCCCGAACAATATAGAAATTGTTATAAATAAACAAGTAATATTTTCAATTATGAAGATAGCAGCGATAGTGAAACTTTAACTACAAAAAGAATTTTCCGGGAACTGTTTTGGAGAAAATGTTAGCTGGTCTATTTTTACAAAATCTAAGTAATGATGATGTTACAACCAGAGAGCAAAGTTAAATCAGGTTTGAAAGACTGTACCACCAGGACAAATATTTCAAAAATATTTTCAGGAAGTGTAATAGTAATATTTATACAACGACCAATAATTATGATAACATGGAACGCAAACATTTCAATATATTTTTTTCTTTTCTTACTACTAGTAAGAACAGAAAAAAATATACGGCTGATTATATTATTTTTTTTTCAAATTATAGTAAAAATTGTGTGTGTATTGATGAATTAAATTTGACTCTATGAGTGTGTTAGTAGCATTTACATAGTGTGATCCACTATGTAAATGCTGTTCACTTATATGGTGTATTTCGCAGTGACAAATACTTGACATGTACATATCTTTCCTAAAGAAGATCTCGTGATTGTTTAAGCAAAGCATTGCCAAGTTTTATAGTATTAGCCAAGGTTCAATAAATCTACAGCACGATTTTTAGATATCAAGACTGACATCTAAAAATCATGCTGTAGATTGCCTCAAGATGGTTCGGGATGTGTTTCAAATAAAAAATTTAAAAAATTGCATTGCGTAATATACCATGTAAAAGTGTAGAAAAAAAATGTAAAAACTGCCTCAAGATAGTTCAGGATGTGTTCCAATTAAAAAATTGCATTGCGTAATTCACCTAGTAAGAGTGTAGAAACTGCCTCAAGATAGTTCGGGATGTGTTCCAATTAAAAAATTGCATTGCGTAATTCACCTAGTAAGAGTGTAGAAACTGCCTCAAGATAGTTCGGGATGTGTTCCAATTAAAAAATTGCGTTGCGTAATTCACCATGTAAGAGTGTAGAAACTGCCTCAAGATAGTTCTGGATGTGTTCCAATTACAAAATTGCGTTGCGTAATTCACCATGTAAGAGTGTAGAAACTGCCTCAAGATAGTTCGGGATGTGTTCCAATTAAAAAATTGCATTGCGTAATTCACCATGTAAGAGTGTAGAAACTGCCTCAAGATAGTTCGGGATGTGTTCCAATTAAAAAATTGCATTGCGTAATTCACCATGTAAGAGTGTAGAAACTGCCTCAAGATAGTTCGGGATGTGTTCCAATTAAAAAATTAGAAAAATTTAGTTGCGTAATTATATTGGTGTAGCTATATAAATATATATTAATAATATATATGTTATAAATATGCTTTCTGTATAAAAACTATCGTGAATTTATCATTTAAATGACAAATTAAGAAGAATTGGCAAAATTTGTTTTGTCAAGTTGGTAGAACCTTCCTTAATTACCAAGCCAAACTT
The DNA here is from genome assembly GCA_039881145.1 of Druceiella hillmani. NCBI lineage: Eukaryota > Metazoa > Arthropoda > Insecta > Lepidoptera > Hepialidae > Druceiella > Druceiella hillmani. The sequence continues at coordinate 20,714,974 of JAYKKI010000031.1, read as the reverse complement.
GAACGCGATTTGCCTACTAGTGTGTTTTGGTAGGTCGACCTCAAAGCTGCTGTCGTGGTAATTCATCCTCAAAGTTGTTCTGCGAATTTTATTATGGATAAAATTTTCAACTGAATTTTCTTGTTCCAAATTGTTGACTCGACTATGTAGAAAACACAGGCATACGAGTGGTTCAAAGAGGGACTGGAAGTGGTCAAAGATATACCTCGTCCTATACGGCCTTCACCATCTACCACTCGCGATAACGTTGAAAAAAATCAAACATTTGCTTTAAAATCGTCATTTCATTATTAGAGAGTTAGCTCGAGAGTTGAATATTGATAAAATAACCATTCGTGGAATTTTAACCACCATGACCATGAGACACGTCGCCGCAAGACTGATTCCGAAAGAGCTTAATTTCTTGCGAAAAGAGCACCGAAAGATATGATTTCTCAAAATGCAGACTTCATGAAACGCATCGTAACTGGAGTTAAATCCACCATATTCTTAACATTTAGTCCTGGTGGAACCTGTTTTGACTTGGTTGAAGACATCAAACGAAATTTGCAACGTGAATTAAAGGCCATACCACTTTCGGCCTATGAGAAGTGTATGCAAGAGTGGGTCTGGAATTATCACAGTTATATTGCAAACATGAGGATTACTTTGAAGGTGACTAATATATTTTGATGAATAACTTAGACTTTTGTGTTTTTTTTAATGATTCTAGATACATTTAGCTTTTAACATTTAACTCTAGCCTGCATACGATTGGATATTATCTATGCATCTTTTAACAGTATTCCACATGGTCTTGTGTGAGAGATCCTGTAATGAATACATACATTAAAGTAGTCCTTAAAATGTTGCTCTATGTGGAGTTATATCAAGGAAACATCACAGACATATTGTGGAGTAGTTTATAGTAATCAGGAGACAAACACCAGCCATTTGAATTTAAATATAAATATAATTAAGATTTTCCAAAATATCTTTGTGCGTTATCAAGGTATTCCTTCTTCTTGAGCCGCAAAGCCTGTTGAAGGCATTCGTTGCCTTTACAATAAGTCTACAACGTCTTCTATCTAGGGTTACTTACCTCCGTTCTCTGATTTGAAGATGTTTTATGCCCTCCTTGGCGTCATTTAACCATCTCATTACCAAAAGGTCTATTTTATGAAAAGTGAAAGAATTTCTTAGATTTACAGAAGTTATAGTGAATGAGTTTTCTTTGTTTGTAAAATTAAATTATTTTAGTCATATTTTAACTTAAATATTAAGAATAAAATGAAGGTTCTATTCTAGCTATGCTAATATTCCAAAAAAGCTACGCTCAGACAGTATATTAGAATCACGAAATATACTACTTTACTCGTTTATTGTTATTGAGTTCATTACTTTAGAATTTACCTTTGATTAGACACTCGTCTTTTCTGTTCACTTTATTTTCTTACCTTATTTCTCTGTTTTTTTACAGTCATAATACTGCATTCTGCATTAATTTTTCAGTACATTTTAATTATATTTTTGATAAATCCTGTCTAAAAATGACTTAGGAACTTCTCTTTGCGGAGGAAAAATCAAAATGTTATTCCATAAAGGTAAACCTTTTTGTGTCGATTTAATACCCATGTAATAGGGTAGTTGACTCATCCTTAATTTTGGTATTTTTCGTACAATATCGTGAAATATAAGTTAATTAAAAACCAGTATTGAAACAAATTTAAAAATTTATTGAAAAATAAGCCAGTTGTAGGCTTCCAAAATTTGAAGATACGAACAGAGCTGGGTATATTCCTGTCTCTTTCCCTCTTGTAGAATACAATGTGCAGTATTAAAAGTGACTTCACAATGCAGTATTGCCGTCCTTGTTTAAACGTTAAATTTAAACTTTTATAACTCGAACAATTTTTAAGATTAGTAAAAAATTTTTTTATTCTTCGTCAGCTTGTACCTTGAAATTATAATAAACAAAATAAAAAATATAGTCAAATACCCAAATTGGTTTGTAAACAATTTTATTGAAATTCGAAAAATCCATTTCAATGTAGAATTAGCATCGATAGTAGGTAACCTAACCTACTGTAGGTTGTAGGTAATCTCTTATTGTGTTGTTGTCGGCTTTTCGTTATGTGGGTTTTTCTAAAAGGAGTAACTCGTAACAGGTCGAAGACTTGACCACTCCCATTCACAAGAACGTATTTGGTTTTTAGTGGAACGCCTAAACAAATAAAGCATCGATTATCAGTATTGCAAAAGTAAACATTTCGGTGGGGTCAATGGGTTCTGATAAAAACGTGATTACATTCTTAATGCTAGATAGTTACTAAATTTGGTTTCGCGTCCGCCACTATGACTGTAGAATTGAAACGAAGCGACTATTGCATCTTTATGTCACTCGCTAGTCATAACAAGTGCAGTTACATAAGGGTAATTACTCGGAGCTAACGGATTGTAATTAAAGCGATCGTCGTGGCATACCAAGCCTAATTGCGCTATTATATGAATGGCATATATGACTGTACGACGATGCGTTTGCATGCGTTTATGGATTGAATTATTATGCGGTTTGAATACAAATACGCATAAGTATTTGCACTGTGTTCAATGAATAGTGAGGGTTTCAAGGTGTCTTAAAAAACAAAGTAATAAATTGTATGTATATAGTCTTTTATGTAGGTTAATTTATAATATTATATATATTTTAAGTTTGTGATAAAAAATGTAATTTCTTAAAGCATTAAATTTTTACAAAGGTCATCTTGTTTAAGTTGCTTCTGGAAGTAGCTATTGAAATTTATATGTGAGATGTTGAAAGTTTTCTGGTTTACCATGAACTTATATTTTGGAATTTTAATGCAGATCTTTTTTCAAGGGTTCGTTTTAGATGTTAGAAAAATAATTGAATTAGATTTCAGAATTTTGATTTAAGTGATTATAACCAGAAAGGATGCTAACAATCTTATACCTTCTATTTCTATAACATTAATCATAACAAGGAAATGAAAGCAACTGAAATTTCAGTGTCGATTTTATGCAGTAAATTTTCCTTAGCTGTTAGCCGCTGTAGTTTCATATTACACTGCTGCATCTGGAGAGACATAATTACAGGTTATGAGCTACTTTGCAGGTGAAGCATATATTTTTTTGTATTTCTGCATAATCGAAAAAGCTGTAGATAGATTTAGAGAAAACCTGGGTCATGAACAAAACAGGGGTGCAACTCTTAATTATTTATATGATAGAATACATTTTGCATATTTTACGAGCTAAATATTGTTAAACATTTTTATTTAAATTTTGAAATTTAAAACTAGATTGTGTTACTTCAAAAATGCATATAAGATGACACACAAACCATAGCCACATTTCACTTTCTTCAAATATCTAACTATTGCGTTCTTACTTGATAGGAGCAACGGCCCCATCGAGCCACAGTACGGGGCACATCTGAGCGCACAACCCCAGCACAGCCCTGTGTCCCGTTCCGACGCGTCCACAGAGGACGCGGAGTTGTCAGCTGCCCTTGCACATCAACCACACCATCTCGCAATGCAGGTATGCAAATTTTTTTCACTTTTCTGTATTTATATTTAGTAGTTTTAATTTGATATCATAACCTTTAGAATATTTCCAGAAGTTTGAAGCAGTTTTGACGAGTATTTAAAATTTAACTTTAGTTTCCTTGTCGAAATATATGCGTCGAAATATGCCCATAATATGAAGTAAGGTGGAATAGTTCTGTAATATCTTAGTTCTGAAATGCATCTAGATTTATTGGCTATCTTCTGGGTCATTTGATCTCTTTTTCTTACATATTTCTTTGAAAACTATTGGTTGTACTAATTTAAATACTAATTTTTATTGTATTGATTTTCACGGAAATATTGCAGGCTAATGATTACCAAGTGGGAGTGTCCGGAGTAGATGGTGACTATGGAACATATGTGTCGTCACCAGCAGCCCACTATAACCATATGGGCCATCTCACAATGGCACCGTCGCAGAAATATCCTCATGTAAGTATCTGTACACATATCTATATTTGCTGAGGCAGATTATGCGACCTTCTCATTGTCAATATTTGGATAGTGTTGTAAGCGCTGTAGTCTTTATTTACAAGCTAAGATGCTGAATTAAGAGAAACTGGTAATTGTGGATGTTAATATCGGTTAAGTTTCGCACAAATTTTACCATCTGTTGTATTAAATAATTAGAGACAGGAAAATCTGCTAAAATTATTATAATGTAACATGCATTTAACTATTGCCTACACCACAAGTAGCAAGCCTCTGGTATTTGTCCGATAACTTAGTATGCTAGTGATACCTATGTAATGTCAGCCTTTGTCCGATATTTTCAACTTGACACCAATGAGGTATCACAGGACAGTGTTAAAAATTAGATAAAGGCATTTATTAGTGATGAAAAGTCTGTGTCATATGGAATAGTTAAATTGTCAGAATAATCATTATTCTAAAAATTATATGTAAATAGAATATTTAATGTTATGTACAGTTTGTTTAGTCTCTATAATGTTAAGTAGTCTGTTTAAAGTTGACATCGCTTTTTATCTTCAGAATACTTTGCTAAATTTAGTCACTGTTGACTAGAGGTATGAGTAATGGAACAATGGTTAAGTTCAGATCCCAGATGAGTGCACACCAGAAAAATGTCACTAATTTCCGTGTCACTAATTTCCTGCTGTTCAGACTTGTCTTAAAACTTGTTTACTAAATCTATATAATTGTAAGAGGTACTTTAAAAAGACCACAAAATCTTGTTACAATGCTTGCTATGTTTTGTGAGTTTTATGTTATTAATTCTTTTAGTTGGAACAGACTGCAGTAGACTGTTCAAAATGTGTTCATACCTGTTAAATTGCCGTTGGTTGAGAAAATTGGAATTTGAGCATCTGGATACCATTGCCTATTTATTATTTATAGACCTCTCAATACTTACCATTAAGGTTAGTTAATATTTGTATGATATTGGTACATAAAAAACCTTACTTTATTACATGAATGGTTCTGTAAAGGACATGTATGTGGAAGAATTTCTTTAGGAGCAATACAGAAGCGCCTAATTTGCATTAATTTCTGTTTGTTCAGGTGATGTCAGATTCAGTATCGGTGGGCGGCACGAGCTACCATAATGCGCCCCCTCCTGTGTCGGCGGCTCACTACCAGCCGTATTCGCATTACGGGGGACCTTACGGACCTGGTCCACAGTATCTTGGAGATGGACCTGCCCAACTGGGGGCATATATGGGACCGGTAAAGATTGTTTTGTTTTTGGGGCAGGTTATCATTTATGAAATGACTACCTAGTTTTTGGAGTTGGGGACCGTACGGACCTGGTCCACAGTATCTTGGAGATGGACCTACCCAACTGGGGGCATATATGGGACCGGTAAAAATTGTTTTGTTTTTGGGCAGGTTATCATTCATGAAATTACTACCTAGTTTTTGGAGTTCTTACGTACTGTACTTATGACAGTTATTTGACAGATGCTCACGTCACAGTAAGATATCAAAATTTAAGGATATTTTCAGTAGAAATGAAATTTTTTTAAGAAACCTGGGGCACAAGTAGAAAAAATGTTGTTCAAAAAATACCATTTTTTATTTTGTTTTTCCCCAGCGTCAAAAAATTGTGTTCATTATTTCGTTTTATGTAGTGTGGCATGTTATTTAATAAAATGTCCCTCTGTTGAAAAATGAGCAGGTACGATTTTTGGAAAATATACATTTATAGAATCGGTTTTGGAAAATATTATATAAGAAAAATGATAATATTTTTTAATAAGACATGCAATTTTTCCATACTTTTATGTAAGGTGAAATACTGGTAACCTTTCTTCTGACATACCTCTTTTGCCATCTACATTTTTCGCTTTACTGCAATTATGAATAGCACGAAGTGCAAATGTCAATCCTTTAACGAAAAGTTTTTTGAAGCTGCAAATATTTAATGCGTTTGTTTGAATAAAAACGGGTTCCAAAATAATGAGAAACTTTATTGATAGTACGGCCCTATTCTATGGAATATACCTAAAGAAAAAATAAAACAAAATTTAAAAAAGTTTGGAACTCAATGTATTCTTTTTAATCAGCTTATATGGTATCAAAGAACCTTCCAACCTTTGATTATCATTTTATTTAGCCATTATTTATTTCATATTGGACCTATGAAAAAATTAAAACAATTAGTAGCATTGCTTAACTGGCCATTATATAAATTTTCCTCAGAACAATTTTTTTTAAGTATTTATTCTTTTAAATTCCGTCCCAAAGAGCATTCAGCAAATGATCATGTATATGTTTTTGACTCAGTACAATTAAAAATATGTTGCTTAGGTTTATAAGGGTCACTATTCGACTTAGCAGTTATGTATGAATTAATACTTTAAACTCAGTCATTAGGTGATATACCAAATGACACAATCTGTTGTTAGGTGATTTCAGACTTAATCAAGTCGATCTTGGTGAAAAGTATTTGTTGGTTAATAATAAAGTTTACTACAACGCTGCTACCGGGCAGCATAATGCTCTGATGGTTCATACAGCATTTACTCATTGCTATGAGATAATTTTTCTCTGCTCTAGAAATACGACTACATTTCTTTTTAGTTTGTCCACACATTTCATTTTTCTACTAAAATATGCATGTATATCTAGAAATATCTAAAACTAAATGACTTAAATTCATTCAAAGTAATGGTTTTGCAAAACGTATACGTTTCGCCATCTGGCAGCAGAGCCTTTCATCATTGTCTTCGTTATCTGTTTAGGGAATGCCCAAATTGAAGCTATTTTTTAGTGTGGCGGTATATGGGAACGATAAAATATCATCTGGTCACGACAAATCTTGCTTGCTTCTTTACTGACATGTGACTGTCAATCTGTTTTCATACCAACTATTATAAATGAGGCATTTATCTTCTATCTAACGTCGCTTGTTATGCTTTCATTCCTCACTTTTAAAACTTCCCAATAATTTATTTTAAATTTTTTGAGTCATGCTTTATTTTGGTATATGTTTCTTCCTCAGATGCTTGGTTGAATTTCTATAGTGCAATGACTGAAAATCTCTTTGTACTACTGGGTAACAATTTAAAACACAAGATTATAATTAGTTTAAAACGTAAGACATTTAACAGTATGTTGTACAATTTACATGTCTATTACATAATGTTTCAGGAATATGGTGAAAGAACCCATTCACCAGGCTCTCCAAGCTCTAGAAGTGCCTCGCCAGGGCATCCTCCTCCTGGGGCCGCCCCAGGTCATCTGCAGGGACGGTGAGTAGCTGCAAAATTTAAAAATTTAATTATCCAATGATTATCAGCTCGTTTGTGATAACAATTTGAGATTAGAGTTAGATGAGATCCTCTTTATTAGTATTCTTTCTTTGGTGGGTTTCTTTGTTGATCTAAAATTTATTTGATTATGAGGCACGTTTATTCAGACTGACTAAAAAGGGCTGTAACTTAGCTGTCTTAGATTCCTATTGAGTAACTGAATGACTGCACTGAGTAACTATTAGCAAACACTAGTGATTGGGATTTTTCACTTTTTATTCATGAATACCTTTAATCCATCCATTTTATCCGCAAGTACTCCATATATCGTCTAATACTTTTTTTACTAATAACCTGTAAATTGAGAGAAAATTCTGATAAAACTTCAAATTGTGACTTCTCTTATTTGACAATAAGATCGTTTATTGTTTTTTTTTATTGTGACAAATTCCATTGCCATTTTAGTAGTTTGACTGACTAGTTTAAGGATTTTATATTATATATAAAAATACCTGCTTTATTGAAATAACTCCGCATTCGCAGAAATGCTTACAATTAAAACAACTGCTTATCAGAACTGTTTCGCTATCTCTTTCGCACTCTTATGGTCTTTTTATTGTTCTCGGCCGTCAAGCGACCTCCTTGCTTATTATTCGGAGTTATCAATGTATTTTTTGTTGTTTTTTCCCTATCACTGTTTTTATTTGTTGACCTATGCTTGAATTGGACCTTCTTTGTACTGGTGTCGCAAGAAGTACATTACATCACATTTTAAGAAGAAATAATTTGTACCCGTACCATGTACAACGAGTGCAAGCACTGTTACCTGCTAACTATCAACGATGAATAGATTTCCGTCGGGAGGTACCGCATCGATGCAGGCAAGATCCGCTTTTTTTAAATTCAATTTTATGGAGTGATGAATCATGTTTTAAAAGAATGGGAGTATTTAATATGCACAATTTACACCAATGGCCCATCGAGAATCCCCGCATAGTGAAGCAAGTTAGATTTCAACATTGATTCAGTTAACTTGTGGGCTGGAATCCTGGATGGCAAAATTATGGGCCCATTTAAACTCCCATCGAGGCTTAATGGAGTTCGTTATCTATGGTTTTTAAGAGACGAACTTGGAAATCTGTTGAATGAAATACCACAAGATGTATGTGACAGGATGTGGCTAGAGCACAATGGTGCACCGGCCTACTTTTCGCAACAAGTAACTGAATACTTAAATGCAATTTACCCAAATCGATGGATAGGACGTGGCGGCACAATTGCATGGCCACCACAGTCGTTAGACCTTAACATATTGGACTATTTTCTATGAGGATATTTCAAAGAGACGGTCTAGGAGACTACTAACATTCGATCATAGTAATAGCATAAGAGCTAGGGGAAGGCATGTTGATCATTTACTGTAATAAAAAAAACATAATAAATGCAGTATGATCATAAATACTACACTAGTTTTATTTTACCATGATCGAAAAAATTATCAATGGTACGGGTTTAGGAATAAAAAACGTGTTACGAAATGACTTAGTACCAGAAAATTATACCCTTTTTGGAATCTATGTGAATTGTAGATGTCTTTGAAATAAAGTTCCACAAGGTTGCCAAATGTTTTTTTACACTAGCATTGTTCAAAATCGCTTTTTATGTTTTGTAATTAAAAAAATGCACATGTTTCAGTGCTTAATTTTCATGTTGCCAATAATAACGAATGAATAACATTTTAATTGGAAGACGAATGTACTCTAAAAGATCTTGGAAAATAAAAAAACAGAAATAGTAATAATAACTAATAAATACATTTTTTTTTCATGTACAGTAACAATTTTAAAAAAATTAAAAAAAATCTTATCTCGTAAAACTATTTGGCCTAGGATAATAACATTTATTATTTCGTATGTATAATAACCCTCTCTATTACCGGCATTTTGTCGGTCTACTCCTTACGGGACACCTGTATATGTGAAAATCCCATTGGTTTTCGTACATTTTGAGAGATAGCATTTCCCTCTCAGAGTTGTGTGAGGGAAATGCCGTGTATCGGAGTCAATTTAGAAGAGTTTCTTTGTCAAATTTTACATATTATTTACGAAATTCTACAATTAATGCAAATAATCCAACAGTGTTACAAAATACACAGTGAAAGACATACGTGTTGGTATACTTTGTACAGTTATTTGCAGTACATTTTGTTAAATAGAAACTATATGGCTGTAATTTTATTGGTGATTATTTTGATTGTGCAGAAATTTTGTTTTTGTTGTGGATCGAGATAAACTTGAGAAAAGTGAGGTAACGTTTTTAGTTTTTTTCATAAATATTAGAGGTAATGGTACTCATTGTTAAAAATTTATATACTACAAAAGGCACACATGTTGGTTTACTGTGATTACATTTTGCTAAAAGGTGAATGTGTCTGTATCAGTATTTGTATATTTTTATTCCGCAAAAAGTTTGTTTTTGCAATTGATTGAGACAAATATTGAGAGAAGTACAATAGCACTTCTGATGTTTCCCATACGCTTGGAGGTCTGCAATACAGATGCTGCTTTTTATACTTGTTCCAAGATTTCAGTGAATTCTCCTATAAAGTGTATAATCATGCACTGGGCTTATTTGTTAGATTTGTAACTGATAAAAAACGTTAACAAAATAGTTGTAACATAAAAGTATGATGTATATATTTTATTGTAGGATTTGTGGACTCCTGGTTTTTACAACCGCCACACAACACGTAGTCAAATTCATGGATATCATAAAAATCACATTTATTGAATGCATTTTAGGAACCGGTTTCTGATAATCGTATGTAGCACCACTTTGACAGTTGCGTTACTCTTTCAAACGTAATATATTTTGATAAAAAGGTCATATTGCTGTAAAAACCTAAACTCCAACAAGACCAGCTTCCTTACTTGAAGTCGATGAACCGCTTTATAGTATTTCAAATTGAATGAGCATTCACAAGAATTTGCTTATTTAAAAAAAATAAACTTTGTTTATAAATCATAAAAATAATAAATCATGAAATTTTGTTTATAAATCATAAAACTAATGGTACCATTTTTGTATAGCTTCACCTGATCACTTCCCTTGAGGAGATTTTATCAATATTTTGTTACTTTTCATTATGTTGTCTGGTGACATCATGTAGATGTTACATGAAAATTATTGGATAAATGCCACAGTGACTTCACATAATAATGTTATATTAGTGGTCGCCCAGTGGTCGAAATTTTATTGCAATTCATTAAATGTTTAAGTTTAAATGTTATTGAGGTTCTTTAATCAAAGAGATATACTCTTTATAATCTGAAACTGAAACTCCGAACTTAGATTACGAAACAGGATTTAATTTAAATAATAAAATATACTTACCGACTCATTTTGTTGAAAACACTAATAGGTAGGGCAGAGTATGTCAATGGATATTGCTGCTACAAAATGTTCCTTTTGTAACAGGTGTATATTAAGCAAGCTGGCAGTTTTTTTTCCTTTTGTAATAGGTGTATATTAAGCAACTTGGCAGTTTTTTTCCTTTTGTAACAGGTGTATATTAAGCAAGTTGGCAGTTTTTTTCCTTTTGTAACAGGTGTATATTAAGCACCTTGGCAGTTTTTTTCCTTTTGTAACAGGTGTATATTAAGAAAGCTGACAGATTTTTTTTCTTTTGCAACAGGTGTATATTAAGCAAGCTGTATTTCATTAATATATAAAACACAGATATCTATTATACAAAACATAAAATGAACACTTTTTGCCTTGATATAACACTCCATAGACTGTTTGACCACAGACTATTATGTGTTTGATATTGACAGTATGAATGTAAATAATGAATCTTTTATTATTGAACGTAAACAATGAATCTTTTAATGTATTTGTAATATATAATTTAATATATTTGTAACACATATATCAATTTTAGCTCTCTGCATGCCTTCTCCATATAAAGTTTAACTATCCCAAATCTGACAGTTTTCTGCACGTGTAACATGCTTAAAAAGGGGTACAAAGTTTCTCTTCATGTATTAATATATCGATCCTACATTTACTTATTTGTATACGCTATCGCATTTTTCCAAAAATGAAAGGGAGGAAGGATTAAAATCTGTTGAGATTTTCATGATTTACCGAGACGTTTTATGCTCTCTTGAAAAATCTGGTGACAAAAGGATCTGAACTACACTTGTGGAATAATGAAATGTTTGGGTTAATAGGTACAGGTTTAGGTTAAAGCATGTTTTCTTGATTGTTAGAATGTAAATAGATAAGTAATGTCCACCCTCCCTCATGTCTGCTCCAGTTACGACGATGTCTCACTAGACCAATTGGGGCGCTTGTTGCCGGAGCATTACTGTGTGGCGCCCTCTCCACGCCCTCCTGGTGCCGATTATGGGACTCTGCCCCCTGAAGCAGTTGTCGGTGGGGCGGGGGTATACGGGTACACGGGACCTGGGTATGGGACGAGTGGACAGCCATATGATGCACGGGGTGTAATGATTTTTAAGGTGAGTTTGGTTACACAATGCAGTTTAGATGGATTGATTATATTGTTTTATAAGTATACAAATATATGTTTATATTGTTTTATAAGTATAAAAAGCTATTCTGAATAATATGATGAATCACATTTATAACGAAAATCATGAAAAAAATGTTGTGTCGATATTATGAATGGTCAACTGATTTTATTAGTTATATTTATTTTAAAGAAGGGTTTTCTGGCAGTTTTTAAAGTCTTTTTTAAAAAAAATAATGTGTAATACTTTCAGAAACATTTTATTGTAATGAAATTTTTTATGTATATAGAGAAGAAATGTAGTGTGTTTACATTTATAGTTTGAGGGTGAAAAATAACAAGACGAAAAAAAAATTCTGACAAAAAAAAGACGAAAGAAAAAAGCTTGTAAAGGAAAAGTCCTTATAAAGTGCAATTTTTGTGACTACTAAAAAGTATAGACATTAATTAAATGTGAAAGTAAATAAAAAAATCACTTATCCTAATAAAAATTGATGTTATCGTTAAGTCCTTGGTGAGTCATCTCGGTTCTGTTTGTATCTACATGGCGCAAATATCAACCGCAAAAAACTGTACGCCATAGACAAATGAATCACCATTTGATTCGTTATTTTGTTCTATTTATTTTGATATGTAAATTGTCTTTATGTTGTATTTCTTTTTAACTGAAATATTTTAATTTTATGGCCTGAGTGCAATCATTGCTTATAAGCAATACGCTTCGTTTGAGGGGTTAATATAACTTAAGAAAAAGAATGGACGAAGTTATTGTGAAAAGCTAAAAGGCGATAAAAGAATGCTTTGTAACCTTTTTGCCGCAGTGATATAATTTAGTTTGTATGTCTTGCCACGCGGCGTACTTTTTGTTTCTGTCTTGGTTACTTTTTATTTCTTAATTATGATTCTAAACCCGAATAAACCAGAAAACATTATTGCATCTTGAGAGTGTTACTAATTCACTTTTAATATATACCTACCGTAATATATAAATATTTAACACATTTACCCCACAATAAAGAAATGAAACCAAACATGTGTTAGCCCACTAATACAAACAAACATTACTTGCCTATGCGTACGAAAGTCATATCAGTTGGATTTTTATAATTACTTCACTGTGCCATTAAATCGTCTTGTCGATAGCCGCGCTTATAACAATGATAGTTTGGTGATCAACTTGACATGATGACCGCAAGGGACTTTTGTTAATAAATTGTTTCATGGGTTTATTTTAAACATAGCCAGTGAACATCCTTTAGCCAGTGAACTAATGTAAGCCACTACACTAGTTTTTATACAGTTGTCTCTCTCTAACACATTAATTTAAACGTGGAAATGTGACATTGTGTTAAATTGATGAATGCACTCATGTCATTGTAAAGTTTCAACAGCGCTATAGTTGAAGATCACAGCGAACGGGTTAAATAACATAGCAGACATCACTAGTAATAAGGTTATTACACCCGTGCAATAACTGACCATGCTGTTAATATGTTAAAATAAAAAACTTGCTCGAATTTAATAGGACTCGCAGAATGGTCTCAGCATGGGCAGTGCGGGCGGACAGTCAATCTATGGTGACGAGGACGAGTTGCAAAAACAAATGGCCAGTATGTCACTTGGTGAGTTATTATTTAATTCAAATATTTTTATTTATTTATTTTCAGACATTAATGTATACCGTTGATACATATGGTAAACTTTTGCTATGAGGGTAGTACCTTAAAGTTAAATAAAATACTAGAAATGTGATAAATGGTATTGTAGTTGACAGTAAGACATTGTACTAAAAGAAAAAAAAATTATAGATACATTCATATACACACACTCATATATATGCATACATATATATGCATACATATATATGCATATATATATACCTACACTCCTATATGTAAATCTAAAAATGACGGGACAAAGGAATTAAATAGGATATAAATGGAAAAAATAAGTTAGTCATTCTAGGAGAGTACAAGAGGTATAACTTTTTGAGACGGTTCTTAAATGCGCAAACAGAGGGAGCATTACGCAATTTATTTTACAACTTAGTATTTAAGGATATATTATGAATCTTTATATAGAAGGCAGTATGATGCTTGTCGATGAGTAGGGTAAGCAACCTTTCAGAATGCAAATCAAGGCCTGAACAGCTAAGGCAGTAAGTTTCGATTCAAGATATGAAGGACTATTAGAAATATGCAAAACACTAAGGCAGAAGTGAAAGGATATGAAGATAATATCGCTTTCGAATCGCCAACCCTTTGTGATGAGATCTAAACTCGGAAATGTGACCTTTTTTTTTGAGTTTGAAGATATAGTGAATGCATAAATCTTGATGATGATCTAACATATTTAAGCGATATCTAAACAAATCGGGATAGCTCATTCTCCATAGTTAAGCAGAGGAAGTAGAAACATTTAGCAAAGGTGAAGTATATTTCACAATCTGAAAAGAAGACAGTGTGTTTTAAGACATCAAATAAAATATTTTGGCATAAGGTGAAAAAAGTATTTAATTTTTGAATTTTCCGTGTTATGATTTGTATTTATCATATGCTTATCTGCAACATGTAGTTGGCTTATCAGCTTTGGTATAAGATTCAACAAGTCCATCAAGTAGTAAAAATTGTATAGACATGTCATTAGCAATATTGATAGCGTTTTGACAATTTTTTAGTGGAAAGTGCGTAATATTATTTGAAATGTATCTAATAAATCTGAGTTGTGATATTTTTTTCAAAAAACGTGTTCTGAGCTGCAAAAACTGACTTTAGTGCAATCATATAAAGCTTTGCGGTAATATACTTAGAGTTACGTGATATATAAATTCCGTGACATCACAATATCTCCCACAAATATTTAAATTGAAAAAGAAGGTTCTATCTCTTTCACACTCTTATCTCTTTCACACTCTTTGTCATTCTATAGTGACAGATGAATATTTTTTTATGAAATTCAATTTTTTATGAATCACAATTGAAGCATTTTGACATTGTTATGATTAGCCGAAAATTTGTTATTCTGCATTTAACTGCAAAGTATAAAACAAAATGTTACTATCGATTTCAATTATTAAATAAAAATATTTATACCAAATTTAATGCGGTCAAATTTGTTAATCGTTTTCCTTAACCCAAAAATAATAATACATT